>CM059582.1:50915000-52255000 GCA_030407085.1 Trichopria drosophilae
ATATAAATTGTTAAGAAGACATAATTGTTTATTGTTTAGATTTTATCAATAAACAAAAATGATAATATAGCGTTTTTTCGAAAGAATTCATTATAGACGATGTTTTGACGAAGTTAATTACTCGAAATTTGGTATGGCAATGTTTTTGGGGTCGCTGATTGCGAATCTGACATCACTTTTACTACATTCAAAATAGCGGATCCAATATGGCTGACAAAAATTTTAGTAATGCCTCCTTTTTGAACAAAATTTGTTACTCGGGGGTTTTCGGGGTCGCTGATTACAAATCTGACATGAGCTTTACCAAAACCAAAATGGCGGATCCAATACGGCGGACAACAATTTTAGAAATGCCTCCTTTTTTAACAAAATTTGTTACTCAGGGGTTTTCGAGGTTGCTGATTACGAATTTGACGTTACTTTTGCCAACCTAAAAATGGCGGATCCAATATGGCGGACAAAAACTTCAGAAATGCCTCCTTTTTGAACAAAATTTGTTACTCGGAGGTATATCCTTCACATATATATTTTGCCATGCCGGTAACATCGCATTCATAATCAGCTACCTGAAAAATGTCTGAATACCGGATATCCTTCAAATAGAGTAATATTTTACACAATTCACATGTTATATTAGATATGAGATTTTGAATTTCAGGGAACTAATTCGGATACGTAATCAGCGATCCTACAAATCCGCGAGTAACATATTTTGTCCAAATACAGTTGTATTTAAAAATCGTGTCCGCCATTTTGAATTTCATAAAACTAACCTCGGATTCGTCAGCGACCCCGAAAACCCTCCGAGTAACAGTTTTCAGCTAAATCGGACAGAAGGAAACATGCGTGACTCTAAAGGGTTAAGCTACTGTGAGCAATATCGTTACATTTTTCAGTAATACAACTTACAGATGCTGATAGTTCAACTACAGTTTACATACTTTTACTGATTTTCATTATTTGCTGTATCGAATCTTGGATCCACTGGGCATGGGGCCTCCTGACGTTCGCGGAGATCCCGTAATTTTGACTAAACGTCTTTTTTTACGTTTTAATCAAACATTTTGTAATTCTCCATTACGATGCGGAGGTAATGAGGCTAGCTAGAGGAGTCGGTTTTTATGATTCATTGTTATTTCTTCTTTCGTCACACCATCATCCCGAAGTGTCCGTGAAACTAAGCGGCCACGAGCCGACGCGTTGCATCTCGGAGAACCATTATTATCCGTATGGCGCAGTCCTTCTTTCTTTGGCGTATATGCGCGGCATTGTATGCGGTTATATATCTCGGCTTGTACATAACCGAGCAATATTGGAGTCGAAAAGAAAGCTCAACGGTGAGAGCTGCGTCGAGTGAGTTAGTGGTTATAATCACGTTAGACTAATCGCTGCTGTAGGGGGTGCGTGAAAGATGAAAGGGATGAGAGAGCACGTTAAAACGACCTATTAACGGCCAATTGGCCGCACGATCCGATCGACCCGTGCACAGCCTCTGCATCCTATCTGTCTCTCTCACTCCATCTCCATCTCTCTCTGATGCATTCTCTCCCGTTGCCACCACTCGAATGACGTACGGCAACTTTTGGAACAATCGCTGGGATTCGTCGGAGGCGGAGGCGAATCCACGGCAGTCATCCCAGAACGAGAATCAGGTGAAAGCTTCCATGAGATTCGTTCCCAGCTTCTTTAGATCCCCGAAACTGATTCTACTCGGTAGAACATGTATATTGGATCTCACGATAAACAACATAAAAAATGAATTTGATTTTAGGTATTTATTTCTGTTGTAGTTTGGTCCCACGGACGAAATGTTTACGTATACACTACCAGCCAAAAGTTAGTGAACGCTCCGAATTTTTGAGCTCATCAAAGTTGTCCGAATCATTTGGCAATATAAACTCTAAGGATACATTTTAACCTTCCGGTACCCCGTCTCGCATATCATCCATGCCAATGGGGCCACTTTTTTTGAGAACATTTTTTTTTCAATTTTACTTATGTGTTTGAAGAGAATTGGAAATGTAACAACTTTGGTCATTGAAATTATAAAAATAATGTTTTTAAATAATTTTTGAGCATATTTTAGATTTTTCAGTTTAAAACTTTTGATTGAGCATCTTTATTTTTAATATTTCATGGAGTAAAAATATTAATTTTCAGAAATATAAATAAAATGAGTGCAAAAAGTAGTATATTATGTAACAAGGGCGCCTTGTCGCTTCGCTCGTGCGACAAATTTCGCACTTGTCGAAGTTCGGTATTTCGCCCATGTTGCATACGATTGTTTTTAATACAACGGGCGTGGAACTCGATAATTTGAGCCAGAAGATTTCACTGCAGGGCGCAAAATCGAGTTCTACTCCCGGAGTGTTAAAATGTATTTTAATTTTTGAAATTACTTTTTCGGTCTGTACCCTCCAAATATGCAAACAAAAGACATGAAAGTATCTGTTTCCAGTAAGGAATTATTAGAAAATGCAAAACTCAAGTACAGGCAACTGGTATAAACGAAAAATCAGTTGAAAGCGTACTGCTAGAAAAGAAGGCACCTAGATTATATGTAAATACACATAAAGCAGGGGCCATCTAACTCGCACATTCACCTGCGTATATCTCCCTTCAACTACGATGGATCCACACAATTTTTTTGTTATTTTGAAGAGAATTTAATAGAAATTCTCTTTTTGATTAAATTTCTCAAAACATAAAAACCTACATATACAGTACACTATTTTTTCGAACGTTTATGATACGCAATCAATATTAATAATAATAGATAATAAGTTAATAAATAACTTACTAAATTGTATACACAAAACATTAACGATGAAAATGTCTAATTGTGACTGGATTTTTAATCTGAAAAAAAGCAATGAACGTCTCGTTGATAACGAATTAGAAAAATCAAACCCCTAAATAATAAAAACGCTAGTTCTTTTTTTTTGACTGGGAATTAATAGTTTCTCCTCGAAAGCCGCACTACAGCTGAAAATTGAAAAATTTCAGCGCTCAGTATAAATTAATAATTTAGTATTAAGCTAATAGATATTTAAAAACGATATTACGAATCGTAGTTCATATTCGCAATATTTTCTGCAAAGGAGCACTAATAAATTTGGCAAGAAATTGACAAATACGGGGTCGAACGGACCGCGGTGCTTCTATTTTTAATACGGTTTTCAGTGTTTCAAGTCCACAGGAGTTCATTTGGGCCCATAGGGACCGACGAAATTCTGTCAGCATGCAAAAGAGCAATCCGTCGCTGGGCATTCTTTATCGGGCAGTCACAGGCTTATTTCGTTAATAAGCTTCGTTTATTTATGTCGCTCTTTATACGGCGAGGGGAGGCTGGAGAAAAAAGGCCGATGATACACGACTACCCGTCGTGAGTTATTGCACAACACTGGCCTCCTCCATCTATGAATCCGCACGGTTTTCGAAATCTATGGTTTTTCATGCATTAATGTACTATAGCATTATCGGGTACCCTTAACTACTAATAATTTGACGTAAACTACTATATTTTATTAATGATTCAATTTTCAAAAAAATGTGTTGAACATTGTTATTTCCATTTTTTACATTATCTTTTTTACTTTTTGTAAGATTGGTAAATAAAAATGATATTAAATCAGACATTTTATTTTGTTGCAGGTTTTACAAAGCTATGGAAAACTTTACGGCGGCTTGCGGAGAAGGTAAGCAATAAAATTTTAAATAAATAGAGTAGAGTTCCGGTATATTTACGTCTCACTATATTTAGGTTCCAGCATATTTGTTCAGTTCCGTCTCGTTATATTTGTTTGTCGCCGCTCTCTTTTTCCCCACCCTGCGCGGTGGGGCCTCGAACGTAACGCGATTGAGCAGAGTGGGAGAAGCGTCTCTCCCTTCTTTCGACATATATAAGACGACGGGAGGGGAAAGGCGAGGAACTGAGCCGGCAAATATACCGGGACTCTAATGTATATGGCGCCATCTTTTAAGGTCTTTTGATATGTTTTTCCTGAATGTTAACTTTCTGACATTCTACAATCATTATCATCTACTATTTCGACGAATATTTCTTAATATTACAAATATAAGCAAAGTTGATAAAAGGCATTTTATGCGGCACTCAATATGAATTAAAGTCTATTTTATATAAAATATATAAAAGATGTAAGTATAATTTTTCGAGTAGCATACTAATTTCAAATGTTGAAGACAAAATCTATCATTAGGAGCAGACGTTGTCTTAACGCTCATCATTAGAACTTCAATAGCATTTTACATAACAAGACTTTTCGAAACTTTTGTATTTGTTTACAGCAATTTTGGAAGCATAATTTGATGATTGCCTGCATGCTGATGGGATGTATTGAGTGTTTTTGATTATCTGACGTCGTTTGTCAACCGGTAAAGAAGAAAGTTTCCTCGAGCTCTTCTGCATTTTTTTAATCCTTATCTTTCTTCGTTGTTGGTATACAATACAGCCAAAAAAGTGACAGAGACGATCAAAGTGTTACAGCTCAAGTAATAAACTACGTGTGAATTTTGGCCTTCCATATTTAATTAAGAGGAATTCAAGCCTGGGATGGATCGAAATTGATTTTTTTAAGTTATTTGCATTGAAGAAATTTGTCGAAATAAAAGTACACGCATATATTTTTGTTTCGATATTTTAATGGCTTCCCAACGGGCACGAAGAACCCAAATGTTTCTAAAACGTTTTTAGAATGTTCCAGAAACGTTCCTTAAACGTTATATGTCTGTAACGTTTACGGAACTTTTTATAAACGTTTAATCCATGTTGCAGACATATAACGTTTTAGGAACGTTTCTGGAACATTCTAAAAACGTTTTACAAACATTTGGGTTCTTCGTGCCCGTTGGGTTAAAATAAAAATTTTAAAATGCTTAGAAATATAATATAAGGATAAACAGTTTACCTTTTCCAATATGGCGGTCATGAACGTTGAAAATTGATAAATGAAATATTAGATTTCTTGAACATTAAATTGTGGAGGAAGCAATTCGCTGGTTGAGTTTATCATGAGAAGTTGACATATTGATCGGGTATGAGAGATATTCTTTCGTTTTTCATTGTAATTTTTTAGAAAATTGTATTACGGTCGTATTTACGTCATAATAATGATTTATCCATTGCATAAATGATATTTAAAATTGTTTTCCATGCGGAATTCAGGGATATTTTAATTAACCATATTTCAAAACCTCGGACGGGTAAACAAATTATGTTTGATCGAAAGTTCCCTTTTAATTTAATTTCAACGACGAGCGAAGGAAACGCATCTGCTGAATATGCATGTAGAAGACTAGTCAAATGAGACCAGGAGTCAACGCATTCCTACAGAGTATCGATCCTGCTATGGAACTCGTCTGTCGGAACGCCGTTAGTTCGCGTCCATCGATTCCAATCTCTTAGGTGTCGTACAACTAATATTTCAATATCTGCATACACTCGATAATTAGGTCGATATTATTGACGATCCAGTCAACGCCTTTTACGCACGGTTTCATTTTCTTGGTCACGCCTTTGCTGAACATGACAGGGATGCATTATTGTGCGCATGAATACTCATCTCCAAGGAATGACAATTAATTTCGTTTTGTTTGTATATATGCATTTCAGATGCATTCTTATTCATTGTTTTCGTGAAGAAACTGAGAAAAGATTATTGTAATTGAGTTCAACAACTGTAAGAATGTAACAAAGATTTTTAATAATAGGCATTTTATTGGACCATTTTTCGATACCTGAACAGATATTTTAGAATTGTTTCACTCTTGCCCTCAGTAATCTCAAATCTGACATCCCTTGTGACTATGGTAGAAAAGTCATATTTTTCAGTTTATGCATTCAATGTACCGGGAACCATAATGTTTCACTGGCTCTTAGATATTTTCATCGGATTGTACGCCTGCTATGTTAGTATAGTACTGGCCAAGCTCATGACCGAGCAGTACACCTAAAGGCTGCTTGATCCGTTCCCTTTTACATATATATCATATTGCCACATTAACCACGTCGCTTCAGGATGCACGGCTACTACACTAGTAGCACGAAAATCAACTGGAGCACCCGGGGGTGTAGCATGCTCTTGATGTTCCGCTTTGCGTACTTTGCTCAGTCAATTACTCCACGCATGAAACTATCCTTGAGTACTTTGTTAAGTTGCTTCTTTTGAAAAGGTACACCGAAAGAAATTATATAACAATTCTTACTATTTTGACTAGGAATTCGAGCACAGACCTGAAATCATGTTAATTTTTACTATTGTTTTGGTAAATTTTCTTACTTTTTATAGAAAAAAGTCCTCTCTGGATAGGAAAATTTACTAAAATAATAGTAAAAATTGTTGTACAATTTCTCCCGGTGTATTAAAAAACATTATATGATGTACGTTATATTATAAACAGATTATTGTAATGTAATAATTGATAGGCACCCAATAAGGTTTACCGTACGAAATCCCCTAGGACGAAATCTCCGACGACAAAATCACTGCGACAAAATCCCCGAACTCGAAATCCCCTACCACTAAAACCCTAGAATTCAAAATCCCCTTCTTCATTAAAATTACCCTTCAAATCATCTACTTTTATTACAATAAGCTACCTCAGTCCATGGTGGAAGTATAAAGGTGTATCGTTCCCGAGTTGCACAATTTCGGTCAATGAGTGTCCCACCAAAGATCAACCAAAATGGTGGAAGATTTCACTATGAGGCTGTACTTAAATTGCGTAACGCAATTTTTTGGTATTCTGGACCCCCCCCCCCCCCCCCGTAAGGCTATTTGCCAAACCCTTAGCAATGGGTGTAACGCAGGCCTGGACCCCCCCCCCCCTCGGCGTTACGTAATTTAAGTACAGCGCCTATCCCAAAGCATAGAAACGCTTCCACTACATCGAAACATTTCATTGTATCTATTGAAACAGTGAAATCAATTGGGACAGACAGGCGGAATTTTTGGGGATAGTAGGGAAAGCTATTCTATGCTTTGGGATAGTGAAATCTTCTACTTAACCTAACCTAACCTAACCTAATCTACAACAAAACAGAAATTCTTCAATACTTAAGATGCATTGCACATAATTTATACCTCTGAATATTTATAATATATCTTAATTCTAAATAAAAAAGAAACAATATTAACTTTTAATACAACCTCAATTATAAATTCAGGTTTTTTTTGTGAGAAGGGATTTTGAAGTCGGAGATTATAGGAGTAGGGGATTATTGTACTTGGGGATTTTGTCGCGGTGATTTTGTCACGGAGATTTTGTCGTCGGGAATTTCTATCGGTCACCCCAATAAGCATGACAAGTACAACTAAGACAAGAAACTATTAAGAGAAGATAGAAACAGAAAATTGACCAAATAACTGGTAGTAAAAACGTAGATCATAAAAGATAATATGTCTTGGTTTACAAAATATGTTCTGTGTAGCCGTTGAGTAAGTTAAAATACTAATTTTTCCAGTTATCGTATATTTTTTAAAAACTGGTATAAAGGAGTTTTTGAGGTTGATGAATACGGTGTCAGATTTTTAAAATTCACAATGGTGGAGCCAAACTCGCCGAAAAAGATTTTTTAAAAACAACCATTTGTTCTGCATATTTGGTATGCAGAGGGTTTTAAAGTCCAAGTAATTTTTTGCGAGTATTTCGAATCCAGGTTCCATCACGTCATAATTTTAAGATATTTGAGGTTATGTTCGGCCTTAACGCAGCGGTATTATAACAGAGTTTTCTAATTACGAATCCAAATTCAAGATATTGAAATTTTCCAACTGAGAAAGTGGATATCAAAATGGCGTATAAAAGAGTTTTTAAAAAATATAGACAATTTATATTCTGTCGAATTTTGCTCTTTCCTTTTTTTCCGTTTCATTTTGGAATTCCTTTAAACATATTTTTGTTATGTCATCTTTTATTATTTGCACAAAAATGAAGATTTGAGACGTCGAAAACTAAAACCACATTTAAAACCTTTTCGCTCATTTCAGTTGGTTTCTGGTGCCTTAAATGTGGAAGTTCGAAAAACAAATTTGAATTATCATAATAAACTCCTTACAACATTTGTATTTGTATAAATGAAAAATATGGTTAATGTTTTCGAACCTTTTCAACTAAAATCACAATTTTTTAAAAATCACCTTTATAAAAAATACAAATCATTATTGTTTGTTTAAAATAAAATTTTGATCAGTACTACACAATGTTTTGTAAAGAATTATGGAAACGCCTCTCCGCCTCTTTATATTACGTATGTTTCGGAAAACATACAATGATGTCATTGTCCCGGTGCTGTATTGTATTCATCCCCATGTTTTCTAGTAACTCTCAAAACTGCAGTATCTTATAGCGTCATCTTAAACTTTCCGTTTCTCATCATTTAATTCTTTTTTCTACTCCTCGTCGTGTTCTATGCTATGCGACCACCAAGATTACACATTTCTCACTGCATATTTTGCTATGTTTTCCTGGAAAATGCTTCGTTTTTTAATCGTCTTTTCTTACTTGTTTTGTTACCAGCAAACTCATAAAACATTTCCAAATTCGATAACATTGCAGTAGAATATAGGTTCAGTAAAAAATTAAAACATTGAATATTTTAATAGTTAACAACTATCTATATTTTTTATAATTCTGCAGTAAAAACTTATTTATCAAATTGCCAATAACATAAATACGAATTTGCAATTTACTTACAATCATTTTATAATTTAATAAATGTGAAATTAGAGGAAAAATAAATGATAAGTTATTTTTAATGTATTATGAAATTGAAATCAATGGTTGAGTACTTGTTCTATTTTATTTTCAGTTAAAAATACATTTTTTTTTCGAGATTCCAAATGGCAGACACCATCTCGGTTTCAAATTTCCGCGATCTAAATTAATATGATTTTATTCTAAGCAAAATATTTAATAAGAAGTTTCTGTGGCGATTCGTTGAAGTTTGATTATCTAAGTACCAATGATGCAACGCAACTCAGAGAAAGTTTGGAATTTATTTTCCCGAAATATTGGTGTTTAAACAAAAAGTGTTAAGGGATACCTTTTCTTGGCCATTTTGCTTGAAATACAATTTTTTTTTAAATTATGCCGTCATTTGCAATTTCGTAAATCTGATCACAAATTTATTATCACCAAACCAGAAAAAGTGATAAATATTTAATACTTTGAGCTGCCAACTGAATTGAAAATAGCTTAATACGGATTCGTAATCAACAGCCAAAATAATTAATATGTTACTTGTGTTTTTATATAGGGTAATTTTTAACGGTTGATATTTTTTTAATTGTTATTTTGTTGTATTATATTCTTTATAATTATTTAACTTCATAAACGCCGGTTTTAGGGGCAACACCTGTGACCTAAAAGGTTAAGTTAATTACTCTTTTATTTTTGGATTCGAAAGACAAACAACAAAATCATTGGTCGTTCGTATTTTCCAAGTTAAAAGGTGACAACTTCATGTTGCCACAGTCTTTCTGACATTTAAAGATCGTCCACGTGGGGCTATGAAGAGTCAGACCGATCTTGCTTAAAGGAATTTCGTTTCTACATTATATAGAGACAAGACTACATTAACCTAAAATATAATACAAGATGAACGCCAATGTCCACTTTGATGTTGAACCGCCTGGTATGGATGGTATTTCAAATCGATGCTAACGCGTTCTTTCTTGTGGAACGCTGAATTCTCTTCGGGCCCTGGATCACTTCATTACAGACTTGCTTCTAAGACAATGATATTTATCGCATCCGAATCAGAAAGCCTCCACCGAAAGTGTTCCTTCCCCTTTTGAATCTCTCGCGTCGGGCGGGAATTGCCAATTCGAATTAATCTGGGCTCCGTACCTAATTGATGGCGCCGACTTCAGGAGCACGATCTAAAGAATGATGCGCATTTACCCGCGCCTTGTGCTCGGCTCCCGTTGAGCGATGTTTGATCTGGAGTCGCAAACAGCGGGCGGTAAACTCTTCTTTATTTGTGCACGATCATGCTCTATCTCTTTCTTCTCTCACTGGTGAATCGCTTTTTAGAATCTTATAATGGCTGCATGCGCAAGCACGTTGATTTTCTGGTTTATTACGTGACTACGCGAGGCTACCGTAATATCGATCCTTCGTACATCCACAAAATGGAGGGCATATTCTTCTGTTATTCTTTGAAATCCTTAATACAATACTCGAATTTATTATCGGTAAAATATCATCAGCATCAGTTGGCAAAACGAGTCTAAATATTTATAAAAGTGCTGATGAATTTGGGATTTTATTCAGACTAGATTTCAGCCGAAATATTAGATCGAATTATGTAAAAAGCATTATACAAGCTCAGCGGCGAGAATACTCCAGATTCACATTAGATGTCGACGTGTTCCAAGAATGCTCGTGATGTACAAGATTGAAGTTGCTCGGCATGCAAAGTGGTAGATGACCTCGTGGAAGATAGCGCTGAAGATACGACAGTATTTCTCGCACAAACAAGCAGCACTGAAATTACCGTTGCATTTTTAGGCAAATACTCTCCTTCCCGATTTTTCATCTAATTTCATGAATATTTACATAATGACAGAATAAGTGCAGGGCCTAAATAATCTATGTATTACTTTGAACGGGTCTGCGTGTAGAATTTCATCTCGCACGTGTGCCGCAGAATTCGAAGATTGCGACTGCGACCTTGAAATTCGTTACAAGCGGCTCATTTATCCCGGCAGCCACGGTATCATTTCTTCTGTCCGTGGTGTTGCGGGTCTTCGACCCTCTCGTGGGATCTCTCTACCCGGGGAATTTCGGAATCCCACTTTACGGGGTCCGATCAGTCGCCGCTCAAGTTACACTACCACCTCGTGGGGCGCGACCTGAGACACAAGTCCATTTGTGTAGGCCCCAACTATCGCGACATCTACGACATTACCCGTATAAGGAAGCCTCTACGTGAGGTCACCCGACTACGAATGACCCCGGAGGTCTGCACCTAAACGTCGAATATTAACTGAGAATTCTTAGTGCAGCAGGATAGGTCGCAGTAGGTTGTTTGTTATGACAGTGAGGGTGGAATCGTGTATGCAATTTTAACGAATTTCTCTTGTTACGCTAGCATTGGATGATGAATGTAGAACGCTTAAATAAAACGGTGTTACAGACGATTTTTAGTAATTCATGTTTTGTGGAAACGTATTTCTCATGTCGATTTTTGAGACGAAGTAGAGTAAGGTAGATGTCAACAAATAATTGTAGTAACTACGAGAGTTACAGACTCTAATTCAACAATAATGATAATTTGTTTTGGAAACGCCTTCGTTGAAATTTCCCTTTCCATACGATGCTTTCCGTAATCATTATTTTTGTTAGGTTTAGATCGGTATGAAACTTACGGCGAAATCGTCACCTTGCTTTGACCTCGCATTTCTAGTTAATGCGTAGCATGTCAGAAGTTTCGGGTTTTTTGTCACACCTGTTAATGGAAACCTGAAAACATTTATTGTATCGCGCTTTTAGTTAAATACAATTGAATAGGCGACAAGACGCGAAATCAGAATATTGAATACCGCATCAAATTTTACTTTAGCAGTTATGTAAAATTATGTAATTTGTCAAAATATTGAAAATATATTCTTTTTTGTTTAAGATGAAATTATTGGAGTTCATTGTACGCACGGAGTCAACAGAACCGGTTATTTGATATGCAGGTATGCCATTTAAGAAACAATAGTTATTATTTATTCTTGATAAAGTTTCAATTTCACGCAATACCGTACGTTTGCAGATACTTAGTTCAACAGCTGGGATGGACACATAAGCACGCTCTAAAAGGTAATGAATTGAATTAAATTAAAAGAAAATTATTATGTTTATATGTAATTTTTTATATTTATAGCTTTTGAAGAAGCTCGAGGTCATGCTATCGAACGTCCAACGTATGTCGCCGATGTGAAACGTGTACCCGTTGGTCAAAAGATCGACGTAAATAAAGTCAGTCTTGTCGTTGTACCAATCAAGAAGACCTTCCCGAAAAATCGAAATTCCATGAAACATCCTGGGCCGCGGCCACCACCATTCCCAATGGGTCCGCCTGGTTATCCTCCACCGAACCGCGGCCGCGGATTTCCGAATGGAGCTCCATTTCCCCCACCTCCCCAGTTCGGATTTGGTGGACCACCACCTGGATTCGGTCCCATGCCCCCACCACAAAGAACTCCTGGTCCACGGCTGATGTTTGGCCTAAGACGTCGTTTCGGACCCGCGATGCCTATGAGACCACCTGTTCCCCCACCTATGGCCCATCCAAATATCGGCGGTCCCCGTCCAGCACGAATGCCTAGGATGGGACCAGGTCCTCAAGCCCATGGACCTTGGATGGGGCCAGGCGGACCACCAAGACCACCTGGTATTCCAATAAGATTACCCGGTCACCCAAGAATCCCAGGGCCACCAAAGAGACATCAACCTCCGAAAATGGGGCCGCCCATGGCACCACCAATTAACTTACGACCTAGACGCGACCCACATCCGCCAGCTAAAATAGTTAATGATGATTTTACTGCTGATACGTTCGAAGAAAATTTGGCATCCACACCTGCAACAATTCGACGTAAAAGGCCATATCCCGGTGACAAGTGACAATGTGACAATTAGTACGCGCGAGAATAATTTATACCGTATTACCCCGTAAGATAAGACCATGAAAGACAGTGAAACAATGCAATTAATTACGGCGAAAGCGCATTTACATTATATTACCAAATACCCTTTTTCGAAATCAAAACATTTTCAATCTAGTTAATTTACGATGATCTATTTTAATGTTTTCGAATTGGGTAGATTGGTTTTAGTGTTATTAAATGAGATGAACGGGGATTATACTAGAATAAATATTGTGACTATAGGATGTGAGCGATAATTTTTCTTACCGGATTCCTACTTAACTGACTGCATATAAATACATATACACGTAAGTTTTGTGAACAAAATGACGATATTTTAAAACTGAAAACTATGATGACTGTCCATTTCCATATACTGTCAAGTACCTCGTCCGCATTACTGGTAATCGTGGTGTCTGGCTATATAGCATGTAGTAGGGCATTGCACATGTAAACTTTTATGCGCTTCACCTTGTCAAATAAATGCAATTTGTAACATATATGAATTCCTCATTCATTGTAATTTTGTCAATTTTCAATAAAAAATAACTCATCTGATTTCCGTAACATTATCCTTTGTCCTGCCTGTAATCTGTATGCATCAAAATAATTGTAGTAGAACTAAAAAATAAGTTTAAAAATGTAATTGCTAAGAGGTTAGCATGTTAACCTTATTAACTTAATATTCCTTAGGTCGTGTAGTCCGGCAGTTTTTCTTTGTTTAATTTTAGAATGGAAACTTCAATGGGCGATGAATTCAGGATGGATACTCATCTAGGTTGGTGGTGTTGGTCGTTTTAAGGGGAGGCACCACTTTCAAAATCAACTCTATGAAATACACCTTTAACAAATTTGAAACTATTGTTTCTTTTGTCATTTTTGACGAGGAATTCAGTGGTGCTAGAATAAAAAGCGTAAGAAATTTTTTTTACCCATAAATTGTAGTTTAAACAAAAATTTGTTGTTTTGAAATAATGCAACTACATTTTTCTAACTTAATTTAAAAATTCAAAAAAATTAGGGTGAACATAAAAACATGTTTTCTACAACCTCTCGTATGGATTTTAAAAAATTCCGATTTTTTGTAGAGAACAACACAATTTTTTTAAGCGTAAAAAAAAGTTTTACATTTTTTATTCTAACACCACTAAATTCCATGTTAAAAATTACTCTAGAAATAATTTTTTTGACCTCTAAATTTTAGCGCGAAAAAAAATTTGTTTTTTCGAAGAAATGCTTCTACATTTTTTTTAATTAATGTAAAAATTCAAGAAAATTAGGGTGAACATGGAAACACATTTTCTACAGCCTCTCGTATGGATTTTAAAAAATTCCGATTTTTTCGAAAAAGAAAATTTTTTTTTGGGTCAAACAAATTTTTTACACTTTTTATTCTAGCACCACTGAATTCCACGTCAAAAATTACTAAACAGATAATTTTTTCAAATTTTTTAAAGCTGTATGTCATACAGCTGATTTAAAGGTGGTGCCTCCCCTTAAAATAAGTTTGCAATCCAGCAGCATGAGCTGTAATTAATCATCTGCATATATGCTTGTATTGTATGCCATTCCATTGCACGTTTTATTGTTAGTTATTTTACCTCCACCAGACATACATTTATTTAGGTCGGTAATTTACACCTAAGAAAGAATGATTTTTCGTTTGCTAGTTTGGTGGAACTAAAACTTAATACTTCATCACTCCAGACGCATCCGCTAATATAAGGATATCATACGCACAACTACGCACCGTAAAATGCATTTTCATACTCATAAAACGTATTAAGAACACAAAAATGCGTGTAATATGAATTTGTTATAGTTATAAACAATAATAATGGTATTTAACCCCTTCGCTGCGGCGAGAATTTCACAAAAAGTGCCCAAAATGCAGGAAAAAAAAACTTGATGTATAGGTTTTTTTTTTTAGGTCAGATTTCGCAAATTCAAAATGGCGAATTCAATAACGCGGGCAAATTTTCTAATTTCCAGTCATTTCGCTTGACATTTGTTACTCGGAGGTTTTCGGGATCGCTGATTAGGAATCTGAAGTCAGATTTCGCAAATTCGAAAGGGCGGACAAATTTTCTAAATTGCAATTATTTTGCTTGATACTTTTTCTCGCGGGTTTTCGGGAGCTCGAATACGAATTTAAAATCGGATTCAATATGGCGGACGCGTTACTCAAAATTCAAACTGATTAAGAATCTTATGTCAGTTTTTCCATGTTAAACATTACGGTAAGTTGTTATTCGCAGGTCTCCTACAGAGCGCCGGACAGCTTTCTTTGTTGCCTGACAACAATGCTGCTTGTGGCAGGTTGCTAGAGCAATGGAAACACTCTCCTCATTATTTATACCGAATTTATATTATAGAACATTTATACCGAATTTTAGTTCGTACCAAAAACTTCTTCGATTCTCCAGCTACAAATCTATATTTTTAGTTTTTATACACGGAGAAAAATTTCCGAGAAAAATTACTGTGCTCGGCATCCGAAAAGAGGTGCAAAGTAATTTTATTGTAATATTCACAGACCCAGGCAAGATAAATTGCATATTTGGGTAGATCATTTGTAATAATGGCTGCAATATCTCTTGTACTTGTGGTTGAAATGTATAATATAGCACCAAGTTTTTAAATCGGTGCAACTCAAATAATCCCGTGCAGTTTAAGAATTTTCAATGTAGTGGTCCATACTTTTTTATGTCATTTCCTGAAACGTATGCGAAAGTTGCCAAGTTCATCCGAAATTTACCGACCGTCAAAACGATAACAATACGGCGCTCCAGCACATGAGTAAGTATTTAAATTGTTTTTTAATCATTTTTCGAATGAAATAGCAGTGCAATGACAATATCCTTAACAAGCATCGGTATGCTTTCCATGTTCATATCCTAAGCGTTTATGAAGCTTCTGCTTTCCGTTTCTATTGTAAACACGGACACTGCTTGTAAACTTACGAAAAGACTTGTGAATACATAATATGAACTAACAATAAGTCATGACGATTCTTGTTTCATGCATAAAGAAACACAAGTTGTATAAGGTTTCTTAAAATTTAACTGTGCTCGGGACTATGCATTTTTCTGGTGCTATTGCCGAATATTTTACTGTGCTCTGGACCAGGAATTTTTCTGGTGCTACTACCACCAATTTTACATCTTACTTCAGAAAAATTCAACATAACAATGCAAACTTTACTTTGCCAACATTATGCACTTCATTTGTCGGACAGCATGGTAATTTTTCAGGAGATTTCCGTATAAATTTTTCTCTCCGTGTAGGTATTTTACAGAGTTTATAAACTATCCAGATTATCTCGTGTAAATTTCACATTTTTGTGTGTACTCCCGAGTTGTCGTGTTACATGTGGGACAAAACACTGATTTCTAGAGTTCAAAATTTTACAGTTTTTCTTTTAAAACCCAAAAATATAAAAAAAAATATTTAAAAAAGTGCATTTTTGAAGACCTTTCACGAACCTCCTCGTAGTAAAGTGTGTAACTAGATATTGTATATCGAAGCTAATAGGGGAAGACTAACATCAGTTTTTGAAAAATTTACCCGCGGTATTGGATCCGCCATTTTGAATTTTCAAAATATATCATCAGATTTGTAATCAGCGACTTCGAAAACCCCAGAGTAGCAAGTTTCAATCGATTTCATTAATTTTGAATGCAGAAAATTACAAAATCGTAAAAACAACATATTTTAAGAACTTGTATCTTTTTTTTGACATCATGTTTTTGAAAAAGGACAACGGCATGTTGTTCGATATGCCTTAGACTTTCTAGAAATGGTTTTTCGCAGTCAGAGAAAAGTCCTAAATGACCAAAATGTTTGTCATCCGCAGCGAAGAGGTTAATTACATGATTTAGAATTTGATTTTTCATAAAATTATTATTAGGTGTTTATACAATAAAATCTTATTAATTTCGCAAAATTGGAAGTACGGTAAATGCGATCTGAAGGAGATTGATGTTGTACTACATTTTATTACTTTTTACGTATATGACTGCATGATGACTCAACTATTGAAAGTAAAAATGAACATGGACGTCAAATAATCGATTTCATCTCGCGTTTAAGTCCCGTGTCGAACGCAATCATATACCTTTCCGATACCGAGATATAATCGTACATCATTCTTAATCCCGACTTCGATATAAATGAGATAATAACTGACAACTTGTGTATATCATACCTTGGAAATAATGATCTGGTGTTTCTCGCGTATTCGATCAGACACTTTCAAAATGGGACATAAAGTAGTATGAATAACATTACGGATATGCACATTTTCCGGAAGCAGTTTTTATTTATTATATGCAGTTTAATGTCATAAACTAATTGTGTTTATATTTATGTTAAAAAATCATTTGTTACTAACTTCTAATACCACAATACGATACTACTGAAAATTGATGTAAAATTTTATAAATAATAACAATCTGATTAATGAATAAAAAATATTGTACAAAAGTTATCAGGTCTTATTTTTATTTCTTTACACTGATAAAAAATCCATAGTTAAATTGACTATATCATATAGTTGGAAAAATATAGTTAAAACTACTATGAAAAATAGTTAAATTTGCCACTTTTATAGTCGATTTTACTATAATTTTGTTACACCAACTATCTCCTCACAGTTAAAAAAATCAACTATGTAGAATGATTTGAATAAATATGAGAAATATTATTAAAATAACTATAATCTAGTGTAGTCCTCATTTCACACTATGTCTCGTAATAAATCTTTATATTTACTATTATTCATAATTAAATTTTTGTATTTACTATAAATCCATAGTAAATACTGCCGCATCACGTGTGTTTTGATGCCGCCAGGTGGCGACGCGGCGTTCGCAACTTTTTTTCTTCGAGCCCGTGGCTCCCGTTATTGAAGTGGATTTTCATTTGGTCACAAGAAGGATCGTCGGGCGTCAAGATATGATAATACATAATGCATGTCGTGTACGCACGTGTACCTATAGACTAGTTACACGACATTGAAATTTGTGTGTATAATAGCATTGCATAATACATTTTTTAACTGGTTAGAGTGTGCCATTCACAAAATTAGCGCTGTATTGATTTTTTGTTTTTCTCTTTGTTTCCTTGTTTATCTTAACCAAAGAACAAAGGGAGAATTGTGGACTTTTCATATGCTATAATATATATAGTTTACAAACATTTTTAAAAGTAAATTGACTCCTTTCCATATTTTTTATGACAATTTCTTATACAATTTCTCTCGGTGAATGTAGTCATTTTCTGAAATGACTATTTAAAAATAGTTGAGTCTATTTATCTATTATGATATACGTATCATTTTGAATCATAAAACAATAGTTAAACTTTATTATTTCAGAATAGTTATTTTAACTACTACAATACCTAGTCCTAATTTCACATTATGATTCATAGTCAAAAAATGGTCATGTCAACTACTTTTTTTTCTGAGTGTAAGAAGAAGACCGATTTTTTGTAACAAGAAACATATTTTTGATACATACTTATTTAGTCAAACTTTACAGAGAAAGTGAATTATGTATGAATAGTTGTTGACAATGTTTTACTTATATATTGGTTTTGTAGTTTGCATATAAATTAATCAATGATATTTCAATTTAAGTCTCGTGATTCATTACAAAATGATATTAGGGATCCACTAGCTTGGCACTGGTAATTACCTAAGATTGTAAATATTATTAAAAATTGTTACAGTTGAAACTATATTGGTACTAGGCAATCGCACAGTATTATATCCTGACACTAAACAAATTTCTTATCCCACGAAAAGCCTGAAAACTTCACCGTCTGGTGCCTGATTAATTATTAATCGGAAGTATCTAGATTCAAATTTCACTCGGGAAGGAAATAAACTTATATTTTACTCTCAAAATATTTTGTGAGTTACGTGTATTTCTACTTCAGTTTCTTTAATTTTTTTTTCTCTTACTCAATAAATTCGGAATAATGTAGAAAATTACACTCATTTACATTGTTAAAATTCGAGATCTTTAGCGTGGAAGGTTTTCCCTGAATGCTCGTAAATCTGAATATTCGCAGTTTTGGAATAGGCGATACATTTCATTTTATATTAAGTTATAACCCATTGTATATAAATTTCAAATGAAAAATGCGTATATATACTCTGAATCGTTAATATATACTTCATTGACGAATTATTTACGGTTTATTGATTGCGACCTGCAAACGTTCTGAAGCCTAAACTAGATTGAATATAAGCTTAAATAAATCAATGATTATAGGCTTAAACTTCGATTGTTAAACAGACAGCAGCTTATTTTAAATGCTTAGTACTAGGTTGGTAAATTGTCAGTTGTCAGTGTCAATACATGCGAGAATAGATGTATTAAGTAGTTGGAAATATTAGTCACGAAACAAGTTTCGTTTCACCTAGTCACAATGAAGTACCGAGCGATTCATAATAACCTATGTACTGAATAGTTAACTCCACGAGTTAAAAAAAATTCAATCGGCGCAAACGAAGGAGTGGCACGCAAGCATTATCAATAGAGACATTGACAGTTGGGAATAAAATGTCTTTGAGGATCCGATAAATTGTATATTGTTACACAGAAGAATTTACATTACTGTAAGTATTAATCATTTTCATACGCAAGTCTTGAAACAATAATGAACTATTTTTTAACAGAACCCAGTTTCTTATCACGTTCCAAAAATGTATTTTTTTTTTTATTTTGATAAGCTGTATGAAAATAAATCATTTTGAAATGGAAAAAGTGTAAATCACTTCACATTAAAAATGCGTTTTTCTCTAAACTAACTTGTTCAAAGCTCGGGCTATCTTAGGTTTCGTCGTTGCTTACCCAGCAGCAGGTTACAAAAATTCATGAAAAAGTGTTTAATCCTTTTCGTCCCAAAAGTCCCGAATTTGGACCCAACCTTCAACGATGTAACTTTTCTTTCAAACAGCGTTAAAACAAATTGAAATAAGTCAAAATCGATAGATTTGGACCTCCTCTTGCAAATGCCGTGGACAGAACCAGCCGGAAATTTCAGAGAAAAAAGTTATGATCATTTTTTCGAAAAAAATACTGATTTGTCGACGTTTTTTCCCAATAATTGCGTTTTTGGAAATTGAAAAGGACAGTGCTGATTATTGCAAAACGTACTAATCGCGTCTTTTTGCTCAGACCATTCTTCTCCCGTCGGATTTTTTGCAAAAACCAAAATGGCGGCTTCAAGATGGCGTCTCCAAGTTGTAATTTTACATTTTATCCCACAAATATTGATTATTTGACCGCGTAACGGTTCAAATCACGGAGAACTGGGATGAAAAAGTAATTATCATTTGTGAATACTTACTCCTATCATGATTCATTCATAACCTCAAATAAGTCGTGTACAATAGGTTTTTACCGATATTTTGTCTGATTTTCACTCAATTTCTGACGTTTCGTATCACTATACGTATACGCATGAAATTGAAAATGACCATATATGATTATGACCTATATATATATGTGAAGAATTTGTTTATAACCTACAAATTGAGTGCAGGTCAACCCACATCTTATAGTGCGACATAACTTTCAATATCTGCAATATTCATTTACAAAATACAAAACAAAACACAAAAATAAAAAACAAATATTTCCTCATTGCCTCGGTGTTTTGAATACAAGAAAATGAAAGTAATAAAATTAAAATAAAAAAAATGAAGAGAAGTATTCTAAAATACTACTAAATTTGTAGGTTATAAGGGTACATGGTCATTTTTAATTTCACACATAAGTAATGTTACAAAAACGTCGAAAATTGTGTGAAAATTAGACAAATAATCGGTATAAACCAATTGTGTCTATTTAATTTGAGGTTATGAGGTTATGAATAAATCATAATGAGGATAATAATTACTTTTTCAATGCAATTCTCCATGATTTGAGCCGTTACACGATCAAATAATCGATATTTTGCGAGAAAATTCAAACTTACAACTTCCAGACGCCATCTTGAAGCAGTCATTTTATTTGTTGAACAACATCCGACGAGAGAAGAATGGTCTGAGCAAAAAGACGCGATTAGTATGTTTTGCAATGATCAGCACTGCCCTTTTCAATGTCAAAAAACGGAATTAATTGGAAAAAACATCGAAAAAAGCAGTATTTTTTTCGATAAAATGATCATAATTTTTTTCTCTGTAATTTCCGGCTGATTCTGACCACGGCATTTGAAAGAGGAGGTCCAAATCTATCGATTTTGACTTATTTCAATATTTTTAACCCCGTTTGGAACAAACGTTACATCGTTGAACGTTATGTCCAAATTCCGGACTTTTGGGGCGAAAAGGGTTAAACTACAAAACGGTGTAAGACGCATGCGGAATTAACTAAATACATTAACTTATTTTTTTTTTTTAAACTACTAAAACAGTAGTTTTCCTTCAAATCTGCACTAGGATGAAGTCTGCACTAGTGCAAAGTAAACTACTGGTTTTGCATTCTATTACAACAAAAGTTTCAAATATAAAAATTTAAATATTTGAAATTGATACCGGGATAGCCAGAATTCAAATCCCCCACCGTAAAATTTATATGAGAGTATTTCTCGAAAATGGATAGCATTTATTATCGTAATTAGCTTGCCACATTAGCCAACCTTTTCTCGTTTCACTTCGCAAAGAAACGATATCTGCTGAAAACAGTTGACAAGTGGAAATTTACGAAGATGTGTTACAAAGAATAACATCCCACTGTGGCTACAAATTGTCACCTAATGATTAAATCATGATATTCGATCGTGAAAAATAGTTGCGCTTTACATCCATTTGACCTTTCGATTGATGATAATCTAACAGCAGATCAAATATCAAAGCATAGAAAGTATCAGAAAAAGAGGCGAATAAAATTTAAGCAGTAGACGAAGGAACTTTCCAACGCACGTCAGGACATCTATCTTTCAGTAGATTTTTATCGACATATTTCCTCCACAATATGCGCATTCCTGCGGGTCTAATACTTTTATAGAACTGTCCGGTCTATCTCTTTTCTATTTTTACCTTATCCTTTTTTACAGCTTCTTAGTACTGCAGCCTCTGTTTTTGGTTTATAGGCTCATTGCATGACAGTAAGGTCATAAGCTGGAAATTACATTTATATAGAGGCGAAATGTGCTCGAAGCACGCGAGATTACATAATCTTATTGTTCTTTCTTTTCCAATGCACTTATAAGTAATAAATTAATCAATTTATAAATTTGAATGACGAGTTATTAGATTGGATGAACATTCAAATAATAAATGAAGATTACGGGTGTACGTCCGACAAGGACGTTCCGGAAATACTTAGCGGGCATCTCAGTTTTGCACACGCATGGGTTTTATAGTATATAAATAAAATTAAAAAAATAGGGTTTTTTAATGAGTTTTTCGTGTTTTTCACCATGATAATCGCATTTGCGCCAATTTTCGTCTTGATATTCGAATTCAGCACATCAAAATACGTCAGAAAATATATGCCCGCTTTTCGGAAGTATATCCGAAATAAATCTCCTGGTAGAGATAGTCACGAGAATCTGCCCAGAATTATCCTAGATTTTGATGATCCAGCTAGAAACTAGCTCTATATATTATGAGTCGAAATGCTACTAAAAATGACATCGATTCTGGTGTAAATCTACCGAGACGCGAGACATTGAAACAGTTATTTTAACTCCTATTATTTTAACTGCGTCCTTTATTTTAACTTTTTTTCGTCCCTTATGTTAACTTCTTCCCCTCGTGAGTTCCCCCACCATTCGCCATTTGAAAGTGTTCAAAAGAGTGCGGACTGCTGTTTGCGCTCGCGCATACAGGTGAAGAAAGACGCCACTACATCTCCTCTCTCTGTTTTTATTCTCTGATACTGGCAGTGATGAGGATGAGAGGAAGCGGTAAAATAAGGGAAGATGCCGCCATCTTTCTTGACTCAAAAAGTCAAAATAAGGGGAGGGCCACTGTAGTTTAACATGAGTGCGACAAGGTCTTACAACTTATCGACCTCTACTCGATTCGAGAATCTCGAACACCTCTCGATCGAACTCCCAATATGGCAGCTTGCTCTCAGCTAAATCGCCTGCACATGCTGTCTCGATTGTTTACAGTTTCATTTTGAAAGAAAAATGGTTTACATTTACACCTGCTCATTCTATCGAATCGATTGATCCTCACCTATTATACAAATTTAATATGATATTTTTAGTTTGCAATTAGTGCTTTATGTCATTTTTAATATATGTGTGAGTGGTCTAGCGGGTTTTCATGTAGAATTCGTGTATATTTCTAGAGATTCTACCGAACAGATATACCATGCCGCTAAGATAATGGGTAGTTCAAGCAAAATCTCTACCGGGGTCCGATTTTATTATCTTCATCATGAGAACAGTAATAACGATTTTTGTTAGAAAAGATATATTATGCAATACTTGTAAGTAATGCCCTTCCAATTAATTAAATTATCATGAGTTTATATCATGAGATTATCTAATGATACCTACCAACGATGTTATATTAAGTTTATACGTATTTATGTTGTTTAGTACGTTAAATATATTCAATCAATTTATACTTAATAAGCATGAAATTATTTCAAATAAAAAAAGAATATTTTGTGCGGTTAATTGTATAGAAAATGAATGTTTTCATTAAATTTCTGTTTGCGGTCATAATAATTGTTATTGTATTGTGGCATATTTTATTTATACAACTTTACAAACTTTGCAGCCTCCTCCTCCTCCGCCCTATGTCATACGTACTGAAAGAGTATCTGAAATACCGTAAAACCATAATACCACAAAAGTACTTTCTACAAGGTGTCTTCAAAATAACCAACCGACGAGTACATCACAATAAATTAATATAGGCTCCATATTAGATACTGTAAACTTTCTTTATTGCCAATAGAAAATCGGCAACTCCGCGTAATAAAAATGAAAAAAAAAACCACTTTGATCCATAAATTGCTTAGTTTTATTACGCAGTTAACAAGAATTCTAGACAATAAAAGCCTAATAAATGGCTGGATTTCTATAAGATGTGTTAAGTATGTTCGACTTATTTTTCATTAAAGATGAGGTTTGTAATTTAAATATATTTTGAATATCTTCATATTATAATATAATTTAATAGTTTTCTAGTCAGTTTTTATAACAATCTATCACAGAAGATAACATTGATAAAATAAATATGTGGAATGTCCCTATTTTTAAAAACATTTTTTAGTATTGTTCACAAATGTTTCTCATTCTGATGCCCTTTCATCAACTAATTGACGAAATTCAAATAAATTGTAAACACTACCCTGAAAAATATAGTAAAATTGACACCTAAATGTTTAGTGAATTCAACTAAAATATAGTTGAAATATATATTTGGCTGCTAACAGATATATACTTAGTCAATATTACTATAGTTTTGTTCTCAGCTTACCAGACTTGACCTTCATATGTCATTGTGGAAATGTATTCGTTTACGTGGTACTTGCAGCAAATTTATTTTTATTTATGTTATTAGATACGTACACATACCTTTTAAATATCTAGATTATTTTTTTTAGCCACCAGGAAGGAGGGCCAATTACAACTCGGGGTCCAATTACAACTGGAGGACCAATTACAACTCGGGGACCAATTACAACTGGAGGGTCAGGGATACTTCTGAAACTAGTAAACTTGAAAATTTTAACCAATTGAAAATTAATTAACCAACACTGAGAGATGATGGAAAAGGACGGAAACATTGCGTTCTAAATGTTTGTGTATTATTAGTGGAATTCCTTTTTATCCACCTGTCCGCTACACCAAGAAGTTTTTTTTGTAACACACCTATTTCAAATACAGACGGACAAAGAAGAACCTTACAATTTCATTTTTTCAAAAAAAAAAGAATTCCTTTTTTGTTAAGTTGCGTCGTTTTTTTAATTTTTAGTTGATAATGCTTAGTAGAAAGTGCAAAATTGTAGAGTGTTAAAAAAATTAGAGTAATAAAGTCAATACATCTATGCGTTCCATTCATTTTAAATCTTCATAATGCCTGCAGTTCTAAGGTAAGTGCTTTTTACAGTCACAAGAATTTTAATTACACCCATTATCGTCCAAGTCGACGATTTGTAACTCATTTTCAAAGCTCTCTAGCAAATCGAAAAATGAAAATATCATAATGAACCCAACTTACTATACTAATTGGGGGTATGCTCTATCGATTTATGAGGTCAAAACTGCGTTTCTTTGCTGCAGAAAAACAATATGGCGGATTTTATCATGAAAAGTACCGAAAAAAGGGAAAGTTTTTGTTTCGACAATTTTTTTGTACATGGATAATGGATGGAGAACCATTTGAAACTATGGACAAACGTGGACAAATAAGTTGCATTTTAAGAGTGAAAATTTTGTCATGCAATACTCATTGCAAAATATTTTGATCCTACTTTCTATCCTTTCACTCTTGTACCAAGAGCTCATTTTATTCAAAATGTTTATATTTGAATCCTTTAGGTAGTACAAATCTAAATCTAATAAAAATCCATCAGAAATACAAAATCCCCAAAATTGACGACCAAATCGTATGGGGTTTCCTTGAATGAACTGCTTCAAAGAGGTTCTGGCATACGATTTGGGCATCACGTCAGCATTAGACAAAGCGGTTCCAAAATATACAAAACGTTGAAAATTGTCTCTAATTTATTCAATAAAACTCGAACCTTATCATCGAGGTTTTTATCTATGAATTTAGAGCATTTCAAATATTGCACCTGCCAGATAGGGTCCGCCATTTTGATTTAGAAAATTCCTCATAATGTTTCAATTCATTATGATCCGAAACATAAAGAAATACAGTAAAATAAAGCACCGAAACATTTACCGACGAGGCATGTGAAAAATTCCATTACTTTTTTCATTTCCAGGACTGCCACAGTGAATCCGCCAATATACTAACATCGTCAAATATGTTAAAAAGCGATCATGAATATTTCATAATTCGAAATTTTACATTTTAATACAAAAATTTAGATAAATGTCGCTTTATTTCAGAAATATTCATGGAATATAGTATTTTTAGAAATTTTCACACATTTCCGCAATTTTTAATTGGATAAACTGACTGGAGTTCCATTAAAAAAAATCCCCTTAAACTGCAACTTATTTGTCGACGTTTGTCCACAGTTTAGAATGGATCTCCATCCATCCATTTCTAAAAAATTGTCAAAACAAACATTTTTCCGATTTTCCTTACCTTTTCAGATAATATCTGCCATATTATTTTTCTGCGCAAGGAAACGCAATTTTGACCCCATAAATCAATAGAGCATACACAAAAATAGTTAGGTAAGATGGTCTCATTATATTTTCATTTTTCCATGTGCTAGAGAGCGTTGGTCATGAGCTAAAAATCTCGTTATCTTGGACGTTAATGGGTTAACGAATCGTACATTAGTAGATTAGTCTATGTTATCGAATTTTACATTAGTAGATTTAATCAAACTCTTTGACTATAATGATGAAATTGTTTGTTATTTGTAGAAATTGGACACTCATATTCATTCATACTTTGTTCTTGTATTACGATGTTATTTAAAAATGATTATTTGTATGTATTTCATATTGGTTTTAATATCTTTGGAGTTGAAATTGTGACATTTGAAGAAATCAAGAAAACTTAAATTAAGAAAAGGTACTTATAACTATCAATAAAATTATATTTTTTCTTCGAACATTCTTAAGGGAAAAGTATGAAACAAAAATACACGCAGATGGGGTATTGAAATATAATTCCTTAATAAGTATATTTCCCACTTTCATGTATAATTTGTATTATTAATCGTTTTAAAATTGGGAAACAGTTAAAATAGTATAAAGAATACCGAATAAAAAATTACATTACACACACACAGTAATGATTTAGTATTCGTTTACTAATACTATTACAAATAGTATCGAACACTACTGTAATGGTGCCTAACACTACGTGTATGATATCCAATACTTCTTGCAGTAGCAAATTAAATTGAGTGTTTCTAAAAATACCATATTTTGTCAGGAAATATATCGTTATTAATAAAAGTTTTATAATGTCCACATTTTTCGAATTAGCTGCGCCTATAATATGTAGTTTATTTTAGCCAAATGGCGAAGCTAATTGTGGTGACGATGAAATATTTATTTCTCATATTTAAAAATCAACGTTTCAACAACTAGACTCATTTCTTTTGCAAATCCTTATTTGTAAACGCACATCGTGTTTTATATGGTTAGAACCTTTTTGGGAATTAGATTTGAAATTAAAAAAGGAAGAGAATGATAAAAGAATCAAAATGAATAAGAATCAATAATTTATTTTTTTGTTATTAGTTAATGATTTTGAAATGCCTTGAAAATGTTTTGAAATAATAATTTTTTGTTTTATTATTTTCAAATTTCTGAAAAATTGACTTTATCAGTATCCATAAATGCACCAATCGAATCAAGCGTTTGATGTAAGTGTGTATAACTTACATAGAGTAATGTGCATTATCAAAGTTCGATCGAGCAAACAAAATAAATTGCATATATGTGGGTTATGGCACGGTGACGCCATATGTCGTCGTCCCCATTGGCGGTGTTATTTGAAATAATTTCCTATCGTGTTCGTTTACCTGGTGATTCAACGATTTTATTAAATATGTGATTCCGCAAAATTATGAAAGACAGTGTTTAACGATAGTTCTTAATTTTAATTTCGAATAAGTAGTTTTAACCATTAAGACTACGAACAAAGTATACAAAGCAGTTTCTTCATCTGAATTATGTATTTGATATATTTTGATCCACTACTTGAAACTTGTTACTCCAGAATTTTCAAAATTCAAGATGGCCGACAAAAATTAAAAAATTTATTTGATCGAGGTAAAACTGGGTTCTCCAGAGTTTTCGGGATCGCAGATTACGAATCTAATCTTAGATTTTCAAAATTCAAAATGACCGATTCAATATGTCAGCAGAAATGTACAAACAGTTTTCGAGGTTGTAAAAGACGAAATATGAAATTTCAGCATTCGTGACCGGTTGCTGAATCTGCTAAATTTTATTTTGAAAATGTAACGTTATTCAGTATTCGGTTTGATTTTGGTCAAATAATATTTTACAATTCGGACATCATTTTGAATTCGCTCGAAAACCCTCCAGACCCTATTTCACCTCGATCAAGTAAATTTTTACATTCTGGTCGGCCATATTGGATCCGCTATTTTGAATATTGAAAATCTATGGCCAGATTCGTAATCAGTAACCTCGAAATTTCCCGAGTACCGAGTTTCACATCGATCAAGTAATATTTTGCATTTCGGTCGTCCATATTGGATCCGTCATTTTTAATTTTGAAAATTTGATGCCAGAGTCATAACCAGCGACCCCCTAAAACCCTCGAGTACCCAGTTTCGTCTTATTTCAATGTTTTTTTTTTCTGCATACAGTCTTTTTAAAAAAACACGTAATTTTTGTACATTGTTCGTCATTATAAACAATTTAACGCAATAATTCATAATAAATATTATTTTTTTTTTCATTTAAAAACATGTTATCGAAGTATGGAAGAACAAATTTGGACTAAAATTAAATTTTAATCTACGAAAAAATAAAAAAAAATGAATTACAAAAAGATGCCCTACAGAAAGGACACGTGCTTCAAAGGGTTAAGATTTGACATTTTTTTTTCTTTTTCCTAGTTTTTTACTCTTTAAACACATGCTACACCTTTATGAAGAAACTTTATGGATAAATATCGAAGTTGGAAATATATAAAATTTTTGTTTGTATTTTGTAAACTTGTGTAATAATGAGACTTGATGATAATTATTTTTTGGGCTGTTATCTATTACAAAATATTAAAAATGCAACGAAATATGTATGATATTTAGAATAATATATAATAGACTAATATGCAAAAAAATTATTTGAATCTACCTCAACTATAGGAATGAAATAATTTTCATAATTGTGTGTTTTCTGGGTACAGATTATGGCATGGCATTGTACATACTTTCCGGCAGTTATTTTTAGCTCTATAACTGGACGAACTTTCATTACGATGTAATGTATGATTACTTAGTAGACGTAGTGCAATGCACCCTAACATCACTCCAACACGTAACTACGAGTCTATATTGGTCTAGTAATCATTTCTATCACATTATCTTTGAGTATTTTTAGTAAGTAGATCTAAGTATTTGCACCTTGCATTTCCGCGGCATGCGTGACTCACGCCAAGTTCGACGCTACAGCGGGTTACGTAACAACGCGGCATCGACCTGTCAACCTAATTTCCAAATTGCTAATTCAAAAGGAATCGGAAATGGGCACTAGGCACATAAAGTGCAAAGATGTGTTATCAGCCACCTTGCATGCGCCACGAAAACTCAGGGGAGAAACCGAAGAATAAAAGGTTTAAGGCGATGCGTGTCGATTGAGTCATTGCTTTTAGGGTGAATTTCGATATAAATAAATCGCGCAAAATGACCTTTTATTAAATATTATTTTAAATCGTTTATAGGCGTGGTTGCTAAAGTATGACGGGTCTTTTTGGCAGTAAATTTTTACCAAATTTGAAAATTTAAATTTTAACCAAAAATTCAGTTAAATAAATGAGAAACGATAAAGCAGCAAAACAGGGCAAAATTACCTATTTTCGACCTTCTATCAGCCAGAGAGATTTTCTCGGCCACGGCTTATTTACCTAAAATAGAAGTCAAATTACGGTAAGTGGCGACAAAAGTGGAACTAATTTGTCGGTTGAAATTTGATAATACATCCTCTTTCTTAGATATATGAGTAATTCTACAGAACCTTCAATTTTTTTAGTACGCGACTAAGTATCTTACAAACAAATGAATATCGCACTAAACGATCAAGATTCTTTTTCTACGATATATTAAAATGATAGCCCTTATATGTTTTTTAAGATTATAAACCACTGGAGAGAAGAAAAATTAACGTAAAGTACGATTTTTACCGAATTTCACAACGTACAATCAATCCAACAATGTCATTTTGATATCACTAAAAAAAAAGTAACTATTATCCAATCACTCTGAAAATTTCAGAGAATCTTCGTATACTCTTGGAGTTTCAATAAACTACATGCCAAGAGGGTGCTTATATTTTAAAAAATTGTGCAGCTTAAAATGTAAGCGTCCACCGATTATTCCAAATTCGGAAATTTATTACTTTTTTCAATATGGAGAAAATAACTTTTCATTTCTTGAATTCTTATTGTTAGTTTCATAGAATAATTCTACACTAAAAGCCAAAAAAAAAAATAAGATGAACGACATACTTGTGCCTCATAAACTAACTTTGTAGGAAGTCTCTAAAAATTATCAAATCAGTGCATAACTCGTTCGAATACACAACATTTTCGAGTGGCACAGTTAAATGTTGTTTAGGCACGCTTAAAACTACGTTCTAATTTCTTCTTTAAAGTACTTATAAATCTCCTATCATGTGTTTAACTTGTCATTGGTTATCCTACACCGTGAAATCGACATTTCAATAATAAAAAATGTTGACAATTTTTAAAATTTTTATTATTTGACATTTTTAAGTGTATAATAGGAGACAAACATTCTAAGAAATAAATTAGCATTTTTCTAGGTTGAAAATAAACATAGATTACACCTTTACGGCTGATGTCTTTAGACTCCCGCAATAACAATTTTAAAAAATTGAATTCTAAAATTTTTTTATTAGCGATAATAAATAATTAGTAAAAAAACTGTATTTCTCGTAACAAGTACCTTATCTTCAAATATAAAAACTATGATATATACAATATAAGCACACCTGCATCTACCATTAGGCTATTTTTAGTTTCAACTTTGACTTTATTCAACTTTATAAAACTTTATTCAAAAACGAGAAAAACGCCAACTTTTCCTTGAAGTGCTGTAAAAACCAAAAAAATATGTAAAATTAGTGTGCAATTCTTCCCCCTCCCACGGTTTCAGTAAATCTCATGTTATTTCCATAAATTTGTATATTAGGTACTAAATCCGCTATTTCAAAATCACATCGTATGCATATTTAGCGATCATGAAAATCCCCGAAACAATTCATTTCCACAGAATCTTTGGATTGGCTATCGTTTCCAATTTTTTTAGCTGTCTTATTGGACACATTTATAATTTCAAGAATCTGAGACCAGATTCTTATTCAGCGTTCATAAGAGTTCCCCTGTGGGGATTTTTAATGGGAATTTGCTAATGTGTTTAATGTTGGGTTAGCCATTTTTAATTTTACTTATGGAGCCTTGCGAATAAGAAAATGAAAGTGATGCAATATGTGCATTAAATTTTGTAACGACCTGGGACCCAGTAGTCAGAGCCCTGGATGCATCTAGCAGTCGAAATTATATTGCAAACCGCTGCTTGAAAACAAGAAAAATTGCTACTCGGTCAGGGATCGAACTCACGACCTACGACTTTATCAGGTGGGAATCGACTGATGGCCGCTGCTGTACTTGATGTGGGTTTCTGCAGAGTCCTACATCCTCGAAAAATGTGATTATGGCGCCATCTAAAAAACGATCTGCAGCTCTCTTGCTACACAGGATCTATCAACCAGGCGGAATTTCGATTTCCTGATCGGGACTTGTTAAAGCTTGACCGTTGGAATCAAGCCTGCACGGGGAAAAAATTGGATTTGTTGTAGCTGGATAGATCTCGAGAAGGTTGGCATTTCTATGACTCGTGCCGATCCGAGAAGATACGACTCCGCATGCGCATAGAGGCATTCCAGTAAGAGTGACGAAATCTCCAACTGGAGTTGTAAGAACTTCAACATCGAGTCAGCGCAAGCATATGTTCTACGAATGAATCGAGTTGATGGTGCTTGCTAACCGATCCAGCTGCCACAATTCCATTTTCCCAGTGCAGGCTTGACTCCAACGATCAAGTTTTGACACGTCTCGATCAGGAAATCGAAATTACGCCTGGTTGAATTTCGACTACGAGGATCATGCAGAGTCAGCCAGAATCAGCCAGGGCAGGGTCCAGGTCGTCCGGGTCATGTACGATCGGTAGGGCCAATTAGCCTCGAAGGCAGAAAGAACCGGAATAAAAAAAAAATATTGTGACAGTAGTCCTAGCTCGACTATTGCGGTCTTTCTCTTTCTCTTTATTTCCTGCAGACCTAGAAGTAATAGATTCCTGAAAATTGGAGCGAAACCGTGACGTAATGGTCGTTTTGAATCTCTCTCTCTTGTTTCTCTTCACTCTAGTCGCTTCTGGCCTTCATCTGACCAATTCTTCTAACCTCATCTCTTCCATTGGCTCCTTCTTTGGTACGATCGGCAGCGTTGGCAGGATCGACGCAAAGATCTTTCTGCGTCGCTGCGAGTTACGTGGAGCAGCAGACTCGTTGTAAACGAGACCCATAATTCTCGATTTCGAAAGGGTTGTGCGAGAGAGCGATCGGCACGGCAATTAGTCCCGATTAATTCCTCAAAAATGAGAAAAGAACGCGGTTGGGCCAAGGAAAGAAGCGCGCGTGCACCTGAGCGTCCCGAACGCGACGCGTCGCTCTGCGGTAGGTCTTAGGTGGATGAAGTCCAGGAATCCGCCAGTCGAATAATAGGAGGACGGTCCAGGCTAAAGACTAACCACACACGAGGCGACGCTGGAAGCTGTTGCAGGGATCACCCTACGTAGCGTGCGTTTTCGCGGGCGTGTACGCGTATAAACGCGGGTACCAATACGATACGTGGCAGCGCAGTTTAATGCCACAGTGCGGCCTACTTAGCGGTCCGCTTGATTAACATGGAGTGATTAATAGTCGCTCCCTCTTGTCCGTATAGCAACCCCACCTCATAGCCGGCCGGCGGCGGCTTCGGAGATCTAATCGCACGATATTTATTGCCCTGCGCGTTCGCCGTCCACCTCGAATCTCGCCTCTTGGCGTTTTTCTTTTTCTGCATTTTTCTCGATTCCCTCATTTCTTTTTAGCCCCTTATTCATCCCTCTTAGGCCTTCTACGCTTTCGCCTCATCGATTTTATTGATTCGTCGAATTCACCCGGAATCCTCGTACTCATCGTTTATAAGCCACCTTTTATCAACAAAACGTATTGTCTCTAGTATGGATGTTCGAAAGTTCAGGAGATAATGGATGTCATATTCTAAGAGAACTTTGGAGTTCACCTCAAAAACCGACAAATCACACAACAGACACTTCAATAACCAGGGATTTCAAAATGCAGACATTAAAAAACCCGACATTTCAAAATACACACACTGGAAGGTCTCACTGAAAGTTCAAGGTCAAAAACCTTTGATCAAGGGGTTAATTTTGTAGGTCACTTGAAGGTCAAATCATTTTCACACACGGATTATTTATTAAGCACATTTAGAATCATTTAGTCAATCATTAATTACATTTTTAGAATATGTAGGGGAGAAGTGGCAGCTGTGGGCATCGGTTGTGGGCACCCTGGCGTAACTTTGGGAAAAAAGCAAATGAGCCAAATCTAACTAAATGTTAAGTGTATGCTGTAGCCGCACGTACCTTTGTTGCGAAAACCAAAGCGAAGAAACACATCTGTGTTTTGCTGGAAACAAATAACTGTTTTTATTTGTGTAAATCGGCATAGATCTATTATTTAATATTTATAAAAGTGCCACAAATCGAAGTGAATCAATCGAGAAAGTCAGTGCAATACATATTTACGCAGTTAATTGATCATATTTTGTGTTTCAAAACCGAACGTCACCAAAATGTTTACAACCGCTGTTGTATTCATGACGTGTCAATATGGTCGTTAAAGTCGGTTGTGGGTACCCAAATTGGGTCGGTTGTGGGCACCTCCTTTTTTTAAATCGTTAAATATCGTCTTTGATGTAAACGTAATTAATTTTTCACAATTGTTAATGGTGTTTTTATGTATTTTTCGATGTTATTACAGATGTCGACGAAGAAGAAATCGATAAAATCATCTTCTGTTGTTATTTTGACTTTGTTACTTTGACATTGTTATTTTGCCATTGAAGGCCGTTGAAATAAAGAAATTTATATTTTTTCCACATCTGCGGTGATTTACTTCATTTTTGTCAATTTTTAGCCGATTCTTCAAGGGTGCCCACAACCTACCCAAAAAAATTTTTTTCCCAAAAATGACCACTTTACTAAATTGTTAATACAATTTTTTTAATCGACGAAATTAATTTTTTTTCGTCGTCAATTGTTACCTAAGGTCTCTAGCTCTCTATACATATGCATATGTTCATATAATGTCTACCCGTGTACAAGTTATGACTCAAAAACGAAAGTGTGCTCACAACCGCCACTTCTCCCCTACATTTTGAAATGTCAGGTTTTTGAATGTCTGTATTTTGAAATGTCTGGTTTCTGAATGTCGGTTTTTTTAAATGCCTGGATTTTGAACGTCGGGCTTTTGAAGTGTCTGTTTTATGATTTGTCGGGTTTTTGAGGCGCACCCGAACTTTGTATGCAATTTTTCTGATTCACAAAAATTGCACTCTTAAAATCATGGACAAATTTATTTCCTGAGGAATGGAAGATGTTATAGGAATTCCAGAACAAGTGTTTTAGTGCTTTTTATGAAATATTTAAAACTTTTGGTGATAGTTCCCGAAACTGAAAAGAAACATAATTCACGGAATCGTTACCCAAGCAGCAAAGTAAGGAATTCTGATCCCAGCCACGGTTGAAATGTCCTATTTTAGTAAAAAATAGCCAAATTACAACCTAAAATATGTCTGCTAAGTCAAAATGTATTTGAGACCTTTTTGATGGGTTAATTTAACCAAATAATGCCTTCAAAAATGGAGTTTTGTAAATTTTTAAATTAATTTTTCCAGCAGTAATGTTTTTTGCTGATGTTAGGAGCTCCTCTGCACAATTTGAAAGAGGTGTAAAAATACTTATAAATTTACATTCATAGTTGTTATATAAACTTTTTCTTTTGTTTACTTATTTACTTTGTATTTATTGACATTGGTTTTCTTTTTTAGCTGTTTATCCATCTATCATGATGATGTTAATGCATGTGTCGGACAAATTCTACTTGAACTAAACAATTAGTTTCCGTAGATTGTGTAACTTTTCTTTGATGTAGTTCATTTAACCGAGCAAATTAAAAAATTATTAGACAAAGTAGAATTTTTCAAATAAAAAAATGTTAATGCTGACAAAAAGACCAGAAGTTTAAATGTATACATGTTATATGTTGGTGTTTCTGGATGTGAATTTGGTGGGTGAAGTTTAGGAAGGATGAAACAAAATTTAGTACTTTTGAGAGTAATAAAAAGAAGTTAATAGACTTTTTTTACCATTTTCCGTTTTTAAACGAAGCAAAAGATTTTCAATTGAAAGGTATAACAACCGAAGCTCTCATTAGTACGTAATCAAAGCTATAGTAACTCTCTTTTTTTATATGAATTCTGTTAACTCTGATAATCCTCATGAGTATGTCAAGGAAAAGAATTTCAATCAGACAGTCTATTGTATTTTCGAGAGTATCTGAAAATATTGACACAAAATGTGACAAATAAGGACAAAAAAGAAATAAAAAAATTCTAATTTTGCGGTTAAAATTATCTTATATTTATACATCAACTGAATCAAACTTAATGTTATTTCGATGCGAGTTTCAAGTTTACATCTGAAATTGTAATTTACTAATTATTATTCACGTCATGCAAAATACAGGTCGATGTAACACGAAGTTCTGTATTTCACAGTACTTGAGGTATGTTGACTTTATCGATACGCGCACTTAAAGCCCCAAGCAGAAGTTTAAGAAAGAATCAGGTCCCACCTGCAATAATTCACTAACGAATGTATTAACGATTCCCAATCGGTTCTTCGTACCCTCTCGGGAATGCCCGAAGCTTTAGGCTAGTTCATTCTTCAAATGTAACGTATTAATTATAATCGAAAATATATGTATATATAAGAACTGATGCGTATACTTTATAGTGCAATTCAATATTACCGAGGTCATTTGATTTGTTAATTAGTTATTCAGTCTTGTATTGCACGATTTACATATTATGGTTGTGATGTTTTTTAGGATTACGACGTATATTTTGCGTGATGATAAGTTTCGCTTAGAGTCACTTCATCATATAATATGAGCTCAATTACCATAATACAATCGCGAAATATAAATTCATAACAAACGTCTACATAACGGTAACAGTGTTATAATAAATTCGGATAATGAATAGCAGAATAAAAGTTTGCGTGGTATTTCTTATGTAAAATTTTTAATCTTTAAAAAAACTCAAAATTTACACCCTCGTTACTTACTTTTCTAGTAAGGAGAAAGACCTTAATAAATAAGATCAAATAATATTAAATGGATCGTGGAATAATTTTTAGCAATGAAAAGTAGCTATAAAATATACAGCAAAATCAGATAATGTAAAGAATAGGTCACACCAATCATTTTTATTTGCATAAAAATCAGTATTCTGAATATTTCAAGCAATTCTAAGTCATAATCGTTTTATTTCATAGTCACTCATGTTGGTTAAATTAGACTAAACCATTTCATGACATATAAAAGTATGTTTTAGTTATAATAATATTGCATGGCTACGATTTTTACGTTATGGATATTTATACGCTAAAAATTCTTAGATTTTTACAATTTAACTGTGTGCTATTACAGCTTTTCAAGTTTTTTCTAATCGAATAATCTAAATACAGTGATGTATGTACTTTTCTGTTAAAGAGCACTGAATTCTGTTCAAAATAAGAAAAAATCCTAAGTTTTAGTCAGTTGCACTTTACAAGTAGAAGACCCTTAAAGGAAACGTATCTACGTGTTAATCAGGGGCATTCTTTTTGAACATCTCTTTTTAAAGCCATTTTTAATATATTAAACATTTTCATCCTATGTCTTTTTCAATATCATCACTGTATTAATAAGTTACGAGAATCAACGTATAATGGCAAGTAAATATGTCCACGAGAAAGAATGAAAACATCTACAAAATCTATGTTAAAAATTTTTTTCCTGACCACTCGTCCTAACAAAAAAATTTACGAAAACAGGAAATATTAAAAATTCGTGAAAGTGAAAAAATACTCTAAACATTTTTTATCGAGGAATAACAATTTTCTGCATCGGCTAAACCTCTACATTTATATACCCGAACGATAATATGTTACGAAAATAAAAATTAAAAACTACGTCAAAGAAAGTCAAAATGTTAGTTAACAAGCAAGTTCTTAAACAATGAAACATTACTTAATCTTTTTCTGAACAGTTTTGTGCACTTTCATTTGTTATTTCAAGAATCAGCCATATTTAATCGTTATTTTAATATAATTTTGAAAGTATTCTGGATAAACAGATTACAAACCAAGTAACGTAGTTATCACGAAGAATCGTAACGAAGTTTAATCAGTGTTCAACATGTCACGATTTACCATGTATAATTAATTCTGAATTACAAGTTTCAACCCTACCGAAATGATTCAGTTTAGAACAGTACAGTGGCTAAATCTGATTACTATGCTAGGAAGCTGTCAGATAGAAGGGTCACAGAAGATGACGTGCTCACAGAGCAATAACGAACCCAGGGAATCAACAGAGATGTCACCTACCACTATTAGAAAGGGTCTTGAACTCGAACACCGATATCAGATTTTCCGAAATGCAACCGCATGTCGAAGGAGAGTCCTGATAATGGCAGTTGATTCTGAGAAACCTCGAAGAGCTTTTCATGCGGTTTCAATGACATCTGGGTTACCTGTTCTATGGATGCATTATCTTCAAAATTGCATGAATTTCTTATGTTGAAGAATATTTATTAACCACTGAACGCTCAGTGGCTGTACACAGATTCGCTAAAATCATAATAATTTTGAAAATAATAAATATTAGTCGAAATTTAAAATCGATAGTTCTAGGAAAACTTAAAAAAACATAATTCATAATAAATAAAAGACTACCACACTCAGAAAAAAATATTTTAAACTCAAACGAAATTTATTAAAATACAACAAATGATTGCATTGCTATTAGAGTTGAAGAATTATTTCTTTCATTTAACGAAATTATTATTTTTTTAAATAAATAATTTCAAGAAACAGTTTTTGAATTAAAAAAAATATTACTTAAATTTAATGATATTAAATTTGAAATTAAAAAAAAAACCTTACGTTTCGAATTTAATAAAATGATTTCTTGAATTTCTAAAAGTATTTTTTAAAGATAGAAACATAAAAAATAGTCTTGAATACGTAGTAGCAGTGTTCGAAAACTCTAAACGTATATTTGAATAATTTGAGATGATCTCAAATAGATTTTCGGCGTATTTAAACAGAAATAAAAAAGATTCAATATATTTTCTCGTAGTAAACAAACTTTCGGTCAATTAATTACACCGGACCACAAAAAAAAAACTTATGTTATGAGCAAGAAACGCAACTACGTTTTTCTTATAGATTTTGGTCCGCAGACTCCGAATTCGGGCACAGAATTGGTCCTATACGTCAGAGTTTTTGTATAAATGAGGTTTAAAGTGCGAAAAATTGCTTTTTTCAGAAAAATTTACACATTCACTGCAAGAAAAAAATTTTAAGCTGTTAAATGGTACAAGTCTAGGTTTTTCTTATAGATTTTGAGCCGCTGCGTTTCATTAACGAAGTTTCTTACAATTAATGTGTGACTTTTTTGGAAACAAACTATTTTTTGCACTTTAAACCTCAAATATAAAAAACACGGGGGTATAGGACCAATTCTGTGCCCGAATTCGGTTTCAGCTGCCCAACATCTATAAGAATAATATAGTTGTGTTTCTTCCACACGCCATAAGTTTTTTTTTGTAGTCCGTTGTTATCAGATTCATTGAAAACAATTGATATTTTACAATAAACAATTTATTAAATACAAATTCACGAAAGAAGTTCTTCAACAGTTTGATTATCATTCTACACTGCAAAGTGTTTACCATCTGTCGTGTTTGCAACAAGAAGGTGTTTTGTTCAAAAGTGAAACATAACCTATATTCATAGCAATATAGCACATCACTGTTTTGCAACATCAAATTCCTTTGTTTTCTTTATTATATCTCAAAAATCACTGACATTGTTATTATTATGTTAATTATATCCGCTCTTTAAATTTCTAGGAATGAGAATATCACTCTTGTGAAGAGCGACTGCGAAAAGAGTGGATTGAATCAAATTCAACTCCAAAGAGAATTGAAATGCCTTAAGATTGAATTATGGGTGAGACGCAAGTACCTCAGCCTCCGCTAGGAGTGACTGCAACTCTCGCATTTCTATTTGCCCTCATCATGGAAACATATTCTATTTTGGATCATATGCAGCTTTTGAATAGAGGGGAATACGAAATTCATATTTTCTCTAATATTAGGTATGAATTCGAGGAATCTTGTTGCCTTTAAAAAAAAACATGAAAAAAAATATCTTATATACATTAATTTTGTCGTTTAGGTGTATAATAAAAGATTCAAACTCACTCATTCATTACAGTCGTGTGTCATTTTTTGACAAAGTGAATATTCACTATAATCAGAATTGATCAGTTTTCACTGTCGCTTAGGGTGAAAAGTCACTCTAAGGAATTTGGAGAGTGCGACCTCCAAATATGTGGTAAATTTTTTAGGGACACATTCTTCTACGTGGAACTTTATGCAGACAGAGTTTACTTGTTTTGCAATATGGAGTGCAAAAATAGGGTGCACATCAAAAAAAAGACATGTTCAAAAAACAAACTTTCAAATTATGTGTGCATTTTGAAATGTCTGGTCTTTGAAAGTCGGATTTTTGAAATGTCTGTTTTGTGATTTGTGGAGTTTTTGAGATGCACCCCAAAAATAGCTTGCCAATATACTTTAGGTCATATTCACCCATTACTGACAAAATTGGAATTAATAGTCCATTTACAAATAAAATTGATGAACCATTTCTGCTTATATAAAATAGGGTGATCATGTGTCCATTATGGACTATGTAATAATTAAGCCCCCGACTATAATCAAGTTAAACTTCAGAACCGAAAAACAATGGACTGCAAGTAGCGAAGAAACTTAATTCATTGATCATAAATTCCTAACAAGGAGTCGAGGGACCAGTTGAAATTGTACCCTTCTCCGGTGCATCGGAAACTTGTCGGACTAGGTTTTTTTCGGTCATTCTCTCATTACGAACTCTGAACCTCCATGTTCGCAATCGTAGTATGCCGACATTTTGTCGGGAGAAGTTTGCACCTACATACGAAGGCGCTTAAGGCGATACAGATACGACGGGACTGTGGGAAGCTCGCGGCCGACTCTAAATGTTAATTGTTGTTTAAATTTATGACAGCCCTCTCTTTCCCACTGACTCATCGACCCCTTCCACTCAAATAATAGCAGCTATTCATTTGGTTTCAGAACGGGCTCGACGATTAGCCATTCGTAAAGAAGTTGCGCATTGTGCCGAAAGAAAGAAAAATATGCAAAGCGAAAGGTCGTGGCGTGGCCATCGAATGATGGAAGTTTATGATGAATTTTATGATGAATTTATGATTAGATACAGCCACGGATGAAGAATGTTAGGGCAGAAAAATAATACAAACTTGGATTGGGGAGAGGAAGATTTAGATGTCGTTGAATTATAGTTCCTATGATTGAATTATTGCTTTGTTCCGAAAATAACATTAGGATTTTAGAAAATAATCGTGTGAACTATTGTTATTGTTCACTAACAAATAATAAATGCAACGAAACTTTCGCAAGAATGAAACAAAATTTGTTTTTCATTATTCAATGAGAAGTTAGGCCTTGTTGTTGCAATAGCGCTAGAAACTGTCGCTGTCAGACCGATAGGTTAGTTTGAACGATTTTATGGCATTCACATTAAAAATAAACATATTTAACAATATTGTCATATTTATAGACATGAAAAGCATAAAAAAAACATACACAATCGTTTATCGTTTCCAGTTGCGTTTTTGTTGAACAAGTAAACTGCTCCTTATTTAATATACTTAATTAACGGCTACTCTATAATTACGGTCAGGGGCTTTTGTCTATTTCCAGATATGAATATAATATTGAGATGTAGTAAAGCAGTTCTAATCGTCCTACCGGTCCCACAACTACTTGTTATAGTATGATGGGAAGTAAATTAGTTAAACGATAAGTCGTTATGTATCAGGGCATTGCAGTTTTAATCGTTTAAAAATGTCATGCACATGATAGAGTAAAAAAATAACATTAAAACTCGAATTCTTTGAGTACCAAAGTGGGCATAATAATGAAGCAGACAATGTCATTAATTAGTTCCGCTGATATATTAAGAAGGGTTCTGATAAGAATGCGTGTGGTCTGCGAAAAGCCACCAGCTTGTCGTCAACTGTCAGGATTCAACTGCGACTGACGTCTGTCGCTCATCTACTGCTGTCAGACAGAATCTCTTTATCCTCGCATCGCCGGCTATATCCCTTTCGACTTCCTTTGCAACGATACGATCGGTTAAACATAATGAAAGTAAAGAATATTGTCATGATGCACCTTACAGGAAATACACTCGTAAAAACCGATGTGGAGGAAAAAATATATATTATAATGCTGAGTTCAATTCTGGGTGAAAGTACAGTAATTATAAAGTGGATACAGGTGACTTTTAAAAGAGTTATTATTATTATATTTTCTGCACTTCGTATCTATACCGTACATAATTATACAAAAGCTCCACGGCTTTATTTCACATCACAACTAATCATCGGACAAAATAGAACTCGACATTTGATCATAAGACAAAATCACATGGATAAATAATCATAAATAAAAATATCCCTGCTTTTATTCGTATAGTAAAACTAACCTAACCTAATCAGTCAGAACTACGCCTACCCCTAAAATACGTAATGTAATATGGCTGCACAGGGAAATTTTGTCCGGGGAAATAAATCTGTAAACATGTGTGGAAATCATAAAACGATATTATAAATTTTCAGAATATTATTTTAATCTGATGAAACAATATTTTCATTTTAGCCACCATAATACATAAGTAAATTATATGTTGTAATATACTCTCAATGAAAATATGAAGTACTTATTTTAATATGAGCAATTATACAAATATATTTTTTAACCAGGAAATATTTAAATGTACGGTATTTTGTTGATATTTTTATGCGAGATATTTTATCATTTGACGTATGATCAATTGACCTTCATATTTTTTGCGTGATCATTTGTCCGTGAAATAAACACCTGAATGTTCATCTTTTTCGTGATTCACCAAATAACCCTACTTGTTGATTTACAATTAACTATTTATTATACCTTATAAGCAAATATTTCTTTTGCAGCTTTCGTTCGAATTCACGCAGATTAGAAAAAGTGACACATCAGGAATGATCATCACATTTTGGCCAGCATGCGGACTAAACTCGTTCAAAAACAAAGTAAAAATAAATTCGACGAATCGCTATATTTAATTTAAAGTAATATTTAAAAATATTATTGTACTTCAAATTAATTAGAAGTCAAATAATTGATTGATTGGCGTTCGTCTATTCATCATTATTATTTATACAATGATATATAACTTTATAGAATTGTATAGTCATTGCCATATTTATGTAACTACATATAATTTTATATAATTATATCACCTTTATATGAGTGTATATAATTATATTATCTGTAATACTCTATAAAGTTATATATAATAATATTCAATTATGTATTGTCCATAATTATACAGAATCGTTTATATATAATCATACCTTTATTTCACGCGGAATTTCATTTCAACAAGAGAACAATTTCATTACTTCAAATAAAATGATTTCCTTAAAATTACGTGTCAATCAAATAGCACAAGTTTGATGATTTGATTTTACTTAAAGTAAAAATTAATGATCGGGTGACGGGTAGAGAGGCGAAGATCACATAGCCTGCCAAAATATGTTACTGGGCGTTACAGAAAGAATATGCTGAAGTCCTCAGAAAGCATATAAAGAGTTGTACCGTGAAAATAATGAAAATGAATGAGACAAGATGCACACACCCTGTTTGTACTACAGACATGTAAAACGAATGCTAACAAATGCAGTATCGAGAACCCGAGGGTTTTGAGACAATAAAATCGACGCAAGTTAGGATTGAAATGTGATGTCACCCTTCACGTCACCCTTTTTATGTGCATACATTTGAAGTATTTCATTGTTGATAATTGTATACATAAGTTGCATGCAGTGATGTTTCAAATGAATTCTTGGTTTATAATTTTTTTCGAGCTATATTACTCTAAAAACAGGTGACCATTTTTTTGTAAAACAGGGGTTTTACTATCTTGCACATTTATCCTCGAAAAATAATGATAATGAACAATAACATCGTCTTGATTTCTACAGAAATAGTTAAGGAGGGACAGCTGTCCCATTTTGACCCCTCAAAGTTGTAATGACTGTTTTTAGGTCAAAAACATACCAAATTGTTAGGAATGAAAAAATCGAGTTTTTTATCAAAATAAAATTTTATTCATTCAACCATAAAAGAAATTTTCAATCGCATATTTATTTATATTACGAAATATTCTTTGGAATAGTGAATAATATTTTCATTTATTGTAAAACATATTACTTCGCCATCTTGAATTTAAAAAATCTAACCTCAAATTCCTGATCAGCTATCCCTACCATCCCTGTTGCTATATTTTAAGGACAATTGTACTACTAGAAAGCGCTTTCTCGAAAATGTCAGGATTGCTCACTAAATTTTAATCTTATGTTGTGTTCAGAATGAAGGTCGAAAATCATCTAAAAAATGTTCATCTTCCGGGCTTAATTAATGTGTTATGATGATTTAAGAATCATTGACATTAGGTAGAGAACACAATGCATCTATTTTAAATAAACGGAATATAGTCAATGAAAGTAACAAAATCAATGAACTGAGTGGTCAAACCGAGTTATGGTAAATGTTTTGAATACATAATGTGATGACATATAACACTCTTATATGTAAAATATTGACAGAAAATTGTTGTAAATAAAAAATGTACAATTTTGAGCCTGTAAATTATGAAACATTCACATGAATAACGTGCTACAGTCAAACGTGATTAGTTTCGAAAGGGAAGATATATCTCTTAAAGGCGATGTTACGTCCAAATATCGATTAAATTAAAATTCAATAATTTAGCACATTATTATACGATATCATTATTAACGTGATCTTAAATAAACATTTTACTTTTATATTATTATTAGGCTTGGAATGGTCAATATAAAATATTATTTTTATAAAATTGCATTTTTTAAATTCATATCAAATGTCATACGGAACCTCCAGTTCAATGTCAAAAGTTGCATCTTAACCTCATTCATGTATTCACGCTTACAAAACTTTATTATGACGAAATTTGATATGGAATAATAGGAGACACTGCTGGAAAGAAGCATACAAAAAATATGTCTGACAATCTATATGTAGCTCCGAAATTACAAAAAAAAAAATGTTTATCATATCCGATATATATTAAGGATACGCGGGATACGAATGTTCAGTGGTCAGACAAAAAGTCCCAAAATGGGAAATGTTTACGTCCTTTTATATGTCTGTATACATATAAGCATCAAATTAATGGCCTAAAGAGTCAAGACCAAATATTAAGACATCGATTTTTGTATTTGAATGGAGGAGGTCTGAGTCAATGAAACATCTTGGCGCCAAGTTGTAATACAAAGGGTGGAGAATTATTTTTAGACAGAATACTTCGCCAAAGAATGACGAAACAGATGTAAATCAAGTAAGCTGCACTTATTTTCATATTACTTCCGGTATTGTTATTTGTTGATGATTTCATTATTGATTTAGTATATTAGTACTTCAAATATCATTAATAAAGTTTTATTTTAAGAGCTTTTACAACAAATTATTCGAATTTTATATAAAAAGTATAAAAACAAATTGAATAACAATCGATCAAAAATTATATACTGCCATCTGACAGTGATGAAACGCAGTTTTCTTAAAAAATTGAGGTGAATAAAATTTATATTGATAGTCCAATGAATTTTTCCAAAGTTTGCATAAACAAAACATTTTTGAAATAGTGTTGCTTTATTTTATCACAGGAATGCGATTTTTCAAATATCAAATATCGACGTTTAACACCTTAAACAACTCAAAAAATGCAATAAAAATCTCCAAAAAAACAGAGTAGTCATGCACATAATTAAGATAGAAAATATGTATTCTCGCACTCTGTGCAAAATGCTATTTTGCTCCCTATATTGCGGGAGCAAAATAGCACATTCTCTCCCTAGGGAGCAAAATAAATATATCCGGGAGCAAAATAGCACGCCATCGTATGATAAAATAGTATGTGCAACAAGGGAGAATAGATATTTGTAGACTAGTGCGAAATGCCATCCTCGCTTCGCTCGGGCATCAAACTCGCACGCAACACCTATTTTGCTCCCTAGTTTCACAATCTACTATTAAAATGCTATTTATAATCTTGGAAAATGATTTATTTTATTTAAAATAGCTCTATATTTCGGAGCCAGGACACTAGTAGTAATATTTCTACAAAGACTTGAATATAATTACTGAAATTACAGTCCATTAAAAAATCGCTGACATTCAAGGTGTTTGTCAAGGAGTCGTTAATGTCAGTAATCACTTTTCCACTTCGCTATTTAGTAAAAGCAACAAAACTGAACCATATTTCGTAAACGCAACATAATGTCTAGTTACAATTACGAAAAATCATGTTACTAAACATGTTTAGTAGGATATACTCCATCTCTTCTCTCCATGAAGTAAACTGCAGTTAAAAAATAGGTATTATTTAAAGATTTTAAATGCGCAGAAAGTTAAGAGTTGCACCAAACCACATGCGGCAATGAAACTGCGTATAAATATTTCCGAGTTCTTCTTAATATGAACTTGCTGAAAGAGGATCGAGGGTTAAACAATTCCGCTGGGTAAGTACCTTTGAAATGGCGTCGTTACATACTACGACTAAATCGTCTCGCGATGGTTTACAGGTCGCTTCACCTTCGCAATCAACCGCAAATGTGTTCTTACGAAATGTAATCTACATCTCATGAACGTGAACTTAAACGGACGCATATTACCAAGGCTGCGTGCAATTGACTAGCGTCACTTCACAGCACGATTTAACTACTCCGAGTATTAGAGCTCCAATGTTCAAAGTCTGCTATTGAAATTTAATCAGGTGATATATTGTTGCTTTTTTATATTCTAACAATTATTTTAATTTTTTATATGTTTACGCTAAACATAAATCAAATATTCTAATATTTTATTGAATTCTGCTTTGAGGAATTATTTGATAAAAATAGGGTGTCTAAGAAAGCATTAGTTATTCTTCATTAATTAAGTCTCATACATGTTTTTATGAACACAGAGAGAAAAAACTTATTACTCAGACACAAAGAAAATAATGTTACCGTAAAATAATAATGATCTTAAATGTTTTTTCCACTAATCAGAATGGTATACTATATATAACAATTATTTTTAGTATAACCACGGTTTTATTTTTCCAATATTTCTGCTTGTAAAATCTGATTTCGTTAAGATTCAAGGCAATTATTAAAGTATATCCTCAGTTGGTAGAGTATCGGCTTCGTAATCAGAAAACCCTGGTTCGATCCCGGCCTCTGCAATCTGTCATCGGGACACCTCTATATTTGTTTATAAGTGTCTAATAACGCCAAAGCTCAGGTGGTTCGGATTCCACCTTCATAAACTGTAGGTCCCGTCGCGATTTAGTCCCATTTGGGTTCACAAAAGTCGACGTAAAATAATATAAAAAAAAAAAGTATATCCTGGCGATAAAAGTTAATTGCATTATTATATTAAGGAAATATGTATTATAAATATTTTGTTACTCGAATCAAGACGCTAGCAGAAAATGAGTCCAGTTTTTGAATTGTTTCTGTCTAGGTTTGTTATTTCTCATGTTAAAGATATAGGGAAATTGGACGAATTTCTATCAGGACATATTTTCTTATATTAAATAAGTGTTTCATCTTTATTATAAAACTTACTTAGTTTAGAAAATTATTTTATTTATTAAATTAAATATTTACTCTATCTAATGATGATATTTATTAAATAAATATTAAGTATAATATGTAATAGTATATTACGATACAAGTGCGCGAAGTTGGTCATTTGCGCGAAAGTAACAAGTGTGAAAGTCACCTACGGCGCACGTGTATCGCATTCTATTTTTTTTTGACTCCGTGAGAGAAATTTTTCGCGCACTGATTTGAGTGTGCGAAGTGCAGTGCGCAAATGGGTTACTTCGCGCACTAAAAATAGTTTCAACACTAAAGTTCGTGGCAGACGATGATCCACTCATCATGTGCTTCGAGACCTTGAATAAGATCATTATTTATTGAGATATATAATTTATTATTTTTTTATTAGATGCAAAATACTCTAACAAACCATTTCTTTTTTTTATTCGTTTCAAAATCCTGAAAATTGAATATGTTATAGCGAGTTGAAATAAAAAATGTTTGCCAGCCAGCATAAAAAAGGTAAAGAGATTCAAACCCAGCATGAAATACACCAAACGAGCAAATGTGACTCCAAGAGAGTAAAAATGAAACCAAGAGGAGTGAAATTTAATGATTACTCTCACTCTTAGACTCCGCAACAGACTCCAATAATTTTGGGTGCGGGTCGGAAAACCGCTAAATCAAAAAGCCGACATGTAAATAAACCGACAGTCATAAATCCGACAATCAAAAAACAGACACATACAAAAATAGAGGGTGCGGGTCGAAATACCGACAAATCAAAAAGCCGACAGGTCGTCATACCGACAGACAAAATACCGATAATTGAAAAGCCTATAGTCAAAAAACCGACAGTGCAAAAAATGACTGTCCTCATGAAGATGTGTCTATTTTTTTATGTGCCGGCTTTTTGACTGTCGGCTTTATGACTATCGGTTTTTTGACCTTCGGCTTTTTGATTTGTCGGTTTTTGGACCCGCACCCAAAATAGACACATCGTCAGGAGGATAGTCATTTTTTGAACTGTCAGTTTTTTGACTGTCGGCTTTTCAACTGACGGTTTTTTGATTATCGAGTTTTCGATCTGTCGGCTATTTGATTTTCAGTTCATCGACCCGCACACATAATTTTGGAGTATACAGAACATATTTTTTCAATGCATCAGGGAATACCCAATAAAAAGATACTTCATCAACAATTTTGAACAGCTTTTTTCATCATGAAGTGGTGATTTCACTACTGAACTGCTTTTTTGAAAGACTTTTTTCTCAACGAGCGTGAGCAATGCGTAAAACCCCATGAATCGACTCTGGAGTTTATTTTCCGTTGACTTCATCTAGGTTGCCTCCAGACGCCACGCGTCCCCTCGTTGTTCATTGCACGCGATTCTCACGTAACGAAGCGTTTCTTCGACACTCGCCTTTCTAGCCTTCGATTTGTTCGGTAAGTCTGGTGAACACACTATGCTGTTAAGAACCGAGGTAGGCGCTGCAAAAAATCTCGTCTTTCAGAGGTGCACCTTTATTCTTCGACCTGCATAAAGGCACGCATCAAAGCTCAAGTCGGACGTTTCAAGGTAATTGTAAGTGGTTCACATTAACTCCGTTAGGGTAGGGTGCAACGAATCGTGAATTATGTGCGGTACCTTTTTTTTACTATTGCAGTAGACCAGTTCAAAATTTAACAGATAAGATCGTGCCATTTTATCACTTGACCTGGAAATTGAGCAATTTTAAATATAACTAAAGAGTCAGGGAACAGAAATGTCAGAAAGTTGTTGTAAATTTTAGTAAATATATAAAGAGTAAGAAGGTTCATAACAAACTTGTTTACGGATAATTTTGCCTAAAAAATCTTTTGAATTAAAAATCCTTTTACCTGCGAGAAGTATGTATCACTATTCAATCAGATTATACGGGAAAAAATCTAGAGATTCCATACTGTCGAAAATATTCAACTTTGTGTGGTATAAAAACTCCTCTGTGCAACCGTGCGTAATCCAAATGCTATTCTACAAAAGATTATTCCCTTCATTTTACGCTGTAGTAAGATCGTTTTTTATATTTAAGCGGTTCCTGAAAAGGTGAGTCAAAATAACGGGTGCACCTCAAAAACCCGAAAATCACAAAACAGACACTTAAAAAATCCAACATTGAAAACCAGACATTTCAAAATATAAACATTTAAAACCCAGACATTTAATAATCATTGAATTCTAAATGTGCTTAATAAATAATCCGGGAGTCAAACTGATTTGACCTTCAAATAACCTGAAAAATTAATCTCTTGGTCAAACATTTTTTACCTTTAAATCACCTTCCTGTGAGATCTCAAATCGACCCGAGATCATTTGTTGTATGTAGTGTGGTTTTTGACTGTCGAGTTTTTGAAGAGTATATTTTGCGATTTGTCGGGTTTTTGAGGTACACCCAAAATAATATTGATCAGCACCGAAAAATCATCAGAAATACAGGTATACTTTCCTGACATATTTTTGTGGGCTGAATCCAAATTAGTTCATAGAATTTCTCCATCACCCTCCACTTGCAATATATCCGCCATGTTATATTTTTTCTAAATTCGTTTCTTTGATAAATTTTTGCAGATCGACGGAATATGATTATTAATCATATTACATCCCATTTTACGTATAGTTGCTTCCACAATAAGAGTGAATTTTTCCAGATCCAAGATTGCTGATAATTCAGCAATTGTTACTAAAAAAATGAATTTAAATTGAATTTTTTTTTTAAATATTATAGCATGGTCCTATGGTAAGCTAATAACACTTCAATTTCCATGGTTGTACGTCAATTTGTCTTTAATGTATGTGGAGATATGTGTTTTCAACGGATTATGTCGAAAAATGGTAAATTTATTGCATGGGTGCAATTTGCAACATTTTTCAGGGTGTTGAACGTACAAATTTCCTTCCGAATATAAAAACTGGCGACCAAAAATGGTGGATGCACATACAAAATTTCTTTACAACAAATGAGACACATATTCTGGGTCTCATCCAAAGCAGAAATACCGATGGAATTAGCCTGATCGAAATTTCTCTTTTTTTTACATGTTTAAAGTTTTTTTTTTATTTTATGACATCATTTTTTTTTATTGACTACGTACCCTAGAAATGAAAACATTTTTTGTACAATTCTTATATAACATTCTTATTTACCATGTTAAAGGTATAGGGGGAAATGGCCAGTCTAAGAAAAGTTGACAATTTCTACCAGGGTATATAAAATTAGTATTATCAAACACAATTTTATTAATCAAAATTGCGTAGCATAACTTTTTCGTCTATGTGTTTCATCTGGATTTTCGCGGTAGAGTATCCAACAATAGTCTCCCATCATACATTCATTCCAAATACATTGCTAACGTTTTTCTATTGTTTGGATGTTTTGATGAAATCCGTCGCCTTGTTCATCGCTTACTGTACCAAGGTTTTTTGGAAAGATGAGAGTTCAAAAAGTGAGTTTTTAATGACAATCGACAATTCGTTTATTATAGGCATTAAGAAGATTTTGAATGCAAGTTTTGTTATCAGGCGATCTTTGATTTCCTAAAAAATGTTCGGCAAGCCATTTAAATGCTCTCGAGGCATCTTTTTCAATGTGCGAAAGACGACGCTGTTCAAAACATTTTAATGTAATAATCTTGTACAGCGAGACTATATCACGTCGTTTTTGGTTGTAAACAAATTTTGCAAATTCATCTACCACTTTGAACTGCCAATTTGGCTATTCGGAAGGAAACATGTATGTTAAACACTCTGAAAAAAAACTACAAAATATGAAATTTATATGCATTTTTTCTTGTAAAAGTGGATGAATTTTCATGATTTTTATTGCAATTTTTGAAGTTTTTAACTGAGTATATTGATTATCAGTTATTTCTTGGATCTGGAAAAATTTTGGAAGCAATTATACGTAAAATGAGAGGTCTTACGTGATGATTTCGTAAAGTCCAATTTTGTTGACCTGTGTAATTGTTTCTAGAATTAAATTCGCTTTGTGCAGCATTACTAACTTCCGTTGGTTCTATTTTATTTTTAAGGAAAAGTTCCATTTGTCCATGTGCCTTTATTTGTCGATATCTTCGTAGGGTCTTCATTTGCCTTGAAATGATATAAAATATTTAACAATTTCAGGGGACAGAACTTATTTGGAGAAGATACAGTTCAAAATGGACCAGAATGTGGTATATTTCAGATCTAAATGTCAATTTATGGAAAGTTTAATAATCGACTAGTTACCACATTTTGGTTCATTTTGGACCGAATCATGACTAATTAAATGTTGTCGTCTTAAACGTCCTATATTGAATATGATTGGATTTCTGTAAGAAAATGATCCCATTATGATCGACATCTGATACAATTTGAATCCACCGAGTACCATCACAAGTGCCTGTATACAGTAAAAACAGATCAAGTATGTGCCATAAAGAGACCTTATTTGTGTGCAATATTTAGCTAATGCCTGTTAATTGTCCAACCATTTAAAACCCTGAAATGTTTAAAAAAGTGATGTTATTTCGGTAATTTTTTTATTCTTTTGCGTTCGGCTAAATTTGATCAAATTTAGATCAATTTTTACTCGAGTACAAGTATTTGGATGAATTTTTAGTGAAACTATTCTTATTGGAAATATTAAAACAAATTAACTAACTCGTGGCGTCAATTATAATCGTAAGATTTATTTTCAATCATTATTTTGGCCTTATTAACCGATAATAATTAATTATATTATTTTGATTCTAAAGGTTCGAGGAAACGAATATTACTCGGAGGTGACAATTTTTTTTGGAAAAACGACAAATGCCAAATTGTGCATATCATGATTTTCATCTAATAAAAATAGAATGTTTATTCGCGTTTAAAAATATAAATTAAGTACCCAAAGGAGTTCAATACCGCTTCAGCAAACAAAGCGTTCTATGATTATTTGGAGAAACAAGTAAGAACGTCAAGGACAGCAACTGAATTCTTCTACATGTAACTTGAATCTTATTTCAGATAAAATGTTTGTAATCATTAATGATATTTACTCTGTAATATTCAGTTACCTGATTTTAGAACGGAAATATAAGATCAGTCTCTAAATGTATGAAAAATGGTATATTTAATATTAAGGTAGGTTTGGGTTGTTGACATATGTATACTTCGTATGCATTTTATGAACAATTTTAAGTTGTTATAATTTTGTTAAAAAAAATTAATGCAGGATATATGATTTCATCTTGATGTATTTGGGTGCACCTCAAAAACCCGACAAATCACAAAACAAACACTTAAAAAACCAGACATTTAAAAAACAGACATTCAAAACCCAGATATTTCAAAATACAGATAATTTATCGGGGACGCCGCCATTGATGTCTCACTGAAATTTTATTTCAAGGTCAAACATGTTTGACAAAGGGGTTAACTGTATATGCAACTTGAATGTCAAATCAGTTTGACTCCCGGCTTATTTATTAATCACATTTAGAAGTCAATCACTAATTAAATTTTCAGAATATGTACATTATAAAATGTATGGGTTTTTTACTGGCTGCTTTGTCATTTATCGGATTTTTGAGGTGCACCCAATGATTGACTTAGAAATGTGCTTAATAAATAATCCGGGGTTCAAACTGAATTGACCTTCGAGTAGCCTACAAAGTTAACCTCTTAGTCAAACATTTTTGTCCTTGAAATTACCTTCCAGTAGGACCTCAAGGACGACGACCGAGATAATTTGTCTGTTTTTTTAAATGTCTAGTTTTTGAATGCCTGTATATTGAAGTGTCTGTTATGTGATTTGTCGGGTTTTATTATATTTCATAAAATCACAATACAAGAAATTGAAATAAAGTGTTTTGAATGCATTTTTTATCATTTAATCTTCTGAACCACTTTTTTATTTTGTTTTTCAACTCTATTTTTCATTATTTGTTTCCTTTTCTCTAAATTGGAATAATGAACATTCACTCATAAGGTATTAATCGTCCACCTAGAATAATAAGTGCACATTAATATACACTTATGAATAAGTAGAAATTAACTTATTTATAAGTATATATGCATTTATTTTTCTCCGTGGGCGCCTTTTAACAAATGAATTTTCACTTATTCAAATTTAGAGAGTTTGCTTTATATATGATTTGTGATTTATATGATATAACATTTAAGTTATTGATTAGTGGAATATCATGTACATTCCATTTTGTAATGCACTGTCTCTAAAAGTAGTGGAAATTATGCAATCGCGAGTATTTAGTGATAATAAATGAAAAAAAGAATCATTCTCATACGCCATCATACTTAATAACTTTTTTTTCGAATACTTATTTGCAAAATATTTGTGATTTAAATCTGAGCAATATCTATCATGATTTTGACGAGTTTCCAATTGTTTTGTATTTTTGTTGCACACGAAATGACGACAAAATGTGAAATAGAAATAAGTATTTATTTAAATGTAAGTGTATTTAAAACTGTGGTCTATAAAAATTGGAATATAATATTTTGAACATACAAGTCTGAAAGTCATTATTAATTATGTCTCATTGTGGGAATTCATGATTTCGGATCGAAGCACAGTCGCGTTACCACAAAACATTTCACAAATCTAACTTTTCTTCTTTCACTCGCGTCCTCCCCGGCGCAGCACGAGATCAGAATCAGCGCCAAAAATGTCAGTTCTTATTCAAACGTTTTGATCTCGCTGGCTAGATTACAAATGTAAAATCGTTGCTTTAAATAGAATAAAACTTCACATTTTTAACCAAACTTAAACAAAATTTGTTTTCTAGAAAATTCTCTTTATACAGCAATCACTTTTTTAACGTGTTTCATTGTATTAAAATCGTTTCAAAATGTATGCCTGAATAAGCTTTATGTACCGTATTAATCATTTCAAGTTCATTTAGATATTTCTGTCCATGTATGGTCCGTCTGTATCGTATTGAGCGCCCACGTGCAGCAATTTGGCGAAAATCGTATCGTAAACGATATTTTACGCCCGATTCAGAAATACCGTATATAACGGGATGTCAAGTAGTAATGGACCGAAAGAGATACTTCACAAATATTTTGGTAGTGACGATAAAAAATATCCATTCTAATATAAGATCTTTAAGGATAAAATTATTGATGCGTTGTTATTATTTTATTTATAATATTTTATCAAATATAATCAGAATATTTGAGAATGCTTTAGTACTAAAGATAATATGGATTAAAAATGCTTGCAGTATCGAGCGTTAATTAAATAAATTTAATGGTTGAGCTATAGAAATATCTTCAAATTAAGCAAGAAAATTATAATAATTAAGCATAAAATGAATGTATTAAGGAACAAAATATCTAAATATTGTTAGGTATTTTAGAACAATATAGTTGTGAGGATCACAAGTATAGTCAGTTTTCCTTCTAACCCTGAAAAATATAACCCTCGGGCTTATAGTATTGTTATCTCTAGTATGCTATTGATCCGCAGAACTATTACATTTTATCAGTGTTTTAACTTGATGTCCTCAATACTATTTATACGAGGATAAATTTCACATTGTTACAATAATAAAGGATATCTAAACGATATCAATGTATGTTGCGGTTGTTTTGGATGGATAGAAAATTTGGTACTGTTTATATTTTATATACTAAAATTAACATTAGTTATTCTCATTGAGAATGTCCAAAATATCAGCTTGTATCTCCAGAAGGTCGCTGTTAGATTTGGCTATGAAATGTAATTGTTTAAGCAGGACATGACTTTGATTTCAAATATAAATCCAGTTTTGCAAACAAGAAATGTTGTTATTATTATCTTTAGCTATAACATTCTAAAAACTCCCGTAAAAAATAAAATTTCACATTCTTGTTGTCAGAATAGAACAGTTGGACAAATTAACCTTCCGAAAGTTCGATTTTAATAAAAATGGGTTTTCATAAGATTTGAGGTTCGTTTAAAACGAAACTGACACCAAAATTACACAATTTAAAGTGACTAATGCAAGTTTTTGAAGATGATAATTAGTCTCTATAGTTAGACGCATTTTGAATGTTGAATCAGTGAACTTTATTAAAAATGTTAGATTAAAAAGTATTTCAAATCAGCTATTTTTAATTCTGGATTTCCGATTACAAATTCCTTTTTAGCTACCACTAAAACCTATGGAAACATTCAGCACATAAGGATATTTTGAATCCGCTATTTCGATTTTCGTAATTTCGATTTGAATTCTTAAATATTGACATGTGGGTGGAAACATAGTTCACCGAGGTCTACCTAATTTTTTACTTCTACACTCGAAAATCGGATTTCTTTTTGATAATTTAATCCAAGGCAATAATACACTACTGGCATATGCTGAATGTAAAAGAAAAATTACGGTTTCAAAAATGAAGACACTGCAGGAAGACAATTATTGTCTTATGTCTTATTTTCAGACATTTTATTAGATTCTTAAAATCATGTAGAAAATGACGATTTACAGGGCGAAGAAAGTCCCGAAGACGAATCTGGAATATCACCATAGTTCTGACTCATCTGTAAGAATTTATGATAATGACCTTAAATAAAAAATGTCTGGATCAATAAGTAAAAATCACGGGGCTGGCACTGATTGATTTTTCGTGGCCACTTTTTGGAGGCCGACGAACTAGACCGTATAGCAACGCGTCGAGCACATTGTGCCTCCCACCACGATACCGATTCTCCTTTCTGTATTCTCTCTTCCTTCAAAGTCGTTTAATATGATCGATTTGGGGCATTAGAAATTGGCGAGTGGAGTGAGGGCTACAGAGCTCTCGAGAGGTGCAGTAGTCCCCCCTTAAGTCATCTTCCCTTAAGCCATATACTCCCTAACGCATATATTTCCCTTCCTCTAAGTCATAATTTTCCCCTGAGGGATTCTTCCATCATTCACTGATTGAAAGGCTCGTGATGTACAATTCTATGTGTATATGTGCACGTGGGACAAGTGGAAACTCAAGTGGTGGGAGGCGAGGGGAAATATGACTCGGTTCCTGAGAAACCTGCCTCAATACAGGTCACATAAGTTGCTGCAGCGTAACATCCCAATGCTTGTTTCCAACAATATTTTTAGGATACCGTGTTAAAAACTCGGCTTTTAAGTGTTTTTTTTATCATACCAGCACGAAAAGTCCATCTTTCCGCCCGAAAAGAAGGGCGGAAAGTGCACGATTGCCGCCGGGTCTGGCAAAGATGGGCGTCACCGGGCGGAAAAATGTTGCAAGCAGCGTTCTTTTATTTCTGCTCGGCCCACTCGTCGTCCTCGCTGCAATGACTCTGTTTCCGCCCTAGATACGTAATATACAATTGCAATTTTCTTCCATTACTTTTGTATGATAGGATCAACTTGGATTTAATAAATCTTGATTGAATATTTTAGATCTGATTATTTTCTTCGGTCATGTCCGTATCTGTTGCAACATTTTGTAATGGTCTTGGCAATATTTGCCCCCGCAAACTGCGGTAATATTGGCGCGACATTGCATTTTTTATCCAAATCCTGCACGGCGGCGCGGGGGTACTACCCCTGCGGCGAGCTTTTTCTGGTTGGCTCGCGATGCAAGAGTCGCGGTGGTTTTTCGGGTATGCGTGGGCGTGCAGCGCTAGAGGGGTTGCTAGAGTTGTTTGTCCGGTTAGGAGGGATGCGAGGAAATGGATTTCTGCGTGGTCGTTTGCAGTGTCTAGTCTTGCGCGTATGTATATAGCACGATACGCCCACGAAGTCGCCACGACAGGGAGCTAGAGAAACTGTTAGACTGCTCAACGTTATACGATACACCCACGCTCGAAAAAGTAGGGCAAAGTCGATTCATTCATTCCCGTGATTCATACTGGGTTCGAAGGAAGTACGCGTGATTGTTGAGTATACGATCTATGAAAATGTTCGCACATCCTCAAATCGCGCCATTTCGCCGAAAAATATTCACTTGACTCATTAAAATTTTTTCTTTTTCTGAGCATTACGTCACAACGACCTGATAGTGTATGGACTGTGTAGAATATCAATATAGGAATATCACGTCATAATTTCGTTTGAAATGCTCAGAAAAAAAAATCAATGATGGAATTTCAGAAAAATTGAGCTTTGCTACAATTCTTTCTCTGAAATTAACTTTTATGCTGCAAAGAATAGCACAGTATAAAACACTGATTTCCATGATAATGGTCAAACTTAGTTCCATATTTATTTGTCACAATCTTTAAGTATTTGTTAAAGACACATAAAGATCCCTTTTGAAGTGTATGTAATTGTAACCGATCGCAAACAGCACAAGACCTGAGGAGCTCCCGAGGACCAAAAGCGGACATTTGGATGCTCTCAGGAGCTCCCCAGAACCTTCCGGGGCGGATTGTGCTGTTTCGGATGGTCCTTCAGCGTGGATTTTTCTGCAACGTTCCCCACGCAATTGCAAACACAAATGTGGGTACCGAAACGAAGCCAGCTAGGAAAATTGTCAAGATGGGGTGGGACATTTAATTAGTCGAGATGAAGTTCGTGATTAATCGAGATGCAGAGTTGGTTTAATTTGGCGATCGGAGATGTTATAGTCTGATGTGGAAGTACATGATTCAATGAAGTCCGGGTCCGGGTTTAAGTTCTAGCGTCCACTTCAAATGAATTCACATGGAAAGTCGAAATCATAAGCCGGGAGGGTAAGCGTATAGTCATCCAGGACTTCTATGTGAAGAAGTTTGAAGGTCGATTCGACCCATTGAAGTTCATTGAAGACTCCTTAGTGAGGAATAGGTCGCTCAGGTTAGAAAGAGTGCAGGCCAGCATCGATTTGAGTATACAAGTAAGCGGAAGAATGATCAGGACTCAATGAGAGCGTTTAGCGATATCTGCGCAGGGTGCTCAAAGTATGAATCCAGATGATCGCATGTGGTTCAGTTAATGGTTCAAATTTCGGTTCAATTGTTCCAACAATAATTGAATTTAAAAACTAAGAACACTACTATTTATTTAAAATAGTGATTGCGATATATCGAGCACCAACTTTTACTGCCATTTTCGTTTTCAGGAGGCAAAATACGTGTAACTTTCGAAGGTTTACGATAATTTTATATATGTTAAACATAAAGATGTTACAATAAAATCGCACGTTATTAGCAATTACATCATAAATGTTTACGTTTCATTCAGATATTAAAAGCGACTGCTAAATTATGACCTGCTAGAAAATTACAATTACAAATCAGCAATTTTGTTTTTGCTATAAAAATCCTAAATTATAAGTGAAAAGTTTACGTATTATTTCCCAGGGAATGACACGTGGGCGAGATTTAATTTTTCCATCGTGTAGTTTAGGATATAATCGTTCGACAGCAATTTCACGCCCACATTCGCGTAAGAGTCAACGAAACTTACCATTACTATATTTTCTTTCGCCACGAGATCCAAATATTCTCGTGACCTCGGTTAAATATGTAGTCTGCATTTATGAATGGCACCCACAAGATAAATGGCGATCTCTTTCTGAAGCCGAGGCGGTAAACACGAAATTTATGCGATGCAGTTTCGGTGCATTGTAAGATTCAAAGACTACGTCTTCGCTGATGACCCGCACATACGTTGCGATATTTATTATGCCGTAATTTTATGGCCACTTTCATTTCCTATGATATTATTAATTCTTTTCGATATTATGACTTCATAAATTCATAAAAGAATTGCACTTTTTAGTAATGATTTTTGATGCCTGGTGGTATAAGCAAGTATAGTAATTTACATTGTTCATAAATTCTTTGATTCTTTTATGAAATGTAACAATAATTCAGTCGGTTTGGAGGGTATTTCTGTACTGCAAATAACTATGAGTCTTTCACTTTCATTTTACAACGCATCAGCCGAAGCCTGAAAGAGGTTGAATAAGTCCAATGGTTTATGGCAAATTCGCGGTGAATCCGGAAGCCGCAAAAGGCTACTTTTCTGACTGCACCTTCCGCTTCGTACAGGCTTATATCCTGCGAATAGTATTAAACACAATGCACCGTCTGCTTTTGCTGGCTGCAAGCCATTTACGATAACCCCGACATTGTCGTCCGATGATGAAATGACACGATATTACTATCGCAACTACGTCTCCGTACGTATATGTATAGAAATCGATTCTTACTCTGAAACTTAAAAGTTAGGATGTGATACATTGTTAACAATGAGTTTCCCATTAACGTTTACTGAATTTTACTGAATAAATAGAATTTTTTGTCAAAATATATCATTATTTTCTAATGCCTAAGGTGTTTAAGCAATTAAAAACTGCGCAGAAGGGCGGATTTAAGATTAGTTTGAAAAGAATTGGCATTTGAACTAAATACTAAAGATTTAATAATACATGTCTGTAAATTATACAAAATCAAATGTATCGTGGCACAACAGAGTAGATATATTCTACTTAATTAATAACTATATTTATTGACGAATTCAAAGGATACTAATGGAATAAAATGATTGTTGGAAATTCTTATTTGAGCAGAATCTTGTTTCTCAAGAATAGCAGTTTGAAATGTAAAGAATATTCTGGATAATGACAATAAACAACTTCTTAATAACTCAAATTTTCTAATGGACACCTCTTCGAGAAAAAGATTCTCAGCAACTTTATCGTACGATTTTTGCAAATTTTTGAAGCAGGCGTCAAACAACTCTATTTATTAAAAAAAAAAATTATTTTTCACACTTTCTGAATAATAAAATACTAACTGAAACAATAAAAATTATACTAATGAGTGAATTTTAATTAAATGTTAGTAATGGGATATTAAAACTTTCCTAATTTGAGATTAGTAGTGTTTAACTAATTGATTAGCAGTTTGTTTACTCTTCCTAACTCAATTAATCAACGACTTTTCACTCTTTTATTTACAGTTTTTTGTAAAAGTTGATTTAGCGAGTCAATTTGTAAAATACAATCGAAAACTATCGCATGTGTAAAGTAGTCTTTTTACGAACATTCCATTTTCCATGCATACTGGACATTTCGATTATAGATGATAATGAATATTTGTTTGTTATACTAAATCTTCCGTTAGTAATATATAAGCTAATAAGACTGTCCAAGTCATATACATTAAAATATGTCAGCAGATTTAAGTTATTGATGTTTATAAATCATGTTAGAAACAATTGTTACTATAACTGATGGATTTGAGCTTCAGGCCATATTTGAGAAAATATATAAACATTCTATTTGTAGTCAAACCCCTATTTTGTTCTTAAAAAGAAATGATAATATTATTCATTATCCCTACTATATTTTAATTCAGTGCTATCATTTCTATTTGAGAAGTCTTAATTAACTCTTTAACGATCGTATGTGTACAAGTTGTACATGGTTCTTATCATCGATGTATTTATATACAATTTTTTCTAATTTAATAGACATATCTATATCCGGCTAGTTTTGACGTCGCTCTTACTAATGGCTCTGGTCAAATTTTTGAAAAATAACGTTTAACCTATTATTTTTTAATATACTAAAAAAACCTTCCATTTTTGAAGTGCAATATTTTTTTAAATTCAATTTCCACTATTATACCGGCTTCTGACTACCTTCTATCTTATAAGAAACGTGTTCCTGATTGTTTTATGGGTTCAGATTTTTAAATGGTTTTGGAGCGACAAATTTTGTTCGAAAATTAGGAATTGTTGTTCCATGCATAACAAAATATTTTGTAACTAAATATGTCCTCTTCTCCAAATTGGATCTACCATTTTGGATTTTGAAAAACTGATTTTGTACGATCATATTCAGTCCGATCAGTACGATCATGTCCAAAAATAAATAAAATTGTAAATGATAGATTATAATTCCTTCTTTCTCTGTAATAAAACACGAAATTGAACGCGCTTATACTTGAAGGGAATATAAGCCGTCATCTTGAAAATGTGCAACAACAGCTAATGTTGGTACTTAAAATCCAAATAAAAAAAAATAAAAATATGTAAATGTATATAAAATCATTTGGAAACTCGTTTGTATAGGATAGAAAGTGCCCAGAAACCGATATCGTAGTGAAAATTCTAAAAAAAATTGTACCTCAATAATCGCGTTTTTTTAGTATTTTTTTTAATGTGTTCACAAATTTGAAAATATACGTATTAACTTAAACAAAAATAAGGTTTTTAATTAAGGATATACCCCTTCCCCTCCCTAGGGAAAAATGATCTAAGGGAGGGAGCAGCTTTAACATATAGGATAGATGGGAATTAGGATTTAATGTTTTTACGCCACTTTTTATTTTCTTGATATTTTGAGTATGCTCTACACGATGCAACAATTAAAAAAAGCGAAAAACGCCATCTTGTCCTTTTTTTTCAAATTTTCGTAAAAATCGCGATTGTTTGTGAGGTCCAAGATTACGAATATGATGTTAGAGGTGGAAAATTCAAAATAACGGATTCAACGTGACGATCAATATATTTGTGACAAAAAAATTCCAATTTTGAAGAGAATATTAGTAGGAAAAAGTATTACCGGCCTTTAATGAATCCGGTATTATATTTTAGTAATTCAAAGAGAATCAAATATAAAATAATTCAGAATTGCTGATATTCCGTAATCTATTTTTGAATTTTGGTAGTAAACAGCAAATCATAAATATTATTGAAATGCAAAGAAATGTGGCAAGAGAACGTACAAGGTTTGTGTAGTTTATCAGTTATATTTTTGCAAAATATGCTATAAAAATGTTCATAGCTTATAGCACACACAAAAACATCAAAAAAAAAACCGTGGCGTAAAAAGCTAACAGCAATTTGGTTAAAAGTTGAGAACTCAAGGACGCGGTTCAATTTTGTAATATTCAGGAGTTAATGGGTTAACATTATGATCGTATTCATGACAAATATAATTGAAAAAGATTCTTTGCTCATTTAAAATTAAGTGGAATTTTTGGATATACTCCCGTCTTATCTGTTATATAAATTTACAATAGTTGACAATTATATTAAGGTCTGTATGACGGATATCATTAAGCAGTGAGTGCATTCATTCCTTAATTCTAAGCATGAGAAAATACGCGTTTAATGAAGTTTATAACACTCCGGGAGTAGAACTGGATTTTGCGCCCTGCAGTGAAATTGGGCGCCAATTATTGAACCCCACGCCCATCGAATTAAAAAATATCGTATACAACACGGACGAAATATCGATCTCCGATGAATGTGGTTGTCACCCTCGCCCTTGTTACATAAAATACTATACTAGTGTTGATCGTGATAAATTGCATCATAAACAATTTACTACTTTTTTAAATTTGCACAAATAGTTACAATAAAAGGAAAGTAGTTAACTTCGATTACCTATAATTCATAAAATTATTGTAATCGATAAATGAAATCAAACAAATAAAATGTACATAACTTTTATTTTCTACATAATACCCAAAACGAATTTTGATTTCCCGAACATGACTGAACGTAGCAAATTTGCAAAATTAGTTATGATTTTCTAAGAATTGAAGTTAATTCTACGCGGTCTAGTGGTCTTAAAGCGTCGTTTACGGTAAGACGAAGTTCCTAGAATTGATTTCATTTGTTTGATACTTTGGACTTCTCGCGGTGATTTGCGGTTTCGGGATGAGAGAGAATCTTCAACGTTGCTATTCGCAGGACAACTTAGAATTGTAGGAAAGACTACATCCGCGTCGCGGCGTCTTTTGGGAGCTGGGTGTGACATTCAACGCCTGGCGCCTAAATGCAGTGTCAACACAATAACGTTCCTATATTCTACGGTGCGAAGAACTACAAGAATATTATCAACGGTTATACCTCAAGTTAAAATATCTATGTACTTTGTATTTCTGTACGATTTATATGTATGTCCAAATTCATCGGAATATGACGTAACATCGAGGTACTTTGGCAATTTTCCGAATTACGCTTAAACGAATGTAACAAATTAAGACACGAAAATTTCCTGGAAAATTCAAAATTATTTTAAATTGGTTTAATTTGTTATTCTCTTCTTAGCTCAATCGGTGTCAGTCAGAACTAAAAACTTACTTCTAAGAAAGTTTAATCTCGATAATGCAATCTATCTAAGAGATAATTAAATAAATGGGATCATGGATATATGTAAGACTAGTCACAAGTTTTGTACAACATTAAAATATCTAAGAAATAAGAGAGATCAATATACTTGCTATTCAAAAAAAATAATTAGTATTGATTTTACTTTTCAAGGAATTTTATTAGAAAGCATCTACTAATTTTCGTAACTAGTGTAATATTTAAAAATAGAACATTAATTCTGTATGGAGAAAGACAAGATGCGGAATTTTTACATTCTATGTAAAATTTTATTCAAAACATTTTTATTTGAATTGACAACCATCAAATGGAAAAACTTTCTGCGTTTGTAATTTTTTATGATTCTACTGATGGATTGTAGGCAAACTCTTTTAACCGAATAATTTCAAAGTTGCTACACGTACTCTTCGAAATCCATTTGTGCTTTATACACTTCCATGTAAAAAATAGAAGGTGACACACTTGTATGGCAATAAGGTTGAATAAATAGAAAGGTTTCCTTTTTTCAAGAGACTGAAAATTGTAATGTGATATCCGAAAATGGAACGACCACATCGCGATATAGTGCAGTGATCTCGGCAAAGTAATCAGGATGCGTGGGTCGCGATACATTTCGCTTCCTTTTTCTGGATTATATTTTTCGGCATGGCCGTGCAGCAGTGAGTTAAAAGCTTTTTGACCGCAAAAAAATGAGGTCAGTAGGAAAACTTCATCTCGTCTTTTTATTGGAAAAGACCTAAATGAAATGGGGTACTTGCGTAATTATGTCACTGTGTCTTTCAAAAGCTGGCCTTTCAATTTTCCGACTGATCACATCTAATCGCGATAATACACTGGAATAAAGCCTCAAACAAATTTGCTTCACCAAACCTTCGTTATTATGTTTTTTGCTTTATAATTACTTAACTGCACAATTAAAAAAGTACACATTTGAATTAGCGGCACATTCAAGGAAAACAACTGATTCCATGCACCAAATATTTTCAAAAATACTTAAACCCACGTTCATTTTCGTTGTAGAAAGAATTGAGAATGAAATATTTATCAAATATACCATAAATCTATAAAGTCGGATCATGGTTTTGCAATTGAAGATTTTGAACTTTAAAGAAAATGGAAGGGTCTCTCGTATTTCAGATTTTGTAACTGCAAATCGGTAACATTCGGAAAGAAAATTACTTCGAAACGGAGAACGTGATGTTTCCATATTTTTCCAGGGTTTGACCCATTTTTCGTATTTTCTGTTTTCTGTTTCCGACATTGGTACCTTTCGTAAATATTTTTGAATTCTGATATCGTCCGTGCTATCCGTGGACTTTTCGACGGTATTGAATGCAGGAAGAAGAATTATATTGACATGTGTTAAGTGAATTTCAATAAACATTGCAGATACTGTTATTAAATACCTTACTGAATATGGTAAATAATGCATACGATGGTTAATAATATATTTATTTATATATATATATATATACACTTATTTTAATTATACCGAAATAGTTTGTAAGTAAATAGGAAGCAACATTTTTGTGTCGTTTTCTTTAATAACTGAAACGGTGATTCTGCCATGTTTGCCTCCTTTTTCATGATTCTTCAGACAGTCTTTTACGTATTTAAATAATCATTCCTTATTAATATCAAAATATTACTGTTTAATTTTAAATAATTGGAAATTACCAACACTGCAACAAAGTACTTCTTTGTATGTAAATATAAAAAGTTGAGAAACTGTCTCTCATCTAAAAAAGTAATTCGTTAGTTCATATACGTACTTAACCTCCACTTAGAGATTAATTTAAAAAAATATATTTAAAATTGTTATAATTATTTTAAATTCTTACATTGATGATTTCCTGATTATTAACATATAAAAATTTAGATTCAGGCTACAAGTTATAGTTAAAAAAATGGATTTTGAAAAACTTTAAGAATTGAAAACACTGGAAATTAATCAATCGGATTTACGATAGGAAGGAGTGCTATCTCACAGAAAAATTTATAATTTCCTTAAAAATCTATATTTGTAACTGTCGTTAATAATAAAAATATTTATTGAAATATAATGTCGAAACAAATAATTGAAACGGACTGTCCTCTCGAACAACAGTTGTGAAATTTTCAAATTATGAAATGAAAAACCACATTTCTTTTCTGTAAATAATTAGAAAAGAAAGAAAAAGACTGTTAGCCTATCTCTTACGATGAGAACATTTTTTCGTGTAACAACACCCTAAACAGACACAGAACCTGTAACACTCGTTACTGAATACTAAATATTTTGAAAATTGATACTACAAAATTTATTTCGTAATTATCTAATTAAGTATTTGTTGTCAGTTGCGTCAAAAAATGTTGAGGACATAGGAAACTCAAGGCAATGTCCAAGATTTGAAAATGGGTCAAAGACAAACTTATTAATCAATCACTGATCTCCAGAAATTTTAATTATTTGTTTTGACGATTTTAGAATTCATAATACATAATCTATTTTAACATAAATATAGAATATATAATAAGTATCAAGTTGCATTTAAACATAATTTCGTACTCATTTTTATGTCAATTTTTAGTAAAGTAACTGATTATTCGTGTAAAACGCGACGATTGAATTAGTAATGTTTTCTTCCTACCAGAATCAGTAAATATGCTCCAAATTCTAGGCGATTTTTAGTGTTTCAAATTATGAATCATTTTAATATTAGTTACTGTCCTTGGTCTATGTATGATGGAATGAGTCTAAACCTCAAAATATGGTTCGGTAGATCTATACTTTTATTTTGTTGTTTTCGTCGGAATACTGTTGCAATAAACATTTATTTTGCAACTGTTTGTCTTAAAATTAGGTCAATTACAAGGTAAGTGTTTTAACTACTGTACTAAACTTCCTACACTAAAGTATACTAATAATGAGACCACTAAATCAGTCATAGGGGACAATTTTTTTTTAATTCCGGAATATGTTTTAGTTTGGTCAACATCAAAATATATATTCATTCTTCAAATTAATGTTTAAATTCCTAAGAGCCTTTTATGATGCATTTTTATACGTACTAATATATGTTTGATTTCCTAATTTCTTTACTTCTTTAATTTGAAAATAATTTATATTATGAAACCACTAGAAATGAGATAATAAAATTGTAGCAGAGTTTGAAAAACAAAAAAAAATACATTTTTTGGCATTCGAGACTTCTTCAGATGGATTTGAAAAATCGACTTTCTTAATTATTGAACAATTCTGAACAAGGAGTTAATTGCAATCGACTGAACACTCTACTTGAGATGCATAAGAGGACGTGATAACACGAGTTTTGGAGTAATTGTTTACGTGTGCCAAGTGAGATATTTGGCACGCATCCACATGGGGATCCGAAGTGGCACCCACGTGGTCGCACGACATTTGCCGGAATCCCATGCCCCCTCCCCCTTTGCTCCCATTTCACTCTCTCTTCTCGTTATATCCCCTTTCCACTTTTCATTTCTATTTTCTCCCAATTGTATATTGCGTCCTTCGGATTCTCCGAATTTTCAATATTGTGATAGGCGTCATGCGTGAAAAACTGCATTTTTGCAGGTTGGACATAAAAAAACTTTTTTACCGCTCATCTAAATAAAAATAATCGAAAAATAGTATTTTCATCACACTGGGACGGAAACAGCAACTTTCCTCCCTCTCATGAAGAAAAATCCTATACTTCCCTCGGGAAGTAAAAAAGAATGTCTCAGACTACATGTTTTTCACCCTGGGCTTCACCTCGGGTAAAAATTACACACAGTCTGACAAATTCTTTATTTTGTCTCCCTTGGTAAGTAATATACTATACTATTATTCGGAGAATTGTGGATAAAAATATCATGATATGATACAAGTGCGGAAAGTTGATGTTTTGAGTACGAGCACAGAATTGTTGCTTGAATGTAGCGAGTTTGGTGGAATTATTGATCTATTCTGATATAAATGAAGTAATTTCATGCACTAAAAATTTTAATGCTCAAATTGGATAATTCGCATGTTGATATCAGTGTGTGAAATTAAACTTCCTGCACTCAATTGAAATGTTATTGCGGTCCATTTTGTATTAGTATAAAGTCATGAAAATTTCTTCTGTTCTGGATACAAATTTTAACTACTCGAGTCTGTTTAAGGCAGTGAGAAAGATAAAATATTAATTTCTTGAGAATGCAGGAGAGGTTATGTTTCTGATTACTAACAAATCGTGATTGTCAATTAAAGTTTCAAACGGTATTAGTTTATGTTATTCGGACTAACGCTGTGAGAACAATATCAGCTATTGTATTTAGTAGGGAAATTCAATTGTTCTTAAAGAAATCATGTAGGTTAAATGTTTCCGGTATCGTTTAGGATGTTAATTTACAAATATATTAAGCTTAAATTCCGATATCACCATGACCAAAATCTTAATATAAGCAAAATCGATATTTAGATGTTTGTTAATTTTATCCTAACATTATTTACTTATTTCGAAATAAATTTATATTACTGGTTTGTTGATACACGAAAAACCTTAAAGTACCTTAAATTCCGTGAACTTACTGTGATACATTATTTGCAGTACACCTAATTCAAGTAAGTTTTAATTTACAACTGTCAAATTCATTGTCAGTGTAGATATACGTAATAAGCTTCGGTGTCCGAAAGTTCTAGAATAGAAAGTAACTTGGCAACCCGTTTTCTCGTCCTTTACCCTTTGCGAATTTGTCTCGAGTATTTTCGGAACTTCTTTGTCCGTACTTTCTATAATTATCGCATAGTTGTGTCAGGTTTTCTATTTATGACTACAAACAGTCTAGTTATATGCACTTGGATGTAGTCAGAACGAGAACAATTTTCAGGGTCAGCATCCTTCGGTTATGCCCATACTGAGTTCAAATTATATCCATGGAAGAAAATAACAAGCAGGACAATACAAAACTTGTATTACCTTTGTAGAAATTCGAATAGTGCAAGTTGTTATTAGTGATTTTTGGTCAATAGTTATACAACAAACTTCTTGACTGACGGAGAATGTTTTTATTACAAAGAACCGTATTACTATATGACGTAATCAACAAATTTATCAGAATAAATTTTAATTCATTCTATTTTAAAATATCGATATTCAAATAACAAAAAATTAAGAAAGTGCATGAACGAAAACATCACTCAGAAAAAAGGTATTGTTTGCGGCAACCCACAACTTACAATTGTTAGTGCTCTCAAGTGTAATAAGATTGCGATCTACCGGAATACAAACCGATGCAGCAATCTTATTGCACTAAAGTTTGTTTTTAAAATCACTTTGCCAGGTTTTTTACCTGATTTTCATAAGATTATTGTATACTTTTTACTCCAATATAACGCCATCTTGTCACATGAATGGCTGATCGAAAACGGTCTCCATTTAGGGACTATTTAGGGACTATCATCCCTACACAGCATCTTCACCCGTGGATGATCAACGAAATTAGGTTGCTCATAAAGTATAGGAATAAACTCCATAAAAAGTTTAGACGAGATGGCGACCTGATCTCGTTCTATAATTTCAAGGAGCCGTGCAAGAAAGTAAGGAGGCTTGTCTTCAATGCATACAGTTTCTGCGCTAGTCGATTAAAATCCCTCACGTCATCGAAAGCAATCTGGTCAGAGCTCCGGAAACTAGGTTTAATAAAACCCAAACAGGAATCCCCACAAATAAATTGTTCTTTGGATGATCTCAATAGATACTTCAGCAGTATTTCGAATTCCAACAGTGCTTTTTCCTCAACCATTCTTCCATCGAACCTGATTAACTTTCCAGATTCGTCGGATATGCTTTACTTCAGCCAACTAAATATGGATGACCTAACCAACTCCCTAAAATCAATCGCATCGAAATCTGCTGGCTTCGATAGTATGGATTACAACTGCGTACAGGCAGCATGGCCAGTAATAGCGCAACCATCAAACTAGAATATTTCCACAAAGATGGAAATATTCCCTCATTCAGCCTATCAACAAAATTTCATACCCCTTATCGCCGTCAGACTATCGGCCAATAGCCATCCTGTGTTACCTATCCAATCTATTGGAACGAGTAGTCTGCAATCAGCTCTCTCACTATCTAAAAGTAAATCGATTATTGGACCCAATGCAATATGGTTTTCGGAAAGGTTGCAGTACTCAGACTGCCTTGGTATCAATAGTAGACTTCGCCCGGAAGAGACTGGTTACACGGAATGGTTACTATCCTTCTTCTATTGGATTTCTCTAAGGCATTCGACACTGTAAACATCTCTGCACTGGTTCGCAAACTCAAATCACTAAATGTATCGTCAATAGCTCTGAAGTGGTTTGCCTCCTATCTAACAAATCGATGGCAGGCAGTAACCGATCACAATGGTGATTGCTCACAATGGACAGAAGTATTTGCAGGGGTTCCACAAGGATCTGTTCTAGGACCGCTACTCTTCTCTATTCTTATAAACAACATCTCTGGGATCATATCCTATTCGTCACATATGCACTATGCAGACTTACGGTTGATGATCCAATCCAAACCATCTGATCTCGACCAAACGATTGCACAATTAAATATTGATGCTACTTCAGGCTCTAACTATGCCAAAGAAAATAAGCTCTCCCTAAATTTATCTAAGACGAGGCAATGTTTTTAGGATCACCCTACAACCTTAAGAAAATATCGGAACAGAGACATGCTAATATTGTGATTGAGAACGAAACTATATCAATTGTTAAAGAGGCTACAATACTAGGACTTAAATTAGATTCTTCTGTAACGTGGAATGCGCACATCAATCTCATATCCAAACGTGTCAATTCTATACTTTATGGTCTCAAATATAATAAAACTGCATTGTCGACAAAACTAAGGATAAAACTAGTAACTTCACTAGTATTCCCACATCTCGATTATTGTGCGGTAGTTCTCACTGATATCTTCCAATCACGGAGAAGTAAATGTCAGAGACTGCTAAATCAGCTGATTTTCACAAAATTCGTTACTAAAGGGTTTTCGAGGTCGCTGATTTCAAATTCAAAAGATTTTAAAAGTTCAAAATGGCGGATTCAATATGGCGGACGAAAATTTTAAAAATTTGTCGGATTTTCTCAAAATTTGTTATTTGGGTATTTTCGAGGTCGCTGATAACAAATCCGATGTCAGATTTTGAAAATTCAAAATGGCGGATCCAATATGGCGGACGAAAATTTTAAAAATTTATCGAATTTTCACGAAATTCGTTGATAAGGGGTTTTCGAAGTCGCTGATTTCAAACTTGAAGTCTGATTTTAAAAACTCAAAATGACGGATCCGATATGGAGGTCTATAATGTAAAAATTTAGTAGATTCTAGCAAATAGCACGTTTTTAGCCGTCAATACTTTACCATTGCCAGTCTTTTACCATGAGTAACGTTTTTATACTATTATTTTGAACCTAGCCATAAGGTAACGCGATGTTTATCACAATCCAAGGCTTAAGCAATAAATAAATACAATAAAAATACATTTGATAAATGACTATATTACTTAGGTTGATCATGGACGACCTCTGAGAATAAGTAAACCCTATTTTTGGATGTTCTCAGAGTATCTAACTCGTCATCCTTACTACCCTAACAGCACAATCCGTCCCGGGATGTCCTAGGGAGCTCCTGAGGACGTCCAAATGTCCGCTTTTGGTCCTGGGGATCTCCTCAGGGGCTCCTGAGGACATCTATGGACGAGCTCGTGTTATAGGCGTCCTGTACCATCTTCTCGGAACGTCGCCTTGAGAAATTTGGAGATCATACAATCGGTTAGCGAGCAATCTGTGGTTCAACGACTAAAGACAATCGGCACGTATTTCGGAGAATACGTATTATGCAGAAGACGTTGGTATGAGCGAATCGTCAAATGACGCGCCTCGCGACTATACACGTAACCGAATCCATATAGAGGAGGAACGTCGAAACCGGGGGTGAAAGGAGAAAGGATAGGAAGACGGTCCGAGTATATTCGCGGAAGGAAGGAAGAAAGGGACCGGGTATGTATAAGCGTACGTGGGGATTCCTAGGCTTTGGTGGGGATGCGAAATAAGGGTAGTTTGCGGGGGTTCGTCAGTTTCCGGGTTGTTCCGGAATGAGTGAGGGCGTCGAGTCGGGGTTGGCGGGGGTGGGCGCGGACCGTCGGTCGGTGGTGGCGTCGAGGGGGCGCCGCGAGGGGGTGGCGGCGACGGGAGCCGCCGCGGGCCACGACACGACGAGGCGTCGCGACGTCAGTAGAGCGCCGCGCTATCGACCACCGCCACACGAGACACGAGACAACGTCGACCCCGTCTTCGACGTTTTCGTCGCCTTCGACGGACCCAGCGGGTCGTGCGAGGACCGATTTGAACGGCCGACGAGGAAAAGCCGTGCACGTGGTGCGCCGGAGTGGAGGCCGGGAAAACACGCGTACGACGGAGACGACGGCGACGACGATCAGGAAGGAAGTCGAGGTGCTTTTCTTCCCTGAGTACGCACGAGGGAGCCGGCGAAGCACCCCAAGTACCGCGTGCGGCGGTCGCGCTTTTCCGCTTTTGCAAGCTCGCGCCTTGCGAGCGCTACGCGAACACGTGGCTGAGTGTGCGAAACGTCACGGCGTGTGCGTGCGTAAGTGCGTGCGTTCTTGGCTGCGAACCACCCTCAGTGAGACCCAATGACTGTCAATCGAGGGACCACGGGACACACATGTTCTTTATAAGGTCAGTGGCATGCAATCATCTCAATTATGCAACAACGATCATCATTTTGGATGCGTTCACGCAAAACCCTGATCTTCGACACGCGAATCTCTCCTAGGAAGGATTTGCGGATTGTTTCTTTGTATTTTAGGATTAGGAGTCGGCCGTTGTGCTCCAGTTATGGTGACAATGATGTGCTAAAGTGTCCCTCATCTTTGGTGATCGGTGAAGGTCTTGTCGGGATGCTTTTGGTGCATTTGTATTCTAGTTTGGTCTTTTACTGGCCAACTGGGAATTCATCCTTGTTTTATTCAAAAAGGTTACATGTACCTTTTGCAAACAGTGCACATCGCGTTCCAGTTCGTGTGGGAGAAATTGGGAGTTGAATTAATTATTTTATTGTCGTAATGAATATTTATGATTGTACTGTGTCGTGCTGAAGAAACTTTGTGAGAAAATTAGATTTGTGTCGCTCATTACTCACTGTTGGACGTGACCTCAAATTGAAGTAAAATGAATTGTTCATCAAGAGCGATCTCGATAAGTCAAGGCTTATTAGCTACGTAGGAAATCCCGGGGCCAGATGGCGCATTTTTATTGTTTCTTTTAATTTAGTTATTATATTTCTAAAAATTATAGCACGGGGAAAACTTCTCGTAATGGTTTGGCTGACGTATGAGAAAAAGTCTAGATTTAGTTATAATTTTCCTACTGTTTGTATTATTTAGTAGGATTAGTAGTTAGTAGGATTTACGGGATGAATGTTTTAGCCATAAAAATACTCCAAAAAATGAATTGTTACGACTAGCAACAAGAAAAACTTAGAATTCATCATCTTTTTTATAATCTTAACTTATTATTTAAAATAGATGGTAATAACTAAGAACATGCAATTTTGTAAAAAATTTAAATTTTGAAAACAAAAATGTTAAAAGTTTAATTATACCACTAATAGCTGTAAAATGTTAATCTAAATATTTCTCCAACGCAAAGATTTCATAAATCTGCCCCTTTTGATACTTACTACTGCAAGTGAAGTAGAAAGTGCTATTTAGCACTTATAATGTCAGAGAAGCACTATTTTACAAATAGTGTCTTTAGGGAACATTTAAATTTCACGGCTAACGTTAAACGTAATTCTGGTAAGTTATCGATCCATGCTATAAATGATGCAATTTCGTCTTTAATGTAGCAATATCCTTGGATAACTTGCGAATCTGATTGAAATATTTGTGCAAGATATACTTTTAATTTTGGTCTTTCTTTTTTTGGACTTGCCGTTTTGCAAGTGAAACAAGATGGTAAGAGTAAACAAATTACTCTTGCTAACTAAATTTCATACTATTTGATTTATTAAATTTTTATTGAGATATTGTAATTTGAAACTGTTGATGTGACCACTTAGAAAATACTTATTTCTAAGAAGAATTTAAAAAGAACAAATTTTGTTACTTTTATTTTTTTGTAGGTTTATTTGTTTTTGACCGTATCTGATATGTTTTGCATGAAGTATTAGTATTTATTAATATTACGTTACTATTCAGCAATACTTGGCCTAAAACAGATAAAAATAATAAACAAATTTTTGAATTTTCCTTAACTCCAAATACTTAAGTTAGTTAAGCTTTTTCCGTTTTACTCAATTCAATTACAAAACATTTGAGGGTGTTTCGCGATCGCTGATTACAACTCCGACGTGGAAATCCTAATTAAAAACAGAAGATCCAATATGGTAGACATAAATTTGAATCTACCATTTTGATTTTCGTAATTCTGGTTTCGAATTCATAATCAGCAACCCCAAAAACCTGGGTATATCAATTTTCAAAGAATTATATCAATAAAAACCTCATCAATCATGAATTTTTTCGACAAAAATTTGGTTTTTTCATATTCGTAACTTAAGCAATGGTTACCACTGTGACTCAAAGGTCGTATAACAAAATTAATTATCGTATACGTGTTGATAAATCTGACTCGATAAGAATTTCCTCTATTGAGGAGACACAAAAAAAAACTGCATGAATGATCTTTTTAACATAAGCGGGTTCGAACAAAATTGCAAAAATGTAACTAAAATGTTAAAATTTAACGTTCGTTACAAGCGAGAAATGATCGCTGTAGTGTCTGGTCAGTTATGACTGTTTTCACTTCAAACTTACAATGTCTATTCCATATAGCTGCTGGATTTTTAGTAGATTCTTTTTTTATTTAACAACCTTATTTTTTGTATTTCAAATTTGTTAACCCTTTAACGCCCAAATATGTACAATTTGAACTTCAAAAAGAAAATACGATTTTTGTGCTACAATTCTTTGTTTTTTTTAATTGAAATTTTCAGTACAATACCGATTTTTTATCACCTTCTAACCTATCAGAAATGTGCTCCCGATAATTTTATTTTTAACATTGCACATGCACATATTTCGATTTATGTCAATTTGGATTTTAAAATGTTTGAACATAAAAAAAATTATCAATATTGAGGAAATGTCTAAATTTTAGACATGTATGGTAATAATCTAATCAACATATTTTACAATATTTTTTCGTTGCATTTTACAGTTTGAAATAAGTATAGAAGTAATGTTTCTTAGGTCGTATCTTCTTTTATACTTATCTTTACTTTATTATATTTCATTTTAAATTTTATACAAAATCGTAACATTAGATAGTGAAGTTTGCATAATTCTTTTAAAAGTTATCCACGTTCATTCCCACACACACACCTACGGCAGGCACATGCACACATATGAAACCGCTCCATTTAAAAAATCGACTAAAAATTTAAAATCCAATTGGATAAAAATCAAAATATGTGAAACCATATTTTTCAAGTAAAACTATCGAGAACACGTTTCTGATAGATTAGTCGGTTATTAGAAACTGATATGATATTGAAAATTGTCTTTTAAAAAATCGTAGGTCAAAAAATGGTACTTTTATTTAATACTTTTGAAAAAAATCATTATTTTTTGAAAATTTTACTATAACCATTCGAAAGGGCAACCTCAAAATTGGTGGGCTACGGAGGTCTCAATTTAAACAAAATGTTTATTACATGCAAAAAAAATGCTGTAAACGTGTGCGAATTGTGCACAATTGGGCGTCAAAGGTTTAAACAGCAAAATTACAAGCATTGCACTATCGTCTAACTAGTCGACAACATCGATTGGAATATACTAAATATGCAATTGACACGATTATTTCAATTTATCTTCAACAGTACGTAATGCAAATCATAATTTTTCTGTAAGCGTATCAGAAATAGATTCTATTAACTTGTACAGGCCATTTTGATACCACTCATTATTTTAAAAGTTGTAGTATTCTTTGAAACAGGTCCGATAAAAAAATAAGACGAGCAAGCACAACAGAGAGGTTAAAAAATTACCCATGCGCTGTTAATTAATTTCAACATTAATTTATTTCAACAGCATGATCGATCCGCTCAAAAATATGTAGAATTTTTTACCTATATTTCGGTAGCGATACCATTTACATATCGACGGGCAAGTAATTACAACCTACTTCCTTCTGAAACAATTCGTACAATTCTGGTGCGACGCAATACAAACGAAGTTTTACGAAAATTTCATTTCCAGATGGTACCACCCTTGATTTTGAAAATATGAAGCCTGAAAAAGCGATTGAAACAGAAAGATTCAACAATGCAATATATAGGATTTGAAAACGCTTGTCCTTATTACATAAGAAGTCTCAACCCTGAAAGAACTACTGAAAAATATCAATTTTGCTGTAGTAAAAAGGGACAAACAGTAACAAATTGACATAACTGTTGTGGTCGATAGGTGAACTCATAAAGATAAAATATAATATGACTGCATGTCATTTGAAGGTGTAAAACGTAATTGGCAAATAAGAATTCATTACATGACATTAGAAACCAGCCATCTTGTCATGCTGTAGAGATAATTGGCACTCTAGCAGAATGAGATCAGTCACTCTAAATGCTAAGGTGATGAAAATCATTCCAAATTTTAGATTGCATATTCATTCTCAATGAAGAATGAAATTTTAATAAAAAAAGAGTTACTTTTCTCATAACAATTAATGTACTTAGACTTATCGTCAACGTTCCCCGAAATGAATTTTCAGTTCGTCCCCCATTGAAATGTCAAGCTCTAAAAATGCATAGTGAATATCGTATGATGACAAGATATCAACACGTAGATGGTGTTGATAAGTATTTTTGAAAATTGGTTGAATTAAGAAATCCGAGTGATAGTTAATAAACTGATTTAGATAACTGAATGTTTGCGTAACGGGATGAAATAGATTCTTTAGCTAGTATAACTATTTCTTTGGTCCATAAAATTATTTTTTTACTTCAAGATTATTTTTATTCCAGAATTTGAATGTTAATTTAATGGGTTTTGCTTTACTTTTGATTTACAACGATAACTTATAATTTATTAACATTTCATAAAATTACTTAAATAAACACGCCACACTAATTACACAAATAAATATATTAATTACTTGAAAAAATCCTCGAATACTCCGCTAAATTTTATTCCTTTTGAAAAATAACTTCACCCGAACATATTTTGTATCATCGATCCTTTTCGTTCTTTTCAAAATTCATCGTTATATATTGAAGTCTAAAAATAACCGAAATCTTGTGATTTATTGGTCTCTTTTACATTTGTTAAAAGACAGATTCACAGGATCTGTTTTCCAACCGAAGAGGAATTTGAGATTTGGTATTATCTTTCTAAATATTTATCATCGCATTTTTACTTGTCAGATTATTATCCTGAGAGATGAATTGCAAAAACCAATATTGATTATTGTATCGCCGAAATTTAAGAAGATAAAAATTTAATTTCGTGGAATAATGACATATAATATAAATATCTAAGATTTAATTTTAATGATATAATTTACTAGTAAATATACCCTCAAAGTTAATTATGAATTAAACTATCGTTTTCCATTTTTCAAAATAAAAATTCCTGTCAGTTTTTTTATGTTATTAATGCTCATATTGATTAATTCGTTGGGTATGCACCCAAAAAAGTGAAAATGAACAGAAAATAACAATGAACTAGGCATGTATTTATTAAAAAAATATAATTTTATTAGTTAATTAACCTTATTAATCTAATTTTGAAGATTTTCTTTACTGTATTTCAAGTGAAAGCTATGCCATCGACTATTAATGATCGCATTTATTTGTAACTTTTTTTGTTTAACTAAGCAATAACGATACCCAATACCTCGAGAGTATTGCAACATCAGACCAATAAGGTACAATCGAAGGATTTCAAGGCTGGAACAATGTGGAAGTTGCAGCATTATCACTTACATCGTCGTGAGTCATTTGGAGACAAGCTATAACTTGAGATGATTTCCAACCACTATCTAGATATTTCTGAAAATATTGAGTTTTAGGGTGATAAGAAAATCCGGAAAATGATTTGAATTACCGCACTTTTCAGTGGGCCCCCACTTTGATTTCTGCCGAAAATAGAAAGGAGAAAATTCACTTCAGACTAGACAGCGCCAAGGCTGGGTTAAAGGGATATACTAGTTTCTTTAGCCCATTGTTTGCTTGCCATTTTAAGCACATGGTGCGATCTTCAAAGCGATTTTTAAATTGATGTAGTCTACATTAGATGTATGATGTATAAATATATTCTTAATTTGCAACATTTACATCCTTCAAGTCTGCAATGAATGATGGTACTAAATGCATTACCAGAATTTATGACTATACGAGTTGTTTTAACAATATTTGCTACTTCTCTCCATCACATAATATATGCACTGAGAGATCAGATCGAACATGGTACCGATCGAAGAAAAAACGTTGGGTGTTCAGAAAATGAGAATGTTGGCATTGCGAATAAGTACGAAAACAAGGAAATCATTTTCATAATAACTGCTTCATTCCCCATTAAGATGATCCATTCTATTCAATGTTCAGGAACCTGTAAATGGGGCGAAATTCTGGATGTATAATATAAATTATTGTTATCAGAGTGTATTTGATAATTAGACTTTTTACTCGATGAATTACGCATTTATAATTAAAATCCGACATTGAACCCTCTAAGCACTTTGGAAATAATTGAAAACCTACGAACGTTTTGTTAAGTGGATCAGATAATGGCGAATCTGGTTGGGTCTTCCCCGCGAATATTATTGCTCACACCCTATCTGGGAGCTGAAAAAGCATCGGCAACCCTCGACATTTTTCGTTTTACCACGAACAATGGTTTTGGTTGCCGTATTATTACGGAAGGTGTTTTGGAAAGGACATGTTCCTGCATAAAACGCCTCTTCCGGTGCCGAAGTCACGATTCCTCGTGCCAGAATATCCGGACGTTCATCACACCAAGATTCGCAAGGATGAGGGATCCGTCACTTTCGAGTTTTCGACGATGTGGATAAATGCTTTATTGTCCACGCTTTTGTACGATTAATGGCTGGACGACGAGGGGATTATATATTATTTTCGCTCAATGCCCGCGCATTTCTGTGAAATTGATGGATTTTTATGCGCTTGGCTTTGCATAAACGAAGAGAAATCGACCGCCGCTTCGTGCTCAACGATTTTTGTCGGTCTGCTTGTTTTTCGTGGTGATTGATATTCCCTGATGAACTAATTCGAAGGTCCACTTCGTAGGGAATTCTTCATATCTTACGAAAATTATCAAATCGATACCATTTTACGTCTGCAGGTCAACAAATATAAAAGTCAGGGATGCACATGGTGTAAAACTGAATGTCACAATATGGGGACTCAAGTTATTCATGTGCTAACAATGTTTTTGCCTCTGTTACTTAATAATTAAGCCTTAAATGGCACTTCATGCCATTTTTATCATGTCACGTGATTGCGTCTTAATGTCATGAAAATATGTCAAAGGGCAACGAAATTTTATAACCACACATTGCGCATGTTCTAACTATTAGTTAGTGGTACTCATCAATAAAATAGTTATCTAATTTATCGATAAGTATTAAATTGATCAAAAAAATGTAAAATATAAATCATATATTTAACACGTATAAAAATAAATCTGAAAAATAAAATACTAGTTCGAAACATAATGGAAACTAACGTAATATTTAAGTTTTCGCAAAGAGCATCCGCTAAAGTACATTTCGGTCATTTCAACGCAGAAGTGCACTTTGATATAAATGCATCCAGCTCCTTCGATTCTGCAAGGATCGAATTTCGCGAGGTAGAAAGCTTCCAATCTCCCGGCAGTAAACGCACAGTAGAGTCAGACTTTGGCAATACCTCTTTTATTAAGTTCCTCCATTCGGGGAGAAGAAATTTGGAAGACTGAATGGATCTGGCCATTGTTACTGCGTATAAGAGTTCCAAAGGCTAAGTCGCGAACTTTCTTTTGCCCTTTACCTTTTTCCCTTGGTTGCTTTTCTATTATAAAGTCTCTTTGTGTTTAAGTGCATTATGTGACGTTTATGCCATTATCTGCATTTCCGCATTCTGTTCGCTTTGTTCCGCATCGGCGATTTTTTTTCACTTATTTGTTAGAGATGAATATGAAAGCATATCCATTAAATTAGGACGAACTTAACGATTTTACAAAATGTTTTGATAGGAGAGAATCAATTTTGAGATCTTAATAAAGCATTAGTTTCGTGGATGAGGTGGTAATGCACTGGACTATGAAGTCGTAGGTCGTGATTTCGTTTTCAAGCAGTAACGCGCTGTTGGTAAGACGAGCCACGTTCTTTATTTAGGTTCCGAAATTATTGTTTATCTGGCGGAAATCGACTCATGACCGCTGCTGTACTTGGTTAAATTAAAAAAAAAAAAAAAAACTGTAGAGGCATAATTTGCTCACGTGACTGTATATTGTGATGATGAAGCAATGTCAAAGTTTTACTGATGTTTTCAGGCTTTCCTAGTGTGGGAGTCTCTTACTCCCTCATTTTAGGTTTGTCTGGTACAAAGATGGTACACAAATCAACATCTTCGAGTACGTTAAGCCAAATTTCGAACTTTCGGTAATGTTCTCCTAGTCCACATATTTTCCTGTACATTATGCATGAGATGATATTTGTCGTTCTCATTTACTTTCCCCTGCCCCTTTTCCCCCTCTATCGAGCCTGCCTCTCGTCTCTGAATCGAGGAACTCTCGAGAACCTGGCAGTTCTCCAATCGCGATCGCTCGCTCTGCACCTGGCACGTCGCCCCTGAATGCCAGGGGCCACTTGTACGCCGGACTTTTTGTGCACATCTCTCGTAGTCCCGAGGGCGAAAAGTGGGTCGCAAAGTGCATACGAGAGGGTCGCGTACTGTAGGGTCGACGAAGCTCTGGGGCCTTGACTTGGTCACCCTGAAGCGTCGAGGACCCTTACGAATCATACGTGGCCTCGCATAAAGGCACACATGCGCGTCATTAATTTTGCCTTTTCCTAAAGTCGTATGTCGTCACCCGGTATGCGATAAAATTACGCCATGAGCTAATAAACATCCCTCCAGATTTCTCAGGTCTTATCACACATCCAGGGGGTATTTAAATAAAATTTTCGAGGTTTGTAGAGTATTTTAGAGTAAATTAGGATACATCCCGAGTAGAAATGGCCCGGTTTGACCCCAATAGAAACAAGGCCCGAGCCGGGATACGGCCTGGTTAACCTAATTAAAAATTCGATTCGGGTTCTGGCTGGAATCCAGCCGGGCTAGTCCGATCCCTTCGAATTCTGAATACAACGAGGATAACCTGGTCGGAATCCGATCATAGCCCGGTCAGTATCTCAAATCTGGCCGGACTGAATTCGGGTAAGCGTGACGACCCGGCCGGATCCTGGATACAACCAGGGTAACCCGAATTGATTCCGGTCAGAGCCCAGTTGCAACTTATACTCGGGATACTAGTATTTTAGTTGTATATTAAGTTACTGATGATTGAAGCAATACATGTGCATACTTAGTATGATAGTTTCATGAGGGTACTATGAGTATGCACGTGTCAATGTTTTAAATGCTGCGTTCTCAAGAAGAATGAGTAAAGTTTTTAAGATTTGTATTGCATGGAATTCTTAGCCTTTTTTTCATGTACAAACTCAACCTCTGCGGCATTACTTATGTAATATGTAAGTTTTGGTATGGTTGTAAAAGATATTGACCGTAGTAACAATACGTATATGTCATGAGTATAGTACGCAGTTTACACATAAGTAATGCATGGAATCTCGTCATGTCGAACTACTCCTTAAAGGTTCGGCATAACCCGAGGCTAGTTTGCGCCGTACGTTGCCTATTGTCCCGGCCAGCGACCTGAACATTTGGCTTTTTTCCGTAAAGGCCTCTTTCAGACTTCGAATGGGAATTACGGCCTTTGAGGTACGAATAATTGCTTCCGCGACGTTGCCGCACACTTCTCTCTGCTTCGTTTTTCATTATACTGTTGAGATGTTCAAGCTTTATTGGCATTTCGCGAAATTGACTCGGCCGCGGGTTCTCTTCGACGATTAAACCTAGAAGGCAGGAAAATTCTTTGATGTCTGTAATATATGACTGTAAGATTTGTGGAGGAGATTTCCCCATTCTGACGCTTCGGGCTTTTCGCGAATGAGGCCGGTAGATAGATTTGTTCAAGTCGTTCGCGCAATCCGATTTTTTTCATGATTCGCAATTTTCAATCCTGAAGAGACAAAAAACTATTTTCTTGAAAATAATAGTTACTTGATAATTGTGATTATCATAAATTATAAACGAAAAAGTTATTGTTTGTTAAAGAAGTATCAGCTTGGATAAGTGAAAAAGCATTTCTTTCAATTCTAAGAAAACGTCATTTACTATTACATTTTTACTCCTTTAAAAAATTGGATTTCCTTTATTTTTCAACGCAAAAGACCATAAGAGTCAATGTTAACCCTTCGCTGCCACATGGGGTTACTAAGGACCCCAAGTTGGCTCCTGGCTTATTGCATATCATTATTTATAGGGGACAACGGAAAATTAAGTGTGCCAGCTAAAGTGCTCGATTTTAATTATCAATTTTTCATATTTTTGGTCGATAACCGACCCACAAATTCAACAGATAGTTTCTTGAGGTCCTTCATTATTAATTTCTTTAATTTATGAAGAAACAATTAAACAAATTTGAAATATAGATCTGTGATTTTTTTTTTATTTTTCTAGGAGTAATATTTATTTATAACAATAACCGCAATTATCTTCCAAAGCATTTTTTTAAAATCACGTAATCTAAATTGTCTGTAGTTCTTATTTTTTCAAAAATCAGAAAATTATTTTTAAACAATATTTTCATTATTACGATGAATGTGACAAGAGAACATTTTGTCCAGCAAAAAAAATGTAAAGGATTGTAAATGGGGCAGACAAGTTTCTGAACGTCAAAATAAAATATTATTGGCACAAAATAAAATCTTATTCTGCATACATTCTATCCTTGTTTATCATAAAATATTAACCTTGTTAATCATATGGGCTAATATATGAATGAGGAATTGGTTACAATAGTTTAAAAATAATTTTCCGATTTTTGATAAAATAAGAACTGAACTGAAGAGATTCGATGCGTTGGGATTTTAATTCAGGCCGGGGAACAAAGTTCCGAAAATCAAAATCCCGAAAGGCTAAAATTTCGATATTGCTTGAGTCCAAGGTATTTTAATTTGCTTTCTTTTCACAAATTGTCAAAGACAAAATTAAGAAAATCAGGCTGGAGCCATACTATATCGAAATTTTGGCCTTTCGGTATGTTGATTTTCTGAACTTTGCTCCCCGGCCACCTTTTGACAGCTAGACGAATACTAACAAATCGTTGGACTTTACAACTTGCTTAAAGAAAATATAGATTACGTGATTTTGAAAAAATATTTTGGAAGATATTAGCGGTCATTGTTATAAATAAATATTACATTCGACTTTCAAAAAATTGTTTTTAAAAACAGCGTTTAGAAAGCTCCACGACCAATGAAAACATATCTAATGAAGTATTTTCGTTTCTAAATCAAGAATAATAGAAATGCCTACATACATTTCTTATGTAAGAATGAAAGTACAAAATATTCAAATTTAAAAAAATTCACTGTTATCGAGTTTCAATTTATCTAGGTAGTGCATATCTAGTATATCGTTGAAATTCGTAATATTTATTTATATGTTTAAAACAAACATTGCTAATGAAATATAAGCCCACACGCTGTTTATAGAGACCATAAAATGGTACAAAAGTGATCTTTTAAACATATTTACTATCTTAATTTTTCAACTTTTTTGAGCATTCCAATTTAATGTTAAATCATTTGCATTTTTATAATAGAAACTGAAATTAGAGTTTTGTATATCTTGGGTTATATTATTTTTATAGTTCAGATTATTTTTAATAGCGTTGGTCGCTATGTTAAATTATAGTCTGGAAAACGTAAATAATGATTATTGGTAAGAAGCCTATTTGAAAGATGAAACGTTGAAACGTTAATGAAATAGAACATCGAAACGCTAACAATTTGCTAAAAGTTGTACTAAAAGTTGCGATGATGTCAACAGTAAAATATTTGTTTCGTGTGTAATATTGTCAAAATGTCCACATCAAATGCGTATACATATGCCACTGCGTGAGTGAGAAATACCGTAATATCATTTTTTAATTGACTTTTCTGTTCTTCGAGTCGACAAATTGATCATATGCCATATTGGAGAATGAAGAAAAAGTCTTAAAGAAAAATGGCAAGAAGGATAAGAAAGACATTCCATGGGTCATGGTAAAATGTAATGTTTAAAGCATTACAGATGCATTACAGAATAAAGCATTACATACACATGGCACATATCTAAACCAAGTTCCATTTTTTTTATCTTTACAAGAGGAAAATTTTCCGCCATGGTAGATTAAAAAATAATAATAGTTACTGTTTTAAACTGATAGACAAGTTCCTGGTGACTCAAACTTATGTTCTGAAGCACCCACTCACTAAAACAACTAAATTCTACTAAATACTATCTTAAAAAATGACAATGTCTATTTCAAATCATTCGAATAAAAGTAATTTTTTTAACAGGCTCCAACTGAATAAAAGTTAAAGAAAAATCTTTAATTTTAGTGTTTCGTTCTTTTTAAGCGATATTATACTAATTCAAAAATAAAAAATTGTCTTCTTTCAGTAACAACTCGATTTAAACTATATTTCTACGATTTTCACACGAGCATGGAATATTCCTCATATATATTACAAAAATGAAAAAAAAATGTAATAAATAATATCCTTGTTACGGATTCTGATATGAACTTCATAAAGGTTTTGTATTATTTAAACCATGGATATTTATTATATTTTGTTCATTTTTGTAATAAATATATTTATCTATATTGCCGAGTATTTAAAAAAATATAAATATTTTTTAGTTATTTTCAATTGTATTCCTATAGGTAATTTTTGTCTTTTATTAGTTTCATGCGTTATTGTGTGTATGTAAGATTGTAGACGCTTCTATCGTTTTGTATGTAAGGTACATATTTTCTATTGTTCTAGGGGGAAGGAGGAGGAGGAAGGGATGGTTGCTGATTTATTTCTAAAATATGTTTTAACTAATTTTTCATGTTCTACACCAAAACCAAAATGAACAAAATTTGGAGTTCGCACTTACATAGGTTTCTATCCAGTGTCTACTACAAAATATTCACACCAACGATTTTATATTAAATGGAAAACATTTTCTCTAGATGACATTTATTCTATGAATATCGCCTTTAGCCATTGCACATCAATCGTTTCTTGATGGTAAAGCAATTACAATGTAAAAGTAATCATGTCTCTTTAACTGATTTCAAATAAAATTCATTTAAATACTACCTATTGATATATTTAATCTGTTTCCTATCATAAACATAAAAAACAATACTTAAGTCGCAGATTAGACTTAACATTTAATTATATAATTTTTTTTTATATTTTTTTATTTATTACATTATATAATGTATTCCTTTGGATTGTGCCGTAAAGTTTATCTAACTTTGATGTTTCGGCAGTTTAGCTCTCTTCATGCCAGAACGAGAAATTGCAAAATTAGATACATCTGAGGTAATTTACAATTAAATTAATTAAATTATACTGGGTCTGATAATAATGCAATATTTGCGCCAAATATTCCCTAACATCATGTATAGCGAACGTATTACTAATCAAAATCTATATTAATTTAAACAGAAAAAAAATTTAGTGTAAATTAATTCATCATAAAACAAACATTCGGAAAGGATTAAACTTTTTGTTTACTACCATGTAATACCTTAAATTATTCAACTACACTTACAACAGCAGAATAAATTTAAAATAACATTTTATTTTTAGTACATGTACAAAGTTTCTAAATTCGTTGCATATACAGTCGTAATATAAAGTTAAACGCAGAAATGATTACCAACGATGATGAAAATCTCTTTTTCAATAATCTTTCCTTGCAAAAGATATCAAGTTTTTCTTCAATTTCTTAATATTTTGTCATATTCTCTGTTACAATACATTTTTACTTAGTAATTGACGTGTTTCCCCGCAGCGTACGTAACATTCAACTAAAAAGAATATGCACGTGAAGTCCTACTTAGTTTGCAGAAAATAGAATTAAATGTTCAGATTAGATTCGACGTAAGGATCTATTATCGTTCTTATTCAGATATCATAATTAAAGTGTGAAGTACTTCTCAGCAAACTCATTAATTTAGATCGTAGAAAGTTAATTAAAGTAACTAAATGCAATTAAACTATAATTAAAGATCTTATATATGTATTTATTAAATTTGTCCGTATATGTTAAGGGCAATGATCTAATGGCTGCTATAAATTTTAAACTGAATACTAAATATTCATTATTCGACCATTAATTTAAATGAATTCATATTAGGTCAAACTTGGAAAGTATTACACAGGAATTTTTAAACAAACAAAAAGTACTTCATTTATATTGACCGTTCTAAAAGTACCAGTAAGTGTGTATTTACTAGTTTGCCCTCAGGTCTACACGATCTCATAAATTTTCTTTCCGCCTCTCGGTATCTCTATTACACATTTACTACAGGTTTCGCGCAATGGTGCAATGCGGTGCTACCGACACCCACGATTGCCTGTCGGACCTTTAGCACCCGAGTAAAGCCGAGTGTCGAGAATAGCATAGTCCCGGATGATGGACACTGCCCTAACATGTGCACAGGTAGTAAAAACCCACTCTATGAATACTGTTATAAGTGACCTTTGAGATTTACATTTACTATCCAACCTGTTATGAACAATAGGATTTCAGAAGGCTTTTTATGACATGAGTGATTATTCTATGACTATAGCCATTTTTATTTGTAGCCAGTTCCCAACAACATTCTGGACGTGCAAAACCGCAATCAGAATATACAAATTTGTCTGGAAGTTTTCTTACCTCAAAACCATGAAATGCTATCATACAATATAATGCATTTTGTAATTGACAACATTTAAGTGAAAAGTCATGTTGGACACATATTTGGCACAAGTCAATTAAGGTTTACCAGAAAAAGCAAATACAAAAAGTATCGATATCTTTAAATCCTATTTCATAAAATATTAATCACCCGTCATCGCCTCCCGATACAAAAACAAATTACGAATTTTGCAGAACAATCCTTTATTTACATCCATCTGGCTAATGGCCAAACTTGTTGCTGTAACAAAAATCCACTACACCGTAATGGAGCCAACTAATTTCGACATTTGGAAATATCTGCAAAAATTAAATATTCTATTGTTCCTATCGTTGTATCAGTTCATGTTTCTGTAGAGAGCTGAAACGGTTTTACGCTAAAAAACTTCTTTATGTATCGCGTAATTTCGATGCGATAGTAGCTCCGATACAAAGTGCCGTTTTTATATCATCATTTTCCTCAATCGCTGCATGGATCGATCTTGACTCTTTTTTAATTGTATTTTATTATCACTGTCGCATTCCACGCGTCTACGTGACGCATTAGGTGGTTACACGTACATGTGTGCATAAGATAAGATAATTTCGAGCGATTATTGTGTAGTACGTAATCTTCCCATTCAGGAGAAGAGTTTTCACGCGAATTTTTATAGACGCTCATCAACCGTCGTCGAGAGAAGTACCTGCTTCGTTTGACTTCTGACATTGACTAGGCTGCACGCTCTTCATCACAGAAATCGCCGATGGAGTTATGTTGTTATTAGACAATTTACTTTAAGTAGTTGCCAACTAACGAAGGTCCAAGGTCGAAGGTAGAATGCTTCAAAGAACCTTTAATATGAGATGTTTGGCTTCTTAGAAATTGGATATGAAGTTGTAATTTCTTTCTTTTTAAGGTAATGTGTTTGTTCATTTAATGCAGATGGTTTGCAATAATATTACTTCGGGCGATTAAATGAAGAAGGTTATAGGTCATTCATCCCCTCTCTTCATGATTGGCCACTTCATTTTAATATTGTTGTTTTAAGGGGTTAATGCCACTTTTGCGCAAATATTTTATGAAGATGAGAAATTTTGATGATTTTGAATCAAAGTACGACACTGATATGTATACGTTGAACGCATGTCAGTAATTTTTTAATTAATAATATATTATGATATGTCGCCCGTGTTGCAAACGATATTTGTTTATATGACAGGCGTGGGGCTCGATAATTTGAGCCCGAAGGCAGGGCTCAAAAACGCGATTTACTTCCGGAGTGTTAAAAACAATTACATAATTAAGTTTCAAATTATGTTTACGGTAACCAATATTCTGGGGAATTGCGTGTCATTTGGAATAAAGCAGTAATGTAAAAGTAGTGAAATAACGGTATAAACAATATTGTAGGATTTTAAAAAAATATTCACAGAATGAGTTAATGGTTAGATTTGCACTTAAAAAATGATCATTTTTTTACTATAACACGGCCATTTTTCATTGAACTTTTAAACACTACGTTTTTATGTACGGAATAGGCCTACAAAGTTTCTAAAAGATCGGTAGTTTTCGATTAATTTTGGCCACCAACTTTAGAAATGTAATTTTTCGAAAAACGAAAAATGTTAAGTTTCAATTTCACCTTGTTTACATAACGCATTCTTTTCTTTCAAAGCTTTTCAAAGCTCATATATCTGAACAAATTTTGATCTGATCGACTTGAAGTTTTAAGGACGTATTCTCAGATAGTTACACTTCATAAAAGCAACAAAATAAATCAATTTTTTGCAAAGAACAATTGATAGATTTCTTTTGTTATGTACATGTTTTGATAATTAACACAGTAAATTTAAAAGGATTGATAATAAACTCATAAATGAAAGTAATAAAATTAATACTAACAAGAAATGAAAGGATAAAAACAAAATTGCAAAATTGGAAATACAATCCACAAATTAGAAAGGAGTAGAAAAAACAAGCAATACAAAAGAAATTAAGAGAATAAAGATAATGCTTGTAATACAAACTAGACTCAAATGAGCTTTCTCTGTAGGTTCTAAGTATGAATCCTTCATTATTTAATAAATCGTATTATTTTTTTTATTGTTATACACTTTACTAAAATCACAATGAACTAATAAATAATATACCAGTTGTGAAGTTAAAGTATTTTAATAACAAATATAGAATAAAGCCAAATATAAACAAAATTCGAATGAGTTCTGTGTTTTGTGAGTTTTAAAACATAAAATACACTATAAAAGTAAAGAAAAGCGATATTTGCTGAAAAGATACTAAGGACAATGACTGCACTTAACACTTTTTTTATGTTATTTTTTTTATTGGAATTTTGTATTGTATGTGTATTAAGCATAGTAGAGGTTATATTAGTTATTAATTTTATTAGAATCTAATAATCGACTACATTTTTACAGTTTGCTGTATCCAATTGATACTTAAAGTATACGCGGGATATCAATATGGATATATTAGGAAAAACATTTTCTAACTCAGCAAAGAATTTAGTGTCTCTTACTAATCATATTGTTGAAGAAAAAAAAAACATTATTGTTCTTGAAGAAGAAATTAATTGTGCAAAAATGTTTTGTTGAATAACTTTTATTAATGACTGCAATTTTCGTTTCTTTGTCTTGTCAAAAAGTTGAAAAAATATTTAACTATAAATAGATTTTAATGAATATTAACAAATCATTAAAGTAATTCATAAAATTTAAAAACTAATAATTTTATAAATAGAAATATTGTGGGCTAGCTATAGATATTTGTAAAAATCATTCGGTGAAGTTGCAGAGAATCCCTTGATTTTTAAACACTTTTTTATATTTTTTGACAAGGCACCTGGAAAAACATTTGAGTCATTAAGAAAGTAGTTTAACAAATCATTTTTGCACATTTTTTATTTTTAACAATATTATCCATAAAAAAAATGTTATTAAATACATTTCTGTAACCTTAAGTAAATTTATAAGCCTCTTGCACACTCGAAAGTCGATCTACATTTCTATGTAGTCTAGAACAAAATAATAAACGGGGATTGTCTCTTCAGAGGCCAATCATTGTATCGATTATCCTAATATACGCTTTATATTTTTATAGAAACAATCCTTTTCAAGAATGCAAAAGAAAACTTTCAGAATAAATCTGACGTTTTATACTCAATTGTATGTGACAGTTTAAGACTTCAGGTGCAAAGATAGGTTCAGCGAAATTCTCTATTGCATCTAAAATAGGATTATGTTCTTTCAGTCGAAATTTTATTATTTGTTTATTTAGTAACACCTCGTAGAAATAATTTTTTTTAAAAAGATTATCCTTAAGCAAAATATTTTTTATCGCTGAATGCGGCAGTCAGAAAGTTTCCCTCAGACTTGTTTGGATGGTTCATTCCATTGCTTCCTTTTTCTTCCTCACGTTTACACGCGGGTATACGGGTGAGAAAATGTCTCTTACGAGAAACCTCTGGTGAAACGGGCTTTTCACCTTACAAAGGTTGAATTGCGTCTTTAACTACCTGTTGGGTGCGGATACATTTCAGTTTAAGAAATACAATTTACGTCTTTATCACCTTTAATTGAGTGTTAAGATAATTTGGAAGGTTGCTGACGATAATATTAACAAAAAGATAATATTAGTAATTATTGACAAGCTGTTTTATTTGTTTTATAATTTCCCTAAATGATTATCCTTTATAAACACACGTGTCATATTACAAATTTATGTAATTACTTATGCTTTTATTTATTTCCTCTTGTTCTGATTTAATCTTAATGATTTAATTTATACTAACAACAATTGCGGAAGTATTAATTCAATGAATTTAGTTTCAGTAATATGTTGATTAAAAAATTTATTTTTCAGATTAGATGTTATCTTGGTCAATTATTTAATTCTACCTTTTAGACGACTTTATTTTATATACATTTATTACAATTTTATTTGAATAAATAATATTATTCTCCGTGATTGACTAATTAACATATTTAATGTAGAAAACTATTACACTGTTTATTTGCGCGTACAATGCATCAATAATCGTCCACAGAATTTTCACCAAGTTCAAGAAATTTAGTTGTTCAAATAGAAGGTATTAAATTTTCTGTAATTTTTGACATACCTGGTTTTCGAAAAACAAATAACAGATGTCATTCGGCAGATGACGATCAGGTGCATGACATTTGTAAAAAAAACATAATGACCCATATAGGTATAAAAGTTCCGGTTGTAAAACTATTTTCCGGTATGATTAGACATTTTACTGTCTTCTGTTTTATTATGGATAATTTTAATTATATAAAAATAAATTATAAATAATAAAAAAAGATAAATTTTAATAGAACTTTCATTACGAGATAATTTACATTTATTTCTTATAAGAATTTCAATTAGTTGCAGAATATTTACTATAGTGTTCTTTTATTTTACATATAAAAGTAAGTTATAACATAATGAACCGTAGTCATCAATAAGTACAAAGTCTATATAGTAAAATTTAAAATAAAAAATTCTTCTAAAAAATTTTTACAAATTAAAAATTTTTATGCATTAGAATTGTGTAAAACAAATTTAATTAGTAATGAAATACTACATCGCAGTGAAATTTTACTTGTAAACTCCAGTATTAATAAGTGTGATATAATAATATTTAAAATACAGAAATATTAAAGTATCTTTCGAATGATTTGTATCTTAATATGTTTTATTTCAAGTATTCATTTTTTAAAAATGAAACTACCATCTTCTATTTTTATAATATTAATAGAAATGATGTTTGCCATTATTTTAATTTTTAACATTATGAAAATTTCTACATCATTCTTAAAATTAAAAAATTCAGACGTTACAAAAACTCGAAAAAACGAAATATTTTTATATTATATAAAATTTCGTAGATTTTAAATAAAATATTTTGTTTTCTTTACGAAGTTTAATTACAATGCTTTTCTTGTAGGTACAATACTTAGGTGTTTTCATAAAATATTATCAAGAAACAATTAACTCCATTGCAGTTATCAAGAGTAAATTACTATTTTTACCTATGAAGGAGATGAATAAAAATGTAAGTTCTTGCCTCGTTTATTATATTCTTTCCAGAATTCGATCGAGAATGCCATTTTTTTTAGTAGCAAATAACCGAATGCGATCGTCATGAAATTAGAGAAGCTTGTCTAAAATTGTGAAGCAGAGAGTGACGATGAACCAACAGTGAAAGAGATGTATAGAGATTTGCAAGTTGAAAGAACCCGAGATAGTTCAAAAACACGTGGGAGCAAAAGAGATAAGACGATAGAAGAGAAACGGGAGCCAAAATACCCGTAATACAAAAGAGCCAGGTTCTCGTTAGACGACCTCACAGGCTGATGGGTCGAAATTGCCTCACGGGGTCACTTTAAAGGGGTAAGCACAATTTTCGACATTTTCCTAACAAATCTAAAAATTTAATGGATCAAACAACATCTCCCAATTTGTTCTAAGAAATTTAATGCTTTTTTAATGACTGGGTAAATAAACATTTAGAAATGAAATATAATTTTTGTATTATCGTTAAAAATGTTGGTTTCTTCAGTTATGAAATACTTTTCGAAGGATGTGCCCTTTGGAAGTTTAAACCTGTGCGTCAAGTTCGCAATTGCATCAGAAATCCAACGCACCCTCGCTAATTGAGCAGTGAGACCCAGGGGACTCGTTCCAGTCTGCTTTGCAAGTGTTCAGGGAATTTTCTAAAGAGGGAAAACGAGAACGAACACTAATTGACCACATTCACCATCTGACGTTTGGTTCTGTTATATCCAAATGGAACGAAAATTGTGTTTTGTATTGTCACACTTTCAATATTTATAGAAGCCGATATAGTCAGAAGATATAACAAGCAGATTTTTAAGATATGCAATGAGCGCAAACCCCTAAAGTTAATTGTGAATGTTTTGTCGGGTATCATGCTAAAAGAATGCTGTACATGAATACGAATAAGCATAATCTTATTAAAGAAATTCTCTCAAAAAAAGAGATATATACTGCCATTTCACCACGGGTTTGAATTGTTGATTGTAGTCGTTCCAGTTCACCATGTCATCCATCGATAGCATCAGTCAATTGTGCCTAAGTGAATGTGCGGCAGTTAATCGACATATCCGCTTCCCAAAACTTTGAGGCATTTGCAACATTACATTCAGGAGATGATTGAGTGCATACACTTCGTGACAATGTCCTCTGATTAGCAACGATCGGCTTGTCAGAATGTTTGTGGTAGTGAAGTAGTTATCGGTGAATTACTGATAGTTAAAATTTGTGGAAGCTTTATGCGTATACATAAATGACCACCGCTAAAAGAAGGCAATATTTCCATTCTTATCAAGGTCACTACAGTCATATATTTTGGATCAACGACAATTAAAAAATTAATTTTTAACCCCCTTTCCTCCCCATTGTCGCATTCTTATACGGAACCATTCGGGGGTCGTATCGTTTGCCGAAACTTGGTTTCGAAACACGTTATAAATTTACTTCTGGGAAAACAACTGCCGTACACTCCCACACGTCTTCCGCAGTTCTTTTCCAGTTTATAGCTGGATGGTGCGCGTGGATTTTCGGATTCCAGGGCGTTCTCGAAGAATTCGCGAATACATACACGCCTTTACGTGTTTTATGACCATTCCTTTAACCCTGCAACCGACTCGCCCACTATCCTCCCCTCACCCTTGCAGGTCCAGGATAGATTCTTTTCGAGAATACTCAAAACTTCGGCAATTCGTCGTTGAGTTTTGGTCGCTCTCGCACATGGCGAAAGTCGAATCCGGCGGAACACGCATCCGTGTATGATGCGACTCGCGACGAGGAACGCTTTCGTGTTTGTTCGCAGAGTTTCGTGTACGTGACCGTGTAAATAGTGTAGGTAAGCGTAGCAATTTTGGTGATGTAGTGAGGAAAAAGGAACTAAAAGATATTGCACGGGGAGGAGCGGAGAAGGCGATGAGAGAAACGGTCCCGAGTGCTCGTAGATTTGGGAGAAAAATAGGAAAATAGGAGCAGGGAGTAAGAGGAAAGAAGCAAAAAAAGGAGAGAGAAAGAGAGAAATATGTATAGTAATGGACAAAAAGTTTTAGAGAAGCGAAGGAACTGAGGTATTTGTCGGAGTGGCCATGTTATAAAAATATATACAAATATATAAAAGTATTATTGCTATGTTCTTAAAAGCTCAATTTGCAAAAGTGTATACACCGAATTACAAACTTTGGTAATTTGCGCATATCGTTACAATAACTTCTAATATGTTCAAGATGACAAACAAACCAAAATTTTGTGTATTTTATAAATATTTTCACCTTCACCTGAAGAAATGTAATCATCCAATATTTCTAACTCAATACAAATTCGAAGGTCAGAATTTGGTTTATCTCATGGGGTTCTGATATTATTTTATGTAGGGTATTTAATACAAAACAGAGTTTTAGTGTTTCCTTGGATGCGCTGTAGAATTCTAAAAGTAAAAACATGAAGAAAGTGGTTGAAAAGGAAGAATTGGTGAAAAGGAAATGGAGTGAGCCACGAAAGAACTTAATCGTATAAAATCCATAAAGTCCGCCAGTGCTTTTCGATCTCGAATGTACGATGGGGGTGTAACGTATCGCCGTTAAATCCGCGTCTACTAGTGCGTGCCGAAGAAAAGTTCTTCATCGACGTGAGCTATCGCTGTAGAACACGAAATGGTAGCGGTCATTTTTTCTTCCTATGTACAGAAAACAAGAAATAGAAAGGCACGCGAAATAATTAAAAAATATTAATTTAATATGTTCTTTTGAGTGTTTTATATACTTTCTCTTGGCATAGGGTCTAAGACCTTGGGCGCCAAATTATTGAAGACAGCTGGGGACACCACTAGAAGCCTAATAAAGATTACATGGAGAGAAACCTCTAGGTTTGTATAGTATGGTTTGGCATCATATCTTCCAAACCCATACGCCGTGACTAAAAAGTACCAAACCACCTTGTTAGAGGATCTCCCCATGCTTTTACAGGATAGGAAAGCCAAAATCCATGAAGTGGTATAACGACAAGACACAAGAAGTGGTCCACAGATAAGTCTACTATTGCCCATCTAGATTTTAAAAACGATGCGATAAACAGAGTATACAAAAAAGCCATAATCATGATTTGAGTTTCATATGTCTGGAGAATCAAGAATTCTATGGCGTAAAGCATCTTAACAAAACATCTAAAGTACAATGACTACCTAGACGGAGACTAATTTATTCCAGTCAACTTCTATTCTAAAAAGATCGAAGCACATCTGAAGTTATTTATTGTACGACCCGCTTATGGTTAGGTGAAAGGCTTACGCTCCTTAGAGTTTAAAAGCTTTTATCAAAGTATAATTTTGACCGCATTAAACCACTGCCATTTTATCATCGACATGTCAGCAGTTCAATCATGAATGCTCCCGTCTATGATTTCATTCTTATACTATGTTTATTTGGTGAAAGCATTATGATAATGATGCCCTGCTATTACCAAATGCTTAGACGCCATAGAATGGATGATCACACTTTGTAAACAATGATGTTATTCCATAATTGATACCATTTTCCGGAAAAAGAAAAGCAGTACTTTAATTATTCAGACACAAACGATAGGCAAATAGGTCTATCCTACTTAAATTCATTAATTATCAAATAATTTCTTTCCTCCTGCGGGCATAATAGAACCTTATCATATAAAAAGCTGATTTTCCGAAAGATTTTGTATGATTTAATAATTTCTCGAATATTTTGAGTCATTACAAGATATTAATACGATCAGAGCATACATTTGGCTAAATAATTTCAATACACACCGGCTAAATTGAGTATTCCTATTTTGCGCAAGGTCATTAAAGACCAGCCGAACGATGTCGCAGTTCTCGTTTGCTCTTGAGTCTTGAGTGCAATAAGACCTCCGGCGGATGGATTAATGCAAAGACGTGCAAACCTAACAAGCGAATTATCTCCAAGATATATTATGTCGCTTCACGGGTGGTTAATCTTGGAAGAGAGAAGCTCCTCCATCGCCAGAACTGAACGGAGACGAAACGCGAGATGAATAAGGATGTAGAGAGAAGGAAAGGAGCATGGGAAACAGAAAAGTGAAAGAAAGTAGGGAAAAGATAAGAGTGAGAGAGATATCAAACAGCTTCCAAGTTGCCTCATCCCATCGGTAATTCCTTGTAAGTCCTGCTAATCTTCTTACTGGTCGTCTCTCCTGATTTACTGAGATGTTTTCATTGTCTTTCTTGACTGTAGCGGCCGACCGAAAAATTTGCGAACGTTCTGGCAGTCGCTAACTCCATCCATTGCCATCACGTCAGTCTGCGGAATCTTGGGGAAATGGACGTCATATGTAAGTGATATTCTCATATCATCAGACATCCATATGTTGGGGTATCTACGTCACGATCCGGTTGTAAGACTTGGTGCTCTTCGTGCTACAATATTGCAGATATAAAAAACATCTTATATTCATTTTCATGGGATTATTTCTTTATGTTCTTATGTTATGATGACAAATATTATATAAAAATAAACTGAAATGTTAGAGTTATTGACTTTATGGGTATTCGTAAATGAATTATATAATAAATTGAACGATCAAAGATGAAACTCCATCCTAAAACTTGAAATATCTACCGAAGATACTAGTGATGATGTTGAAAGCACTGTATTTCACAATATTCATCCCGCTTTTCAGACTCCAATATATCCAACCTTGCACTTGGTTGTTCCCATAAATGTGCACTAAACTTGCACTCAGTTGTACTTGTGCAAACTAATTTTTATTACTTCTGATATTGTCAACCTGCATCCTTTCATAGCTAAACTTGCTGCGCATCTTTCTCGTTATTATTTACTTCACTATCTTTACTTATTTGTTATGTGTTTTGCGGTACTGTTCTGTACTCTTCGATTATCAGTACCACCCGTTCAATGAGTAACTACCTTATATTATATATTTTTTGTAATTCTGGTTTGTCTACGGATCATGAGATCCACGACAATAATAAATGGTATCTACATTCAGTTGTACTTGTGGTGGATCGAAAGAGTTGAGAGAGTACAAGAAGCAGTTCGATCGGTGGGACGCTTGTCGACATGTCCAGTCGATATTTGCGATACCGCCAGCAACCTGTCACACGGCGTCAATCGATCGGTTCTCACTTCTTCGTGTACCCCGATCGATTTATCTTGCTCCCTTCTTTTTCTACAACCCGCTTCACATTCGTCTTTTCGTCGCTTTTCCTCGGCATTCCTCCATTCTGACGCCGATGACGCAAATCCGGACTAGGTTCACCTGATATGTTCGTTGCTTTTGATGATTGATAGTGTTCAAATTCCTGGGTGCGGCTAAAAATTGCACCGATCGACTACGTACATGAAAGCGATTAATTGAGATACTTCCTGTTATTCGTTTGATAGTTTCCTTGATAATTGCCCTCATGGTTTCAAAAATTTTCTATGAAGAATATATTTTATAATTTTTCATTCATTAGGGCTAGACAGGCAGTGTCGGTAGACTTTTCCATTGTATTTTTCTAGATATCTTCGTTTTGGTACTATGCCCGACATCATGTATTGTCATGTTTTACTTTTTTAATAAACTTCTCCATTGTTCTATAAGATTTGGTATACCTCATCGTACAATACCTTGTTTAATATCTGGAGAAAATTAAAATTGTTTCGTCCAAATTTTGGAAAACTGATGATCTAAACCTTTGTTCGGTATATTCAGTTGTTTTATTTTCAAGGAAACTAAAAAAAATAATTATGAACTTTATGACAAATACTCCAGAATTGATAAAGAATTTTCTTAAATAAATGGGAGTCATCTACTTGTGTTCGGTGAATTCTCAGTTAATTTCTTGGTATTTTATGGGGGATGGTATAGTGGTTTATTACCTTGCAAATCATCAATGGCATGCAGATCATTCAAATAGGAGGTATTTTTTTTTTAATATTATTTTATATTGACTTTTCTGAACCCATATGGAACCAAACCGCGATACAGTCTTTGTATATTAATTCTCAATAGTTTCGAAGTCTGGTTCCTTAACCAGGTATGATATAAATTAAACAATACTTTTTTTAAGTCTTGAATATCGCAATCGCCATTTACGTCGTGGCGATCTTCTTCAGCATAATCATTGAAATACAAAATTTGCATAAGCTTCGTAATAGTTTCTCCAGATTTGACACAGATTCCACGCGTGCTCTGTGGTTTCGCAGAGTTCCTCGCAGAAGAGCCCGCGAGGCGGAGAGTTACGAGCCAGCGTTCACGCACCTGTTCACTGGGTAAAGTGCCGTATGTTAGCGTAGGTGCGACAGAGCATGAGATTATCGGGTATTACGGTATATACATAAGGACAAGAGAGCCCCGTGGCAGGGCCGTAAAGGCTCGTGGAGCAGAGTTTATGGTAGCCCGGGGCAACTTGTCCGCGTGGCGAGAGATAATCCCTCTCTGATCATGCTCGACGTCACGGTGCGCATTTGAAGTGCCTCTTAAATCTTTGGCGCTTGTCGTATCATCCAAGACGCGACGTACAGTCGCGTCGCGAAAACAAGCGTTACTGATAACAAATGGACCAACATCCCCGTTTAGGTTTAAGGCTGCGACAAACGACATTATGATTGTTTCCTAATACAACCAATCACTACTGTGATAAGAGCAGTTGGAATAAGTCTTCATTGAAAATGAATTACGTTTCGGAACAGATAAGTGAAAGAAGATAATAAGAATATTGAATCTCTTGGGCTATGGATGTGAAGATGACTGCGGAAAATGAAGATAGTTAACGTGGATAGTCAGTGCATAGTTGTCGAAAATTGATGATATGGTCACCTGGGGACTTCCTCCAGCACCGTATTGTTCTCCATCTATCTCATGATTGAAATATTTTTTGTACACCGAAGGAACAATATGTGGCGAGCATTCCTCTTGCCTCTTGTTGAACAAACTTTGCATAATACATCAATTAGAATTACGCTAATACATGTCACTTATCCTTATATCTGGTTTCGGTACTAATAGCGCGTCAATATCATTGGTCGCTATTGGCTAACTCATATAAGAATGATAATGCTTGTTATGGAATTTCAATATAGGGTCAGTAACGAAATGCTAGCATTAGCAAGCAAAATATGGCGCGATTCGGACATATATATCCAACTGTCAATTTCATACTGGACCAAGCGAGCACATCGAGTCTCTACTGGGCCAAGGTTTTAAAGGTACGAAAAATTGGTACAGCCAGTTGTCATAATTTGGTACCAGACCAATACCACCATACGTTGATATGTCGGTACTGGCCTGGCGATGTAGTGCTCCATTTGTGAATTTTCCGCTGGGAAGTCAAAGCTCTGTTTTAAACTAGTTTTGAGCAATTCTGTTTTGCTTTTTTTTTTAATTGTTTTTTGTTTGGTATTCACGTGGTAACGCTTGTATAGATACTTGTCTTTTCATATGTCATTGTCGGAGCAAGACTTTTTGCCCCGGCAGTTCTGGTGCGTTCGTTTTGGCGCCTGACGTTTTGGCGCTACTGCTTTTTTAAAAATAGTTAGAGGGTGTCCATGAACAAACCACGCGTTTTCAGCGTTATGCTTATCATTTTGCCCCCTACCTCCCCCACGTATTATCATTACCATGCAGATATCATCTGAATCCCCTCCCCCTCTCTTTCTCGAATGTTACAAAACATTTGAAATGTATGTAAAATGTAAAATATTTGAGTAAAACAGATGCGACATTTCGTGTATATGGTGACTGAACTTTATTTCCTAGGAAATAATTTGTTTTATGCATTAATAGGGATAGACTGAGTTTTGGCTGGTTAGGTTAGGATAGCTTTAGGGCACGAATATGTTTATAGGCATTATTAGAGATTCCTGACTGCTTCGGTTAGCTTCATGACATTGCTAGTTTTCCGCTTCATCCATTTTACTATATGAATTTTGATCTAAAATGATTCTCGCGACAAAAACCAAGGTCAAATAGTCAGGCGCAAAAACGGCGAAGCCGAAACATCCGGCGCCAAAACGGCGAAGTCAAAACATCCGGCCCCAAACCGACAAGGCCAAAACATCCTGGCGCTAAAGCGGCTGCGCCAAAATGTGGGGTAAAGCGGCCATGTGGGTAATTCGAACAAATCAGCAAACAGACACTCAAAAACCAAACATTTAAAAAAACAGACATTAAAAAACAAGGCATTTCAAAATGTACATTTTCTGAAAACGTTATTAATAATTGAATTCTGAATGTGTTTTAAAAATAATCTGGGGATCAAAATGATTTGATCTTCAAGTGAACTACAAAATTAATTCCTTGGTTAAACATTTTTCACCTTGAACTGACCGCAAGGACGGCGACCCGAGATCATTTTTTTATGTAGTGAACGCACCAATCAGAGGTGTTTAAATTTTGAAATATCTCGTTTTTTGAATGACTATATTTTGAAATACCTGGTTTTTTAATGTCTGCATTTTGAAATGTCTGGTTTTTGAATGTCGAGTTTTTGAAGTGTCTGTTTTGTGATTTTTCGGGTTTTTGAGGTGCACCCAAATAAATATACAGATGATCTCGGGTTTTTAATAATGAAAATTTGAATGATGCAGCCTTAAACTGACGTGCGACAGAAAATTGTCCGATTAGAATGTTATAAGCGACATAAATAAAAAGTTTATCATGGAAACAATTTTTATATTTTTTACACGTTAATCGCTGTGAAATAATGTATTTTTTAATTTAAATAGTAAAAGTCTTAAAAGTATTTATTTTAATGTATGAAAAGAAATAGTGGGCAACCAATTTTAGAGGTTGTGTTAGTACATGAAATTATGCTTCATTCTTACTTTTGACATAACAATCAAATAATTAGTACGTATTAGGAAAAAATAGAATATCACGGTAGTTGCGAAAGATAGTATAAACTTACAAATCGGTATCAAAACGAGGTATAAGTATGTCAGACTAGGAAATCATTTCTTGGCCTAAATTTCTTAATTTTTTATCTTACTTTAAATTTAAGAAATTTTAAAGGATTTTTTTATGAATCGTGATAAATTTTATGTAAGGGCCTTTGACTATGATAGGGGAATAACTTATACAGCATAAACTAAAAGTTAATGAAAAAATGAAAACAATGCAATAATGTTTCAAATCTCTTATCTTTTCGAAAAGATTGAGATTATTGTGCAATATCAAAATTGGCTCCCTACATTACCAAGAAAATATCTCTTACGACTTTAAACTACACGTGCGATGTAAATTTTTATTTTGAAAGTGTACGTGAAATATTACATAATTATTGTCGTCAAAATGTCAAAAAAGATATATTTTGTATGTCATTGACTGTCGATTATACATGCTTAGCAACGTTCTATTAGTTTGTCGCACGTGAGGCCGGAAAAAATCTAGGCACTGAATGTGAATAAAGAGGCAGATTTATATGCCTGGACTTTGCAAATGTTGGCGAAGATGATCGTCGTCCATGTACCTGTCGAAAGTTCGATAAATTTATTATCTGTCAGTGACGTACATGCGAAAGTGGAATTTTTACGGTGTTTTCTAATTCCTGCGTGTAAATCTATAGGCGCCGACTACTCTTGCCTTATATTGAGTGAACATTAGTGGTCAATGTATTCCATTATGTTTACATATTTTATAATGACAGTATTGCCTCTTATATTTATTTTAAAATATAGTTTATTCAATGTAATTAATTATAATTATATATTCTCTATACTGAGTAGGTTTGTATTTGAAAATACAAAAGAATTTTTAGATTTTTATTTTTACCACATCTACGTACCATAATGACGTTCATATTTCATTTTATAAAATGCTTCATGAAAAAAGTATTTCAACAATTAAACATCAGAGATAATGCCACTTGTTACAACTCAAACATCATTTTCTTGAAAGATTTGATAAAATATGTTAAAAACAATACATTCCGACATTTTTATACATCCAAATATTACAAAAATATATTTAGAAAAGGCTGCAGATAATTCTGGACCTCTTCGACTAGTAATAATCGATACCATACTTATAAAAGATTTGATAAAGAAGGATAGAGAAAAGTAAATGCAAAATGAGAAAAAAGAAGATAGGAGGAGGTGAGAAACTCGTAACACCCATGCCAAGTTTCATAATCTGATCGAAGACAATTGATGGCTAATGAAGAACCTACTGGAATGAAGTACCTACATTTCGTTCGCAGCTTCCTTTAAGCGTGCCATTATGTACTTGTGAAAACAGGTGTCGGCCGATTTTGCCGCTAGCAATGACGCAATTACTTGATTCGCCCATCGTTTTGTTCTTGTTCCCCAGTAGATTACACGATGTTAAATCAACTACCGAAGCGAGAACGAACGAACAAGCGCGATCCATGTCGAGATTTTTTCAGCGAAAGCAAACCGTTTCTAGTTTGACGTATCTGATGCATGGATGATCGAGAGGCCCCGAGTATCAGATTCAGTAACGGACCTTCTGACGCAACTACACATTTTTTACGGTTCATAAATTGGATCGATAATAGATCATTTATGAACAGGATTAAAACGCGTTGAGTTTGTACTAATTAATTTGTCAGTATTTTACGTTCGTTCCATTTATATTTAAACTAACCTAGTCGACCGTTTCATAAATAAAACACAAACTGAAAATGTTTTAGCCTTGAATTGAACAGAAGCACGATTTTTTTTATTTTGGGAATAAATACGTTTTATGAGTTTACGGAAATTTTATCGTTGATAATTATGGAAATTATTATAACATTAATACTGAGTGTTATATTACTATCTGCAGGTGTTTATATTGCAAAAATTTCCTGCAAGATGTTTGTTACAACAACTTAATAAACTATTAGTAAATACGTTTAAATTGACAACAACCGTAATTTTAAGCCATTTTTACATCATTTAAAAGTATCTAAATCATTCAATATTCCAAATATAACAGTGAAACTATGAGTCCAGTAAATAAAGAGATATGTAAGATGTCAGCTTGCTAATGGAAACTAATTTAATTTTGAGTACTTAAAGGAAATATTATTTAATTTAAACTTGTATTAAAATTACATTGCTACTTTAACATTAGAGATTTCTCGTTTTTTTTTACTTAAAAATTAGTACTTAATTGCTTAATTAATTTCTTACTTCATTTCATAAAGTATAACTGTTTTTTTTACATTCTAAAGTAATGGTTTATTATATCTTTTCCCTATTTCATTGTAGTTTTGCGTACCTTTCGTCCTACTTCGGAACTCTCCTCTCAACAGGATGTATCCCCATATGAGAGTAACAAATACAATACAATACAAATATCGATCACGAATGTTAAGGTATATAAACCAAATTAAATAATGACACCCCAAATTCAGATTCTGCCAATTTTTATGCTGATGTAGAAAGATTTTACTCTACCGCAACTGCATTGTACACAGTAACTCTTTAGAGTTTATGAAATTATGTAATAACGATTAACTAAAGTAAAGAAAAGTCTGCAAATAAATGTGCTCTTCTACACATTGTTGTTTTCGCATTTCGTAATTTTTTACTGAATTTACAAATTTATTGATAAAGCAATTTCTATCAAGGTTGTTTACCATCTGGCAAATGATGGCTGTAACGATGTTTTCATCAGTAGCCCATAACTATGTGTTTCTTACTTCTTAGCAGTAACATCTTCTCGCGATTAGCATAATGTGTTTCACGGTTTGACGATGATTAGAAGTTAACGACAGAAAGCAAGTATTGCACTTGGTAATGAACTATAAACATACATAGTGGCGGCTTTACCTTCAATGAAGATAAAACGACGTACGAAATGATGAAATCTGCAGACCACCTATTACGAGTTGGATTTTCCAACGATAAATGGATGCTGGGAGCGATACTCTTGCACGATTGCAGTTTCTGATTTTAGATGATAAATTATCAATCAAAATACTGATCTGTCGTTATTGTCATTCGAAAAAAGTAATTTTTCTGTTGAATATTATGCATAGTTTTACACGAAATAATTTTTGCTTTATTAATCACAAAAATCAGTTTTGAAAATATTCGTTTAATATTGGTATAATTTTGATAAGTTATTCAATGTCTTGTTGGTTATTATATGTTATAAGGAACGTATAAATACTATTCGATAACTTCTATCATAACTAATATAATTCTGTCAACATAAATTAATAAATTCAATCAAATATTTTCAATTTAGAATGTTCATTACTCAACGAATATCCATGAAATAATTAACAAAAGAACCAAGTATGTTTACTTCAGAGGTAGGTAGTTAATAAATTACATTGTATTATTGAATTATCTGTGTTATCAACCTAATCGGTTTCCATAAATTTAATTGCAAATAATGTATTAGATTGATAATATTTAAAACACTAATACAATGTATTCAATTAATGCTTCCAGGATATTTCAAGTTCAAATTTACTAGTAGAAATTGGCTGGTAAAAACGATTTTTTGTTTAAGAAACTCGCATTTATTTTTATCACTTTCATGAACAACATATTATTAAAAATATCTCGTTTATTTACCTGTTTATTTGCATATTTACTTTAAACAAGTCTGACTCATATAACTCAATACCAAACTGCAATTAAAAGTACTTATCCATTTATTTACATTAACCGCTGCATTCAGCCAAGTAGGAAGAAACATAAGGCGTTTACTGAATAGTTTATCTTTTTCGGAAAATTCCTTTCGATAATTACATATGTAATATGATTGTGTGGCATAATAATTAATCAGTTTCATGTCGTTTTAAAAGACAGTTTGTTGATAATAGCATCATCAAGTTGAATCGAATATTAGGTGCACTTAGTCAGTAAACGGAAGTCCCAAGCTTTGAATTTCTATTACAACTAAAGATATTTTTTAGCAAACTATCATTAATATGTAATGGAGCTTGTCCACTCAAATCCGTAGCAGAAGAAAGAAATGTACTGCTATTGTTACTCCTGATAACGTATACTTGAAATATTTAGAATAGTTGTAATTAATTTCATTAGAAACTATACCAGTATGTTCATAATCGTAATAAAAATTGAAATTTTTAAGTTTCCTTTCCTTATTATCCCACAAATTATTCGACATAGATCGAGATCTCGAAAGATCTAAATTAAAAGAACTCAATTAAAAAATACAAAAGATCGAGGATATTTAAATATTTGGCCTTTCGGGATTTCCCATACTTCCGCAATATTTTAGATTCATACTGATTGTGCAGGTAGCGTTCGAGTATTAAATACATAAGATCTATATTCCATGAAAAGTTATTGATATTTGAGCTGACATCTAAAAGTGCAGTTGTTCAAGCTTGATAGCTGGTAATTATAGATATTGTCAACTTCATTGTTAATATCTAACAAACATCTCGAGTTATGTTATTGTAGGTTAGTTTTCATTTACTCAATGTTGTACGTTCTATCTTGATGAATTAAATAATATAATAGTAATAGAAAAATACTAATCGGAATAAAATACACGTGTCTCCTACAAAGGTTTCAAATTAACTTTGTGCAATTTTTACCAATAAAATAAATAAAGCATAATTCTGAATTTAACCAATTAACGCCTAAATTGCACTTTTCACGTCGTGCAACATCCATGCCGTAAGACATTGCGAAGAAGACGTACAAAAAAATTGAAAAGTACCTTGTGGTCTATTCTCAATGGTGCTTTTTCGAATGGCGCTACTTAAATTGGCGAAAAAATTAAATTCCCCAAATATCTTGGCGAATTTATGTTAAAAACATTGTATTTTTCGAGTATTTTTTTTTTAATTTAAAACGTAATCGAGTTATTTTTTTTCAAGTTTTGTCCGCCGTATTGAATCCTCCATTTGGAATTTCGAAAGAAAGAATTTCGCAAAACTGCGGTCAAAATTGAATTCAGAGATCAAATAAATACTAGAAAAATATTTAATTTACCTGTAAATTTTATACAATCCTCAGACACACATATTTTTCAAGAAATGTCACAAAATAAACTTCTGTTTTACATATTGTAAAAGTACAAAATGTAATGCGGTTTCTTGAAAGTACAATCATTTTGTGCACTTTGTATATGCTTTCCTATTGTCAAAACTCTCGTTCTCGGCGGGAAAATTACGTAAAAATCACGTTTTCTAACATAAATTAGTTTTTTCAACAATATTAGCATCGCCCTTGGAAAGAACACTTGAAGAAAAAGAATTGCTTTACTTGAAAAAATTAATATGTTATCGCATTCACTAAATATTTATATGCCAATTTTCAATCTAGTATATCGTCAGTATTACTAAATTTGTTTTCAGTGTATGCATTAACACGTTGGATCTCATTAAAATATGCTTAAAACCTACCATAAATACATAGAGTAAACAATAGACAAAATATTTTGTCAATTATCTGGAGTTACTTATTCATTACTAACTAGGTAGGTTACCCAGGTAGCAATTTCGGAGGTCTGCCGGAGTTAACCACCGGCAGGGTACTAACCCAGTAATGAAACACATACTGACTCATGGAGCGGAATCAGTACTGGCTACACCACCGGTAAAGCACTGTACCAGTACTGACCGTCAGTCCTGTCATACGGAGTTGAGTCAGTACCGACTTCCGTACCACATCAGTGCTGACTCTATACTGGCAGTCAATAGCAATGTCCGAAACTTAATTAATATATAGGGAAATGTTTATTATTAAAAAATAATTAGACAAGATCAGAGACAAATTAGAGATTCTTTTGTGTAATAATTTCTATTCAACAAATAAAAGTTTATCCGTAAGCATAACCGGGATTTTTAAGACTTTTTTTATTTTTACCCTCATTGCTAGTACCCTCCTCACATAGAAAATTAAAAATAATAATACACAGCGTTTCTTTTGAAAAATAACGACTATTTTTGTTTCGAACAAAATTTTTTAGCTTTTGAAGTTTTCTACAGGACATGGATCTAAAAATAATTTCAACCTAAGCAAACAATATATATTTATTTTTTTTAATCTAACTTTGCAAAGTTTGGATGTATCTTAATGTATCAGTTCCGAAATTATGTTTTGCAACGTAGCGTGTGGCGTAATGGTTAGCGTGCGTGCTTTATGATCTAAAGGTCGTAGGTTCGAATCCCGGTGGATGCAAAAGCTTTTTTTCATTTATATTTGCGAGTTATTTAGAATTATAAGAAAATAGAGTATAAAATGTGAAATACTTAATGCGAGAAACAACAATAATAAATAATAAATTGTTTTTTTTTATTCTCAAGAATTATTCCGGCAATCAGGACTGGTCCAGTACTGCTCTACTCCGGCAGTCAGTACTGGAGAGCGTTACCAGCCTGGGGTGGGCCATTACTGACTCAGTACTGACGGTCAGTACTGAACTCCGGCAGTCAGTACTGAATCAGTACTCTGCCGGTGGTCAATAATTGCTACCTGGGTAGGTCAAAAACAATGGATGAATGACAATAATGTTATGGGTTATAATTGGACTTTGCATTTAGAACTAGTAGGGTGTCAATGTAACTAATAAATACCCAAAGTGTGATTTATTAACTGCAATAGTGAAAGTACCAATATTTTGAGAATAGTATTAACCCTTTTTGGGCCATAATGATAGAAGCAGATACGTCAAAATCAACTCAGTTTCTGCAGTAGAAAGAATTTTTTTTTAATTTTGGAAAATACTTTTCCGACTATTTTCAAGTGTGCTCTATTAATTTCCGTCGAGAGAATTGCCAAAAAACGATTTCTGCAAAAATTTTGCAAAATAAAAAGGAAATGACATGTTTGTAGGTGTTTTTTTTTATTTTTCACGATTTTCTCCATTATAATCAATGAAATGTATACATAAAAAATTATCCGGATTGTTGCACATAAATAATATACTAATAGAATATTTTTTAGAAGTAATTCTTGTGGAATGAAGCAAATTTTTTCCAAATTATTAATTCTTTGAACTAGGGATCATAGAAATAATGAAACTATGTAACGTGTGTCGGTTTTTTAACAAATTTAATACGGCTTATGCCCCACCAATGAGAGATCTGAGGGATCATAGAAAGTTTTTTATTACGTTTTATATCGATGACACAAATATTAAGGGGTTATGTACGAAAATTATGGATCCGCCATTTTGGATTTATAAACTCAGAATTATTAGAATTTTCGTTCACAACCAGTCAATATTTACATCACATTATAAAACTCAAAAACTTTTTTTATTTTAAAAAAAAAATTTTATTCTATCTTCTTTTCTATGATCTCTATTACAAGGGATTAATAATTTAAAAAATACATGTTTCGTTTCGCGGCCATTTTGAATCGGCCATTGATTCTAAAAAAAATCTATTAGTATATTATTTATGTTCAACAACAAACAATCGGATCACTTTTTATATATGCATTTCATTTATTAAAATTTGTTGCGTGCAGAAAATCCCGAAAAATGAAAAAAAAACGGCATTTCTTTTATGTTGAACATTTTTGAAGAAATATTCAGCACACTTCAAAATAGTCGGAAATGTATTTTCCAAAAATTAATAAGAAATTCTTTCTACTGTAGAAACTGAGTTGTTGTTGACTCTCATTTTGGACAAATAAGAGTTAATCAGAACTAACGGATCCAGTAATAATGTGATATTATGAAAAGTATCTGATGTATCATAAAATTAAATTGACGAATTGAAGGGTTAGCCAAAGATAATATAATGCTAGGACGTCGTACGTGAAATTCGTCGCCTTCGAAAAGTTTTCGGTGCCATTCGTTCCGGACTTGGGCATCACGTTCAAAGAGGGACGGTTCGGAGTTGGCGACGCGGAATGAACGAGATATTTCGCTCAACAGAGACACCCTAACATCCCTCCAGGGACCTTCCCAGTTTTCTATCGATAGCTCGCTTTTAGCGCACTTTTTACGGTTTTCATAAAAGAGATATTCATTCGATCGTTGCTGCAGTTTCGTACTTCTCTTCTCGTAACTGCGCGACACATTCAATTCGAGTACAGAAGTTCTCTTTTGAATTATTTTTGCCATCCCAGATTTATATCCGAGCTTAAAAATTACAGTATCATTTTATTGAGGTTAATCACTCAAAACCATAAATCGCGAATGATTTTTAATCTATTATAATTGTGTATTTTCTTATCTATTTATGATGAATTGTGTACATTTCAATTAAATCATAATTTAACTCACATTGATTGTACAGCACTTTAATAATGAGCAAGATACTAAATATGCTACTCGATAGAATTCTTTACAAACCAGTAGTAAACGTTCGATTCGTAGCAGTACAAATTACCATACACGTGGGAACGGAGGAGTTTGAAATGTTTTTCATGTGTTGGAAAATGAGATCGGCGTTCTTTGTGTTCAGTCGATTAACCTCTTCATCAAGTCGTTAATCTTCACGAATTGAATTTTAATCTAAGACAATCGCCGAACCTCTTATCCCGGATTTATTTATGGCTCGAAATTAAGAAACTCAGGAAATCTGGAAAATATTTGCCTTTCGTCGAATTACACCAAAGTGTAGGGTTCGAGCTAGGTATTTATTCGAGTTTTATCTAGCTGGATTGGAAACCTCGTTAGCGGTTGAATCCATCGACGGTGCGGTGGTCTTTCGGCGAATTTTTTCGGTCATCTAGCAGCACTTATATGACCGGGGTCCATTCTGTCGCTGCTATGTGACGTAGTTTTACTGTCCGATCTACAGCCGATAGTATTCCTCGGACTCGAAACGACCTATTACACGCTTTACTATGAAACGTGAGTAGCTTATGGCCGCTGGTGAATCTCGTAAATCAGTCGCGCGATGATGACGATGCTCGCGAAGAGGCACACATAAATTACTGCGGAGCGTCTCAATTCGATTTTATTGCTGTAGTATTTACTCTATTCTCGTGGAAGGGTCTCCCACCGAGAAGGGCAAACGACTGGGAAAAAAGCGGCAACAAAAATTACAAAAAATTATAAGCCACTGACTTAAGAATGTGAAAACGATTTCATAAAATCAAGATAAATCGAGATTTTGTGGAAAGTCAGTGGCACCGAATCGATATTATGTAATAAACATACCTAAAGACTGTTCTTTAAATTTCACATTTGTAAACATAATTAAATTCTGTGAATACATTGAACGTCTTTGGATGAAATCCAGTAAGACAACATTGTTCATATTTAGTCAACTTTTTCATTATTTTTACTATCCTGCAGGCACAATGTTGATTGGGTTAACCTAGGTTACGTGAGATTAAGTGACCAAACTCCGTTCAACGACCTGACTTTGGAATCATCATAGGTACTATGACCAAATCTACGTTATACTCAACTAATAAAAGTAAAAACACTTTAACTTACATCAAATTCTTTCGGATAACGAAAACAATGATCTAATGATAATAGGTAGATTTTTAAATAACAGAATTCGAGTAAAACTAATTCATTTTTTATACCAATAAATATACAGAACAAGGATATACGTAGTTACTTAAACCGTTAATTAAAAAAAAATGTTTAGTTACTCCTTCGTAAATGATGCGAAAGGGCTCGAGCGAATAAATTTCCTTGAAAATGAGTAGGATATTGCCGAGTAACCGTATTAACGGGGAATTGAATTCCGCTTTAATAAGTGCTTGCCGGTAATTATCCAGAATTTAAGGAGATGTTAACGCCAGAATTAACGATGCAGATGTAGTCTTAACGGCGACGTTATTTGCGCCATTTTTTCACCATATCGAACGCGGCGCGCATGGTCAAGCACAATCGGATCCGTCTGTCAACGGACGCGAGATACAATCTTGGTTTCTCGCTCGTAAACGCTCTCGGCATCGTATAGGCTCTTCTGACATCGGATGAAACTCATCGATTTGTTGTACAGGTAATTTTGCACGGCACTGCATCTTGCAAGCGCAGTCATCACGAATGTCATCATCGCCCTCATTAATATTGCCGTTCTTCTTATATTACCTTTCCTGGTCAATGTAGGCGAATTTCGAACTGCAGTTATGGAAACAACAATTTTGCAGGATACATTATGTGACGAAGCTTTCGATAATGTTATTTGAGTAATAATTTTAGAATGTTTCTATTATTTTAAATGTTTATGATATGGGAGATCCTTTAGCCATTGCTCCCAATACAGGGCTAACTTTAAGCTATGGCGCTGTCGTGATCGGCAGCAATCAGGTTTACAATCGGGAGGAGGTGGACTGTAAAGTCAGAAGGAACGATAAGATCAGCACCGAGAAAACTGGTATACCTACCAGAAGGTTTCGCGATTCGAACGCGACCAAAGGGATAAAAAAATTGTGGCAAGACATCCGAACTCACGTACATGAGTTACGAGTCTCGTTTGACGCCGTTCTTGCTCCGGTGCGATTATCCGCATAAAAATTAGGAAACGCAGCATCTATTTTTAAAACGGAGCCGAGCAAATTGAATTTAAGATTCTGCGGGTGTTATTGAAAGCGGTCGTTGACGCAAATAATTATCAGATGATGTTTTGTTGTTGTCGTGTATAAACCCTTCCTGATTCGCTTTTGGCATGATTCATTCAATAACAAATTCTACCTTATTGCACTGCTGCATACAAAAAGTTAGTTCTGAAATTTTTAACCTGACTTCAAACATTTACTGCAGTTCCGTTACTTACAATAATGGATTGAAATTCCCTGTTCCATCGATGAAATATTATAACACCAAGTTCCAGGAACGAAGTTTGGAATGGCATGTGGAATACCACGAAGAGCCACGTGAAACGCCGAGGAACGAATAGAACGATAAGATCGGTAATAACACTCCCGTTCAAGAATTCGCTACACATCCCGAGCCCTTCGTGGACCAATGATAATAAGAGCAACGTATCTTTATTACCACCTCCTGGTAATGGAATTAGGTATATACGCTCTCTGCTGGTTTCGTTCGATCATCCTTTCCTTTAATTTCTTTCATTCACTTTCAAGTGCCTTCTTTTACTTCTTTCTAGGCTACTAGTTTTTTGGTAATTTTTTGTGACCAGTCTCTCTCGATTTCTCTTACTTATTATTCGATGACCTTTCCTATCTTAGTAATAACTCATCCGCTGGTGAATGAACTTTCTTTCTCTGTTTAAAGATATTTAGTTACCCTATGTTCATTCGCAATTACCGTAAGCAACACGCACAACTGATCGATATGACTTATTATTTTGGCCCTTTCATTCTGTTTGATAATTTAATACTTAGAATTAGGTAGAATGTGTTCATATCCCTCATTACAAATAGCATCAGGGTTTTTTACTCCATAGGACGAAATATAACATTTAACCTGTGTGTAATTTCTATAAAACTTCTGTACCAGACTTCGATGGAACATTATGAATAGTTGTGTTGTAGGTGTTCTCCCTATTCACTGATTGTCAGATACCGCTACGTACTACAGGGTCGGAATGTGATGATGCCGAGTCATCTTCATCAGAGGATATTGAACAATTGCAGGAACACTTGTCTGGTTACATTTGTTTCTCTTTATGGTTAGTTCCACTCCTAATGATCACATTCAATTTCTGTGATACTGAAATCTAAATGTAACAAAATATTCTCACACCTACGTCCTCCTACATCCGAATGTTCACATTTATTGATTGCAAAGCTAAGAAAGCTAACTAGAAACACAACCCTTAACTTTATCTGAAGGAGTAAACATGCATCAAACTATGTGCGGGAATCGCATTCGAAGGATATTTTGAATTCAGTGAATTTTACAGTGGGATTTTAACCTCCAGGGTTATTGAACATAAGGATTTTGGGAAAAGATAGTCGGGGAGAGAAAGATGCTGGGCACGATTCTTTTCTACTGATATCACGTCAATTTCTAATCCATCTTGCGGATGTTTCGTAGACAGTTGATCTATGCATACCCAAAGTTCTTTTAGTTAAACCACTGACTGGTCTGCTTCTGAACGTAGGCAATTATTTGAACTTAGTCCTATAAAAGTACTTTATCATTTTCCATTTCTTCATTGGGATTTGCTCAGAAAATCCTATATGGTACGTAGAACATAAGACATACCACGTCATATTCTTGTTTTTCATAGTATGTTGACTAAGATTTGAAAACCTTTTGGATCCTGTGACAAAAGTAGACCGTACTGGATATTTTGTAATCAAAGTTATTGTTCCAAAACATAATGGGCCCAATATAAGGAGGATTTTTCTTATATATGTATTATGGAACTTACGTTTTCGATAAAACGTAGCCTTGTACTAAAGTCGTGTATGCATACATCAACGTCTCTCGATGTTCTCTTCTTTTTTTGCTAGTTTGGTCGACCTTTCACCGGCGCGCGTGCGGTCGATTCGTCGCCGTTCCTCGAACTCCGTCGGTTTGGCCTCGAGAAAACGATCATCAGGGAATACTGATCGATTTCTGGACATTTTGGTACAAAGACGCACTCGAACCCTTATCTTACTCGTACAGATCATTGGTACATCGATAGCTCGATAATGCGCGAACTAAATGGCATTTCGGTTTCGGTGCGGTCAGAAATTGGACGGTACACCGTAACAAACCGATGACTGCTCCTTGAAGTATGTGTGTCATCTTCTGGAAAGCGATTGCGGTATTTGGTTTCTCGTTGGTAATGCCGTTGTGGGGAAAGTGCATATAGTAAATGCCTGACGCACTTTAAGTGAGTACGAAAACAAATTTGCAGGAAACCTTTGGAAGAAACAAAATGTTTGATCCATGGGATAATATAACTTTCATCCATGAAATCTCGCCCCCAATTTGTCATTGGAGTTTTTCGAGGAAAAAGAATCAGACGAAGGCTTCTTAAAAATTCTTCCTTGTTCTTCGAGAATACTTTCTAATAGTATTGATTAAGGCTATATCCATATCTAGGCTACCTCTTTCACTGGTCTGATTATTCATTTTTAATACAGAGCGTAAATATGGAATTAATGACATTCACTCATCACATTTATATTTGTGCATCCCCTCCTACTACACCTTTAGTACCATCATCAAATTCAGCTCTTATACTTCTCGTTCTTGTAACGTTGCATATCATACGTGGCCTTTTACCCTCAACGCATTCAACCGCGATCATGGAGCGTCTTGAAACTTAAGACAACATAATGAGCGAGCCTTTGCCGAAGTGGTAACGCTTCTCGTTTCGCATTTCAATGAACTTCTTCCCGTTTTCAACGCTGAAAGTATTTTACATTCTTCTTGCTGTATCGAACAATAATTATTTTGACGAATGAAAAATAATAAAGGTTTTTATAATATTTTATTACTTGACAATACTTCATGGAGTTGTCTTAATGAATAGTTTGAAAATTTATTTAATTCACGTAAACATCAATGAGGATTCTATTTTTTGTCATTTAATGAAAGATCATATCATGCTGCTCGATTCTTAACCAAATAATACTCAAATCATTATTAACTGTCGGAAATCTAACAGTCGTTCTTTTTAATTTACAAAAGAAAAGCGCATTGTTTAAGGACCTTATTTAGAGAAACATTTTAAGTAGATGTTTTGGTTTGTTTCGGATAAAAATAACGGTGTCGAGAACGTGAATTCTGGCGTAAATAAACCGAGACGCGAGACATTGAGACATTATCGACCTCGGTTCGATTCGAGAATCTCGAATACCTCTCGATCGAACTCCCAATATGGCAGCTAGCTCTCAGCTGATTCCCGCGCACATGCTGTCGCGATTGTTTACAAAGCTGTTGTAAAGGTCAAAGCTTCATTTCGAAAGAAAGAATATTATACAAATTTAATATGGTATTTTCAGTTTGTACTTATTGCTTTATGTTACTTTAAATATATGTTAGTGATCTATAGCGGGTTTTCATGTGAAGAATTTGTGTATATTTCTACCGAGATTCTACCGAACAGTAGGATAATGGGTAGTTCAACCAGCCAAATCTCTACCAGGGTCATGATCCATAATATTCAGGCAACCTGGTCAGGGCATCATCAGGCAGTATCGAAATGATTAATCGGGTAGAAGAAATTCACGAAAGACAAATACATATGAATCAACATGATAAACGATTTATTACCTTAAAATACCAGATTCGTCGCATCTAATCACATAAATAGGCAATAAAATTTGCAAGGGAATAAGCGTCGAAATATTAACTACCCTTGTGAGTTTAATCTTTCACTCAGTATGCTGAAATTGAATCTATCGTTGGGGTATTCATATAAAATAAAATAAGGACAAGAGTTAATTAACTATCGCATTTAATAAATCAGAAATGAATTCGGCGCTTCGATAATATGCCGTAGGAAAGAGGGAGAAACCTGATTAGCGAGGAATTACGAGAACGAGCGTAACTAACGCCGCATGCGTCGGGCTTAGCAGACGGGGCTGACAGTCTCTTCACGAGCTGTGAAATTTAATTCGGCGCCCGGGAAAGCAAAAGGAGGAGCTCGAAAAAAATATATGGAAGAAAGGCTCTGGACCGGGGCCGAACCCTCCAGCCGTCTCGTAGGCGGTCGCGTGTCTCTCGAGGGTAGTTTGCCCGCGGGGCCGGAGGTCGAGTCATCGCGAGGACTTTCCTCTCTGATAGTCGCCTCTTTTACGGCACTTCCGAAATTACAAATTAAATTTCGGCTCCGAGATGCCGTGGGAGTCGCGCCCCGGGGGGTTTCCCTCTCGCGAGATGTGCGTGCTCGCACGTTGTATCACGTGCCTGCGCGAAAATGTGTGTAACGACTCGCTTTATATCTCATTTTAGAGCGAGGCATAAAAAATCGGGGCTGCATTCCGCAGGCCTATATGGGGCCAAGACCAAATAACATCGTTAACGGGTAAACAGTAATGGACGAGATTCCTGATCCTGATATTGTCAAGATTCATCAAAGCAATCGCGAAATGCTTCCGGGTAAACAAGAATTGACTGTAATTGATTAAAATGAATACTTTGTGAAAGTTCCATTGAGGAGTGGAAAAATATGGTCCATTAATATTATTGTAGTCAATGGTACGTAGTCCTGGAGAGTGAAATGATTAAATTTCGACTTACCTTTCATTCTTCTGAAGTCCATCACCGATTGGACTGGTTGGTGCGTCGGCGTGACACTCTTCCAAGTTAAGCCATCCAAGTGGGATCAACAATTTGGAGAGGTGACCATACCTCTCTTGGTATGCGTATAACTTCTTTGGTTATGCCATAGATAATCAGTTGACTGGTGACCGTGAGAAGATTTCTTTACCGACGAAATCATCAGTCGAATATGTCGATCAGGGTTGTTAGCAGTTTTCTCTGACAGAAGGGGTCTAATCACTCTACGGAGGTCATTTTTAGGGAGACTGGCTCTAATTTCGTGATGTCCTGTAAAATCCTTTTGCTATCTTATGCATGTCTTTGTATAGTCTTTATTTCGGTCCTATCCATTCAAGAGCAGACTACTGGATAAACTAAAAAGTCATTCAAATCAGGATAAAATTATGAGTTGCGACCTCTTTCGGGTACTCCTAGTAAAATTTCAATTGTTTTACAAGAGTAGTTATATACTTCGTCGAAAAGAGTAGATTCATATTACTCTTAGAGTTGTCCCATACTTCAGTGATTAAAGACCCTCTAGTAAAGAGGACTCTATTCTAGGACCCCTATTATTCCATCGACAGGATAGAATGCGGAAACGAGACACGGATTCGAAAACATCAAAGGGGGACAAAGTTCCGAAAATCAAAACCCAGATAGGCTAAAATTTCGATATTGTGTGAGTTCAATATACAGTACAACCTCTCTTGTTCGACATGATCGGTGCCAGACGCTCTCTCTCTGACCTCGCTAGTTTGACATTTTTTTAACCACGCCCACTATGACGTCACGCAATCGTGATTGGCTCATTTGTTTTTACGACAGCTAACCTTCTAACCTTCTGTTTTCCTAGCATTAATTTCCAGCCTCCTTGCCATACATATAGAAGTCAAGTAGGAGACTAAAACTTAACAACAACAAATGCGGAGGTTATGACGTTCGATTTGACGGGTGAGGTGCAATCGTCCGAGTCCGGCATGGGTGCGTTCGTGTTCGTCGGTAATATAATGGACGGGGCGGGAGAGGGAAGAAGTCTCCGCCCACTGTCGAACTAAGAAGGTCCGGCACTGTCGAACTAGGGAGGTTGTCGAACAAGCGAAGTGTCGAACAAGAGAGGTTGTACTGTATTTTTATTTGCTTTCTTTTTGCCAAATTTTCAAAGAAAAATGAAGAAAATCACGCAGTATCCATATCGAAATTTTGGCCTTTCGGTGTGTTGACTTTCGGAACTTTGTTCCCCGGCCTTATGCACTCAAAAAAATATTCTGGTTAAATACGACCGTACTATTTCTATCTGGTTATAATAACTGAAATTCTGGGTAGTGTAATGAGAAAAATAATTTTTTTTAACAATATAGCTAGTTAAACCAACAATATTTCTGGTTGAACCAGTCAGAATTTTGGTTAAACCAACCAGAATTCTGATTATTTTAACCAGAAAAAATAACAAAGGCCTATTTAATCTTCTTTTTTTTCAAATTTATTATTTAACGGACGGAATTGCCCTTTTTGTAAAGTTCTTTCATATATTCGTATTACAATTATTGTAATATTTTCGAGAGCTGCAGATCAACATAAAAAGATGACGCAATACTTTACATTTATGTATGAAATATAAAAATGAAAAAATTTAGGAATTGCAGAAACCTACACCAAATATAGTAGCGGGTATGAGTCGATTTCCGCCCGATAAACAATATTTTCAAAACGTAAACAAACAACTGTCTAACAAACAAGACAAGCTGGTGCTTGAAAACGAAATCAAAAAATTGTTTACTGGATGGAGATCGAACTCACGACCTACGATTTTTCTGTTTGATTTAACATGTTAGTTAAAAAGCAAATAAATCTAGGGGATAAGTGACGAGGTCGTTCCTCAATTTTTTCCAAAAAATGTTCAACGTTACTACCACCCTGATATTTAAAAATATTGTTTGCAACAAATTAAAATTATTTGGCAATGTCCAGAAGAGTTTCTGACTTCAAAGTAAAAAAAAAACACACATTTGATAAAATTAAATATTATCATGACATTCCGTGTTAGTAGAACGTCCGTAGAACATTGTTACTTATATAGCATAATGAACGTTGCATATAATTTATTTGTATTGAAATTTTGACGTGTATCGAGTACAGTGCATGTAATCCGAGTTATACGATTAGGATTTAATCATTACGAGATCCTTAAACAAATTATAAGAACTTTCCAGAGGCCGCTGATCAGAGCATACGACCAAAGGATGGAGTCTCAATGCATTATATTTCTTATCCGGTATTATTTTTTTGTTCATAAAATAAGAAAACATTAAAAAACAGAAAACTTTGCCTAATAAATTGTTCTAAAATTTGCCGATGAGTTTCTGATCTTACAAAGAAACAAACAAAATCTGTTGAAGATATTAATTATAAACTAAACTAATATATTTTGTTCTTTTCATATTATTTAAGAAATAAAGAAATCGCAAACCAGTTAGAACTCGTGCGACCCATCTGGCATAATTATAAATTTGGAATCTTATATTTACTAAATACATCTTTAATAATGAGATTTTCTATGTGAATCCGATACGAAAATTGGATCCTGAGATATTTATTTAAGTAGCATTATATACCAAAATCACTTTGAATATCACGCTTGATTTGTTTTATTAGTATAGGTCGTCTTTTTTTTGGAACTAACAGTCAATTCGCGCCGCAGCCAAAACCATTTTAATTTCTTACCAACCCAGATTTGTTCTGTACAAAAATTTAACGAAATAAGATCATAGGATACTAAGGCTACGAAATCTTAAAAAATGTTATTATTTACATAAAGACCAATTACCAATTCTATGGGCTTACATAGAACCAAATTGCGGATTCGAACTATCCTACATTTAAATTTGTTTTTTCCCCTTTTTTTACGTTTAAAAATTACATTATTTTTATTCCTTTTTACAAGATTCTTTGGTTATTCAGGATGCAAAACGAGTTTTTACTTTTTCGAATGCTTCTCCTTTTTTCGATCAATATTGTTAATAAAAGAATTTGTTGATATAAATATACTTTTTTAATGCACTGAAAGCTTTTAAAGCTATAGAATTACGGGTATTAAACAAAAGTTTAATAAGAAAACTTCTGTTTTCTGTTGCAAATAATAACAATAATAAATAAAAATAGGTCGTGTCAGTGGTTGGAAAGTGGAGGGTCATTTCCAATGTAATTTTATACCTAAAATCCGAATCCGGAACCAAAATTGTCACGTCAGGATTTGTCATTTGAGGTTATTATCCAAATTTCAAATTGGCGTACCTAAAAGAAGTATCGTAATTGAACTCTGGAACTTTCAAATTAAAGAGAAAGAGCAGTATTATGTGCAAACGGCATTTTTTTTGTTCATCCTTCAGATTATACGCAAAAATTACTTCCGAAAAGACCTTTTACTTTCAAACAACAAAACTATGCTGTTGGTCAACAACTTAAAAAATTAGGTTTTACTGACTAAAGTTGCTAAGATAACTAAAAAATTAACAAATCATATATTTTCATCAAACGTAATAATTAAATTGTAGTCACTGACTCAACTAATTTAAAATACAGGGCTAAATTACTGTTACTTTTCGAAGTAATTCCTTACAACACTATTATTAATTGCAGGGTTCGAAGTTTATTAAAATTTTGTCCGTGTTACTCGACTCATTAAAAAATGGGTTCCAAAAATAATTTTGAAACCAGTCAATTAAATAAAAATGATTTTAGTAGCGGACTAAACTTTTATTTAATTGACTGGTTTTAAATTAATTTTGAAACCTGTTTTATTATGACTGGACTAACACAAAATTTATGTTTATTAATTATTAACTAAATTTTGGATAGATTGATAAATTATTTCTTCTTTTTAAAAATTGTCGTTGATCTATTAATATTTTCCAATATCAAGTATGGCATTCCATGTTCCCCAGTTCCTCCTAAGCACGTTTCTTGGGTCTCTGACGTCTTTTCCCGTGAGAACCACGTACTCGCCCACGCATCCAACGGGACGTACATACGTGCCACTTCCAAGGCGCACAGTAATGCGACCTTATTCAATTAGCGTGCCCTGTAATTACCGCGCTCGAAAACGCGTTACTCCGCGGCTTGTTCACTCTCGGACGCCCTAGTCGCATTCTCTGCATCCTTTCTGTCGCTCTCCTGCATCTCTTATATGCACCTAAAAAGAAAAAACAACAATAAAGTCCAGATAAGTAATCCGTCTTGTCTTCTCTCCTCCCTGCTGTTATCCCAATGAATTGTAATTAATCTCCTGTATCCTTTCTTGTTTGAAGGAATCTTCGTTTCGATCAATAGTAATTAACAGTCATTTTGGGAAACATTCATTGATTTCAGTGTTTTCAATATTTTTCGATTTTCGTGTAAATCTGCGTTCGTGGTTTATTTAATATTCTGAAAATAACAAAGAATCATTCTATATGAGTTCCTTAACATATTAACGAGATTGATTTATTTATGACATTTAATTTAAACCCGAGGTAAAAATTTAGGACTGTTACTTAAAACAGGGTAACACTGATGATAGACTACAAAACTCCTAACTTTTTATATAATTTTTAGTGTACTTGCCAATAAATTTTGAAATAAAGATTTTTAGCGAAACGAAATAACACACAAAATATCTTAGGATGAAAATATTGATATAATTAACAACTGGCCAAGTCGCATTCAATCTGACTGGTTTTGGCCAGTATAAGATAAGAAACTTGCCGATTTCACTGTTCTAGTTTCGTCGGTATCATTTGTTATCAGTAGGAAGTGTACAGAATCGAAAGGCCTTTACAGAATGGGAGCGACATCAGTAAAATGCATTCCTGTCGAAAACTTTGGTAGCGAACACTATGCAAATTTTGACGACTACATCGTAATCGCATCGCCTCACGAAGATGCGAATAGCACGCGAGAACTTGAAACGGGAGAATGGTCCAGTGGAATTGGAAATGCGCCTTTGAATGGCTTGGCGATGGAAAAAAGAGTGGAAGCTGCCATCTTTTTGAGCAGAGGCTACCGACAAACTTCCGAGATCCTTAAATAGTCACGCGCCAGTTATTTCGGCAGTCGGCTGGTTTTCGATACGAAACAGGTCGAGGCAGTGTTCGGAAAATAGGGGGTGAAGTTCTCCAAAATTATCTTTAAATTTTTTTATGAAAATTTCATCCTTTAACTTAGGGGCACGATTTTTCTTTTGAACGGATTATTTTTGTTAATCTATTTACGAATTTGAACTCTTGGAAATTAAAAGTGGTAGATCCAACATGGCAGACAAAACTTTCGAAAATCAGCAGATTAATGCAAAAATTTTCAAGATTACTGAATTCATCTGATAACTTTTTTTTATGAAGATCTTCGAAGTCGATAATTATGATTTCAGCGTCAAAAAGTGTTTACTACTGCATCTGATTCCTCCTTTCAGCTTAACCCAGAATTAACGACTTGGACGTGAGGAGGTACTAGTTTCATATTTTATTTTTTATTTTTGTTTCAATTTTTCCCAGATATAATTATATAATAATACATCTTGCAAAATATAAGGGTTTTCCAGGAAAATGGAATGGATAGTATTCATTTCTTTTAATCTTGAGAAATTTTCACTCCCTTTCCTATATTTCATCCGCCATTTTGAGTTTTCAAAATTTGAAACTAATATCGTAATCAGCGACTCCAAAAAACTCCATACAGGTAACGAAAGACGGAATCATTGGATTTTATAAATTTTTGTAACCCGGATGGGGTTAAGGAGTGAAAATTGAGCAGATTAGAAATAAATTTGAAATAATGCAAAAAAGGTACAGTTTTTTATGAAATCTGGAGCACTGTGATTTTCGATGTGACGTAAATTTGAACTTATATTTTCGTACTATTTTGATGCCCGACTAAACTAATATTAACTTATTGATTTCCCAAGATTTGATAATAACGTCGAAAAACAGAATTTAAAAAAACAATGATTATAACATTTTTCTTCGAAATCGCCCGCTGATTCTGACCAGGGAATTTGACAAAGGAGGTCCAAATTTATTGATTTTGACTTATTTTAATTTTTTTAACGGCGTTTGGAAAAAAAGTTACAGTGTTGAAAGTTGTATCCAAATTTCGGAGTTTCGGAACGAAAAGGGTTAAGCAGATCCATTTTTTCAACAACGAGATATTATTTTAGAAGTCAATTAAAATGCAATGGCGCCTCAATCACTCAATCGAACAATTCAAATTTTTAGAACTTCATTTTTGTTACATTGGTGATTATACATTAGGATTCTATATCTTATTCATTAGCAAACATAAGATATAATAATATAGTCTTCATGAGCAAATATAATATATAATAAGACATTAAAATAGTAATTTATAAAAATAAGTATTAATAGGCAAAAAGAACTATTACACGGAGTTAGCTGAATCATTGATTTCTCAACAGCAGCTGATTACATTCAGTACAATTTTATTCAAAATATTTATCAATTTAAAAGATTCACATCAATTTTGATACTATGTTGCAATATGCGTTAGTTATGATGTATATATCAACTTATAAAAGCAAATAATAAAAAAGATAATCGTTAATTATAAAGATCTTGATGCGATATTTCTGATGTCTTCATGGTCAACCCAATAATCACGACACCGTAAAAATAAAATAAATTTAGAATTTAAGATGCTATTTGATATAACAAAATAAAGTAAATTATTTTGAATAAATACAACGATTAAAATATTTTACATGTGATACGCATGTATTCAAATTATTGAATTAAAAAAAAAACATTATTTAATTTTCGAATATTAATATAATAACATATCTACAGCAGAATTACAACATTTAAGCGTGATATGAACAGAAAAACATAAAGGTGCCTGTAGATTTAGATATGATATGTCAGTGTTCTCTTATAGTTAATTCGCAAGTAGCTAACAGTAAGATGTCCAATTTCGATACTTACTTTTTTTTTGGGGTGATCAAAAGTGCAATAAAGAAACGGGAATTCCTAATTAAAAGAATTCAAAACGACCTTGACACGACATGAAGTCTTCATGGTAAAACCAATAACACCTCGAGAATAGTACACTCGGCACTCAATAACTTTCGTATTTAACATGTTTTTAAAAATTCAATCTCTTTTATGTAAAGCTTGTATAATACTTGATGATTTCGAAGTCCATTTTCATTCGTTCCGCGACCGCGACGAATACTGGTATTCAAGGTTGATTTTAAATTTATAATTGACCCTATTTTATTTGAAAATGTGCAATAATTGTCAATTCGATACACAGTTTACGCTGTAAAATCAAGATCTGACATTCCGCCATCGTAGTCATGAAGCGACAACTTATGTGATCTACTCAAGTTAAATTCATTATCTTTGTAATAATTGCAAATAAAAATCAAAATTTTACTATTTTCTTAAAAAAGATGAAATGTTATTTCTATAAAATATGAAATTATGAAAATACTACTGTTTGTCAGTGGACAACAGCGCGAAACTCGAGTTGGTATCAGTTTGCAATCGGCAAATTGTCATGCATAATTCCGCGAATCCTAAAGTACCTTTCTCCACAAGTGAGTCATGGTACTGCATTCTGAGCGGAGATTTCAGGAACATAAAAACGCTTCTTTAAAAGGCCTCAAGTACGCATTGGTGAAACAAAATCCTTCGCTGTAATAACGTCAAAGTTATACATTCAGTTTCCCGAGAATTCGTACAAGTCTCGCCATCAAGTGGGTTTACATTTTGTAAATATTCCAAGGACAAAAATTAAAGGAATTTTGTTGGTACTTAATGATGGCGTAACAACGAACCAGTAATGAATATGCGAGTACGGTATAAAGCCTCTATTGTTTGCATCGAGATTTCTTTGAACTTTGTTGTAAAAGTGTCTTTATTATAATAATTAAAATGTATAAAAATATTAATGGTGCATAAAATGTGTCGCAGAGCCACCGGAAACATATATCTGGATGCTCTAGAATAAGAAGCATGAGATGATGGAAGCAAATGTCTTCTAATATATGTGCATTGCACACCTTCAGCAATATTTCTCGGTATCCTCGATTCGAGGCTGATTGAGTACCATTCTGGGCTTTGATTTCGAGGTGGAGGCGTGGCAGACATCCAAAAGATCTTGACCTCTCGTAACACTCCTCTGCCAACTGCATTGTAGAAGTACGGGGTCAACGCTTGTCAGTTTCAATCGGCCTCTGTAAACGGACGTCGGCAGAGAATTGGAGTTACGTCCATACGAAATCGATCCTGTCTGCACTTAAGTGTACTTGAATCTTGGATTTTATACCAAAGCAATAATTATTCAGTACGTATAAAAAGTTCTATATAGTTTTGAATTACGTAATAAAATTTTTAAATTATCATTGGCGATTACTTTATCTTCTTGACAAGATGTCGTAATGGTATATAATATATAGAATGAAGCTGGTAACATCACTATGGGATCATTTAACCATGTTAACAATCTTGAACGTCAAAAAATAAGACCTAAAATATCATAAAAAAAAAATAAAAAAAAAACAAATGCACAGTAACACCGATGTCATCTAAATCATTGTTTGACGTTTAATAAAGTCTTGTACAATGAAATATTTCACATCGCTGTCACAAACAGGTACTTTTATAACATCCAAGTATTTGCAAGCCCTTTTACAGTACATTACGCTAAGACTCGAATAGAGCAAAAGTCCAAAAGCCCCATATAAACGACAACGGGGAACGCCGAGGATCAAAAGGAATACAGAACAACAAATCTTCAATGGAATAATCAGACAACGAAAAATGATTCGGTTTACGAACACATCCTCCGTGCAATCGAGCATACCCCGGGGGTTGATCCGCGCCGCGGGATTCTTGATATACGCCATCGTAAAGCTCGTGAAATTGTAGTACAATGATGGTCTGATGCCTCCATTACGACTCGCACTGATGTTATTACGTCCTCGGTTGAAGCGGTCGTAATTTTTGTTTCCAAAGTCATGGGGAATCCGAATTCGAACACGCAACTCAGAATCCGGTGCCGCCGACCGTTCCCAGGGGGTTTGTCGTTGTTTATTCTTCGCACGTACGTTTTTAATCTCTTATTTTATACCGTATAGATTTATTTGACGCCAGCCGCTTTTATTTGTCAAAGGGCTTGTAATTGCAATAATAAAATTCGAGATCTTGTGTTTTATACTGATCGTTTACGTTTCGCTGTGCTTTAATTAGAACGACTGGGAATTTCCTCGTGGGAACCTGAGTTATTCGTTGTTTCGAGTCCACTTTTATCACAAATGTTCAGAAAGTTGGAGAAAATGATTTCCTATCATTTCAGCACGGATCAAACGAACATGTCACAATTATTCTGTCAAAAACTGCAACTTTAAATTAATGAGATTTTATTTCTGAAATAAACAAATATGATCCATGTATGCAATTGATGGTTCGATATCAAGGTTTCTCAGTAGACAGTTGACAGTGAGCAGTCGAGCGTTGGCGGGAAGCCAAGATCAGTATCGTAAATGTTTCAATTAATAGAACCCTGACCTCGATGACATTCGACCCGAACTCTTTGATGTGTATAGTTATCTCACAAGCTGCATTACAGCATCAAATTAATCGGTTAATCGGTTCACAGACTAGTAACTTTATTCATCGCGATTTAAATAGATTGTATACAAAAACTGCAGCGCAGAAAAAGTTATTTACTTTTTTGGTACCACTAAATCCATCATTAAGGCTCTTCCAAAATGTTCGAAATTTAATTTATGTCTCCTCTTTACTCTATTGGTAAACAACAATGATCGAACATGAGGTATTTTACACTTAACGAGACACAAAGACGGAATAACTGGTTTGAAATAAATTCGTCGTTTGTCGGCGGATCGACACCCATTGTTCTCTTGTTGAAATCTTTAGTGCGCGAAAATAATCCGCGGACTTTTTGGCGCCGCGGCCGTTTTATTAGTTGTATTTCACGCACCGATGTATTCATATGCTAAATCGCACCTTGGGGTTGGACGAAAACCTTCGTTACGCGTTTTGAGCATCGGCAATCAACCTCGTCGAGGACCTCGTAAAAATCCGTGATTTCCGATACACTGTCGTATAAAAATCATCCGCTCAGAATCGACGGTTCCTTAGCTCACGCGAAAGATCCCTGTAAAAATTCAATTCTCCCATTCTTGACAGCCGTAAAATCCTCGTCCTGTGTCTTCCTGGTCTTTTGAGTCCTCGTTCACGTTTTCTTTATGTAATATTGCGATTCGAGCGAACTGAAAGTGTCAGACATCCGCAGAAGGTCATCCTGGAGTAACAGACGTCTTCAGATAAGAAATATCGTATATTTTAATTAAATTGGTATTGAAGGTAAACAAATAAATGGACACTTTCATCCATAAACTTTTCTTCGTTCAGTGCAATAAAATTTAAGAAGGAAAGACGTTTCATGTCGTTAAATTTGAAAAATTAATATTGTCAATAAAGATGAAGAGATAGAGCTAATATTCTTCCACTTTTGCGTTTTTCGTTTAAGCGCATATGTTTAAAAAAATATCAGTTGATCCATAATCTTTATGCATTCCTATGCTATAAAAAGAAAAGTTTCTGCATTCATAATTACAAACATAAAGCTTAAATTCGTTAGAAATTAGTTTTTTAGACTGAAACACTAGTTGGAAAAAAACCGATTTTTTGGTGTAACTGCTTCATCACACCTTGACTCTTATATGCAATTATTTTGAGTTAAGCCTTTGAGGACGGGAGAAACACATTTTAAATACAATTTTCAACGCAGTATTTCTTTACGATTAGGTAAGTCAAAAAATTTGCTAGAACCATTTCTTATGGTATAAAGTCCGCTCTTTCAGATCCTGAAGTCAAAATGCAAAAAAATGAAAATCGGAAAAGATACGGCCAATGTTTGAATTTCCGATACATCCTTTTTAAAATTAAAAGATGGCCGACCTAGAATGGGGGTCAGAAGAATTTTTTTTTCTTTTACACAAACATAACGTAGTAACTGAATTGTTTAAAAAGTTGTGAATTTTCAGCACACTTCATAGCTAGTGGTTTCTGAGGTCCCTGAGTACGAACCTGAAATCAGACTTTAATATTTCAAAATGGCGGATCCATCATGGCGGACGGATTTTTGAAAATCAAACGAAATCGGTTTGGACCGTGTTACTCGAGGGTTTTGAGATCGCTGATTTCGAATCTGAGGACAGATTTCCAAAATTCAAAATAGCAGATTCAATATGGCGGATGATTTGACGAAAATCAAACGAAATCTATTTGAAACATGTTACTCGAGGGTTTTTGAAATGGCCGTATCTTTTCGGATTATCATTTTTTGCAATTTTAGCTTGAGGATCTGAAAGAGCGAGCTTGATACCATAAGAAATGGTTCTACCAAATTTGTTGGCTTACCTACTCCTACAGAAATGCTGCGTTGAAAATTGTATTCAAAATTAAAAACCCTATATTCAGCTTCTATAACACTCACAAGAAATTGAGAGACCAGAATTTCAAATTGTGTCATGGAATGTCGGGAATATAAGCTCGTCATTTTTCAAGTGCAGTTACGAACGGTCGCATTGACGTTGTGATTCACCAATAACAATTTTGCATATTCCTGGGGCATTGTTCGAGAATTACACCTTGCATCATACAAAAATACAGGAATTTCGCAAAACGGTTAGTCGGCGATAAAAATCTTCAGTAATCTTAAAAAAGCATGGATGCAATCATCGTAATTTGGAACTGTCACGCCTATTTTGGCGACGAAAATTCCCGGGTGATCAGGATTCCGTTATTCCGAAGAGAACGCATAAACAAGACTTTATTAACACCTTATTAAAACGGCAAGTTACGGGGGTTAAATGAAAAGGGAAGCACCGACTATAAAACAAATCTCAGGTGTAAATACGATGTGATTCGAAGAGGCAGGACTCGTGTTTAAAAGTCATAACCTCGTCGTTTTGCGCGTGGGACGTTATTTGGCTTTTTGAGATTTCGAAGATGAAGAGTCTGCAATTTATGCAGAGATCGCGTATGTCGACCTTACTGTCACCTTATGTTGCGTCCGTAACTTTGGAATTCGATAGTTTTTAATATTTTTTCGTCGTAAAACATAAGTTACCTTGAACGTATCATTTTCGTTTTTAAATAACTGCTCTCTTTTGCAAGTTATAAAAATGTCATCTTTGAGTATTTTGAAGTTACAAGGAGTATATTTACTTTGACCTGGAGAACAAGTTCAAAGACAGTATTTAATTTTTCTCTTCGACAAAACCAATACTCTATTTATACGTATATAAAATATCGGCTTGTGGGCCATGATCCTTAAATTGAGAATAAAATAAATAGTACATTTTTAGGAATTGATAAGTTAGAAAAAGTAGTACAAAAATGTTAGTTGAATCAGGAAAACTACTCCAGCATCATATTATATGAATAATTCAAATTAATTGTAACTTTCGCATATGAAAAATGGTATATTCGGTGAATGAAATTATAAAAAGAATTGTTTGTTAGATTGTATTTAATTTCATAGAAACCAACGTGATAAATTAAACTTCTTTTGTATCTTGTTGGCATCATACTGGAAACCTACAAAAGCTACTTTTAACCTACTTAAACAGTGACTCTTTCTAGAAATTGAAATTGTACAATTTACCTTATAAGCAAGATAGTAAAATCGTTATAGTATTTCTCAATTTCATATTTTTTAGAAATTAAATTTAAGTGTGTTGGAAAGTCAATTTTTATTTATTCTGATTGATCAAAAAAATTAACTGCCACTTTTAGTCTCAAGAATACAGTTTTTCAGTCTTTTAATTTAGTTTAATATTTTGGCTAATAATATTAATCGAAACATCCCAAAATCATTAATCATACAGAGTATTGTTATCGTTTGGTTTTATTAAATAAACCTATAGGTTTAGGGAATAAACTTGGACATGTCATTTTCTATATATTGTTCTCTACAAAAAAATAATATTGGTAATTACTATTGTTATTAATATTATAATACGAAGGACAGATATTGTCGTGAAACTGTAATAGTATGAAAAATATTTTTTTCAATTGAAAAGGAGAAATTGCCGGATGTAAAGTTTCGAAATTGACAATTTTAAAATAATTTCTTGGAGAATTCGCAATTTTATTTAAATCTCTGTAATATTGAAAGCAATTTTAACGCGTTAGGTATCTTTAAAGACTAAAAGCCCGAGTAATGGAAAAAGTGTATTCGTGTCAAGGTATTAAAATCGATATCATGATTTTGCATTATGTAGGGTAAAAGCAATTACGCGCAAACCCTTTTGCTCTCAGGACCCTTCCGAATTACGTTATTTTCGAGCCTATTAAAGTAACCCAGCCATGTTCCGGATGTAATAGAAATGTTACGTGTTATTGAACAGAATTCGTAAAATTCGATACTACACTATGCTACCTGGTAATTTAAAAATTGTAATCCAATTGTATAAACATTTATACATTATAACGTATTCTTACAGGATATTTAAATTCAGAAATTCGTCCTAACTTAATTCTACAATAATGATAAAAATATAGTAACAGATAATATATACATATTTATTGGTAAATCTACAAACATTATCAAATAATACTACAGTAGAGTCCCGATATATTTGCGTCTCGCAATATTTAAGTCCCAGCAGTTTTACCCAGTTCCGTTTCGTTGTATTTGTCTGTCACCTCTCCCTTTTTCCCCCACCATGCGCGCTGGGGCCTCAGGAAGGGCCTGATGTAATGTCACGAACGTAACGCGACTGAGAAGTGTGGGAGAAGCGGCACTCCCCTTCTTTTGACAAATATAAGGAGACGGGAGGGGAAGGCGAGGGACCGAGCGGGCAAATATATCGGGACTTTATTGTATAGATCTCGTATCTCGATACATCCATGTTCTTTTTTTCTATTTTTTATACGATTATATCAACTTGCAAAACTAATTATTCTTCACCCACCAAACCTGTTGTATGCTATTTTCCTGCATTTAATTCATATAAAAATAAATTTCTTGTTTATAAAATATATTAAATTCGTCTTGTAAATATGCAGATTTCTAAATATTAAAAGTATCGCTCAATTACTCACATTCAACAGTAAGAAACTACGGAAGAAAATTTTAATTGAATTGAAAATTATTGAAATTGAAAAATTTAGTTGACTTATGATGCATAATATTTTTAGGTCGAAATAGCTCTAATATTTCCTCCAACCCTTTAATTCATCAAGATATTTCGTCTTCTGAAAGGAAATAAATATTATTTTTTAATAATATCTCATGTTCATGCTGTAAATTACATTTGTCATGTCTACAAATACAAAACCTAAATAACAAACGAGGCGAATACAAAAAAAACATGAGTTAAATTTGGATTTTGATTCAAAATGTTGTTTTACTTTTATCTTCATTTTATCATCTTATTGTATTGGAACTAATTATTTTGTATGTTTTAATTGTAGTCGTCGCTAATCTAAAGAGTTCCATAAAAATATAGAGATATTGATTTTCTCAAATTTCTTGATTATTGTCCTCAACTACGGGATGATTGAATCGTATACCGCTATTAAACAACCATTAGAAACATCAAGTATAACGGTGTTACCTTCGAAATCGTGGTTTGTGGGAAAATGTAATCTTTTGTTTAGTAAAATGTATACTATAACAGTATTTGATTAAATACTGACAGAAATATTGGTGGACTAATTAAACATTTGATGGACGTCTTTGACGAGCAAATCACGTTGATGTATTTGTAAGACATTAAATTTGATACAGCTTTTTACACTTGCCTAGGAAAGCATAATTTTATTACTTAATTACATTTCTAATTGAATCCTAATAGAATTATTTTGAAACAGGAAATAACAATTTCCAAACGTTTTAATTAGTTATCAATTATTGTCAGGCCTGTGGTAAGTAATTTTCATATTTTTCTTTTAAGATAATACTTTAATAACAAAAATAAATCGTATAATGTAAAGAAAGTCAAATTTGATTTAACTCTTCGGCAAAATGTCAATAAAAAAATGATAAATTATTTGAAAATTACCCACTTTTTATTAACGTTTGTCGGTCACACGTCCTAAAATTGCGAAGAACAACAGACGGGGTCTACCGGACCCCAATGCTTAAAATCGTTCCTGTATTAGAAGAGTATGCCGTCGCAAGTTACAAAAATTGTGAGACGTTGTTCAACCATCTCAAATTATGACCCCATTGTTCAATTTGCATAAGTTTGGATCTAACATAGTAAAGAAAATTACAAATAAAAAAAAAGTGCAGAAAATGACTTTATTAACTTCAAAAATCATAACTTATTATATTTTTAATATTTTTTAATGAAATTTTCTGGATGTACTTTGCAGATTACGGTCCTGTAGAAAAAAATAGTCTATTGATGTACAATTGAAAAAAGGTATTTATTTCGATAAATGAAGGGCATAAGCATTAAAAAATAAAATACATAATTTTTACCTACATATTTTTTTTATTTATACATAATTTTTAAATATAAGGTATATAACTGAACAAATAAAGTAATTTACATTCTAATAATCGAAAATTTCTGAAGCATCTCCGCCAATAGTTTCATCTTTCTCAGTCACTTCTAATTGCTTACGAATATTACGAACTCCTCAATTGGAAGACATCTCTAAAACTATAAATAATACATGTCTCAGAATATTATTGACAGTAAATAATAGATGTACAATACGCATTATTTACAGTGTTATTTCGACTATTTATACTACATGAATCATGAAATAAAACCTTTTTTTATTTTCTTCGAAGTGTACACCGTAGTCACACTGGGGTCTGCTGGACCCCGCCAGGAAGTCGACTAACTTTTGTAACGTACCACGAGTATACTGACGTTTCTCAAACAACGGCATTGCCAGAAATTTATCGGTAGTACTTTAAATTAATGAAAGGTGTTCCAATGTTTCTAATTTGAGATTATTAAAGCGAATTATTCAATTTTAAATTCATCGTGGGGTCTGCTGGACCCCCAGTGACCGGCGAAGGTTAATAAAAATTCTTTTAAACATTATATTTAAAATTAGTATTTAATTTTAATAAATAACATATTAGTCGAAAGAGAATTTTAATATAAGCCCTGAAAATATTCAAAATAATTTCGTTTCCTGCCACCGAAAATTGGGTTCAGGAATAAAATCGGGTCATTATTTCGGTACATGCGGCAGCGTTTTTGCGTAATACTTGCGTGCCCTCCGAACTCCATCGGCCTACCATAACCATTTTTTAGCATCTCGTCGACACTGAGGCATTCCGTGAGAATCGGGTGGTGAACGACCTCGTCGTTTCGCAAAAATCGACAAGTCGATATCGTGCGGCGCACACGTACCTATACGTGCGTGGCTATTAGAGTCCGTATGACGGAGCGCGCCCACTAAATTATTGTTCTTGTACCGCGGTGCCAAAATGTTTACAGCCTTTGCACGCCGCGGATGGCCTCGCGGGAGAAGGCAAGAAGACTAGAAGGAAATGCCGAGGACGATGGAGGAGGCCTTCCACTCGCTGGGTTAGTTATGACTTTGCTAAGAACCGAGCCGCCTTCTTCGAAATTGTTTGCAAAGTCACTTGACGTCTCGCCCTTCCCAACCTTTCATTCCCTACCATGCACTTCGCTTTTCAATAACGCAGCCCTTAAATGGTCACAAATTTAAAAATTTAGTTTTGGGTCAGATCTAACCAAGATTTTTGGATAAGAACTTACCGATATAAAAATCGGTTAATTCTAACATGTCAGGGATATTTATACTTTGTCCAGGATTTATCAATGGTCAATTACTAACTGTCATCATCTCCCCCTACGCGAATTACGTGTAATGTCCTTTGGAAATTTGACCAGCATAATACAAAAATCTGATTCGTTCCTGAAATTTGAACACTTGCAAATTGAATTTGAGGCTTTCCGAACATTAGTTGGTGAGTCTCGACGAATCTCTTGGGCGTAACCTCCTCGAGGACTATGCTGGGGTTACTCCTAGCATAGATCTCCGCAATGAAATTACTGCAACATTCAGTTCGTCATCCTAAAGGTCCCTGGAGGGCTGCGGAGGGTCGAACAAGACAGGGAAGATCCACGCCCAACGATGACCCTACGACCTCCGAAATCGGTTGAAAAAAGGAACCGACGAACCTCCAAATTAGAGCTTTGTCAGTTCATGTTGCAGAGAATACTTCGCCGCCATTAATATTAATTAGAAACGCAACAAGGAGGCGACTGTTGTCTACTATTGTTTCAAGATTCTAACACTTCAGAAGCTTCAGTTCAAACGTAAAGGAGTGTCGAAAACAGGTTGTATTCCAAGGATTAGTATCGATTATGACATCCCAAGGGATATATCTGAAGAGACTTTTTCATCCGAGAAGATTAAATTTGAACTGGCGAAGATGACTTTGTTGTCCACAAAACACCTTCGCATTGTTTGGATGTCAACGGGTTACTAACCGATGCAAGCCCTTGACTATTGTCCTAATGCGGCGTCCTTTTTGAAAGGCCCAACCTGCCGCTTAGTTGACACGTAAGTGCGAATATTTCGAAAATGATCACTACAATAATGAAAACAATTTCGTTAAATATACAATTAAACATCACCTTTTCGGAAAAAATAGTGTTAACGCCCAAAATCGTGAGGACAGTTATAAGAAGCAACTTTTGATAAACTCCGCAACTAAGACCGACATTAAATGTCGTTTTGAATATCACTATCATTGTCGAAATTTTAGCCTGTCAAAATGTTTACAACTACGTGAAAATTGAACAGGGACGCCCTAAGTGCTTCTCTCACTTGAAGTCGTTTAAGAGGCGAAGATGACTTCCAGTTGGTCGTTAAAGGCGCCAAAGAGTGGGACTCTGCCCCCTTATTGCTCCAGTGAAGTATACAGACGAACCATCTCGGCGTTTTATATAGTAATTAGGATGAGATTCGCGGCGGCAGTACCACCCAAGGCCAGGTAATGCACCAACCCGAACGTCTCTATTAAATGGCGGATTAAGTCGAGGTAATCACAACGTTCCAGCTCCAAAGCTGCACTTTTGCGCGTAATGACCATCCAGAAAAGACCGAGAGAGTGAGCAGTAATAGACTTTGCTTTCAGTGTAGAGCTACCTCGTGCTTTTTGTGTGCTTTTTTCTGGTGTCTACCACTCTCGACCTTTTTCATTTTCTGCCACTCGTGCATTCATTGTCGTAAATGTCATAAAACCCCTATTTCTGAAGTTAAGGTTTAACAAAGTGCAAAATAAACATTGTCCTTATAAGTGTCAAGAATATTAATTAAAGATGCAATACCTTTCCCAAAAAATATTTTTTAAAGTAACATGATAAAAAATTAGTATATATATTTCATTTGACAAATACTATAATTTAAAGTCAGTTTTATATTATTTAAAAATAAAGTTTTAAATACATTCAATTTGGCAGATTTAGTACTGCGACTACGAATTTCACATGCAGCCGCTATAGTAACTTTTGAAATCATTCAACAATGATTTAGTTCTAGCTTCACCAATTTTTTCCTAGTTTCACTACTATGAAAATAATGAAAAGCTATTTAATATTGATGCTTATAAAAACTTTTTTCGAAAATACATTTTGTTCGAATATTTATCCAACAATTTTTGTACGTTTTTGTTTATCAAAAAGGTGAAAGTTCGGTCTTATTGTAGGCGAAAAACTTTAAAAAATGACTAGATTTGGATTTAGCACGTCGAAAACCTTCGGAAAAGGGTTCTCTGGTTTTTTATAAATGCAGTTTAATCTGATTTTCGCCAAATTGTGTACAACCTTTTGTTCCGACACAAAAACATACTAAAAATGGACAAAAACGGATTTTTTGTTGTACGTTTAGATTAAGTTATCCCAAATCATGACGTGAGAGAAGAATTCTAAGTAAAAACGTCGGTCTTATTTTGCCAGTTATTTTCATATAATTACACATTAACTAAATGCATGAAAAACATTTTTACATTTTGACAAAACTTCGATAACTCGATTAAAAAAAATCGTATCAGAATAATTAAAAAAGCCCTTTAAAGCTGATGAATACAACTTTAATATGCGTTTCGGGAAATTGCGAACAAAAATGTTGTTCCGCCACAATAACTTAGTGAAAATGGTGCTTTTGAATTTTAGGTTAGGATATCTTAAAATCTTGACGTAATAGAGCATTTCTACGGCCAGATTTGGATTCAGTGTAAAGAAACTCCTCGGAAACATATAATCCGGTTTCTGGTTTAAATTGTGTCGGCTTGTGTAATTTATCCAATAAGGCTTCTTTTAACAAAATATTGACGTTTTTAACACTTTTGGTCCTGGTTTGGCATCGTTATAACGACTTTATTGCGGAGCAAAAAATCACAAAGAAAGCAACACTCCAAATTTTGCTCATTTTTTATTTCAAATGCACCACATCAGTTTTTGGGGGCTATTAACATGCATTTCTAACTACTCTAATCGGAAGAATACCCACCAAATCCGTAGACTATGTTTTATTTTTATACTTTACTGCAGAAATATTCAAAAAGTGTCATTGATTTAATAAAGGATTAATTTTTAAAAGAAATAGGAGCGGGTAACGTAAATACTTATAACTGATATATTCACATGAAATTTGTTTTAGAAATTAAAAACCTATTCTATTTAGTTAATATTGAATAATATCGGGTGAATTCTTACTTTTTAAAAATAACAATTCTTTAAAACACGAAAATTTTAGATAATATGCAATAGTACCCATTCATTCTAATATATTCTACAAAAATAATTATAATTACACATTTAGAATGTCTGACTGAAAATGTAAGAAAAAAATGCAGGTTAAAGAAGCAAAATTGGTTTTGATAGCATTGCCAAATATTTTAATAACATGCAGTTTAAATATTTATCAAATTTTTCAATTTGAAATTTATTTATCAATAACTACTACATGCATTTATGAATAGTAACAAATAACCTACTTTTTAATATCATTAATCGTAAGTGTCCAAGTACGTGATGAAGTACGTAAGAATTGCACATATGTAGCAAAGGAAATGATTTTATTCTAAAAGGTAGTCTAAGAGTCGGAAGGCATATAACAATAACGAAATCCATAACTAATTTAGAATACTATGTTCTTGGAATTTGACTTGATATAAAGAGTAAGTAATCACAATAAATCTTAATAATACATCGTCAAGACTCGCAATTCCCCTAAAAAGATTGTATCGTTTATTAATTCGCGTAAATCACTTTGCAGTACAAAATTTCCAGATTCAGATCAAATGGTGACGTCATTCTTCTATTATATAAGTGACCTTCGGTTAAGATTATGATTTCACGAATGTAGTTAAATCAGATGATGTTATCAAGCTAAAGGTTATTCGTAATAAATTAATAGACCGATATTATTTATTTCCCTACATTGTCCTGAATGCTTTTTCACAAAAATCAGAAGAAGCTACAATCCGTAATTGTGATAATAATTAAATCTTGACATAGAAGACTAGTCGCACTCCGAACCAATGCTTGGAACATTTCCACGCGCGTCTCCTATACCGAAAGAGATGGATGAGAGCAAAATCAGGAAAGACGGGGACGAACAGTTGCCGAATTTTCTATGCCCTCCAGTATTCTACGGTTTCTTGCAGAGCGTTTCGTTACTATTCATTATGTGCACGCATAACAAACAAAGAGTATGGATGTCTTCTTGAAAAAAATAAGGGGAAATATTTTTCAATTCCGGGTTGGTTTAAAGCATTGAAAGTCTGATCAATATGTAGACTGCCAAATTTAAGTCACCACGTTTGAAATTGAAGATTTCAACTTTACAATAGTGAAGGCTTTAGAGTCAAACAGCTGCTTAAAATCCATTAACTCATGTTAAATTAAACAGAAAATGCCAATATGAAAAATATCGACTGCAACACACACAGAACTGGGAAATGTTTACATCCACCTGCCCATGGGTTATGAAACGTCGCGATGAAAGTTCAGCGGCCCATGCAACGATTCTCGGTTCGATTCTAGCAAGAACAATGAATGACGCGAACTGGCCGTTCGCGAAATGCTGACCGCTTAGAGAGCTGCCAGACCAGAAACAATTAAGCTTCTTCCGCTATCTTGCGCGACCACGCGACTGGTCCGGTGGTCAGTGGCTCTCACTAGCCTTTGCAACAATGCAGAACTTTTTGAATTTAGAGCATCTTTTGTGAGGAGGATTTCAATCCTCACTTTTCATAATAGAAATTCTCTAAGTAATTGTTCTATTTAAATATTGTAGATAATTCATGGCTTTGTACGTTGGATTAATAGGTGTCACATAAAGGTTGGTTTTACTGCCCATTCAGGACGGTAGAGCAAATAAATTATAAATGTAATTCCGACAACCCCAATCCAGTGGTGTTAATGTTGTTATTAAATTTTCTGCGCATTTTCGCAACTGATTAAATTATCAAGATTTCATTTTGAATGGATCTCCTAAATAGCTTGGGCAAATATTTTATCCCCTTATAGTGGAGCCTGACACTCGGAACGTGGAACAGGCCATACAGCAGATGCCGAAAGAGGGTTATGATAAGGGTTGCATTTCGACAGTGGGAAAAGGAATGTGAAAAAGGCACTATACCTACAACGAACCGCATTTTCGTAACCGCGGTACATCAAAGACTTAAGCCCTCTGCGAGGGTTGGACTGTCGTAGACATTCATGCATATGGCGTTCCTGCATATTTATGAGATTTCTGTTCTGGCGACCCCTCGATGAAATATGCTGGCATCCTATCGAATCTCCTACTTTTCGAAGCCTTATTTTATTCGCCGATGTCCTTGCAAACTCGGCCCGGACAAAAGATCCAGAAAGCACCAACCCTGTTGCCCTGAAAGAAACTTGACTCGAAAGGGTTGTAGACTGAAGGGTTTGCGGATATTGTTCGCAAAAACGATAATGCGTGTTACATGTTTAGACAATTATTTTACTGGTAATTTAAGGAGTAGTGAAGAATCGCACCACACGTGTTCACCCTTTCTAAGGGTTACAAGTCATGTGAAAACCACGGTGGCCCATTTATTGGTGTTTTGGCAATTTCATTGTTATAAAGCATTGATACAATATAAACCTGAAAGGATGATCTATGGGACTAGATCTGAAAATTTGAAAGCTTATATTAATTACACATGCCGACAAATTTTAGAACCAAGAACCAGAACATACTTTTCCGAAGGTATTTGACGCGCTGAATTCGAATCCGACCTCAGAATAGCCCGTATACGTCTGGTTTTTGAGATATTTTAACCTAAAAGTGCAAAAAGTAACGTTTTTGAGGTACATTTGAGGTGGTGTAATGTCATGACAGATTTTTTTTAAACGATCATCACGGTATCTCAATGTACTATTTTTGCCCTTCAAAATCCGTTTCTAAACTTAGAAAAATCTTTATTGGTCACTGAGATGTCGTCTGTTGAAGTTTCTGAACTTGGCGATATTCAAAAACTGAGCAGAATCAGATAAAGCTTCAAAAATAGAAAGAAATTATCCACAAAGACCTAAATATCGAATGACTCTTAAAATGTTCGGTGTTGCTGAGTAGGAATTTGAAGACAGAATAACAAAATGCAAAATGTCCGACTCAATATGGATGACAGCTTTTCTAAAATCGACCTAATTCGCTTCAAACTTATTTCTCGGAGGGTTTCGAGGTTGCTGAATGCGAAACTAACACCAAAAACTTTGGTTTTAATAACAGGATCATAAAATTATGCAATTTCGAAACTCCGTATTCCGACATTTTGTATTTTGTTATTCTGACTTCAAATTACAACTCAGCAATACCGAACTTAATCCTTAGAAGCATGGTGCAGCATACGCTACACCTTTTTGTAATTCATTATTTACATATTTAAGGTAATTATTAATTAATTTTGCTGCAAGTTTTTATTTCCTTACTACAAGAACATGTTAGAAAACGTAAATACATCAATATTTTTAATTAATTATCATGTTATATTGTTCAAAAAAATTAAACAAAGTCTAAAAATGGTATATTTTTTACGGAAAATATATGTGGAAAAGAAAATATTACTGAAATATGACGAGACTGGGTACTCGGAGGTTTTCGGGGTCGCTGATTACGAATCTGACTTCAGAATTTCAAAATTCAAAATGGCGGCTCCAATATGCCCGATCGAATTGCACAAATTTACTTGATCAAGGTGAAATTGGGTACTCGGGGGTTTTCGGGATCACTGATAACCAATAAGGCCTCAGATTTTCAACATTCAAAATGGCGGATTCAAAATGGCCGACCGAAATATAAAAAGCAGTCACATTCACCCTCGATTTCAGTCGGCCATATTGGACCTGCCATTTTGAATTTTGAAAATCTGAGGCCTGATTCGTAATCAGTGATCCCAAAAACTTCAGAGTAACAAATTTTAGATACTTTCAGCTTACCGAAAAGTTTGGAAATGGATTTTGAAGGGCAAAAATAGTACTTTGAGATACCGTGACGATCGTGTTGAGAAAAAAAACTGTCTTGAAGTTACAGCACCTCAAATGTACCCAAAAAAAACGTACTCTTTGCACTTTTAGGTTAAAAGATGTTAAAAACCTGACACATAGGGGCTATTCTGGGTACGGATTCGTCAAATACCTTTGGAAAATATGTTCTGGTTCTTGAGTCTCCAATTTTCTCAAATTTTGTCGACCTGAGTTATTACTGGATGTACTAAATTTTAATGATTGTTTTGATAAATTGAAAGATTAAAAGGCATTCCGCAACTGGAGTTACCCCTGAAGCGGCAGCCGATATGAGGCTACCGATAAGCGGATGTCCAAAGGGGTGATTGTGCACTTAGCGAGCAAAGTCGAGAGGTAAAAGCGAAATGAAGTAAGTTAGCGAGCGAGTGTACGAGTAAATCAGTAAGCGAGTAAGTAAGTGTGCGAATGGGATACGGTGCATAGTCGGGGAGTCGGGGCAATTTGCGGCACGCGAGGTTCGCGGCAGCCTGAGGCCCGAGAGCGGCCACGCGCCACTCGCTCGTCTTCGTACGCGTGATTGGACGAGGCATCCGCAGTATCGCCATCGTCGCCAAAGAAAAGGGAACGAAATGATGCTGACAAAAACATCAGGTCCGTTCGAGCGAAAAATTGCATATCATGCATGTAACAGAGTCGTCGACCCTTTTTACATTTTACGTCATCGCCACGGAGTAATTGCATTAAGAATTTATGCGACCCTGATGTCATCTGCGGGCGACGCAAAAAACCTCGTGGGAATCGCGAGCAGTGATCTATTTTTACAGATTCGTCTTTATTTTAGATCAATTTTGTTTAGGAGCTTCATTTATTTATTGTCGAGTTTTCTATAGACTTTCCCAATCTTTCCAAATAAGGGTGGATTTATGAGTGAAATAATTTTTGGAATTTTTTATATTTATGGCAATAGTCAACAATACTTAACCTTTAAAGCGCCCTGGGGGTACTGGGAGACCCCACACATAAATATTACATTTTGTTTCCTTCTAAAGCTGCACTTTTACAGCATTTTTTATCTTAAAGAGCTACATTTCAAGAGGCACAAGTTAAATTTTTAGGACAAAATATTGAAAATTGGCTGAGTTGCAAAACGTCACAATTGTATTTCATTTTTTATAACGAGCACCAATAATGTTTTTATCAAGTTAACTTATCTACGCGGTAAAGTGATACTTGGAGAGTATCCAGTAATTTTGTTGAGACGAAATATATGGTTTCCCACGACCTCACATGGCGTTTTGTGTTATTTTTATATAGGGTGTCACTTTAAGGGTTAAAACTTTCGAAAATGATAAGAAAAATGGCTTCAGTACTTCTACTCTAAACCTTTTCATCCTGAAAGTCCACAATTATAAGTAACTTTTGATCGACACGCCATTAAAAAATTGTAATAAGTTACGATCGTTTGTTTTGTATCTCCTTTTTCGAATCCCCCGGTTTTAATCAACCGAGCATTTCGAACAAAACATTTCGATCATTTTTTTGCCCTATTGGATCCGCCATTTTGAATTTTGTAATTCTGACTTCAGATTCGTAATCAGCAACCCTAAAAACCCCAAAGTACCATGTTATATAAACATCCATTAGTCTGAAAAATGTATGCATTTGGAAACGTCTTTTTAGGTAGACACTTTTGTGCGTAGGAGGGTTAACGTGGTTAAATCTCATAAATTAAAATATTCATAACTTCTTTAAAAATTATCATAAGTGAATTTTAAATTATAGGGTTTAAAGCGGACAATGCATACTATAGGAAGCTAATACAGAAAATTGGCATTTTTGGGACATTTGACCTACTACTCCTGAAGTGATGAACCATTTTAGAAAACAAATTCGTGGTTAGAAGGAAAAAACCTATAAGAATCCTCCTCACCCATTTCAGAAACTGAAAAAAGTTAAATTTAACAGGCTTGCAAATTATCATTAAAAAATATGTATTTTTATGATTGTTTATTCCTAACCTCAAATTAGTTTTACCGAGTTTTTGTAAGATTACTCAATTTGTGATGTATTATTTCAGAATGGTCCATTCATAATTTTAGATATGCATTATGAGTCTTTAAATATACTACCCAAAAACAATATCATTTACAAATATTGATTAAAAAAAAGAGCAGCAAGGTACACCCTATGTCGCAGCGCATCAATGACCGTCGCGATGTGGGCTCTTACAAATTAATAACTTTGGATAGAGTTTTTTTTTTGTCTATTGAACCCACCAATTTTTTTTTGTTTAAATAAAAGGTGAGACATTTTTCTACAAGATAACATATCATTTGAGGAAAAAAAACCCTGGACGGCACTTGAAATTAAAGTTACAAAATATTTTATGCAAATTTTAGACAAGACAGAATCACAACATTTGTTTTCTATTTTTTGTTTTGAAGAAAATGATCCTAGTAAAATGAAATTCTGCAAAGTGGAAAGATAGATATCGTAATTTTAAGAAATTCAATGAAGGTGACATCACGGCCGCCATTTTAAAATTAAAAAAAAATATTCTACCGTAATATTTTTCAAGTCTATACCCTTCAAATATTTTATTTTGGAGGAATTTGGAGAGATCGACCTCAGTTTTGATATTATTGATATAGAATGACTCATTATCGTTACGCAGTCAAATAAATAACGTTTATGCAAAAAAAGTGCAAAATAACATCTTGCACACATCATGTTGGCGTCGCCATTTTGTATTCTGAAAAAAATCCGATGATAAAATAAGAGGTTGATAAAAGATTAGCAATTAGTACGTTTTTCAATGACTAGTATAGCATTTGCCCTGTCAAAATGCGATTTTTGAGATCCGTTGCATAATAAATATGTTCTTCAATTTTTTTAATTATTAATGTTTTATTTAAATATTAATTTGCATTTAAATAAACCTTATTTCAGCACGCAAGACAGTCAATTTATAACAAATTTATAAATAATTCGTTACTTAAGTACAACGACGCAAATAAATAACGTTGTAGATCGATTGTTGAAATTACACTGCGAAATTTACTGAACTAAATTTTTATTTACACATATTTAAAATTTATTAAAAGTTGGCCCCAACGCGAATATGCGACTATAATTTGTACATCCTGTGGATAAAAATCCGCCTTTTCAACCAAAATAGCAAGCGAAGAAATGTAATGATAGAACAAATAGTATACTATATTACTAGTGCCTAAAGTGGTACTTTTCAACACGATTAACATGCCGTATTTTTTAAAGAGTGCTAGAGTGCTTTTGTAAGAATTGCTAAATAATACTCTTGTTTAAAAGTACTTTTTCGGACTGCTTTCACTTTAGAGCATTTTTTCACATTTTATTACATTTTTTTTTTCGACGACAAAAATCAGCTGTGATTTTTCTCTTGTATTAGTTATTATTTTAGACACCTGAAAATCCCTTTATTTTTGCATTATGATTTATTGTCTAATTTCTATCTACTATCTAACGTCAATCAACAAAATTTCGATACATCACTAGTCGGGGATTTGTTAAGATTAATTATCTAGATTGACTGCAGAGAAGAGCGTTGCTGATATAACATAGAATTCTGTCTTCGTATCGCTACAATTATCCGATCTCTCGCAAGAAGAAAACTGTCACTGGGCAAAAACGTTAGAAAAGAGAGGAATACTTCCATCATTTCTAACTCCGGCTCTCCAAACTTTGCGGAAAGAGTTGGGAACCTTCCATACCGTTCCAGCCACGTTTTCCTGCAAAATAGTTGCCATTACGTTTTTACAAACTGAAATCTAGAAAATATCTTGGAGAATCAACAGAATATAAATATAATAAAAGACGAACCACTTTTAAATCGTAACATAATATTCGTTTTTTAATTCGACTAATCCATTTTAAGACGCTTTATTTGCATTTAGTCTATTTGACTAATTAGAACTCAATCATTTTCTTGTTATCTCCTCAACTTAAGTAAGCCTACCGAAGTATAAATCTCTGACTTATATGAAGTTTAGATATCTTGTAAAATATGCAAAACTAAGACACGTATTCTTTTTAGGAATGGAAAAACGAATTTAACAGCTGAAACAGACCCCCTCCCCCAAATTTCAAGGGGAGTGTACTTCCTAATTTTCATCCCCTATTCAAAATGTCTACACCGATATTTTTCATAAATTGAAAGATTCTTTCCTACCAAACATTAAAATCTCTTAAATATCTTCTTAGATATCCACGGTTTTTTATTTGCTCCCCAATTTTAGGGGGAGCTGTTTCATCTCCTAAATATGTTTTTCTGCCGCTAAAAAAAATGCGTGTCTCATTGCGATAGGTTTATTTGTTAGTTCTAAGTTCTATCCATGTCAAATTTACGCTTTCAGTGTTTGAAGCTTCCGTTGGTATTATCCTTTTCGAATTTAGATGTATTTTGACGTTTTATGACCATTTTTACGTTGAATGCCTTGTTTTTTTCATGGAGCGTCCAGGTGTCAAATAGGAGCTGGAGGATTCGACTTTTCAGTTGGTTTATTTTCCAAATGTCCAGGTGTGATGTATCATAGACAACGTTAGTCAGTTTGAATCCGCTTTTGTTTTCTATCCGGCGTTGAAATTATTACAGAAAATCATTACAGTGGATTCAGACGTCAATAATAATCCATAATTTGATAACAACTGAATTATTAACTCCCAAATCATAAAGCGAATAAAAAAATATAAACGAGTCCGGCAATGTAACTATACATGGTGGCAATTATTGATATTTTATGCAATACGCTGACCCATTTATATATTTATGCGCGTATAATAAAGAGGGTTATAATCACTTATCGATTAAGGTTCTTCGGAAGATTCGTCTTTACTTATAACAATATTCTGTCTTATATATCACTATAGAAATGATATGTATTTTAACATTGCAATGCCTATACATCTAACCTTTTTCTGCAATGCTCGACTAATAATAGCGAATGTATTCATTTTGTATATGTCGTATACACTAATTAACTGGCTTATAGGCAGAAATAACTTGCCAGCTTAGCATTTCATAATATTCTGAGTATTTTCAATATCACCATTTCTATTTTAATAAGTTTTAGTAGATTTTTTTAAATATATACTTGCTCATTCCTAATTATGGTTCTTTAAATCCATTTAACAACATTGAAAATGTAGAAATCATTTAGTGTGTTTCATCTACAGAAGCATATTTTAATTTTTTCTTAGAAACTGGAAACTGAATTTTAAGACAGAATTACTTTGAAGAGTATGTTGCTGAACAGTATTTGCCACGTCATAACCAATTTATTATTTATATAAATTATCGACCATTTGTCAAGAAAATTTATAAAATATTATGAAACACTGACAACGCAGGTATGGTATGATGCTAAACCTAACCTTGTGTCTAACTGTACAAAAGGATGCTAATGAAATTCAATCTAAATTATGAGAATTTTCTTAATTTGGTCTAGTATACTTCTTTTCGATGCTTTTGCTTTGCATAAAACTGAATAAACCAAACAAACCTTTTAGAACCTTTTAATATTCACTCACATGGTTATTTTAGATTTCAGAATAGAATTTATATTATTAAATTCTATTATCGAGCTCGTGCAAAACAAAAAATTGGAGCGATTCAATTAAATAAAGATTTACTAATCTGAAATCTATTCGGTGACCACTATGCTACTGCTATCCAATTTCGGAAACCGTAAAACGTCAAATCGCAAGTCGTAATTTCATTTCTCTTCCTAAATCGTCCGTAAATCCGGTAAATTAACTCCAGCATCGACGTCAAATTTAGCTTTGGAGACGCTCGAAACATAACAAACAGTACGTCTATGAATGATCCGACAAACTGATTTTCGTCCCTTTTCGGCGATACCGCTGAAAGAAGAAACGGGGACCCGCCTGCCCTTGCGCTTAAATTAGGTAATTTACGCTGAGTTGGGCGTGCGCAGAGGAAGATTTTTAGTTCGCATTTTATTAGTTATAGGTAGAACATACCGACCGAGCTATTAGTCGGAGCTAAAAGCCACGCTCGGTGCAAATGGCGCGAATCGCGTAGCACGCAGTCGACCGCTGCAACTTTTAACTTTTAAGCATCGCCGACCGAACCAATTTTACAGCGAGCTTTTTGGGAAGCATAAATTCACGATGGCCCCTTGTTAGCGAGATAACCGGGACCTTTTCATCTTTCTCTCCCCCTAGTATGATGTATAATGCTTGCTTTCTTCGCCAGATATTACCCGTTCTTACTTCGGTGTTTGTGGTTTAAATTTTCCCCACTTCCCTAGTCGGAAGATATTTCTACATTCTTTTGGAGCAGAGATAATTTGTCGTTCGGCTATGTTTACGCCATTACATTTTGACACTGCGATCGCCTATAATTTTCATTTTTTAGATGCTAGTCGTATAGTTAAGTACTGTTGTATTTCAGGGAGGACTTGGCCTATACTAAATAACGGAAATTGAGTATAAGATTTATAAACATCCTGAGTTCTTTTGAAAACAATAAGAAGAAATCTATAATACAGGTCATAAATTGTTAACGATTGTATGCGATTATTTAATAATTTTACAAACTGATGTGATAAGAATAATTTCAGTAGTTTGAAAGGTAATAAGGAAGGTATTTTTAGGATTTCAAAGTTTCGGCGTTCAGGAAAGTAAAAACGCTGCATGCAAATCATTCGTGCACGCGATTTAGTTGCGCTTGATGTCACTAAATATTGCGCTCTCGTTTGTCATAGCTCATTGTTCCTTCCTCGTTACAAAAATCTATTTATACATGGAACTTTAAATTTAAGCTACCTTTAATGGAAATGGCAACAAGGGTTAGGAAATAACAAAGGCAGGTCATGAAATCAAGTAAGACAGTCCCAGAAAATTACTGGCAATTTCAACAGAAGACACACTAATGACACATATTTTCGATACTTTCAATAAATCGTAAATAAAATAATAGTTCATATCTTGGAAAAAAAATTTGTTGCTCTCACGCAATCCATTGCTTCCTCAATTCATGGACATGTCAGAAAAATATACATTTCTATTATGTAAGGGTATATTCATACCGATGATTAATTTGCATTTTCCAAATCAATCATTTAACTATTTATGTCTGTTTTTCTGGTAAAAGTAACCATTTAACTTTTGAAAATCGTGTGCGGTATAGCGTGTGACCACCACTATCGTTTTTTTGCGATAACTTTTACGTCGAATTCGTTAATTAATCTTGGAACGTTTTTCTTATCCAAGTGAAATCATGTGGCGCAACAGAATTTGATTTGAAAAAAATGGAAGAAAGTAAAAACTATTTGTCACACGGCTAAATATTTTCTTTTGCGGGACTCAGTTTATCCTTTCTTGGAGTTTTTCTACCTGTCGCAGGATTTTTGACAGCAAACTGTTTCATTTCCTATTCTCCTATTGTTTGTTTATTCTCCTATTTTCCACGTTAACACCCTGCCTTCTTCGATTCTTCTCTAGTGCAGTTGCGCATCTTTCTAATTCTTTAGTTGCATTTACGGTCTACCTTAATTTCTTCGCTTCGCACTTTATTTACATTTCTCTTTAAATTTTTCTACCTAATGTTAGTTCCTTGTGTTGTTGCTTCAGATTCGACGTTGGGTATTCTGCTATTTCCTGTCTTTTTGTCACTTTCTCCTTTGATCGTTCAGTCCTACGACGTGCGATGTCGGGCATCGTTCCAAGATACCGTACACGGCGGGCGGCAACGGCCAATTGTTTCCAGAAATCCCTGCAGAGTTCAGTAAATTATTTTGCGAGAAGCGAAATGCATCGGTAACCTAACGGGCGGTCCGAAAAATGCCCTTGACTGTGGATTTGATGGACTGGATTTGTGTATGAGTGTCACATGACTCTTTTTGCACTTTTCGTTCCCGTATGCTACACTCCAAACTGTTTTGGTGAATGATTTAAAACTTAGACACTTAGTTTCGTTATTAGGTTATATTTTGATCTGCCCAGAATTGTTTATGTTTTTGAAGGTTCAAGATGTTCTCGAAACTAAGTTACCTAAGTTTACAGTATTATTTAAAGACTTTATTATTAGTCTCTTAAGGATTTCGCTAGAAGCTTAATGGCCCTCTGTTAGATTCTGCCATAAAAATTTGTCGACCTACTTTAAAAAATGAAATACAGCAAATTAAATAATTATATTATATGTTAGGAACTGAAAGACAATTTTGACTACATGTCAATACTTATCGTTTTTTATACTTTTCGACCACTGGGTGTAAAATTTCGTTAAATTGAATAATTAGGTAGGAACTTTTCTTTTTCAGGTATCCGAAAATTCAGGTATTTGAAAATGCCACATAAACTGAATAAATACATGACATTTTTAACTGGAAAATGTAGTTTTGAATTAAGTAATACCTGATGAAGTTATTCAAAGAATTTCGGATGATGTCAGCAATTTAAATTTTCTTAACGTTACCTTTTATGGTCATGATACCAAACTCCCGTAATTCCATGCATACGTAAAACAAAGTTGAGCTTGGTAGATGATTTTGAAAAAATCCAGAGGTCATTAAACACTTTCAGGCTGAAATCAGGAGCAATTGTTTTGTTTTGTAGTTATTAAATTCATGCAGTTACTGAATAAAAGAGGAACTATGAACTATAAATGCAGTTTGTTTAAGAACTCTACTAATCGACAAACGATGTTCTTACTTGGGTGATGAATAAATAGGTACATAAAGAGTATACGTAATGCAAATTACTATAAGCAGCTGTGCAAACCGGATACTAAAAGTTTCTGAAATCCTTATGCCAGCAAAGCATCTGCATTTCAGTGCCAACCAATCCCGATAATCGACCTATAACAGCGGTCAACTTAATCAGCTTAGAGTTCGAAGAAATCCTCAAACTCCTCTTCTCTAGTTGCAGTCTATACCTACGTCGGCGGTCCTCAGGCAGCTTGAGAGGTCTTTTAACAGTGTACACGTTACGACAATGACACATCCAGGCTTAGTAGTCATCAATGAAAGGTAAACCGTCGGATTTAGAAGTCGGGTTTAGCACGGGTTTCGTGATAATTGTTGTACCTTAATCCTTTGCTTTTGACGCATTTGGCGGCAATATTTCAAAAGAGAAGTCGGTAGTCGAATCAAAAGGTGTCAGATATTGGAACAGATATAGTCTTGTGAATGAAAAGAAAATCAGGCTTCAGATTCTAAAGTACCTGGCGTCAATGTTAGATCTTTTGACCGATTTCATATATCGATATTTTTCTTAGTAACTACAGAAGGATTTTGTTGTTATTTTGAATGTCAGATATTGTCAATATTAATCATTACAAATTATAGTTACATGCATTGAGTAGTATATACACTACATTGGCTGTAAAAAATTGTAACTAAATAAAAACGTATATGGAAAGTATTAATTAAAAAAAGTTGTTTTTTTAAGCACCTATGTCAAAAATTTTGGTCCTCTACATGGGGTACTCCATGTAAAAAGAGGCACTTTTTTGACGTATTTTAACATTTTTGTATTCATCATACAACACGTTTTTATTTCTCTATAACAAAATTTTTAGAATATTTTTTCATTATTTTCAATATTGCCTTTCTTGGTTAATTTTTCATTACTACGGATAATCAGAAAAAACATTTTTTAACTATAGATTTTGTAAATTTTTTTACTGGCTTTCTAGAAAAATTATTTATTTTTAATTTCACGTTGTTTATCTGAGTGAAAAATTGTTTTGAAATCTTAATTTTTGTTGTAAACATTTAAAAAAATCAGAGAAAATTATGTGATATGAAGAAAGTGATGATAGAAAAAAAATGAGATGAAAAGGTTTAATGAATTAAAAATGGCTTTAAAAAGAGATGTCGAAAAAGAAGGCCCTTAAATGGTACATAGACGCATATACTTCAGAGGTGTTTTACGTGTAAAATACAACTGACCATAAGTCGACAAATTTTATTGTTGGGGAACGAATTTTCTTTTATTTAGAAAAATTTTTAGAGAGGAATAAAAATTTGTTGTAGGGACTAAATAAAAATAAACTATCAAAATAAAAACCAACATATACCTACCCGAATGATAAAATGTGATGAATATAAAAATTAAAACATACGTCCAAAAAAGTGGTTTTTCTATTGGAAAATAATAAACGTCTTTATTGGTCACGTAAAGAGAGTACATTATTCCTTTACAATGCCAAGGGGCGAGTCACAGCTTTTACGAAGCTGCTTTGCAAACTGACCCATGGATGTTTTTTGGATGAGAATTTCAAGTTATATACATTTTTTTAAACATTAATTTGAAGAAAACGTAACCAAAAGTTGCAAATATGTCCTGGTGCAAATCGGGACATTTTTAATTGATTAAAATTTCTTTAAATTTTTTTATTCTCCGGCAACAACGTTCTAGATTGTTTGAATTAATTTATTGCACGCCTACTAAGCTTTCTTGGTTCATTTAAACAAAATAACTAAGGATGGTATAACAAGGGTACGAGGACTACAAAATTTCTTTTCTTCATAAACATTTTTAATACAATTGAATCTTATTCCTTGAATAACATGCTTACTTTTTTCCTAAATTATGTAAATTACGTCATTAATATTTAAAAACTCGACGGAAACATAGCAGGCACTAAAAGTAAATTATGTAACATTTATATAACTGTTATTTAGTTAGTGATATCTTACATGGCTGTTACATAATTTACTTTTATGGTTGCTCTGCAATAAAAAAAAATTAAAAGTTCCAAGTTTCCAAAAAAAGTGAATTTTTTAGTTCAATATTTTAATGGTATACAAGGCCGTAAAAATTTTAAACAATGTTAAAAATACATCTCTTAAATAAGTGTAACAATTACTCTAAAATATTCTACACTATTGTTAAAATTAATTGAAATTTTTTTTGTGCAGAGAAATACTTGTGCGAAACATTTACTTTTGTTTTTCTTCGGTGACCGTAATACGTATTAATGATTAATACCTTATTATTTACGAAAATTGATGTTTAAATTTAGTTAAGTGCGAAACCAATTGGAGATTATGTTTGTTTTCAGATTGGTTTAAAATATCCGAAAAAAACGCCGAGTTACGAAAATCTAACGTTTGGATAACCTGTCAAATAAATGAGAGAATTAACCTAAAACCTCTAATTTGCTATTTCCAAGTGATAAAAGTATCTTATAACAATTTGAGACTAAAAAAAGTGACAGGCGATCGAGACGTTGCATGTTTTAATCTTGAGTTCCAAGTTTTTGCAAATATTTTATCTAAAAGCAATTATATAATTGCACTGTATACTTTTGTTCTCTACTATATTCCATAAAATATATTTATATTTATATGAGTTAAGATATGTTCTAATGTACTCGTCATTGATTGTGGTAATCACTTAATTTTAGTATATAAAAGTAATCTTATCTCCAACATTTGACAGGTAATGAAATTGAAATGTTACAGATTTAAACGTTGACATCAACTTTTTTTTTTTTAATATTTTAAAATAATCACATAAGCTCCATCTTTAAAACTGTTTTATGTTGTTCCTGGCAAATACTTCAAATTTTCGAAATTGTTTTGATACATTCTTTTTTCATTTAGAGAAACAATGTTAAATTAAACAGTTCGAACATATTTTTTAAAGTTCCTTCCATGTAATTCTATTTTAGAAGTTCATCGTATCAAATATTTATTAAAAATAAAAATAACATGATTTATTTAATTGAAATAAAAATTATATTTTACAATACATATATTATGAAGTTGTAATAAATATTGTTATTAATTAACATTTTTTAACTAAGTAATTAACTACTGATTGGAATAGTTATTTCAATAAATATGATTACTATTATTTATTATTATTATTATATTTTGTTGCTGCCATAAATAAAAACTACTAAGTCACATTTCCACAAACTTAGTAATTTATTAGTCCTCGTATCCTTGTTATACCATCCTTAAATGTTAGTGTTACGTGACACTGTATGCAATGCTTACACAATACCCAAATGTATATAAAACATATTAGTATGGTGATACACAAACATAAATCACGTCAACTAGCTAAGTTAACAGGATCGCTGCACATTTCTTGGAGAAAATGTGAACCGTTTATTTATAAAGAAATCTGAAGTAACTAATGATCCTACAAGGATGTACATTGTCCACATTACAAGCGGTTAATGGACTACTATTATAGAAATTTTCCAAACTCGACACACTTAGTTTTCAACAATATTAATGCAGTAACCTCTGGCCGAAACACTGGTTGCAGTGAAACCTATCTCACGTGGGTGTCCCGGAAATCAACAAAAGAAAACCATTAATATAACACCACAAAAACTTCAAAATAATAGAAGAAAGTTTGGGAAGTGAAGTCTCTTTTTTATTTCGAATCAGTATCTTGAAAGAAGAAACGACTGGAAGTTTTTGAGAAGGGTTTATTCATTCTATAATGTACCGCCCAGTAAGTTAGTCCTGCAGTTTCACGAATTCAGTTTTGTATATTTTTATGTACAACGTTGTATATCTGCTTCATATCGGAATTTTGTTAAAGAATTTAATGTAAGTCATATTATTGACATTAAATATTTTTATTGTTTGTTTGATATAATTACCAAATTAAAGAATGCTACTTCACTTTTGTGAGATCAAAATTTTTGTAATTGGAATGTAATGAAAATAAAAACACTTTTCAGAAACGTTGTTAGTTCATTTATGGTTAATTAATTTAGGCGGTTGTGTTACTAAGCTTTAATGTATTATTCAACAAGGCAAACTTTGTACCAATGATATATCAAACGTTCATGGATGATGTGATTCGTCATGGTATTTTAATTCTTACTGTAGACTAACTAAATATAAATAAGTATGTAAGTATGCTGTTAATCGCGCTCATGTGTTTATTTGCCCTTGTATGCTTTTCTATATTAATGTAACAAACATAAAAGGTTTTAAAATTATTATTGTAATAGGTAATTTTGGAGACTAATATTTTTTGAATCTGAACGTATGCATATACAGAAAATAAACTGAAACTATGAAGATAACATAAATTGTTATAGCTTTTCTTATGAATGTAGTTCTCAAAAATAATTAGTTATTTAATATATTATTATTTTCGAAACTAATCTTTCCGAATATGCCTTTTATTTTTACATAAATGTGGCACCACTTTTGTCTATTAGCCGAAATATAAAAGAGTTTATATTTTTCATAATAAGTTTTGACTTTTGAGAATAGTTTTATATAGATGTATGCTGCAATCATTACTACTATCTAAAATTCGATATAAATATCTAAAAATCTATCGACCTGGCGCAATTATAAAATATATATAAAATGATGTCCTTAATATTAGATAACATTAGTAAATTCCTGGCAAATACTTCTGAACTGCCTAGAAATTAGAAAGATGCCCAGAAAATGGTTGTAATTTCTACTGGGGTTAAACAAATTCCATTAAAAAACGCTTAGTTGCTGAAATATACTTTTGATATATTTCCAACTCCTTTATTACTCTTAAGATATTATGTTAATCATGAAGATAAATGTTATCTACTAATAAATAAAATTCATTAATGTAATAAAATTTAAAAACATATTTATTAATAAGACATGTTTAAAACAGAAGTTTCCACCGCCTAATACTAAAACTTCATATTGATGTACCTAAAACCGTGCTTTAAATACAGATTCTATTAGTTACGTGAATCAGATAAAATATTACCACATTAATTCCGGTAAAAACTGTAGGGATCCAATGGAGAAACCTATCTGCTTTGATGGGTGACGATTTAAATTGGATAACTTTATCAAATCATATCTTGAACAGAATAGAAATCTATTGACATTAACTCATTTCGAGAAGTTTAAAATATATAGATTATATTAGCACCGGCATTAAAAAGCAGTCCTATCGCTTTGATCTCCGGGAATTGGCCTGATGATCGAACGTCGGATCAGATGGCGATCCTGCAGCACGGCCTCGGACATTGGGAGGATAATCCGGTCGGTAAAGCCTTTGCCATAATTCGGCCCTATAGAAGACAAACGGCAAAACTGCGCATTCTGAACAGTCATTTGGTCCAGCGTCTTTTGAACGGGCATCTTTTGCTTGGAGACGGGGTCAACCCTCAAAGAGAGCGAGAGCAACCAAGGGCCACACATCACAATGAACCGCATGCTGGGCAACGTTGGTCAAAGGATACAGACAGAGGAGTTGTTGTACCTATACACGTATATATGCCCAGAACAACTTCCTAAATTGTTCCCTGCAGTCGCTGACGCCCGTTAACGACTCCGTGATTTGTCCGAGCCAGAGAGTGTGAGGCGACGACAGCTGATTGATTGCGGGTTGATGAGACGAGCAAGAAATATCTCGTAGCAAAGATGTTGTATTGCGGATTAAACATTTTAGCGTGACCATTTACGGTGACATTTATACTTTAAACCCGATTTTACGGTTCTTTACCGGAATACCTCTTTATACGTAGTCACTTTATTATATACTTGATTTATCGCATTGAAGGTGTGCGTTTCGCAACTTTTTTTTCTTACTCATTAATTATTGCTTTATACTTCATGCAAAAGACACTTGATGGTGATAAAATTGATTAGGTCAATGTCATTAACAAAATTAGAAATGCAATATAAATAAGTTGTAATAGCGGCGGTGGTGATGTAAACCATAAAAAATGTTTGGAAATTTATGACATTTTTTAGTTACAGAAGTATCGCAATTTTCTAAATCACCGTTATGGAAATGGTGATTACGTCTCTTTTATATAAAAACAGTGTAAAAAATAACTGAGGTTTCCGAAAAGTATCTTATATTTCTGAATAGAAGCAATAGAATAAGTTCAAGTCAAATAAACGTATTTTCATACTCGTAATTATTAAATAATAACTGAATATTCGATGCAGATATTTGTAGAGCAAATCACGATGTTTTTGTGATGCATACATGTCATCTAGACAATTTTTTCTAACAACAATCTCGTCTGCTCTAACAGAAATCATGCAACTTTTACGAGAAAAATTCACAGTTTCTTTTGTGATGGTAAGGTTGGAAAGTTGGATTATTTTAAGATTTTACGAAAAAAATGTGCACCAAACTGGAAATATATGATTTGCCGACAGTTGAACCTGGACATTCCAATTGCCAATCGAATTCTCTGTTGGCAGAATCTCTCCACTGTGGTCCTCATTTTCAAAAAATCTTAAAATATTCCAGTCTTTCCAACCTTACAATCATAATAAGATTGTGAATTTTTCTAGTAAAATTTGTATTCTTTCCGTTACAGCAGGCGAGTTTCTGCCGTCAGCAAAAATTGTCTCGAAAAGTTATAAGTATGCATCGCAAAAACATCGTGATTTGCTGGTCAAAGACGTCCATGGAATATTTAGTTATTATATATAACGTGTCACGAGAGTAGTACGGTATTGAATGTTTTTTTCAAATATGATACAAAACCGTTTTATGGTGAAATGATATTTTTATAATGTAAAAAAGTAGTATTGTCACACTCTAAAATGATTGGAGTCAATTGCGGAGTCCAAGAGAGAGTAATCGGTAAATTTCACTCTCTCGGAGTCACATTCGCTCCTTTAGAGTATTTCATGCTAGGTTTGAATCCTTTACCGGTGTAGTTATATTCTGCAAGGAAGACTGGTTACTACGTGGCCGGCCGACAAACATGTTTTGTGTCAATTCGCTATAACTTATTAAATTCTGAGAATTTTGAAACGAATAAAAAAAGAAATTGTTCGTTAGAGTTTTTTGCATCTAATGAAGAATGAACAAATTATATATCTGAATAAACAATGAAGTTTTTCAGGGCCTCGAAGCACATGACGCGTTGGTCATCGGCTGCCACCAACTTTAAACATTCATTACTTTTTGACTATTAGACCAATAAAAATAAAACTTTCCGGAAAATTTGTTCATACCTTTATGAACAACTTTCTCGCTGACACTTTTCGGATACTCGAAATTTGCTCGATAAACGAAGAGCCAGAAGGTATATATTGCAGTTGCAAAGAAAAAAATTAATAACTTTATTGTTTATTGAGATATATAATTTATTATTTCACCATTAGATGCGGAAATCTCTAACGAACAATTTCTTTTTTTATTCGTTTCAAAACCTTCAAAATTGGCTATGTTATAGCGAGTTGAAAAAAAAGGCGACCGCGTAGTAACTAGTCCTGTCTATACGGCATTCAGCCGTCTTTCTCTTTTTCCGTATTTATTGACACCATTGGAGTATATTTTCACTCCAAAGAACTCAAATGTAGTCGAACCCGGCCTACCCCATTTTCGACTCCTTTGGAGTGAAATTTGACTCCAATAATTTTAGTGTGCAGAATGATAAAAACTGGCGACGAAAGACGGATCAGAACCAGGGGAACATTAGTCGAGGTTGAGGAAAATCACTGGTTACATTCTAGCGTATGGTACGAAAAACCCTGTAGAAATAAATTAAAAGTACCAATAGCAGAACAGTTTTCGCAAATTTATATTACTGTCCTAATTTTATTCAAATTAATCTGAAAAAAAGTTAAGAATTAACTGAAAATATTTTTGAACGAATTCCTGCAATAATTTTATAAAAGTATTTGTAGAAATTAAATATAAATAAATGTAAAGTAGACGTATGCTGCAGGATTTGAATATTATAGTGACAATGCATGAAAAGTAAAGTGAAAGAGTGAAGAATTTGATTCGTGTTTTACATAAAATATTTTCTGAAATACAGAGCTATTCTGATTTTTTTAAATGTAGTTTTCACGTAGATTATTACTACGTAAATATGTTTTTAAACAATAATTTTTATTTTTTATAAAATACTGGCAAAAAAAATTGGCAAATAATTTCCAATTAGGCACTGCTTCAGTTCCATGTCCCGGAATTGAAACAACGAATGTCACATGTAATTTATTCCAATTGTTGACAAATAATTTTCCTTCTAACAAGTTGAATGGTAAGTTTCAATTCGATAACTGTTACGAGAAAAGACCTAACCTAAAAAATATACAGATTTACATAAAGTTATTACAGAAATACAATTTTTTTACTTTTTTTCTAAGATTATTCTGAGAAATCTGCAATCAACAAAATTGATACTGTAGAAGTTCTACTTTTATTTTCATAACTACTACGATTAATAATAAGAAATTTATCTAGCAAGTTTTATGTAAATGAGCTAATAAATAATGACATTTTTCAATAATTTCACTACCTGCGTTTAAGAAGGATCGGTACCATAAAGACATATCGTGAACAAACTGTCATATTATTTAGATAAAATTTAAAAAATGGCTAATGATGATATTATTAAAAAAAACAGGGCTTATTGTTAATGAAAACAGTTGAAAATTATCAACATTATTTTTCATGTGTAGGTATTATTTATTGTTTAAATTTTCTTAAAAAGTAATTAATATTTTTAATAATTAAAGGATACTAGTCAATGATAATATTATTTTATGATATATGTTATGTTTATGATTACACCAACATTGTTTGTAGAAGATCTTATTGTCGAATATCGACCCTCCTTAAGTTAAATTAAAATTCAGTTTTTATCATACAACCGACAATTATGACTGTTCCACAATAGGGACAAATGTCAAGCAACAGAGATGCATACATCTTAATTTCATTTTTCATCAAATTTTATTGTTCTTAAACGCATTTTGTTTACGAAACTATTTCGTATAAAATAAACAGTTTTTGACCAAAAATAATAACAAATTATCTATTCAGAAAACAACTATGAGGTTACAAAATGTTCCGCTATTGGTACATTTACCTTATACGAATCAAGAAAATCTAAAAATTATTGTTTTAAGTAACGCGACATATTTTGAAAATAATGTAAATACGACAATACATAATGTTGTCAAAATCTGTGTACGAAATACACCGTTATAATGTGAAAGGTAGACCTCCAGGAGGTACAAATTGCGGGGCACCTGAGTCCTCCGTCCCCACAATTAAGGTACGATTTACTCCGTACGTATCCAGCTGTAAAATGTTTTTCAACGTTTCAGAACAATCAGTTGGGTTGTCTTACAAAAATAAAGCATTTATCAGGAAATTTTTCATTTTAACATTCTCTTCCTTCTTTAGTCCTATTTATTATGTTTAATTGCTACTTACGGCATATAAGTCTAATTTTATTTTATCTAGTACCATTTCAGCTAACGATTTAAGACAAATTCAGTAAAAAAACAAATTCGTTCAGGAGATGCCTTTTTTTTCAACAAGTATGTAAAATGTTTGTACCGCATCTTTCATTCAAACGACCGAGCGCGCCAAGATATAGGTTAGGTATTCGGATATGGTATGGTGTTAAATTTATGATACGTTGCAGTACACAATACGACAGCTTGTTGTATTCGTAATGTTTATGACTGTCGCTTTTTAAGCGCTAAAAACTTAATTCAAACGTAAAAAGATTTTCCGTGCAATGTACTTTTATATATCGTGAACAAGAAATTGCCCTTATTTCCTACTGTTTAAAAGAAACATTCACCATTTATGTCGAGTTTGGGCCTGCCAAGTCTTGGTAAATAGCATGAAGATTGTCTTGATAAACAATTACTATTAAAACTAAATGTAAAGGCTATTCAATAGCAACCATTAAGTTCTTCGTTTAAATGTGCATAGATTTTAATTTCAAAATATTTTTCAAACTTTCCATAAATTAACATTCCTTTTCAGTGATCGCTCTTGGATTACTCTGGTTTGGTCGAATTTACTTTGCTTTCTCTTAAATTTTCTTCCAACCACTCTCCGTATCTTTCCGTCTTTATTCTTTCCTCGACGTCCCCATTCCCTTTATTCCTCTCTTTATATTTCAGCGTCGTCTTCCTCGTTGCGCTTTTTCTCTTTTGACTCGCGTGTCCGAATCACGCCTGTTTACGATCTTGGATACATTTGCATTTTATATTTATCGCGAATAAGGTGTCCGTTGATGCGATTCGATTCTGTCTTTTACTCTTGCACTTCCCTTGCCACCCCCTTACCCAGATGTCGCGTCACACCTCTCATTCTTATTCCTTCCCGTGTTTGCCTCGCGGAATGCCGCGACAAGGAAATTCCCGTTCGATGACGTTCTTACGCCCGCACTAGGGTTCTTCGTATGTTAATTAAAAAAAAATTATAATACGTAACTTCTCCTTTATTAAGAAATAACATGTTACGTCAGAGTAACGTTAAGGGTTTAAAAATAACGTTTTTAAGTAGGTCACACTCCTTATTGTCTCATATTCATTTCCTAAAGTACAGGTTTGGTTTTTTATTTAATCCCAGTTGGACCATACGTTTTTGCAATCGTAGGGGAGAAAGTGAGGTGTTTAGTTCTATTCATGACATAGACAACGATATTAATTATGGTCATCACTCAAGATTACAGTACCCTCCATGTCGGCTACTAAAGTTGGACATTTCTTCTTTCTCAAAGTTGATACTTATACAAGATACCATGGATCGACTAACAAAGAGTAATTGGAAAAGTTTATAAAATGCAAATACGACCACTTACAGGCTATCCAAAAACTAATTTCAGATGTCGACTTTATGTGATATTTTCAATACAAAAAAAGTTGCCCAAATTACATCTGAGGCATTACATTTGAGTGGCGAGATCTTGAATTTTCGAGAGAAAAAATGACTTTCATTGTAATAAGTCAGTTATTTCAACGAGAGAATATGCGTTTTACAGAGGTTTTAAAACGGTATGATTCATATGTACGATATTTTCACCTGTGATAAATATTTTTGTGGTTAAAGACACATAATACGAAAAAATACTGATTTTGTTGTTTTTCGGGTTTAACTTATCTTTCGAACAAATTGATCCATTGTACGTTAAGTATGGATAAAAATTTTGTCAGGGTATACTTTTCGAAAAACGGATCTAATAGTGGGCCGAGTTGATCGATAATTCCGCATTAGCAACGTATAAATCGTTAAATTATTCGCCTTTTCAAACACTGGAAATTAATATTTTGTGATATTTCGTTAACAACATCGAGTAGCCCCAAAAAACCAAATCAAAATCTGAAATATTGTTATTTTGAGCTAATTAGAACTTTACTATTAGATTAAATACATATATTTTTTAAATAAGACGTGAAATTTGTTCAATAAAACAAATGGTTGCTGGTCGAATAAACTGAAAATCGAAAAGCCGACAATAAAAAAAATTACTGACCGTTTGTCGATGTGTCTATTTTTTATGGGTTAGCTTTTTAACTGTCGGCTTTTCGATTGTCGGTTTTTGACCTGTCGGGATTTTGATTTGTCGGTTTTCGCCCCAAATAACTATGCTTTTTCTTCGGTCGGAAAAATTCAATATTTATACAAAGAAGGATGGCTTTCGATTTTGTTAAAGTCATTTTTTAAAACTATTCTTTAATGATTTTATATTAAGAGTATTTTGATTGTATTATCTCTTTCATATGAGTAAATGCCAAAATTTGTACATACAAAATAGAATATTGTATTGTTTTAATTCTGATTTGCGATTCGTATTTAGCGATTTTAAAAACACTCGAATAAGGTTCAATCCATTCATTTTAAAATTGGAACCTATAATTTATCGATCCTTTTTAATCCTGAAGTCTTTTTCGCCATACTGATTCGGAGATTTTTCGCAGGACATGACAAAAATAATCTAACGAAATACAGAATTTTTTCGAAAAAAAGCGCAGCGTTACATGACATACTTGCAAATAGTTCAGTAAAATTTAACAATAAATTTATAAGAGTTATATTACTATTTTCTTGTTATATTCAAATATTGGCTTTCCGCTATTTGGCTTAAATAAACATATTTTCCTTAAATATAATATTAATCTCCGTTCACCTATGACTAAAAAAATAGTATAGGATTAAACAATTAATACATTTTAGTGAAAAATAGTTACAATTCTTTCAAAATAATTCGAAATATATCACATATGATTAATAAGATTAAAAGAATACAGGGGAATTTTCAGTGAATTCTAAAGAAAAAATATGTGCCCTGGGCAAATGAAAATGTCAAAATTGAAGCATTTTTTTAAAAATCACCAATATAACTATTAACTAAACATATTATTTTATATGACACAATATTAGTACAATGTTTAAAATGTTAAAATGAATAAATGCACTAGTTCTGGATTGGTATTCGAAAGAATATTGAAACTGAATGTTCTCTGTTAATGGATTCCGTTTACATGCACTTAAGTTCCATGTTACAATTACGTAGTAAGGTAATAGTTACTTTCTAAGTTTTTGCACGCGATAATTACTCTATGACGAATAACGTTTCATAATGAGGTGTTAAGTAGGATATCCGTTTATGTCGTGATGTATATACTTAATATTAATTACAGCTTGTACAAAACGATTATATGAAAAATTACACTTTAAAATAAAGTCGATCGCATCTATACATTAATCGGTTTCTTTAAACCATTTTTGGAAAACTATTCCAGGTGCTAATGCATTTGATAACACAATTTTGATTTGTGAAATATAAATATGAAGTGTCCATTAAGATTTGATTTATGTTTGAAGAATACTATTCGACAGTTTTTTGCTGAGAAAACGTCTGTTTTTATTGTCTAAATTAGAAATATTAAGGAATTCATTTTAATTAGACACTTTTAATAGCGACAACGTTGTGGTATTTTTTGTGAAACACTTTAAAAAAACGTTAGACTTGTAAACGTACATTTCATTACTCGTGCGGGAAATGCGATTTCCCAAATTCTGATCGGAGAAGCAGGATTCTGATCGGAATCCGGTTGGATTTTCCTGGTCAGAATCCGGTCGGCAGAGCGTTACTACTCCGGTGATTTCCTGGTCAAACGTAGGGAAGGCTGGCCGGATTCTGACCAGACTATCGTTACATTTTCTACATGGGAACTAAGATATTCAGCAATCATGATATTACGGTCCAAAGCCTCAATGACATTACTTTCCGCTAGAACCGGAAGTGCCATCAACATCTTGATATTAGCATGAAGTACATTACCCTAGTGGAAATTTTATTGTTACATTTAGGAGCTTGCCAGGACCCTTACTATAATAACTGGGGTTCTGGCCTAAATGTGATGCTAAAATTTCTACAAGGGTAATTAGGTAAAATTGTCTTAGGTTAGTTTGGTTCGGCTTCGATTAAGATTTTACGCACATGTTCAGAAAAATAGAATTTCTTAGTTTTTAATGGCCAAGTTAGATATGCGAGTGGGAATTTAATATAAAGGGTATCAAAAAATCCGCCCCTACATCGCGTTTCTGTGTAGTGGGATTCACGATGGAATAGGCTGTAGGCTAACTTTTAAATCAACATTTCCGAACCAAAAGTGATTTCTAGCAAAAGGAAGCTTTTGCTGTCAATTCCATGGCTCTTAGAATGAGGTTGTAGACACTTTGCTAAAGTCAGAAATAATAAAATGATTATGATCCAACATTTGATCAATCTTGGGCAGCTTCTGTGACTTCTTACGAGGTTAACATCCGATGAATATTTGTTATTCGTCAATGCTGCCGGAGAAATGAACTTCAAAATTTAATGCCGGAGTTTCATTCGGGTATTCCTTTATCGCGTTCGCAAACATCGTCGCATTGACTTACGTGCATGCATTCGCATTATCCTCGGAGGTGTAGGCAGCAGTCGACGGAACCGAGTTCCCTGCTCCCGGAGCACGGATCGATAATCGATGGAACAAAAAGACAGAATTTGTTTACAGTTTAGTAACCCAAATCAGGGCCGTAGCTCTTTCCGCAAACCCCCTCACCCCCGAGAGGGTCGAACCACCGATGATTCCACCCCATCCGTTCTCGGAGGCGCTCCCGTCGACGTACCGTTGACCCACCCCCACCCCCATCTACACAGGGACGACCGCGTGCAACCACCTCTATCCAACAACTGTATCGGTCGAGTTTGCTGAACACCACCACCACCACCACCACCACCACCGACCTGTCCTGGTACGAATACATTTGTCAAGTGGTGAACAAATTGGTAGACAGCTCGCAAATACCGGACCCGATCACCCGCGCCCATACTCCAGCGCTACGTAAACTCTCTTTGACTAATGTGTTGTTCATCCTCGACACGGCTCATGTACTCCACATTCGACAAATTTTATAACCAACCCGAGTTCGACGCTCGATTTTTCCCGCATATTTCGAGAGCGCTTCAGATGTCAATGTGCGCGATATCCGCTCGGAAGATCTCGCGAAATGCGGAAGATCGAAATAAAACAATTCAAATTAAGACAATGTATGTCACGGAAGCAATAACAATTGTTCACATATTCTTTTAGTTTTGTAATATTCGCGGATATTCCATTCATCATCGTAATATTTTTTATTGGATGTTCGAAATGGATTATCTTGTTTCCACCTCATTTTTGTCACATTCTAATAAGAAGGTTACTTTTTATAATGAATTATTATAAATTAGTCTAAAAATAATTGTACCTTATTTCATACATTATGCCATTAATTAGAAGCTTAAAAAAATTGTTTAATATTTACTGATGAAACATGTAATTTCAGAAAGTAGATATATATAATAGTACATTATGTGCCAAGGGCGCAATTATCGATCTTCGACGATTATGAAGGTAACAATCACACGGAGATTGATATTTCGCCCGTGACCACTAATGTATTTTTTGATCCGATTGTCGTAGGACAATTTTACGTATTTTCGCCCTATGTCGAGAAAGCAAGTTTTACGGTCGGAGGGTCAAAAATATTATTTTTGTCACACCTGCACAAATTCGAGGTCTTTACGTGCCGGTAAATTGGTCGGGAACTCGTAGATTGCCGCCGAGCACCACAACTGCGTTTCTGCGCATGTGCAAAGGGTGATCGCGCATGTTTTGCCGCCTGCCGGGCTTTTTCTTTGCACAACCGCGAATTTCCACACAGGTGTGACAAAAAACAGTGTACATATCGCGGGCGAAAACGCATTGCACACACTCTGACGATGTTGTATCATCACCCTCGCTGTAATGACTTCCTTTCCACCTTAGATACGTAATGTATTATTTTACGCTTCCGGGCATAAAATTGGAGTTTACGCCTTGAAAATTACATGGCTGAGATACTGGTTCCCCACCCATACCAGTGTAAAATTCGGAACATAAATTCGAATCTTGAAGTCGACACTAAAATAACTTTCTTAAAGATCATTCTAAGAGTACATTTTGTGCAGTATTTAAGAGATCGTAAAATGTTTAAACCATCTGAAAAAGCTCTTCAACTTTTCTGTTTGCTATCGAAATTATAATTTACGTTAAGAAATGAAAATTGGGAGTGATCGAAAAAATGGAATTCAAGTCGTAGAAGTTAATTGAGAATTGGTCGAAGACTTCTGCTTGCCTATTTACTTAGATTATATTAAGTTGTTTGAATATTTCCTAGGTAGAAGAACTCTTTGACAACGATATATAATACCGCAGAATATGATATGAATAATAATATGTAAATATTACAAAAAAAACTAACCAGAATAAGAAAAGATATTTTTCTAATTTTGGAGAATCCTGAATACTGTTTAAAATTACTTGTACGGATCTCGAATTTGGAAAATACTATTTTAAAGATGAACATTGATATCAAAGTGTGATATCTTCATTTATAGCAAGGCTATTTTAGTTTTTCTTCTTATATGTGAGATTATGACAAATTATCTAATTTGGTACCGAGTATTAACCGAACTCTATCCGTTAACTTCTTCGTCTATTCCCATTGCGGAGGTAAATAATTCAGTGGGCGTGAGGCCAATGACTATATAGCTTAGCCTACTTGGCACCTCAATTTCGTGTTAACGATTACTCATTTTACAGTCCTTCTCTAGTCTATAAGTAACAAAACCGCCTTCGTGCCGTCTGATGTTTCCTACATGTTAGCACAAGTGTTAAAATTCCTTTTTGCCTTCCGATTTTTCACTCGAATCTCCAGAAAAGCCTAAAATTTGCGTTAGTCGGGATTTTTGGAGTGATTATGTTATGTCATATTAAACAGTCTTATGCTGTCAGTGAGTAATCGCTGTTATCAAGACTTCCGTGTTGGTTTTTTACGGCTCTCCGACAATAATTATTTACACATGTTATATCATTGTGTTACAGAGGTGTCTATGACGAATAGAGAATGTAACCCTTAAAACTGGTTAGAATGTCTTTACTAATGATTCAGTCACTTCCATTGTACTTTGTATTAAGTGTATATATTTTTCTGAAATGTAAGCTGAATATGTAACGTGTATCGATAAATTAATGAAATTAACAAACATAGGGTAAAGGAACAATTTTTTTCAGGTTAGAACAAATAACTCGCGGAATAGATAAAAGGACGAACTTATTGTGTCTTTAATAGAAGATGCTAATATTACGTTATACTAGCATTAACATGTAATTAATAATAGCAAATTAATAAACTGTATACTTTTGATTTGATTTGATATGATTTGATTTGAAACAGTTTATTATTGTCCGTGGACAAATCGACGAAGTTACAATATTATGGTACTGGTAAAGCTAAAACTAATTACAAATAATTATACATTAACGTATCGCTCGCTGGTAGTTAACACTCACTCGTTTGTATCGATGAATGCAAAATATAAAAATACTTTAAAATATTCTCACGTTTTATAATTTTTGTTTTATTTAAACTTTATGTAACACTATTGCAGTTTCTTGACCTACCCATGCAATTTTTAAGGCGATTTTGGAAATACACATTACAATTACAAATGTTAGAAAAAATGTATGGTATAAATGTTCAATTCTCGTATTTTTTATAGGAAACGTTAGAAATGAAATTATTTCCGATACAAGTTTAAAAAATGTCCAGTTTATTGTTCTAAAACAATTTGAAAAGTCAGACATAATTTAAAGTGGAGATTTCCACTCGTTAGAAAATTCTTTCAAGCTTATGTGCAGCTTCTAAGACTTGGTGAAAAGGTGTGAAAATTCGAGACTATTTCTAAGAGTATGCCTTCTCTTTCGCGAGATCCAACTTTTGAGATTATTTAGCTAGTAACGTATACTTGCTGAAAAAGTAAGGGAAATATCTTGTTATGACTGATATCAAATAATTTTAAAATTATTTCCGCGATGATTAATACTTGTTTATAGAGTAGACTTTTTAAAAATCGACAACCATAGCAATGAATATCGTGGATCGAAATAATTTTCAATAAGTTAAATTAAGACCGTGAATCGGAGAAATAAAATATTTTTATTTCTATTTACACTTTCTTAAGTTAGACGAATCAGCATTCAAATGACAGAATTAAATCAATATATGTTTAAATTCAATTTTTAATGAAAATAGCAATTAATTATTTTGATGGTTTTAGGACCAAATGTAGGGAAAATGTTGCAATAGTTGCGATAATATATAGTTTTTAGTAATTGCTGCGGACAGATTCAATGATAATATCTACAATTACTGCATTTTGTAAAAATTATAACCTTTACAATATCTGAAATTATATGCGCCTAATCTACCTGACAATATTGTAGATGATTTATTTTCAAAACACTTATTGACAAATTTAGACCATTTTAAACAGTTATCAAGCCGCAACTGTATGATTCCGACAGTTTCATAATCTGTTATTAAAAAGTGGCAGAAGTAAAAATTAATTAAATATAGAGATATCGCATAGTCTTGCTTCTAATTTATAAAAAAGCTGTCGTTATAGCAGCACAAAAATGTCCCTGTAAGATAAGCAGAGCATTTAGCCCAGTTTTTTGGTATTCTTTTTAATATAAAGGTTTTCAGGTCATTGTTAGCATGATTGACAGAGTTCTGACAGGATTTGGGAAAGAACGATATTTTTAAACAAATTGGGGATTTTAGATTGTTTGGATGCATGGAGTATATTGACATTCTGATATCTGATAAATAATATGAGGCCCCTGAAACCTTCAAGTACCAAGTACTAATTAAAATTCTGAACTAGAATTTGTTACAGAAGTTTATCTATATGCATTCTAAACGTAGTTTATCATTGAATAAGTTCTGACTCCAAAACTGACTCCGAAATATGGGTGATTTTACTACATCAAATACTTTTTCCATATTCCAGATTTATAGAACTTCGGTGTTTTTTTAAATCTTTGAATATAGAAATATTTCTAAAACATATATTTTTGAAAGTGAGAGTAAATAAAAGTAGCGCAAGAATAGGTCAAACTGCTCGCTCGGCCTTCAATGGACAGATTTTGATGCTACGACGTCAAGAATAGTTTTTATTGAAATGCGTAAAGTAGGATTTAGACACACTTGCGATAAAAATTATACAGGCCAACAAAATGAGGCAAATCTCCATACCCAAAAAACAGGACTGTACTTTTCCAAACGTTTTTAATCAGCTGAATCCATAGCTGACCGTATAATTGTTCTACCGCGTCATGATTTTTAGATATCCTAACTAAAAAGTGCAAACCACACCGTTAATGTCCATTTTCAATAACTTATTGTGGCGGAACAACATCTTTGTTTCAAAATTTAGCAGGACGCAGATTAAAGTGCTATTAATCAGCTTTAAAGTGCTCTTGTAATAATTTCGATTCGAATTTTTCTTCGCCGAAAATTAATACATTTTTATTACGTCAATATTAGGTCGATTTAGTAAAACTCGACTGAAAATCGGCCCAAAATCGGCATTCGGTCAAATTATCGGTCAATTTTGGATCAACTCCCTGCACAAGTCGACCGATTTTCGGTGGACCAGGGCCGATAGGTATATTTTTTGTACAAGAATCTCCAAGTTGAATTTTACGTGGTGTAAACTTTCCACACTGTCGGTGACATTTATGTTCAGCGTGCGTAAAAGGACCACTTTACACATTCCATTACACTAACTATTTCGTGGAAGAGAACAGTTGCAATTAATTTTTCAAAAATCCGCCAGTATTTAGCATTGCTAATAGACGACAAATATAACCAGATCATGTAATTGTGTAAATGCGGGAATAAATTACAAGTATTTGCATAGAGCAAGCGATCTATGTTTTTCATTAAGTCGTTAATTTAAATCGAATCTTTTATCGTATCGCATTATCGAAGCAAACCCCATTGTGGAGCAGTCGTAGGCGCGGGTACGTTCAAGTATCGGGTTTTACGAGTTATTGACTATCATTCGTGTTTACCACGGACTCGAGCGGCGCCAACCAGAATGCGGCCGGGTTTGCGAGTGACACGCGCTGGTACGTTCGCCCATATAGCTATACATATAAGGCGCATTGCTTTTTTCCAGTGACAATTTTTTTTTTCTTTTCTGACGGTTGCTTTGATGCGTCGTCGGCCACGATATCGCCGACGACGATACCAACGTGTTACTATATCCGCCGAGGCTGGAAATTCTTTTTTATTGACGACCAACGGTGTGCGGGAAATCTTATTTATAGTGCAATCGAAATGAGATAAAAAGACGTGGATTGCACTCTTTTTATCTATTGTCCTTTCGAGTCTGTGTCAATTATCGCTTACCTTAAATGCAACTCAATTTTAAAAAAATGTATACCGTAAATCACTACATACTAGGAGCAAATATTTATTGCAATCTTCATTACGCTAATAGCGATTGAAATTATGATATTTGTTTAGCACTTTTCATGCCAAACGGCCATATAATTTTTTCATATTATTCAAGTGAATATTTATATGTGTAATGGCAAGCAAAAGTATTTCAAAATCATATTTTCTGACGTACTTTTCAAATCTGCTATTAGTTTTGTTCTATGAGGTATGATTTTTTTAAAATGGCGCAATATTTTCAGCCATTTTTAATTCCATATAATCTTATACGGAACTGCTATTTTCTAGTCTAATCGGTATCACACTGAGGTGAATATAACAAAACTATTCAAGTAACCGTCAGGGACTAAAAACATACAAAACCATGAAAAAACATTAAAAATGCGTGTAAAAGTCGGCATATTGAATCGGCTATTTTGAATTTTGACATTCTGCGTCGCTTAAATTTTAGTTATGGTGATTATTCCGCAGGATACAGACACTTGTACCGATCCGACCACGGAGCATTATTGACCAGTACGTTAAACAGATGTTTTTTTGTAAATTAGCCGCCATTTTGAAAAAAAATGTCATAGAAAAAAACTAATAGCAAATTTGATAAGTACGGACAAAAATGCGTCAGAAAATATGGTTTGAAAACTTTTTTACTTATCATTACGCAGATAAATATTCACTTGAAAACATGAAAAAATTTTGGCCGTGTGACATGAAAAGGGTTAAATCGATTGTACCCCTGGTAGAAATCGAAATCAGCCACGATAGCACTAAACAGGAGCCAGCACTAAATCCTCACGTTTTGGTCAAGTTTGTTGCAATGCGATGCGTGTTTAAACAAAACGTGACTATTCGCTACTAGCGTGGATGGAGGGTGCAGGTCGAAAAACCGAAAGATCACAAAAACCGACAATCGAAAAACGGACTGTCAATGTGTCTATTTTTATATTTGTGGGCTTTTTGGCTGCCGGCTTTTCCATTGTCGGCTCGGTTTATCATTTATTTTATTTTAAACAATTTTTATTAGACTTTAATGTATTCATATTATTGCAAAGTAATTTTCAATTAGGAAAAATAGACGAACTCAGAAAGGAATGCCGAAAGTGAGAACATTAATTGGGCACCATGGGTTTTAATACATTTCCGATTTCTGAAAACGGGAGTAACACTATATAGCGCATTGTTCTCCGAATTCAAAAAATACCACTCTCATCTCAGCACCTCTTCTCCTTGCATCTATGACGAGCGGGTGGTCATTTCAATATTGTAAGAATCCGTTAACAAATACATTCTAAGTTCATTATAGTTTGTAAATGACTCCGTTAGATAATTGGAAAAAGGTGATGAAATTGAATTTTTGGTAACCGGGAGATCAATTTAAATGAATTCTTTTGTCCTAAACTCTCTTCCATTTTGTTCAAATAGAATCTATCATTCGCTCAGTTCTATGAATAACAAATCTTGGAATAAAAAAAAAATCAGCAGAGTTGTATATTAAAATGACAGTCGATTGTCAAATTGCGGATAATTTTTATCTTTACCATAAAGGTTGCTATTGGCTCAATCTATACATTGTATATTTTGCTAAATAATACATATTTTGGTCGTATATACTCGGTTTTTATTTGAATTTGGTTTAATAATACCCATTAATAAAATACTATCGTTCTGACAGAATCTGAATGCATTTGTTTTAAATATCTCTATATAAATACTACTACATCACAAGTTATGTAGTTATTGGGTCCATTGACGGTACAAAAGTGGGATGCACATCATAAACCCGAAAAATCATAAAACAGACACTTACACTGAGAAAAGTGTATTTTATCAGTTACTATCCGTTGGCTTTTAAAAAGTGTATTATAGCCATTAAAAGAAATATTATAGCTAGTATAATCCTCCGTCGTTCAGCATTTGTTTTTAACAGGTTATACGAAACTGTAATAAACTCTCCTATTTTAAAAGAATGTTTTATTATGACTAAAAGAAGGCATTTTTAATATTTTAATTTGCTAGATAAATTTCCATAAACAAAAATTGCTTTTAGTTAAAGAGAAAAGGCTAAAATAAACTGACATATCGGTTAGAATAATATAAAATCTTCGTCTTTTAACAGGTAGTAGAAAGATGGCAATCCCTATGCGTAAAATACTGTATTTTACGGGGCATAAGAATTCTAATACTGGGTAAAAACACTTTTCTCAGTGTAAAAAACCCGACATTTCAAAAAACCATATCAGACATAAAAAAAGAAATATTTTGAAAGTCTGGATTTTTTAAATGTCTGGTTTTTGAACGCCTGTTTTGTGATTTGTCAAGTTTTTGAGGTGCACCCCAAAAGTGTTAATAAAGGAGTAAAAATGTCGATGAAAAATAATTTTCGTGTTTAATTCCTACTTTATGTTGATTGGAGCTGGATGGGGAAACCAACCGCTTGGTACTCTCATAGTAGAATATGAGAAACTAAGAAATAAATTTGTTACTAATCAACCACTATGAACATAAAACTAATCAATTGGTTAGGGTAACTCTTGCTTTAGTTGACCTAATTAATATCGTTTGCCTTTGAGAGCACCAAGCGGTTGATTGCTAAATGTTAAAATAGTTGAAAGCAGATTATAACCTTTTACAATGTTGCTAATTGGATATCAATCACCGCGGAAAAATCTTAACCTGTAACAATAAAAGTAGTCCGTAAATTTCTATTATTAATCATAGCTTTGACATTTTTGTTATTTGGGAAAGAAATTAAAAATAAGTTTGGACGTCTCTTAAGTTCATTGAAAAATGTAAAACTAATAACTACTCATTAAATCATAAAGTTTAAACACACAGTTTGAACTTTATGTTTCAAAATAGTCTGATTTTTGAACGCGTTTTCTATTAATCCTTTTCAGCCTTAACAATTATTACAAGATCACGCCAGGGTTCGAGATTACGATCGAGATTGACGAATTCTCGTCTCGAGTTGTGCGCATCTCTACTTCTAAATAAAATCTTGAATAATGAAATGTTCTAAATAACTTAATGGTATAGTTTCTTATGTACTTTTACGGTCACTGATTATGAATATAAGAATAGAAATTGGCCAAAAAACCAGTCAAAATCGCGATTTTTTGTTGCTTGCATTTATTTAAAAAATCTCACGAAATGTTTCAAATACTTATTTACTTTCTCCAAGTGACTTAGTGTTTTTGGAGGTTTACCCAGTTTTGTTCCAATAACCATTAACGTATGCTGGAATATATTTTGTTTACAAGGAATAGTGTAAACTGAAAATAATATGGATAGCAACCTACCTATTAACTATATATAATAATTAATTAATAAACTTCCCTGCAAAGTATAAGAAAATATTTACAATGATGGCCAGTATACCTATCTGTAACCAAAAGGGAAACTTTATGAAATAGTCCCATATTTGTGTCATGTAAATATTTGGATTTGCCTGAAGGTCTTCCTCGAAAATCCAAAAGAAAAACGCGTGTCGAGATTGCGGGCTTTTCGGGGTAAAGGGGTAAATTGTTATTTGCCATTCACGTCATGTCAATATATATAGAATGACACCTACGAATGCATGCAATTGTGTATATGCATACAACTTAGTTGATTTATAATATCTATTCATGATAGCGGCTTACACTGGACCATATTATGATCCGTGTACAAAGCTAAAACATTTTTAATTCAATTTTAAATATATTTTGAAGACTTTTAGTAACTATGTGATAAATTTGAATACAATTTTACATGTTGTTTATTTAAGATTGTTTTTAAATGTATTATGTGACAAACCTCTGGATATAAAACACTCGATATTACGTGTAAATTTTAAGAATAGGTAAATGTCAGATATTGATTAGTCGTAGCACCTCATGTACTCTTTCAGATTCTGTGTTTGAATGTCATCGACTTCGATTCTCGGAAATACGAAAGTACTAATATTATACCGTAAATTCCACTAACCCGTGCAATAATAGAAGTACAATTGTATATCGAAGCGGTAAAAGGATGTTAATATTTCTTACGTAAGAACAGGAAGATTACTACTGATGTTTGTTAGTGTTAATAATTAACCAACTAAATATTTAGTAAATTAATCAACTACTGTAAACTTGAATATCAAGACTTTCTAGCATGTCGTACTAACTTTGTATTCAAATTAATGTCACTAAAAAAGAAGAAAGAAGTTCTATTATATGTGATAAAAATTACTAAATTTTAGTAATTTATAGTCCTTTTCATCAGAAAAAATTGTGATTTTAGATTTTTCGCTAGTCTGGTCTAAAATAACCATCTGGAATGGTAAAATATCTAACAAAATTGTTCGCTTTGCATGAATCTTGTAATACATAGGGATATGACTGATGTTTCAAGAACTTCATTATAATTTAAGCCCATTACCAAACGATTCTTATTTATCTGACATTTTATGCATGTTTATTAATACATTATTAAGTAGCTGGATTAAAATATAGAACATAGAAGTGTGCATGCTTACGTCGTTTTGCAAAAATTATCTGAATGTTGGACTGCAACTGTTCAGCTACTGTCGTAGAATTGATCATATTTTACATTTCTAAGTTATGATATAAGTCGAGACTGTTTACCTAGCTTATTTATAAAAACTAGTTCACGTCAAGTTTTCCAAAGACCTTAAAAATTATTTGATAACAATATTCTTGACAATGATTTTTTTATTGTGTTTTAATTTATTTTTCCGCATACTTATTTTTAGTTATTGCAGACAATTATTAAGGGACTAAATTAAAAACAATAAATTAAAAATTTCCAACACTTTTAAGTCATCAGATTGTGTATTTCTAAAGATAAAAAGAAATTCTATTTTAATTCGTTCGATTAAGTAGTTTCAAATTTTAATCAGCCTTAATATTAACATGTTCAGTGCAAAAAAAGTGCTTCACTTTAAAACTTAAGCAACCATTTGTTAAAAATATTTTCTTCATCCGTTGCACTACATTTTTATTTCCTACCGTTAAGATTAAAGTTATGACTACTAAAATCGAATGTAATTAAAAAACTAGTCTATTAAAATAGGTCAACGAAATTTCTTTCTTTTACTTGTGATCTCTAAATATTTCACTTTTTTCTCGTGGCCGGAAAATATTAATTTCGTCACAATACTGACGTTTTCATATCAGCAGTGGCGCAACATCGATCGCGTGCACGTGCGTAAAGAACATAAAGATAGATTATGTACCAGAGACGGCGAGTTATTGAATAGCCGAGGGATTACTCCTTTTCCCGCGCACCAATTGCGCATTTATCTACCATCGGTAAATATAAAATGTCAGTTTTTCGCGAATACAAAAGAAAACAAAGAGTTCCAAATAAAGGGTAGCAAATATAAATGTCACTAATCGATTTTGCAATTTATCGTTGTTATCCATCATGTAAAACTAAGTACGTAGTACTAAGTACGTAAATATTTGTTGTGTACACTGAAAAAAAAGTTTAGTGAATTTAGCGCGTTTCAATAGATCCTCAACCCATTTTTATTAGTTGCAGTTATGCAACAAACATATAGGGGAAGGAAATTTTCAAAGTTTATTTTACATGAAATAAATAATGCAATTTTTCATTATTATTCGCAATGCATTCTTGTTACCGATGGGATATTTTGAGCTGCGTATTTCAGAACAGGCAAGAATGACATGAATCTTTTCACATTTTAGTTATCTTTTTTCATTACAATTGAGATACCGTTGGTATTTACTGAAATTGAATATATTTTTTAAAATTATATTTATAGAATATAATGGAGAATTTGGCATAATATTACACGAAAATTAGATTACAATACTTTCCTCTTTGTACATTAGAGTCCCGGGATATTTGCGTCCTCGGTTCCTCGCCTTCAACTTCCGTCTCGTTATATTCACCAAAAGAAGGGGAGCGAGGCTTCTCCCATTCTCCTGAATCGCGTTATCCTCGTGACGTCACAGCAGGCCCTTCCTGAGGCCCTAGCCCGCAAGGTGGGGGAAAAGTGGGTGGGGATATAACGGGACGGAACCAAGCAAAAATGCTGAAACGCAAGATGCCATTAAACTGGGACTCTACTGTAGTTAATATTTGATCTTCTATGTACCATATTTCGTGATACAAAGAATGTATCACCAATAGGCTATCTTTCTGATTTAAATGAAACCAAATAGGTAGTAACATTATACATTCACAAACCCACAGCAGTTATTAGGTGCTCTAAAAACCAATAATTAAAAAAGTTAAAAAAATCGTCTTGTCCTATTTCTGAGTAGTCAACCTCGTTAACTTACTCATTTTAGATTAAATTTTAATATTACTTACTACGTTTGCATCGAAACTCATGCGCACAAACTTTCGCCACAGTGCCATTTAAAAATCTTGTACGAGTGAGTCACTTATAGTTCCTGCATGACGCATTTTAGCATACTTAGTTATAAGATCAAATAAAAAGTAATATTTTCGTAATTTTTGTTGCATATTACAGTTTGTAAAAAGTCGTTCAAATGTTCTCTTTCGCTGAAAATCCATCTGTACTTGTAGGCATTATAGGTATGTCATAGCGTTTGAAAGTTCACGAAACACATCAATACACATTAATTAAAAGAGTTGAAATAGTGTTTTTCGATACAAGGCCGTAAAATCTTACGGCCGTTCGGTGAACATTATTTTTCGGTACTGAAAGCTGTAAATTTGATTTCGCGGACTGCGTTTAGTCCGCATGGGTTATGTTTTTGACAGCGCAGATTCATGTTTCACAAGATCCGTGAAATGCCATTTTACGGACTAATAGTAGGCCGTACAATCGGATTTTACGACTATAGTACCGAAAATGTATTTATGTACGTCTTTTCGGTGCGTAAAGTAAACTTTACGCACTCGATTATACTTTACGCACGAAAAAGCCGTACGTAAACAATATTTCGGCACACGTGTGTGTGTGTAAAGTTCTTTACGCATACGCCCTTGTATCGAAAACTACTATTTTCACATTCCATATAGGTCAACACCATTCAATTACAATGGCAATAACAAAGTTACCTCATTATTTTTTAGGTCAGAAACTTGACTTTCACAAGCAAAGAATGTAACGCGTATTTCAAAATTGGCTCAAATTGCTAACGATATCGGATTTATTTGTTGAACCTACTTCAGACCAATTTTCACTCGCCTCTTCCGGTTTCGAATCTCGTCACCAAAAAATGCAGGATCTCCAAGAATCGCAACCAGAACTTACCAGTCAACGGAATCGTCGCAGAACCAAGAAGGTCCCAACGTGAGTAAACACTTTTAAGGCAACCGTACTTTCGTTGGTTCACGTCCAGTGATCACTGTACAAAGCAAGAAGTAAAGGAAAAGAATTTTGCTTCTTTTCCAGGAGATTCGTTGCAGCCTCCGCCGACGGATCTTTTATTTACTCTTGTCGATGTTTGCACGTCGCATCCCAACCTTCGTCCGTGCACCGATTTGCTTCAGTACGCAATAGCTCAAGTCTTGGAAGGCATCTGTAAATCTGCAAATATTAAGGCAGTTAAATCGAGGTCGCTGAATGAAAGAAACACCGATGTCCAAATGCAACTTAACTTCGAGTACTCGGTTTGTTTGAATTAGTTCGTCGAAGGACAATTAAAACAGTTGAATTGGATTTTTGCAAAAGCAATTTTTCATGTATGACTTTCAAAAAATAAAAACTTAATATACTAGCAAATACTAAGGAAATGATTGATTATCGATGAACTAAATTCTAAGTTATTAAGGATATAAAAAAGTTTCATAAGTACGCAACTGACCCAATCAGATAAGCGATTAATAATTTTTGTTCAATAAAATCCACCCTGGTGAATATCGTGATGTGTGTCACACTAAAACGTGGTCCCTTAAAGTCAATAAATAGTTCCCGACTAAGATGAAAGTGGCAATCGTGCGGCCATATAGAGATAAATACTTTTCATCGGTCACATTTTTAATATATTTCGAAGATTCGAGATATGAAGTAAAGAAATAACTTCTCGTATTAATTAGAAAAATGAAGATAACCAAAAAAGAAGTTTTCGTGGGAAATAAGTTTCAACGATTCCGAAAACTAAAAGACGTTATGGTATCGTCTAATGGAGAGATATTTCTCTGAATTCCATTAACAAAATTCATTTGCGATAATCACTAAATTATTCAGAGATCATGACCTGGTACCGAGGAATCCCGGAAAATTATGACGACACGATCGAGAACGGGTGAACGTTTCTTCATTCAAGAGTTCGAGAGTCTGAGATTTGTCATCATCTACGAAACAAGAATGAATAAGCTGCCGGCTTTTGGATTTATCAGTTTTAAAAAATGACGATAGTTAATATATGTATGTTTGAAAAACGTCAAATACTATTTTTATACTAGTTTTTTGCAGTCTTTTTTGCTTTTTTATTTAAATGTAATTGTTAATAATTTTTCTCTATGTACGTTATGCAAAATTAATTTTTATTAATATTTTTACACCTTCTGCGACATATTTTTCTCTTAATGATTCACGTCACTTCAATTAAAAACTTGCATTTTATGAGATTATTTACTTGTTATTTATGGCTTTATTTATTGAGATATTGCTTTCGTAATATCATGTTTTCGTTTCATGAAGTGCACGTGATAATAAAAGGATTTAATATAAACCGGCGCTATCCGATTAAATATCAAACTAATCGTTGTATTTGAAATAGTAATAATTGTCGGGTTCGTAAGCCTGGTATTTTTCGAACTTAAAAAAATTATAGATAGATGGCCGTATCTGTGTACGATATTGTATATAGAACAGACACGACCTATGTGTAAAATCCCTAGTTAAAGCTTTTATGAACATCGATGGATATCTTAGTATGGAATGCATTAAATGATAAACAATTGTGTTTCATTAAAAAGTCATGAAAATATTTATTTTTATTCTAGACATCTTCATGGAGCTGCAAAAACTATACGCGTAAATAAAAATAATCTTAAAATACAACTGGTACAATTGACATGACAATTATTTAATTATACTAATATTTGGTAAAGACCACTTATTGATTACCACATTACAGTTTTTTTTTTATTTTAATAAAAAAGTGTTTTATGGTACAATTAGACGTCATGATAAAAATTATTACCATAGTTTATTTACTTTTTCTACATTGCAAATCTGAAAATTCTGTATCCCAATGCTAAACTGATAGTCTGGAAGAATGTAGATTTTAAACTGCTCATCGAAAATACTCTTCAAATATTTGGAAGGGAATTAAACAACCCTAAAAAAGAACATATTATTTCAATGGGTCTGTATTATAGTTTTACTTTTTCAAAATAATTTTATATTATATTTCTGTGATTATTTGAACATTCGAGAAAATCGCGTTTAAAGTTTGACATTAGCATCTAATACGTAAGTGTGATGTTTATTCCTCGAGTCCAAAACAATTCAATTGGTATTTAATGGGTCCAGTTAAAAAACAACAATGCATTAAATAACAAAACGAATTATCGCATTAAATTGGCACAACGTTGAGTATATCTGCTGTGATTCACTTCGTATCTACTCTTTTGATACGAGACGTTATTTCCTAGAAATGTCAGAAAGTTAATTAGCACAATATTTTCGCAACTTTGTGAGTCACAGTATTGTAAGTAATAACTTATAAATATTTGCACTCCGTCAATTGTAAATAAGCCTTGGCAGAAAATTTGTATCATTTTTTAAATTTAGCTCATTCTGCACACTACTCCAATTGTTTACATACGACAGTGATTAATTTAGTACTAAACGTTACGACTTTCTGCTCACATTAAACTATTACATTTTCATCTTCATTCTATGTAAATAAATAATCTGAAAAACTGGTGCACTTTTATAAGACAATTCTTTGATTCTTAAAATTAATACACATAAAAACAAATACCGTGATAACTAAACGGATAATTGCCCAGTGGGAATTAAATATTTGGTCATTGTTAAGCTGCATTTAGATAAACTAACAAAATCAATGTGAGTTTAACTGCATTTTAGTTACTTAAACTAAATGTAGCGTAGAAATTACTAAACTACGCGTTTAGTTGTCTGATCTAAATTTTTTTTAGTGTAGTTTTTGTTTGGAGTTCTATAAAATAAAACAAGTAGTATAACAAAATTAAAGAATAAATTATATAACTATTTTGAATTAATTGTCGGTGACATCACATTCATAGTAGGTTTGCCTGAATTTTAGGAGGTATTAACTATAATATAATCGGCAATAAAAATCGTTCTATAAAAAAGATCGTACTTTGATAATTCAGTTCTCTTTAATTCGGGGCGATTTGGGGTTGCTCTTTGGTTCACCTAAAAATATATCACTAAAAAATTATATACTTAATCGGTTCCCTCCCATTCCCCTCCTGTTTCATTATATTTACCAAAAGAAGAGAGCGCCGCTTTTCCCATTCGACTCAGTCGCGTTTCGTTCGTGACGTCACAGCAGGCCCTTTCTGAGGTCCCAGCCCGAAAGGTGGGGGAAAAGAGAGTGGGGATAGGTCAATATAACGAGATGAAATAATATCGGGACTCTATTGTACTGTCTTATCTGAACAAAAACTTGAAATTTTATCAAGTTTAATTCAACATTTGTACCCCTAATGTCAGAGACTGGTGTGTACAATTTAGAGATTTCTTTGTAAATTTTTGTTTAAAAATGTGATAAAAAATAAGCGTAATATTTATAATCTTTAACAAATAATGTTTTTCAATAAAAATTAGCAAAAAACTCTGAATTCTGTAGATTAGTCCCTGACTTCAGGGGTTTAAATGGTTAAAAATATTTAAAATTGCAATTTCCGTTTTCAGTTCCGTTGAGGCGGTGCACTATTTTTTAACTGTATACTTGATCGCTCGTATTAGTGAAATAATTATCCTGGATAAATACTTTATTTTAAAATAATACATAAATAATCAGTTCTACGATTGCTATTGAAGTATGTTGCAATTTTTTCCAATTGAGAGTCTTAATACATAACAAATGTCAGTTTAAATAGCCACAACTATGGTAACGGAAAGAATGTAGTTTCTTCTTTATTCCTAAATATGAAATATAGCTTTTTATCATCGAAGTCGACAGCCGAGTTATTTAAGCATGAAATCCGTGCGTGAGTGATTGACGTCTATTCACGCTTCCATCCTGACGAATTCGTACCAATGATCCACTACGTAGAAGTTAATTAAGATTTTACAGGTGTTAAATGTTGAGATATCTCGCATTGTGTTTAGATACTCTTAACGAACTCGAGCATTCGCTACGGCTGGAAACCTCGTTTCCAGTATCTCTGATTTCGTCTGATTTAATAAGCGTGCGGTTCGAAGATCAAAGCGGCATATTAGACTTTCGGAAGTTTGTGGTGTGGTCGGTGAATCGAAATTCGGTAACGCGAAAATGACGATTCAACAAAATGTTAATACATTGGTAGTCGTTAAATTTTACGACTTAACTTCTGTCGTAAAATACATGTTTTCGTTATCTACAATTATTCATAAATAAATAGTTTTGTTGCTCCTGAATGTTTTCATATAAAGGAGGTCGAGGGCCAATATTTTTGGCGCTGCGACTATTCAACACATAACTTCATCATGAACATTTCATCATAAAAATTTTCAACAAATAACCATTTCAACATAACATATTAAACATTTTAACAAAATAGATTAAGTTAGGTTAGGTTAGGTTAGGTTAGATTAGGTTATATTATGTTAGGTCAGGTTAGATTTTTGTATTATTTTAACAAAATAGATTAAGTTAGGTTAGGTTAGGTTAGGTTAGGTTAGGTCAGATTTTTGTATTATTTTACGCGTATAATATATAATTGTTATTTTCCATTATTTTATTTAAATGGCTTGTTTCTGGTTCGTGTTGAATTGATCATGTGATGAAATGTTTATGTTGAAAATTAGTATGTTGAAATGTCATATGTTGAATTTCTGTGATGAAATATTGTATGTTTAAAAGTGCTATGTTGTACAGTCGTAGTACCAATATTTTTAGCTTTGAAATGTTTCATTTTCTACAATTTTCTTGATTGTATTAGTAAAAGCAATACAAACCAAAAAATATACGACGTAATAATATATTTAAAATTTTATTGAAGTAATTTACAATATACATTTACATTCGTATATATTTACTATAAAACGGAACATGATATATAGCCGACGTGAGCGATAAATTATGGAAATAGGTATTGCGAAAAGTGCTGATAAAATGTAAGTCCAAAAGGAGAGATAAAAAGATTCAAAATCTCCTTAATAAGTCGTAAAATATAATTTAGTTTTGTGTATTTGTTAGTAAAAATTAATTTCTAATTTTTCCTGATCGTTAATGACCGTCGACCGTAGTCGTCGCGTGGCATCGATCATACTGCGAAAACGCCAGTCATACATTAAAGGTATGTACATGGGGTATACGTGTCACGCGACGTTTCCGCATATCGACGTGACCATTGGCTCGGCACGGAATCTTTCGATGACCAAGAAATTCAGGCTGCATCGGGTAACACGCTTGTCGTACAAGTTATTGCGCTGTTTTACAATGTACCTTCGTGTGTAATTGCGAAATTCCGATTTTTAAGTAGCGACGAGAGTTCAATTCAATTTCCAGTTTTTTATACGAGTTTTACGACTACCATTATAGTCGTAATGAAATTCGAACTTTTCAAAAGCTGGAGTGGTTTAAAATTTTCAGTAATTAACCTGCCCTGATCCAATTATGCAGAAATTTCAGAAAAAACTGGTTCGCGACATTAAAGTGATCCTGTTATTGTTAAAATGAACTCGTCATTGGTTTTCAAGTTATACTCAGTAAATGCCGAGACCAGTAGTGAATTGAATGTATTCTAGCACATTTGAAATATATATAATACAATTCACATAGGAATGTCGTCAACGAGATTAAAAGAATATGTTCATCGAAAAATAAATCCGTTCGTAATCACACCTTTTAATTGGCCGTATAAATTCAACTAAAGAGCTCAAGGCGAATTCTCGCGGAATATATAGATATTTGAACGTATAAAATATTTCATTCGCTTTTTTAGCGTATATGGCAAAAAATTCTTAACGATCATCGTCAATAATCCGGACACTTTGAGGTTTTAATATTCTTATTTATTTTCAGTCCGCATGCGGCTAAAGTTATATCGTGATCTAGAAATTAATGTATGGTTATTACAAATTATGAATTCAATATCCTTAATCGATATCACGAATTAAAAGGTGTACGGTAGGATTGGTTCGTTATTATGAACGATCAAAGTTTGCTTATTCACCTCGTCTAAGTTAAGTATGATATAACGAAATTGCAATTTATTATAATAAACGTGTATCTGGGAATTTACTGAAATATTATTTTGTTTTTATATTGTATTACGAGAGAAACTACAAAAATTGATTCTGTAATTATTAAATACGACATTACTAATTTCTTTTTTTTTTCAATTACATATAATTGTCTTTATTGGCGTATTCGTTTTCCTTTTGGGAAATGTATTATCTAATGTGTGAATTTATTATGTTATCAGATGGTTCTGAACGGTAAACTATTCGTTACGTATTAATGTACGTTTAGGGCTGTAATTTAATCTTTTAAAGTATTAATAAAATTATTAATCTTCATGAACTTTGAACCAGAGCGGATTAAGAAAGTATCATATTAGTTAGTGATAATCGCTTTTCCTGAGCTTTATACATAAGATTGTACACTATGCGTTGCTATTTAAAATTCAGCGATACGATACAATAAGATAATGAATCATTACTCATTGGAGCATGAAATTATAAGATTATATATTGAAATAAGTCAATTGAGTATCTCCTTTAAAAATTTGCTATATATAACAAATATCATCTTGTACTTTAACTCGCGAGTCAACACTTTAACTTTTACTACTTCAGTTCACTGAAACTGAAATAAAAAATCAATAAATTCATGCGAAAGTAATTTCAATGCTGCTGATAAGAAATTGCAGCTGAAGGTCATGTGTCTTAATTTTCTTCATTTATTAGAATAAAGTTCAAATTTATTAGAAAATGAGAGCTTTTTCAACAACTTAAAAGGCTTCCATACCCTTTTTGCTTCTAAAATAATTTCATTTTAGTTTCTTTTTTAATACATTAACAATAAAATTCACAATTTCACTAAAATATTCGAACCATATATTCGAAAATCATGTTCAATGGAAATGGTTAAATAATTTAGATAATCAATACAACCATATTCACTTAAATGAACGGAACTGACTTGTATCAAATAACCTGTAATCTTAATCATTTGATCAAATGATTTAGTAAATCCGCCACATCATTCATTCAAACTGGTAAACCGATGAATTAAAAACAAATATTTCATATGTTTGATAAAATGATTGATATTATATATACCATAATGCTAATTTTTTATTACTTCTAATCCCTTCAAATTTGATTTGATTTGTATCTCATAATGAGAAGGATAATAATTTATATTTTATAATTAAAAAATTGACCTTATTTTGTTTACCAGAAAGAGAGAGAGAGAGAGAGAGAGAGAGAGAGAGAAAAGGGGAGAAAAATTACTTCTGAAAGAAGGCCCGACTGCTTACGAAGTCAAGTACGTCAATGCTTAGCCACCTGGTGGTGAACTCAGTTTTAAGAAAAACTAGCCAAAAAATTTGGATATTTTATAAATATTACAAGTTTACTATTTTAACTTCACATAGTAAAAGAATATTGTATCAATCAAATATTTAATAGAACTAATAGAATATTTAGTTAATTCAACCTCATGTTCAACCCTTTTAATTACACGAACTAAAAGAATATGTCAATCAAATATTTGACAGATCTAACATAATATTTAGTAAATTTAACCAAATATTCGAATGTTTTAACCACGTTTTTTTAAGTTCTTGGAATACTATAATGGATTATAGATGTAAATGTAATTTTCATTCTTTAAACATTCATAATTGAGTGAACAGGGACGTATATTGTATATACTCCCGTAATTACAGAAAATTATAATTTTTAATAAAAATCTAAAAAAGTTTTTAAAAATGAAGCGACTTTATCTTTATATTTGGATTCATTCTGAAAAATAATAATGCTGAATAATCAAATAAAGGATTATAAGATAATTATGATAAATCTTTTGGAGAATGATAACCTGACTTTCGATGTTTCATGTTTTAATCACTCCGACTAAGATATATTAGCATGAAATTCCTGTTATTTTCATGTGCTTGCATTTGAAAGTATGTCTATGTGAGTCGCTTACAATCTTACAACAAAATGTTCGGAAGCTTTAAACATCTTTTCAAAGTAGGAAATGGTTATGGCGATTTGAAACAATTGTATTGACTCTTGTAAGTGTCTCAATAAATATTTAATTTCTTTTTATAATTTGAATATTTGAATGAGTTTAAAAATATTTTTTTGTATTTCAGTGAAGAACTTTAATTGCAGAATGTGTTATGGATCTTCTAATCATCTTAGAAGCCAATATGGACAAATGCAAAAAAAACCTTCCAGGATCTTTTCATCAAAACTGTTTTGTAATTATCGCACATGTTGAAAAATATTGGATGGATGACAATTGGGTAATATTAAACTCAGGAACTAAAATCATGAAATGAATATTGGATACCTTTCTAAAGTTAGTATTCATAAACTATGTCAGTTTTACAACGGAAAGCAAAATGTTTAGACGTTTCAGTGTTGGATAAAATATAATTCTTCAATTATATGATTCGATTTACAAAAATTGCAAAAGTAATTTCAACCTAGGGATAAACCAGGAGTTTTATAAAATTCATAACCTGACATACTAAATTTTATAAACCAAAATAACAAAAGATACTAAAGCCGGATGATAATACCCGGTTATTCCTAAATTGAAAATATTTTTCCAATTTTCGTAAATAAAAGACCCTGAGGGTGGGGCTGGTCCAAAACATCTAGGCCAAAACGTATTGTGATAAGCATAATGCAGTTCAACATTCGGGTACCAAAATGCCGTGGGTTGGAAATAGACAACGGCGCTCTGCTTCAAATTTGTTGACAATTTGGGTTTTTTTTCTTGTTTTGTCAAATTTAAGGACAATATTCATATCAATTTAATTGAAAATGTTACCATCATAATTCAATTTTTTTACACTAAAATGAATCGTGTTATGTGCTTAAGCACAAATTTTTATTTTTGTAAATACGATCAGTATAAAAAATGCAATATTAATGATAATATTCTGAGTTAAATTTAAAAATGGTTGAAAAGCGTTTTTAGTATCCACAAAATGTAAAGTAAAAGTTATGATCAAATTTGGAAGACTTTAAGAGGGCATTGCAATGTGACGATTTTTTGTCATTTTTCGATAGTTTATGCGCTCTTCCACCAACGTTTTCTTCTTGAACTGGCGCAGATGATTTCTGAAAAATAGCAGGACGTATCGACTTGATTTATCTATCATAATATTCACAACTATCATTGCTATTGCTCGTAGCTCAAAGTTGTTGATAACTTGTTTCTAACCTATAAGTTCACATTTATTTATGTTGTAGAAGAGTGTAATTTATTTTTTTTCATGAAAATCGCCGTCATTTTGTTAATTTTTGAAAAAAATAAAAAAGTTGCGGTACCACTTATAGTGTCGACATCGTAGATTGATAATCTTTTACCATTTTTTGCTTTAGATCACCAGGAGAGCTGGAATCACCTGCGCCAACAGTCAACAGTTTTTTTATATTCGAACTTTATGTTATAAATGAATAAATAAATTAATGTTTTTCACCAGAAAACGACCGGATGTTTATATTACAATACCCCCTTAAGTGCCGTCAACAAATAGCGAGATTCACCCGGGAAATGCTAAAAGCCGAATATTGTACAAAATTCGGGATTCATGATCATCGGAGTCTTTTGGGGGATTCCCAATTATTTTGTCGTGTGCAATAAAAAAAAATGATCACATTGATCATCCTAGATTAGGATTTTACTTGCTTATTTAGAAATCCAGGAAAATAATTCTTGCATTTTTGTATTCTCATTATTTCGTCACAACAGTCATGATATTAAAAAATATTTATACACGTGTCGCAAAGGTAAAGAACAGAAATCTTCCGTAAATAGACCGTGGGATACTCTCGTCTTCGCGCAAATCTCTAACAAATAGCCGAAGGCCTTGCGCAAGTTGTTTTCGCGCGGAAAAGTAGTTGGTGAATTTTCGCGGACCGTAAAGCGCTGCAAACGAAGTACTTATATACGAACATGCACACACTTATATACATATATGATATGTACGCATGAGAAGGAGAGCTCATTGTCAATGGAAATCTTGTGGAACTCGTGAACCGAAAATCCATTCACACGTGAACACGATACACCGTTCTCGAGTTCAAACAGTGGACGACGGTTCGCGACCACAGTACTCGTAAGGCGCCTCTATTACACGCTTGCAAATATTGCCTTCCCGCGTTAATAAATGTTTCCCAACCTACTATTTGCCAGGAAGGAAAAATTATCCTCTGAATTTCCATCGGTAGTGATATCAACGAGTTGCGGGACGTAATAGCGGTAGGATGAGGAATGCGAAGATCTCTAGTTTAAACAAGGTGCAAATTATACTCCAGCTTCAGTAAAGGCAACTTCACTCAAGTATTTTCCTATCATTTCATTGGAAGTATAAATACTGGTTGATTGACATAAGAACTAAATTTTTCCATTCTTTTCAAAAATAATATATATTTATATTATTTAGTTTTAGTCCTTCTATTAATTTCATATTGATATATGCTACATTTTTGCTAAATCTGGTTTTATTTACTTAAACGTTTAGATCTGATAAAAATGTTGCAAAACTCTGTTTACAGCCACCGTAATGTTAAGATAGACGACATTATGATGTATTTTAGCCCTTTGCAAATGGATTTAGAATAGTCGTATTAATTTTATATTCAAATCTAATCTAATAGGAGTGTTCTGGCTATTTGCATTAAGCATAAATATGAATAAATACGTAATAAAATGGATAATTTTCCATGTACCAGGTAATAAATAACAGTTTCACGTGTGTTAGCTCATGATAAATGGGAAAACTTGATTTCATTTTCAGAGCAAACATGATTATTTGGATTTAATTTGGTCCATGCCCAAAAACTGCCCGAACGTGAAGGGTTAGATCTGGCCATCATTTTGGTCGAACCATATGTGTGGTCCATTAATTATTTTACCTCTTTCTTAAATTTCGGCCACCTGGAGGTTAATCTATTTCAGAATAAGAATATCAGCTGGTAACTAGCTCCTTATAACCAAATGAAAAACCATTTCTTAAATATAGTTTACTACATAGATTCGAGATAGTAAAGGTATGTTGTTTATAGTATCTAGATCTATGCGACAATTCTCTATAATCTCGCATAATACTAATACGAATTTTAAAACTTGAGTCTTGGTGCTTCCATTATCCTTCGCTAATGTGTCAATATATTTAGTTCGGTTGAGCCAACAGCAATAAAACTAGGATCTTGGTTGAAGACACTAAACTCTTCCTAGTATTGCTTGCAACAAAAATGTATTGTCCTGAAAATATTCATTTAACATCCTACTAAAACTTAAATTAATATTAGGAAGTTAAGAATACATTTGTGGGGGTTGGTACCCATCGATACTTTAATCAACTTGGTATATTAAATTGTATTTTAAGATAAAAGGTTCGGTTGTGGCCACCCATGCGTAAGTTTTGACGTCCAGCTGACGACAGCTGGAGACACAACAGTTCCTTGTGAGACTTCTAGGCGACGTCCGATTTTCGCAGTCTCATGTCACATGCCACGCGCTCGAAGGGGTATAGACGGATGGAAGTGACCAAGGCATCTGTCACCGTATCAGTTGGTGGCATTTGTAATTAGCCCTATTGGATCTGCCATCTTGAGTGATGCAATTATGATGTTAGATTTGTATTCAGCGACCCTAGAAACCCTTATACCACTTATGATTTCCTAATCCATATATTTTCGTGAAACATGGACTAACGTCAGCAGATGTACGGCATGAATCGTTGAATAGTGATGGAAAGAACACAACATGATGTTCCCCAACATTGAAGAGCATAAGATCCAACCAGTTGTTGTCACATATGTGCAGCTTGTACCCGAATTGACTTCAATTCAACGGACATCAAAAAATCAATGACCATGGTCAATGCACATCATTCAAGTGACTTAGAGTTGGGTATTGTTATTCGGATGGCATTGTGGTTTCAAAGTGGGCCTCTCGTGGTATTGTTGCAGGGAAGCGAATGTTATTACAGCGAAAAGATGTGGTGTCACAAATCTGCGGTGGGTCCTTAGGCTACCTCGCCGCCGTCGCCGTCGCGGCGATATCGTCGGTGTATAGGTCGCTTAAAAGGCGTCGAGTGGCATATACGTCTTTTCCGAATCGTCGCGAATGGTCTACCGGTTGGTCGTAAGTGTGCGCCAAGAAGAAGAACGTCGTAACACGAAGGTAGCGCCGTGAAAATACATTGCCGGGCCATTAGACGCTCGGATCTCTCACGGTGTCCGTCGAAAAACGGGGAAAAAAACTGTAATGTCCGAGCATGCGGGGACCGCCAGTCCGCCGACGTTTAAATTAAAATACTTCATTTCAATGCTTGGAATGCAAATCGCCTGTAGGACTATTTTATTCGAAACCCGCGGTATTCTGACAGATGCTAAAATCAGACAATTATTTCGAGATAAATTACACGCGGTTTTAAAGAGGACTCGAGCGGTACCCTGGCGAGAAATTTGACATTAGTTAAGATTTTTGCTTCTTTTTTATCGTAAATGAAACGAAATACATGGCGGCATTTACTTCTTCTTGGATACCTACAGTGGCTGTGAACTAGTTTCTCTAAACTGTTATTCGTTGTTGAAATGTTTTCATGAAATTTATTTCGGATTTTTGTACACAAATTTCGATGAAATTTGAACATCAGTGATATTAATACATTCCTTTATCCCTTTACACAACCAGAAAACTGAAAATGTTAAGAGTTATTTATTTAATTTCAGTATGTGCAGTAAGACCTCGCTAAATGGACACTTGCTCGACAATGCCGGACCTCGCTAATTCGACAATGGGCGGGGATTTCTCCCCTCCCATATATCCACTGCGCCATACTCTCATGCATACAGGAAGGAACCAGCCAATCATATTCACGCGACGTCATAGTGGACGTGGTTAAAGAGATGTCGTACTAGCGAGGTCCGAGAGAGAGAGAGAGAGAGAGCGTGTGGAATCGAGCATGTCGAATATGCGAGGTTCTGCTGTAATTCGATTCTAATAGCATGGCACTGTCATTCCCTGACCCTCACCTTAAAGGGTTTAAAAGTCTCAAACTATTAGTGACAAAAAGCGTTCTATACAGTTTATTTCTGGAGATTAACAAATATACCTGACTTTATATAATCTGTTTTCGTGACTGCGAAATATCTGAAATAAATTTCGTTCAATTTTTGGCTACAACGCTATATTTTCGATTCTGTTGTGTGTTATTTCAAAACCTCATGCTAGGTCAGACATGCCAAAAATGTACAGCTAAAGTAGTTCCAAAATGACAAGAATTAATAATCTTCAGTTAATTCCGAACGCGTCTCATACTCTCTTAAAAGCTTAACCTTTTCTTAACTACGATGAGTTATTACGTCACATGAAAGTTAAATTTTACTCCCACCACACGAATAGAGAGTATATAAGCAATGACCAAATGTGATATAGGTCATTACTTGCCATTTAGCTAATCATTGTATTCTTCTGAAGAGGGACTGATAGTCTAAAATGTCGAGAAAAAATACATTTTTTCAAGATGGCATAATCATTTGAGATTGGCCCTTGGTTGTATTTTGTAGGTCCAAGCCTAATATTATGTCACCTTTTGTTTTAGCACCGGATATTTTAGCATCTGTAGTGGTATATTGGGATATTAATTTTATGAAAGAAAACTTTACCAATATTTCAAGTAACAATTTCCGTAGGTTTTGAAATACCGTAGGTTTTATTTTGCATATTGAAAAAATGATATTACAATTTCAGATGATAAAATAGTCAGAACAATTCCATGTTTATCGGAAGCTTTATTTTGTGTCTATTACCTTATATTGTATGAATATTGTTGGAACGTCGGAAACTCTTCAATTACGTCGACTTATCGTTCTTTCCCCTAATCCCGTTTAGTTTTATAAAAGTTAGATATTATCTTCATACAGTTTTAAAGTTATTGAACTAATCGCGCATTATATGTTTATATGTACAACATATCATTCAAGATGTGCAGCTCAAGAAACTCTATCTAATATTCTAAAGACAGTTCAATTGGCTTTGCAAATTCAATAGACTCTATTAGTATGAGCTCAGAAATTATTTGAAGTTAACTAATTGCAGAAGTCGCTGAATGCTAATACTAACAGGAGTTTAACTTCTTGGCAACAAGTAGGTATGTTTGTATTGATTGTACTATTATTAGATAGCTTTTTTACAAATATTTTATTAATTAATAGGATAACCCTTAAATAATTCAGGGTTAAATTCGATACGATACAATTTTTGTTGTTGTCAATTAAATAATTGCGTCTTTGAATCACAGCAACGCATCTAAAATTTAACATGCTTTCAATGATGATTTTTTTTTATTATATTTTGAAAAAGTTTTGTTAATTTAACCTCATAATTTCGGTTCATATCGATGGCTCGCCAGGTAAACGAAATATCTTATTCCACCGTTAATAAATCTGTTTAACTGATATCATCAACGATCATTGTGATACCAGCTCTATCATTGGAACCATCAGATGTTACCGATATTATCCTATTTCGTCCGATATCACCGCGTATGATCAAAAGCCTGTCATCATCACGTAAGTAGTTACACACCGGCACAAAAAATGTGTTTTGACCCAGTCACAATACCAGTATTTTCCCATGTATTTTACCCATCATAATACGAAGTCGTAATTGTCAGACTGACACGGTTAAAACAATGTTGTTTAAATGCTTAAATCGTTGATCAAAGGACAAAAAGGAGTTTTTCCCCGATAGTGTATTTCCATATCATTTTTCCAGCTAAATTCGAATCTCAGATCAAATTTTTTCGTAAAATTTAATAAAATACTTGAATATATAGGTTGAAGGCTCAAAAGTAAACTTCTTTTGCAGAGACACTAAGAAGAATACTTCCACGCATTTCTTTTTTCTTTCATCCGAATCCGGAGGTCAGAATTTTGAAAGTGGCTCCAATCTTTCTTTAAAAATACGAAAATCGAATTAAATGCAAGGAAAAAATGTTTCTTGGCAGAGCATTCAGATTTGTCAGAATGCTCGAAAGAATTTTCGAAACAAGAAAACAACACAAAACATTTTCCTCCATGTTCATTAAATTCTAAAACCGAAATTAGAAAGTGAAAAAAATATTTTTTTTTAATCTGTTTGCTACATTATCTCTGCCATGCTAAATTAAAAAATTTTAAACCTACCGTTGTATTTTTATCGGGTGTACCTCAAAAATCCAACAAATCACAAAACATATACTTCGAAAACCCGACATCCAAAAAATAAGACATTTCAAGAAACCAGACATTTAAAAAAACTGACATTCAAAAACCAGATATTTCAAAATGTAATTAATGCTCGAATTCTAAATGTGTAATGCTTAAATTCAAACTGATTTGACCTTCAAGTGACCTACAAAATTAATCCTGTGGTCAAACAGTTTTGACCTTAAAATGACCTTCCAGTGAGACCTCAAGGACGGAGACCCGAGATCATTTTTTGATGTAATAAGCGCATCAATCGGAGGTGTTTGTATTTGGAAATATCGAGTTATTGAACATCTGTTTTTTGAAATGTCTGGTTTTCGAATCTCCGTATTTCGAAATGCCTAGTTTTTTAATATCTGCATATTGAAATGTCCAGTTTTCGAATGTCGGGTTTTTGAAGTGTCTGTTTTGCGATTTGTCGGGATTTTTAGGTACCCCCTTTTTAACCATCTTAAAATTTCGTGTATACCGAATATTATACAAAATAATAATTTTTCAACATTTTGTTAGGTGCATATTGGATTTACAATTTTGAGAATCTGACACCGATACTCAGAATCTGATAAGATTTGTAATCGGCAACTTCAAGAGACTTTATATACCGAATGTAAAGAAAATTATATATCTGGAAACATGAAATATCGGGACTGAACGGGTTCACTCACTGGTTAAAGTAACAATTAAATCTTACATATTAAATTTTAAAAAACTCCACCATTTGAAGAGATCAATTTGCATGTCAAGATGATGAAACTTTATGAGATATTTTTAGGATGTACGGAAAATTAGTCTAAGCTCTAACAAACTTGTGCAAAATAAAATAAGAATAACTATTCTTATACTAATTATCAAAATCATGTAAACAAAACTATTACGCAATTTCTACCCGTCATTTGGAATTTTCGAAGTATATAAAATTTGCTAACATTCGGATTTAAGCTCGAGCCTTGGTCATTTCGAACAAGGGGGTCAAGAGTTGGAATCGCGCACGCTCTGTTACGTTTTCGAAGGTTCGATACGTAATGGAAGCCGTCTAATCTTTGTATGGGGATCGGTCGTTTCGGAACAGCCAATTTTGCGAACGACTATAGGACGTTGCTGCGCGCGAGTGGTAAAACCGAATGTCCGCCCGTCCGTAATTACGCTTGTGGTCTACTATACGTAGTCGACGTACAAAGATCTTGGATACGACGTTACTTCGTAAATCAATTAGTTGCCGGTATGGAAGTAACCTGTACGTTTTACGGCTTAGATTAAAGTATCGATAGATGAACGAATATTTCTGAAGGATTTCGTATACGAGAAAACAGCCGCTGGCTATGGCGAATTCGCGCGCTCTTTTTTTAGCATCCGAAATCGGCGAATTCGACCTGTTATCTCCTACTTTGCAAAGGCGCCTGACGATAAAGCTCGAGGAAGGTGTCGAAGTAAAAGCTGCCGTTGCTTTTATCAAGTAATTAACGCCTCCGTTCGTATAAGAAGCAGGTTTCGATTCCTAATTTATATTCTGACTCCTTGTTTTAGTGGTTTTATGCTTTCGGGTTCTTTCTAAATGAACCTGCCGAACGATTCTGTCCGCCGGTCATTATGTAACGTTTAAACACGCTGTTTTTCGGTTCTATTAAGGATGGATTTGGACGCAGGGAACACGTTGTTGAATAACACAATTCACAACGAGGATAATCTAATCAAGGATATTATGGAAATTATCTATAGAAATATTTCGTGGTTGAAAACTTGTAAGGGTATTTACTGCTGTGCTGATAAACATTTAAAAAACAAAGAAATAAATAGAGAGAGAGAGAGAGAGAAATAATCAAAATATATTTGAATTATAAGTCAATTATAGTCTTCATTGTATATAGAGTCAATAAATGTACTTAATAGCTGAACCTCTGTGTTGCATATTTAGGTTAACAATTGACTTAATGGAATTTGCAACCCAGATAGCAACGTGAGTCTCACACCGCTCTCCATGTGCACTCATCAGTGAGAGCAAATCTCATTGATGAGAGTTCATAAATCAAGATGAGTGCAACTGGGTATACATGGAGAGCGATTGGAGAATCATAAATGAGATTACCTTTCTCTCAAAATATGCGCATGCGCAAGCCACTAACTATTAGCCGATCATAGAGAACACTGTACAAGTATCATATTTATGCGTAGAAGCTGAGACTTTTCGCGTTTGCGCAATGCATTAAACTCTCACTTTAGTCTCATTTGAACTCATATACGCACCCACAAATGTGATCAAATATATGAACCTCGCATGAGACTCACGCCTTGCTATCTGGGATATATATTTATCTTTTCATTGTTAAAGGGTTAAGTATGTTCTACGCAAAGTCTTGGATATCTAATTAAAGCAAAATAAGGACTTTATTTTTGGAACTCTAAAACTTTAAAGATGTAAACGAAAACTGATTAGAAGTGGTGAATAGTAGGGCCTTCTCAAACTAGTCTAAGAATGCCACGTATGGTTCCTAAGAAAAGTCCCAAATTGACAGAAAAGTATTGTGCTATTGAAATGATTATTATCCTTGACTATGGTCTTACTGAATTATAAATTATTAATCCGTAAATTGCTGACTCAACAAATACTCATGGACTAGACAGAGTGAAGTAGCAAAATTTAATTTATTAGTATTGTCGCTACAAATCTTAGTTAATAACACTTATATAAAACGCTAGTAATGCGTGTTTTTAGTGTATAATTTAACTAAACGGTGTTGTCATTAGATACAAATTTAATTATTTGTGATGGTACAAAAAGAATGTGGATCAGCTACCTGCAAATTTCCGACTACGACCCATTCCTTTAATGGGAGACAATTTTTACCAGCAATAACGGCCGATGCTAAATGCATTAGCACAAATTTCGAAAATCGTTAAAAGTAATCGATACACTTAACTCGACTTTACGAGGCAATGTTAATTTCGAGCAACGTCATTAAGAAAATTTTAATTAAAAAAATGAACCACTAGCCGCGCTCTCAGCAGTCACCGCAACGAGGAGCCGCTGCTTGAGCTCGTCCATTCCAAAGCAAAGGAACCGTCCGCTGTTGGCGAGTGCATTTCACATTTCCGAAGAATCGAGGATGCACTCGTATGTAAAGTTGACATGTATTGAATGTGCATGTGAGGGAGGTGAGTTACGTTGCATCGCGTAACAGTACAGTCGTAAGGGCACAAGAATGGCATTTTACCGCAAACTGATTAAATGCGGTTTGCTACGACACTCCTCCAACTTACGTTGTAAACCTCAGCTGGGACCGGGACCGCAAACGACCGCCGCGTACGATTTGTATACAGCGGTTCATCTTTGAGTCCCTGAGCTGTTGTGAAGCAATTTCTCTCTTCACTTGACCTTTAAATTTGCATTATGAAGTGCAAAAAACATTAGTCGGTCTCCACCTTTCACAGAAAAGCTTAAAGTCATGTCTTACATTAAAGAGGTCATTATTCTAGTTAAAAAAATAATCATTTACAAGTAACACTATCCAAGTGTGACACGTTGATTGGACTGCAAGTTGGCATATTTTCAGAACCTCGAAAAATAATTGATACATATTTTTGTTATCAGCAAAGAAGAAATTGAAGGGTTGGATATGATTCCTGAATTGTTTGAAAACTTCTAAAATGTATGCGCATACACGCACATGTGAAATAAAACACATTTTCATGACAGTTGATGTCCGAATCTTAAAGAACTTGGTTTTATACACTTACCACCTACCATGTAAATCATTAAATCGGTCAAGAACTCTTCGAGATAGACATATTTTAAGAAAATACTAGAAATAAATTTAAAATGGCGTAACTTCGATAATTTTTGAAATTTTCGAAAAATCACTTTGCATACTTGTTTTACTCATATTGGGCTACAACTACAGTAATTTTGAAAGAAATCGAAGACATGGGATGTAACATTGATTTGTTTACATGGAATGTCTCTAGGCTTCTTTGGGTACTATTATCGCAGGGTGTGGGTCGAAAAACCGACAAATAAAAAAGTCGACATTCAAAAAACGTTCAATCGAAAAACCGACAGTTAAAAATTAGGCGTATCGACAAGCGGACAGTCATTTTTTGAAGTGTCGATTTTATGACTGTCGGCTTTTCAATTGTCCGGTTTTTGACTGTCGGTTTTTTGACCTGCCGGCTTTCTGATTTGTCAATTTTTGGATCCGCACCCTTATCGCATATGAAATTGTTTTTTAAATAGATGATTTACGGGCAGAAAAATGTTAGTATTGTTATTATGTCAAGCAAACAGGTTCTTTCTGACAGAAAATTATTATTAAGAACTATGCACTTACTACACAACTACAAATTATCTACATACATCAATATTATTGAATAGTTTAATAATTGCAAATATTGGATTATGTAGTAAAAACCCATATTACATAGTACCTTTTCATAAATTTGACTAATGTTTCAGAACTAATGAAAATTTTACTTGAATAATTCATAATTTTTTTTATGATGCTAAAAATGAAAAGATTGGATTATTTTAAGACTCATTTTTAACATTTTTCTAATAAAATTTGCGTTATTTCTGATCCAGCAATTTCTGTCATCAGAAATATTAGTTAAAAAATTAAAAGAATGCATCACAAAAACACCGTGATTTGTTCGTCGAAAACAAATATTTATTTATTATTTAATAATTGCCAGCATAAAAATACACTTATTTGAGTAGCATTTCAATTTAATTAATGCCAATAACTGACATGCATGGACATATTTTATTTCAATATTTCTGCAGATAAAAAATTTTGTAGGGTAGAAATTGTCATATCACAGTTGCACGTGCACTGTCTGTTCACTAAGTGTACACTTTGTCATACTTTGCTGCACTACTGATTTTATTATTTTAGTTCTGTAATGTATAAAGATATTGTATTTACAGGTCCTTTAGAAAAAAACGACAATATTTAGGAAAACGTCTGCTATATATTGAAAACTGAAGTAAATACAGACATATTTGTTTAACTATTGAATATAAAGAAAATTATTACCGTATTTCAATGCAAATGAAGATCCGTTTATCTTATAAATGCGAATAATTTAATGATATTAATATCATAATATGATTCACTATTGTACGTTGATTTAACAAATTGTCAGTCGATGAGTGTATATAATAACAAATAAAAGTATTCATTGAAAAATATGTCATCGTTTTTTTAGTACTTCTTATTTCATGTAGTATATATTATGCGTTTGAAATTTTAGATATTGGTAAATGAAATGAATTCTTAATACTAAAATGCAACATATATTATTATTGGACATTTCACAATTATTGTAATTTCTATTATATTATTAAACAGAGTCAAATAGGCCCCATTAAAAAAATATCAAACAAATAATTTAAAAACTTATTTTCAAAGAAAGTAATATTTTTTGGTGTATCAATAATATGCTGATGTATAAGAAAGAGAAATTTAGTATTCCTTCGATTTTCATAACCCAATAATGATTATGATTCCAATAAAATTGCACTATAAATCAAAAGAATATATATATCATTTAATTCAATTTCTCTTTAGGAATTTGATTTCCCCGTACAAAAGTTACCATTAGTACGATTTATATTACACAATGGCCAATTATTCATGCAATTGAATAAATCAACTGACAGGATTTTAATATCCATGGGAATTAATAATGGATCATCTGGAAATTGATAGTAACGGAATAACGTTAACGCTGGGAGTGATGGAGTGGGACTTGGTTTTTATCGTCATCTTTAGACAGTAGGATGAAAGAAAAGCTGATGACACAAGAGGGCAAGTCCGTGATGGATTAAAATAAACAGAGGTATTACAAGCTGAAATATCGATGTGAGAACCGTCCCCTCGCGATTCTTTCCAAAGACGGTTTCTTTGTTCAGAAAGCATCCCTTTCAGCTTCCACCAAAGGACGAGTAAGTACAAGCTTCAGCGAATGATCGCCGACCTTGTTATTTGAGCAGACTATCGTCGCAGGGAAGAATGGACAAGGTTCGCACAAGTGCCGAACATTCGCATTATGTGCCATCACGCGCCTCTCTATCTGGCTGTGTTTCATAAACGATTTACGCCTATGTACTAAGTGTTATAAAATCTACTTTATTGAAAGTCATAATGGAATTTGCAAAATAAATCGACCTCCCTTTCCCACTTAGGAAGCAACTGAGTAAATACTTCCGGGTTCGATAGTCACGAACTTTGGGGCAGAACTTGGGGGGATGAGAATTTATTCTATTATCATCAGAATATTGTTTTTCGAAAAAATTAAATCCAATGCACACGTTTTTTCTGTTGGAAATATTTTTATAGCCGCATTTTCATTTTGCTGTCTAAATGCAGAGAACTGACATTTATGATTAAAAAATTAGAATTTGAGCACAATATTGGGTTAAATATTTAGATCAGAAGTCAAATTCAAATTTATAAAATTCCTCAGCGATATTTGGTTAGAAATGTACTTTTGATTTCAATTTGATGTCAATTAAAATAGATATCCGTATATTCCTGGAATGGTTGAAATCAAATTTGATGTTAGAATTCCAAAATTCTAAAAGATTGATGCGATCACTAAGCTGACAATTAAGCATGCATTGTTAATTGGATTTTCCACAAAGTTAATGTAGATAAATTTTTGAAGACCTTGATTCTGAAATCAGACTGTAGAATTCGAAATTACTGATTAGGGAACTAAAAAAACTTGCATCGTTAAGGGTTCAAGTTTTTGCACGTGTCTCAAAATCAGCTCTAAGAAATACACCTTTAAAAAGTTTCAAAAAATTATTTCTTTAGTAATTTTTGACATGGAATTCAATGGTACTAAATAAAAAGTGTAAACAATATTTTTCACCATTTTTTTTTTCTTAGAAAACGGAATTTTTTAAAATCTATACGTAATTCTTTAGAAAATGCGTAGAAATTTTTATCAATTTTTAAATTAATTTAGAAAACTGTAGTAGCATTATTTAAAGAAGGGATTTTCTTTTTAAGCTATAATTTATAGGTCAACCAAATTTGTTACACTTTTTATTCTATCACCACTGAATTCCTCGACAAAATTACTAAAGAAATAATGTTTTCAAATTTTTTAAAGATGTATTTCATAGAGTTGATTTTGAAGGAGGTGCCACCCCTTAATTGTGAAATTCTTTGTTTCATGTCTTGATTTTCATGATTTCGAATGAGCCACTTTCAGAAAATTTCCGGAAGCCTATTTTGAATCATTATTTATATTTATAAAGAATCATAATATGGATCAACCCTTTTTATTTTTGCAGTATTGATATGCAATATATCTGTATTTTAAAAAGTTTCTTTTTAACAGTTAAAAACGGTTGTTGTTTCTTTTATTTACTGTTCTAAAAAAAACTATCTTCAGTTTTTCATAAGATGTTTGAAAAAATGCGTTTAATTATTCGAATTTAATTATTATGTATATTTTTTCAATATAGGTATGAATAAAAAATACTCCATTAAAAGACAAGTAACATGTTATACAGGGCAGATAACTGCTACTAAATAAAAAAGACGCCAGGTAATGAATTTAAAAACATAGTTAAATGCAGTCAAATCTAATGAAAGATATCCTCAAAACTAATCATTTTTCAGGTATATTTCCTAAGTATTTTTTTTAAAACTGTACAAAAAAATGAAGTACACTAAATCGCAATATTTTTAACACATAATGGTAGGATTGTAAATATCAAGGAAACAATGTTGTTAACTTCTACGATAGAGGGTGAAAAAATGTGACTTCAGAGGAAAAGAAATGTTATCTTCATTTTACGTCGTAACCTTTAAAAATCATGCAGTTGGGTACGGTTTTACAAGCGTGACGATTACTACGTATATTCCATTAAAAAAGTGTATTTCAAGGAAGTTCGTTTGGGCTGAAGTAGAGAAATATTAGTCATTTAAAACTGAAGTTGTAAATTTGACTTCAAATTTCCTATTACTTGCATTAAAAATATAGTTTTGTTTGTTGCAGTATTGAACATTGACAAATTGCTAATGTCCACAACGTGGGTTTTTAGAGATACTCCACTAACCGAGAACCAATAAAATTCTCCAATGCTAATTTCAATGCGAATAACCGGATAGGTTTCGGAGATTCACTCGAGTGTCTCTGACGTACTTGATACTCGATATGACATCCCCAGTCTCGAAAATAGAAAAAAAAACACGTACCGAATGAAATCGTTGGATTCTTATCGGTTTACTCAGCACGGAAGTGTGCGAGGATGTGGGCAGATCCTGGCTGTTTATACGTCATCCACTTAACGTACTAACCCATTTCTCACGCAAACTCTGGTTTGTTTAATTCTTTTAAATGCTGATGACATGATCGTGTACTATCGAACACTCGTATCAGGTATTGTAGTGCAATAACCTCATGTAGTTGTTTATTTTGATTCACTCGACTGCGACGGTAAGTGACCTAGTACAAAATGATATGAAATTATTGATACATCCGTTAGAATTTTAAAACATGAAATATAGAAATCTTTCGACGTCTATAATATGATTTTTATTTCATGCAGATAGGACGGTAATTTTACTCTGATGATGTTAAAATGTAAAAATTTATTAAAGAATCTATTGCAACGTTTTATTTATACCAGAAGAAAAACAAGGGATAAAAAATGTGTTGAATTAACAGAATATGGGACATCAGATATTTTCATGATGATTCAGCAAACTTACTAACTTTTGTAAAGAGAACTAAATTTGATGTAATCCTTGGTTCTGCTAGTTTAGCCAGAAATATAGGTTGATTTTAATCTTTTTTGTTAAATTTGAGATGTCTTTATTTTTGTTTATATTAGAAAGATCTACAGACATTGTAGAACTAAACATTTTATACAACAAAAAATTTGCATGAAAGTTGGACGGATTGCAGAGGTCAAATATCTGTAAAAAATTGCAATTGTAGTTCAGTATAAGGGGATATTATTACTATTTACTTCCCAAACAGCACAAGACCATTCCAAGACGTCATCAGGTGCCCCTGAGGAGCCCCCGAGGACCAAAAGCGGACGTCCTTAGGAGCTCCCCAGGACATCCCGGGACGGATTGTGCTGTTTGGATTATACCTAACTTTATTTGAAATTTATAAAAAAAAATAATATCTGTAACTTATATGAAAACAGGAATATTTGTTTTGTACTGACTGGTATATGAATCATCCAAGATGATATTATAGTGTTTGGACTATATTAAAATACATTATTGTTAGGAATAAAATTAAATTATTTTGGTATTTTTTTTATTCAAACAATAATTAATCCCTTCCCCGGATTTTGGTCACTCTTGAATTGAAAAAAAAAGTTTGTTTCTCTTGTATTGAGGATTTTAACTTATTTAATTATTGTTCGGTAATAAAAAAACCTACCAAAATAATTTAATTTTATTCATAATAAAAATGTATTTTAGTATAGTTTAAACAGTGCAATGTTATTTTGGATAATTCACATGGGTAGTTTTTAACTTATTTAATTATTGTTCTATACATGTTTGTAACTGATTTGAATTTACTGATACAAGTTATTATCAGAAAGAATTAAGTTACCTAGGTCAATACGAATTTAACAATAGGAGACAAAATTATATCAGATATGAAACGATGTCTCAATACGTTGCTCTAGTATGTCAAGTGATTTTGCGGATGTGGTTTTCGATATCAAATAACGAATACACAATAGGTGACAAATCTGGTCTACTATAAGTACTGATAATAATCGATGTATTAACAAAATTGTATATACATTTAGATATTATCTATTACGTGATCAGATATGCATGCATGGACGGAAAAAGTAGCAGTATGGCAACTATATAATTGTTAAGTCAACTATTATAGAAAAAATCTCGCAGACGAATTCAACTACCATTGGGAAAGTGTGTGAAAAGAATAACTTATTTAAATAGGATAACTCTGTTAATGTTTTATTTTATTATTTATAGCTAGTTAAATGATTAGTAATTAGATTGTCGTAAATATATATCCAGTATTCAGAGGGACTGAAGATCGAGAAATTCGATACTACGAATTAAACTAAAAGGTATACGATTAAAAAAAAACTGCCAATTGCTCTACTAAAATTAATTTCACTAAGAATATTTTCAGAAAAATTCTCAGTAAATTTGACAACTTTTTAACTACTCATTATGATTCAACAGCCCCTTAATGAATTTGTAGTACTTAAATCAACTAAAATTGTAGTTCTGCTAAAAGTTATGTAAAAATCTATATTCAGGGTGTATCGTTAACTGGATGGTTAATTCTAGTTATTTAAAAAATAAACTTGTCCATTGAACTTCGAGATTTTCATGACTTTGACAATAATAACTGTATTTTTAGTTAATTTAACTCCTTTGTGGTCATAGTAGCAACTTTTAAAAATGATTCATTACATATTAAAATACTTTGAGCAGTTTAAAAGTAGATAAATTTACAAAACTTTTTTTTTCAGTGCAATTTTATACTGATTATTATTTGTTCTTATATTAAATGGATTTTTAAGTAATGAAGGGTTGGACGAGATGAACTTTCAATGGATTCAATATTGTACTAATCATTTTATTTTTGTTGTCCTCTATTCCAACTCTGTATATGAATATATAATGTTTTAGTTCACATAATAAAGCAACTTGATAGACAGTTTTCATTCTTTATAGACAAAAATACAAATATACTAATGGGAGTCAATTCAAAATATTTGTAAATGTAGGGATTTATGGATTGTTGTAAATAAACAATTATTTACTGTAAATTACTCAAAAGGCAACAAATATTACATAACCACTTTTATTTTCGTTTCATTCTACGGTTTTTTCTATGGCATTTTTTTAAACGAAGATTCTATAAGAAATAACTGTATTGTTGATGTTTTGCAACAAATTTTTCACTGCTAGTTAAATTTTATATGTTGATGTAATTTTCAACCAACTAATTTTTTTTTTATTTTATGGATATGCGGATTCATATTATTATGAAAATTAATTACTTAGTTAGTTATAAACATTTCAACAATTACATTGTAAAAACAAGTGTCTTATTTGAAGAGGTTTTCACTGCCTTACTCACCAAAAATGTCTTACAATAAGACACTTGATTTTATTCTGTAAGCGTATTGCATTTGAAAAGAAACAATTTCAGCTCCAAGGTTTAATAAGCAGAAAATGTTCTTGTGTCTTATATGAACTACCCAACGCAAAACATTAAATCCTGTTTCAACAATAGAACTAATTGGATGAAGTTGAAGAATAACTGAATATACAAATACAAATTATTGTTTTGGCATTTTTTTTTATTTTTTTTGTCTCAATATTCAATCAAATTCTCATTTTAATTTTTAATCAAATTAATGAAACAAATGTAGACTACGAAATAAACACCTCTAAATTCGGAACCGACGTTTAAAATGATTGAAAACTAAATTAGCCATTTAAAAGTGAATTTCTAGGAATGCCATTTTACCGAGTTTCGTGTAAAGCTGAAAATAAAATCAAAGTTGTTTGGAACCCCAAATCTAAAGTTAAATTAAAATTGACCCATCACAAAAAATGTTAAAAGTTATTTATTTAAATGTTTTAATATGTTCCAAATAAGCCAGTACTCTTGAGAAGTTGTTAATATTTTTTACCAGAGTCGAAATATTTAACAAATTAAATGTCCTACACCCTTTCTCAGAAATTACATTAAGTTTAAAGTTTTAATCAATACTAGTTATTTTCAAAGTATAAGATATAAACATACACCAGAAAAATCTAATTTATCAATATAAAAAAAAAGAAACAGAAAATTGAAAGATCAAAATATCACATTATAGTAAAAATTAATCAAATATCTTGACTTACAAAATGAAGTTTGAAAAGAGAAGCGAAGAAGAATAATGGCATTTAAATACCCTAAAAAGCTAGCGATTGGCAAAACGGTTCGACAAGTTAGGTAAACAAATAGGATAAATACGCCTCTATTAATTGAAACGTAAAACGCATCGACACGTCCTGAGGTTCAAGACCATTCGGTTACATTAGAGACAAAATGTAAATTACACTAATTTTCCCAAGATCTTGTCAAGGGTGTAAATCTTCTTAATTTCCACATTGACGTAACCTAAATAAAACTTGGAATTCGAAAACTGTTGTCAGTTCAGTGTGTCGCCCGAACCGAAGTGCTAGACTGCTAAAAAATGTCGCATCTCACTAATCGCGCCACTGCCCATTTCTCACCCATGAGTATAAAAAAAAACAACCTCTGGTTTATTGGTTTAACCAAAGTCGACTCGAGACGATTTTCCGACGAACGAAAATTGGAAACCAGTATACGATCCTGTACTGCCATCGAGCTTTCCCAGAATGAAGTCGAGGCCTATGATTTATGTCTTGGAACCTGCAGGTGCATCACAGGTACTTTCCAACGACCGCCACCAATGGTATCGCCGATGACTCCGCTGGCTATGGCGCGTACCGCCCGCCACTTGTCGCCTCCGATAATTGAGCCGACGTCTCGATCTTCCGTTTCTCCGGGAATCCTTTATTGGCTTTTCCTTTTCCCCAAGTGCTGAACGTTAACCAACTGCCATTAGATAACAAAAAATTATAGGTGCGATGCAATAGGAAGCGCCGACACCGATGGCGCTGATCGGCAAGATAGGTCGCGTGGTCCTTCCTGATCAAACGCACCGATATGGTGTACCGTACTAAATGTCGATTACCTACCGAAATTTCAATGTCATCGAACTGTCCTCGATGATTTCATTATCCAATTCTTAGAACAATATTATTTATTATACCGTTATACTAAAGTATTTTATTTATAAACAAATCATTTCAAGCTAAAGTTATGTCACGAAGTTTTATGTAATCGTCATCATTACTTGCAACATAAGTGTTAATCATCATCTTCATCTTTTGTTTCAACACTAGGAGACTAAAAGTCATTGGCTATCAGCATTCTCACCTTTTCGAAAGAATCAATGCGGTCTATCGGAAGGTCCCGAGTTCGAGTCCCGAAGCATCGAAAATCGGCACTTTGATTTTTGAAACCAAAATTTATAAATAACTCGAGATGCGCATCATTTGTTATTTATGAAAATATAATGAAAGGTACATACAAATACCTTCTACAGCAGAACTTTACTTTATTGTCCTTCACTTTGTTAGCGGCTTCACATTATTAGCGAGATTCCCTTCACGTATTTAGCGCAGGTAAGTTTAGTTCTTCTCCTTCTTTCGTAATTCAAGTGTCGTACCTATTGTGTCGCCTGGAAGGTGCGTAAGAAACGATGCGCATTTGTCGGACAACAAAGTTAAAAGTAAAATCCCCAGTAGGACAGTAAAGTGAAGTTCTACTGTAATTATAATTAATATTATGGATATCATTTATATTATTACAAGAGACTGTATATTATTGTCTGTTATTCTCATAAACGATGTTCTGACGAAATTTGTTGGAATTGAATATGACAATAATACATAAAAGCTTGTATAAATGGATTGTTTTTAAATATAATTAACGTAAATAATAAGATATGCTATTCATATCTGTCGTGAACATTGTCAAACTTTGTGCAAAAATATCTGTATTAAAATTATATTCACAATTGATTTAATTTCATAACAGTAATGAGTTTTTATTTTTGCTGGAGTGAATGCCACCTTTACCACATTGTACTCTAGAAAATGTAGGCGATAGACCACGCCATCAATTTTATTAATTATATAAACGAATATAATCTATCGAAATTGATAAATACACTCATCATTCCCGTTAAGATAACTTATCTTAGTGTTACGTATACAATTAAACAATTAAGGAAACAGTAAGGAAGTGAAAATTAAATTATAATGTCACTTCCAGAGGTAGAATCGTTCAGATGTTGGCACGTTCCAAAGAAAATAGAAACTAATAAAGAAGCAAAGATAAGGATCGTAGACGGTCAATTTTCCGCCTTCCAATTTGGTGACTTTTCCCTTTTTTTGGGTTACGGTCTTGGAAAAGCAGAGAATTCCATCGCGCAAGCTGTAACACGAGGAGCAAATTTATTTGCCTCGGGCCGGGACTCGGCAGGAGATTTGGCGACAACCTGCCGGAATTTTAACGAAATGTCGACGGAATGCTCTTAATTACCGGAATGCACCATGAAACCACCGTACACGAAGCCCTGACGAAAGTCCTATTATCATTTGTCGGCGGTTTAAATGGACTCGCCATTTGTTTGGAGTTATTACCAATTACGATGAGCCTTAATTAAAACGCCCTCTTGAATCAAATAAAATAAATTGCATTTCATTAAAAATCATTTTATTAAGAAATACTTGGATATAGGGCATTTTTTCTCACGTTAAATGACTCACTCGAAGGTTCTTAGAATGAAAATCATTCGTTGTAAAAGAATAAAACTTAAAATGTGCTTGAGATTTCACTACTAACAGAATAACATTCGTTGTTAATAAAAATAAAATATTCGCCTTTGAGTATTTACACTTATGACAAAAATTAATATCTATATTACAACTAAATATTTGTATGAAAAATGTTATTGTTTCCAAACTTTTTATCTCTTCTAATAAATTATGTTTCAGAATATAAAATGATAATGTTAAATCTCGTCATACAAGCAGAATATACACACATTTTTATGCACAGTGCGAAAATGTTTCTGTTTAAGGGGTCCACTCTAAGTCTGCTCTAATTCTTTCCATTTAAATTTCTATAGGAACAAGAATTCACTACTCATGATAGGTCTGGACGAGATCCGGAAGTTTAAATAAAAAATGTTGCCGAATATTTTTGTAACAAAATTTTTTTTTTTTGATCTTTCAGTGGGTATCTGGACCAATTTCTAATCTCCAACGTGCCTACATTTTGATCCATAAAGAAGAGGCACGCATTTTACGCATAGTTTTGTAATACTATATTGTGAAGCGGGCGCGAAATCGCGAAAAGTACGCCCCGATACAGAAAGGCACTCACGCTCACACGTGTTTTTTATTTTTTCTGTGTAATCAGAATGAGAGTTAGACATTTCATACTATGCCAAACTGATTTGAAGTCGGCACGAACTGTCTCCATTGCCTGATCACTATAAAAAATAGTGTGAACTTTTGGAGTTATAAATCAATGCAACCCAATATAGCTACTATAGCTTTATCAGCATATATAATTGTACATGACAAATGATCCTCATGTTACCGCACCTGTAGGCATGTAAAAGGTTACAAAACTTCTAAAGCATCTCAAAATGTTAATTTTATTTTTGAAAAATGCATTATAATATGGATTTCAATGCCAATATTCTATTACAATCGCCACAAAAAAATAAAATTATTGTTGTCACGTTTACTCCCTAAAAAGATCTTAATTTCATATGAAAACAGTAGTTAGACATCACTGAAAAGACATCCGAAGAAATCGGCAGAGTGTCGAACTCTTTTATTCATTCTTGGTCCAGCTCCACCGCGTACTTGAGTGTAGTTGCGTCAATTTAATGAAGGAATGAATTTTTACACCTGTAAACAAAATTTAATTTCTTTAAAAGTAGAATTTCACTCTTTTAAGTCGAGGGTCCAGTCGTTCAAAAAATTTAAAAAAAAATTGTTTTTTTAGTAATTTTTGACGAGGAAATAACGGTAAAGTAATAAAAATTGTAATAAAAAAATGAAATTTTAAAAAATCGATTCCTAATCATTTAGAAAATGTATTTTTATGTTCATCCTAATTTTTGTTTAATTTTTCAATAAATTAAGAAAAATGCTATAGAGTTTTTTAAGCAAAATATTTTTGTTAATAATTTTTCTGATAATAGAAACACATCTGTTCTATCAGAAATAATGCAAATTTTACTAACACCAAGATGCAAAGGATTATTCTAAGATTTTTCAAAAATAGTGAGGTCCAAAGTGGAAAGATTCGATGCGCCGGGAGTTGAACCCGGGACCTTTTGTTTGCCGGACTAATGCTGCACTTTGGATGCCCTTAAAAAATTCATTTTTTTTTTAATTTTTAAAAATTCATCTTCAATTATTTAGAAATCGCGGTTTTATGTTTCCCCTAATTTTTGGGGGATTTTTAAATTAATTTAGAAAATGTAATGGCATTGATTCAAAATAATACATTTTTTTTCGCCCTAAACTTTATTATTAAAAAATGTTTTTTTATTGCAATTCATCGTAAAAAATGGTATTTTTTGAACGACTGTTTCATGTAGCTGATTTTGTGCTTGGACCCTGTCCTTAAAACACATTTTGCAAGTAGTAAAATCTCAATAAGCGTTATTGAAAATGCAAGAATTTAGTCGTCACTTGACAAAAAGTGAATTACCACGCTGAGAAAACTGATGATGGTCCATAATTATCTATACTTAAAATTTTGTATCATTAGATAATATTGTAGTAATATTATATAATATTTGACATTCTTGGCGCATATTTTACTATTACATGTATAATATTCAGTGCCATTAAGTTCTCAGTGCAGAATAAGACTTAATTTCCACTAGTTAAATGAGAACACAAAATATAGTTAACCATATTTCAATTAAAAACGTGATAATTCACTCCGTAAAACAAAATTTTTACTTAACGTATTTATGTCTTTTGTAGACAAGGTTACTTAAAATATCTAATTTCTCGAATTAATAATTTACCTAATTTCAATAAATATTCTCCAAAAGTTTGTAAGTATTTCATTGTCACTTTACGCATTATATACGAGACGGTCACGACTTTTCATGACGGTTTCTTTAAATCTTTTAAAGAAGAAAACAAGCAACTTTCTTACAGATTCTCCTAACCTAATGCAATCAGAACGAAACCGAGCAAAATGTGTTATGATTAAAATTGTAATTTCAATTTGTTATGCACACATTGAGTAACTTATGTTTGATCACTTAATTGAAATATGGGCCTTGATTAAGCCAGTCCCGAGAATCACCCCTTTAATGTCCTTGGAATTAAAGATGACCCGTGTTTGACATCATGTCAATTACTGATAAGATACGCTGGACAAGTTCAAAGTTTAACAATCTGGCGATTTATATTCCGATCTAGTTCATTTATATATTATATATCTTCCTGGAATTCAAATTTTGGGACGGTAGAAAATCATTTTCATTTATTCAAAATAAGAAAATTTTCATTGGAAACAAAGTTATGTATTTTTATAAAAACCTCTCTTAGTCAGATGTCAAATTTATGTCATTGAAATGGAAACAACAAGAGAAAACGAGAATTAATAATTCTTTTTTTAAAGTGTTTTTATTACTTTCATTGCTCTGTTGTTATTCATAAAATTAGTACTGAAATCTGAGTCATTTATGTCACAGTTCAAACCATCTTTCTTTTCTTTCTCGCTTACTAGTCTCTTTTTCTCTACGTCTTTTTTGCCATATAATTGTCTTACATATCCTTTCTCATTCATTCTCTTTTTTCTTCTCTTTTTTTGTTTTATGTCTGTCGTTCCTTTTCGCTATCTTTCTTTACTATTCATTCTCTGTCATGGTAGCTCTCTTTCGTCTGATTGTTCTGAACTCCCACCTCCTTTCTCTTTCTCTTTTTCATTTTCTCTCTCTCTCTTTATATGATTCTCGCTCTTTCGCTCTTCCCCCGTATTTCTGCCAATTCTGCTAATCGGTAATAAACAGAATGCAATTGGCTACGCGAATGCCAGTTGCACGACGCGTACCTTGATAATCGCTCCTCTTCTCAGGAGTTAGGTAACATTATTTAAATAAATAAACAAATCATAATAAGTGTAATGGTAGTAACGAGTGTAAGAATCGTGGCGTTGACTCGGAGTAAATAAACATCGGCGCACTTACGTAATGTCTCATAATTACTCCGTCGCTTTCGACTGACCGTGCAATACGGAGGCGGTGAATAATCCTTACGACACGATGAGAGCAGTATGTCTGTCAATGGGCGCCATTGATCTTTGAACTGCGCTCGTGTTAAATCTCAGCACTTTTTTGAAAACTGTTTTCGTGAAAACAAATTGAACTCGAGAGCTTGTTTGCCGATGGGAACAATAGGCGTTGAAAATAAAAAGCTTCGAGGTACATGCCTGAACGCTCGTGAAATTGTTAATCAATGTTGTATTTTCTGTCTTTTTTAAGTGCTTTGTTTTCGACATCATAGAATTCTGCCACGCGTAACCATCCAATATTCTGATTAGATAAATTAATGGTGCTTTTTTTTAACATAAAAAGTGAAGAATGTCGATTATTCATTACCGGCATTGACAAAAAATTTGTAAATATTTCCGAGAACGATTTTGACGAATACAATTAAAAGGTTTTGACACAGTGTTTTGTACAAATTTAAATGATGTATTTTATAGTTTATTATTGAACTTTTGTTAGTAACTGCTAGTAAATTTTTACAATTTAATTAATAACGTCTTTTCCACCTTCCGTTTGAATTTTTATTAAAATTACTAAGAATTGAAAAAATTATTATTGATAATTAATAATATTAAAACATTACTTTGTAATTGACTTCCTACTAATATCAATGTATGATCTTTCGGGAGCACCTCGAAAACCTGACAAATCACAAAACGGACACCTCAAAATGAAGACATTAAAAAACTAGACAATTCAAAATTCAGACACCTCCGATTGGTGCGCTCACTTCATCAAAAAATTATCTCGGGTCGCCGTCTTTGAGGTCATACTGGAAAATCATTTCAAGGTCAAAAATTATTGACCATGGGATTAATTTTGTAGGTCACCTGAAGGTCAAATCAGTTTGACTCCTGGATTATTGATTAAAAACATTTTTAGAATTGAATCATGAATTACATTTTCCGAATATGTACATTTTGAAATGTCTGGTTTGTGAATATCAGCTTTTTTAAATGTCTGGTTTTTGAATGTCGGATTTTTGAAGTGTCTGTTTTGTGATTTGTAGACTCAGTATTGTGAAAAGCCAAAGTATTTACGTAACATCAGAGAGTGCAGATGATATTTCCATAGCTAAAATCGTAATAATTGTCTGCATATTACTAAAGATTCTTTGCAAAATAATGTTTCTTGGAAAAGGGAAACGTATTAGCATTCCACGGGAACGATATGAAGTTATCTGTGGCTTCTGGTATCGTACGAATACACGTGCACCACAGTAAACAGACTACCTTTACAAATCACTTCATGACATTCAGACAAAATCGTAAGTTCAAACGTACATTACGTCTTATATACTTAATGTTTATAGTATAATTGGTATTTTACGTTTCATGTCATATTTTAATTATACTCTAGTCCCATGTGCACAAAATGAAAGTGGGCAAAATACATATTTGAAAACAACACGACCATTTATGCCTTGAAACATTTTGAAATCAATTTACAAATTAAAAATTAACACCCATAGCAGTGCTGTCATTTGCTACTTTGTTTTATCAAATTTCAATCTTTATACCGGCTATTAACTACTAATATGATCCTTAGGTGTAAAAGAAATGATGCAGTAGAGATTATATTTTTCAAACGAAAGTGTCAATATCCCCTCATTAGGTGTTGTAAAATGCCCTCTTGATATAAGGAACCTTAAGTGTTTTACCATAATTTACAAGGTCCTAGAAATATTTTACGACTAAAATTTAAAACATTTACCATCTGTAACAAAATTTAGATAATTGAACATGTCAAACTAAGGCGTTAAGAAAGTATTAATACGAGCTACGCCAATACTAGTAAGATTACTAGTAGCAGAATGATTATTTTTAATTTTTTGTTCATCTTCTATCTTATACAAAAAATCAAGGAATGATAATTTTTGTTGAAATTGTCTTTTGCATAAAAATAATGCACTTTTATCGTCGTTTTTATTTCTGTTTAACATTGAAATTGTAGAATAAATGATAGAATTTTTTACATCAATGCAGGAAAAATTTCTGTAGAAAAATTGCCAAAAAAATTCAAACAGAATTTTGTAAAATTTAAACAATTTTGAACAGTATAATTTTAAAAGTAATTTTTCAATGATGAAATTTAAAAAAAAAATAATAATATAAAGGTTACCGCAGTAACCTCTTGAAAATGAACACGAGTTTGTTCGAAACGTCGAGGAAAACATTCATCAAATCAATTTGTAGGACAAAGCCGACCTTTATAATTATATTTTTTATTATATATACTTCTACACAACAACACCATTATTTATAATGAGCCCTGGGCGTGAAAGGGTTTTAAATTATAATATTTTATAATTAGATTATTTTTTAAAAATTGTTCTTTTTTAACTCATTTCTCATCTGATTTGGTCGAAAAATAACTTAACCTTAAATCCTACTCCTATGGGACAATTTTCAAAATATTTGTTCTTTTTTTTTTTAATTTTTCAAATTTAGTCGGAATTTTGAAAACGGAGTTTTTATTTTACACTCTCGAGCTAATAAAAAAAAATTGCTAAATCTGAAGGTGAGAGGTTTATAAGTTGGTCAAATTCTCTTCAAGAAAATTCGGAGAACGAATTTCGTAGCTACTTTCTCTAAAAACATGTTTGGTTTTTTGTTTTTACATATGCTGAACCAAGCCAATTGAAACAATTAAAACAAAATAGACAATATTATTAACATTATTTTTAAACATTATTAATAATGTTACTACATACGATTACCCACAATTGAACAAGTTTCAACGATACATAAAAAAGCCAGTAGATTACTAGGCGCCAACGAAATTTATATTGCACTAATTCAACGACTCGGGAAAATTCGATGTCCACTGTGAACACACTTCTATATAGGTCCAGATACTTTTCTTTCGCTTGAAGAGGTTTTTTTCAGGGTCATAAAATCGATATAAAATCTAACGGTCCTCTAGTTTTTCTCAATGTAAGACTTTTTTTCAATGTACACACTTATCCATCCGTTCAATGGACATTCATTGTACGTCTATTTAAAAGAGTTTATTTATGGTCGTAAAGTGGATACAAGATGGACGTCTAATGAATTACAGTAAAGGACTGTCGACGGGAGCACATTTAGTTTTTTAGTTTTCGGAATTTGAAAATGGACTTAAAATCTACTTTCATTTGTTGGCCTTTCATGGTTGTTTAATAGAAGTAAAGTGGACGTCATTGTTCCAATTTGACGTACGTATCCAGATTTTTTGCGGAATGTAATTGACGTTGTAGTCGAGCTATATAAAAACTGTTACCTCGACTTCTCATGACGAAATTAATGTATGTTTGGAGATTTGGGGAATCGTATTTACTGAATTTCAGGTGATGTTTTTGTCAATATATGTTGCTTTATTGTTTGAAGAAATATGCTTTTTATTCAGATTATATATAATGTGATATTATAAAAAGTAATGAAGACACATTTGATTACTTTATTAAACGAGCTGTCGGTAGTATTTGTGAATTAATAAATGTTCATTTTTTACATATTGCACGCAATTTATAATTAACTGAAATTTTTGTTTTAAATTCTATCATTGAATCAACGTTGCTACGTCACGGCACTTTTTTTACAAAATTATTTTGTTTTTATAAATAAGTATAGACAAACGACATACTTTTACATATTTATATTCTTGTTTAATTGAAATTTTATATGGCGCCCGAGTTAAAGAATATAGATTATAATATAGATCTACACTTTTTAAGATGGCAATTTCATTATAAATGTAAACATCGATGAAATTTCGTCTTTTATTTGTAAATGCAGAGGAATATAATCAGGAAATGATTGTTTGGATTAAAAAAAAATTAAAGAAAAACTGTCCGGAAAACACTTTTATACATTACATTAATACTTAGATTAAAAGACGAGTAGAAATCATTTGAAACAAAAATCTTACCTTAGAAATGTATAGTTTTTACGAAATAAAGCGTTATAAAGTATGAAACCCCATTTAAAAAAGTGATCTCAAAAATAGCGAGAAAGGTTCTGAATATTTCCTGATTTTTGTTGTTGTAATTTGTACTTTATAAATAAAAACTTTCAATGAAGCTTGCAATTATTTTTTTAACGTTTACAGTCTTTATTTGATACCGAGGTGAAAAGATCATTACTGATGAAACATGTTTCATATACCAATGAGGTTATTCAAAAAGTAGTTCCAAAAACGGCGAAAAATTAAATAGGTTATTTAATTTGGAGCATTCGGGTCGTTAATTAGGGCATTCCAGGTAAAATCATTGAGGTGTCAAGATCCAGAACTTCTAAAACTTAATTTCTAAATTTAAACGTTCCAAAACCTCTCATTTTTTCGCTGAAAATACGTAAAGATAAGACTACTTAGAAAATTTTAGTTCAAAAGTCAGTTTAGTTTAAATTTTTTACAGGCATGAAGAAAATATACAAATTATGATTATTAGTAAAAACTTTTCATGATTATTTTGTTGTAAATGAATTTTCGCCAGGTGTGCCAAATTCTCCCTTGACTAAAATTGTTTGCGAAAAAGTTTTCTTTAATTTTGAGAAGGAAAAAGTCTCTAAAATTTCTAACAATTTCTATATTTAAAATTGGTTTTGGAAAATGGTAATTTTTGTTAGTAATGATGGCAAAACTAAATCTACATGATATTCATGCAGGACGACAAAATGTCCAATTTCTGAAGGAATGAACGAAGAAAAATTTTATTTACCCAGTCAACTGTACTGAATACACCCACTTCATAAAGTCTTACTTTTTTGGCCATATAGATATACAAATATATAAATTTGCTTAAAACTTGTTATTCTGCAGATTTTTAAGGTAGAAGAAAAGGATTATGAAATTTTCAAAATTGGTGATGTCGAATTCTGTATCGGAACTTAATATTTAATAAGTACAGAAAGTGCTTAGTAGTATTTTACAGATGCGGTTACAAAACATCATATAAAGGAAGTGAAGTCTTATAAATATAGGTTTTCATTAGATTAGGGTATTTTTGTGAATACTACTTATACCCGTCGCCGTGGCGTGTTATGAATACTACAAGATTTACGGCTGAAGCCATATTTTTAGGGCCATTTTTTTAGTTTTATATAAATTTGTTATACCTTTTTTACTTTTAAAGTCATTTTTTACATTCAAATTAATATAATTAACCTAAAAAATGGGACTCTCTTTTTTTTTTTAAGTTGAACAATATCGCAAAACTGTTAAACTTAATATAAATTAATAGAAAAAACTGAAATAATAAAAAAAAACAATACCTATACAAGTAATACAGTTTATTTATAAACACTTTTAAGCTAAGATTTTTTAAATACAATAAATAATTTTTAATCTAACAGAAGCATATTTACGGTAGTTTTCTTTAAAAAATATGCTTTTACATATTTTGATTTTTGTCAATTTGAAATTTTAAATGGCCCCCAAGTGTAAATAATTTTTCTTTCTAAGTTCTGCTGTAAATGACCTCTGCCTAAAATATAACAATTCATCAAATCAAATAAAAAATAATATTATTGTAAAATACAGAGGAATAGAATTAGAAATTATTATTTTGAATATATAAAGGCACATTTTTTAAGTATAAATACCAGGAAAACGTTTTTATATATTAGAAAATACTTAGAAACTGGTATCATATAGGTACACTGGTATCAAAATTTGCATTTATAACGTAAATCTTATTTAAAAAGTTTGTATTTTTTTTCAAGTTCAGTTTTAAAAAAGGAGCATTACAATAAATTTTTCGAAAATATAATATTCTAAAAAATAGTCGAATATAAATGTCTCCATTTTTCATTTTCAATGTGTGCTTTATAAATAAAACGATATTGAAAAATGTTTTTCTGTTAACCATCAACATACATATTAACATCATATCAACATCAAAAACAGTGGTTTAGAATAGTTTTAGAATAGCATCTTTACTAAATTAAAATACTTAATAACATTTTACAAATCAGGGTTAAGAAACATCCATTATATAACGGAAGTGAAGCCGTTTTTTTATTTTTTTGTTTGCTTTTTTTTAGTTTTGTGCAATTTTGTTTTTTTAGATCAAATTTCCAACTATTGTAAAAAATCAGACAAAATTAAACTATTCAAATCAGTACTCTTTAATGTCTTATTAGATTAAATTTTATACTATTGGAAACACAAATTACAGCACATTCACAAATTTTTGTTCATTTTTAAACAATTTTTAAAACATCGTACAGCTGGAGCAGAAAATTGTGATGACTTTTCGCAAAAACGATCTGGTTTTTGTAGATTTTGTTGGAAATATCCAAACATTTTTTTAAACTTTCAGAGATAAAAGTCGGATGAGAAAAGCTGAAATAACAAAAATTTTGAGAATACAACTATGAGAAAATAATGTATGTATGTCTTTATTATACATGACTAAAACGTCAATCTACAATATTTGATACAATAAAAAATACAGAAGAACAAAGATTATACTAACTAACTAACTAACTAACAGAAGAACAAAGATTAAATACAAGGTAAATGCATTAATTACAAAATAATGTCAAATATCAATTGAAAGCTTTGTTAGGGTGCTTGACCTATTCAGTCCGGAACGGATATTTTTGTCACTATAATTTTCAACGGTTGTATTTTGTATGAAAAAATGTTCTAGGCAACTTCTAAGTAGACATAGCTGACGGAGAATTAACACACAATTAAGAATTTTTATGAATTTTTCTGAATTATGAAAAGAGCAACTGTGAAAAACTATATCTAATTATTATGTATTTTTTTTTAATTAAAATCATTTTATTTTGTAGGCATGAACGTTCCGCAAACATATTCTTTGATCATTTTTTTTCTCTTTTTTAAGAAATTTTCTTTCTGCACCATTTTTTCCCGAAAGTCTATCATTTTTAAATAAATATTTCTGAACTGTTGACTGATTTTTTCGTATTTGAGATGACATTTTGGATGATTACACTGTATTTTTCAGAATATTGACATTCACATATTAAATTCTAGAGGACCCGTTTTTTTCTTGATTAGATCATAAAAATTTGTTTTTTTAGAAAAATTTAGTAAAACTTTTTACGACAGATATGCCTGCTATAAATGTATTACAATCTTCTTTCACACAAAATACAATCGTTTTAAACTGTTTAAAAAAAATTATCCTGTCACCACTTATTGGGTTACAAAATATCGTTGATTTTTTCAATGTCGTCAAAGCATTCGGAGACACATTTTTTGACCAGCTTGTAAATTTTGTCCGATAACGTATATTTCACCAAAAACTGCTGGATCTAATCCCGCTGAAGTTATTCCTTCGTTTAATGTAAAACTACTTAAATTGCACTATAGAATATCGACTCGATTAACTCAGTCACTATAACTCAACGATTTTTTCACTCCTCTAGGGTTGATAATGGAATATTTGGAGATAACAGAACTGAGGTTGTCAAAAATTGCTTAGGGGTGGAAGGGTGAAATTTGAAGTGGAGAGTCCTGACTTCTGTGAGGAGACGGCTGGAGTCTTGGCGATCGACTTGGGACGTTTGTCCACGCGTGTGCATCGGATCCGTGCGTGGCGTCGAAGTACGTGTGGAGGGATCGGAGGCTTTTGCGTGGAGGGGCGTCCTCGTGCACGATACACACGTAGCGGAGGGAAGGGGTGCTCCAGGAGGGTGGGGATATTCTCTAGCGACCAGGTAAGCAAGAAGCGAACACTAGTGGGGCCGACTCTCGCGCGCCTTCGAAACCTCGAGGCTTTGTCGGGGAGAGCTTCTCTTTTAACCGCGACAAGTTCCTAAAGTGCTCCAAGTGTCGACTCCAATCACCCTCTGGATAATCTCAAAAAGTCCCGGAACTATCGGATACCGATTCTCCAAACAGTTTGCAGGAGGTTTTCGCGAATGTGCATCGCCAGAATCGGAGTAGCGGTTTTTGGAGATAGCTATTTCGTATTTGGCGCCGTGGTGCATCTTTCGAGGCAACCCCTACTACACCAGAGTCGCCCGAATCCTGACGTAAGTCGTGTTAAATCAGTGCGCGTTCGACCGCGATCACGAAAGGATCACGTTAAGTGATGAGGACCGATCCTGCCGTAGATTCACCCCTTGTGCGCCAAGGATTTCTACTTCGACGTCCGCCGGAAGTCACGGCTCGCGAGTGCAACAGATAAGAGTGAATTGCCCATTAGTGCGAAAAGTTTTCAAATAAGGCACGTCCTTTCGCGAAAAATTTTTAGTGTTAAACTGTGCCAGTGATCGTTTACTGTACTTCACGATTTTCAGTGAAAAAAGGAGTAGAATTCGGCGAAAGTGAAGTTATCAGGTGTTGCTCGCGGATTCGAAACATTCGGCGCCTCGCGCGCTTATCAGCTGGAAACTCGCGGATTCTAGGCGCAAGCGCCAGATAGAGTACTCCGTGACTCGACGAAAGACAAATTTCGAGTCGACGAGTGCCGGAAAATCTGGATTTAAAATTCCTAGGAGGAAGAAGGGGAACTCCTGTATCGGGAAACTCCGCGACGTTCGAGGCTAGAAGAAGACGACTACGAAGTAGATGTGAGGATTTTCAAAGCAGCTCCGAAGGCCAGCCCGACGCAATGCGTCGACGCTGCTGACGCAACGCGCCTGGATGCGTCTCACTTTAAGCACGTGAGTGTTAAACATAAAAAATCTGAGATAAACAACGCGCAAAATCCCGTACCATATGTAAGTACCGCCAGCGAGAAAACGGGCACCGCTTCCGAGGTTTTTGAAAATCGCGGGGGAAAAGGGCACTTTGGAGATGTTCGCCGATGGAGGCAAGTACCTTGGTCCCGGAAGCGAAGGTGACATTAACGAGTCCTTGGACATCCGCGATTTCTCCTCGTCGATTGGAAGTCACGATGTGCGTGTGGTGTGTGCTGCAGTTTTCTCCTTTGCGGTCGGATCCCTTCTAGTTTTTTTGTGTTTCGACGGTGTCGGTTTCTTGCACGGGGTCCAGTCGCAGGTTCTTTTCGGATGTTTTTTTGCATCGCCGCTTTCCCGGTGCCCGACGGTGCATTGAGAGTGTGCCGCGCACGCGACCAAGTTGCTGGTGCACAGATGGATGATCGTCCACTACTGGCTCCGATCTCGCAGTTCTCGATCACGAAATACTGGGATGACGGCCGATCTGGATCACGTACGTCCTGCACGATCTCAACGTCCCACGTCGTCTAACGCGGAACCAAATGTAAGCGACGTTGCTTATGGTGTCACGTATCGAATCGCCAATTAATCCTTCGAAATTGCCCATAGGATATAAGATTGTTCAGGTGCTCTTGTGCGGAACGTGTTTAATTCACCCAACTACTCCAATTATTTTCTTTAAATAAGACCCACGGACCATGTTTTCATCATGGTGTACAATCGGTAATGTGAAAAGTGATTTGAATAACGACAGTTCTATTGGATTACTCTTTTTATAGTCCGACGGCACACTAGAAGAATTTGTTCTTTCAAATGGCTACCTACTATAAGAATTCTTAAGCTGGACATTTTCTATTTTGCACTGAAAAATCGGCTGGGTCAATCTGAAAAAATCAAAGTTCTGAAAATCAAAACCCCGAAAGTCCAAGCAATTTTAATTGGCTTTCTTTTTGCCAAATTTTCAAAGACAAAGTGAAGAAAATCATGCTGGTGCCATGCTATTTCGAAATTTTGGCCTTTCGGTGTGTTGATTGAACTTTGTTCCCCGGCCGAAAAATCGGTTATAGTTTATTGAGGAAATTTACAATAAATCATGTCGCTTTTAATAATCCTTACCATTGATTTTCGAAAAAGTCCAAAGACACTGTTAGATACAGCAGGATTGTCTGTGAAATTGATAAATAATTCTAAAAGCCACAGATAACTATTGTTTCTGTATTTCATAAAATCAGATTTCTGACATATTAACAGATTAACTTCCCCTGTATAACTTCTGCTGAGGAGAATACATTAAAAGAATTTTGAAAGTCGAACAGAAAGATTTGCTAAGAAATCACTAGAAGTAATCAATTTAGTTTCCGATCATATCCCAAGTTAAACGGAAAAAAAATTCTCTCATAAAAATGACCAAACTTTTCTGGAGTCATATCAGGAAAAATTCACGAAAAATAACAGAAGTTCTCTTGAAATATGTATTCCACATTTCAGTAATACTTCAAGAAACATAAAAGTTCTGATTGGTAATTTCGACTCCAAAAAAATTTCGGAGTTTATTTTTGTCGGAAATTTTTTTGCCAATTTCATCACATGAAATTCGGACACCCATAATAAATCACTGGACTTAATAATCTTTCCGATTATAAAACTTAGCGCGTATTGTTTTGATTAAAAGCTTGTTAAAATGTTCACGATGTCTGAAGAATCGAAGAAATTAAATTTGATTGCATATTACCAAGCTATAAATTTAAATGTAACTACTTAAAACTAGACGACTATAAATCAATTACGAACTATTCTTCCAATTATTTTTAACCTTGGCACAAATATTGATAGGTCGAATTCTTTCTTCTTTTGAGCAAGGCGCCATGAGCCTGGGAAAAGTTTGACTTGGCGTGACAATGCAAAATCACGTACATGGGAAATACGGGATCCTAGCTCGACCTTACTAGCAAAATTTGTCGAAAACTGTTCCGGAAAACTTGTCGTGTCTTAATTTGAATAGAGAAAATTAAATAACTTAATTTAGTTACAATTTTCGTGGAAACTTAATTATTCCTAAAAACCAATTTATTAAAATTTATTAATTTGGGTAAAAGTTTGTAATAAGAATATTTTATTAGGACTTTTTATATTCTAGTGTATTATGTACAATGTAATGCTTCACAACATCTTTTTATGATTTATTTTGCAATACATGATTAGAAATCATTATGTACAATCTCGTTTATTATCCGATGAATTTATCAAATCTTTGTTTCCTGGTAATCGTGTCGGTAGCATATTATCTTAAGTGTTTACAATTATGTTAATTTTTTAAATTTCCAATGCGGAAAAAATTAGTATTTTGCTCTTCTGCTCTTATTTTCTTAAACAATCTGTCTCTTTCTATCCTATTAATCTGTTAATCTAGACTGATTATTGTTTTTTGTTCTGAAATCACTACTTGACCTGAATGCAAAACGATGTTTATAATATTTTACAAATATTTTAACTGATTATTAAACATTTATCTAGAAATTGTATAATTCAATTTTATATTTTTCATAAAAAATACACAAATGTAATTTAAATTTTTTTTCTTTACTAATAATGACACTAATAAACACTAATGTTTTTTTAAACCAATCTGAAAAAATGTGTATTGTTTCTTTCTGTATGTTTTTGATACGTAGTACGCAGCGTAATGGATGTAACGTTTTTAATTAAAAGCGCCTGAGGACATATCCTTAAATAGAAACTGGCGCTTAATCGTTACGGTATTTTTAATTTTCAAATCAGTATCAATATTTATGTGTGAAAATAAAGATTCTGAGGTATTATTGCCATTAGCCATTTTATTTGTTATTAATTTGGTAAAAAAAGACAATTTAACATAAAATAATTATTTGCTTGATACATTTTTTTATTAAATAATGATTTTAAATTGTTGAAAATAAATAAATTTGTTTGTAAAATGTTATTAAATCAGTAATTACATATCATGGTCAATTAGAGGATTAGTTAAACTAAATCAGATTAAAAAGGAAGATGCGTACTCATAGACAGATATTTTCCTTTTTCTCAAACGAATTAATTAATACGTTCCTCTAAAATTTCTCTGACTACTATTTGTCAGCTTACTTCACTAATTCGAATTCTAAAAGGTGAATCGCCACTTAATCTTAGTAGAGAGTGTGTAGTTTGTTTCATTTCAAAAGTAACGGTGCGTCAAGAAGTATGTTGGAGAAATTTCATTGCATAATTCAAAAACTTTGGAAAATGTTCTAAGAATACTGTTGAAATAAGAAAATAACGAATTAGTTAATCGTATAATAGCTTCATTACTGAAAAATAGTGGGATCGTTAATAAAATACGAAAATATTTTATTTCTAATGTACAAACGAAAAAAACATTGAAGTATTCATGAAACTGTAGTGTTTAATTGTGACGGTTGAGGTAAATTTTTCAAAAGGGGGCCTTTAGCAACAACATTAATTAAATTTTAAAACGCAATAATAAATTGAATCATATGTAAAAGTAGCATTTTCAACATATTACACATAAATACAACAAGTTTAAATAATATTTCCATTATAAATAAATATTTGAAAGTAACCTATGCAATTTTTGTTCATTTATTGTTTGTTGATATATAACAGTGAATTTTTATGAATATTTATTGTTTTTGTATTTTTATTGAAATCATTCATTAGTTATTGACTTTTTTACATTTATTTGCTTCTTAAAATAAAAAAGTACAGAAGGTAATTCTTCATTTCACTTACTATTGATCAAACAACGTAGAGGCAGAATTATACTTCATGAAGCTTTCGATTTTATGCATGTACCTTATGAACTGGTATTCTATATTTAAAATTATTTTTAGTTAATTGTACGATACAAATGTTACTCAAATTGAAACAAAAATTATGTGTATAACAATCATTCTTTCGTTAAATACTATAATCGAATGTCTCTGTGCATAAACTTAATAGAAAGAGTTTGAATATTACTAACTATTCGTAACCTAGAAAATGTAATTAACAATAATATAAAGAGAAAAAATATGGTTAATTTAACGGTTTTACGAAAGTAAAACACAAAATCACAAGTAGTACACAAGATATTGTTCCCTTTACCACTTCGGAATCGTTAAATATGCAAGATAGTACATAACCTTAAATTTACCGCATTTTTACAATTAAATAATCATTTTAAACATTTCTGAATCGTAAAATTTCAAAAAAGTAGACGTAAAATAATATATAAAAAAAAAGATTTAATAAAATTGATTAAACAAAAGTAATCTCTTACAATAGTAAACATAATATTTGTATGATATATATTACAATACATTAAATTTTAAAATTACTAATTAATTCTACTAATTCTAGTATGAAATGTCACGGTTTTTTCCCTTTTTTTATTGTTCCACTAACCATTTTTCCCTCTGTGTACATTTGTGACAAATTTCTCAAAAATTAAGTAATTTATTTAAAATGTACATTTTTGTTCAGTGTTGTTTTTCTTATAACATGATACATACTAAAATTTAGTCATTACTAAAAAATCAAAAATTCATATACTAGGAAAAATCATAATTTTGAAATCATTAACCAGGCGAACTGTTGGTGTGTAGGAGAAGGGCAAGGAAATATCGATTATCGCGTGCAAGCGGTAAAACGTTCCCGTCCCAATCGGAGTCTTACGTAACGGCATAAGTACTGCACCGTCATACACGTACATAAATAAATAAATTCAAATGTATATATAATAAAAAAAGTTCTTGGAGGCTAACAGGGTGAAATTTTAACCCCTGGCGAGACGATGGCGCACTAGCTGGCACGCTTTGGTGCGATTTTGGTATAACGACGCCGCAGAAAATAGCACCCCATGTCTTAATCCAACCGTTACCGAGGGGAAAGAATGGTTCAATGGCAGGGTCGCGGGAAAGGGAAGGATAGGTGCGTGCGTGATTTCACGACGTGATCGATCGCGACTCTTAATAACTTTTTTTTTTTTTTGCGACTCTCGGTCTCTTTTTGCCCGTACTCCTAAACGCACCCGTCCTTCTTCTCGTTCTTATCTTACCTACATTTTCGATGCTTTTATTTCACTGGTTCTCTTTATCTACATCTTGCGATGTGGAAGCAATGCATTTTGGTGTCTTTATTTCGAATGTAGAGAGCGTATTTTCAGTGAACTCCTAAATTTCGAAAATTTACTGGCTTAATTGGTTCGCGAATGCTGCTGGAGTTCAAATAAGTAGCCACCAATTACAGAGAAAATGTATTACTGATGTCAATATTGTCCTGGATGTAGGATGAATTTCAGACATCTTGGGAAGATCTTTTGAAACTGTGCAACATATCAATTTTCCTTTGGATCAATACAAAAAATAAAATAAGAAATTTTTGTTTTGAATAATTTAAATTTCATCATTGAGGTTGAAGTGTTGCTGTATACATATGGTCTGACAAATCTTTTCATAATTTGCAAGATTTAGCGAGCCTTCAGAGTCATTGTGTTTTCTGTCATGTTTAACCTGCTTTACGATATTTTATTTGTTCAATTCCGCTAAAGAGAAAAATGACACGAAAGTGAATAGAAGATTTGCGACCCTTGCGTACTATATTTGAAATATACCTGTACAATACAATATATAGAAGGGTGGAATTTCGAAAGTTATTGACGAATACTTTATACGGCAGTCAAAAGTTCAACGTATTTTGTGGTGATTTAACGTTTAGTGATGAATAACGTCTCAGGGGTTGAAAATTGAGACAATACATGTTTGCTAACAGCCTATAGACATTTCTTATTGATTGTTATTTTATCCACAGTATCAAAATTTCACCATTACAATAATGGAAAAATCGAAATAAACTTATAACGATTCCTTTTGAGTAATTTTGTTTGACGACATCTGTGTTAAAAACAAACAAAAATTTGTTCTGTATATTTCAATTTTACGATTAAAAACTGTAAGAAACATTTAATAAGGTATAGGAGAAAGAACTTTTATAATAAACCATATAATTTCCTTAAAAATGGAATAAAATAATATGTAACAGTGATCTTTATTTGAAGTCTAAAAGAACTATTGAATACGATTACACGAAATAAAAAGAATAGTTTTTTAACTGCCTAAAAAATAATTAAAAAAACTAACTACACACTAAGGGTAGTAAACCAAGTGTCATAATTTGAGATAATTACTTGCAAATTTGTTGAATTACTAACCATTAAAAATTGTTAATTTGACAATCTATTTGATTACTTTACTACTGTTGCACAAACAGTAATTCTACGTCTTAAAATAACGAAAAATCGCTTTAGGTATCTGAAAAACCAATAAAAATATAAGAAGTACATTTGTACAATTTTATTAGATAACTCAATAATTTTATAGCTGTACATTATTAAATTTTTGTCAGTTTTAATTGCAAAATAGGATTTTGCGATCTGTTTTATGGCCGTAAAATGTGATTTTTCTGCTTCCCGGGCGTACAAAATAGCAGGAACCATTGCGATACCCTTAGACAGATTCGTTATCCCACGGGCACGAAATTAATCAGCGGGCGCAAAGTGTTGTTTTGCGCCCTAGGCACAAAAACTACTATTAGAGCGATACATTCATGTATTTCTTGGATGAAACGACTTATTTTTAAACGTGTTATATTAACTGTAGCAGAATTCACATTTTCATAGTACAATAATTAAAAAAACGTGTAAAAAATATTTTTCAAGACATTGCTGAGAGCTATGAAAGAAAATACAAGTTTATAATAATAAAACCAGATACAATAAACAAATTTAAAGACGACTTAACTGATTACTTATTACCTAAAAACGGGTTAATACACAATAATTTAACTATTAAAAACTCTTAAATTTTTTGTAAGAAAACGGCATTTACAAATATTGCATAATAATTTTTGTTTATTTTGCATTTGCTCAGAAAAATTCTGTATAAACAGACGTTACAATTGCAAATAAACAATATACAATAAAACAATCAGTATAAATTGATGTTTTGTTAGTTAACCCCTTTTTATATCACGTGACACTGTAAAGATTTCAAGTAACCATTGTGTTTGCAAAATGTCAATGTCGTTAATGAAAATCCCTATTTTATCTTCGACATGTACAGTCCCAACTTTATCTTCCACGTTTTCATGTGTGTCTTTCGTTTTATTGCAGATTTCATCATCGCGATCATTGTCACTTTCATTATCACTTTCATTGAGGACAATCGCGCTACGTTCCAAACGTATTTCATTCTCATCATTAGGAAACGTTATAGACGTTTGATCGTGCTTTTTTTCTTAACCGAACATAATTACGGTAAAGTTTTAGTGGGTAATCACTCATGACGAGCCTTTGGGGAATTTGCAAATTTTTCTAATCGCGTTCTACGAAACCGCTAAAATATCCAATCGAACCTGAAATATCCAGATAAACGTCAGAAAGCAACGAAGATATCGCGTTACAGTATATGTAGGAACAGATATGCGATAACAGCGATATTTTCGATTATCTGCGCCCGCAATTAAAATTCCTCCGAGATATGCAACGTTGCGAATCACGACGGGTGTAACCTACATCTCTTTCGGTTATTTTTTGCAAAAGAAATCTTTGAATTTATTCGAAGGAATTTTTGGACCTCGAGATACTTTCGGTCCGATCCATGAATGGAATTGCACGAGATTCGATTGTTTACTACCGGCGCAATGTTGAGAGTGTATGACTACTGATTACAAAGATAAGCGAGGCTTGCGGCTGATTAAAAAAGTTTAAATCAAACCACGAACGTCTCCTTCGAGAAGTGATTAAGTCGACTGGAATCCGAATGGAAATGTCCCGGGGACTTACTGTAAGCAACGGTGTTTTTATGTTTCGATTCAATAATTATCGTGTCAAATAGTGCTTTTGAAATCGATATTGCATTTCAACTCGTAAATTTTATTAAAAAATTTCAAAACATTTTATTACTCCAAGGCACATTGTACAATTTCTATTCGGAACTATAAAATGGACGGGGTGTATACGATACTATTTTTCTGTTTCATAATTAATCAATGCTGTCTTAAACAGTACGATTTAAAGAAGACATTGAATTTAAACGCGTTCGTAGTCGTGAACTTTGTTTACGGATTTCATTGCGAAGTAATCTTATTTAGTTACATAACTATCGCGCGAAGGCGTGGCGCGTCTCGAAAACAAATATCAATTTCGAACCGAGTACATTGCCACCATACTGCCTTAACGTTAGATTATCGCTTCGAGAACAATGACTTTCTCAGAAATTAAGCTGTAATCGTTCGCAATCAAAGATTGATATTATACGTTTGATTGCATAATTTAATCGAACATTAATGCAACGTAAATATATACGCGTTAAATATGAATGATAAATCAGTCATTTTTATGAATGTTTCTTTTATAAAGATACTGTTGTATTTGAGATACGTTTTACAGTTATCCTGCAAATCTAATAATATAATCACCAGCAAGTCTACAAAAAATATATTGAATTTTTTTACAATTTATCTTATTAGTTCAATATTTATTCTGCAAAATAGTAGCATTTTGATATTCTGAGTCGCATACCACTTAGTTATCTAAGATTTGTAAGTGATTAGCGAGTATTCGCATACATTGGTGACCTCTAAATTTCTTCGGCGAATTTCTCCTCGCTCCTTTTTCTCTTATCTAAAGAGAAGAACCCGACAGTGTGAGTGACACTGGTTCTGTTACATCCGCATCAAATTCATATAATCAAGTGATAACGCCTCTGAACTGTTTTGGAGTCTTACCGGTAAATATGCTAATCGTATCCTTAGTCATTTGCGAACTGTCAAAAATATTGCGTGGCCATTTAAAGCAATTGAAGTAAATGGATTAAATATTGTTTTTTTAATTTTTTTTTATGATTTCAGTTTTACTAAATATAGAAGAATCTCGTAATATTTTATATATGTAGAAGCAAAAAGCAGATTCCTATAGATCAAATTTTATCATTACCGAAGTAAAATGAATTTGCACAGTTGATTTCACTATTGAATATTACAAACAGCTCGCAAATGATTTACGTTCGCGTTCCTCACTGCATACGATTCGAGATTCTTCCCGCGTATGTGCTCAAGGCTTACCGAGTTACTTACTGTGTAACGTAATTGCAGTATTACGAGAACGAAGCTGTAGTTTTCTTTTACGTGCACTATTTCAAGTCGAGATATGTTACCTATATGCATGCGAGACGTCAACTTTGAGTATCAATGATAACGTCAATAGGATACCGGCAATATTCCAAATCTAACAGTGAATTTATCTTAGTTTTCATTACTTGTTTATAGCTGTGTTTATTTTATTGTTAAAAAGGGATTTTTTTTAAAAGAATTTGTCAGTTATTCTACGATGTATATATGTCGTAATGTAATAAATTCCGAATTTTTTTGACATTTAATCATGAAGATGAAAAATTTATGCATTTGAATATTTTATTTCCGTTTTATATGAAATTACAGTACACTATGCCAATAACAGGCATTTTAACTTTTGTGAGCTTTGTTTCGAATGGTACCGATGTGAAAATTTCGAAAATCAAAATAACGGTCCTAATATGGCTAAAAAATTACATTTTTTCTATTCATCTGAAAATTCCTTTTCTTTGGGTGCACCTCAAAAACCAGACATTTCAAAATAAAGTTATTCGAAAACTAGACATTTAAAAAAATACACATTAAAAAACCCGACATTTCCAAATACAGACACATCCGATTGGTACGTTCACTATATAAAAAAATCATTTGGGGTCGTCGTCCTTGAGGTCTTACTGGAAAGGTTATTTCAAGGTCCAAAATGTTTGACCAAAGGATTAAATTACAAGTCTATTATTACTTACATTTTCAGAATATTTATGTTTTGGAATGTTTGGTATTTGAATCTCTGTTTTTTTAAATGTTTGTGTTTTGAATTTCTGTTTTTTAAAATTTTGGTTTTTGACTGTCGGGTTTTTTATATGTCTGTTTTGTGATTTGTAGGGATTTTGAAGTGCACCCTGTTCTTTAAGTTCTTGATATTGTCAATGAAGAATTCGAAGTTAAAAATTTAATAATTTAAAATGACGAACTTTTATGCGACACACAAAATCGGGTTATAAAATTTTAATCAAAATTCAGACCCAAAATGACCGCAGGAAATGATTTTCATTATTTAGCTTTTAGTACATTGTCATTTTCAAAGTTGAAATGAAGAATTTGAAATTTAAATTTCAGTAATTGAAATTGACGAAAGTAACAAAATCAAAATGGATGACATAAGTTTTCAAATTCTCTTAATTCAGCTCAAAATACATTCTGGTGTAATTTTGACGTTTTTTTGCTAATAATGAAACGGAAATTGATATTTTATAAATCAAAATCTATATCACATTTTAATCGAACATTTTATAAAATGTTCGTCCTTCAACGTATTGAAATTAATGAGGTCTCAAAAAGTAATTTTATTTATAGCAGAATAAATGCTAAAATTGAAATAGAGCGAATTTAAAAAAATATTCTAAACTGATTTACTTTGCTCCTATAAAAATAAATTCTACACTTTTTGCTCATTTTATTTACCGATAAATTCTTCATACAAATGTAAAAATAGTAGTGTAATTACATTTATAAATGTCATATTAATTTGTTATTTATATTCCTTAATGACTATTTTTGTTAAAAAATGCGTAAAACATGATATACTCTGTTGTGACAGAGTTTTAGTAACTTTAGTAAAAGTCCATTAGAGGCATACGTGATGACACCAAAAATAATTTCGTAGTCAAATTACGAAATTTGCTTAACTGAAGTCGTGAAGAGCAAAACATTATGAAGTTTTTTTATGGAGCCACTCCTAAAAATGTAATAAAATTTACCCAAATATTATCAAAATACTTAGAAAAATTTAATTTCAATCAGTGAAAATCTTGGATTTTTCTGATATACTTGATTTAGAAAATTCTATTGTGTACTTTGAAGGTACAGTATCTAACAAAAATTTTGTTTAAATTTGATTTTTGGCTTTGTTTTTTAATTAACAATATTAAGAAATCAGTTACTTACTTGTTTTTATTCAAAAATATTAAAGGTAATAAACATTAATAAGAAAGTTGTGTCATTTTTTGTTGTGTAGTTAATAGTTAAAAGTCGACGCTTCTTTAAAATGTTTCATTACAAAAAGATATTTAATAATAAAGAAACATCGACACGATAATTAGTTATGTAATAATCGAAACGTCAGAATTAATTAATATTTCTAAATGCAATCGAATGATATGTTATACATAAAGTACATGGTTGTACATAAAATAAAACATACCCATAAAAATAACAACCTGCATTGAAGATTTATCAAGATACTTACAGATTTAATAACAAATATTTATAAGCATCAAGATAATTTTCAATGTTCGATCAAACTGAATAAAAATGCTTCCTTTCCGTTGCCAAGATCCTCCGTCTCATTGATAAACTTTGCATTGTGAGACACTGGAATCGAATTAAAGAATGAAAAATGACGTGTCGAACAAGTCCATCAACGTTGGAGTAAACGAGCGTACCGGATTGTGACTCGGGACCACGAATACGCAAATATTGTAAATCCCGTCGGAGTATGTGCTAATATGAACAACAAACGAACACAGGAATGATTTTAGCGGAAAACGCACGATGCTGTCTATGCAGCTAGAGATGCTCGAACTTCAGGGATGCAGTATACGTTGTACATTCATCAAAAGTCTCGGAAATTAGTTGCACTTTTCAAAAATTTATCATTTTAAAACACTCCCGAATATCAACGTAAGAATGACATTTTAATTCGTTAGTAAAATTGAAAAAGTGCTATTAAATTATCGGGGGTGATATGCAAGTCGACTAACTGTTAGGACTTAAAAAAAAATTAGATTTATATTTTCCTGTGTATTTTTTTCCAAGCGTAACGTTGTGCGCCCGATGCCGAGGGCAATCCAATCAGAGAAACAAGGTCACCGTAATACTATTATCTACCTCGTGTCACAGATTGATATCGAGTCTCAAACCGTAGGGCTTCATCGAATTGCATCCACCCTTCTTCGCTATAAGAAAAACAGCAGCGATAATTTTATCCCTCATAATTTTCATAGGGGTCTAATATTATTTATAAGATCAACCAGAATTTTGAATATGAATGCTGCAATGAACTTTGCAATTTATTCGCAAAATTTAATCCCAGCCTTCTGTTTCTTAAGTCTAAGAAAACCGGCCAACTATATAGTCGTATCCAATAAAAACATTCTTAGTAAATACTACTAAGTTCATTGGGGACATTTCCAAAAATGGTTCCAATACATGTTTAGGTAAATATAACTACTCATTATTAAAATCAGTGCCAGTAGTAACATTCATTACTCGAACAATATTTTCTAACTAAAACAGTTCTTTTTACGAAATTTCGATTAACTATTCAATGGTAATAAAATTTGACAGATATTTTTGTGTTTTGATATTTATTAAATCTGAGTTCTAAAGTAGTACTGATTTTTTCCCTTTAAAACTCATTTTAAAAAGCAAAAGAGTTTGTATCTCTAAATAATTGCCTTTTGATTTGCTGCTTTTAGTTTTTATTAACACCCAGGCGAACCTGAACACATGTAGTCGCTCAATACCAATATGAACCAATCTTTAATTGAGTTCGATAGATTTTAAAATATGTTTTTGGTCTGTTAGAAACGCCATTTTTAAATTTTGAAATCAAATTTCATATTTGTATTAGGCCACTTCACAAATTGTAAACACCATTGAACTACATAATGTGTTCAGTTACGCCTGCAAGTTAATAGGTACCTCAAATTAACTGGGAAGATCGATTAATTAAACAGTAAATTTTTTTAAGATAGATACATTTTTTACGCTTCAAAATGGATTTTGATGAGGACAGTAGTACTTTCAGATAGCAGAAGGTCTTTTCGAAAATTATCTCTTAATATTTCATGACCTCAAATACAGCTTTACGTAAGAGAAACCCAAAGAATTAGAACTCATTTGAGTTCAAATTTGGTTTCAGCGCGTCTAAAAGATATTGTCAGTTTTTTTTGTCTAAATATTGTCGGCGTGTATTACGGGGAAACCATTTATTGTTTGATTATGATATGTAAATATTGAAAAATGGTCTTGCATTGATAGAAAAAATGTTCTCTAAATCAAATGTTTGGTGTCAAATTAAAGTTAATTCGAGTTGTATTGATTGACCAAATAACTTTTTCCTTCGGGGTCAATAATATAGAGTTCCTAAAAACATTTTGAGTTATATTTTTGAAAACTTATTTTTTTAAGCAGAGAACATCTTTTTTGGAAATGTTACCATTTCAGACTGTAATGTTGTACCAGACATTAGAATAATGGAAATTGCCATTATTTCTGGTAAAAATAACTGGGTTTTTTTACTGTCTGATTAATAAAACTTATAGTCATCAGAAAAAAATAGCAATTTTTCCCATTCTGCAAGCCTAACCCAATTACCATCTAGAATGGTAAAATTTCAACCAATACTTTACTCCATGTAAAATTTCTAAAATTTGATAATAGTGTAAAATATTAATAATAGTGTAAAATATATTATTAAAAAATAAATCAGCCGTGATTTTCCCTGAAATTACTTACAATTTGAAAGCAGGTCGCTAAAATGAAGAGATGACGTAAAAGGCTGATTTTGGGGAAACGGTCATTAATCGAGGTCCATTACCGTTATCGCCGTCACGTCTCGGTCTCGATGAGTATCGAGTATCGCAGACCACACGGCTCTTGCACGTCACTTTTCTCGTGACCGCGGGGTACCAGGCAATTGCGCACTTACCTATCGATAATTTGGTCAAGCCGAATCGATAGCTCGCTAAGTGATCGCTTTTAATGCGCTTAGGGGCGCTTGCTCATCGGCTCGCGTTTGAAATACGACTTTAAAGGGCTCAGCAGGTGTACACCAGAACGACTCGGAATTCGATATCTCGATCCGGAGCCGTTATCTCGGCCAATAAGAGTCCTTTATGAGTGCAACGGTCATCGTTACTCATTTGCTCGCCGCGGCGCGGTTTCTCGATCTCGACGAATATTAATGCTACGCTCGATGGACTTTTTATTGAAATCAAAATCGCTTTTCGTTAAGCGTGCCGGGAAAAGTGCACGGCGAAAAGCTGCACGCCGTCGCGTATTAAATTACGTTTCCACGGCTTGTCCGATCGAATTTCTCGGGGTCCGCGTGACACGCTCATTTTATTATGTATATATAAAATATTGCACAATCGTCTCTATGGATAATTTGCAATCGCGTTTCGTAAAATCCGATAATATATATACGCATTTAACTCGTTAACTTTCTATAATTATTTTTACGGGTGTATTGGCACGTTTCGTGTGAAATTATTCTAATCGTTTATGTAATACTTCTCTGCTGGTCGAAAAATTTGGATGTAGTTACATGTTTCTGCTCAAATGCTCAAAAATCATTTTTGGGTCGAAACTTTCTACATTTTTCAATACCATAACATCGTTTTGTTTACGTTTTTCTGATCTTCAGATTCATGCTAGATCTGAATGACAATAATTGTTTTTTCACTTCTCCATTTGAGTTTATTTTTTAAAAATCAATTGAAAACTAAAAATGTTTACATATTTCGTACATTGAATTTATTGAATGACTTCTCGTTATATTTTTAGTCCCAGTTAATTATCAAATGCGCAATCAGACAAGTGTGCATTTTCGTCGTTTAATTGACACTCCATAAACTATTTATCAATCGGGTAATAAATTTTAGAATATATTACTGACTACGTTAAAGTACAACTACTCACGTTATAAATTATTATCTAAATGATATTAACTTATGATTGACTGGAGTCGTAAATTATCAACTGCTCTTTATCACGTTACCAAGAGATTTGAAAGTAAAGCATCACCTTGAATATTGGCTATCTCTTTCCCTCTTTGGCATACTCAGATTTTTTGACCAATTACACAGCTTCTCTCTTTGTCGCGTGTCCCTTTTAATGTCAGTTATGCTACATGATATTGAAAACCGGATTTTGGGATTTTGTATTTTTAGTAATTTCATTTTTATCATAATCACTTCCTGACAGAAAAAGAACAATTGTCTCCAAGAACAATAGCAATAAACAGGATCTAACGGAAGGTTCTTGATGTTGTCTCTCTCCTTACATCGTACGTTTAGATTCTTTTGATGTTCTAGATATAACTCAAAAGAAGTTTTGCAGGGTTCTGATGGTAAATTGCAATCTCAATGGCCGCTTAACGGTATTGAAAAAAGCAATAACTTGCGCCTGGCGCGAAAATGAGAGGTGAAGTGTGGAGCATTGCATGGATGTAATTCAACTCTGAACAGTTTGCGTGCGTACAGGCGTTTTGCGTGTACCTGTACATGTGGAGAACATTGTCACAAATTGCTGGACTGGATTATATAATCTTTATTGGCACTAGACTCTTGTGAACGAAACTAGAAACAATTTTTACAAAACAGGAGAACAATAAGGTCGATGAACCTGGGGATGACTGTGATGAGGACAACAATGCAAAAAGTCATCTGCAATGTTTTCATCCCAATTACCAAAGAAATTAGGTGAGAATGCGTGGTGTGCCGAGCGTGATAAGGTGTACTGTTTTACCATTACCTCATTGGGCGCCATTTTGAAAAGATGTGGATAATTTCGCTATTATACGCGACTTTCGAAACGTTGCAACCCGCTCGGCTTGTATTGTTGGGTTCTCGCTTTATCGGTGGACTTTATGGGATTTCTTTTCAAAATCCTCTTTATTCTCGGTTAACAGTTTGCTCGGCCTTTCAAAGCACGTGGTGGAATCGCGCTTTGGAGCTCGAATGTCAATTGAATTCGAGTTTACAGTTGCCGAGTGAAGTCGCCGATAGTGCATTTCGACGAGTCACATGAAGCCGTTCGTTAACTTCATACAAATCGAATGAATTACGTCGTTTTAAGTAATTAATAGATGCAAAACACAGAAGCGTTGTTTCATTCGTGACCTTCTCAAGAAACTGACACTCCAATTTTTAGTGTACATGACGAGGTTTAGTCATTTTCAAAATTGTTTTGAAAAAGTTTTAAAATAGTCACGTGATGAAGCTTACTGGTGTTCAACTTGACTTATTAAATTAACTTCCAGATCAATTCATCCAAATGAATAGATATGCGTTACTGACCATAATAAGTTCATATGGGTATTGCGAGATAGGCGTTTGCTCAGGAGGAAATAATGTGCTTGGTCAGTGTAAAATATGTATCCGGTGTATATTTCGTTCCGCAGCACATGATCTTTTAATATGAAAGGGTATTGGGTAACCGCATTAGTCTCTCGGAATTCATTGCGCTCCAGCATATGTTCGAATACCGCGTAACTGAATGTCACTACACACTCATCGCTGTATCGCCTCAAAATCCTTGAGGGCCTCCGTCGCATTGAGTGTTTACTACAAAAACATAATCATCATTGTAGAGAATATCTATTGCCGGAAAAATCTTTTCAATGACTCTTATCTTATGAAGGAGATGTTGCCAACCTTACTTTGAAATTGAAAAAAAAAATATTAAGAAATATAAAAGTACACAATTAAATAAAAGCCACGATTCTTATGAAAGACACTTGTAGACAGGTAAAATCTGTGTAATGAACGGCTACTAAATCTTAAGAAACTTTCAAAAGTGAACCGTGAAAAAATATTTCTACAATTTTCTTATTTCGACGATCTGTACTAAAATAGAAACAGAAAATTTGGTTAACAAATGTAATAAATATCTCAAATAATACAAAAGTTAAATTAATTCAGCGTATTTCGAAATATCAGAGTTTAAAAAGTTTGAAAAAATTCTTTTAGTGACAATAAATTTCGTGCCGTTCGGTTTTCAGGTTCAACATATACATTTTTCATAAACATAATCTTTTATATTACATGCAAGAAATTTCTGTAATAGTTTAATAGGAAAGTAAATTTTTTAGCTGTCGTATCGAGCTACATCTGACAAATGTAGTCACATTTAATTAACTGCGATCTCGGTTGTAACTTTCTCCTGGCAGGTCAAATTATACCTGACAGATCAAGCATAAACCATATTCACACTGATATGATAAGTTGTTATACATATTTACTCGTTGTTTCAATTCAAGAAATTTGATTTAGTGTTCTCGTTATCGCCATTAACGTAATTACCATCAACAACTACGCTCTCGCGTTGATCTTAATCAATATTAAAATTATTAGTATATATGATCTTGTGAATTGTTATAAATCATTGCTAGGTAAAGGAGTTGTTGAAATTTACTGTAGATGAAAAAATGAATGTAATCTATTTGAAGAAATAAATAACCTGTTGACATACAGAGTATTTCGCCCTGAAAGAGAAACTTCAAAAAACAGTACCTGAAGATTTTTAATTCTGGAAATTATATTTGTGTAAAATATATTGATATGTTTGAAAATAAGTGCACTAGATATTAATATTGCACATGAAATTTAAACTACTATTTTCTAAATAAAATTATAGTAATTTTAAAGTAGTAAAGGAATGTTTTAGTTTGGTGATAAATTAGTGTTTTTAATTATTTATTAGTAAACATGAATACTAATTTAAATAGTGACTCACTTTTCATTTTTAACTAATTCAAATTTAAAAAGCAGACTTATGAAAGGTTTTGGGTCTATACATAAAAATTAAAAACCTTTATTATATCAAATATTTCTTTGAAAAAACTGTTTAAAACACTCTTTCAATATGTGTGCTTGTGAAACAAAAAGTTTTGGAACAATCACGTCAAATGCTTATTTTACCGCTGTAACTTCCGCTAGTAATTAATTTTATAAAATGTTTAAATAAAATATGTTTATTTGAATTTGATTCATTTATCGACTTTTGCATTTGAAGTTTGGCACAAGGAGTAGCCATTTTTCAAGCATAATGGTAAAATGGCAAATAATACGAGAAGGTCTTCAGTTTTCATACAATTTTTACTCGGTTTGACCAATTGCTCCCACGACCTAGATCCGGGAGAATAATGAGATTAGTGATTATGACATCATTATTAAATACAAAAAATAGGAGTTGTATGGATTTTGCCAAAATTTTTATTTTTATCTCATTGGTTTTTATTATCATTTTCTCATGGTATTATCATTGCGCATTTTAATTACTTTTAATAAATAAAGGTACATTTGATTAAATTAGACTGCACAATGTTTAAAAAACAAATGGCGATAAAAATTTATAGATTTTCTATGCATTATGAAAAAATTATAAAATATTTCAAATGTACTAACAAAATTTGTAGTGGTTTTAGAGCCCAAATATCGTTTTAAGTTTTAAAAATTTGCACATTTAAATATTTTTACTAGCATCCAAATTTTTTTAAAATTTCGGGATGCTGTAACTAAAAAACTATGAGCTTTTTAAAAATGCATTCATTTTTAACTTTGTCATTACAAGAATGAAAAGTCAGAATTAATTGAAGAATACATTGGAAAATTTCTAGATTTTTCAGTCAATAGGTTAGAGAAATTTTGTATTTTTATTTCTTTGAAAATTGCACATGTTACATAGTTTGTAATTTTTATGTTTTCTTTTCTTTTTCTTAAAAAATGATAACTATCTAGAATAATATTGAAAACAATATTTTTCATAAATTTCCCCATATTTTTTTAAATTTTGAAAGAATTCAAAGAAAACAATTTTCAAAATATCAACATAAAAATCTCAGTGTATTTCTCAATCAACTCTCATAACTTTGTTCTTATTATTTTTTTTAAAGAAGCTTATAGTGTTTTAGTTAGTAAATCCTGCTAGTTTTGTCAAAAATATTAATTTCGGACGCTATTTTGAGGATCGCCATAATATATTTTGCATCTCGGACCCCACCTGTCTTAAAATTTAGGACTCGAAAACTCATTTTTAGAGGAAAAGGATGTGTATTTTACATCTTACTTAAAAATGTTTGAAATTCTTACTCTTTCATTTTAGACAAATTCTGGGGCGATATTCTGAAAGAACATGAAATTTTACGTCAGATATCTATGTTCGATACTTTTTTTGGTAAAAACGGTATGAAAAAACACAGTTCGAAAATTCCTCAAAAATTGACAACATTTGAGACTTAATGAGTTAAACAACTATCTAACTGCTGTGAGATTGTGGCATGAACACACACAAGTTGTTTGAAGGTCGCAGATGACATTTTCACTACAAAAGTTTTATATTTTTCCGCTTACAATCTATGATAAAGAATATCACATTTCAATTAAAAAAGTGCACTTCTGTTCTGAATCTCTTGTTTGCGGTTGAAACCGGAAAATGGCAGATTTCCTCAACTTGGTTCGCATTGTCTCAAATTCTGTCCAAACATTCCATCAGCTGACTAATAAAAATTGCAAAAAGTAATGTCTCAAAATCTTTGTAGAAGAAACTTCATCGTCAGCAAAGTTCAGAAAGGGCTCTTGCATTTTTGTGATTTGATTCTTTTGTCTGATTCTCATAATTTTTCATTCCCTTAGCGAGGGCGTTTCTGGAGTTTTCCATATGATCTATGGCCGATTCTTTGGGGCGATCGAGGACGTCTTGAGCGACAACGCCACTCGATCCGCATTTCGTAGGGCTTGGCCGTTCTGCGAGGCTTTATTAGCCGTATATGCCGCAAATCGGAGCCAAGAGGCACATTTGCTGACGGTCGTTAACCGAACAAGCGTGTGCATCGAGATCGAGCTATTGCACTTTTAATGTCGTCTTCCTGGGACAGGTCCAAGAATCGGGATGCAGGAGCATACGCGCGCTTCTTTAGCGGCTTTCACGTTATTTATTTGCGAGGGTGGCTCGCGCGTGAATATCGTTCTTTACGTACATCTCAATGTCTTTTTAACAGCGATTCCTGAAACCAAGGATTCAGCATCTTTTCATTCCTCCTTTTTACTCGTTTCATAGATTCCTCCTTTCAATGTACTGGAACTTCCCTAACCTTCGGTCGATAGTGAGACAGATGTACTTTTCTAGCTTCGTTTTATTACTTGCATACTTCGTGTCTTCCAAAATATGTTCGTCCCTCAGAAATTCAGAAGAACCCAATGTAAGAGCTACTCAATAAATGTCTTCTTTTGCTTTTACATCATCTTGATAATACTTGATCTGATCCAGTCAAATTCCTACAATATTATGGCAAAACTCAATTTGTTGCATAACAAATGCGTATAAACAAGACTTATACGGCAAAGTCATGACATCGCAAATTCTTACTTAATAAATGCTATGATGCAATCTTTATTTGTTTTTATCCAGCATAACACAACGAAACTTTCGATCACCTTGTCCGTTGATGGTTTTTTTAAAGGAAAAGCGTGCGGAAAATATCAACATAAGAAAATGACCTGCATGAATTTATTATAAAATATTTATCGGCTTTAGTTTCGTAATCGGATATTAATATCACTTTCAATGAAATCGTGCTCCATTCAAGGGTTTTACATGCGCATAAACGCACTGACGATGACCAATTATCTCTTTGGCGGATCCCATGAAGCACTACATTTGCATGTATTACGATGAATTATCGCTGCATTCATCATTGTCATACTATTAAGTACTCAATTTTAGCGTCTCTTTACAGCAAACCGTTGTAAAATAACGAACCTGTTAACTGAATCCATCATCGATTCTCATCTTTCGATAGCGATCAGCGTTCGATTCTAATCGTTATTATGTCGTTTCTGAAGCGTGATTATATTTATAGAACATGGCAAGTGAAAAACTTGAGAGTTTCCGCATACATACATCACTTTTTTTTATTTATTTAAGCATTTTAAATCTTTTACAGATTTATTTCTGCTTTGCAGACTACATGATGTATGTTACAACTGCGTATTTAATCTAATTCATATTTTGACATTACACTCATTTAGGTACTTAAATATGTATTTACACGCTGCCATGTTCGGTTTACAAATGATCGGTCTTACATTTAGCGGTATTTGTAATTTTATTTTTTTCAAATTTTCAAGGAGCGATATTCGCTGATTATCATATCTTCCACACTGCCAAATCACATGGTCCAAATTTTCTTTTTGACCACATTGACACAGAGGGGAATCTACAATATTTATTTTGGCCAATGACTCCGCTAAGTTATAGTGTCCTGATCTTGCACGGTTTACAAATGTTATAAGGTTCTACATACATCACTTAGCATGCTAATATTTCTCCTAGTATAGTCCTTGATGTATTTCTACTGTTGTCAATCGATATTTGGGAATTGCATTTACCAAGATTATGTTAAAAAGTCATCACGTACGAATCACCTTAAGCCTCGCCTAGGACCACGATCCACTGACCTGAAAATACAAACATATTAGGATGCTTAGTTCATGTTGACATTTCGTATGAATTTATTTGAAGCGTCGGCGGCTCTGGGAGCTTTCGTTGGAGGTCAATATCTCGTTTATATCGCAAGAAAAATACCGATAGGCTATTAATCACGCATTACCGACTAATTGCTCAATAACGATGAAACTTCTGCAACGATTGTACATAAATCATGTTCGCTTGCTATTATCACTATTATTTTATTACTGATATAATTTTAGTACCTGCTCTTCATAAAAATTCATGAGAGTTATATATCATCGAACGTAACCAGAAGAATACTTTTTTCCAGTAATAATTGCTTAATTACATCTGTCGCTTATAATTTAAGCGTACTCGAGTCACTTCATTAAACGAGAAAAAAATTTAAATTACAAACTTTATTGCGCTAAAGAACGTTTCCTGAACTTCAAGATGCATTGAAATAACAAACAATTTAATGAATACTTAGAACTCTCTAAACAATAATTCCTGAAATTTTACAAATTTCACCGAGGCACTTATTAAATACTTTTCGTGACATTATATAAATCAAGGTTGTAATTGGGGTTGATTAGCCCAATAATCAATGATACGATGGGCGCGTTAATAAATAATTCTCTTTTTTCTAATTTATTAACTTCGAAATATAAAAACATTTTATACTTCAACCCTAATTCATATTTTTCATGCATAATAAATTTAGAAACAAACCAGCAGTACAAGTTTTTTTTAATACTATTGAGTTTTTTTTTTATTTCTGATTTTGAAATCATACATACAAATTTTTGTATCATACAATTTTATGTCAATTTTTCATCCGTTATCAAAATTTAATCGGTATAAATCGGATTAAATTGTGACGCTAACATTTATGATAGAAATTGACATGATCTTCTTCTATGTCTTAATTTTCATATTTAGTATAGTAGAAGTTATCATGTCCCACGTAGAGTTAAATGTTTGAAATCAGTTTTTTATCCTAAGTTAAGGTTCAAATAAATAAATGCTTACTTAAAGTCTAAATACTAGAAAACTAATAGACTCAATAATTAAGCATTGAATTTTTTATAAAACTTTTTTACATTTATTTCATAAACAAATATCAATGACTTTAAAAAGCATAAAAAGAAACAAGAAAAATGTTAATACATCGTGCGTAATTCCTCTTTAGAATGCAGTTTTCTTGCCGCTTACTAAAGCTACGTAAGATGTTTTTATAGTTTATGAATTTACTTTTCACGTTACGAAAAAAAACTTGGCTGTTTAAACAATTCATTTATGCTCAGTTAGTTTACCACATAATCTTCAGCGAATAGAATCTACTCGCGCATATTAAAAATTATGTAATTTACCACACTTTAATATGAAAAAATATTAATGGCTCCACTCATGGACAGTTTTTCCAGGAAACTAATTGAAATAGTTCATTAAGAAAAATAGTGATAAAAAGCCATGGAATGTCGCGGTTTCAATTTCTTATCCCATTACGCATAATTGATATTACTCGAATTGATAAATAAACAAGATACTTTTTAAGTAATGAAAAGTTCATCGGAAAAAGATTTTGGAAGCAGCATTTTTCTTAATTAAGTCTTAAAATAAGCATATGTTTTGAATATTTTTGGACTTTATGAAATTATTAGAATGAATATGATCCAAAAATGTCGATATAAAAATGATGTAGTGGACTCGCGTGATGGATGTCGCTCAGCGCGCGTCACGTTTCACGTGCAATTGACATCAATATGTATGCACATCATGAAAATGATGCAATTTAGAGCAGTTTAACCTGAAAAAAATGTTAATAACCGAACTCGTCGACAGCCTTTCCAGGAAACTGATCAAAATAGTTCCACGTGCGTCGGCTCGCCTCTTTGCCGATGCGCCTCCGCCGTATACATATATATATATATACCCGTCCGGATAATCGGAAACTTGCGGCCACTTAATTTTTTCTCCTCTTACTCCGCATTTTTCCCGTCGTGCTCCATTCGATACTGCCTCTTACGTCGCGCGGCATCATATGCGGCTTTTACCCGTTTATCAGCCCCATCTCATCTTGATTGGCAAAACCTACAAGAGCGTTATTTTGTGTTCACATAGTTGTTAGATCCGCGTAGATAAGCGTGTAATCATGTTACGCGCCGTAAAATAAAGGAAGGAACTGTCAAGTGTCAATCATTAAATTCGATTTCTCCGCGCCCCGCCCGCACCGACTCGTATCCAGGATCGAATTTGCATGAGACATGCGGGTTTCGACTCACGGGCTGATTAAGAACCGCATCCTAATTGTTAATTTTGATGCGCGGATTAATGAACGAGAAAATTATGCCCAGTATTTTAATTCTCATGTCAGGTTATCGGACTTCCTTTCGAAAGATCTACAACGACGTTCTAATTGAAAAGAGATCGTCGATTAATTTTCTTGCAATTTAAATCAATAATGAGATACTTGATCGATTGTTGCTGCTCACATTGTATTCATTTTCTATGAGCGCTTTTAAACCTGGTGTACTTGAAAAATTATCGCTTTTCTCGCGCACTACTAAGGAATGCCAAACGAAGTGTCAGAGTCGTAAAGAGCAATGAAAGAGAAAGATCGCTGGGAAGGAGAGAGTGAGAAAGAATGAAAGATGGAGGTCGAAAGCACCCGGATAATTGCCGAGTGCGCTGGTTCAATTAAAAAGTCAATCAGCCTTCCCCTGCTCCTCGGTTCACCGTTCCGTCGCGAAATGGACCTTAGTGACGCAAAACACCTCGCGGACACATTCGCTCTGCGATTTCCCATCGTTCCGATCTGATGGGAAAGATTGATTCCCTTTAAAACCTATATCTGGGTTCAAGAAATTTCTCGTCTAATACCAAAATTATGACATCTAGTCGAGTAAACAACTTTTGACATTTGCTAGAAGGATATTCTTGACTAGGTCATGACCATTCATTAAAAATGAAATGGTTTTCTCCTGTTATTTGCCGTTAATTTAAGTATTTTTTACGTAACGCTTATCATGACATCGCAGAAATACATCATTTTTGCCTAAGGACTATGAGCGGTACAATTTAAAGAATTGGCAACTATAAAACCTGGTCTATAGGTTCGTTTCATTAAAATTTAATTTCTGAATAAATAGTCCCTAGAAACGATACTATCGTTTCATCTTCTTTTAAGTCCATTGACCTAACAAAGATGAAAAGTTACTAATTAAAAGAAAAAAAAGTATGGCCCAAGTCGCGTGCAAGACTGGCGAGGATCATTTGGAGCAAAGGCATAATATAAGCGACTATTTTAACGACTAATTAAAAGTCGGATTGTCGACACGACACATTCCAATCGAGCTCACCTGACATACTCCTTCGTCCTTCGTAGCTCGTTCCTCGTGATTTACGATTTGCTCAAATTTAACCAATGAATTTATAGACGCGCATACTTAGGTTAGAACATAAATTGGCCGAAACAATAACGACTAGCCGCACACTAGTTTACGAGGGTTGCCGATTAGAAAAGGCTTTATGACCGAAACTGCGTAAATCTGTCTTCCTGAACCTTTTTATCATCGCTCTTAACGATCGCGTAAATAACCGATGTCTGTTCTGGAGTGGGTATCGTCTTAATTAAACGCGATTTCCGACGTATCATGAGGGTTGCGTCCACTTCCCAGGAGGCCTCGGTGTCCCACTTTCGACTGGCTGAAAACTTTGTATATAATTTGTATCTTTTGTAATTTAGTGCCATTTAGAAAAACCCTGATAAATGAGAGTATTTTTTGTTGCAAGCTATAAATTTAGTTAAGATCGTAAAATGAAGCGGGTTTTTTTTCTATTTACATTTAATCCGCTGCATAAAACAGTTGAAAATTCTTATACTTGCACCCTCGTAATGTATGCTTAAACGTATACTTGGATGCAAGGACGAATGCGGACAAAGATTAACGGCCGTACTTGTAAACACGTGCTTGGACTGTGCGGCCTCATCAATTCTACCCGCGAGTCCCTTCACTTCTCCCCTCGCAAAATTATCATTTACTCGGCCTCATCCCTAGAAAATACGGATCAGCCTTTAAAGCCCTCTTGTTAGTGAAGAAGAATCGAGTTCTCTCTGACGAATCCACAATTTCAGAGGCTCGTAATGAATACTTTTGTAGTTTAATTATGGAGCATCACAATAATTTGAGAATTAACCATAGGTCAGTTCAGCGGATCAAACGCAATTCCCTCGTATTCAAAACATTGCAAAATTTCCAGATGACAATGATACTCACATAATTACTGTCGGCAAATACCAGCTTGATCAACGCGGTTGACAAAAGGAAACGTAATCGACGAGCATCGTATATTACAAATAAATACTGATTGGCGTAATTGTGCGGCTGGAATTTAGATACTGTCCCGCGACCTGAATTTATGTTCATGATTTCATCGTGAATCAAGCGACTAATGCAAATCTTAAACGTCAGATTTATAAGATTGAAATGAGAAATGAATTTGAATGGCGCAAATGCAGAGTTCAGTTCTGTAGAATACATAATCGTCTATATCACATCAATAATACAAAGTGACTTTGAAAGGAGCATGTGTGCGTTATAGCGTGGTTCAAATTACAAGATATGTCTTTATATTTTTCGCATTCCAGTAATGATTTTCGAAATATGTCGGTTGAAGAATGAAAACATTGTAGAAACACGAGTAGCGTAATAACTAAAGAGCTGTTTATAAATGCCATTAGAACCAATTGCAATTTCAGTTGCAATCAAACAAACCGTTAAGAGAATGGTAAAAGTAATGGACAATTTGGAAAAGATAGGAAAATAGTAAAGGACGCAAAGCGAATCTGGAGGTAGATAAGGATTGTAGAAACAGAATGACAAGGATGGAAAAGGCGTTGGTGGTGGAGAAGAGTGAAAAAGCTGCAACTTTCAGCAGCGTTGCTCGGTACTCTCTTGCTCTATCTCTCTGTCTCTCTCTGACTTTCGGGTGTAACAATCTTCTATTATTGAGAGCCCTGTTTACAAATTGAACTCACCGAGTCGATCACCTCCTCGCCGAACTGCCGCCTCTCAACCCCTGCTTTCGGACCAACCGTCGACTATAGTTTAGAGTATTGCGCGGTACCTCCAACTCCAGCTGAAGAGGAGGATAAATACGGGAAACCAGCTAGAGGGACAGAGAAAACCCGAGGAAAAGAAACGGACAGGAGTTCGAAAAGAGGAAGGACGAGCACGGAATCGAAAGCATAGAAAAAGACGGAAATAAGTCGGAAAATGGATGAGGAGAGAGATGAGGAAGAAAGGGATACTTCCAGTTTTCGTAAGTTTTCGGGCGCCGCGGAAGAAACTTTATTCCGCTGACTTGTCGCTGGGTTTGCGCGTCTTGTGTTGTCCGTAAACCGGTGGCGGACGTCGAACCCAGAAAACTCTGTCACGTACAACTCCTGCAAACCAGTGACACTCCGCGTTATCTACAGCGCTTTTCCACTAACCTTATCTGAATATTCAAAATGAATTACTGAGGTTTCGGTTTAAGGCATAGAAATAAGACATGTTTTTTTAGAGACGAGTTCTAAAGAATGATGAAATAACTGAAGCATTGAAATATTGCGGAGAATGCACTCGACATCTCGTTACACAATTGCATAAAAATGTGTAAAAATCCTGATTCAAGCGTCTATCTGTTCTGCGAGCGTAAGACGAGTCGACTTTGATAATATAGTGCTTATCGAAGTAGTTTATGACGATGCACTGCTCAGCTGTATTCCTACGGCCTCAGCCTGCCTGTACATCTTATCCAAGTGTTATTCAATCGCGAATCTCACAATGGACGTTAGGGCGGGTCAGTAATGCTATTCTAAATATTTAGAAGACGATCGATGAGTCTTCGACGACGTTTCTTTGAATTTATAGATAAGGAGGATCAGAAAGTTTGCTATCTATTGGTATCCTGTTTAACATTTCTGTATCAACTGTCTCTATTTTTAACTATGTTCATATCGCTTTTGTCATTATAACTTTCTTATTTACTTTGACGAACCCTTTCTTCTTTCTTTTTAAATCTATCATTGTCAATATCATATATTATTGTCGTCAACATTTTCCACAACGATCTGGTCTTAAATTTTTTTGTGTCGATGAAAAGTCGGTTGCGAAGCACGTTCGCGATTGGAGGAATCTACGTGTAACCTACTTATCGCGTCTTGTGTAGGAAAGACAAGCTCATCCATGCGAAGACTAAACAGTGGCATTCCAACCGGAGATATTGACTCCCCAGTGACGACGACCCCGCGCGTACTGTCCGCTGAACAATTCATGACGTACAGTCCATTCTGCCACTGTGAGCTAAGTTAAGTCCCTCCACCGAGAGTTCGTCGCACCATCGAACGCCCCCGAGACGACCCCCTCATCGATCTTTCTACAAGGGTTGTCAAAGGCCGTCTTTCTCTCTTCACCACTCCTCTGACCAGTATCCTACGTCTTGCTCACGCTTCCTGCACTTCCGCTTCGAAGATAGCCTCTTGCTGTCCTCCTCCCTATACTTTTTCTTAATATTTCTTTCCTCTCTCTTTTCCTTACCGTATTTTTGCAGTGTAGCTATTCCCTTTCTTCATTCATGTCTTTTTCTCTTTTTGTAGTTCTGTGCGCAGTTAGGTCCGGAATGTTACTGTTTTTTATTCACCTTCACTTTCTTTGTGGTATTTCCATTTTGCTGGACGTCCAAATGACTCCAAGATGAATCACGAAATGTGTTTATAGAGGCACGAATGATGTGGGACAATAAAATTGATGAGGAGCTGAAACCAGATTCATTGACAGCTTAAAAAGAGACATTTAATTATAATTCTTTTAACAAAATATACTTTTGAAGCATAAGAAATAATCGATTTGGTAAGTCTTTTGGCTTTGTAAGTTTCAGTATATCAGTCTCCAGCCCTTGAAGCATTAAACAGGCTTCTTATGAAGACCCGCTTAAAGCTCAGCTTTATCTCCTTAATATGCCACGTATTATCGTCTAGACTCTCCGACTCTTACATTTATTCAGAGAATCCCTTATTTTGAGCATTTTTGTAATTGTCAATGTTAGTAATTGATTTAGACTGGTTGGAAATACTTGAACCAGTAGCTATAAGCAATAGAAAATATATAACTTTCGTAGGTGGTTAACCCATTAACGTCGGGTGCACCTCAAAATCCGGACAAATAAAAGAACAGACACTTCAACGAACAGACATTAAAAAACCAGACATTTCAAAAAACATACAGGTCAAAAATTGATTTGACCTTCAAGTGACCTACAAAATAATCAAATCTCTTTTTTTTAGCTATTGGGTTTTTGAAGAAAAATAAATAAATGTCTCAAAAAATTCTGAAAAAATTCTATTCCATTCTTAAATCGATATTAAACATTTTTCATTCTTATATTTTTTTTCTAAATGTCCGCACTTCTCGAGAAAAAATTCTTGAAAGTTTAAGTACAAAATTTGGCGTTTTGGCCGCCACTTTCAATTTTTGTGGACCAAAATTAACTATATCAATCATCGATACATTGAGTTTAGATCAAAAGTACACGATCTATAAAGATTTTAGAGTGATTCCAAACCGGAAACTGGACAAAAATCGAAGTTGAAAAAAAGTTTATTGAAAAAAATCGTGTTATTTTTACGAAAAACCTCCATTTTTACATGGATATTTAAATTGTTTCAAAATTTCATGGACACCATCGGAAAGAGCAACCTTTTTTCGACAAAATTCACTATATCACGGTTATTTTCTCCGTCAAATGAATTGGAAATAGCGACGTGAAAGTGTGGCTTAAAAAGTGTCTTTCCCGGCGTTAATGGATTAAAACGTTTAAAGCAAAAGAGCCCTTTTTTTTCCTAGGGAGCAAAATAAATGCTATTTTGTTCCCTACATTGCGGGCGCAATATAAATTAAAGAATGAAGATAGTTATTAAAAAAAAATAAATTTTGAATTCTTTACAGGATTGAAACTTATTTTATTAAATTTGATGAAAATAATAATTTTCACAATTGCATATACAAATTAGTGAGTAATTTTCAAAGCCCAACGAAATTATATACTGCCGCTTACTTATGGTAATATATACATTGTGTGCAAGATAAAATTTGCAGAATTGTTTGCTTTCGCATAAGAATGATGTGTGTCATAAAAGTAGTATGATGTATGTCACGAAAAGATAAAGACGTGCTACTGTCAGACTGCGTGGCTGTTCAACTTTAATATTCATAATCGTGACAAGTATACTAACAATTTTCAAGCTCGATCCATTGTAAATTCAAATTAAATTATTGTTACAACCTGATAAAATTATTGAAATAGAAAAAATAGATGACACCAAACTTTTTCTTTGTAATCAAATTGTTTACTGCATTGAAAGACACTGTTTTACTTTACGACAGGAATTTTAAAATAATGTGGAATATTCTTCATATTTATAGAATGTAGAAAGATTTCCGAAATGATTGTGCTTCAAACTTCGGGATTTGAAAATTTGAACTTCTGAATCGTGTGACTTGAGACTTCTGATATTTTCAAAACTGTGGACATTTTTCAAGAAACTTTACTGTATTTTGACAGAATATTATTGCTTGAAGTTCGGGACAATTTTATGGAACTCACATAGCATTGCATTTTTCTTTGCGTGCTGATTAGTAAATATCTAGATGAATTTCATGAACTTTTCTGATTTATGACTGAAGGTGGGGGCTAAAAATTTGATGAAATATGACGAAATTTTAGTATGACGAAAACAACATTATGTCATTAATTGCGTATCCGATTTGGGATTTCCATTACCCTCTTGGAGGTTTGAATTCCGCGCGGACGAAGGCTAACTCTTGGAGTCTTGGAAACTCTCGTGGCACTCGGAGTACGCCGCTGCTCCTTGGTTTCGAGTGCGCTTCACGGCATTCTTCGTGGGAAAACCAAACAAACATCTCGAGTTACCTCTTCCACGAGGAGCAAGTGACGCGGTTGTAATGCCGAGAAGTAGCGCTCGAGTACTGACTAATTCACCCGCGGCGGTTGGCGGCCCTTTTTTGCTCAATTGCTTACAAAACTGGAGGAAGCTATTGACCCAAGGATATTGTCGTATAAAATTCTGTGGCTGTTACTGAATTTCCTGGCTGTCATTTCCGCAGAAATTAATTTGGATGACGTACGGTTCTTTAATTAATTTCTACTAGTAAATAATTTATAGTTCCTACGATGACCATCTTTGTCCAACCAAAATCAAGTCCCCTATAAAAAAGAGTATAATTAAAAACGTTGTTTTTGTTACATTCTCTAAAACGAACGACGTCTCAAATTATATGAAATTTCGACTCATTTAATGGAAATATATGACGCCAACTTACTGAACATTTCGGAAACAGAATATGTTTCCACTAAAATTAAAGAGGACATAATTTGGGCAGCTCCCGTGAAGAAAAAATTAGAAGTAAAATTGTGCCTAAATAGGTCATTAAGTTAACGGCTGAAATAATTAATACAATTCAACGGCGATATTGGGGAATTAAAGAGGATCTAAACGCGACGGGAACTAATAAGCAGGATGAAACAGGCTGGATAAAGGTTCGTCGGCTAGCCTGTCAGTTAACGCGCCGCCAGTGGCTGTAAAGATTATTTTAATTGTCGAAAAAACAAGAAAAAGCATTAACACGATCTCGTTTGAGATTCGGAAAAATGAGGGAATAAAGAGCCTCGTGGACCTCGGATTGTTAAGAGGCGACCACCGACGACGAGAGGTGCGAGGGTCGATTAGTTCCTAATTCGGAGGTTTCGGTTGGTACGATTCAGGTTCGGCCTGTTGTTCGGCATCCCTAAAAGCCCGCTTGATCCGCAATTGATTAACCTCGACAAAACGATCTCGTGCCACCTTTTTTTTAACCCCATTCGCTCTCGGTTCTCGCGCTTCCCTAATGGACTGTTATTTGGCGCTGACCGCTGCGCAATTACACATTCAATCGGACAATAATCATTCCGGGGCCCGATTTATCAGGGGCCTAACTGATAATCACAGAGCAAACGTATGGCTGGGGAAAATTGTTACGCCGCGTAATGTTACCCTCCGTGCCACGCGCTGGATCGCGCCTTATTTATAGCGTCGTTCGTCTTAGCATCTTCGGGATCAAATTGATTTTCGATCGCTGCATTTATCGTTTTCACCTTCATCTTCAATCCTTTTTTTTTTGTTTCAATCTTTTACGCGTTTAAAACTTTCTTTTAACGGTTGTTACTCTTCAACTTTACACTACTAGGAGGTTCCTTCATTTCTTCAATTACAAAATTAATTGTTGATATTTTCTACGTTGGTATATAAATATATAAACGTTTTTGAATAGACATATTATTGTTTATCATTGTTGTTGGTTGTTTAAAAAGCATGAAGTCTATTTTGTATACTAAATCATTCATTCTCAGACCCATTTGCAGTACAGTCCCGGTATAATTGCATCGTGCTGTATTTGCAACCCAGCATATTTGTCTGTCACCGCCTTTTTTTCCCCCACCCTGCGGGCCGGGCCTCAGGAAGGGCCTGCTGTGACGTCACGAGCATAGCGCGATTGAGGAGAGTGGAAGAAGCGGCGCTCCCCTTCTTTTGACAAATATAAGGAGAAGGGATGGGAAGGCGAGGAAGCGAGGGGACAAATATACCGGGACTCTACTGTACTTTAAAGAACTTGTATATACCATAAGATCTCCCTTGATGGGATGGGTCGGTTCTCGGGTCAACCTCTTAACGGTCCGCATGAGGGATGGTAGCGTTCCCCTTCTACTGCGGCGTTTATCCCTAGCCCAGTGTACTACGCACATGCGCGGAGTTACATATACACATGAGTGGAGGGTCGGGGAGGCACGCGTTCGCCCAAAAAGAATAATCCCTTAAAGAGGAAGCCCATTAAGGGAGATCTTACTGTATTTTGAAACTTATTTTGATCTAATTGTTTGTTACACGGTGAATACCAAAAGTTCTAAGATCTTATAGTAATTTTTATTAGAAGAATTGCAACTTTTCTCTAGTCTATCCCAAAATGGCCACCTGGAATGGTAAATTTTCAATAAAATTTGTCTTCGTGTAGATAATAACAGTAGCATTCACATTCACTGACATTGGATTTTTAGTACTATTTGTTTGTGTCATACATCAACCTGATATAAAAGTTTCAATTTAACTCCAAATATAAATCTTAGTTCATTATAGTAATGAAATTCTACGATTCTTTTTATGATAAATGATAAAAGCAACATCAACAAACCTTTATACAATGATAAGTTTTAAATCTGATAATCAGCGCTACCAATTCAGGGGACAATGGTCTCCAAATATATCAATAAATAACTCCCATTCGCCATTTTCAGTTTTGTTTTGTATGAACGGGGCAATATTTCGTTTTCCACGTTTCTTTTTACGAATTTAAAACAGTAAATTTATCAATAAAAGCGTTACCGAAATAACAGATTTTTCGCAGCGTGGAAAAAACCAGGGCGTACGAAACATAAACGAGTATGTAGATGAATTCGTTTTTCGTTCGTTGAACACGCTATAAGCGCGAAGTCTCGTGCGGCTTACGCTTCAGGCTGTACCAATGTTATGACTGGCCAGTTTATGGCCTTAATCTGGGTCAGATACGAAGGCTCGATGCTCGTAGAAAACAGATTTCCCTTTGATTGTCGCCGGTCTTCTATCCAACCTCCCTGTTGTTTCGCGGTGATCGATATCGCGAGTGAGTAATCGCAGTAAATATCAGGTATATTTAATGACTCGACGTTTAACTGCATTTTCTTCCGCCCTATTTTTCGCTTTCTGAAACGCGAAATGCGAGCCTTTTTTCTTGCCTTCCTATTAGGCGAACCGGGAACGAGACTCCACGGAGCGTCGCAAAGTATTTTTATGACGGACTTTCAATGCGATCGATCAGAGAATTTTATTTCGTTGTCAATCAAGTAATCCGGAGTGCAAAACCGCCGGATGGAAATTACGAAGCAGTTACCCAAGATTCTAAGTAAATGGTGCATATATATGAATTTTCTTTTCATCATAACAGATAACGATTCGTGCGGAGAAACATTTCTCGAAACAAAGGAACTGTGGAAAAATGTATCTTTTGGTGCAAAAAATAAGTAAAATTCCTATATAATAAAACCATGCTTTTATCTGTCACATTGTATTTTACTTGCGGTACTTTATTCGTCACCTTTTGGTAATTACCCTACCGTGATATGTTCAAAAAAGCCCGAAAAATAATTTCATTAAAAGTTGTGTTTTTAATGGGTAATACGCCGATCGACATGTCGATACGTCCATTGAAAAATTAGCATGAAAATGAGACTGTTGCAAGTCTTCTTTGAATTCGAGATCGTAAAGTTGGGTTATCGTGACTTTCGTCAAATTGCGAATATTGTTGGCCGAACTGGGTTCAAAGCGATTGTAATTACCGGATACTTTGTGCCGGTCACACTTTGCATATCTTACGGGAATTATATTTATGTCGGAGTTATCTTCGGAATGTTAATGAGAGCGCCGTCGGTGGTTGGTTCCTTCGCCGCCGATTTCTAAAAGATCAATGAGGAAGATCCTCGACGTCTATATAAAGAATCGTGATTTCCGCTGCAATCGCGTTTCGCGATCTTCGATTCGAGCGAATAAAACGAATTGCTCAATCGAGTCCATTTTTTCGGGCGCGGTTGCATAATTAAGTTTTCAAAATTTGTCGAAACGAAATACGAGATTCTCGACGTAATGTTCGCTTCGAGATCGATCCCGGAATAATTCTCGGGAGGATTATTAATGAATTCGAATATTAATAGCGCCCAGATCACAGTAAAGATCCAACTTTGTAGTTTATGAATCGATGCTTCGCATTTATTTACATGAATTTTCTATATCGTAAAGTATGCGAAGTCTTAATCCTGATTTTGAAAATTGATACTTTTAATATCAAAATAATCTATATTGTTTTAATATTTATAAAAAAACTTTGGACAAATAAAATTTCAATCGTTGTTTTATATACTTTTGGAATCATTAAATCAGCGATGAAATTAGCGATGTACTTACCTTGAAACCGTACTATTCGATCGATCAAAAAGTTTTCCCACTAGGGAAACTTTCTATCGCATTTTTTTCGCGAATGAATTATTCAGACGAACGTATAAATTTCCCATGAATAAAACATCGATTAAAAAATAGCGGAGTAAACTGGCGTCGCGACGCTCGTTCGTGACGTCTGCGGAGATCGGTCGATTGGCTTTTTCATCCCCGTCTTGTCCAGGGAAAAGAAGTTTTCCACCCTCGTGGAAGCGGTGGTAAACGAAGCGGCTCGTGTCGCGTTTTCCGGTCTCTGCCGAAGCCTCCGGTTAATTGATGATCGAATTCAATCCGCGGCGCCGCTATTCCAGTTCCGTGCTTTGGATGGATCCTCCCGACACGTGTCGTCGACTCGCCGAGAAACACTCGACAGATTTATTATTTCTCTTGCGAGATGTCAAGTGCTTCTCCGATAAGTATTTTCCAACTCCGGAATTCCCGGAGGTCGTATAACTGATATTGGTCACTTTTTACGATATTTATCCTGCGAACTTTCCACTCGGCGATCTAATCTTTTCTATTGTCATTAACGGGAACCATTCGCAGAGCTACTGACTTACACCAACAATTCAACTAAACTTGTTTTATTTTGTTCTTTGTAGTCGGGAAATGTTGCCGTAATCATTTTTGCTCCAATTTTACGGGCAGTGGAGTTACTTATAAATATGAAAAATTATGTTAAATTAAAATATTTGTACTGCTAATCTTACCTTTTTCTTTTATCATATCTCCTCTTAAGACGTCGTAACATATTATGACATCGATTCTCTCTTTTTGTCTAGTTCTTTATCTCCTACTTTCTTTTTTATATTCCTTTAATTCCCTTGATTTTCATTTTTCAATTATGTTCTATTGTTCTATTCCTTTTAAATTATACTACCTCCTCTAACCTCTAGCTCACTTTGCCTACTACTATATCATATGAAACCTTTAACCCCAATCTTACGTCTTTAATCACTTTATTTTCAAAATTTCGCCCTCGTGCCATCCTTCCTGCGTATTTTTGAATGTTTTATTTTTGAGGACAGTAATGCGGCGTTATAATGACGTTCTTTATTATAGCGAAATTTTGAGTTCCCATTTTCTGGATTATTGTTTCCCCTTTCAGCACTTCTTAAACAATCACAGTTTTGTACATGTCGGTATAAATCATAAAGGGGAAATTTGGGAGTTACAGGAAGATGCAAAAAGCGAGAATTGGTTTGGAAATATGTCGCTATAATGAATCGTCAATATAATGACCAATATTTGTTGACTATTATACTCTGCAAATGAAAAAGCAGTTTATTTTAGGATTTATATACTGGATTGATATTAAACTTCCAGAGTTCCTGTCAGTAATTTTAGTTTGGTGATTGGAAATAGCACTTGGAATATTTTAAAATCATTTTTAAAGTGTTTTTTATTGTCAACAAACTGCGAAATGCAATTTACACATAATGTAGGGAAGAAACTTTGTCATTGCATATAATTAAACTTAACTTTTCTACACAAGCGAATCCTTAATTTTTTAAGATTCTTACTGACATTCTATTAAAAAGTTGTCGCTAATATTATACCTTTTTCTTGCAAAATCTGGTAAAGTATTGTTATTTCGACTGACGTCCTTCGTGAAAAAAACAGTAAAGTAAACAGTAAATTAATATCTATATACACTAGAAAAGTGTTATGCACTATTTTGGAACTACTCCTAAAATTATTGAAATGAAATTAAAAACAAAAAATATGATTTGACTTGTATCTACTTTTCATAGATTCAAAATCTGTGATAATCCATTCTCTTTGTTAATTATTTTGTAAAAGTAATTTTCTAATGTTTAAATTGATAATATTATTGTCATTTATATTAATCACCATTAGAAAGAGTTTCCTTACATTTAAATTATTCAATATATATTTTTAAGGAATACTATATACTAATACAACAATAAACGAAATAAGATTTAAATAGTCTGGTACATATTACCACTGCCGAGAAAGTAAATAAAATAATGGGAAATGGTTAAAATAATCATTACGTTAAATAAATATCCACTAAAATTTGTGGGTTAATTTGTGACTCGTATTAAACAAATCTTATATCAAAGAACTCAGCACCCAATTTATTATGAATAATTTGTAATTATTATTATTTTCCTTATTTGAATACCACTAAATTTACCATGTTGACTTTGCAGTTTACAGATAATTATTTATCTAGAAAACTCTTTTCTAAATAATTTATTTTTACTTAGACAGAGATCTATTATATCATGTCAACGATAATATTTTATCTCTAGTTCTATTATCAATTAATTATCAATGCATTCCTTTCCATATTTTTTAATGAGTTACATCACGCCGACGAGACTAAATTAAATTTGGGCAAGTAATAGAATTATTATACTTGTACAAGAGATTAAATTTAAATGGATAAATGCATTGCATTACTCGTTTCCCTAATTTTATTAATTATCTAGTTCCATTTTACTTTTCAAGTACCAACAGATGATAAACTACTACGATAATGCAACGTCATCGATTCTTTACCGACAGAAAGGAAGTTTTATTAAATAAAAGAAATATATAGAATTTAGAATAAAAATATACATTGGCGTAACCACTTACGTTATTAAATAATCATAATAAATAGTTTGATTGTAATAATCTTAACGCAGAGTTCAAATAATTATAACAAATCTCGATAATCTTTAAAATTTTTGAAAGTAAACAATTAGAACTAGAGTAAAGTGTAAAGCATTTTTACAATAAAATATTTATATTAATTATTAAATGGATTATATGAGTGCATTGCATTTTTCTCGGCACTGAACTTCTTAGTATAGGGTCAAAGATGGAAAACAAACTTTTGCGTTGACTTAAGTTTCTAGGGCCTCTTAAGAATCCCTTAATGACTAACCACGAAGTTTTACCACTCGTTTCATCCGGGACATTCAAAGCATCTCCATAATAGCGACGATAAAACGACAATGTAAACGCAACTTACACAACGGGATATCGCGATAAAATTAATAGAATCTTTCCCTGCCTTCTTATTACAATAAAAATACAAAATTAGAAATTGTAAGGAAACGATACGTGTTTTTAATTTGTTTCTTGTGTTTGGTTTACATTTTCTTAAGATGATAATTGAAACGTGTTTCAATTGCAAAGAACATACATCATTCAGAGTTAGTATTGCGTGTATGCGATTTAATCAAACACACTGAATTCGTATTTATCGACGATACGATGCTTGTCTCTTTTCTATCTGGAGATCGTTCGTCTGCCATTCGCGAAATGCGTATGTCGACGTGAAGCAATTACCGATTTGTTCGGGATTCGATTAGCACCGAGGAGTGTTGATCAGATGTTCGATCCATCAAACCTCCAGCCAACTTTGCCAGTTACGAGGATTGTGATGACTGATGAGAGGGTCGCTATAACTAAGATTTTATATCATCATTTGCACACATAACGAAATTGCGTAACAATGCTATCATCGACTGCCGACATTGTCGTCAGTCTTTTCCGTTGAAAAATGAAAATTCAATTTTATTTTTCAAATGAGACATTTTACGTCTCATGTTTAACAAAATGTAGTTGTGATGTCATGCTCCGTTAAAGAATTTGAGAAAGAAATGTATCGACGTTATAAGGAAGCCGTTAATTACTGATTAAATTAAAATCGCCGTTCAAGAATTTCAGTGCACATTAATTTAAATCGTTTAATTGCAGCTTAAATGAATTACAAACTCCCGTCGGGTATTTCTGCTGTTTTATTATTTATGATATTCAATACAAACAAAGAAATAAAAGTATTTTCGAGGTTTAATTTCGTTGTAATTTTTAATTGTAGAGGCAAAGTTGTACGTATCATCTGTCCTTAATCATTCATTCACCTGACGTATTTCGATCAAGAAGACAATTCGCAATGTATAAACAGATACAAAGATTCTTTGTGTCAAGTGAAATATTTTACTTAAATTATCGAAATTGTCTTTATTTATTGTTTTCCTGCTTGTTAATATCTTATACGATTCGTCTTCAAATCACATTTATCCAAATACGTGTCTATCGAAAGAAAGTATGCGGACGTATTATCACGAGATAAGATTATCTACATTGAACACAATGGCGCCCACTTGGCGGACCACTCGCACTCTTTCTCTTCATCTCTTCGTATTGGTTTTATTGACCACCACGACCGTCTTACTTTATAACTACTAATCCTATTGAATATAATATATAATATTCAATAAAAACAAGAAAAATATTATACAAATGGGATCTCTTTTATTGTTTTGTATTAACCTAAAAGGTTTAAAGAGATCTTAAATGTAAGGTATAAAAAAAATTGTATTTACGTTACTTTAAAAAATTAGTAAGATTAATAGTGAAATAACATTCTATTTCGCAAGTAATTTCAAAATACGTTAATGAAAATTACTTAAAATGTAAAATTCTCATCTTGACAACTCAAACAAGTAAGAACAATAATTTCGTATCGATGGTAGTATTAACGTTAAAATTTACGACTATTACATAACACTAGCCTAACAGCTAATATTTAGTAAAAACCCGTGTGCTTGTAAATTTAGCATAAGCTACCCGTAAGTACTCATTACAGTTGTACAGAAGGCACGGGATGGGATAAATATGGAAACTTACATGAAATCGGATATAGTCATATGGAAATGTACGCATGAGTACGTGCAAAGGTTCATTTATTTGTCGATAGGAGGAGTGTGTGTGAGTTCCTGGCCGCTTTCCCTCTCGCGGGATAATCCGCGTGTCCTTCGTGGGATCCCACCGGTTCTACAAGCTGGGCACCGGCTGCACGACACGTTGCTCCGGTACGATTTTAATTGGACGTGTTCATTAATCGTCGACGACGTTCGCCCCGAGAATCTTCGAGTTTAGATTAGCGACTGCCTATACGGAAGGCCGCGTTTTAATTATTATGACGCACGACATGCCGCGGAAACAACCTTAAAAATGACAATCCAGGAGCCTCTTACGTCAGTAAGATCGGAGAATCTCCCGGGTCTTCCTTTTGCAAAAACGGCTTTTTCTATCTGGGTGGAAAACTCGAAGTGTAACTGGTTCGACTTTCCAAAAAAACAGTTCGTTCGATTGAAATACTCGATATATTATGCGTCAAATTTAATTATTATAAACGCTACTTTCCGCGCGCGTAAACGGGAGAGACAGCGTTGATGTACTGCCTATTAGTAATCCTATAAAGCTCGAGTTTGCAGTTCCGATTAATTATTTAGTAATGAGAAGGTGGAAGAGGCGCGTGGCTAATTGTACAGCTACATATAACCTAAATAAATGATATCGATTTATGTTGATCTTGATTTCGCTAGTACCACACACATGTCGCTTGGCAATGATCACCGTATCCTTCCAAGATTCTCGCCGTAATCTAATTTAAACACACCTTGAAATCCAGATGCAAGTCATTCGATGATCTACAGGGAATATTGTGCAATAACAATTTTGTTAGAAACTTAACCATCACAAACGACTCGATAAGTAATTGTTACTTAAAAATGACCTTAGTATGGACCTAAAGAAAATAATAAGCCATCTCTATTTGCGGCGTAGGCGTAACTTGAAAAATCACGGGACGCTAAGTGGCAGTAGAACAAGGAAATTTAAGAAATCGATTATTTGAGTTTGATTACGTAGTTTTTTGCGTCCTCCGCAGAAATCGGAACTGACAGCCAGTACTTACGTCTTTCGGTCGAATGACTCGTCGGAGATGAGTTTACTCGCGTCAAAGTCCAACTCGAGTGAACGTGCAAATATTTTTGGCGCCATAGAGCATTTTTTTAGCGGATACGCATGAGCGAAACCTTCGACTGCACTGGCGGGACATTAACGTTGTATAGTGTGTATAGTCGTGCTAGTGATCGCGTATTACGGTGATGTGTACTTATTCAGAAACAGACGACTATTGACCCAAGGCATTATCGTGCGGGAATAATGTCCGGTGCGCCTTCATTAATGGCGACTGTGTCCGTATTTTTAGAACGACGGAAAATCCATATAAAAACAACTTGTTTTTAGGCTTCGTATCTCGGTTTCTTCAAATTCAGTATTTATTTGCATTTTTTTGATCCAAAATTGTCATATTTGATAATTTCATTGTTTAATTTTTATTATGCAATCATCTTAAAAAATAATCATTTAAAAAAATATTTGTCACGCTTACTTTTCACTGTTTACATTTATGTTTTATTTTTATGAATTAACATAGTATTTTTTACACTTTTAGTTCCATTTTTTTCCTTTATATTTTTATTATACTTTTTCGATGTAATCATTATTTTCGACACATTCATTGACCATCTACAGACCATTCAAAGTATTCCACGGACGCCTCACCTTCAAAATCCTAAAAAAAAAATAATGCAGCGACGAAGCCACGATCGCAAATCAATAAATGCTCGTTCTCCACGACGTTACAAAGTGGCCTAATCGATTTAACACCAATTGACTATCGCACACACGTACATGATTTCACATAAATGATTTCTGCGGGATACAAATCTCCTCTGGCGTTTGATTTCGATAATCGAATCACGGCGAGGTCTTCCTCAGTCATAAACTATCAAAAGACGAAGAGAACCGCATTCCTCTTATCCGAGTCGACGTGTACAAGTGCTCCGTAAACAAGGTAATGTATTTATAGAGAGAACGCGCCGCATCCAGTCTCATCTTGTTTGACCTCCGCACTCTCTTTCCCTCTGTGGTCTGTCTTTTTTGCTCTCGCACTTTTCCTCCCTTGTTGGAAGACATTTGTCGAGTTCAAAACCACAATCGGCCGGGATTGCACTAATCACGCCTCAATTACAGCAAATTGCCGTTTGCTCATAAGCGCCCATACCAGCTCTCATCTGCAGCTCTCTCAGGAACCTTCTTATCGTTCCTCATCGTAGCTGACGAACTTGCGTTCCTAGAAATCGATAAACTAATTGATTTTAAAAAGCAAAGAGCAATTGAGCACCCAGATACGGAAAGACTCGAATCGTCCTACGATTTCGGCCATAAAACCGAGATACAGTCAGCCCGACTTAAAAGCTTCTTCGCCAAGTATCGTTTCCGACCAATACTCCGATTATCGGTCGACGAATTAAAAAAAAAATAGCCGGTAAACGAGGAAAATATTCAAATCAATAAGGTTATACTCGCTTAATTTGTTTTCATCCTTCAATGAATTTTTATTGGGATTTTTAATCTGCGCGTATTTATTATTGGGAATCGAGTCCTGCGATGGAAACCCGTATTTTCGCCTCAATTAAGAGTTACGGCCTCTCCGTTCATTTTAAATACGTACGCGGAAAATTAAACTTAAGTAACTCGCAATCAGGTTGTGACGTTAAATGACCGAATGGACACTGAATTAATTAGACGTAATTAAGTACGGAATATATTTTATTTATATCTCTATATTTAGCCTATCAGCGCTTATGTTTGAAGAGTGCGATGAATTGTTTCAGGGAAATTTCCTCGATTTTTTATATGATTGTCGTACTTACTATTATGATACATTATGGCAATATTTTTTTAAAATTATTTACTTATTTTCGATTAATTACTTAAACATATCTTGTTGCTAATTTGTTTTTTAAACTTATCTTAAAATAGTTAAGAAATACATGAAATACATACTGAAATATTTTAAAAGGAAACGGTTTGTTCCCAGATAATAACAAGAATGTTTATCTTAATACGAGATGAAGTTATCTTAATTGAGGTAGATAAATATTCACTTACCGCATTCATCTTATTTCCCATAAACACATTTAGTTAATCATACATTATTATCTCGTTGATATTTTCAAAGTATTTGATACTTCGCGGAGTTCGTTAATTTGCACTTATTTATTCATACAGTTATGAAGCAATCATTCTGCGATTATACTAACATCACACATAATGTAGTTTCAGCGTATACATTTTTTATGCTACTAGACACGCATTCCAGCTTTCGTACGCAATCATAAACACATTTTAATGCATCAACTTTGAAGATGTTATGTTGATCGTGAATTTTTGACAAATTTAATTTTTTTTCGGATGGGTTCTTTTAAATTCGTTAGAAATTATATTTTTATAATAACTATGACAATAACAAATTCTACGTACAATAAATATTAGAAACGACGTCACTTAATTCTTAAAAATACTATAAAATTCAATATACGTCATTGATTATTTTGTATTTAAACAAAATTTCAATTAATTTGAAATTTTATTAAATTCTTCCTATATGTTAATAAGATTTAATGAAAATGACAAAATTAAATTAAGATTACAAAGTTTCTACAATCATTTGTAGTGAAGAAAATGAAAGCATTACATAAGTATAGTATCATGTCGTAACTAGGGCCCAACATTGGTGTTTGTCGACGAGTGCGAGTTTGATGCTCGACCAAAGCATACTAATTTTTCATACGAGCATGCCATTTTGCTATGGCGAAAATACTATTTTGCTCTTAGAGAGCCGGAAACTTATTTTCTTCCCGGATATATTTGTTTTGCTCCCTAGGGAGAGAATGTGCTATTTTTATCCCGCAAAATAATATTTACTTCATATGGTTTAATTTTTTAAATACTCCGATTCCTTTCTAATAATGTCACTTCAATTCTAATCGACTAAGAAAATAAATGTGTAAAATTAAATTCAATATGTGGATTAAGATATTTTTCATATTCTGTTTTAAACGAATAGTTATTTCGTAAGAATATAAATAATGATAGACAATGATATTCTATTTTATTGTCATGCACAATTTACTTGTAAATTTATACTTTTAATAATCTTATTAAATAATGATTTAATTACTAAATAAAATTAAATTACTTCGAAATCGATCTCGAACAAATTTTTTTTAAATCTTTGTCTATTAGAAATTAATGTAATAATGCCGAATATGATGCTAAAAATAGAAATGATACAATCAGAAACAAATAAGCCTGAACAACAACAACATTTTTTCAAGTGAGCTTTAAGTACATATGAAATTGTAACAAAAACATTGTTTTTACGTGAAAACAATTAAAATTCCTTCTCACGTAACAATAGGACTATGACATATGCGTTTCAAGTAGCCTATGTTCAAGCGCGATGTTTTCCTCTCGTGTGATTTGTTCAAAAACAAAAAATGCAGTAATTGCCGTTGTCTCGCTTAGGCAACTATTGGATTCTTCATCTAGGGAATTTCCTAGGGACGTAAATCTCTCGGTGACTGTGATCGACTAGCGTATGGATGGCCTCGGCGCAAAAGTCGCTCCTCTGGGAGATGCATTAAGGTGCCGCTCGGCGCGTATCTGAGTGCGCTTAATGTCTGGACATAAATAATTAGACACACGCGCTATAAGCGTGCCCCGTTAACGCGAGAGCGGCCGCAATAAGGCGCAAAGGTGGAACTTTGCGCCTCGGGTCGGCGCCGGGTATTACATGCAAGTAGGTGTTGCATCTTCGACGTGGCAGGTAGCGCGGGTATAAGCGCCGCTAATTACCGTTGGCTCGATAGGCGCGAATAACGTATCGACCGTTTCGAACAGACACGATTCCCTACTGCGGCCCCGAGAAAGTAACCGAGGACTATTATTGCACCGCAAAATGCACGGCAAGGTGGTTTACAACACTCTTTGAACTCTTTCCGAAATGCGATGAGTTGCACTCTTCAAACCTGGCTTTGTAATTTTTTTTCTTTTAAATATTTCACCTCAACATTTTTCCTTAATAAATTGCTAAAATTTATTTGGTATAGAAAAAACAGCTATTTTTTTGTATATACCTTAGTTATTGTTATGAAATTTTATTTTATTTATTGCAATAAGGTGTGTTCAAAACAATTTAATATTTAAAAATAAAGAAGTGTTTCTTTTTTGTTAACATAGTGTTTAATTAAATTCTGATTAATTAAATTATCATATTTTTTTATTTATAATAATGTTCTATAAATTGTGATTTCTTATACTTCTTGTTTATCATGTTTATTGTTTTTTACTTACAACTATTCCTACAGTTCTGAACTAAATATGAAGGTTTTTTTAAATTCTGTTTTCGTAACAACTTTCAATTACTAATTTTTCCACAATTATTATCGATACAATTCCTCTCCAATCCTGTACTCCACTTTTCATTTCAGTTCATTGTAGCTAAAAAAACACTTTTTTCTGGCAAATAAATCGGTTTGCAAATGTATCACAAAATTGTTTGTTAGCCTATATGCAAATTTAGTTACAAGAATTGCTGAAATTTAAATAAATAAGAAGTGGAATTTGAATTAAAAATATGATATCGATTTTTTTTACTAAAAACGGGAACAGTTTAACGTTTATAATTTTTTTGCTACAAATAATTCTACAGTAATTTTTTAATTTTATTTCGACATTTTTATAATCTTGCTTTGTAACTTTTTCTGAATGCTGTCGAGGTATATTATCTTATTAAATGTTAGTCGTGATTAAATTATTGTTACATTATCTGAAAAATTGTTCTTCTTTACTTTTTTTAACGACTTTTTAGGTGAATTAAGTATTAAGTCGTATTATTTAATACAGAAACTAAGACAAATGAAATCCTTTGTCCGAATTTAAAATAGTAAATATTGACTTTAATGATAATCTAAAATAAGACTTACAAATGAATTATAAAATACAAACATAATATAAAAATAGAAAATATACTAAAAACTGTGAGAAATCCATTATTTTAAATTTTAAACAAATGTTAAGAAATTTTATTGTAGTTACACAATAATTTGTTGTTATTTTGTAATTTTTTGTTGCACTTTTACAGCATTTGTGGAAAGTTTTCAAAAATTGATTTTTAGCAGTGAATATGTAATTTAGAAGTTTACGTAACAAGTACTTAGTACAAGTATTACTTCAAGATGTGAAACATTAAATGCAATAAAACTTTAAATAACAGAAAACTTTTACTTTATTGGAAACCTTGAAAAAACTGTCACTGCGATTAATTATACGATCGGTGTTAGTACACGCAATAAAACAAATATTCGGGAGTGGCAAATGTAATGAATGAAGATGGTCGTCGAAAGAAATGTCCTTTTCGTGAACGATCAATAGCCATTTTATACATTTATCTTGCGCTGAAAAAAGATTTCTGATAATTTCGTCACGCGTTCGCATACGCTTAGCTCCGTTATATGTGACAAGTAGTAACACCAATGAATAGTCAGACATTGCCTGATCACGCCGGTAAATTTCTGCTCTCGTCACTGATGATTAGTCGATTCCATAAAATTATAGTAACAATGAATGTGCATATGTTTTAGAAATAATAACAATCTTTTTTCAAAATGTATTAAATTAAAATTAGTGTGACATATATTATAATCAGTGATTTAACTCCTAATTAAGAATATTTAAGTAATTTAAAAATATTTACAATATTAATTTGTGTTTAAAGGTTAATTAATGACGTTTTTCTTTTATTTCAGGTAAGTTCCAATTGAATCAGAAGTTCATTGATGAATGGTCGGACAACTAATTCCGTAAGTTAGGCTTACGATTACATGTTTATATAATTTAACTCCTTTTGTGTTCATTTTGAATCTTTGAATTGTCGTTAAACTGTTTTAAAATCCACAGATCTTGACAATCCTATAGGTTACATGGATCTTACTGACGAATTTTTTTTTCAAAGCCATCAATTGAAAATAGATGTTACACTTGTGTTGTTAAAAATTAGAAAAAGTAAATAAAACATATTTTATTTAGGTCCTGTTGTCATCGATGTCATATAATCGTGGGTGGTCTTGTTGTTCATATTTGTTAAAAATATGCTGTTGACCTTGATCAGGAGGTTCCACAATATTTCGTGACATTGAAGAGTTGTACATAACTGATGTTTCATTAACTTGACGTTTGAAGACGATGTTATTGATGTTTGACATGTATGATATGGATATTAATCGGTATTGTATAATTATCTCCAAAGCAGAGGCTGTCATTGTTAACATTGAGATTTATGAAAGTTTTGCTGACAATGATGTCAATGATGTCGGATGTTATTTTGTGTTGCTTGTATGGTGAACTTGCATAATTCACTTTAGATGTTTGACATGACATTGGTTTGTGACACGTTTGTTGACGAATATTGATGTCAGATTATGATATGGATACACCATGATAATGATGATCGTGATCAAATTTCATGTTGAAATTGTCGATGATGAAGAATACCTTTTTTTTTTGACAAAGAATGGTGATGTAAAATGAAGATCATATTCGTATCTGATAATAGTGATCTTATTGTCAGATGATATTCTCCAAGTTTGCTCACTAACATATCATCGTTTATTCATGATGAATAATGATGATTCTGATGTTTCTTGATCATAATGTTGTTTGTTCTCGCTTTCTTTTGAGTGAAAATAATCGAATTTACTAAGATCCTGATGATAACAGCATTCAGTAATGGTGATGTTGATGTCGCATAATGTTGATGATGATGATGAGGTTCATGTTTGACAATGATATTATTTACACTTGCTTCGTTTTCATTTTTTATTCTTTCATCAATAACTTTTTTATGAAAGTTGATTTTTGAACCTTGGATGAAGCCAAAAATGAAAACTGACTAATTGTTTTGTAAATTTCTATAAACATAATTAACAAGAAAAAGGAAACGATAAAAATACGCATATCGAAGTAACAAAAGTGCATTCCAGTCAGCGTCGTTTAAGATGGTACTTTCATGTGCGTAACGTAAGCAATGCAATCACAACAGAAATTTGAAACGGCTCTGGATAAAGGCGTCGGCCGATCTTGGGCACGTACCACACAATTCCATACGAGTTGCGTTTCGGTTTCGTCGAATTCATTCCGACTGGATCGTTCTCGTGGCTGATTATCGCGGGCTTTCTCTTCATTTGCATTTCGTAGTGGCGCCGATCATTCCTACGACCGATTAGAATACACAACCGATATCGTTTATTTCTTTACTATATCGTTTCGCAAGGAATGAAACATGACGCATCGTTATTGACATATAGACAATCGAGCACTTTGAGATAATGGTAAATCTTGATGAAGAATTTACGAAAGCGATTAGGAAAAAAAATTGTTAAATTTAAAAAAATCGAAAATTAATTTCCAAAAATTGGCTTTTGAATAATTAACTTTGATATTACAGGTTTAGTATTGCAAATAATTATGCAGATTGTAAAATAAAGGTAATTTGTTACTAACTTCACAATAATATAGTTGCCTCAAGTGTAAAATCCAAGTTAAGCATTTTTTTGCAGAAGCCTTTTACTAGATAGTTTTTCTACTCGCCATTCCATAAAGCATATTCACCAGAAAGAAACGGCCAGAAACAGTATTTCCCACGAAGAAACGCCAATAATATATCAAGGTTTTCATGACAAAGACTTCGTATTTGGACGACCACCAAAGTGATGAAAAATTAATAGTCAACATTGAAAAAAGGCAGAAATATGAAGAATATTTTTAGAAGAATTTTTTTTTAATTAAACTGACAATTATTTCAACTAAATTTTGTGCAATGCCATTTTCGACCTTTTGCGACGGTTCAAGATGATTCGATTACGTGCAACCATGAAACACGATCGTTTAACCGCCTAAAAAAATGATACAAGAAAATTATAATTCAGTTCAAGCCCCTGACAAGATAATAGACAAGTTTTGATAAACGAGCATTTGCAGGATAAAGTAATCAATTTCGACGCTCTTAGATTTTCGACGAAAACGCCGGCCGACCCTTGGAGACCCCCGAAAACTGCCTAAAGCAGCTAAAACGGAGATAAAAATAATAACCGGGGAAGGCGAGTTTTTAACTGTCCGGCGTAAAAGAAGAGAGGGAGAAAGCGCTGATTGAAAATCCCAACGGCGGCGTCGTGACGCGTCTCGTGGAATGCATAGACGAGGAAAAATAAATGAGGCGAAAGAAGAGCGAGCGAAAAGACGGTGCACTCGCGGAGATGCAGCCGCAGCATCCGACGACGAGTTGGGCGGAGCGCGTACCAGTCAAAACAAATAACCCGAGACGTTTCAATCCCGGCGAGAACGCGCGAGTGTGCAGCTTCCCCGCGCGGTCCCGCGGTGGAAAGCACTCGTGCTATGCGCTCCCTCCCGTGATGCGACGGCACGGCTCCTCCCCCTCGTCCTCGTCCTTTTCGCCCCCGTACACTCCTCCTCGCGCCCGAGAGCTCTTTCTTCGCGTTATTCACCGAGATTCCTCTCGCGCGGTAAACACGCACGGGTATTACCCGAGGGGTAATCTGGCATTACTTAATAGCTTGCCAAGTACCCGAAATTTATTGTCATTTAACAGCACGTAACATTTAACATCAACTTCCTCTAAGATTACCATTACTCAATGACATCTGATATCATTGTCAACATCAGCTTACACCGTTATCAGACAATAATAAACTCATCAATTTCAATAACCTCTAATATCAATAGTATCCAGTGTCGTGAGGTGTCATGAATCAACATCAAACATCAACAACACCAATAATCAGTGTCTGTGATGTAATCAATCATCAACTTCATTGGCGGTAAACATCAACAGCATCACTACTCAATGTCAATGGACATCAAAACTGATAAGTGTGGTATTTGTATGATGACATTAACTCATCATAATAAGAATATCATTAAACATCAATGCCATCACCATTCTTAGTAGCAGACATCTACACCAGAATCATCACCAGTATATGTGCACAATGATATTGGAATAACAATGTCAAGATTGTCAAACATCATCAGAATGATGGAACATCATAATGGTAATATCATCACAATTAGACATCATTATAATTTAAGTCTGATGTTATTCGATACAACTGCTACTAATAGAATGATCATGGATTGTTAAATTCTTCTTAGTTACCAAAACATCATTAGTGGACAGAAATGGAAATATCATTAAATATCAATATTATTATGTTAATTTTCAAAATCGACCGACATGACTATCATTGTTGTTATGAGTTTACATTAACATCACCGTCATCAGATTATGATATACCTTTATTGGAAATGCTTAAGCCACTTTACATAAAAATAACTATCATGAGACTTTAGTGTCTTCCTCTGGTATCATTAAAGCTCAATAAATATTCAGCATCTTGAACATGACATCAACATCACCAACATCAAACATTAATATCATTTAAACGAACATCATTGTTTGCATACGACGAAGAATTTTTCAAAACACATCATCGTCATCAATGATAACCATCACCTAATTGTATCTGACATCATTCTGAACATCAGCTTACATTAACATCACCATCATCAAACAGTATTCTATCCCGTGGACATCATTATTAAACACAAACTACGGCATCAAATAGCTTCATTATAAATATTATCATCCTCAAACATTAATGTTAATTATGTCCAAATCATCGTTATTATAAGCTATTAAGGAACATCCACATTTACATCATTAACATCAACCCCATATAATTGTTAAATATCAACATTATTAATATTTAATATTATATGACATCAACATAATGATAGTTTTAGCAGGAGAACAATAATCTCTCTTGATTCTAATGTTGACGTTAGACGAGATTAGATGAGAATGGTCTTGGCATCGGAACATGATAATCGTCATCGTCTAATAAAAGGGATATTATCTGATGACGGTGGTGTTGATGTTATCATATGATAATAATAATCTCAGATGTTATTGGATGATGGTACTCTGAGGCAAAGTTAATACAAACTTATGATGAAATCTCAAATCAGTGGCGATTTTGTATGACGGAAGTGGTGGTATTTCCTTCAGACGATATTGATGTCCGACAATATATTAAAATGCCCTTTATGGTAGTCATGTCCGATGATAGATTTGTCGATGATCATTAATGATGCCATATGATATAAATGTTTCACGATGTCTCTTGGCAATTTTTATGTTAAATGGTATTAGGTAATGATGTTGTTGGTGTTTGATGTTGACGTACTGGATTCTTGATGATGTTACCTAACATTGGATACCGATGTTGATATACTGGATGGTTGATGATGTTACCTAGCATTGAATACCGATGTTGATGTTTGACATTGATAAACTTGATGATTGATACAATGAAATGATATTGGCTAATGATGGTGAAGGTTTTTGACGTTGATGAAGTTGGTGTTTGATTTATAACATAATGAATTACTTAATGTTGATGTTAGGATGTTCATGGAGACTACCTCTTTACGAACTCTTTGCAAACATGGAATAAGGCATACAAGTTAAGGAAGAGAAAGAAAAAAGTACGTGCGAAATTTCGACCCCGGTAAGATTCTTGTTGGTACCTTCGCCGGGCGGCGCAAAATTTAGCAGCGATCGGCCGCAATGGATCAAACAAGTGAGCGACCAACTGACCGAACAACGAAACGCCTCGGACTTTCGCCTAATTAAGAGCTCGGGCTAATGCGATAATAATTTATACCTTCGCTCGGCGGGTCTCGCGGCTTTTCTCTAAGTCCGGCAATCAATTACCGGCAGTAAACGCCGAGTGTCCGCCATCGTATATAATTTATAATGATTAGCCGCGGTGTAAACGGGACTCTCTTGAGGCTCGCGATTCGGACCTCGCGCGATGCGAATCTCGGTGAATTACGCGGCGCAGAGGAAGGAATCCGCTGAAATCGCGGCGAAAGGGATACAGGTGTACCATATAAACCACATGGACGTCGTCGACGGGGTAGGGATTTACCCGCCAACAAGTTAATAATTTCATATTTCAAGCGAGCACTGGGAAAATCCGCGTGTTTGCAATTTAATAACAAGATTGCCTTTTCGGTCTTGTGATCGATTTCTCGAGTCGTCGCTAATTACTACTTCTGCGGTATATTAAATTAGCCAATTAGAAATCGCACGAGTGTGAAATTCCGAGGACACTGTGTAAATATAGGAAATTCCTATTTTATCGACGGATACGCATGAGGTATAATTATGCAAAATACGATTATGAAAGGGAATAAGGAACTGCGAGATGTGAGTTTTATCGTCGAAAGTTTCATAAAAAAAAAGTAATCGTCATGTTTCGCCATTCGTATTTTTTAGTACCAGATATATTGTCTATAAAATCCTAACCTAAATATTCACATTAAGCAGAAATTATATCTTCTTTTTTTATAACACAAAGTTGTGGAAATTTGTACAAAATATAGGAAGTTAATGTGGACATATTAGGTTAGGAATTGATATTATCGACCGGCTCGCATCAGCAGCCCTTTACAGCGGTTTTATAGGGTCCTGTCGGTAAAATAGTAAACAACGATAAAATCCACATTAAAAATTACAATTATGATGATTGGTACCTGAATTTTGAAAAATCAATTCAGTAAATCATAATTCACATTTGTCCGCATATATATTACTCCCTGAAATTCCACATGGATTATCACACATCCATTTCACGATTGGAAAATGGTCGACATATAACGCCGAACAGAAGTTGTTTCGCAAAATGATTTACACACGGCAACCTATCCATTCTACTCGGGATTCACTTCTGCTGTCTTCTCTTTAGTTGTTACTCTAAGGCTTCTTTCGTTAATCCGACTCTACCTCGCACTAGGTAATTTACAACGGGGGCGTCGCTGTTGCATGTCTGATGCAGCTTTCTTCATTTTTTCTTGTCTTTATTTCCCTCTTGCTCTTTCGTATTCCGGGTCGCTTTGTATCTCTGTTGTTAAATCTAGTCCGCGGTTTTGTACGCCCTCCACGGAATGTCCGCAGCGATATTGTCATTCCAAGAAGGAAACATAGATCTGGATTGTAGTCCGTTCTCTTTCATTTCTTATTGTCCGGCAGCATATTTTCTCGTACTCTGATGGAAAATTTCATATTTTTATTTCCTTTTCTTCCGTGATAAAGGTAATGTAGTACGGGCCAACGAATTGCGTTTTAAGAAGCTTCTTAAGAGCCTTGGTTGCTTAAGTAATAGTGAGACATTTATGCAGCTGAAATTGCTTAAATGTCATGATTTCAAAAGTGTTTTTCATCGATGAAATAATATCATAATATGATTCTATTGAAGCAAAATTCAAGACTTCAGAAGAAGGTTCAAAAACCCTCTGATGATGTCTAATGGTGATGTTTGCTTAGGGATATTGTATAATGATGCTCTTGACGTTTGACTTCTAGATAATGATCTATTGCTGTTCTTGGTGATCAGGTAGGTTCCTTGATAGTGTTTGATGTTGATGTTTGATGTTGATGTTTGATGTCTGATGATACTAATGTTGATGTTCACGGTAATCTTTCTATCAAAGCATACTGATCATGACAGGGTGTTTATGACAGGTGATGTTGAGTGATGATAACGAGATTGGATAAATTTTCTGTAGTGGTTTGTTAGTATATTTGTTGCGGTAAAATAATAAGGTCTCATAACGATTGGCGATGGTGGTGATGCTGTTTTTATTATATATTTTATCATTGTCCATGAATAAGAATGATGTCTTACACATTATCACTTTAAAATGATATTGATGCCTGATGCTCTTGATATTTGACGTGATGTTGATGTTTGATGGTATCTAAGCTGGCGACGAATGACAAGGTTACAATGCGAATTCATATTGATATTGGATGATACAAAATTGATGCCAGATGATATTAGGTGATCGTTATCTTTAATGAAGATGATATTTCTTGTTGAAAAAGTCCTCATTATATACAAACAATGGTGTTAAATAAAAATTATATTAATGTCTGATGACGGTGATGTTAGTGTCACGTGATATTGCCGATGATGCTGATATTTGATGATATGATATTGATGCCAGACAATATCAAACAAAAATGGCGTTAACATTCCATGTAGATTAATGATGTCAGATGAAGATGACACTAATTAATACATAATAAATGACATAAAAAATCTCATTATGGACCATTTGTTGCCAAGTGATGTAGGTTGTTACTGCTATTGCTGTTTGATGATGATGAAATTGATATCATGATATTGATATTTGCTGATGTTGACTAATGATGCTTTAAGTCAACTTATGACCGATAATGATGCAAGATGAAACGTGCTGAATCATATTTCTTGTACATCATGTTTTCCAGTCATTATAAGTTTTTTTAAAAATCGGTTCTAAATTGTTCGCAAGATAAATCGAGCCTAAAAAGGAGTCCATTCAATAAAGAGAAGCCGGAAAGCCCGGAGCAGACGCGCAATTAATGGGATTTCGATCGAGGAGCACGAAGATGCGGCAGCCCTCGCAATCTCGCCTTATATTGTCTTCTTTTTACGGTGTTCCAGGACGAATCGTAACTCTCGCTTTATCGGGATTTCGTTTCCGCCGGCGCGTGCAAAACGAACGACGATGAAGTAGTCGAGACGCGTACTCATCCCCTTAGAAAAGCCACTGCGTGCCTTCTACTCTCTTGGTTCTCTCGCGAGATATTTCGCGTAAACCACGCTCGTAAAACAGACGTTTATTATCGCGTGAATTTCACGATAAGGAACTCCCTGAAACGGAGACGTCTATCGGAGGGAGAGCGAGGAATCCCGGAAATTGAGGTGGAGCCCAGTTTAAACGTTGGCGCAAGTCCGACGTTCCTTTCTTGCTTTTCAAATCCAGATATCGGAGACCCTATCTTAATAGCGAGAAAGTTGTTTATTTTGTAAGGGTATTCAAGTAGCTGCTTCATTGTCGCGGGTTTCGCAACCTCGATATGATTGTGGAAAATTATGATTTCGTGTTTTGCTTTTTAGTTTCGTCAAAAGTTAACTTTACAGTAAAAAAAGTTATTTGAAATATGACAAGTACTTAAAGAATTAGTTTGATGAAGTATTTTTGGTTTTCATGATAAAAATTCAAAGTGTTCATATTCAAAATTCAAACTTCAAAAAATATTGGTGCCTGGATGCTTCACTCAGCTTCCAATAAATATTACTACGAAAGTCGATGCATGTAGGAGTTTAGGAACGCTGGAATCTCATGTTAGCACATATTCAGGTAATTGTCAAGATAGAGTTAGGTTAGATTCATCCATAAAATTGTCTAGCATTAAAATAAATTGACCCATCGATATTAAGTACCGAGTCCCAACAAACATTCACTAACCTCGTCCCAAAACTCGGTTATTTTTTCGTTAATGACAGATCGCCCAAAAAGCAGCGATTCGAGATCCTCGCGTCGCGTACGCAGCGTCGACAAAAAATTCAGCCACGAGTACATATGTACGTGACATCCCAAAGTTTTCCGAGAGACGCATTCGATTTCGCGAATGGGGAAAGTTTGTCTCGTGAAATGGCACGTCAAAAATAACTGGGTGTAAATCTCGTATATTGCTACGCGTGGCAAAACGTTACTTCCACCAAAGTACGCGTGAGAGAATGAGAACGAGGAAGGGGGATGAAAAATCGCGTAGAGAACATTCCGGAAAATCGGAGATTGCTCAGGAAAAATACGGATGTAGTAGATAATTCATGTTTGAGTAGGAGTAAGGTGGGACATTATTAGTTACCTAAACATTTCTTAGTATTTTCTTTCCTACAATTTGACTGATTCATTTAGCTACTGTTTCTCTATTACTATAAGAAACGTTGAGTTACCCTTAATTTAATTACATCACTAAACGAAAACCCAATAGAGAATATAAGAAGCGATAGAAACGAATTGAAATCACTAAGGATAAGAAGAAAATCTGTATCCAAAGATCGTTCGATATGACGATACGATTTTTTCGAAGGTAATTCGGAGTTACATTGTTGAAGATTTATAGTCTACATTAAGATAGGGCTTTATGGAGATATTTTTTCTGGAATGTTTGAGCTTTTATATCGTTACATTGAATAACGGTCGTTATTTTCTTTTCGAAGGTTATTCCGTCATTTTTTGTCAACTTTTCTATCGGTAACTGCTTTCCAAACTTTCTTAAAGCATTCATTCGTGTTTTTTATTTAGTCAAAATGCGTCCAAAAAGTTTTCTGTTTTTTTGTTATTTATTTTAGAAATTTCTGGAGATAATTTCTTTGCGTATATCGATCGTAATAAATCGAATGCTGCCAGAAACCTCGAGTTTCTAACCCATGCGTTACTACGCGTGCTTTCGCGGCCATGACATAACGTTCACGGTTACGAGCACGAAGGAGAGGCACTGGAACGACTCCGGAAGCTGGGACTTTACTCAAGGACTCGAGGACCTTCGATATTTATTTCTCATGAATTTTTCGCCCATGCCCGTTATGTCTTATTTCGTATTAATACCACTACAAACTGGTCGAAGAGGTTTGTAAATGACGAAATTATTGGCAATATCGTGGGAAAAGGTATTCCCTGCAAAAGTAAGGAAAGAATCTCCCCTACCAATTAATCTTTCACAATTTTACGTATTATTATAGAATTATAAGGATTAAATAGACTTTATTTGTGTTAAAGCTTGATCATAACTTATTCATAACAATGAACGGTCAAAAATGTTCTTCGATAGAAATACTCGGGAAAAAGGGGAAAGTTTAAAGAACACCAACGCCAATGAAATCTGGGGAGTCGATCGTTGAACCTGAACAAGCAGTGCAAACGGTAATACTACTCATAAAGCAGTAAAAACAAAAGTATCCACCGACTTGCCGACGACTTGGTTGCGCGTTTCGTCTGCTGCCATTGTTGAGAAAACGAAGCTGAAAGAGAGCTGAAATCTCGATGTTAAAGAGAAATAGAATGCGAGCATTACAGATCGTGGGACTAGATAGTTGGTACTTATAAAAAAGAAAAAAAAAGTTGGACAATAAAAAAGTAGAAAGTTTAGGGGAGAATACAACCGAAAAATATTTGGGTCTCAAAAGTAACTAGATTTCCTCGTCGTTATATATTCTACAAAAATTGTTTTATTTTGATTATGAAATAACATTCCGTCAGAAATTTTAGTAGAATATTTAAGAATTGTATCTTGTCTGACTACTGCGGAAGTTATCTACTGGTCGCCTAACTTATTTTCCAGTTAGCTTGGACCAATCATTCGATCGACATCGTATTTTGGTTTTATTGAAAAAGTTTGTTGCTAAAGTTGAGAAGATTTTAAAAAATTAAATAATTTTTTTTAACATAAATTAAAAACACTTTTGCGAGATCGAAACATCGTCGAAGAATTTCTGTGTTTTAGCACGTCGAAAACGACGTGGGTAAACAGAAATTAAAATATTCAAGTGAGAAGTTACGGGCGAGCCCCTTAAAAGGCACGTACACAGGAGAAGTCGTCACAAACCATACGGAAAAAATTCGCCGCAAAAAAGGGTGGGAGGAGAAGTTGGCAAAAGTGGGATACGGCGACAAGCAAAGACTCTAAGTGCAAATTACACAAAGCGAGAGATTTTCTATTATATCCCCGTGTGGTCCTCGCTACATGGGAACTACAGCGATTTTTGTTCTTGAATAATTCCGTGCTTGAAACTTTCTTTCAAACATTATTCCACTACATTCTCTTGCATTCGAAACAATGCATTAATTGCACTTGGTAAATATTTAAGGAGAAAATTTGAAAATATTGATGTACGATGTTTTGTTGGCGTACGAAAGTGCTGGAATTTAAAAAATAGTTTTTAATATGATTTACTATATAAGTATAAAATTTTATGTTTTATTTTGATTCGATCAATTGAAGATAATTTGATGAACTTTCGATTAGTTCTTCAGAAGTTTTGAAGAATGTTTTTTAAAAATATCGACGGAGATTCGATAATATTTATTAGTATGTGACTATGAAAGTTTAAAATCCAGTAATGTAGAAAGTAGTCCAAGACCGTGACCCTTGTTTAACGCGCAGGAGTCCTCGGGCTACTAAGACTAATTAAGAAATAAACCGGCCCACCCGCGTTGACGTTAAATGGCCACTTCGCAAATGAACTCGCAAATCTGTTTCTATATGCAATTTCTTCAATCCGATCTTCGATACATTGCTGCCCATAATTCATGTTATACGTAATTAAAGGTCGATTAGAATTGAGAAATATTGCTCGGAGCAATTTAGTCCTGGAAGGTATTTACTAGAAAAGTGACTATTTTATTTATTTGTTGTTTTGGTATTAGAAAATATGTATCGAATGTATTTAATATTATTAAATTAAATATACAATAAGTCGAGTGGGATAAATAATAAAAGTCCATTTTGAATTTATATTAAAATTATCTAGTTATTTTTTCAGACATTTAAAGTATAAAATTCATTAAATAATATCCAATATGTCTTAGTTTTCCTGTTTTACCTATAGTAGTGAGACTTGTATAGTAAAATACTATCTATTATTTTCGAATCCAACAAGAGAAGACGCATGATTATAAAAATTATACAAAATAAGTAAATCAAAAGATAAAGTCACTTATTGTTTTCTTTTTGACTAAATTGGTAAACATTGGTAAACATTAGTAAAATTTCTGCTTGCAGGTTGAAACTCATTTGACGAATCCCATAAAATATATTTACTCATTCTCTCCAAATCTAAATTAGTCAAAAACTACCGAAGAAGTAAAAAGGAGGAAACCAATCTCAATTAGTAAATTTTTACTGATAAAAGGTAAAAAAATAATCATTCATTAGTGAAATTCTACTAATTATAATTTAGTCGTTGTGTTTTTTTAATACATTATTACTAAAATAAATTAGTGAATATTGACTAATGAATTAGTCATTTCTTAATCTTTATGAGTAAAAATAATTAGTAAGTAAATTTCAAATTTCACTCCATTATTAGTAGATTTTTACTAATTCAAAAATAGAGATCTTATTCGGTGAACAAACTTTTGAAATTATTATGATTAAGTTTGACATTCAAAATCATATCCGAATACTAAGTTGCTGGTTTACCGCCAATCAAAAAGTGCCAGGTTCGAGTCCCGGTGCATCAAACCCTACACATTCGGTATTCATTTTTTTTTCTAAAAAAACTTTAAAAAATCATTCACCATTCTGATAATTAAAATTTGGAAATGATTCTGGCGAACCAGTTACTAATTTCTGTGGTAACGAAACTAATAATTTATAATTTATGTTTAATCTCAATATCCCAGAGGGAAAAGTAATCGAAAAACAAGTCGCTTTTCCGAAAAAATGAAACGCAGTTAAAAACTTTCGACGACAACAATAAAAATAATTTGGAAAAGTGACTGATTTTCTAAAATGGTGTATTTTGACTTCAAGAAATTTAAAAAGCATCTTTACAAATTACCATCTAGTACACAAATATTTCCAAGAAGAATCTGTGCATGCGTAGAGTTTAATCGGGGAAAACGGCAAATATTGACCGAACGGCAATAAAAAAAACTCATTCAGCTTAGAAAACAAACACTCGGGACCTTTGTCTCGTGGAGAATCCGGGGTTTACCTAACGGATCGCAGCCTCTCATTAGAAAAATGAGCATTTCGCCCACCGTGCGAAAGTTGGGAGGAAGAGATCAACGGACGCGAAACATTTCTGAAAGTCGTAGCCGCCATGTCGGTTCGGGTCACGGTCGATGCGTATCGCGACTAATTAGCTGCAGTACTTGCTAGTGATTGGATACCAGGTTACTTGACGCTCTCCCGACCGTGACGAAGTCCCTCCCGCGCGGAGAACGAGCGGACCGCCTCGATCCTCCGCGACGGCGCGCCGCTCCGGTGCAAATCATCCGTTAATTGCAGCTAAAACGTTTCGTCAACACGATTGTCTTTTAATGGGGCAGCCACGACTACCCTCAGCCTCGAGGATCGATTCGTGGGCTAATTGTGCCTAAACGAAGGCTCGTTATCGCTTTCGTTCCTTCCCTGGCGCTTTTTGCCCGATTCTTCTCGTCTTACGACGGCTTTCGTTCTTTATCTCGAGCGTGCCTTATCGCGTTGTTGTGCAGCAATGTTTTAATTAACCCGCTGCAAGATGAATCCGTTTTGCAGAAGTGCTTCGTGCGAAGTTTCTTTTTTGAGCCAAGTTTCGATGTTTTGAACATTTTTTATTTCAACTGCAATTTGTAAGGATTGTATTGAAGCAAGTTGGAGATAAGCTTGTCGACGGAATTCAAGGAAAGGTTACTAGTCCGCAAGTCATTCTTTGAATTTGGGTTCAATTGCTTGGTATTTTAGAGGAATATTGATTTCATGAATACGTTAATAATAATATGAGAATATCTCTGTAATCGAACATTACGAAGTAAGCAACAAAATTGTTTATTTATGAAGGTTTCAATGACATTTACTTTTCTACCCTCATTCAATCAAAAGTCGACTCAAAGAAGTCGACTATGAAAGGCGACCAAGAATATCCCGCTAATACTCAACTTTAAGTCAACTAATAGACAACCGTTATTATTGTACATATCATGCAACATTGATATAGCCAGTTAAGCTAGAAAAGTTTCATACTTGTTAGTGTTTGTCGGAGTCCTGTATCATGTATTCGTGTAAACTATTTAAGTAACAGAACCCGCACTTATTTAGTAACTTTTTAATCGACAATTCACGAAAAGTAAGTATGCTCGTAATGTCTAACATGAGATATATTATATCCATATTATTTGGAGATGTGGGTAAGAGCGACAATATAAGGTTATGTAAAAGAATCTTATCACTTGTTTTAATTTATGGTTAATTATTGATATAGTTAATACGGTCAGTATATGCAGAATTTAATACACCTAAATGCTGTCAACGCCCAAACAGAATAAATAATTTTTTGACGCACTAATGAAACTACTAATATTATCACTAATACCATTATTACTCTTTTCTTCGTGTTTGAAAGTTTAATTGTACAAATTGTAATCCTTAACTTCATAATTTTTAAAGTACCGCAGGCCTCAAAAGTCATTTTCATTTAGTATAGTTTATTATAATCTTACAGCATTATACTAAGCCTTCTTAGTCACGTGAGATATAGGATTCTTAGTAAGGTACAATCACGTTTTAGTTGGCTTCTTCGCTCATTTATGATAAATATAAGGCAATATAGTTTTGATTATTTGTTCTACAGTTATTAGGTCGCTGCTCTTATTACTTTTAGATTACTACTGACGGTACATTTGTATACAATTTTGATTTATTAGGAAATGGATTGTAAAAGTCTTGCTAAAGTAAAAGACATTTCCCGAGTATAATAGATAGTACCATGCAAATATCACAAATTTTTGCGGTCATATTTTTCACGATCTATTGATTTATGTATTATCATATTTACTGTGAATTACTTTTAATTCAATGACATTATTCCTGAGCCATGCGTTAAATTATACTTTAGCAAAACTAATGAATTAAGTATTTATATTACGTTCCCAGTGTAGTATAGTGAGAAAACATTTAATGCATGCTTTGTTTAATATATTGGCACCTTAATTTCTTTTACACTTGTTACATTTCAATTTTCTTACTATCCGTTTTTTTATATATCATGATGAAAGATTCATAATCTAATTACTTATAATTGTTTTTTTCGTACTCTACTTAAAATATACAAATGATAATTTCTCGTACAAATATTTCTGAGAACGAGATATCATTTAGTAAAGAAAAAAAATCATAAATTATTTTTTGTTTTCGCAAATTATTATTATTAGAATGAAAATATATAATTTTGCAAAAATGAGCGATAAAATACATTAAATAAAAAAATGGTATCAAAAAAATCAAATTGTATATAAACGATCAAAAATTGAAGAAAGTATCGGAATGTAGTATCAGAATGTAACACTTATCGCAATTTGGTATTGCGAATCGGGAACGAGATAAGCGAGCGCGCGTTTAGATCGCATCGGATACACGAATCGTAGCCTTAATCGCTCTGTCGGTACCTATTTGGAAAAGCCGGCAAGATCGCGCAATCCGATAGGACGCGTGTAACGACATTATAGAGGCGGACAGCTCCGGAGGATGTGTCAGGAACGAGTCCTCGCCTTGTCCTCCGGTGGATTTAAACGCGGATGACTTTTTACCGCCCCGGCGACGACACGTGTACGCATGTCATGTGCAACCTGGATAACACGGGTAAGCCACGTGTGAAACGATTCGATACGCCGAGATGATCGGCCTGTTACGCACGATGTGCTTGCCTTAATTCGCTCGTGTCAACACGCCTTCAACAAATTCTGCAATGCAGAAAAGTCATTCATTTGATAATTTTGAAAAAAAGTCGTCTTTTATATGTCTTTTAGTAAACATGTATTTCATTTCAGAATCAGTGGAATATCAGTCTAACAAAACGTTGCAAAAGAGGAAGAAATGATCAACCATTATCATTTCTTTTTATCCGTCTAATTTTCATTATCATTTATATTTTCATAAATCTCAGTTATAGAAAGTTGTTAATTTTACTATTTTTTGTAGTAAACAATAATATTGCCTATTTTCTATTTCCTGATATTTAAACATATATTCCTAGAACATTTTTAAATAGTAAAATATTATTGTCGTCCAATCACTGTGGTGAAACCCAACCTAACCTAATGTGACTTATATCTTCGACAACCTAAAAAAACTCATTTAAAAAGGTATTTATCAAGAACTACTGAGTAATTATACTAAATTTTGAAGTCGAAGAAGCAACTTATCAGGTGAAATGTATCTTGTACCTAACCTAACCAAACCAAAACTACCCTAACCTAACCTAACCTAACCTAACCTAACCTCAAATGACATCTATCGTAACAAGTGTACAATTAGCATAAGAATCATTATTATTAATAGCATGCATCAAAAATCAGTATCAGTTAACTAATGATATAACAATAAAAAATTACAAAAGTACAAAAATTAAAGAAAGTCAAAGTAAAATTAAATCATTCTTAAACATAAAGAAAATAGTAGCTATGGCATCTTTGTTTTCTACCTAAAGTAATTTACTTTTATTGTACTTAAAAAATGCAATAGTTGGCATTAATTTATACTGGTACTTATACTTGGTACTACTAGTTGTACTAGTTGGTAACACTACTATTTTATGGCAAAACTATACTTGTCATTAATGTTTTCTGGAACAAATGATCTTTGAGACGTTGCTACTCAAAAATGTCCGAAAATATACTAAATTTTATATGCAGCTAAAGGTATATTCAATAGTTTTAAAAAAATAATAAAGTAAATACATTTTAGTCGATAATTAGAAGCTCAGCCGATAAGAAATATGTCTTATCAAAAATCCACAATCGTAATCGAATGAAAGAATCCCGATATTCGCATACTTTTTATATTTACATTCCCGCTAGTATTTATATCCCACGAGATTTACATTCAAACAAGTCTCCAAGCCGGAAACTCGAACATTAAACAATTTATTCTTCTGTTTTTTCTTGTGCATCACGCGAAAAAGTAATTAATGACTGCAGTGTCGATCAAGAGCTTCGTTCACTTTTATGCACGAATTAATTGAACGTCCGTGATAAATCATTTTCCGTATTAGCGATACATTATTTATGAATCGAATTGTAAAAATGTTCATTTAATAAATAGATGGTTATCTTGTAGTCAGTTTCTATCAATGTTTCGATTACCGAACTCTGATTTAACAGGACGTAGGTTTTTCAATTTTCGAAAATTAAATCGAGACATTTAAAAAATAATAAGGACGGAAGATGATCAAAATAATCACACCAGTACATTAATTATCGACTGAAATCAAAGAGATAAGGGACATAAATTTCATCATCTACATATTTTCATGATTTAATCGTTACAATATATACGCTAAAATGTTCGATAATTGCGGAATATCGTGTTATGTGAACGCGCGTGTCATTATTTGAGAATGACAGTTTGTTAGATTAGAAGAGGATAACAGTTCATTGGCTTATGCGAAAATATCAATTTATAGCGTTAATCGCGACTGCTAGTAGGTAAATATGGCATCAAGAAAGCAAATACAATGGAATTAAAAACGGTAACTTACAAAAATAAAGATGTTAAAGAATTTTTTCCCTCAAAACATAAAAGAAATAAAGTTTAATCAAGAATTAAAAAATGATGCGATCATGAACCCTTTTTATAATTTGGTTCAAGTCTCGGACATTTAGTCTCAGAGAAGATTCATAAACACGATGTCAACGCGCTATCTGCGATGCATTCTTCTCGTGCTATGACGTCATCCGCGGTTTATTTCGGTCGCTCGATTGACATCCGCGGCTCTTGACATTCTCCGCGAGCTTCCACGAATGCCGCTGATAATTGATAAAACGTCCCTGAAGTACTCTTCACTCGTTTTTGGAGTGACAAACGGGAAAAACGATCATCCGAGCTTCGCTTCGATAACATCCGGGATGTTAATTACTCGGATTGACATGGAAAACGGTCCAGAGAGATAAGCAAATTTGAAGATGGTGTATAGAAAAATGATTCCTTGCATGGTAAAACCGATATTTCAGTCTATGGAAGTAGACAATGTGGTGGGATATGTTCATCTATATTTTCAGTGTTTTGGCGGATACTTTTATGTCCGATTGAACATAAATTATTGTATAACCGGAGTATTTTCCTGATCCACCGGATTTTTTTTAAGGTCATTACAATTTCGTGATTTCTACTCTTCTTTCGATGTTCATCCCTTTGCTTCAGCGTCATTGCAGATAGTCGAAGTAGTTTCTGATAAGAGTATTATTTTCTACGGAGTTTGTAGGTATTCCGCTAGAGGGATTCAAATTCATAGCAATATGCAAGTGGAGAGTTTATGTTAAGGCAGTAAACTTAAAATCGAAAATAGCCCTTTGCGTTAGAGCTATGTAATTTTTTAATACAATTTTTCTGCAGTATTGGAGTTGAAAATGATAAAAGTAAAAAATAACAAAAATAACCGCTATATTACCGAAGTTTTCAATAGTACATTGTGCAACTAGGGAGCAAAATAGGTGATTGTCGACGAGAGCGAGTTTGATGCTTGAAACATCTGTTCTTCTTCGTTGCACATACTATTTTTTCATGAGAGCGGGCCATTTGGCTCCCGCGAAATAAGGAGCAAAATATTATTTCAAGTTCAGAATGCGAGAAACTTATTTTGCTCCATATATAGTTATTTTGCTCCCTAGGAAGAGAATGTGTCATTTTTCTCCCGCATTATAAGGAGTAAAATAGCATTTTGCGACTGAGTGTGAGAAATGTAATTTTAAAGTATCAAGATATCTAGTGTAACTTTGTTAATAACCTATATTAATGCAAGTCACATGAGAAGAGTTAGATTAAGCTTTATTAATTATAAATTTATGCTTGCTGACTTCAAAAATCACTTCTCCTAATTATAGCAGTATAATAATCCATATTACCAGTTGAGACTTAACTTCTTTTCCAACGTGACTCTCTAAATCTGAATTAGTTAAAAACTACCAATTAGAAAATGAAAAGTGAGTCACCAAATAAATTATTATTCATTTTCGCTAATAAAAAGTTAAAATCTACTAATTTATTACTAATTCTACAAACTACAAGACTAAAAAAGTCAATATTTACTTGTACATTAGTACAATTTTACTAATGAATTAGTATTTTAACACTATTTGTCAGTAAAAAACTTACTAATTGATGGTAATCCACTTTTCGCTGTAGATAAATCGTTTTTTATTAACTCAAGTTTATAGTAAACATAAAAAACATATTTTAATCATATAATTATAATTAAAAATTGCTAATACATACAGTTATTTAATCTAATTAAATTACTTATGTAATGATAATATTTAGTTATAATAAATTGTGGTACATACTTTATTTATACTAGTTATCAACGTACGATTAGATAAAAAAGTATTACGGAGTTTTAATAATGCACGGAAAAAATGAAATAGTTAGAACTATTAGATAATAGAATAAGACACAGTTATTTTCTTTAGTTATTTTTACTATCTAAACAGAGACTTCGACAAATTAGATAGCCAAGGCTACTATGTAACTAGTAAAACTGACTTATTTTCGCAAATAAATAGAATCTAATTGAATCGATATGAAAAATTATATCTCAAAATTCACTAAAGTACAGTATAGTATTTTACAATATTATGTAATATACGTGATCTTATTTCGAGATACCACCGACTTTCGGTGAATTTTACATCACGGAAGGTGACAAATGACCAAATATATGCTGACACACTATGATAAAATTTCATTGAGTTTTTAAAATGAAGTAGGAAATGTTATGGCCTCAATAATAAGGAAAACACCTGAAAAATGTTTAAGATTTGGACAATTAATCGTGCTGGAAATAATATAGAAAAGCAATGTCGATTAAATTCACGGTTTTGAGACATTTCTTGTTCAGGTGATATTTTAAAATGACTAGATCCATAGAATAAGTCTAAATTAACTTGAAACAATTAGACAGATGTAAGAATACACTGTTAAAAAACCCGACAAATCCCAAAACAGACACTTCAAAACCAGACATTTCAAAAACAGGCATACAAAAATGGACATTTCAAAAAACGGACATTGAAAACCAGACATTACAAAATGCACACATATTTTGAAAGTCTGTTTTTTTAAATATCTGTTTTTTGAAATGTCTGGTTTTTGAATGTCGGGCTTTTGTAGTGTCTATTTTGTGATTTGTCAGGTTTTTGAGGTGCACCCAAAAATATGGTTGATGGTGAAACTTTTGGAAAATATCACTTTCACGAAAGTAGAAGCTAAAATAACATATTTGAGCCAAAATGTTTTAGAAAATATTAAGAAACCGATACATCTAGCTTTAGTCACACGTAATAAAGTCAGTAAAGATCTGAGAGAAACTACGTAAGAATTACACTTGTACCAGGAGAGCTTTCCCCGAACCACCCAATAATGCGAAAATAACGAGCTAGGGGATCTGGTAAACGAGCAAAAAATGATCAGGCGGAATCGAAGGAGCGTAAAGTGAGCCCTTCGAAATACGAAAAACAGTTTCGTGGTCAATCTCCAAACAAGATGTCTCGATGGCCGATCGATCGGGCAGTCTTCGAGCAGCGACAGGAGAGTCTCGGATTGCTCGAAGCGCCCTAAAAGTGCGACTTGTGCTCTTGTGCGGATTCCCCGGCTCGCAGTTTCGTATGACTAAGTTCGCTGAGTCACAGTAGACCTCTCATGGAAATACTCAAGAAAAAAATTGGCCCAAATCGTCTTCATATATTTCGACAAAATCATTTCACAATATAATCAAAGAACAAACATTGATGGAAGAAATATTAATTGGGCTACAAAAGTTCCAAAAAATGTCTACCAAATCAATTACTTTCAAAATATTCTTTTTTCCAATAGACAATAGCTCCAATAAATTCTTTTTTCCAAAATACCCTTTTCTTCCAAATATCTAAATATCAAATAATTATTTTTCGGTACTATAGCCGTAAAATCCGATTTTACGTCCTACTTTTAGTCCGTAAAATGAAGTTTTACACGTGAAACATGAATCGGCGCTGTCAAAAACATAATCTATATACGGAAAAATAATGTTCGACACACGGCCTTAGGTGGTGTAAAATTTGAAGATACTGACAACATAATACAGTATTTAGAAAATGTTTGATATAATTTACATTTTTAGACGATAATGGTATTTTTAAATAAAATTGGAAAAAAGGTCTTATTGGAGGTTTTCGATTTTGGAAGTTTTTTCTTAGAAGTTTTGACTTAGAAGAAATATTTTGGAAGTTTTTACTCCCTCCTGAAAAATTAATTGAATTTGAGGTAATTACACACTTTTTTTGGACAATTTCATCACAAATTGCAGTGGATGGGCATTTTTTATCTTTTCCTCGTAGCATAGCGTCAGTCTGGGGTATAGTTTTGGGATGGGTCAAATCGTAGGGACGGCGTGTCTGCGTGTCCTTGCTGTTCGTAATTAATTTAGGACACATTCTGGTGGCGGCGCTGCGCCAAAGTGCTTCTCTTCATGCGAACTCGCGTGTTGAATTCGCGCAGGCAATCGTGCACATGGCTGGTGATTAGCGCCTCCCATAAACAGTCACGCGCTTTCCTGGTATTATGATTAGACTGCCCTACGCAACTGCCGTTTTCACGCACGAGCTTCTTTTCCGGCGATTCGCTCAGCAAACATTATCACGATTACGCATATACAGGATTAAGGGGGGACTAATGCCCTTCGGAACAGTTACCCTGATTTTGTTTGCTAATCATGTGCGAATCACTAGTTTCTGATTTGGTTGAAATGCAGTCATATGAAAACATTTTTATTTCGATGCAGACGTTTAAGGCAGGAAACTAGAATTTCTTGAAAAACCCACAAAGTGACTGAAAGTGAATCATGGCCAAGAATTCCTATTAATTAGTTAAAAATGATACAATCGACTAGTAGGACATAAAATGGATTCCGGAAACAGGTGGAATGTGAATGCAATCATCCGAAAAATATTCAGTGGACAATCAATGAAATGTGACCGACGAATGTATAGAATCTCTGGTTCGCAACGCAAAAAAGTTATAAAATCGATAATTAAAAACTAAACTTAGATACCTCGGATTTTGTACTATAATTCGAATTTACTTACGAAGTGATCAAAATTCACGAGAAATTATCTAAGCAGCGGCGACTATTAATTGTCAAAATCGGAATTCCTGAGTCTGCGATAAAACCGGATTACCACAATTTATAGCCGGCATGAAAAAGATTTTCACTTATTGCATCGCGCTTACAGACCGATTGAGAGACTCTTTGAATTTAGAAAATTGATAAAAACAGGTTCGAGGAAGGAGACGGCGTCATCGGTTCTAACGCGCCGTAACGACGTGCTTTTGACGTTCTCCGACAAAATTTTCTTTTATCGCGACCAAATGAATTCCGAAAATTCAATTAGGCATAAGCGTTCGCACAACTTGAAGAAGACGAAGCGGTCCAGTGCGAGTAACGGGCGAAAGATAATGAATGGTCCGGTAAGCGAGCGTTTTATGCGTTTTGTGTGGTCAGAAAGCTGGGAACGCGTATCGAGTAGAAAAAGGCCGACTGGACAGAGAAAAATTGAAGGAACGAGAGAGACGACTAATAGTGTCGCACAAGAGAGAAATTTGTTTTCTTAGAGAGTGCTTCAAAATTCAATTTTTAAATGAAGAATGCGGAAAAAGAAAGAGAAAGTCGTTTTTGTTTGGTTCAAGTTGGTCTTTTGAGTGTTCTTAAGTTGTTGCTTTGTACGCGTGAATAATTAACCAAGGAAAATGTTTGTACACCACTGGTCAAAAGTGCGCCAACAAACCCAATTTTCATTCCTTTGAACGGCACTTTACATGATTATATAATGTATTTTGAAAAAAAAATTGTTGATGAAGAAATCGTTTTATACTGGTGACAGCATTTATTCAAGTAAATTTTGGAGGCTAAAAATGAACAAACAATACTGAGATATTAAGGAAATGGGCTATACGACCTAATAGAATCGGCGCCATTCGGCCCTTTTAAGCCTAAGTAAAACGCTTAGAATACTCTGCGAAGGGATATGACAATGGCACTTTTGGTATTGAGGGTGAATCGTTTATTCCACGTGGTGATTCACAATTCTCCCCTTTCAAGTCGTCTTATCTCGAATGCTGTGTACTTTGGACTAATATCAGGAAAGATATTCGGCTCGATGGTTTTGATGCGACTACGTGGTTACGCCATCGACTATGAGCGCGTGGCAGCTGTCATTCATCAGCTTTTCTTTCCTCCTATTCTGAATGAGATGTTCAGTTTTCGACGTCTCGGGTCGATTTATATGATCATTGTCGAATATTGTGTTTACAAGTTCTATTTTTATTGTATTTTTTGATCGTCCAACTTAGTATCGATACTTTTCGAAAATTATTTACAAATGGAATAGTTTAATTATTTTGTACAATTTATATTCATTTTGTTTTGTTTAGACGAATTTGAATTATTATGTGATTATTTACTAAATCAATTTTTATATTGTTTCTAATTCGTTGGGCGTTAATTTAAAATAAATTGAATAAAGAAAATGTTGTGTGAATATTTCTTCTATGAAAACATGAAAGAAACTGAGAAATTATGTTTTAATTACATTTATTATATATAATAAATAATTATTTCAGTTTTTCTGGATTATTTAAATTGTCATGTTACACTTAGTTTTGTAAATTTGTTTAAAGTTGCTCACTTTTATCTACAATCAGTTGTGATTTGCTGTCTGAAGAGTTGAATAATCATTCTGTTACGATAGTTGCTCGGTTTTCACTAACTAAAGACTGAATTCTCACTCCAAGAAATTTAGAGAGAACACTCGATGATAAGTGATAATTGTACCTAAAAAATTTAAAGTATTTAAAATATAAAAAAGCATTACAGAGATTTTTAGCCATGCCTTTGAAAAGTGACCTTAAAATTATTTGAATATAGTTGTAATTTTTAAAAAATGTGTACCTACTATAAAATCTGCACATTTGGACATTAAAGGGTTCATTTTTTACATCTTATACTTACTGAAAATTAAACTCGTACAAAAATTATAAAATGTCGTGTGTGCATACCACCAAGGAGCAAGGTTACAATGTATATTTTAATACATTAAATTTAATGTTATCCAATTCTGGTGTGACGAACGGCACTTCGATCGGTTTTCTTAGATCTTGAAGAAGACAAGAGAGAAGCAGTCTGACAGGCAACGTGTCTGAATGAATGTGACGCCGGCGGAACGTCGCGCCTTACATATGTGCAAAAAACATCTCGTCCTCTCGCGTGGCTCCTTCCTTTCTTTATCATCGTCATGTTTATCGCCTTTTCATATGTCTTCTTCAGTAGGTCGAGAACCCTTTAACAAAAAACAAAACAAATTAAGCTTTGAAATTTCCATAAAAATCGTTTATTTGAAGAATATAACATTATTAGAAACAAAATTTGCTTCTCTTCATGAATGAAATGGGAAACTCTATTTTTCTAGTTTTGGTTGTTGTGACGATGCGAAAACACGTTTTACACGCGCGGAATTCGCGATAAAATAACAATTCGTGAGAAGCGACTATGAAGAAGTCGGCGAGAGGAAAATCTTTACGGCTTCTCGCTCGTTGACGACGATATACTCGCTGTAATCGATACTTAGAGACCAGAAGAGAGATGTTACAGCACGACGGGATGAACGCAAGAGAGAAGAATATAAATAAAATGTAATAGAGACTGAGGCAGAAAAAGACTGAAACGTTGTAAGACGCTGAAATCACTAGAAGTAGACAGAGAAGAGCGACCTAGGATCAGACAGACAGAGACAGGATCTACGAGAAAGCAAACCGGGATAGGAAAGAGTAAGACAGAAGACGAGGTAGACGAGACCTTAAGAACCACTAAACCACGAGAGATTATATTTTACGACTTCGACGACAGGAACTGTCTATAAAATTTCTATACATACACCAATACTTCTATATCATAACTTCTGTTTACCTTATCAATCTCAGTATACAAACCGTCGTAGTAAAATCACACGAATTACCAAGCCCTTTGATAAACACTTTCCACAAGAATTATGATACCTGATTACCTAAACACTTGAAACCAATTTTAGATAGATAATATTTAGTCATGAGATAATCATTTTAATCCGTGTTTACTTACGATAGGTAATCGATATTTATTCTTACAAATACAAGTAGTATACAAATCATGATGTATAAATCATAAGAACTTATAAAGGAATTGACGATAAGTCTAGGAATAAATTAATACCGAAAGAAATCGAGTTATAACGAGGAAGAATTTATGAATTTTCTATAATAGAATTTTAGTACCTTATTAATGTAGAATTTATGAATCTACAGTTAGTGACGCCTAATCCATCTGGGATTGAAATAATACAAAATGAACTAAATTCTTCGGATTAAATCATATTTTATACTTTTAACTGATAGAGATTTTTTGGCCTGTGTAGGAAACGCGCGATTCATAAATTCAAAAGTTAAACGGAATTTCGTAAAATCTTGGCTTATGGGAACAAATGTGAATAAAATTATAGAGAAATTCTATTCGCCTGAGGGAAACGCCGAAACTAATGCGACCCTCATAAATAATATCCGAAACGCGCGAAATGATACCTGTGACGGGTCTTCTTTCCGAAAATTTTGTCGGCTGCAGATGTGCAGAACTGGAAAAATGATTTTCATTAACGAGAATTTTATTAGATTGAATCCAATCGAGGAAGTCCTTACTATGTATTGTTGGATTTAAGTTACTTGGGTGGTCTTGAAAAAAAAATTGACGACGATTTGGTCAAAGAAGTTTATACATATTTTATGTTGTTTTTAATGAACTTTGATTACAAACAATTGTTAAAGGTCATAACAAACCTAGATTACGAGTATTGCCTTAAATGGCGTCGCAAATGCAGTTTTCGACGAAAATCATTGTATGCGCTTGGGGCAATCTATCATCGTTAGGTCGACACGTTTACATGCAGCCAGAAAATTTAGTATTGTTGCGCGTGATTTGAAACTCCGTTCATATTTGGAAAACATGGGGTGGCGTCATTGTCCTCTACGAAAAACCCAGGTGACTTCTCCTTCTATGGACCACAGTCGACGCGTATACCTACTTAGGTAACAATAGTTAGAAATTCGACAGTTGCATCAATGAAGACGTTCTCGACCATTACGAGTTTTTCAATATGAATAGAATTTTGGCAAGTAGATGAATACTGATCAGACCTTTTGTGAACATAATTAATAACGAAATGTCAAGCTGCTCTTTTAAAGATAAGATGGTGCGTACTTCAGATCAATCGACCAAACGCTATTCTCATGATGTCGCATGCAGATTCATCGCATACTTCTTGGCGAAACCCTGACTTTTTTATGAGTACGAATTAAGCAGCTGGGAAAAACATTGGCGACCGATGCGACGGTGCATGTTGCATAGGTCAGTGACGAAGTGAGACGGTGGCAGCCGAGTTTTTCAACCTGGTGCCAGGGCCCATTCGAGTGGAGTTTTTCACGAGCCCGACGACACCATCCCCTCTAAAAATCCCAGATAAGTCCCTCAGGGTGTTGGAATATCCGAGTGGCATTCGCAACAAATCGCGCAAAGCACCCGGTCGGCTTTTTGAAATCCGGAAAGCACAGGAGGTTAAAACCAGTTTTACGAGCGTGTTCGGTTTAATTTCACGGTTCATCGGTGGGTTGGATCTCTGGCTGACAGGTGAGTTAGAAGTTCAAATGAGGGGACTCCGGCTGAATTAATCATTTTGTGCTTTGCGATTGAATCTTCACAGTGCATTGTTCCAACTGTTGATTAAGTAACTTGACGCGATGACGTGGAATTTTACCATCTATTCAATTATTTTCCTTTTTTTGTCTGCAAACATTTAATTATATATATGACGATTAGTTGAAATCGAATTCACGTTAAAAATAACTTTGAGACATGAGAATATTTTTCAATATTATTGATAATTGAAATTTAGAAAGTAAATATTGCAATTAAGAATCACTGGAAGACATGTGCTTATGTTCTCAGTATAAGAGATGTCTCGTAATAAGTAGAACGCGGTAATAACTTCATAATATTTAAAATAAAATTGTCATTCTCGTAGAAGTTAAGAGAGTCATTAATTTAATAAGTAATTTAGTCGTTGAAATTAATAACTGATTTAATCGTTTAATTAAACGACCACTTTAAGCATCCGGCCTAATTACTGATTTAATCATTTAAATTAATGACGAATTTGAGCGCTTCACTTCTCATCTTGTAATCAGAGATTGGTATCGATTTCGCAGAGGGTACACAATGATGCGGTTTCCGGTAATCGGTGACGTCCACGGGGAAGAAATTAATCTCATCTTGAGTCGTCGATGAACCGTCGAAATGTATTAGCGAAGAAGTACAACGTCGAAATCGGTGACATGCGAGTGATTCGGACCGACGCATCGCGATATCGCGAATCATATGTTTATTTTGCACTCGTGTACTTAAGATGAAAGAAGCCGACGGGTGTCTGTATTTTTAATTCAGCCACGTAAGTGCAATAGAATGTGATCGATATTATGGAATCTTTTTCACTTTTGTTGGTGAAAAGGGCAACAACTTGTTCCATCGATCAAGATCCACATTTCAAATAGTTTTGTTAATCGTTTGTATCTAAGTTTAAATTATCAAAATAATCAAAATTTAGTGGTGTTAATGTGATTGCGACTATGACAGAAGTCTAGAATGAACTTTTCAAGCTGGATATACAGATATGTTTCTAACGGAAGTTTGGAAGGGGTGAGTCGAAAATTATTGATATCGACATATATAGTTATGACAGTTAGTTACGATATAGTATTAATTATATGCTCATAAATTGAGGTTCTTTTAATCGCATGAAGGTTTGCTTTATTCAATTAATATAAAGATGATTACAAAAACACAATGTAAATTAATTTTATATCGTTATCATTGTTATTTTTAATAATAGCTTGACCTAACCTACCGTAACCTAACCTAATCAAAACAGATTTTGAAAGACCATTTATTTCTGTAAAAACAATGAAGTATTACAATGTGTCATTTATCGTATGATATTTTTTTTCGTCATTTTGTCTTGTGTTTTTTTTCCCTGATATGTTGTCTTATCGCCGTTAAATTTATGTAATTTATACTTGTTTAGTCTCTTTAAGAATTCGCTTAGTGTGTTTAATATTTTTATAACTACAATTTTCTACATATTGTAGTTTTCAAATTATATTTTTAATTTTCATATATTGTAATATTTTTGTGAATTTATTCATTGTTTATTTTATTATCACTTTTGTTTAGTATTTTCAAATATACGTAATTTAGATTCATTTTTTATGCTATGTTTTCTATTTCCCTTGATTCTTTTTTTAGATTAAAGTTTTCTAAAGATTTATAGTAAGTATTTAATAAAATGACTATTTTTCAATTAACATCGATACCAAAATAAATCAGTCTACGATACAATCAATCGCTGTTTACGTTGTTATAATAGTGATGTCTGCATCTCCGAAACAAGTTACGTAAAATAATTTATTCATTTACTTTTCTATTTACTTATGTATCTACTTATGTCATTACGAAATATATCAGCATTACATAAAAAGTAAATGCGAATTTAATTAATGCGTGTACACTAATTTATGTAATATTGTACTGCAACACTTGTGTAGAAAAAAAGTGATTTAAAGATGTGTTATTTCGTGAATTGAAAAAAAAATATGTTATACTCAAAATGGTTTACTCAACTAAATTAATCACAGCAATGAATATTTGAGAAATGATATTGCAGGTACTATTAAAATAAGAAAATACAATATGCTTGACACAATTTCAACATCTTTTATTTAAAACTTAAACAAATATGTCTTACTTAATTTTCAAGATTTATTTAGTACTTCCAACAAACTTGAATATTTTTTATATAAACGCGATTTTAAAATGAATCAGCGATCGAGGCTCGATCTTGGGCGGTAATTGCAGCGTTTACATGTTATTACAGGATCCCGGTACGCTAGAGCAAAATTATCGTTTTTCAATTATCGAGGCATTAATGAGTATCGCTTCAGCCCAGTGTAATCGCTCAGAGAGCTGGTAGCGAAAATATCAAGTGCAAATATAGGATGAAATCTTATATTTTTTTTTAAATTGAGAGTACGTATTAAATTGCAATTCCGTTGCGTCAAATTCAATTCCATCTCGTTATTTCAAGATTTAAAATTTTTATTTAAAAGATCGGTAAAAGTAAAAAGAATTAACGAAAAGTTTTTCACAAAAAACCCTAAGATTATCTAAATTTCAACAAACTTTCTATTGGAACGAATTTCAAGTCACTTACAAAACACGAGCTGTAAACAAAGTGGACTATAAAAACTGATGCATTCGCGCCAGTGCAGCGATTTATGCGAGAAAGCAATTCTCGCGGCGACTTGCCCTGAGCGAAATGCCGCGACACGTTGGTGCAATTAAACCTCGAAACCCGAGACTTCTCGCATGCACTCGCTGCGTTACCATTTGACGCACGTCGCGCACTGAGTGCGCAGCGATGATAAACGTGCTGCGCACTTTTCGTTTGCCGCAATGAAACCCCGTCGTGGTGTATGCCTGGGATTTCATTTTTTACCAGGAAACGGCTACGTGAAGCATTCTTCCGTCATCCTCCGCGATTTATCGATATCGGCCAAAAAATCAGTAGCCAACTGTCTTACAGATTCATAAAATAACATTTAAGAAACTTTTTCTACTGTGTAATGTAGGGAAGTTATGAGAGTTCTGCATCAGCCAATCGGAGCGTACGACAGTCGCGTCATCTGTTGGCGGCAGTTCGATGCGCCAATCACAATACACGGTAGTTGTGCTATTTCGTGGCAGGAGCTTGGACTCATCGCTCATCGCCATTGGCGCACTGTTTTGCTTGTATTACATAATATTAAAGTGAACTGATTGTAATATTCTTCTTGTTACGTTTAAAGATCTTATTAAAGTGGTCATAAAACGTGAATGAAACATTTTAACGATCCGATACGACTTAATGTTTACCAGAGTTAATTGTATTATACAAACAATGAAATAGTTTTCCTCATAATCTGCATAAGCAATTAATGCAACAAATTCTACGATTGGTTATCCACCTCATCGGTGAATCACCCGTTACTCTAGGTAATACAAGATGAATTTGTATTACGCAATCCACGGCGGGTAACCACATGAGGCCTGCTTTCCACTGGAAACTGTATCCACGGAGTAATATATAACGTAATCATGATTTCTAACTAAGCGCGTGTCTCCGTAACAACGATGAAATCCACCGATTACTGCTCAGTCTGATACAATTTTAAAATAGTATTCATAATTCATAATGTCTTTCTAAACTCCATGTTTACATTATACAAACATTTTCTGTTGTTGATATTTATGTTTCTATGTTGACATTTGCTCATTGGATCACGTGTAAACAAATCCATCAAAGGAATTAAATGAATGTCAATAAAAATATTAAGTTAGCTTAAAAATGTTTACGCCTTTTCAGACACGGTTAGAACGCTAGATGGAGTTTCAGTATAAATTGAGAGAGAACAAGAATTTGCATATTTACTTTGAAATATTATCATATTCATTAAACGAGTCGAACAAATCTCTTTTCGGTGTAATTTGGAGTCATTGACATTTTTCTAAATAATTTGTAGTGTCGTCTGGCAATGTCAAACTGAAAGAGGCGTCTGCTGTCTGGTCAAATCCCTCCTCGTTTTCATCAAGATAGCATTTGTCAATTAACGCAAGTATTTCGTAAATGAAAAGTGCCCTGGTGCACCCTCAGCGTCGCGTCTCGGTTGTAAATATCAAACAATGATCGCATATACTTTTTACTTTTTGTCTTGCGAAACGAAGAGCTCTTAGCCGCGTCCCATCTTCGGTCCTTTTTAGCTACACATGTTCCTCCATCGCTTCGGCACGTGCCGGACAGGTTCACCTGGCGGAGATACCGGATATCTTCAGTGCTCGCGAGATCACGATACCATCTGCCCCCAGGTTCCTTTCCAGACGAAGAGGTCGTCAAACGATCGAAAAGCATCCTCAACTTCCGCCGTCTGAACACGGATTATCCTAAAGCCTATAATCGTTACTTTCTTCATTGCATCCGAATGTGCTCAAGGAAATTTAATTTCAATGTAAAGGAATACTAATTTTTAAAACTGGTTGCTTGATTTTGAAATATCGTGGGTTTACATTCGTAGATTGATTTTACTCCATCAATTAGACATATATCATTAATATTTCACTGAAAAAATGTTTGTAAATTGAAATGAATTTATTGTCTTAAAAACTACGTAGCCATTAGAACTTTTCTATTTTTTAATGTTTAAATATAAACCAATATTTCTATGCTATATTATTTACTAGACATTAAACTATCTTAACATAGTCATACTATAGATTATAATCTATCATAAGATTATAAGAAATCCTAATTTTACTCATACTTAACAATAATATAGATTTTGTTGAATGACATAAGCAGATAACACGTTATTTTATTTTCCAGGTTACCACAGCTTGCCGTCTTAGCGAAGATTTTGTGCCTCCTGATGGTATGTGCAAATGTAAAGTACTTCATGTTTACTATATACAATAGTAGAATTAGCTCTAGTTTTAGAAATGTTACAATACAGTTTTTATCGAACAGTATGTAATTTAAGCAAACCTTCTACAAATTTACCATTTAAAAGAAAAGTATGAAATATCTTTTTTTATTTCACAAATATTTGTGTTTGGATACTGTATTGTAAACTTTCTGAACTTATTTATAGATATAGTTATTAGATTTCAAATAGCAATAATTTATATATCAAAAGACAGCTAATTATAAATAGAAGAAACTATGATGTAAAGTCCTTTTTTTTAAAGAAAAGTCTCTTTACGTTTCGGGACTCCGAAATAGATTATCTTGAGAAATTCCTTTATTAAAAAATCTCATACTTTGAAAATAAGAAAAAGTAACATAACCTCGCTATTGATCAGTTACGTAAGAAGCGTAAAAAATCAGAAAATCGTCAGCACCATTCAGAGCTATTTGCAAATTATATTTGATAACCATTTTCAATTGTGAAGATGGTAAATGATAGATAATTTCTTATCATTTTTTTTATTTTAGTAAATGAATTTTCCCGCTGCACTTCAGACAACAAATAAAATTCAAATTTCAATGTTCTCTTTCCAAACCTTCAATATATTTCTATTGAAAAACTTTTCGTTGGTCATAAATTTATGAAACGCTTGTGCATTACCAAGAGCCCTAAATCCAACTGTTCCCTTTTCGCCAGAAGAATGTGTGGCACATTTACCCCTGTGGCGAGGTAAAAGGGTAAACCTGGCAAGCCGGTCTGGATGTCGAAACGGCATTCTGCGACGTGTCCTATATGTGTTCGAAGTTCGATCGGGTTAGGTGACTAGGTCAGATCGCAAATATCGATATACTGCGAAGAAGTCGACCTCGTGAAGATCGCGTGCTGGAAGCGATGCCAAGAGTCTGCAACGTCCCCCGATTACGTCTTTCCTACCTGCCACAGATTGATGCTCGGTACTTCCACACCTACGCCGTTTCAGCTTTACGATTTACGTACCCAAGGGCTATTAAACGCTGACCAGCACGCTTGCTTTTATCACGTACTCGGAAAAATAGGTTTAAACCACCGTGTTTCGCAGTCAATCATTCTCAGATCTTGTCGGTAGCAAATTGGAATCGAAATGTAGACTAAAAATATTGGTTAGCAAATGTCCCCAAAACATTACTCTAATTAATCTACATGTGAGGTCACACGAAACTAGGTCTCCATAAGTCCATCCATCCATCGCAACATGAAATGTCAAGTTTGAGATTTTTCATCCAACTTCCGTCTGTCGGCAATGGATTTTACGTATAAACGTATCTACCTTATTCTTCGGATCGCCACCGTGAGTTCTTCGACGTAGGCCTTTATACAAACCGATCGAGAGCGTAGTAGAGATTCAAATCGCATTTAAATGAGATTTATGCATCCTCGGGGGGCCATTCGATAGTCGCGAGCGAAAAGCAAGCAATAAACGATCAGGAGTCTAATAAATAATTAAGATCGGGTAGCAAGCGTATTAAAGCCGATAAATTAATTCTTCCTCGAGATCTTTGAAAAATGTCCGATCCTCTTGCGAAATGTACCAACATCCAAGGCTCCCATTATTTCCCAAAATAAATAATAATTTAGAATACCGATTCCTATCATTTATTGCGTTAGGGTATTGGATGAGGTTCGGAAAACCAAATAATTTGTGTTTCCAAGAACATTGCCTGATTTTCAGATTCGCCATGACGTTTGAGCCTTCTAATTAATAATTGTTTCATCGTATCCAAAATAATAGACGCCCGAAGAATTTTTCGACAGATAGGGAAATGTTTCAGGATTATTATGTGAAACGGTAATTAATAGAGTATCATTGAAAAAAATATTACATTCACTCGACACGTAACCTTTATATCATAATATATTACCTCCTTCGACGAAAGCAGGTGTATTCTCTGGTACAATGAAGGTAAATAAACAAAACACTCACCGAATAATCGAGACAAAACATCTCTAATCGGCATTTTTTGCTACTCCACGGATATGAGCGTCGGGTCATTAATCACGACATCGAATGAATAAACCGCGGCGTTTGACCCGGAGCCTAAACCGTAATTAACTCTCGAAACCTTAAAAATAAATTGATTCCAAAATCCACACTTTGGTGGCGTTCTCTCAATGACCCTGTAACAAATGGATTTCGATCGGCTTTTTTTCGAGAAGTTCAATGTAATAAATTATGTTTTAAATGTATACGTTTGGTGTTTCATTATCGTCGAGTGAATGACGTGAAAAGTGGGCTTCCTCGAGGTCAACGGTTGTCGAACGTACTTGAAAATCCTAATAGATTTCAAATTAATTTTGAAGATATCTTTTATCGATCGATTATTGGCAACTTTTTCAGTCGTCAATTCTTTCTGTTTTGTTGGGTATCATTTTTACCTCGTGATGTAAATATTATGAAGTTTCCAAACTAATGATTGATGGTTCATTTGTCATCACTTGGTATTATGAAAGGCGAGGAATGTTATTATTAGCAGGAGAGTTAATGAACTAAATGTTAAAAATAGTTATTTTTAATTCTATCTACTAGGTCCTATGTCACGTATCAGAGATTAAAATTTGAAATTGTTCTAATGAAACGTTGTCAAGTTTTACGTTACCGCATCCAGTGCGCCCTCTCGAACACTAGGAAAATCCGCTTTACAAATGATAGCCATAATTCCGCGTCGTGAAATCCTTCCGATAAAAATTACGCGATAAAATATGCGCTTGGGTGCGTACAAGTTGATAATGCATTTTGTGCGGGGAGATTTACGCTTAGGTACCTTCTGCATATATAGGGAGACGTAGACGTAATCGAAGAACGAGCCGCAGAAGGTTTCGCGATGTCGCGCGATATGCGAATCGACCGTAAAAGCCGAGGATACGCCTTTTGCCCGGATAAACCGGGTATGAATGTGAACTGCGAACGTTCTCAGCATTCGACGTCCTTAACGACGTCGTTCCCGGTCGTCGAACCGAACTCGCGAAACTTTACGGACCCTTCGGATCGATTCGTTCCTTTTGGTCACCCGAAAACAGCGATATATTTCGAGGAATAGTCCCGAAAACTCATCCGCGATATCTATGGTTTTAAGCATAACGGATATTAATGAACCCCCCCCCCCCCGAAATCGTCCGCGGACCTCATCGGGGGAGCGCATTACCCCGGAAACATGCCGTATCCGCATATCTGCTTATCGATTGAATGGCGGTATAATGGATCGTTTCCTGAAAAATGTTGCATTCTGGAAAATGATGCGAGAATCTTATTTTTTGAAATTGGAACACTGTGCGGTATTCGGGATAGATGGCCGGAGGAAATGATTCGATGGCCTGTCATTAGAGCTCGAAATAATGGAACTTTTACGACTTCCTAGTCCGACAAAGAAAATGTATCGAATATTCAGAGTAAATTCTTCTTCTGGGTGGTTTCAGAATGTTATTTTCAATTAGTCACAATGACCGCTTAAAGGAGCAAGATGATTAATCATCTCTTCTTTTCGAAACTTATATTTATCATTTTTGCTTTCTTGTGGACATCAATCCTTTCTTATTGTGAAATCAGACGACTCATATAAGAATGGAAGTTCGACGTTACCCTTTCAGAATGTTACCCTTCTTCTCCACCTTCGAGGATGTGGGTTGTAGTTGCATATCAGAATATCATGAAGAAATGTCTGGGAGCAGAGGGAAGTGATATACTAAAGTATTTTTATGACAGTTCCGTAAACCCCCTAAAAAATATTTGTTCATGCATAGGAAACCTAATTTTTATTTAATATATGGATACCAAATAAATAGTTTGAGTTTGAGTTTAATTAGAATTAAAATCTACATTCTTATAAGTAAATGTCAAAAATCAAAAATCAAAATTTTTAATTGCAGGTGGTGATGTGCGGGGCGGTGCCGGCAATGGTGCGCTCCGTGAGTCTCTATTCGACTTGCAGCAGCGGCAATCTCACCGTGTATGGCCGCACGGTCAAAGCCACAGAACGCAATGACCAAAATGCACCCTATCGTGAGTATTTTCTTTTTTCTCACGCATATGAGTGATTCCAAAGGTTTTTTCACATTCCAAATGAGTAAAAGTTAAACAAAAAAATTATATTTCAATATGCTACTAAAACTTCAATCGCCAGTACCTGTTAAATGAACAAATCTGTGGAATTTCTCATATCATTATTTGTATAAAGAAAATTATAAGTTATCATAACTAATTGTAGCGCGGGAATGAATCTGAAACACTTTTCTTTACATGTTAACTCTGAATGCTGGCAATTTCACTCATGAAATAATAAATTCCTACTCCGGATCAGGTATTCTAGTATTTCAGATATTTTAATTATCTCCATTCACAGTTCTATACATTTCTTGAATTTACCATTTAGAAAGACTACTGTTATAAATCTTAAAGTATCTACAACTACCGTGTCATTAAGCATTAATAAAATATACATTTTTCACAAATTATACACCTATTTCATTCGAAATAGAAAAAATGTAACTAACTTTATTTCCACGGTATCATAACTAATCAACATTGATTAACTGCATAACTCTTGCATACCTGTTATTATTTATGCGCTAAAATCGCATACCTGTTTGAAATAAATATCACATATTTCTCTCAATCCATTTCAATCGTCGAGTGCTGCAGTGAAAAATGACCTTTATTAAAAATCAGGGAAGCCCAAAAAGGGACCGGGGACGTTTCGGAGCTAATTAAAAATCAATTCGAGATGTTTAAACCATGCTACCTTTATAAATTCCGACTGAAATCGGTGGGTTTGGACCTTTTTCTTGGAAGTCGGAGAATCAATTATCGAAATTGAGCGTAGAGTTCTGTGATATCTCGTTGTCGTTAAAACTTATGGGAACATACGCGCTCGGTTTGGTTCGGAAACTGACTCTTATCTTTTCGACCGGCGATTACTTTGAAAGAAAATTTCTCATTGTTGTAAAACTCCGCGTTTGTCGCACTACGATTGAACCAAAAGACGTTGCATTTTTCACGGTTGTTTATGTGGATGCTTGCAGAAAGATTGGTCATTTTTATTGGTGGAATTCAATTTGCTACTGACAAAATCAAATAGTAAAAACTTTGTCCATTTTTCAAATTCGGCGATTATTTTTATGGGAGGCTTTGAAAAAACATTGCCTTTTCAAACCAACACTTGAGATCCATCCTGAAATAAATGATCTTGAAGAGTTGAATAGGTATTATAAAGCACAATTGGCAGATGGGTCAGAAGTTTAGGGATGATCAAACCGCATCTTCGTCTTAATCTTAAGCAACTGTAGTCATATGCACCTAAAGCACATTTTGAAATCCAACTACAATAGATCGTTGCTTATTTTGCCGTCGTTTATTTGGCCTGTTTGCTTATTTGGCCTAATTATGCCTCGCGTATTTCAATTCCTTTCTCCCCACTATTCTATTGTTAAGTATGTAAGATTTAGAATCAGCTCGCACTCGTTATGCGCAAGCGCGGTGTAACGTCAGATGGACCTAAGTGGGGGAGCATTTTACCTCCGCTAAGAGACCAAATAAGCAGCGGAGAAGGATTTGGTCCAGTCCCATCGAGGCCAAATAAGCGACGGTCTACAGATTGCTACCACTAGAATACATCAAAAAATGAGTACCTACTCCACATTTAGGACATAATCGCCAAACCTATTCATGGGAAGCATCAATCGGAATGTGGTCTCCAGATAGATCAGTCCTATTACCATATCAAAAGTTTGGCTGGAGTCGCGAAATTCATTTCCCTTATTTAATACTATGAAACAAAAGTGTATAATTTTAAAGTTATTAAAGGTAGGCTATACATCATAAAACGCGTCTGCGCATATCAGAATCTCGGCGAAATTTCATTACCTCCAAAAAAGCGGGAAGACGCGCAGATACGAGCCGGGGATAAATAATATTTGGTCGAAGACAAGGGAGATCGGAAAACAATCCGGCTCGCGAAAGGTCAAAAGCGATATTAATTCGAAGCGCCTGAACGGCTCGCGTGTCGGATTAAGGCAAGGAAATCAGCCCTCGGCGGCGTTGTCCGTGTAATTACGGACGACCATCTCCCGGTTAAAAAAGTCAGATGAAAGCGAGTAATCGGCGGGTAAAGGGCGAGAGGAGAGAAAATAACGCGCGAAATGCGCTGTCCGCCCCGCGGAGGCGGCCACGGCTCGTTCGTAACGTTATATCCCTGGAAGAGCCGCCGCTTGGCTCGCATCGAGTTAAGAGAAACCGAGGTCGGAGAACGCTTCGTCGCAAATGGAAGGTATAGGCTTGTGCAAACAGAGGAGTCAGTTTTCGCGCCGCCGCCGCCGCCGTCGCGTCGGCACCTCCGACGGAATCCATCACCTCCAAGATTCTCCTCCTCGTCCGAGTCATCGGTTCCCCTCCACGACCTTTTTTCCACCTCCGAGAGAGGCGGCTAGGAGCCTTCGTTGGCGGACAATCACTCAAGCTCTTTTCGCTCGCCTCCTGGGGGAGGACGGCGCGGCACCGCTCCCTGGTAACGGCCAGAGAGAAAGAGAAGGAAAGATTGATCGTTATCGTCGCCGAAAAAGTGAAGGGGAAAGAGATAAATAGACGAGCTACACGGGAGGAGAATGTGGGACGGATTCGAATCCGAAAGGGGGGAATGGATAAATAGGGGGATCGGGGAGAAAAACGGAATAAAAACCAGTGAAAACTAGGTTGATTGATATTTTAAAAGCGACTACTGTGTGTCATGCCGTGCAACTTTTGTGTCGACGCTCAGAGTCATAAATGAGCGATTGCGTCGTTATTATTAACCGGGGCAGAAAGTAGAAAGCCCGGCCTTTCATTTCATGATTTTTGTTACTGATAAAGTTATATCTAGTGATTAATGCTGGTAGGAACCAGACGCTTGCAAAATAAACTGCAGTTAGAGGATACTTTGGTCGACAAGTGTCCATATTACCCCGTTGACCATTATCGGTTTAGCCAATTTGTACCGTCCTCCTTCAGTGCCTTCCAGTTGGATAGTTAGACATTGCTGCTGAATCAATTTATAAAAGGCAAACTTTTCGAAAGCCTACACTGAAATGAAATTCGAGCCCCTTCTCGATGTATTTTGGAAAGAAAATACTGATTCCTCTATTTATGAGTTCAGATCTATGTGAACCTCAGGGATGCTGGAGTCCTGGGACTCCAGCTTCATACCAGTATTTGATACACCGCTCTATCCTCCAACCTTTTAGCTATGGATGACAATCAAACCCATCTGATAATTGGTGTTCTATTTGGATGTCCCACGTGACATTTTAGCCAATCGAAATTTTGACCTCCTACACGTTCCTTGCAGCAGCACACTATGGCTACTTTAATTGCTCATTTACAAACTGACTAAATCGCGACGGGACCTACAGTTTATGAAGGTGTAATGCGAACCACCTGAGCTTTGGCGTTATAAGACACTTATAAACAAATACAAAGGTGTGCCGATGACAGATGGAACTCCCGGTTCATATGAGCAATTGAATTTTACAATTTGCCAACTTAGGTTAGCCTGACCACAAGTTTTTATTATAATGTTTGTAATAGGGAGGTAAAAATACAGCATAAGTTCCTAGGGTAGGTGGACCAATTACAGGGGGGCCTTCTAATATTAATGCATTGTGTCCCTATTACTGGAAATATAGACTACGCGGCAATATGATAGATGGTCCCCAGTAATTGGCACATTTTTTCTTTTAAAGGGAAGTAGTCTTTTGAAAGGTTAAGAAAAATGGTCTGCCTAGTACTTATCGTGGGTAATGCCATAAATATTATGCATCAGTATTAAATACAAATTGTAAACCAGTTCAAGCACGTAACATGAAGTAACAACAAAAGTCACGCATTGTAACTTTGTTTTTCTTTCAATAAATGTCACCAGAAGCATACTTTATGTCAGATGCAGACCCATAAATCATATTGAAGAAAAGCAACATCCATGAACGTCAAAATAAAGTTCAAAATTGTAAAAAATAAAGACCGAAAGGAAAGAGTGAAAAACGGCGTGTTAAAAGGTAAGAAAAATGCGTGAGAAAGTATCGGAATACGCGTTTACAACCGTTTGGAATGCTCACGAACTAAACAGGTTGAACAAAAAATGCAAAAAATTAAGAAAAAACAAATAAGAGATTGCAAAAATGATCGGCGGGGTTCCGTGCACCACAGGAGATCCTCGACTTAGAAGACGTCGAAGGCTTCGAAGAAAACCCGAGTGTTCGATCTAGTTTGGCCTCACGCCGAGATGCGTTACGAGCTTACGTTTTATCGATCTTTCACAAGGGAATACGCGCAAATCGCTGGCATTTTGAAGGCACACGATAAACGTCACTTCTTGTTCGACTTCGGACGATCCCTTGTTTTAATTTGATGGTTGGAGGTTTCTGTATCTTTAATCTACTGGTCATCAGGCATTACAGGTTCGCCACTGTAGTAGAAACAAGGCATTCTTAAAAAGTAAATGACGAATGAATTTATCATTGCAATTCTAATTATACACAAACTTTATATGGTGGACTAGTTTTTAATATTCAGACAGCTTCAATGTTGTCGCAGGTCTCTTTTGGGTACCTAGAAAACATGTTGATAACACACGAGCAACAAAATATTGGTGAACGCTTCGTTCGACCAGACCATGTGTCTAATGATTCTCTAAAAACGCGGCGGAGATTTGGAGAAGGATACATCTTGATGGAGTGAGGGAGGGGTTAGTAATTTTTATTTCGAAATGTCAATTATCATACAACAAAGAAATAAAATGATTTCATTTATTATATGTCGTGATGGACGTCTCGTGTGACATTCGTTGATGGTTTTTATTTGGTCTCCAATCCTCAATTTAAAAAGAAAAAAGGGTTAGTTAAAATGATTAAAATAGACTGACAACAGATTTATAATACATAAAAATATATTAACATTTTCATTGCCTAATATTGATCTAATTAAAAGAACACTTGACCCCCTTCATAAATCGATATCGTTGGAAATTTAATTATTCGAGAGTGGCTCGTACGAGCCTTTATTAGCGCGTCAAGCTGGTAAACCACACGTCTCCTGTCGCTTCTTTGATCAGCATCCTCAACCCAAATTCCGAAGCGTATAATGCACATCCCTGTGCACGCTGATGCCTGCGCTTCTGGTCAGGAATGACGACTGCAGTTCGCTAACCAGAAATGCGTTCGTTTAGGTGCTAATGATAGGGTCACTATACGCCCGTTCATAACAAGCGCAGCCTCCTTTATTCTCACCCTACCTTTTCTCCATCTTCCTCTCATTTATTCCCGAGCTACTTTCTCACTCGCGCCTGGTATTAATCATGGCTTTCGTAATGTAGACGGTGAAAAGTTCCAAAGAGTCAGTGGTACTCAATTAAATCGTGAGTGGCTTTTAATTTAAAAAATTAATCATGAACGTGTAATTAAATCAGTTTCAATTTATTGTTGTGGCATTGTACATTCAGAGAGTACTATTACTGACACGATAGTTAAATTTTCAAATGGTGCATATTCAGGATGTCTCTGGGCAAATGGAATGTTATTACTTTAAATAATTCACGCTGGTACATCAATTTTCTCAAAATCGTTATTGGACATTAGATTTTCAATTATTTTCCTTTACTTCCATTTTAAAATTAGCATACTGTTTCAGTTCTATAACAACTGCGGCTACTTTCCCATGAGTAGATTGCCACGTATGTCTCGTCTATATTGCCCAGATCATCCCAGGTTCGATTCCCTATATACCTATATTTTTTTTGTGGTGATTTCGATTATTTACCGTTACGTATTTCAATCCGTTTGATATTATATTTACGGGTTAATAATGTTGAAATTTAATTACATAAATATTTGTTTACATAAATAAATTAAATTTTAAATCGTTCATAATTAATGACATTTTCTAGAACTACTTACTAAATGTAATGAAAATAAACAAATTATCAAACAATTTATATTTTGTTTCTACTCAAAATCATACGACGAACAAGCATACAAAATTTAAAAACTTACGTTTTTAATTAAAAGGCTATTTTTAAAATGTTACTTTAGCGTTCGTGACAAAGTGAACTACAAAATGAGTATCTCAAAGCACATCGCATATTAGAATGTTGTAAACGTTATGACTGGCTGCGGGCGAGATAAAACTTTATGAATTCTATTTCGAAATGTAAAGCAACGGAAATGAAGTACAGATTTCGTAATAAGATATCTTGGTATGGAATTTTGCACGCATTTCTACAAAATTAGACAAGCGGTCGCAACCTAATTACATTTTCAGTGTAATACAAATGAAAAGTTATTTAGATGAAACATTTTATCGCTGTGAAGTTACTTCAGCTTTGTCTAAAACATATACTGGACAACATTGTACACGTACAGAATTATCGAAATTTATATTTTGATATAATAAACGAATATATTTGTAATTTTACAAATAAATGATGTGATATTATTTGAACGAATAATTCTAATTTTTTAATACATTTATTTTGTGTAATTAAATGAAAAGTAATTAGCTTTTGTACAATGGCTCTGTTTTATATATTTTTTATAACATTTAATGTCTACTAAGGTAAATTTGTACTATTTGAAAAATTATCAGTGATCAAATATACTACAGTTTTTTAGATATTAATACCAAATTCCTAACACAAAAAATTCTGAAAAGAACATTAATAACATTGACATTACTTTATATAAAAGTTAATTTTCAATTAATTACGTGCCTATTAATGCTGAATCAAACAAAAATACTGTCCCTTCGGTAGCACCAAAGCTGTCATTATGATGCCGACAGTGTAGTTTAAACAATTTTGTGGTTCTTCCTTACAGAAATCTGTCCTGTAATTATAGGAATCTGTCCTAGTGAATTCAAAGGCTTGAAATTCCGTGAAACGAAATATACTAAATTAATCTGAATCCCCTGTCTCGTTCTGTTACGTTAGAAATTCTAAAGTAACTAATAAGAAATATTTCTAATTACAAAGCTAATATCCGACTCTTAAAATATATAACTTGAAATTTTGATATTGATACTCTCGGTTTCATAACAATAGTTTTTAGGAACGCAGAAAACTTAAAACTTCTAGTTAAAATTTATCTTAAACGCTACTATGTTTTTTAATTCGCATTTCATAATTATTAAGTATACTCTTAGCATCAAGTAATAAATTCTAGAAAATTCAAACGACTTACTACAGTACTGACCTGCAAAATTTTACTTTTGGGTTTATAAGCCAGATGCCGTTATCGAAATATTTGCTAAAATCAAAATGACGTTAAATGGGCCAAAATTTTAGTATTGCTTATTATTTCCGATATAGTTATTTGAATTCTAGATGACACCCTCAGAACGTTATTTTTTTTGCGTCGCATTCTTTGGGTATGAGTGAGACAAAAGATAAAATTGCATTTTAGGATATATTTCGAGTAATTTCGGAGCAAAAGATAGTTCTATTTCGACAATCGCAGAATCATAGCCTGATTCTTTTTTATTTCAAATAAATGTTTTGTAAATAACACTGCAATAGTTAAAATTTATCTTCAAAATGTATATTATTTATAAATAAAGTGTCCTTTACGCGAAAGAAAGAAATATAATAAAAAATCGAAATTTCTATACGTATAATTTCATTGTTCTAGTAAATACAAAGTGGTTGGGAAATTCAGAGTGTGCTATAAGTTTGAGTCCAAAAAATACCTAGAGGAGTACAATAGGATTGTCATAAGAAAAAACACATCCCTAATAGCACATTTTATTCCCTCCATATTCCCAGAATATTCCTTTGGGACCTAGGTAATATTCCAAAGTAATATTCCATCCATATTCCAGGAACATTGAAATAGTCTGCATCATAAATATTATTAAGAATTACAGATTGAACATTTTATTCGCATTTTTTTAAAACTCTATCAATTAATGTAGAGGGATTATAAACAATTGACAAATCAGCTTAAAAAATGATATTCATTTCGCATTATTATTTCGTCTATGTTATAGATTTTGGAATATTCTAACAAAATTGATATTGTTTATAATATTTCTCATGCAGAATATTTCAATGTTCCTGCAATATTACAAAGGAATATGCCTGAAATATACCAAAGGAATGTTCTGAACGCTGAACATTTCAATGTTCCTGGAATATGGATGGAATATTAATTTGGAATATACCCAATGTTCTAAAGGAATATTCTAAGAATATGGATGGAATAAAGTGTGCTATTGGGGATAATTTTGGTAAATTAAAAAGGTTCGATGATGTCGTTTTCGTTGCGATTGTTAACAAAAAATAAAGGAAAACATGCCCAAAACGCCTGGAAACACCCTGATACACTTTACATGTAAAAAGCAAAACTAGTGTTGAATTATACAGTAGTAGAACATTTTGAACATTCCATTCAATTTTTGGATGAGTTATGATAGATATGAATCATTTACGAACATATTGATTTCATAACCGAATATTTTTCGGCAAAATATCTAATAACACTACGGTTCTAAAATTGTTGACAAGTAAAGAACGTAAAAGTGTTTGGACCCAATGGTTTACTCTGGAAACATGCACTCTCTTCCGGCCGTTCGTAAATAACCCGACCGTTGCAAAAATTGGGAATATCGGATTCGGGCATGGGTCGAAATATAGTTGCGAACCATAACCGTGGCTGCAAATCGGTTCCCGTGCCGAGAACACGTATAAGTAATATATGGGATGCGTTCTATCCCTGTCCCTCTCCCTCGTATATCCCGCGGGTCCCTTATCCGCGCAGCCCCTCCCACCGGCTATTATCGAGGGTAATCGTGCCTAAAAGCCGGTGTCCGCTTTTGATTAAAATTGGCTTTTAATTCATTTGGCAGCCTCTAATCTCGCGGCGGCCCCGATCAGAGGGAAGACTCTCTTCTTTCGCGATATACTCTTCTCCCGTTTATGTCTTCTGGAAGGAGAGAGGAGGAGATAAATAAAGGGAGAGGGTGGAGAAGCTTCGCCCCTGAATACAATATTAACAAAATTCCTCAGCGATCATGTTTAATCGGAACGCCGATGGATTTTAACGAGACACTTCACAATGATGCCAGACTTCACGCCAACAAAATATCAAAAATTCTTCTATCCGATTCGTTTTTTATTGCAAAAATAATATTTCAAAATAAAATTTGCTGAAGCATGTTGAACATTCTTCTTGTTTCTAACTTGTAAAATATTGTGTCATCAAACTAACTTTATACTACTTAAAGTATGCAATTTCTCAATTTTTAAAATAGTAAAATATCATCCATCTAATCAATTAGCACATCCCAAAACGTTACATCATGTACCAGCTAGTACACGTTTCGGAAAGAGAAATACCGGTGAAGCTTACTTTTACCGACGATAACCATCGTTTCGTATCCTCCTGAAAATAGAGCTTCCAAGTTTCTCAACGATTGCATCATCGTCCTGTTTTCTGCAATTCGCGACGAAACCGGAAACGCGAAAGTTCGATAATGATAACTGGGGCGAACGAACGATGTATCGTTGCGACCGAAAACTCGAGTGGGCTCCAATGCATTGGGAGTTTGCACTCCCCTTCGAGGACATTGATGTTTCCAAGCTCCTACTCGTCCACTAGGTCATGAGTGTTTCTACTTATAATATTCCTTCTTTGTAATATCATTGATTTTTGCGTTGATCTAATCCTTGCCACTTCCAAACAAAATGGATGATTGCAAGTTCTTCCATTTGCATTTATAAATTATCGTATCTATAAATTCACATCAACGTTGATATATGTTATAAGTCTCGACGTAAAATTATGGTTTCATTACCATTTTCAAACAGTCTTATTTGAATTTTGTAACATACTTGTTTTCGCATATTCGTATCAAACTTCGAGCAGTAAACTTCAAACTTCGAGAGGATGCTTTAAAGTTCGCGAAAAGTGATGTAAGTAATTCTGCTTCCAAAACCGTATATTTCGAAGTACGCCGTTCTAAATTCTTATCGCTATTGAATTCACGATAGTGCGTATTTTTCTCATCGTTAAGTTTTTGACCCTTTCGATTTATTTTCTGGAGTTCATACGTATATTGTTACACTTCAAATTGTTCATAAAATCGTAAAAACAATAATGAAACACTAATAGATATACGGTTAAGAGGTTATTGATCTCATCGAATAGTATCAATTGTTTCATCGAATATTTAAATTTCCAAAGCCCAATGTTGCAATTAGAAAGGTTGACGCCTGACTTCAGGACATTTAGAAAGCCAAAAAATTGGAGTAAAAATTTCGTGTCCAATTAGGAAAATCGATCACGTGAGCAGTTCCGTGAGCAGAAACGATTCCTAGTTGTAATTGGGTAATCACGGAGATGTCGTTAAGATATATCGGTTGAAACTTGAGTGGCATAAGAAAATATACATGGTTCACACGAAGCGGTCAGGTCATCGGTCTCCTGAGTGCAATACACCTGTCGTTCGTCGATAGATTTTCGATAAATCATCGCGCGCCGTTCAGGAAGCGTGTGTTACGCATTCATCCGTGTAATGCGATTTACTTGATTTCCAATTAGGGTGTTAATTTTGATACGCTATAAATTTCGTAAAAATCGATTCCTGTCGATTTATCTATAAAATAAAGCGTTGACGACAAATTTGTGCCTGTTCCGACGAGTAAGACTGACACGTACGCCCTCTGCTGAGAGCGAAACCGCTTTCGTAATCGACGTCCCATCATGCTATGAATTCAATTAATTAATTATAGTGGCGCCAAATGACGAAGCACATCCATTAATAACGGAGTACAAAGTTAAAGGGTACTGCGAGAGCAAGGCCACACTTATGCCTTATTAGACCGATTTTCGTTTTTAATTTTCTACGTGACGAAAGACCAGATCTTTTATGATTTTTTTTTACAATTACAACGTCGTTGACGGTCTTTTATATCATTGCTATAAAAGTCGCCATTTAGCGATTATCCGAGATGTATGCGTTTATAAAAAATCATAAATCAGGCGCCTAATTATGATTTTGAAACGTATTTGGAATTTAATTAGTCAGTTATGGGTACTAACAAAACGTGTAAAATTCTGGTAGATTTGTCGGCAGTTTATTGTCGAGTTGTCATGAATTTAAAGGTTAAGTCTCTGGTGTGCCGTATTCGAAATTCATTGGGAATCAAGCGCACATCTTTTTTTTCACGTAGAGGATCTTCACTTTCGAGTGACATAAACGGCTGCTTTACGAGGTATTTCGGGGACATCTTGATTTCTGTGTTGGTTCGAAATAGTCACTACTAGCAGCACTTGAATTTAACGAGGCTTCGGCAAATGGGCCACCCCGCTGAGATGTTCCGTACTCTTCCTACATCTTTCTCTTTCCGTTAGCCCGTACATCTTTATATGACTCATCTGTCGCTCCTTTTGCTCTTTCATTTACGTCACCGATTTTCGATTTTTATTCTATTTTAATTTCACATTTTGTATATCTATTAGGCATTTCCTTCCGTCTCGCCATTAATTTTATTCTTTCCGTTATGATCATCATCTCTCTCAATGCTCGTGTCTCTATCATCGGCATCGCGTTGATTCTAATTCTAATCGGCACGTTTCTCCATATTACTAATATTTTAGGCATGGAAGGGCGAGCCCCTTTGTAGAAAAGATCGTATGCGTAGTTTGGCGGTATATTTCGTAATATGTATGAGAGATGATGCACTTCGAGGTCGAGGCTCCGACGAGAAGTTCGCTAAGTGGTAGAGTACACACTGGTCCGTCTGTGTCCCCTTCATTAGCACCAACTAGCCGCCTAGCCATTCTTTCTTATTTCCTCGGACAAGAGGGACAAACTGAGTAGAAAGAAGGTGGAAGAGGGACTCGCCGATGTAGGTACAACTCGCGTCATAAACCTCGACGAGGTCTCTTCTCAGAAAATCGCCTCACGGTTCATACCGACAAACAAAACGCTTTGGCGTTTCACATCCATGTTCCGTTCTTACGATGCGGAAGAATCCTCTTTCAAAATGTTCCCAGCGATCGATCGTTGATGTCTTCATTCGTCGGCTCAAACAGACATACGTATATTAGGACATAAAATTTAGATTTCTAGATCCTTGTCTCGTTTATGCCAAAATGATTGGAGTGGGCCCTAGTCTTATTGGTCAATCGTTCATACATTCATTGGCAGATATGCTTGCCTGTTTGATCAGCATGTCAAAATCATAGTTCGTAGAGATAAGGTGTGTCTTAACTAAACAGCATTTTAATTTACCATTAATAATCATGACTAATTTTTGGAGAGTTAGGCAAACCGTTTTCGGTGAAAAGTAGAGGACTGTGGAAATAAGTACATAAATTATGCCCCATAAAATGACTTATCTTACTTAATAAGTTATGTTGTTTGGGAATCTTTTCTGAAAATTTGCGTTATTATGATTAGAAGTAAACATTATATTTAATGAAATAAACGATTGTATTTATTAACAACTCCCTTATTTGTGATGATTTCAGAGAAGCTAACAACACAATCCGAAGACTTCAGTAAGAAGCTGTACCTCTTTGCGGAGAAGAGCAAACGGTACATATGCTTCAGTAAACGATGGAAAGTGGTCAGTCTGGTGAGTAAAGTCACTTATTGCTTTCTTCTTTTATTTATTCTAAATATCACTTATGAAGATTTGATGTAAAGATTGTTCAGTATCAAGAAGTGTTCCTTGAATTATTTGAAATCCATTGATAACCAGTATTCAATTAATTTTGCAACTAGTTAAGAGAGTGTATTCTGCTGCCGCTATTAAACATAATAACAAATCTAGTTAAATTATTTTTTTGTAATCTTGAACATACATTTTCAATGCTGAATCTAAGCATTATCTAAACTGGGAATTTTCTCTTTTGTATTGTTGCAGTCGAAAAAACAAAAAGACGAGTGGTGCCAGTTTTATGAAATCTATAACGGTAGATATCTAAGGTACAGAAGCGCGGTGGACCCCACGAAGTATCTCGGCTTTAACAAACGAGGAAAGCCGATGACGAGTCCGCGAGGTCGGCAAGAGTGTTACAACTTCTTAAAGATGAACCCCAACGCCGACGTCGACCAACACAATAGGAAGATGTCATCGATGGGAGGCATGAAGCATCGGGATACGGGAGCCGCGCACATAAGAAAGTCATCGTCGAGCCTAAGGGCCAACACGAAAAACTCGCTATTAGCGGACGGAAGCACAAGGTCGACACATCATCGTCATCGGCACGCGAACAGCTGGAAGATGCGCGACGAACCCTCGAATTTGAGGAGGCGGCACGAAAGCCGTCTCTTCGTCGAGGCGAAAAAGTATTGAGCCGCCGTTTGGCTCGCCGATCAAGACTGCCTCATCCGTGAGACCCTGAGACCCTCCACGAAGCTGGTCAGGATGTCAGGAACCCACCGGCAAACCGGAATTCCGGCCGGAGCGCGGCCGACAGTATGGAAAACCGCTCAACAACGATTCTGACGTACGTTTTCAAAGTTGACATTAGTTTCGTCGCGAAAAAGTCGAGCAAGGGTGGCCGTTGCTAACCAGATTACGGAAAAAACGTATCCAGATCGTTTTCTGATCGGAGATCATGCAAGGTCGATGGAAACCGTCTGTGCACAGTAGAATGTAAAGTGCGTGATAATTAGCGTACTGCAACTTCAAAAGCGCTTTTATTTCTAAAAAAATGCGCGAGGAGTTGCGGCAAAATGCGTAATTTGGCACCTGAAGATGCGATTCTGATACTGATCAATGCTATTTCTTCCCGCGTTTATATTTGCAATGATGTAGAATTTGTATATTTCGCCCAGCATAATTTTTATTTTTACTTCCATAAACGTAGTAAGTTTTATCGGATAATAAATGAGAGGAGTAGCGACTTTTCCTTCTGTCCGCAAACGAACTTCTTTCATTGGGCGAGTCTTCGCAATCAGAGATAAACCATCTAAGATCCGTCATGTTTGTTCCAAAAAAGTAGATAAACTATATGTCATTTTACGAGTTTTTGTATACCGGGGTATATTATACTAATAATGCGGAAAAAATTGTAGAGTATTTCCGCTCCGAAAACCGAGCAAATATGACCGATCGACAAAAGCAGCCGATATGATGTTTATAGTCTGATTGGAATTGCTCTTTCCAAATACTTTCTAAGTCTATGGACGTATCATTCCAATTCCAACGTAGCTTTTCGATCCACTATGTACATACTACGAAAATGTCTGTAACTGATCTATATCGTGTTTTATAAATTTCCACCGACCGTTTTCCGAACCTGTAAACAAAACGGCGCCCAATACGTTCACCATCCAGCCCGAAGTGACTTCATTCGCCGTAATCTTGTTAAGTCAGGCTAACCGAGGGCGAAACAGGGAGTTCCGCGCTCCGACCGAGCTCAAACGCGCCGCCATGTATGCGCGATAAAGTCACGTGAGCGGCGCGTATGCGCACTATTCTCTCGCGCGCGTCTGCGCAGTAGGGCTCGCGCCGCGCAAAAACTCGCTCGCTGTGCTATTACGCCGCCTAAAGTAGTGCATGAGTCTGTTTGTAAGTGTGAATGCGGGAATGCGCGAATAAATGCGAGGACGAACGTGGTGCACGCATCACTCCTGGTCGCTTCAAAATTGATGCTGATCTCGTGAACGATTGCGCAGAATGTTCAGGAACAAGCGGCTCTTACTGCGCATGTTCGTTCTGAAGAAGTCATGCAACCCCTACTGAGCATAAAAAAGAAACAGGGGAACTCCCGCCGTAAAAGAACTACTTGCATGTGCAGAATAGTTCGCTTGTTCCAAACCATTCTGCGCTAATCGTCATAAACATCGACAAGAAAGCTCGAGGAATTTTCTTTCCAAAATATGATATAATATATAAACAAATATATACATATATATAAGATATATTTTTCAGTATTAGAGGAAATAGGTTGACTTGCAACTCGATCAATCGAGTTTCTGCAATAAGATTTCTCGCTCGAAGATTCGTAAGTCGAAATGCCAGCGCGGTATAATGTATATCAAAGAAACTCCGGTCACATTGGAGAACTCCGTTTATCGAGGTCGCGGCCAGATCGAAGTTCGGCTTATTGGGTTACGGCGCTGTAATTACGTAGTAACTGGAATAATAATTTATCTCGGCTGGGTTTTGAGGTATTCGTTGCGGAAACACTGTATAGAAATCGATTCCTCGCGCTTGCAAGTTGACCGGTCGCCCTTAATGTACAAATATATATTTTTTCAAGGCCCCAAGAGTAAATAAATAACTCTCAATTATAATATATGGCGCGAACGCGAGTGGCGCGTGCACTCCTTGCAACTTATTATGTTTACGTGCGTGAATGTGCCCACGTGTGGTGCGTGTGTATGTGTGCCGATAGACGCGTGCGAGTGCGTGTAATATATTACAGTATCGATAATGAACTTAATCCTTAGGACGCTAATCGCAGACTGTATTATTAGGTTAGGTACACGATATGACGCGGTGGTGACCCGAGAGGAGTCGGAAAGTTTCATCGTACACTTACGGGCCCTAGATTTTTCATTGGCACTCGTTTTATTTGCACCAACTAAAGGTGTGTTTGCATAAACATCAAATTTTCGTTTTGACGGTCGTGTGATGGATGGCTTAACATCGTTAATTTATGGCGTAAACTTTACGCTCATCAACGTTCGTTATCGTTTCAAAAACTTTGGTTTTATAATGGTTGGCTGAGGGAAAGAAAACGGCCGCCAGTGAAAATCAACGAGTCGCGAGAGGCCAACGCGAGTCGTACGGAGACGTTCGAAATTCTTCATATTGCCGCTGGCATACTCAGGTTTGTCTTTCGGCTTTTGTATGGATGTCTTCGGACTGCTTGCGTCATTAGGACAAAAAAGCGATGGGGCGAATCGGGCTCCTCGTTTTCGTAAAGTCACCACCTCAGGAGCGCCTATCCCTTTCCCAAAAAATGAACCGCTCCCTAGGTAGCTTATTTATTGAAATCACGTTTAGATACGACGAAAGCTGAGCCCGATATCCTTCCTCCTTCCGCCCCCCCCCCTTTCCCTCCCTGTACGTACGAAAAAATTGTACACCGCTCTCTGCCCCCTTAATCGTTACTTTCTCTCTCACGTAATAAACGTCAGTATACGTGCCGTTCGTTCGCGTTACATTTCATATGATATGATTCCCCTTTGTGTTGCAGCAAGATTCGTATAGTCTTTTGAAGAAATTGTACAGAAAATATTGTAAAAAGATACCGTATTTATTAACCCGTTTTAAATAAAAATTTTTTTTCAGAATTGGCGGCTGAAAATCTACGTTTTAGTTATAATTTAGTGAAGAACTTCTGACTCAAAGTTTATGAGAGAATCTTATAAGTTTCAGGAATTTTAAACTGCTGTAAAATAAAATGTCTTGTTGTGGCACAAAGAGTTTATTTTCTTGTCTATCCACTCGACGCTTTCGGTTTGCAAACCGGTGGCCTACGCGCACAATTTCGAACTGGACAACGAAGATCGGTGAAATTATATTAACAAAGACAAATAGTCGCGTTCAAATGGAGATTATTCTAGTTTTTGTTTATCTTCCAGAGAATGCAGTGGTCACTTGTCTTCGTATTTTACCCTTTCCTTTTTCCCAAATTTCATCGATCGTTTCATCGTCACTAGATCTGCGATCTTCAGATGGAACGATTGCCAAATTACTGATGGCAATGCACAGGAACGTACGTATTATTTAAATTGAACAAGCCTTAATACATAAAAGTAATCAGCCTTGAAGAGTTCTTTTTACTTTGGATTTACGTCTTTTCCTGGGTACTGGCCTTCAGGGTGTGAATGTAATTTAGTAATACGCTGACAATTCGACAGTTTGGACTATTATGAACAGACGACAAATTGCGCGGAGGGCCCCGGATGTGCGATCTTGACAGATGTATCGCCACAGGACCTGAATCATAAAACCTAAAATCACGCATGAGAGCAATGCATTCGTATAGGCTGATATCGTCTTTCGGCGTTACTATTAAAGGCGATGTAGTTTGTCTTGTCCCGCGTTTGCTAGTTTGAGCAATGAATACATTCCATACTTAAGTTATGCAGTATTTTTCAAGTATTTTCTAAACGTTCGATGAAAGTCTGATTCCCACCAATAACGTCACGGAAATATAGATGACGCGAAGAGTTTAGTTTCCGATAGCGCTGAAGTAGCAAGAAAGGCGATTCGAGCCGAGATCTACGAGTCGAGCACCCGCGTTTCCTACAAATCGCGCGAAATGACGAAAAACAGCTAACCACGAGGAGCTTAAGGACCGACGCTTATAATTTAATAACAGACTACTAATATAACGTATAATGTAATTGTATTGTAATACGGTATTGTAACGCCACATCTAAAAATCTACTCGTTTTTTTGTATGTGTACTAAGCATAATCACTTGTCAAGGCGTTCCGACGAAATGGAACACCAAAAAACTTGAGGCGGGAATTTTTCGTCGGGCGCCAAATCGCGAATCCACGAACGTACTCGGAGGCAAGTCATCGTAGTCGGGTGTTCGCGTAGAGTCAAGCAAATCTATAACCAAAAAAAAGAAAGAAGCGTATTTTAAAAATGCCGCGAGTCATACTTATTTCCTAAAATGATTTCGTACTCCTCTCGCCGCACTGCGACGTCGTGAAGAACAAAAAAAAAAACTTTTTCATTTCGGTCGACGAATGACTTGGCTGCGAGTCGATGTCACATTTTTTACTTTCGCCATCGACTAACCTGCGCGACAAAAACCAGAGAAGAAAGAGATACAGACGATATGTATGAAAATGCAAACGGGATATAACAAAGAAAAAAAGAAGAATCTGACTACCCTAGATAGATAGTATACTTAATAAATGAATAATAAGAAAAAAGTAAAATATAAATATTATATAAATAAATATATGAAAGATGATGTGTATTGTAAGATATTTAATACCGACTTGTTAGACACACTCGATGATGATGACGACGATGGATGAGCATGAGGAGGACGGCGATATGCGATTACGGTATCGATGTAACGATGAAGAAATGCGACAAAAACAATGCGGATAATAAGACGTGCGACAAGGTGGAGAGAACGAAGCGAGGGACCCCTATACTATTCGCGCTGTAATATAGAGCCATACATACTCCGTTACCAACTAAATCGATGTGTCGATGTACCCGGGCGTGCTCTGGTCGTTAAAGGTCTCGTCCAAACTCAAATATCCCGAAGACGCTTTTTCGAATCGCTAAAAATGCCAAGTTCCTGCCTGACGAATTCTAGCATTGTGCGATTCTGTGACTCCAAGTGGCGTGTGTATGCCCAAGAAAAGGTATCGGTTGGACAGAATAAAACTTAGGTTGTTCCAACTAAAATTTAGTTATAGTAACCAATCGTTTAGTTCTTTTGACAAAACATTTTCTTAGGTGTACTACACTAAGTCACTCAAAATCTGGAGTCGTGTAATGCATTGGAAATATGAAATACGTCAGCAACTTAAGGCAGAAGTAACGAGCATGGCTCGCCCGGCCGCAGCTAGCAATAATAACATTCCAACGCAAATCGCATACGTACTGCGAGGTCTTAATACTGTATGCCGTCGTAAGAGAGATAGAAACAGAATGAGAGAGAGAGAGAGAGAGACCTAAATAGTATGCGAGAGAGAAAGGAAGAAAGAGAAAGAAAGAGAGAAAGAACACTGTCAAATACACGCTCATACACTGCTAACTCTGCGTTTTTGTTATTTATTCGTACTTTGCTCCTTTCCTGTACAACAATCCTCATTTGTATAGCTTTTTTTTCTAAGTTTAATGTTTTCAATCGAATCTCACAAATTTTATAGTTTTTGTTATAAATGTTCAAGATTTTGTTAAATTTTCTACGAAAATAGTTGTTGAAAAAAAATAAATTGTTTTCATTGAATCCCTTGGTTTACTAACATGGCTACTTGTTTATAATTTCTTGTTTGATACCTCCGCAATTTTTTCTTCGATTTGATGACGCACAATGTAATCTTCAGAAGGTGCTTTTTAAGCACATGCAAGGAGTTTTAAGACGAACAGCGTTTACAGAGGAGAGCAGCGATGATCCTTTCGTTCCAGGATGGGCAGACTTCCAAACTTGCATTTCACTGTCAACAGAAATTTGCGAAATCTTTCCTTTGAAAAGGCAGCAGGGCTTTATCGTACAAAGGCAATTCGTTTTGCATATCATAAACCAATATTAGTAGAAAATTGTTATTAATATTTTTATGTAACAGGAGTACGGTTTCCTCGATATTTTATGCATGTTTTAAGGACCTGAAATCAGTTATTATGGATGGGCGGCTACTTTATAGTCCGAGGACGATAATGTACACATTATATGTATCTATGCGCAAGCGCATAGGCATATAACCTTACTTTATCGTCCGTATACCATAAAGCACTCGGAACACATTACGCCCATAACCTCGGAAACCATACTCCTGTTACATAAAATATCGTATGTAACGTGGAACCAAAATTACAGTTTTAGTTCCATGTTACATAATATACTATTATCAATGGTATTATAAAGATGTCACATGAGCTTAAAATGATTGGATTATTTCATGATTTCGAAATTAACGATGCATATTCAAGTGAGGGCGCTCGTTGGTCCGTTGGAAGAGTACTCGTCCGGCAACCGAAAGGACCCAGGTTCGATTCCCGGCTCAGAGAATTTCCCGAGTTCGACTGTCACTTTTTTATTTTTTTTTAAATATTCCAAAAATATTTCTAAATACTTTCAATTGGATAGACAGGATTATAACGTTAAAAGTAAAAAGGGTTCGAAAAAGAATTAATGAATGTTAAAAAAAAATCCATCCTAACTTACTCGTCAAAAGATATTTCCTTCATTACACTGACCGACAAAATTTTACTTTTTGTTTGCCTTTGACAAGCGAAGTATCATTTCGGAAGTATTTTTTCGTGCTGAAAACGATGGCGCAGACAGAATTTTGCTATCATGTCACACTTTGGAGAAAAATAGGGTTAAATGTGACAAAAATAGCGTTTTTGGCCATATTTCGGTTTATTTTGTAGCTGAATGGAATTTATTTTTAACAAGCGAAGTATCATTTCCGACGTATTTTTTCACGCTGAAAACGATGGCATAAACAGAATTTTGCTATCACATCACACTTTGGAGAGAAATGTCGTTAAATGTGTAAAAATCAGCGTTTTTGGTCTTATTTCGGTTTACGCTATTTTTGACACATTTAACCCAATTTTTCTCAAAAATGTGACGTGATGGCAAAATTCTGTTTGCGCCATCATTTTCAGCGCGAAAAAATACGTCAGAAATGATACTTCGTTTGTCAAAAATAAATTTCGTTCTGCTACAAAATATGGTTATTAGCTGCCTTAGTTTTTTCAGATTAATGACAAGCTTTATGTATTTTATTCTTCGAAAACATTAATAAAAGTAAAATTTTCCAATTTAAATAAGAATTTATTATTTCTGATAAATAAATTTCCAAATAATAAAATGTAGAAGCAATTTAATTGTGAATAAACAAATCCGATTTCAATTTTTTAAAATTAAAATTAGCTGGCGAAATTATTTAGCGACCCTGAAAACTACTAAATAAGCTGATATCGTATAAATAATTTTCTTCTTGATAAATTTCACTTTCAAGAGGTTAATGTAATTAATTCAGAAAAAAAATGTTAAAAATTCCAATTATTTAAACATAATATTCTTTCATTTATTTCGGAACATGACTGGTTAGTTTCAATTAATTATTTTACTTTCAGGTGCGTATCGATTGTTTGTCTAATTTTCTTAACCATCAAACATAATCTTAACTCGTGTTTAAGGGTTCCGTCAAACATTCTGCAATAGATGTTAGATATCCTTTTTTGTATTTACAGCACTACATTGTTAATTAGAATTCTTGTAACATTGTGTACAATTGTTACAAATAAACAAATCTCTGTTAAATTGATGATAATAAATATTATTAATGTCAATAAATTTGTCGACAATATCTTATTAATTCGTACATTTTTAATTGTCTGCGATATAATTTATGTAATTTAGAACAATCCAAAGGACAAACCAAATTTATATTTGCGTTGGTAGTCCTTTATATTACAACAGTTTTATGATTATTTATTTTTAATTTAAGATGAAGTATTCAGTAAATGTATCCGTTATTAAAAAATATACAAACAGAAAGTCCAAAAATCCACTTCTTTAGACTTAAAAATAACATCTCTAATTCATTAAAAATACGCGTCTATACAATTATATTTTATTTTATTTTTTACTAATTAAACGAAACACATCTTTCAACCGTTTTTGCACGCTCTTTCCAGTTTTAATTTCTTACCTGTTTTTATTACCTTTTGAACTTTATAATATTAGCATCTGTGAAAGTTTACTTTAGAGACTGTTTGAATTTCAATATTCTAAGTGTGAAAAGAATTTGGTATTTTTTATTTGGAGATATAATTATATATTTATGATATGAGTATTTCAATAAATTTTATTAGTTTTGGGATACAAAATGTGCAGTATATTTCCTATTAATTTTTAATAAAATGTAAACAAATTAGCAAATATTTATGGTCGATATATGAAGCAATCTTGACATTATAGAAAGCAATTGCCAATGCTGTTGATATGCTTAAATGTACAATATATTTAAAACATTACATTTTTTAATTCAGTACAACAAAGCCTGTGTCAAATACAATACATTGTGGAATTCGCATACAGTATTGAATTCCACATACCTGAAGTTTCATTGGTAACACGTGTTATTGTCATGTATTCTTCATCTACTATTCAAAATGGTGAATTATATATGTATTTTATTCACCTACTATAGAAATTGTGTACACCACCTAACAATAATATACGTAAATAACGAGACAAGTTTCTAGAATCTCTGTAACGTATATAAAGTCAATACCACACAAATTGTTCGAGTATATTATAAGATTTGTGAGTATAAGTATACTATAATATTTTAAGTTTTAAAGTAATACGTGTAAAATACCGAAATACAGGTATAACGTATATAGGATGAAGGCCTATATTTGATATATTCTCGGATAATTATCAAAATATTAAGTTGTGCTTTGCATCTCTCATTACCGGAATTAATTGATGATTTTTAAAATAAAAATTTAGGAAATTTTAATGGCAATATAGTTTTTTCCCAAATTTTGAATGTTGGAAACTTTTTTGCGAAAGTGATAGTAGGTGGTTCGTTACAAATTACATAAGAATATTGTCTTCTGTAACTTTAACCTTCTGAACTACTAAGCGACAATCTACTAAGCTAATTTATTAGTTACCGGCTTTGTCAATTTTTGGGACGTCAGTTATGTACTCGGTACTAATTTTAACAAGATTCAAAATGGCAAACTCCTACGTTCAACAGAATTGCTCATGATATTATTTGAGTGTAGTGGCATACAATTTTTCCATATTCGATCTTAAAAATAAACATTGTTACGTCCTTCTAGACGAGGTAACCACCACATTTTTCTATGTCTAAAATAAAATAACTTAATAACTAATCAATTTTACTTCTATGTCGTCCTATGCATCAAACTGGAGGTTTGTACCGTTTCACTGAAACACTAATTTATTCATTTGAGTGTTATAAAAAGTATGTAATATTTCCCGTGTGATATTAAGAACAAGTGTTTTTTTTTAAATTTTTAATATAAATACCACAATAAGAATTCATTTTTAGTTCAAAATTCTGTAATTGAGAAATTCTACGGGAATCCCCCCGTCGTGCTTTTGAAATACGCTTTCAATATGACGTCAAAATTTACAACTGCTTTTGGATTGTACTTCTCAACTACGAATGCACGTAAGTTATAATTCGAAAATCTCAAAACCTTGTAATCTATTGCAAATTTATACACTTCTGAATGGAAAATTTTGAAATTCTCTTGGACCTAAAACTCTCATATATTACTCTGGCCTTTCACATAAATACACAGTACTTGATAGAATTTTCACGCGTACCTCGTCATTTTCTCGCTAGCTCTTGGACAATACTTGGCATTTTCATTCCTGATTCAGGTGATGTAGGCTTTTAGGTCTGAAAATAAAATAAAATTTAAAGGACTACTTCTGAATAACATTTTATTTCAATATGCAATGATGGTTGTTACTGAAATATATAATACTATATAAATATTAAAAAGATAAATGAAAATCCATGAAGACTATGATTATCCTTGGTAAACTACATGAAGATCTTAAACTATGTATTTAACTAGAATTTCGTAAAATAAAGAATCTGAAAGTATCAACTATTGAACAAAATGGGTTCTTTATTTCGCATAATTGAATGAAATGAAATAATATAATATCAACACGGTTTGGAACTAATGAACAATGAAAACCTCAGAATGTAAATTGAGGATTTTCAAGGTTATTTTCGTTACGAGGGCGTAAAATAATCATCTATGCCCACAGGCGTGGTCGAGGGGCGATGAAGATGTCAAATTAAAACTTGAAAGAGAGGAAAACTCGATTTTAACCCGTTTCTTGAATTTGGTGGCCATCTTGAATCAGCCATCCTGAATCTCGTCTTACTAGCATTCATATCTTTTAGTATAACTATTTATGCCACCAGATACAGAGATCTAGCACGATCGGAATACGGATTCCTGCTAAAAAGTACAATTATTTGAAAATATAATTCACAACTTTTTTAAGTTTAAGCCGCCATTGTGAAAAACTGATTTATTGATTCTTTCCCGAAAAATGAACGCCGTGAACAAAAGGTAAAATTTAGGTCATTCAAGAAGAAACGGGTTAAGTTTAAAATTCGATTTTACCTAAGAAAAAGGGGACGTAAGATAGCATTTCAGAAGCCCGTTTCAATTTGTTGTAAAATTTAAAAACGAAAAGTAACGCCGAGGCATTTCCTGATACATGAGTCCTGGTATTTCGAAACACATAAATCAAATAATTTTGTTGCAACAAATTATCGCTAAACAAGAATGGTGTAAATGGTGTATGGTGACAATATTAAGAAAAGCAGCTTTAAGGGTAGCCAACCAAACACGAGGAAAAGTTCTGCAGTTCTGAATTATTTCTTTAATTTTTCATTGTGTTTCATGTATATTTGTTTCTATATATATATGTTTCCAGCATAAATTAAAATTTTCACTTTAAAACTCAAAAATACATAAATGATAAAAAAAGAAATGTACAGAGGATTGAAAAATTATTAATAGACAACATGCGTGTTTTTATCTGCAAATAGTTTTAGGAAAAAAAGTGTAAAAGTTAAAAAGAAATGCAGATATCATAAATTGCTACAGTCATCCTTATATAGTTAATCCAGAAAATAGTTTATACTTTACTGTTTGTTAAGTTAAATTTCACATCAATTACACAACTGAAGTTATCGTAATTTACTTAAAACATGAAATTTAGTGCATTAATTGCAATTTAATTTTAAAATTTTACATACTGAAGATAAAGAGGACAATTTATTATCGCAGATTCTGAGATTGGCCATAAATTTTAAGCACACTATAATGTATGCACCTGAAAGAATAAATTTTATTTTCCAAAGAAACCTATGTAATTATTCAAAATATGTGTAGACCTGAAAGTCCACGATTTTGTAATTTTGAGGGAGCATTTGTTCTTTTTTTATATAAAGTTTTTGTGGTAAAAAAAAAACAATATGTTAGAAATTTGTCCGTGTAACTAAACAATTGTTTATTAAAATCACGTTGGTCTACTTGTAGACATTTATGTACTTATTTAAAAGATTCAGTTGATACGTTAGAAGTGTTTGAATGTAAAAAAACGAATGGGTAATACAAACAATGTTTAAATTTTTGGTTTGCTTTAAACGAATTACGGGAGTTTAACAACATCCTTTATTATATTACATGATTATCATGCAATTCGCAATCGTATCACGATGATGAATGTATATTTTATTCTAGCTAAATCAGTTTGGTTGTTCTGGTTATCATGATTGATATTTAAAACAGAAACGATTTAGATTATTTCATAATTTGTCACTGTCAATCCTTAAAATGTATGTTTATTATATGTGTGATTTGATATTTTATCTGAACTGGGATGAAATAAATATCATAAAACAATACAAAACTTTGTACTTGTAATTGCAGCGGTTAATAATTATAAATAACAGCATGAGTCAAAGAGACAAGTTAGTTCATTTACCAGATCGGTGATTCAATCGATAATCACACAAGGGGGCTAACAAATAGCGTCAAAAAATCGCAGCAGCCCACCATTTTTTTCATTCATCTTTTCAAATAGATGACTAAGTCAACCTCTCTTTCCTTTTCAGAGTATTCGGAACTTCGAGTGTTTGATCTGAAAATTACGACTCTATTCCGTAAGCGGCCATTATATAGATTTCACTTCCCTTTTCTGTCGTTTTCCCTTTCAAATCACATTTTTTCTTACATAAAATAGTAAATATCTTTATATCTCAAAACAGAAATGTGATCGTCAATGATTTAAGAAAATGCACGAGAAATATTTCATAGATTATTTTTTATAATAATATTTTTAATATAAATAAAAATGTATGTAAATCAGAGAATGAAGCTATAAGCGATATAATAGTAAAATGAAACTGACTTGTGTACCGCAGCATCAATTGTAATGCAATTTTTAAAATAATTTTAGAATATTTTTAATAAAAACCGTAAGATAAGAAGAATGCTTTCTAAAATCATTTATAAAATTCCAATAATAATACAAAATCAAATAAGCATGTTTATAATCAAGGAATAAAAATAAGACTAACTTGCTCAGTCTAATAAAGAATAGTAAAGATATTTGAATCCGTTGGAAAATACTTTGAATCCCATTGAGTGCATCACTTATATTGTTCTTAATTAGGAATAGGTTATTAACTTCAAACGACTGCTTTAAAGAAGTATATTTCCTTACATTGAAAATTGTCTCCGAGTTTAGAGAAATCGAAATATTAGAGAAAAGAAACAAATTCGTCTATAGTCTTTGACCATGAAGAAGTTAAAAATCATTACAAAACAAAATGACAAAGCAAATATTGATAAAATTCTCAAATGGTATTACCTGTATGTGATACAATATATAGATATTGAGATCGATGTGACAAGCCAGTTCAATAAACATAATGTTTCCCATACAATCTGTGAACAGTTCTCTGACAAATTCCGTGAATAAAAGAATCAATTTTTGAAGTTTTACTCAGACTTTCGATCACCTCATCATTACTTACATTCATTCCCAGCATTGAATCTGGAGTAGAAGTTATTCTCATTTGATACCCTTATTAATATCTCTCCATGAATGTAACATTTGAATATTTTTTATAAAAATGGAACGTGTTAATAATACATGAAACCCGGATCATAATAAATATACGAATTAAAACAAGAATTAAGAGCCAAAACCATGGGTACAGGATGTAATAAACAACCGTGGATCTCCCATTAGACTCGTCGAACGGATCACCCATACAGAACCAGAATTTTACAAAAGAGTAAAAAGTACACGAGCCGCCATTCTGGCGAATATCTCCCATGAGAGTTCGTCGAATTGACGAATACTGAGAGTACGATATGTCAACAGATTATGGTCCATGTTGCATTAAATTACAAGCTTCAAAATTAGCGACAATAGCAACTACATACGTATATAAAGGTAAAGACATAAATTTACTAACAGAAAATACCTGAATCAACATTGTCCACCAACGACGTGCGTAATATTGATCAATAACATAATTGATGAAGAAAATGTGTAGCCGAGTTAAAGAAAGTCTTTGAAACGGGCTTAAATTATTACCGACGTACGAAATGTAATATATTCTCAACAATACTTAAGACGTTAAAATTTTTGCTTTCAAGCAAAATGAATATGATTCGCACCAATGATAGGCATAAAGTAGAATATTAATATTGAATTTATATGTGATAGAAATTTATGGTAATTTATACGATTATCAAATATGAACAGAATTTGTCCGTTAGCTTATTAATGAAGAATCTTGTTAAATAGGAAATTTTTTTTACAATAATTCATGCGTACCAATTACTAAATTTTGTATTTTATCTAATCAAACGCTTTCAACCATAAATATCTACAAAATTTAAAAATTAAATGTTTTTTTTCGGAACGATAATATACGTTGTTATTTTCCGAATTTGATATTACTTTAAAAAAACTTTATTAGAAATGTCTGATTTGAGTAAGAGAAATTTAAAAAAAACATCTTACTGACCATAACCTTTAACCTCATACACAATTTCTTCACCCTTTGAATCCCGGTGGTTTCTCTCAGGGAACACCTTTTCTGCTAGATAATTTCTTTATAAAAATTATTTTAAAAAGTATTTAAAAATATTGGTTAATTTTTCTAGTAGCTAAGGTATTTGTCTACAATATTATACCACTCTTATTGAAATTTCATTTGTTGTAAAAATGTGTTAAATAAACAAACACTAAAAAGATGCAGTTTTGTGGAACAGAGCGTTTTCCAGCTTATTTCAGTTTCGATTTTCATGGCAATTTTTATTAAGAGGGTTTTCTGGTCGCTGATGTTGAATGCGTGGTCGGATTTCCAAAATTCAAAATGGCAGTACAAGAATTGTAAAAAATAATATGTATTTATGCGTGCGCGAAAACGTTTATTCGGAGATATTTCGAGCCTCCGAAATACGTATATGTAATGCGTTTTGAATTTTGAAAACTCTGAGATGGCAGATTCAAAATTTGCTAAAACTATTTTTGAAGATTTTTGAGATACTACAATTTAGCCAAAAAATTGTACATTAGGTATTGCCAAATTTGTGTGCTTACCATATGCTTGGCATAACCCACAGCTAACGACAAGGACGTAGTAAGCTTGTAGCTCCATTTTTTTTTATTTTTTATAGCCCTTTTTTTATATTTTTTTATATTAATTTGTTTTTCTTTGAATATTTTTTATACCTTTTTTATTTTTTCTTTCTGAATATTTTTTGATACATTTTTATTTTTTTTAATATATTTTGATACGTTTTTTAAAATTTGTTAATGCTCCTTTTGTTTTTGATTTTTGAATAAATGTTAAATACATATTACGAATTATCTACATAATTAGAAAAATTTAACTATTACTCAATATCTTAAATCAAATTCTTAAAATTAACCAAATTAACTGGATTTACCGACTTACAAAAGGAGATCCTGTTTACTGACTCGCAAAATTGTCAAAAAGACAATAATTGCATGGAAATGTTAACTGTTATTTATTGAATTAACTGTTTAACTCAAACATATAAATTGTATCATATTGCTACCCATTTTAAATTCTAATTTTTGTTACAGAATGAACATTTAAGTAGGAAACTTTTCAAAACTATTGTCAATATATTGATAATTAAATGAATTATAAAATTTGTCTGATTAAAATATAAAATTTATTACTCTCGAAACTATCAAATCATTTCAATTTTTAAAATATGCAATCATATTAGTGATCAATGACCCCGAAAACACCCGAGCATCCGATTTCTCCAAATTGCAGCTCGATAAATAAACTTTAAACACTTCTTTCAGCCATCTTGAATCCCGCATTTTTATTTTGGCAAATCAAAGTTCAAATTCGTAACCAGCATCATCGACAACCTTGGAGTAGTAGTATTTCAGGTATTTTCTTTGTAAACAAAAGTGTATAAGAAGTTATTATTATTCTAGAAAATACCTTACCTATATTAGAATTTTCGAAAACGGATGTGGAATTTTTTCAAGCTCAAACATTTCGAAAATTACAAGGCATGTATCAGATTACTGGCATAAACGGAAAATAGTACACTACGATACAAGTGAAGTAAATGATTTGCGCACGAGTAAAGCGAGTCAATTATGTTATTTTGTATAATTCATGAGAGAAATTTTTCGTTAATGATTTGAATATATGAAGTACTTCATACAATATTTTAGAGTGCAAAGTATGGTGCGCAAATATAGCTCTTTACGCATTAAAAACAGTGCACGAAATTGAATTTCGCATATGGAGTTGAAAGAAACTTTTTCTAATATTTGATAGTACCTGAGAGAGCCTTTGATTCTTTTTTCACAATAAAGAAAACGCAGAAATCACTGAAACGGATACAGATGGGAATGATGTCCGACGACCCCCAAACGTTAATTTAATATTTTTATTATTAAAATAAATCAATAATCAGAAAGAATATAAAAAATAATTTGAAGAGTACAACATGGCATCCCTGGTGTGAAACGCATTTAGACAATAGTTCATATTATAAGCGCTAGAAGGATGAGTTTTAATATTAAATCCAATAGTATGCGATTCATAAAATTGTTAGGATGATGACGGATGAATTATTGCGCTTATAGACGTGAATTGATATCCCAGTTACGTCATATCTTTGTTTACCTTTTCACAATTAGTAAGAGGACCTTATTACCGAGAAAAACATAATTGTTTACTTAATTATATTGACATTGTATATTGCTGCTCGAAAGTTCGTCCACTGTCAATCAAAGGCGGCGGCGAATTTTCGTCATTGACAAATTGTTTCATATTGCGCTTGCCGCGTCTCGCGATTAGCATTTCTCAAATAATAGTCTTACACATTTCAGGGTGTAGATTTCTTAATAACCAAAACAAAATCTTATTTCGTATGCGTGTAATAAATGTAAAATGCTCTTCTACCTGTAAATGATATAATGAAAATATGTCGTATTTGGCGACATCGGTCGAGAAATATTTGTATTTGTTACATATGTATTCAAATAATTTTTCTAAAATTGTAAATACATACTGCTAATTTGAATCGGAGTTGTAAGTAACGGAGGTAACAAAAAAGGATGTGAAATTTACTAAATTATAAATCCAACAATTGACCCTTAAAGCCAGAAAATTCAGAGATATTTTTGAACAATATTTAAAAAAAATTAAATCGCAATAATTGATCTCTCTTAATCTGAATCCGTGAAATTTTCGCCAAATGCGTCAGCGAAAACAATTTTCGTTGGTACATCAGTCAATTTCACTGTTTAACCAGTTGATTTGACTATTTAACCAGTCGAAATATTATATTTACTGAAACTCCTGCAGAACTGAACCCTAATGCCCACTATTTCACTGGTTATTTAGTTTTATATTCCTTTAACACCGAACACTGAATATAACCAGTGATTTGCTTTTCATCCTACATAAAACTGAACATCTATATACAATTTAAATAAAGTAGTTTTTGAGAAGTTTTTTCTAGCCCAAAAAGTTTTTATACGGAGAATGTAAATAAATGTTCTGTGTTGTTTTTTGCATTTTATAATCGCATTTGAGTTCCACAAGTTGCCCATGCAAGTACGAAAATTATGATACTATAGAGACGCCACCGACAAATTGAGTAATAGCGATCTGCTTCAGATCTAATAAATGTTTATCATAATTGTTCGTTTTTAAACAGTTTTATAACCTTTAAAATTGTATCCAGGTGCTACTATGTAGTTTTAGGGGAATGTACAAAGTTATATTAGCTAAGTTTGTATTTGAGATTTTGCTTAAATTTACTAAATAGATTAATTATACTAGACAATTTGCTTCTATTTACCAAAAGCAACACGCGAAACTATTAAGTGTTTATGGCAATTAAAATACTTTTAATAGCTTTGTGTATTATTAAGATGAGTAGAAGCTCAGTCGATTTTAGTTCATTTCGCGTAATTGATCAGTTAGTAAGCACTATACTCCATCTAAAATCACGTGACTTCATTTCACTGATTTTAGTCCAATTCACTGAATTAATCAGTAAACAGACACCTTTTGCCAGTGAAAACCACTGATTACAGGCACAAAATATATGGTTTGATTACAGTGATTTTAGTGAAATTCGCCTAATCTATCAGTTAGTAAACACTATATTCCAGCGAAAAGCACGTGATTTCATTCCACTGATTTCAGTCAAATTAAAACGGCAGAAATGTGATTTCATTTCAATGATTTTCCAGCCAGTTTAGAAGAGTTGAAGTCAGTGTCTAATAGATGATTCACAGTGATCACAAATGCGCTTTGTGAATTAGCGACTATGAACTGTCAATTAGTAGTTTTTCGCTGGTTCAGATTAAGAGAGGTTCTCGCTGTTATATTATAAAGGGTAGTATCTGAAGCTATATTTTTTCGTTTATATACCATACTGTGTCGGATGAATATATTTTGCTAAACAATTAACTTCTTAATGTACATAATTACATTACACGCATCAAGCATTACGAAATATTGAATTTCAATATAAGGTTTTTATTCATTTCATTGCTGAATCCAAACAATAAGTTATTTGCTCAGAAACGCGATTAAACTTCATCCGAATAAATTGAACATAAATCTCAAGACGACCTATTTTTCTTGCGGAATAACGAGAAATAATACGTTACATAATACAAACAGACCAAAATGTTTTTAAAAGGGTTCGGAAAGTTCTGCGAGAGAGAGCTTCGACCGCATGAATGAGGACATACCGCATAATGAAAGTTGGTTACAATGCGGACGATTTGTCGGCGATTAGGTGCGGATTAGGAACCGTTCTTTTTCGACGAATTACTCGTAGAAAATGAAAAAGATTGTCATTTCGTTGAATTTGCTAAACCTCGCAACTCTAAAAGTTCGTAAGCGGCAGTATTATTCAGCTTCATGTGATACATTATAGGCATAGAAACGCGTAATAGCCTTAATTACGATGCTTGAGTACGCCTACTGGATTGATTAAAGCGTAGAGCCATTTTCGACATGAAGTTTTATTTTTACTACAAAAAAGAGGCAATAACAAAATAAATGCCGCTCTGTAGGTAACTAAAACAGAAGATTAAGGACAGCTTCACGTCCTAATATTAAGCACCACCTACTGAAATTGGTAGGTAAAAGCTCTTGCGTGATTCAAAGTCCAAGGCCAAACGAACCTTCACAAATTTTCTCTTTGTGCACTTATTTTGACGGCGCGTGTGCCTTACAAATGCAGCCGGCTTTTCCACAGGAAGGAAATGGGAAATGGCTTCGCCGCCTTTCGCGCATTACGCATTTCTGACGCTTTCTGCAGTTTCCCGAAAATTTGACCTCGCGGTCATACAGCTGCAACAATTTGTTTGTTGATCTCCCCAAAAAAAATTACACTGTATCGATCATCGGAGCATTGGTGAATACAGGACATTACCGAAAATTACTTTCACAATACCAAGTAACATTCGAGGTACTGTCCAGATGTTTCCGTAATTTGGATGTTAATACTTTCTGCAATTGGTTTGGAAATATGTCAACATTTCATCGTTAGATGGTCGTTTGATGGAAGCCGAACGAATATTATGTAGTTTGAAAACTGAATAGCTATGAAAAAGCCTGACTTGTAATAATGATCCGACATTAATCATAAGGGTAAAAGAAAGAAATCATAAAGTTATTCGACCGTTTGATTTTCTACGGTTACAGCATTTGCCTATTTTCTTTATAATGCGAAAACATTTTTTTATTGTTCATTTTTCACATTGTTACTTTCTTTTGTTTAAATTAAAAAATAAGTCTTACTCGTTTCGATACATTTTATAGTTTATATATTTATTTTTTTATAAGTTTTTCAGTCATCATTTTTAGTACCCATGCAAAATCCTACAGATTAGAAATTGTTATTGTTAATAAAAATTTCAGATGAGTTTTTTTTCATTTAATGGATTCTTTAACTGAATTCGCTTGATTAAAACCAATAAAATTACGTAACATTTACATGAAAATATGTTCATAACATAACCTGCATTAAATAGCATGGCTTATATTATTTTTAAAATTGTAATTACGATAATCCACGTAAAAGGCGAACAAAAATTATAAACATATAATTAGTATTAAATGTAAACAAATTATTACAAGTAAGAAAATCGTACAGTTCATTGGACAAGTAGAGCTAAAAATATATACTGACGTTAAAGTAAAAGTCGAGAAATATTAAAAATTTAATGACTACTATATCTCTTCAATAATAGATAATAGCTTGTTAGAACCGCGTAATAAAAAGGCGTTGAATACTAATTATATTTCGTGATAATTTTGTTAGTCTATCGTGATTTACCAATATCTATAAATTAGACTTAAATGTCTTTTAAGTTTTAACACTAAGTGCTTTAAACCATTTTACTTTCTAGAACATAAAATTAAAAGTCAGGATTTTAGTCAAGAAAATTACTTTCATTTTTATGTATTGAACGGTTTGGAATTTCCTAATCTGAAGTTAAAACTGTATGGATAAAAATTACAGTCTCTTGATGACATTAATTGGCTATAGACATTTTTGTGTCAATATTGTTTAAATATTTGACGCGGATACATAATATTTACTAATTTATTTTCCTGACATTGTGCAGTACGGCAGGGAACATTTCCATTTTCATGTATATTTAAAACTTAACATAATTTATTACTATAACTTAACAATTTAATATAATTTTGATATATAAGGTACATTGTGGAGTTATATTATATGTACGTTAGTGGGCTTAATGTCCTTTTTCTTATTCGCTGTGTTCGCAGGAGGCGGATATACGATCATGGTAATATGTCAACTTGACAACTATCATTTAATATATATAAATAATTATATAATGGCAATATAAAGGTGATAATAAATTTTATTTATTATATTAAGAATATAAACACTTCCTTATATGATTATGATAATCAATATTTCTTGAATTACAAAAAAAAAATTAATCCCAACTAATACTGATGAATTTATTTGATCTTTCTTAAACGCACTCTGAGTAAAGAAATATTGACAAAAAATATATGAATGTATGTAAATTGAATATTTTAGTTGATTTAAAAGTTAAAGATCCTAATTAATTGAAGATATTCGATGTGTTTTCAAACATCCTTTTTTATATACCACATCTAAATGTTAATTTAAAATTAGTTCTATTTACTGAATTTATTAATGTATAAATGTACAAATTAAAATTAAACCTGTTTATAACTATCTGGAGTTCTGTTATACGTAATAAATACCAGGTATTTATGGCCGAATAAGAATAGTCAATAATAAAATCGATCGTGAATCATATTTATGATATATAACATTGGTTACATTTATTAGAAAAATTGGCTAGATCGATTATCCGAGTCAAATGATTACATTTTCAAATGGTTACATTTATTATTATAATTTTAGTATTATCCTAATTCTTATCATAATTTTATTTTTTGATTGCCTTTGACAATCGCAATATTATTTCCGAAGAGGATTTTTCGTGCTGAAGAAGATAGAACAGAATTTTTCACGTACCATTTTGGAGAAAAATGAAGTTAAATGTGTCAAAATGTGCGGCTTTGGCCATATTTTGATTGTTTCTATGGCAAAGAAAGTTATATTTTGACAATCGCTGTATTATTTCCCAACGAATTTTTTTTACGATGTCTAATCCAAAATTTTAGACGTTGCGACTTAATACCAAAAAGTACTGACAAACTTCACGGCAAAATTTTGTACATTTGGGCATTAAAGGGTTAAACGAACTTATTACAACACTAATCAATATTTTAAAGCAATTTTTACTAGTTCGAGGACAGACCACAAGTTTTGTTAATACATACCATTGATCAATAAAATTTCCTTGTTATAGATATTCAGAATCGAAGGACCGGCAGAAATTTGATACATAAAAATAATAGAAATATCCCAGTATGTCCATGGAGCGGAAGAATATAGTAACATTTACAATAGGATTTTTCCCTCTACCGGATCGCTCTTATAAATTATCTTTATTCTAGAGTCTTGTGTGTATATTATATTTGCACCCTAGTAAAGATTAATAGCATCAGAAACTGATAGAATAGTATCATTGTAAGGATCATATGTGTATTTAGTTTTTCTCTAAACCCTGAAAAGTATAAGCCTCAAGCTTATATTGTTATTTCAACTATCTTTGTAATCCTCACAATGACACGATTCTGTCAATGTAGTTGTTGTATTATAACTATTACTCTTTTTCGGTCCCCTTTTATTGCAAGCGCCGTTTCTCTATTTTTGAAGTGCAAATTTTGTAAGTTAATACAATGAAACTGGCTTATTTTAAATCCAAAATAATTTGTATTCATTATCGTAATATAAAGTAAAACTTATCTCTGCAAATTCACCCAAAGGTATGTACACAGAATAACATGTTATTTCTTACAAAAGAAAATGTTTATTCAGGCAAGAGTTAACCTAAAAGCGGATTATACAATGCCTTATTATGGAAATAATTTATTAAGTTACAACAACAAAAAGCAACAACACAACTACTTATATTGTTGAGTAGTAGTACTTGATTCCATAACGGAACCTTGGGTAATCAAGTGATTTTTAGGCTCTGAGACCGCCGGCTACGTGAATCGCCTTAATTGGGCCAAGTCGAGGTTAACGGGGCATCTTTTTCGGTAATCGCTCTTATCGGGCCATTATTTCTAAGGGCGATTGCTTCAGGAGCGGAAATACTGTCCATCCTAAATGGTTACTACTCTCTCGTGACGAGGAACAAAGGCAACCGCCAAGGTTCTTTGCAGGTATAGATTATTTGAGTCGTCGATTACTTGAAATCAATAGCCGTCTCCAGATCATCTTGAAGTTCAGAATTCTAGAATCATTGACGAGCAACAGCGTTTATGAATTGTATTACTAGTTTTATGAAGTAAACAAAACACGATTGGTGCATGAAAGCGAGTTAGATAGTGAGAGTAGCATAAGAAGAGGGAATTTAAAGTGATTTGGTTTGAATGGACCAATACATATTAATCAGTTCATTCCCCTTTTTATTAGTTTCTCACTTTATATTTAGAATGAGTCATGATATTGAATCGCAGATTGCGCACTTTTTCACGTAGACGATTACCAATCAAATCGACCTTCCGACTTACATCGATATACGCGGAGGTGGAATGTGAGAAGAAATTTACATGCGGCAATAGTGTGTGCTTATCGGCTACTTGAAAGTTTCTTAGGTGCAGCGGCCGCTGGCACGTGGATCGAGTCGCATTTTCAAGCAATTCGAAAAGCTATAAATAACGGGACTATTGGATTATTCGCTAGCGAACTATTGGAATTCGGCCTAGCGAATATTACAAATCTATACTTGCATTCTTTAACTTACAAACATGTAATCTTAAATGTACTATTGATAACATAGGACCACAAACAAAAATTGGTTTCGAGATCACTTAAATCAGAAATAGTGGATCTTGTAGATTTTTGGCCGCTAAAAATGAATCCGTTATCGCGTCAGGATTTTAAGCTATCTGATCTGAAAAGTATTAAAAAATATACTTTTTGGCAATTTGAGGTTAGGATACGTGAAATATCTGACCAAAAATCTATGACATCCAGTACCTCTGATTCAAGTTATCTACCCTAAAAAATTGTTTTGCGGTCCTGTGTAATTAATCACTGAAGGTACCTCTCGAAAAAATCACACAAAACCGCAAACATTTTTTTTGTTTTTTACACAACTTGAATCAGAAGTGGAGAATCCAACAGATTTTTGGTCGCTGAAAACGAATTCTTCATCCAAGTTAACTCATCGTTTCAGATTTTTCACATACCCTAACCTTAAAATGCCAAAAAGTGTATTTTCTGATCTCATTCATCCTGGCATGATGGGCCAAATCGAATAACGGATTTGTTTTTAGCAGACAAAAATCTATAAGATCCACTATTTCAGATTCAAGTGATCTCGAAACACAATTTTGTTGTGGTTTTGTGTAATTGTCCAGAAAGCATAATACATTCATAATGGTTCATTTAATTTTTTTCGGCCAAAAATTGCTTTACTTTCATATCTCGTGCCCTGCATCCTAATACTGGGTCAGCCCACTCATGTTCGATCTCACAATGTTGCGAGGTAAATATTTCCAAAAGCCCGCCAAATGAAACTTCCCGATATTGAAAGATACATTTTACATTATATAATTTGTCTACATCTAGCATAAACAGTTAGTGTAGGGTTGTTTGACGCATCAATTAATGAAAATTATGTATCAAATAATTTTAACATTAGTCAACATTATTAACCAACATGTGGACCTGTAATTGCAATTATTATCAATAGAATTGATTATTACGTGGGATCGCATTAATTTATTTCGACAAATAGACATCTGTAGATAGCATCATCATCTAACACACTGATAGAAATTTCTCTAGCAATTTTCTGAAATAGTAACTGAAGTTTTTTACTGTTACCGTTTCAGAATTTTACGAAACAAAATTAAGAAACATTCTCAAAAAATTAGGAAAAAATTTCAGAAAATTACCACAAAATTTCAGAAAATTACGAAACTATTTCAGAAAAATACTAAACTCTATTTAGTAAAATTGTGAAACTGTAACGATAAAAAACTTCGGTTACTCTTTCAGGAAATTACTACAGAAATTTTTAACAGTGCAGAATCAAAATTTTTCAAGGTTTTTTCTGAACTTAAATAAGAACTATTAAACATATTACTAATTAGCCGATATGTATGATGGGTGAAAATCAAAAAGTTGAAAACTCTATTGCGGTTTAAAAAAAATGGCTATGATAAATTAATGCAAATAATGTTTTTTCTGATTATATTAATTGTCATAAGTGATAAAAAATGTTTATGCGAGGTGAAATAATCAAGGAAAATTTGTAATAAATATCTTTTAACACTATTGTGACACGATTCTTTCCGCAATTTGACACAACTTTCAACGCTGTAACTTTTGTTCCAAACGCCGTTAGAAAAAATTGAAATAAGTCAAAATCGATAGATTTTGACCTCCTCTTTCAAATGCCATGGTGAGAATCAACCGGCGATTTCAAAGAAAAAAGTTTTGATCAGTTTTTTGAAAAAAAGTTTGTTTTTTCGAGGTTTCTTTGCAAGAATCGCAATTTTTGATATTGAAAATGGCAATGTTGACCATTGCAAAAGGCACTAATCGCGTCTTTTGGCTCAGCGCCTTCTTCTCCCGCCGGATTTTTGTCGAAACACTAAGGCGGCTTCAAGATGGTGTCTGCAGGTTGTAATTTTGTATCTTCTTGCACAAATATCGATTATTTGACCGTGTAACGGATGAACTCAAAGTGCCGGCTAAAATACACGATATCAACAGTTATGAATCAGTACTTTTTCGGTATAATATTTAGCAAGATATGAGGGATTTAGTAACTCATTCGAATTGCCGACCTCGCTTCGCTCGGGCGTCAAACTCGCCCTCGTCGGCAAATACCTATTTTGCTCCCTAGTTGCACAATGTACTATTTTCTACCTGGGTTGAAATTCCAACAGAACCAATAAAAACACCAACAAATAAAGGCACATGGAAAATGGTTTTGCTTTAAAAATAAAATAAACCGCCGAAATCTGATTTATATGCTGATTTCCGCTGATCATTGGCCACAACTCCTGGATCTTCACCAAAATTATCAGCAGGTATGATCTGCAAATTACTTGCAAAAACTATTGACACCTGGGAAGAAATCACATTCATAATATTTATGTACTCATTTTTTGATAATGTAAATCCTTTTATGGAGGTTCGAAAGAACTATAAAAAAAACATGAAACATTTTAAGAATCAGCATACTTTAACAACCGTTAATTTACGTACAAACGATCCAATGGAAAGATGAATAACGTGAAGTTTTTGACACACGGGGGGGGGGGGGACTTCGCTGCAGGTTGAACATAGTAAGGTTATTTGCTTAAGAACTTATTATTAATTTCTCCAAGTTTTTGGTACCATTCGAAATTTTACACGATCCGAACACTTTTTGCATAAAATACAAAGTGTTGGTTGAACATTCAGTATGGATGTTACGTACGTGTGCCTGCCACTTCATTCACGCTTTCTGGTTATCAACACAAGGAGGCGGATGACTCTTGTGAATGGAGGTAGCAACGTAGATGTACTCAAATGCAAAATCTGTTGGAAATAACAAATTAGGGATACAAAATATGGGGGTTTGTATGAGAAAAACAAGATTTGCCTACATGTACTTCAAAAAATGTACCGAAAAATTATGTCGCACAGACGAAGTTGTTATGTTGAATTATTGTTGGAAAAATAATTTTGCGGAACATTCGATTTCAAATCTAATTGTAAAAAAAATTCCAGCATTTACAATCTGAAAATTTAAAAAATTTTGTCAGTCCCTTTAAACAAACGATTATTTAATGTGTAATAGAAAGCTTTTAATGGCTTTTCTTCCTTTAATGCAATTTTTTATTTTTTTGTTATTTTTAAGGCAGTTGGTTCTAATTCATTTTTCTCTAAGTATGATATGCACAACGAAAGGAAATTAATTTTAAAAATCGAAATATATTTGAGAATATCTGCTAACAAAAATTACGTTTCTTAGAAATATTATTTCTACCTTTTTTACTTCGGGTTCCTTAGAAATATACCTTAGAGATCAACATCCTACTATATTTTCATAAAAAAGCAATACGATTAAATACAACGCAATATTTTAGGCAAGCTGTGTATTGAAGGGCTGATTGTGAGAGGTGTTTGAGCTAGCTGGTGGTGTAATAATCGCCCGTTAATACTTGTAAGAAAAGAACTAGTCTTAATAAAAATATTTTCAGTTCTGATTAATTAAAATATAGAGTTAAATTTTTTTTCATTGCGTAAAGTGCAACAGCGACCATTATTTTTATGACTTTTTTTCGGCAGCAAAAAATCGGATTCATAGTTATCTAATTGAAATGTACCATCGACGGTCATGGGATTATCCTCTTTAATGTGCTGTTTTTCTTGTCCTCCTCGTTCATGGAGCCTAAGAAACTTCAAAAGAGAATCTTGTTTACTTATGATGTATGCGGTCCGTTTATAATTCATTATCGCGTGACTTTATGTACTTCAAACCTGCCGCTAATGTTTTTTTCTGGATCTTATCATGATAAATGTATGAAATAACTAAAGTAACTGTATTTGCACGATAGATATACTCTAGTATTGCAATATATGCCTACTTGACTATTTTGTGATGCTAGATAGTTTTGTCAGTTATAACGGTTCACTATTTGAGATTAATATTTAATTCAGTTACAACCTGTCAAACATTATAAAATAATTGCCAAAACTACCACTTAAATACAGCATCTTCTATGGTCTTTCTGCCGAGTCCGCACAGAAGATCAGTGATGAAAAGTGCTTTTTATAGAAAGTTTTCTATATAAAGTTTTCTTTTTTATGGACAGTTGTTCAATCTTTCGCTACTAGAGGAAACAGAATCCGTTACTAGTTAAATGCTTAAATTTATATAAAAAGTTATTTAAATAAAGAATTTTGCAGTTGGCGAACCTACCAAATCTCGAATGTTCACAAATTTTTGTTCATATCATTATTATTGTTTATATCTATACCTAGAAATTTCAATTTAATAGGTTTTCATCTTTAATCTTTACAATCCCGATATACTAAGAAATAACATATTTTTATATATAATTAATGCAATAACGGTCAAGAAAAATCTTAATATGTTACTTTAATAGTAACGGTATCTTATTTGCAACCTGTCAAGTTCCAATACAAACAATGAAGTAATAAAAGACAAAAGTATTTGTCAAAGGTTTTAGTAAAGTCTAATATTTTATGACATTTTTCGAATAAAGTAGAAGTACAACTTGGTTTATGTATCAAACTTACTGGGACACTGAGACACTGGAAAAGTTACAAATTTTGTTGTATTCAAATCATTCGTTTTACATCTAAAATCTACATTTGTAATGACATAATTATCTTCTGCTCTAATTTCACTTACTGTGAATATGTTCTGTGTTGAACAGAATTTAGAGAAATTATGAAAATTGTATTCTTTTTACATTTCACTTAGTAACTTTTGCATTTTTTATAATATCTAATGAAACATTGCATAGAGTCCAATACAAAAATTAAGGTCCCCACTAATTCATCTAAAATATGACAAAAAATTTTAGATTCCTTTTTAGGTATGTATTTTGAGTTTTGTCTCTATATATTTCAGCTAACAAACACCACAGACTCAGCGGCAATCAGTTAATATTTCTGATAAAGAAAATAACAATAATTTCAACTCTTTGACAGCCACATAATTAATAATTCCTTAAAACTATTTGAAAACGCCATTCATGAAACGCCTTTAGTAGAGAATGGCAGAGCAACCCCTTAGTATGGTTAATGAAGCTTGCAAAATTTCCTATAATTTGATGAAGGACAGGCGAAAAAGAACTGAACGGAGACAGGGGAAATTCAATGAACATCGTAAAATTTCCCGTCAGGATTGTTGAAGGGGTTCAGGAATTCCATTTGTCCCGTTTGATTTCTCGATTTTCGTTACACTGTTAAAAATATCGTAAAAGTTATTGCCTATTATGAAATTCGCTTCTGGAATGTTCATTAAATTTAATTAAATGAAAGATACAGTGTCGAAATCTTTCCTACGGACTTCGATTTTGCAAAAGAATTTGGTTACGTCTGCTCGAATTAGAAGTGACAGAAGCGGATGAATCAATGTATCCAGAATTCCACAGATTTCGTTACGTGTTGAATTTTGTAAAAGAAATCGTATATGATGAAGAATGATGACAATTTATGCGCTATTTTTTGGTAGCAAGGTTATGGTCATCAACGTGTACTGTATGAACTGCGCATGTCTCTGACTTATTTCATGTTTAAATCTATGTAATCAAAATGATGGGCAATTTAAAATGAAAAATTCTCTGTAAAAATGAAACCAGTAAATATTTTTTGAAAAATCTGGATTTATTAGAAAGGGTGAACTCTGAAATATGAATGACAAAACAATGTTGTTAAAATGGCTGCCTTAGTACCAACGTTGCAGCGAAATGCTGTTGCCAATAGTCTCCCAAGAAGCTTCAATTTGACACATTTGGATTATTTTCTGTAGAGAACTGATAATTTTTACGCCAATGATTTTGCCATAATCTACACTCTTAAAAATGAAATTGAAGTGGCCATTGCCGCTATAAATCCCCAAATAATCAAAAATTTACTTTAAAATTGTGTTGATAGGATTGACTAGTCAATTGAAGGAAATTTATTTACAATCATTATTCTCAAAGTTCATTGTTTTTAATAAATCCATATTTTTCAACAATTATTCGCTAGTTTCATTTTTACAGAGATTAAAAAAAATGCTTAAGGTAAACGTACCAATGACAAGACACGTACCCATCGCTGGACAGTCTAAGCGATATTGGTTTGTTCTCTAGACAAGCATTAGGTTGTCCAGCTATAATGTCGTACTAAGCGTCCAGCTGTTGGTTCGTTTACCTTAATGGCCCACCCTTTATTTAAATTGCTGAAGAACATGATTTTTAGTTAAAAGATAAGAACATCATCAGCATCGCTAAATATAATAGGTCATCTCTTCGATCTGATCACGGCAATTGGAGGTTACGAACTGACGCTTCTTCAAGGAAGTGTTAACGAACACGTCAAAGCTGACGCAGTTTTGAATGTCATAATGCTCCAAATTATATTTGACAAGTTTTGATTATTTAAATCTTGACAATTTGAGTCTTTGCATTAACACTTTAAGACTTCCTTCTCGAATAGCTACTTCATACTGGACATCAACCAACGCTTACCTTTTAAGGTTCACTAAAGTGCGTTCCCAAATAGCAGAAAATCAACAAAGTCTCCATAAGAGTTAAAGTAGCCCAAGGGTCCAAAGTGAGGACATTTTGAAATATCCGGCGTGCAGCCATGAATTTCGATGAATCGACCATGACAGAGGGTACGCGATTTGGATCGTTCGAAATGGAGTGCTTTCGTGCCACCGAGAGGCTGCTCGTTAATTCCGAGGGTTTCCGCTGGTCCATCAGGAACGTCAATGACCTCCCGGCGATTCCGGACACGGGTTCTAGAGAGGTGGAACGCTTGTCGAATTGGCACCATGCCAAAGTCGAATTAACCTAACGAGTGACATAGAGCAAGCAGGATGGCGAAGATACGAGAGGAGGTCGCGGGTGCAACAGGAATGAGGACAGGAACGCGAGAAAAGGACAGGGCGATCGTTGCCAGATTTTTCAGCGGAAATCCAGTAGGGCCGGGTGCAACGCAGACAGGATTCGTTACCGATGGCCTACATAGGGAAACCCGGATAATCTAATTATTTCGCCGCGTCAACAAATGTTTATTCGCGCACAGGATGCTGAAAAACTGGGCAAATCGAAATGTTTAGTGTAACATTTAATACTGTTTTCATGTCTTCCCATAAACATGGAAAAGTGCAATAGTTAAAAAACAGGTCACAGATACTTTTTGATAAATTGTCTCTTTCTGGTTTTGAGAGAAATTAGTGATAAGTATTGACAAAATGAAAAATTGAAGAGTATGGAATTTAGTTGTTATTGTCTTTGCAATACCTACGAGAAATCAAACATCTAAAATTTATGCAATTCAGAATATACGTCGGTCAACTTCTTTTTTCATCGAAAAGAAGCATCATTTATAATAACAGCGTTAAAATAACAAAGAAATGATTCCATTAGTTTTCAGATTTTATCTTCCGATTAAATACATTGAAACTGCAGAATTTTAATAACACACTACAGCGTTAAGATATTCTACAAACTTAATATTATGTAACAACATAATCAACGATACTATGCAAATAACACATAAGAAAAGTTTGAAAAAATTTATATTTTATTTATTTACATACACAACACGACAGAAAAAGTTGGTTCGAATCTACTTCTTATGTTCTCACGAATAAGATATTTGGGTATACATTTACATTATTTGTGACATCATTATACCTGTAAAATAAAAAAAAACTGATGTGCACTCGATAACTATCCGAGATATCATGTTTCTAAAACCACGTACCTACAAGTCTGAAACACACTATTGCAGCTGCAAGGTCAATCGCGGTTTTTAGAAATACGATATCTTGGAAAGTTTATGAATGATGCATGTACTTTTCATTAGAATATATAGAAAAATGTTGAAAAATTGTTACCACATACTGAACAGTGTATACATGTTATTTCGTACATTATTATTTATTTTACATTAGGAATATTGAGTAATATACTATTATTTACGAGGAAGTGGACTGCGCCTAAAACTAGGGGCTTCACTGGCTTGAATTCCTGACTCGTTTCACTTTCAAGAATAGGCTGATTATATGTCAGACGGATAAAAAATTTCTAAGAATCCACCTAACGTACTAAAATCTGCGAAATAAAAAATAGCGTTATAGAACTATTTCAAAAGGAATTTCAGAATCACTTTCATTTGTTTATTTTTGATATATTTTCTTTCAATGCTTTGCTTTAGTTAGTCCATCAATTTTAAAATTGTACTTTTTTAGATTTTGAGGACAAACATTACAATCTGCACTTTAAAAAAAAAGTCTATTTTTTACTTAATAAGTCATAACCTTTTGATATACCGTTTAATTAAAAAACGAGTTCTGTTCTACTTAAATGCATTATATAGAAGCGTAGATGAGGTATTTTTAGGATTAACATAGAATTACTCACCAGTCCAACACGGTTTTGTTGTTGGAAAGTGAATATTCCCAAAAAAAAGTTACATTTTTAAAGTAATTTTTTGCGTAGAATTCGAATCCAGCATCAGAATCGGCCTAAAGCATCAGCATTTTGAGATATTCGAGGTTATATACCCTAAAAATGTAGATTGCTATTTTTCAGATTATGTACCGAAAACAATATTTTTAGGGATTTTTCTTTTAGTTGGATCATATAGTATTGCTTTTCCCTTTTGTATGAGAGTCGCAGAGTTTAATTACGACGTTTCTTCACCAACATACGGCAATTTGAAATTATTATATACGTGTAAAAAAGATTTACCTTGAAATGCCCTTGAAGGTCAAGCACAAGGTCAAATTCAATGTCACGATACTTTTATAAATATAAACGAGTATATGCAATCTGGAAATAACTAAAAATTGGTTTCAATGTTGTGAATGATTTTTCAACACTTTTTTATACCCCATTTATAACCCGCCTTCTGCAATTTAAAAATGTTAATATCTTGACGGCAAATTTGTATTCGGCAACAACCAAATACTCTCAGTACAAAGTTTCAAAAGAATATGCACTGTAAAAAATATCTGCCTCAAAGTATTTACTGCATATGCTCATGACACCAATGGGACATATCTCGTAATTTTAAAATAGTCAAACTTGATGAAGAAAAAATTACTATGAGACTCTCAAATTGAAACGAAAGTGCAGTGCAATGTGATCCAACCAATGGGAACCCCATACAAATTGTGTGTCTGTACATTACCTCAAAAGTAGCCAAAAACTGAATTGTTTGGGGGCACCACCTCCAATATCTCAAAATATTTATGCAATAGATCAATTCTGACGTCGGATTTGGATTCTACTCAAGAAATTACTTCGGAAATGACCCTCCACTTTGCAACAACTGACATGAGCCCATTATTTGATGGCTTGTATCATGCAAGTGTTTCGTATAGGTTCCACTGAACGGTAGGGTTAACAAAAAGAGATTCTATAAGAAATATGTTTGATGATGACTGCTTAAATAGAAATTACAATTAGGTTATCAAGTTCCTTTTTTTATTCATTTAACGAAATGAACAATCGTCTACGGTAAATAAATATTGCAAATTTCTTTAAATTATATTCCATTCTTTCGAAAATCTCCGGAAACGCAAAATTCATGGTATCTTTATGTCACAGAAAAATTTGCGATAACAACGACGCACAGGAAGTAAAGCAACTCTTTCTTTCGCTAATCCGAGTTTGCCTTCAGGTTCTTGAATGAATGCATGCACTATGTGCCCCTTAATTCACGTGCAAAGGTAGTCTGTTAGATATGGCTCTTATCAAGATATATTATCGCTAGAGTGATAAAGGTGTTGCAAAATGAAGGGTCAGAGGTCGATACAATCACTCATCCAGTCGTAGATTTTACAATTAAATTTTTACAAATTAAAAATATATTCTTCTGACCTGAACCTATGATAACTCAAACAAGATCGGTTGATGTCCTGAATATATTTCATACTGAAATTACTTTTTTTAATTAATAACATTTTTTTTCATCAACATTTTGATAATCTTTAAAGACTAAACTATTCAGTTAACAAAATCCAAATTCTAAACATAAAAGAAATAAATAATATTTTATAATACAATATTTCTTGTTTTTTGTTAAACTTATTTTTTGGACTTGTTAAGTTTACATTTGGTTTATAATTTTTATTTTCACTATCTTGACATTTATCTGCATTCCATTAGTCTTGAAAAGGTAATGATAACACGGAGGTTTTTTTAAGGTGGAAATATGCAGTTGCAATATTTTGTTTGACTGTGGTGCAGGTTGTAGGACAGTCGGTTTGTTTACAATCTTTTTCAATTCACCCAGCGATCTCCATTTTCTTTTGCAGATTGAATGGATCGATAAAAATTAGATTATTATTTTCTGAACTAAAAAAAATAGTCATTTTCTTTCGCTTTCAAGCCTATATCGCTGTACAAAAATTTGTATGATTTTTTGAGGTTAAATTATAAGAGTCGCCAAGAGACCATCATTCTTTACTGCAAATTCCTATTCAGAGATTCGAAATAGAAGTAATGAGGTGTATTTATCCGAAACAAGACATATGGCCCTTTTATAAAGTTTAGATCATTTTTGTGGTTATATCTAGAATTTATGTAGCGATCCCCATTTTTTATTGCTGAATCGTATTTAGCAAATAAAAATAAGCCGGATGAGTGTGATCTGCAGCTGAACACAGTTAACAAACTTCCGTGCGCCTGTGTTATTTATATAATAACTTTTGAAATTTTCTTCTATCTAAAATGTCAAAGGTGAATCATGTTTCGTTCTAAATCCCTAAAAAAATAACGATAATTTCAAGAGTATCCAATCTGGAAAGGTTATGACAATAATATTAATTATAAAATTGCAAGTGCTCATCTAAACAAATGGCCTGGCAAACTTTCAATTAAAAAAAAAAAAAAATTTCATTTTGTAATTTTTTCACCATTTTATTCACACAAATGACTCTAGCTTGTTACTCCTGGAAAAATATGTATATTAAATAATAGTCTTAAAAATTACTAATACCCTTGTTCATTCTTATGCATACTATCGTAGAAGGAGAAATGTCGACAGAAAAAGGAAAAAAAAATTGTATTACTACGGGTCAGTCTGTAAAACAGCAATATTTTGATGCTGTGACTCGCCCTTTGGCATTGTACGAATCATTTCTGTTCTTATATTTGTATCCTTGTGTATCGTATTGCCAATAAAGTCAATTATTATTATTACTATTTCCTTTTAAATAAAAAGTTCTAAAAGTGTAGTTCCACATTATTACTTTTTAACATTATTAAAAAAATTCATTTATATTTTTGTTAAGTTTTGGAGTTCGCCTAGATATACAGTTTTCCTAATTTATTTCGATGCACTAGATAAAGCTAGATTGCCCTATATATCTTTGATAATCACTTCGTTTAAAAGGTTGCCACGGTGAGCTACGATTGAGTTCAACCCAAAAGTCCCTCCACCTCTCGGATCTTGTCAGATATCATTTCAGCAAGGTCCCATGGATATTTTAAGCCATGAATAAAAAAAATCATCGGCGGAAAACGAAAAATATCCCAAATTTTCAATTTTTTTTTTTGGTTATTTCAAATAATTTCCTTGCAATACTTCTTTTACATAATTATATTTCATTTCAATCCGATATTTTGCATTAGGAAAGTAATCCCATAATGATTAATACATTTTCAATGTTGAAATACGAAGCAATATTCGAAAATAGCTCGAAACGAGCCGCTTTTACAGTTTTTTTGCATCTGGCTCATTTACTACAGTTTCCTCGTTAAAATGACTCCGGAATGAATTGAAGCGAAAAAAATTATCTACAAAACTAGTTTAATAACTTTCCATTATTTAATGTATTTCCAAAAATATGGCCATTTAAAGTTATCTAAAAGGGGAAAAAATTATGGTCGTTGTTGTTTATGGTTGATTAACTTTTTTCCTGGGCATTTCTGTGAAAAGTTACACCAAAGTAAGTTAAAGTGAAGGTAATTACGAACAATTTAAAAAAAATGGAATCATTTTTATCTTCTACATCAAAAGTTGCAGAGCTTTGAAGATACCTACTTTTTCTGCCTTGATTTGACGTTATGCCAGTTGAATTAAAGTAGTTTTTTACGACTTTTAAAGTAATTTTCAATGGTTAAAATGATACTTAATTGTTTTTAACTCCTTCAATTATTATATAAGTGCAGTATATTCATACCTATCCATATTATCTGAAAAAAAGTTTCAGACAAAAGTTTTAGGATATTTTCTTACCTATGTTACCATGATCTTATATTTGACCTTGACCATTATCTAAAAGGTCATTTCGGGATCACAATGACTTTTATAAATAGTAACAAACATTGCTTCTATTCGATCTTTTAATTTTCGTTTCACGCGTACCATAACTTGGCATTTTCGTTTCACGCGTGCCATAACGCGATGCCGGCATTTTTACGTACACTGATACACTTTTTCGAAAAACTTTTAGGAATTTATTTATTCCCAAAGAAACAGCAAGTACAACGGTGATACATCATTGAATACATAACTTTGAAATACCCGTCAATCATATTCTGTAAATAATTTCTACCTGTTTGTTTAAATTATTAAATATTTAAACAGTTAAAAATATTCGTGTTAATTATAAGAATAGGTAGAACAATATTTTAAACAACTAACACAAAACAAAATCAAGGTAGGGAAACCAGGTGTTTTGAAAACATTGTAATTTTAGATGTAATTAATAATTGTTCTAATTAATATGTAATTATTCTAATTTTTGTAGAATCGTTCGTAATTACGTTTACTTTAGCGGATTTATTCGTTATTTCTACATTACTATCTTTTTTTACGTCAACTTTTGTGAACCCAAATGGGGCTAAATTGCGACGGGACCTTCAGTTTATAAAGGTGGAATACGAACCACTTGAGCTTTGGCATTATTGGACACTTATAAACAAATATAGAGGTGTCCCGACGAGAGATTACAGAGGCTGGGATCGAACCAGGGTTTTCTGATTACGAAGTTGATACTCTAACAATTGAGCCACCGGTGCTCCCGGTTACTATGTAAAAAAGTCATTTTGAACCCGTAATGACATTTTAGATTATGGTAGAGGTCAAATATAAGATCACAGTAGCATGGGTAAAAAAATATCCTAAAACTTTTGTCTGAAACTTTTTTTCCTAAAGTGCATTCCTCCAAAGTTGTTCTGACGACTCAATACTTTTGGATTCCCTAGGATAGGTATGTATATACTGCACTTATATAATAATTACAGGAGTTAAAAAAAATTAAGTATCATTTTAACCATTCAAAATTACTTTAAAAGTCATAAAAAACTACTTTAATTCAACTGGCATGATGTCAAATCAAGGCAGAAAAAGTAGGTATCTTCAAAGCTCTGCAACTTTTGATGTAAAGGATAAAAATAATTCCAATTTTTTTTAAATTGTTCGTAATTACCTTCACTTTAACTTACTTTGTTTTAACTTTTCTCAAAAATGCCCAGGAAAAAAGTTAATCAACCATAAACAACAACGACCATAATTTTTTCCCCTTTTAGATAACTTTAAATGGCCATATTTTTGGAAATACATTAAATAATGGAAAGTTATTACACTAGTTTTGTAGATAATTTTCTTCGCTTCAATTCATCCCCGAGCCATTTTAACGAGGAAACTGTAGTAAATGAGCCAGATGCAAAAAAACTGTAAAAGCGGCTCGTTTCGAGCTATTTTCGAATATTGCTTCGTATCTCAACATTGAAAATGTACTAATCATTATGGGATTACTTTCCTAATGCAAAATATCGGATTGAAATGAAATATAATTATGTAAAAGAAGTATTGCAAGGAAATTATTTGAAATAACCTAAAAAAAAATTGAAAATTTGGGATATTTTTCGTTTCCCTCCGACGATTTTTTTTATTTATGGCTTAAAATAACCATGGGACCTTCCTGAAATGATATCTGAAAAGATCCGAGAGGTGGGGGGACTTTTGGGTTGAACTCAATCGTAGCTCACCGTGATTGCTCTAGCTTCTTTGATGTTTAACTGAAACATAATAAAATCAAAATTTTTCACAAACTTACTATAAGAAGAAATAATGATGTTTGTACTTCATAATATTATGTAATCAGTTTCCAGTCTGGTTCGTTTACTAATATACACATTTTATTAGTTTCCAAATGATTATATTAAAATTATCTTGACATTAATGTTCGAAAAATATTTCAGACTATCCTCTCCCTTATTCATATACTATTTTCTCAGACGATAGCGTGCTGTTTTTCTCCTGCGATGTAGGGAGCAAAATGGTATTTTGCGCTCAGAGCACAATAGAAGTAATGATTGAGAAGAATGAACGAATACAATGAATAAGACATACGCAAATTCATTTAATTATATTTTATCTGCAATTTATTTTCTTTCTTCTCCTTAGCAAAAGGAAGTGATATTTTGCTTCCGCCATATAGGGCGCAAAATAGCATTATGGGCTTCGAGTATCAGAAAAATTAGTTCACTTTATAGTGCTCTTTTATGCACCACATGCCAATTGCAGATAAAAAATAATTAAATGAATTTGCGTCTGTCTTATTCATGGTCTTCGTTGTCTCGATCATTGCTTCTATTGTGCTCTGAGTGCAAAATACAATTTTGCTCCCTACATCACAGGAGAAAAATAGCACGCTATTGTGTGAGAAAATAGTATATGAATAAGGGAGAGGATAGTCTGAAATATTTTTCGAACATTAATGTGAAGATAATATTAATATAATGATTTGAAAACTAATATAATGTGTACATTAGTAAACGAACTGGACTGGAGGCTGATTACACAATATTAAATATCGGTATCGCCACCACTATTTGTTTCTAAACTAAAATTGCATCGGAAAATGATTATTATTTATTGTCCTCGGCGGCCATTTGGTACCGTGCGCTTTTAGAACATAACGGTGGTATTGAAAAAGGAAATCGAATCCAATGATATGACAAAAAAGAATGGTTGCGAAATGAGATTAAGAATGAGAGAAAAGAAAAGGGGCGAAAGGCGCGACACGATGAATGCTCCGGCTGGCTCGGTTGTACGTACTTCGATTTGTCGGCGTGGGTGTAGATGCAACCGAGATTACTTGTAAGTCTCAGAACGGGAGTCGCGTGGCTCATCCCTCCTTTTTTTATGCTCGATAGTCTTACTCATCGTCTGCATTATGCTGACGTTATAAATTATAAATACCTCAAGATATTACAAGATTACAGGTCCTAACAAAATCCAGATAAACCCTTTCATTAGTTTTCAAAATCATCAACATTTGCATGCTAGAGTTCTGCAATTAACATTAAGCTCATACGAAAATCAAAATCAATCGGATTTTCTTAAATGTAAAATAGTATGTTATATAAAATAAAGATGTATTCTAATGTGTTTTACAATAAACATTGGTGTACAGTCCTACCCCTCGAATTGGCCTGCAACTGGACTTGCTCCCTCTTGCTGGATGTACCTCCTCACTTTAATAACCTATTCTGAAGGTAGCTCGTATTTATGTAACTGTACGTTTTGTACTCGAGAATAAATTATACGATTCCACTATATTGAAGCGCCGCTGAAAATTGCTCGTGGTTCCCATTTAAAGGGGAAACATGGCTAGAGTGTGTCTGCCACGGAGGGACCAACTTAATGGGTTGTACTATTCCATATAGCACATACCTCTTAAAGTGGTCCCCCAGAGCTCAGTCCTGAGATATTTCCAAAAAGACACCTGAAGAGGTCTGAATTATGATAATCTATAAAAGAAGCCCTTAAAGATGTCTTACGTAGGACTTCTTAAAATCGTAACCTCGAAGAGGTCTTATGTTTGAGATCTTAAATCTATCTATGTTTCTTCCAGAGATACTAGGTGGCTAGTATAAATCCATAAATGCGATCGCGCGATATTTATATACAGACCGATAGTTTGTAAGGTACAATGATAAAATAAGTGCTTTAAGATATTTAGCAAGTGTTATCACAATTTTGTACTTTTATTGAATGTAATCACCATCCAATATATAACTATACAAACGATAAAAAGGAACTCTGCTAAAAATGATATAAACTAATAATTAAGGTACAAAAAAAGAATCTATAATTTTCAGAAATTCGATTTTCATTTATATTATATATTTTATATGTCAAAGCTGTCAAATAAGACCTCGTTTCTGAGACCTCATATTTGAGAGGTCTTCCAGAATTCTTAAACTTGACCCATAAGTCTTCTCAAAGATCGCTTTAAGAGCTCTTTCTGTTAAATATTTAAGACTTCTTAAAGAACTCTTCTAGATGAATTTAGGTAAATCAAATAATTGTACATAATTATAATTCCGGTTTCCTTATTCATGAAAGTAATAGAAGCTTGAAGACAAAATAATACTACCATTTCTAATAGATACCCCTGAAGAACAATTCAAAGTTAGCTCAAAAGTTTAGTTTTACACATATTTGATTTAATGTATTTCTTATAATATCTAGAATTATTTAATATGTAATAACTAGTAAACATCGATTCATGCTCGATCACTACAGGGTCAGCTCTTGATCAATCTTCAATGCGTCTTCAGAAGATTTTTTTTTTTAATAAGCAACACCCAGATTTCCAGTACACAGTGTACAATTGTAAAGATTTAAAATAAATATAAGTGTCGGTTATTGTAGTTATCTTTCGGCATATTGGACTGGAGTCTTTTTAGAGTCCATTTTTGTTACTTCTCTGATCATTTAAAATTTTGTACTAAAATATGTGCATTTTGTTATGTAAGACAATATACATTTTACAAATCTGGTAATTAATTTGTGATAAAAATGTGTGATAAGTTTTTCAAATTCATCAGTCAGATCTTTCTTACTGACTGTAATTATAACTCCAAATTCTGGTTATTGAAATGCCGATTTACGAATATAAATCTGAGAATTAGACAAAACACATTAATCCTAACGATTAGAGCTATTATTAAAACAAATAAAATATTGTACTGATTACTTACTTTCTATACTAAGCCCAAATTGGTGATTATAGTCTAGTTACACAAATAATTCTTTTTTAACTTTCGAAATAATAACTGCAATTTAATTACCTACATTTTCTTCCTTTTGTCTGCCTTTTGGATTTTCACAAAAATATTACATTTTATCACTGTCTAATACGGTAGAAACTGCTTCAGAAATCCGAAGTGTGTTAAGTGTGCAGGTGACCACAATACGAGTGACTGTGAAATTAAAAATAAAACGGAAAATCCAAAATGCGTCAACTGTGGCGGAAATCATGTGGCTAGCAACATAAACTGTCCTGTATATTCAAAAGTAATTAACCAACGGCAGAAACCTAATCGAATAGGACAACAAGTAATAAGAGAGCAATTGAATGCTAATATATTTCCGAACAATGACTCAAGACATAATGTCAATAATACACGAAGTAGAAGGGACTACAGGGATGCCTTGCTTGAAAATCGACGAGAACAGACCAAATCAACACATGATGCCAATACTGAAGAAGGAAGCCTGATAGAAGAAATTAAGCAGTTATTTGTAAACATAGATTTAGTAAGAATAGTAGATACAATTAGAACAACAGTGAGAAAAATTAAAGTAGCCAAAGATAGTTTAACAAAAGTAGCGTTACTAGTAGAAGGCGTTATGGAATTATTTAATTAAAGTGAACTATAATTCTTCACTCAAATTAATGACATGGAATGCAAATTCTATTAAAAATAAAATTAATGAACTTATAGCAATAATTTATAAGTATAACTACGATGTAATAGCTATTAATGAAACAAAAATAGATAATAGTTATAACTTAAACATACCGGGTTATATTATATACCGAAATGATAGAAACAATGCTGGCGGTGGAGTTGCACTAATTGTTAAAAAAACTATCAAACATTATTATGTACCGTTAAGTGGTCTTACAAACATAGATGCGGTAACAATAGTTATTGAAACGAGTACACAACCAATTCAAATCGTAAGTACATATCTTCCACCACAAAAACAGCTATTACGTCAAGAAATGAATATTATATTTAATAATCGTGATAAAATTATTGTTATGGGCGATTTAAATGCTCGACATACATCGTGGAATTGTATTACGAACAATAACAATGGAAAACAATTAATAAACTACTGTGTAGGAAAAGATATTATTATCTCAGTACCAGAACAGCCGACGCATTATCCCAAAAGAGGCCAACCTAGTTTTATTGATTTAATGTTGATTAAAAATGTTAATCAATTTAGAAACCCGAAAAGTTTGTCAATATTAAATTCTGATCACAATCCTGTTGTAATCGAAATACTCGGCAGAATACAAAAACATGCAACAGAAGAAAAACTAGATGTGAAAGAAGCAAACTGGAATGTATTTCAAAAGTTCATTAATGATAACACCAATCTTCTTTTTAATATCAAAACACCGAATGAAATTGAAACGCATGTAACAAGTATAACTAAAATAATTCAAACAGCAATGGAAATATCAATCCCTAAGAAAATACACATAAATACGTACAAACTGCCAGAAGATATTCATATGTTAATTAAACTAAAAAATGCGTATAGAAGAAAATACCAAAGAACTAATAATGTAGATAATAAGTATGCTGCAAAAATACTCGCTAAGGATGTCATTAATAAAATAAGGACTTGGCGTAATAATAAAATGAATGATAAACTACGCAATGCAAAAGCGGCAAATAATACACTATGGAAAATTATGAAATCACTGACCAAAAAGCAACATATAATACCACCAATTCTAACAAACAACAAAAGTTATGTGTATAGTGATCAGGATAAAATAAACGAAATTGCAAATAAATTAATAAGCATTAATACACAAAACAATCACTTAGGGAAAATTAATCATATGAAGACAGTAATCCGTGAAGTCAACAGATATACTAAATCAAATATAAATAATATTATGGAATTAAAAATAACAACAGCTAGAGAAGTTAAACAAGTTATTAGAAAATTTAAAAATAATAAAGCCCCAGGAAAGGACGAAATAACCTACCTAATTCTCAAAAAATTACAGAGAAAAGGTATTGTTTATCTTACTAAGATTATTAATGCTATATTAAGATATGGATATTTCCCGCAACAATGGAAAATAACTAAAATAATATTATTTCCAAAACCATTGAAAAACCCAACGTTGCCGGAAAACTATCGTCCAATTAGCTTGCTGACACATATAAGCAAGATTGTCGAGAAAATAATCCAAGCAAGAATGAAAAAACACATGAAAGCTAATAAAATATTAATTCCGGAACAATTCGGATTTCGTACTGAACACAGCACGGTAAAGCAATTAGCAAGAGTAACCAATCATATTACAAGAGAATTTAATAATAAAAAACATACAGGTGCAGTATTTCTGGATATTGAGAAGGCGTTTGATACAGTTTGGCACAGCGGCTTAATATACAAACTTGTTAAATACAAATTTCCAGCATATATTATCCAATTAATTAACTCATATCTCAATAATCGAGAGATGTATGTAGAATATAATAATGAAAAATCAACAATAAGATCGGTGCAGGCGGGAGTACCACAAGGGTCAGTACTGGGACCAACACTATTTAATTTATATATGGGTGATTCTCCTGAAAGGGACCCGTTTTCGTAATTTTTTTATGAGAAAATTTTTTGTCGAAATATTTTTTTTCTTTTTATGAAATATGTTCTGGATACGTTTTGGAGTGAGAATCCACTGTTGCGCAAAATTCACGACTAATATTAATAATTTTATAACCCTTTTTATATTTCAAAATATTCATGTGCATTAAATGATGACAATTATTATATTAAGCGTTAAATATCAGTCTATATGGATATAAAACCCATAAATTAGATTAGTTGATGTATATATATCATTAAATATTTAAAATTCAAAATGGCGGATTCAATATGCCGAACCGAAATTATTAAAAATTGTTTAATTAGGCTAAAATCGATTACTCGGGGGGTTTCCGGGTCGCTGGTCATGAATCCATTACCAGATATTGAAAATTCAAAATGGCGGATCCAATATAACGGACAAAATTCTGAAAAAGTTGTTTGATTGGGCTACAGTCGAGTACTCATGGGTTTCTGGGGTCTCTATTATTAGTCATAATAATAATCATATAGCTTGAAAATTTTGTTTAAATAATAATATATTACAGTAGTTTAATTTTCAAAATAAATGTAATATGGCAAATAATTTTAGTATGAAAAATATAATGTAATAATTACATAAAAATTGAAGTATGTAACATTACATGCAATAGTCATTTATTGAGATCAGCACACATTAACAATATGTACTAGTAACGCTTAATACAATATAACATGGTTACAATACAACGTTACTTTTTAGTTTTCCTTCTCGGTTGCTTTCTCGAAGATTGAGTGTGTTTCTGATCTGGCGTTGTTTTTCTAGTTCTAACATTTTTAGGCTTCTTTTCAAATTCGTTGTTCACAAATTTTAATTCTCCCAAATAATAGTGTGTGCAATTTTGATTCATTTGGCAATCGTAACAGCTCATTTCGTTGAATCGAATTATATCTTTATCAGATCTGGTCCACTTAAATTGATGCACGTTCATCGTTCCGGCAAAAGGTAGAAAATTCTTCGGTAATTTTTCATCAATAATAGTAATTTCATCTGCGCTGATTTCTGCCATGAAGATTTTTTGACAACTTTCTTTTAGTTTAGTTACTAGAGTTTCAAAGTTATTAATATCGTCACCATGAACAACCAAGGAGTCAGCGGTTCGTTTTATGTAACCACCAATTCCATCCGCTGGCCCTTTCCCGTGGCCTGCTTCCGAATAATTGTAAACGATATTATCAAAATTATCATACATTTTTGGAATCAGATTACAGATTAGCCAGAACATGCTTTTGTTACGGTACTGGGTAGAAGGACCATCACTTTGGAAATGAATGGTATTCAATGTTGGAAATTTTGTTAAGGCGTTATCGAGTACAGGTTTTAAATGAGCTAATATAGATGCAGAATCGTGCCGTAACGATTTTGAAAACGTGCAAAAGCCTTGAGAAAAATCTTTGCAATATAACATACCTGTATGTAAGGCTACTTGTTCCTTAGACGCTCCAAAATGTACTGATTGTGGTTCGTGTGCATATTTACATAAATAATTTTCACTCCAATCCATCAAAATAAACGTCGTTCTCGGAAAGTGAACTTTTTATAATTTTTGTAGCGTTGTGTTGTTGAGTAATAAGTTGCGTATGTGCCATAAATGGAATAAACCACTTAGATTCAAAAGTACTTTGAATATTGCTTATTGTTGTTTTTATATTATCCTTTAATGTTAATTGAACTATTATTTCATTCTTTGTTTTCGCAGAAACTCTCTTCTCTTTTTTCGTTACCCATTGTTGATAACAAACTTCATCATTTTTATCTCTATTTTCGCCAATTTTAATTTTCTTAAGTTGACAATCAACACATTTTCGTAGCATACAATTTTCGGAATTAGATTGACAGACCATCGAATTTATCACTTCAGCAATACTTTTTTCCACGATAATATTTTTGCTTATCAACGCGTGTACAATTAAATTTACATTTTCATGTTTGACGCACAAACATGTGTCACGGGAACTAATTTTAGGTGGAATGATCCAAAAAGGCAGTAATTTTGCAAAGTATGAATAGCTAATTTTGATGTTCGTAATGTCGAAACAAAACTTTTTATACAGTGATTTTATTGGTGCGTTCAAATAAGATGTTTACATTTTAATTTTATTTCTAGTTATGCAATCTTTCTTACCTGGTCTAATTCGACTATTTTCAACATAAAATTGTTCAACAATTTTTTGTAATCGTATCTTTCTCATTTGTTGAACGTTCGATGCAGGCTTTGGCTTGTGTGGGATCACTTTATTGGAATAATTTTTCTTGTTCGTTGCCTCTTCATTTTCTTCCACTAAGCGTCTAATTACTTGTTTACTTTTATATGACTTTGTGTCTTTATATGCCATTCTAATTCTTTCTATCAACGATTCACTTTTTAATATCCGTGTAGCTGATCTTGATCTTACTCTTAGTAATTTTCGTTCCACTGTTTTCAATTTTCGTTGCAATTTTTCATTTTGATTCTTCAATTCTTGATTCTTTCTAAAAAGTTTCGAATCTTGACTTTTCCTTATTCTTTTTCGGCCTCGACGTGATTTGGTTTCGTTGTTAGCATTATTTTTTACGAATTCAATGTTTCTAGTTTTCAACTTTTGTTTGTAACGTTTCTGTGCTTCTCGGTGTTTCTTTTTGTACTTCACAATTTCATCTTCTGTCATATTTTTCCTTGATTTAACTTTACCAGCTGCAACTCTCTTCGCAAATCTTTCTCTCTCTCGTTGTTTACTGAGTATGTGCTTTTCTGGATCATTCTTTATTTTCTGTCTACACTTGATTTGAGATTCTCTTTTCTGTTTTAATCTAGCTTCAGATGTTTTAGTTTTTTTTGCCTGCAACGAACGCAATATTTGTAAACGTGTAGGTTAGAATGACATTTATACTTAAAAAAAAAGTATTTGAAAAATTCTGTACATTTCTTGTTACGATGTGTTATTAATTGAGCATTAATGAAGTGTACGTACCATTTTTTCTTATTATTTCCTCAAATTCATATATTTTGAAAGCAAAAAACTATTGACGGCACGATGATATATCACAAGGTTTGAAATATTTAACGTTAGCAACGTATTTCAATTGTTCGCATGACATTTCTCATGAAATACCAACCGTACGAACAATATAAGATTTACATTTTTTGTTTTAATAATTTATAGTTTTATTTAATAACAAATTCAGAATACAATGAGTATTCATTGTCAGTTTTATGTCAATCAGATTAATGTTCCTTGGCTTCGAATTTTCAAATCTGGCTACATATTCGTGATATGTCTGGCTACATGTTCGTGATGATCAGCTCGTACGAAAACCCCGCAGTACTCACTATTACCTGGATCAGATAAAATTTGTACATTTCGATTGGCCATCTTGGATTCACCATTTTGAATATGTAAAATCTAAATCTACATTCGTCATCAGCGACCACGAGAATTCCCGAATACTCAGCTGGATCACCATCGGGAAGTTTTTCATATTTCGGTCGGCCATATTGGATTCGCCATTTTGCATTTTCAAAATCTGACTTTAGATTCGTAATCAGCGACCTTGAAACCCCCCGGGTATCCAATTTCATCAAGTTTGGGCAATTTTTCACATTTTACACAGCCATCTTAGATCCGCCATTTTGAATTTTTAAAATCTGATTTCAGATTCGTAATCAGCGATTCCGAAAACCTCCGAGTACCCAATTTCAACAAGTTTGGGCAAATTTTCACATTTCACTCGGCCATCTTGGATCGGCCATTTTAAATTTTCAAAATCTGACCTCAGATTCATAATCAGCGACTCCGAAAATCCCCGAGTACCCAATTTCATTACGTTTGGACAATTTTTCACATTTCACTCGGCCATCTTGGATCCGCCATTTTGAATTTTCAAAATCTAACTTCATATTCATTATCAGCGACCTCGAAAACCCTCGAGTACCCAATTTCATTAAGTTTGGATAATTTTAAGTAACAAATTTTAGCTATTTTCCTCGTAAAGAAATATGTATGTGTAAAGGGACAAATAGAGGCCTATTTACTTATATAAAACATAAATAAAACATTTTTGTTATATTTTTAACTATTGTATATATTTAAAATAAAGTATTTTTCAATATTTAGAAATAATACTTGCAAAATAAAATGGTAGATTAATTTTTATGCAATTATGTAAAATGTCTTCGGAGATCACCCGTCTTCGGAGATCATTTATTGACATATTATTGAATTTCATTAAATAATAAATAGTTTTAATAAAATAATCCTTGTAGCGCCTTTTTAGGGACCCTAAATACTTAAGTTTTGCGTCATTAGAATCGAATTTTAGTAAGTTAATTCATTTTTATTGTCAAAAATCTGTGTCCTCGGAGATCACCCGGAATTTTTCCTCGCGTAAAAACACAAGTATTAAGCAGTAATATAAAATAGAAATAAATATTTACAGCTAAATCGACTTACACATCATCAAGAGCACAGTTCAAAGTTGAACTTTACGCATTGAAAAAATTTATTAATTTTTTTCTGACACTTTACAGGAGAAAAATGCGATAAAATGTGATTTTCGGTGAAATTCAGCAATAAGTTTCCAATGTTTGTTTCAAAGTAATAAAAATATTTTAAAACTGGCTTCTATGCGTGAAAAGTTACTCAATATATGCTAGTTTAAGAATCAATTTATAAAAAATTGCAACAAAACAAAATGTAGAATAAAATATGAGTTTGAAAATGTCAAACAGCGTTGGCGACACATTTTAGGGTCCCTTTTAGGAGAATCACCCATATCAATGATATACCTAAAAGCCCAAAAGTGGAGATTGGATTATTTGCGGATGATACAGTAGTATATGCAACATCTTATAGAATTGATACTATTGTAAGAAGACTCGAAGAAAACGTGAACAAAATCACCGAATATTTTAACAAATGGAAAATTAAAGTAAACCCAGCGAAAACCGAAACAATATTGTTTACAAAAAGAAGGCCATCAATAACAAGAAATGTTACACTTTGTAATACGATCATAAACTGGAGTCAGAAAGTCAAATATCTTGGAGTACTACTAGATCGGAAACTAACGTTTACACATCACGTAAACAATAATAAACAAAAAACTACTGGAATACTTATTAAATTATTTCCTTTAATAAGTCGAAAATCTCAATTAAGTAAACATAATAAACTCTTACTTTATAAAATAATTATAAGACCTGCTATTACTTACGCATGTCCAATATGGAGCTACACTAGTAAAACTAACTATGATACACTACAAATAATCCAAAACAAATTTTTAAGGCTTATTGGAAATTACAGAAAGTATACATATATTAAAGAAATACACGATGAATTAAAAATAGAAAATATTCAGAGTTATATTTTTAAACTTACATGCGCTTTTTATAACAATATCGATGTTACACGAAATGAAATCTTATGTGATATCAATTATGATAGAGGTGAAACAAAACACAAAAGAATTAAACATGTAATGTATAAGTAGTGATAGAATAGCCTATTAGGTATAAGCTTTTAATCGAGTTTTTTTGTACAGCGTTTTTTTTTCTCGATAAATTACTAAAGTATCGAATATTAAGATTTAATATTACTATATGTAAAAATCTAAGTAGTTACAAACATGATTTGGGTAGGTTAAGTCGCAATTATGTGAACGGGAACATCCATAATATGCTTAAGATTGTAATTGTACAATTGTTAATTATAGCAAAATAAAAAGTTATTATTATTATAATCACATCCTGAAGATGATGGTGAATTCTTCAAATTAAATATTCACTTTAAGCATTCAGATACTTATATTTCACGGAGCATCCCTAGCACAATAAAATAATAAGTAACGTAATATAATTACGACTATATATGGCTATTATTGTTTTAATATGACCCGCCATGTGTACATAGTAGCATATTATGAATTCAGAGAATAGGACGATCTTTTGATTTATACTTATGTAATATCCGCTTAAGCTTTGAAGGGTGGCAATCTGAGTATTACGCTAGTATTACAAGCATCCCTTCTGCTTTTGTGGATGATATTTAAATCCTTTATTTGTAAATGGGAATATTACGAGGTATGAAGAGATATCGTTTTAATAAAAAATAAAATCTTGTATAAAATCTTTTGAACAAAATATTACAGTAATAACATACCTGATATTAGAAATTTCCAATTTAATTTGAAATTAAAAAGAAATTGAGGATTGTGCAAGAAATACCGGCGATAAATAATTGCATCTGTTACCACTGGATGTAGTGTAATTTCGAACGTAATTTTACTGCTATCGCTTCATTTCGTATTTTCATCCTAATCTATTTTACGACAAATTGCTCGTTGATGAAAAGAGGATTCGGGTATAGATAAGCTATTTAGTTTCCAGAGAATAAGTGGGAGTTTTTGTTTATTTGAACAACATTGTCTACAAAACCATGAAATCACAAAATCAAGGATTGTACTCTACTTCTGTCGCCTTCTCATTTTAGTATTAAGGTTAATTACATATGCTTTGTCAATTTTTACATTTACAGAACAGTGGGTTTATTGGCTTTGTTTCATGAAAATCAAAAAATACTTTCTGAAAATGCATGATTTTGAAATTTAAATAGTCTCTGAATTCCTTGTAGTGAAATTTATTGAGAGTGAACATTTCACAGAGTGGCTTAATTTTCACCTCAAGGAATTTAGAGAGCATAATTTGATGGGTATAATTGTTGCAACTTGCTTCAATGTTTTGTTTCAGTACTTTTGTATTCAATAAACTTTAACGTACACACACTAAAATGCTTAAATAAACTATTTACATATTATGGCTATTCTAATTTTTGCTCAATTTGCGCAAAATAGGAAAATTAGTGAGAACCTACGTCCGTTATAGGGACATGATATATTACGCAAATGTTCCATTATTGTTCATGGTAAAACAGTACTTTAACTAAAAAACAGCAAAAGCTTTCAAATTTCGTTGAGAGACTAAAACCTGATATTTAATATTTTCTTTTGTATAAAGAAATTATTAATTATAAGTCGAAAAATGGGTTTGCACGTATATTAACAATATTTTGTTTCAAATAAAATTAATCATTATTTATTATTTTTAGCGCTAACCAGGAGTGCACTTCGATCCTTTTAATTACTGTTTATTTTTCAATTGTTTGGTTACAAAATTTAATGACGAATAAGAAGTACTTAAGCGATGTAAATTAATTTCATGAAATTTTTTTGCCACTAAATCACGTACGCAGAAACTCTGTCTCCAAACTCTTGTGTAAACGAGCAAAACCGGCGTAAAACGCCATCTATTAGTTTAAGATCTTAATATTTAATCCATTACATAAATAGATTCGATTCATTGATTTTTCTTTATTAGTAACTATTTCAAATTTTGGTAAAGTTAATTCTATTTAATAATCTATTTATTATAATTTGGTAATTTTACGATATTCAGTATATTTTTGGTAGCTTAAGAAAATAATTCATAATGTGATAAATGGTAACATAAAAGTTCTACCCTATAGGATAAAATTGTCTCCTCTCACAGCGATGCGAAAGAGACTCCGGATAAAATAGGGTCACCTACTTCAAGTTTTGTTGATTTGTGCACTAATCTTTCCGAAGTTTCGTCCTCCTGTTTCGTTTTCCGTGAAATATTTTCATCTTTCACTACTTATTGCATTCATGTCTCTTTATAAAACACACATCTAGAAATTTACTTTAAAGCTTTTTAATATTGGCGTAGTAGTTTTTAATTATCAGTAGTTCTTCCGAATTCTTATTTTTCCACCGAAATGTATTTCCAATAAAACGTTTAGGATATTCTAATCATATTCTCAAAGATATATATTTCGCAATAAAACTGAATGTACAATATAGAAAGCAAATAACGGCTTAATTATTGTTTAAGTCACGAATTTTTCCAGCCATGGCATTTTTTTTAAATTTCGTATATTTGAGTTTTTGCGGTCGCTGATTACGAATCCGGTAACAGATATTCAAAATTCAAAATGACAGATCCAATATTTTTTTATAAATAAAAAAAATAAATAAAATCATACTTTTTCAAAATTTTTGTTGGCCATATTGGATCCGCCATTATGAATTTTGAAAATGTGATACCGGATTCGTCATCAGCAATCTCCGAAAATCGCATATATCAAATATTAGTCAAAATCATAATTTTTCAAAATTTTTGTCGGACACATTACATCCGCCATTTTTAATTTTGATAATCTGATACTGGGTTCGGAATCAGCGACATCAGAAACCCTTATATACCAATTTTAGACAAAATAATAATTTAAAAAATTTTTGTCGGCCATAATGGATGCGAACATTTTGAATTTTGAAAATCTGACACCGGATTCGTAATCAGCGACGTCAAATACTCTGGCATACCAAATTTCAAATAATAATAGTAATTAGTTCTTCCTGGCATGAGTTTTGAAAATTATGCCTTTTTTTGGTACTTAACATTGTTAAAATTTGTTATTAACAATAATTATTTTAAATAATTTTGCAATATTATTTTTTAACGCTTATTGAAGTTTTAGGCAAGCCAGGAACAAAAAAACAGCATGGAAATGGTTAACTAACTGTTCAGAAACCTTAAAAAATTGGTAGCATCTAGGTGGGACAATGGTCCACCTGTGACTGAAAAGGTTAAAGTAGGGGATTACTTCGACCCAGACGTTAGATCTGGACGAAGAATTGATTTTGGTCCCTTCTCGCCAAAAAAAACCCTAAGAAGCTAAAAAGTTTGTGTCCGTGATCTTTTACGTACGTACATCTACACATCCGTATGTGTCCATCCATGCTTTAATAAAAAAATCTATTTTTAAGGATTCCAAGCGAGACGCTAGATTTGATGAATTTATCGCTCAATTATTTTTATGTTAGACGTCAATTCTGATCAAAATTCACTTCAGATTATTAAAATCCAAATCAGTATATGGTTGCATAATTATCTACACACCAGTAAATCTTTGCACAAACGACCTCGCACACGTAAAATGCAGAGGTATCGTTTATTAATGTTTTTTCTATTCTATTCGACAACTGACTATAATTAGAGAAGAGTTGGCCTGGAATTAGAAAGATGGACCATTTCAGTGTTTTAAAAAATAATGATTTTCAATTTTTCACATTGAATCGTCATAGTAAAATGTAATGTTTAAAGCATTTCAGAAAGGTACATATGAATAGTACATAACTAAACTCAGACACGTATTCATTTTCTTTATAAGAGGAACATTTTCCGCCATGACTAATTATACAATTTTTTTTTCACTCGTCATTTTTTAAGGCTAAAATGTAAAAATATTTGATTCTTTTAAACTAAGATACGGATGTTCCAGGTTTGATACTTGATTCTCTGGGGAATCGCACTTAACATATTTCAATTTTAAATCAATCGAATATTTTTAGCAGCCATGCAGAAAATAAAACTCTGGCGATTGCGCACCAAAGACTTTCAAATTTAGGGTGTTATCCTTCTTATGAGTTGATGGGATTTACGGACGCCTACACAAAATTGCTGAAATGTACCTTCATTAAATATAATGAAGTTGCAAATCGATGTAACTTTCATTTATATTTTCATGCAAATAATGTAAATTTAAAAAATGTTATGGAATTCTTCATGTATGACCCCATTTCTATATTGCACATACATCATATTGTTCATATATATTTGTTGTAAGAAAATGTCTTAAATTTTCGTAAAAATGGCTTTTAAAGCTTTTGTAACTATATTACAATCCATGGGTGTTCCGAGTAATCTTTAGACGGTGGTCCATGCCGTATGCATTTTACTACTTAGTAACGCAACACATTGAAGATCCAATACAAAATGATTTAAGATCGAGAGATAACTTACGACCGAATTACTAAATGAGCACGGCAATATTGTCGAACGTGAACATGCGTAAATGTCCGTACATTCACTCGTCATTTCAGTGACAACGCATAAAAAGTGATTCCGGTACCTACAAGCTGACCATCTGTTTTTGCACGGGTCAATCCCATTCTTCATCTGATCATTCGAATTTGACAGCTTTGATCATCGTCGGCACCGTATCTTTTGCGTGAAGAGTACATGTCCAGGACAATGAAGGTCGTCATGGGATGACAACGCATTGCGAGAGTGCGACAGATTTTGCAAGGGCGAGACGGGGTAACGTGCAAATTGATTTGCGGTTCGCCGCGTGCCGATACCGCGAGCCTGGCGCCACAAAGACATTCCAGCATTTCCGGAATGGCATATTTGCTGCCAGCCATCTCATCGGATTCGACATTAACACGGTCCTGTTAACAAGAAATGAGGATTAACGGGCGAATAAGATTGATAATTGTATCTTTGAGATGCACCCGGCGCAAATCTTGAACGTTCTTGACGTCCAGTTCCCCAGTAGCGATAAATTCAATCAGCAACATGGTTAACACCAGATGACAATGTCTGTAGAATTTCTTCGAGTTCACATAAATAACACTAATCGACGAAGAAATACAATTGCCATTCCTATTTATAGACGATGCCGGCGCGATGTTGATTAAAAGTTGTTGAAGGCTATACAATTTAACTGTGCCACGGTCAATCTACTGGGACCTAAACGTTCGATACCAAAACATAGAAGCATTGCCTATAATATCTTCAGTCCATGCTCAGAAAAATTGACAGTATTCAGATATTGGTACACATTTGTCAACCCCTTGAGTGTGAGGGTACGTCCATAGGCGTACATTCTAAAATGGGCTTCCAGTGTGAGGTACCTCTATAGACGTACATTCGAAAAAATTGATAAAAAGCACAAAAAACAAGCAGATTTACATCACACATACATTCTTCTTAATATGACTTGTGCAAATTACGTTCTCTGAATATGGAGTGTTCAAAACTCTTGTTTCTATTTCGGGTAGTGTTGCTTTTATCTTACACATCTAGTGGCCATGAAATGTTAAATAAACTTATTTTTGAAACAATTTCAACACGTAACAGCTTTCAACAGAATCCAAGGATTTCAAAAAAATATGTTCGCCATATTGGATCCGCCATTTTGAATTTTTTAAAATGGACTTCATATTCGTAATCAGAGATCCCGAAAACCCAAGTGTACCCAATCTCACAAATTTTGGTAGCTTAAAAAATTCTTAACGTTTTTGACCCACATTTCAGATTTTCCTCCTCACAGCGAAGTGGTTAGAATTCACGTTTTTTTATAAATTAGATGTTAAAAGCAATAAACTATTTACAACAATTAAGAATTTACACAGGGGTATTAAATTTCGAATTTAGTTGCATTTTTAAATATAATACATTATTAGAGTACCAACCATTAGTTTTCATGGTAATTTGTTTGTATCTAACAATATATATTAAACATTAAATAACGACCTTTCTTGCATGTAGTGTTCAAACTTCTCCATTCAAGCTGGTGCCCTTAAATAAGAAGGCGTTTTCATTTCATTGTTTGTCCATGAGTAGGCTAGTAGCTTTTTACAAAAAACTCACCGGGTTTAAGAATATTAACGAAAATAAAATCAAAACTGAATGGATCGAAATATGTTGTTGTACAACAGAAATTTATTATTAAATAACACAAACACAAATACATTATTAGGTGCACCTCAAAAGGGTGCACCTCAAATACCCACCAAATCACAAAACAGACACTTCAAAAACCCGATTGGTATTCACTGGAAGTTTATTTCAAGATCAAAAATGTTTGACCAAGGGATTAATTTTGTAGATCACTAGAACGTCAATCCCGGATTATTTATTAAGCATATTTAGAAGTCAATCATTGTAATTACGTTTTCAGAATATGTATATTTTGAAATGTCTGGTTTTTGAATGTCGGTTTTTTTAAATATTTGGTTTTTTAATGTCGGGTTTTTGAAGTGTCTGTTTTGTGATTTGTCGGCTTTTTGAGGTGCACCCAAATGATTGAAGAAACAAAATATAATAATCATTATAACAAAACGATTTTGGAGATTTTCAATACTCCCAATTAATTGGTCAAATGTCTCATATTTAGCACTAGTTATAGATCATGTGTTTTTAACTTGATTTTGATGATCTGTCAAACTACCAACCACAATAATATTTAAAAAAAATTAAGACTTTGAAGATAAAATGAAAAGTCAATGCTTTTGAAAACAAGGTCCTCTACATCTATTGAATAAATACAACTCCAGATGGCAGCTACTGCTTATTTGTAACAAATTTCTACTGCATTGGCGAACACTTAAAAATACCCGATAGTTGACGCAAGTGAAACAGTTTTAAAGAATTTTAGTACACATTAACCCTTTTTTGCCCAACATGAGAGAAGCAAGTACGTCAACATCAGCTCAGTTTCTGCAGAAGAAAGAATTTTTTTTTAGTTTTTGAAAATACATTTTCCACTATTTTGAAGCGTGCTCTATCAATTTACGTCGAGAAAACGGCCAAAAAACGACTACTTCTGCAAACATTTTCCAAAATAAAAAAAATAAGCCATGATTTTTAGGTCCTTTTTTTTTATTTTCACGATTTTTTCCATCCAAGCGGATTATAATCTATGAAAGTCATATATAAAAAGTGATCAAATGATTCGAAATTGCCGCGGAACTAAGCAAATGTTTTCAAAATCATTAATTCCTTGAAATAGGGATCATAGAAAGTTATTCATTACAATTTATATTGATGATAAAAATATTATCTAGTCATATATGAAAATTTATTATAAAGTCGAGTTGATAAATCCAAAATGGCATTTCCGTAAAATGGCCACCGTATGTAAACTTCGAAACACATTTATGGAATAACGATTCATATAAAAGGTATAATGTTCATAAGGTGGCCATTATGGATCCGTCATTTTGGATTTATCAACTCAAAATTATTATAATTTTCGTCCATAACCAGGCAATATTTATATCATCATTATGAATAAAAAAAAAACTTCCTATGTACTGAAAACGATCTAAAAAACATGAAATTTTCCTTTAATTTTAAACAATTTTTACAGAAATAGTCGTGTTTTACCCATTTTCTCGACGGCAATCGATAGAGCACACTTCAAAATAGTCAGAAATATATTTTCTAAAGATTAAAAAAAAATTCTACAGCAGAAACTGACGTACTTGCTTCACTCATTTTAAACAAAAAAAGGTTAAAGTAAAACTATGGATTAGTTCGAAATTTAATTATCAATTTCGAACGTTAATAACGCACCGTAAGAGGATATATTCCATATTTTGTTTCACAATTTAGATATTTCTTATGTTTTGTTTACACAATACAGAATTGTTATTTAATATGATTATTATAACGAAAGAAAGTATTAAAATTTCGTAAAAGTAAAACTTCAATAAAAAAGATAGACCTCACACCTTATTATCTCAAGTACGTACATGTTAATATTCACATACATTCGTGAGTACATATAAAAGATATAGTCATACTTGAAAGATGCAATCCGGGTATTATGCACTTGTAAATGAAGAACACGCGAAGGGATATCCGTTACCTTCTTAACCTCTTTTCGCTTCATTATTTATACAGAGATAACAAGTAAAAAAGAATGTAGTTTATGCAAATATTGCCATATTTTTTCACATTCACGCCAAAGTGTAAATTCATAAAATTCAGAGAAACTTATACCTGACCTACACAATACTGGCGATTTTATTCGCAAGTCAATAAAAACGTTATAATAAAGTTTATAACATTTTTACTTGGAATATTTGTTGGTTAAGCTGAATTAATAACATTTGTTATAAAAATAATTTCAGTGGAAAATTCATTAAAAAAATATTAACCATTGTTTTTTTTTTATTATACAAAATTGATTTTGTACTTAGAAATATGCTTTTGAAAAATTGTTCCCAAAAGTAAATCCAGCGGAAGATTATTGTTAGCATAATTATAGAAAAATTCATATCATCAAGTTTGTTTGTGGTCTTGTTGTTTTTTAATTAAATGCAGCAATGATAAAAAATATAGTTAAAACTAGATGCTTTCGATCTGGGTGCCTACAATTTTGGCTAAATTCGTATTGCAGTTCCCTGACGAAAGACTGATGCTTCCAGGAATATTCCCATTTTAACACTGCCAGGAAAGAAGGCGGCAGAGGGTAGTTATAGCATCGTTAGGTTCGAGTAGTTTCTATACATATATTGTAACAATATCTTGTTCCTTAAATAGGGTGAATATGCCAATGAATGGACGGTTAAGCATTTTTCTCACACTTTGATCGATTGTAACTTTTGAATTCTTTTATGAAAATTTAATTATGATACCACCATTAGAATCGTTAGACTCTGCTCTTTATGACCGTGTAGTTCAACCTTTGATTTTATTTGATTATTAACCTCGTCTTCATTCGTTTGTAAAAAAATCCGCTAAACCCGAATAAATAGACGGGTTAAATCAAATGGGACGTTTTCAGTACCAGTTTTGGATGGCTTTAAAACTTTGCTTTCATTTTACAAAATAATAAACACTGGAAGATCAATAGTACTGTAAATATTGTTTTGAATGTTCAAAGAACATAAAATATATATACATATATATTTTGTTGCATGTTGTGCATCATACATTCATAAGAAATAGAAATATGTAGAAAATCGTCCATTCATTGGTAGTCGTCCATTCATTGGCATATTCACCCTATATTAAAATTGAAAATGAGCATTTTCAAAACTTCGTCCCCGACCGCAGGTCAGCCGGAGCACTGATAAATGAGCACATCTTGTTCACACTGATGCTTAAAAAAACGCGGTTTAGTCGAGTTTTTGACAGGTCGGGTTGCAGGAATAGTACATTACCTAACAAGGATGTAAAGTATACTTTTACGCACGGGATGGGAACCATACATACGAGGCGCCGAAGGCGCCGAGTGATGTGTAAAGTTCCCGACCCGTGCGTAACAGTTATACTTTACACACGTGTTAGGTATCCTATTTTTTGTATTTGCGCGCGTAAAGTGAGTGCGTAAAGTTTTGATGCCTGTTTGAGTGCGTAAAGTATAACTTTAAGGGATACTTCGGTTTCCGTTTTTTACGGTATTATCGTTGATTTTACGAAGAAATGAATACAACCTTTTTGGTAGAGAATTCGATGTTCTATATTTTTTGTTTGAAACATTTTTTTGTACGATTTGTATTTTTTGTTAAAAAATGGAAAAAACGTGTTTTTTGAGAGTTTTTTTGTTAAACCTCCCCATAATCTAGTATGCATTGTCTCCAAAAACTAATCAGATCTAAGTTTGGCCAAGAGAAATCCAAATCCGTTTGTACTTTTTAAATTCGTCATTCCAGTCGCGAGATATCGCGTATACAAAATTTTGCCCACGGACGGACGTACAACCTAACGGACACCAATTTTTTTAATGTTGCTTTGGGTTCCTTAGGGCCTGAAACGTCGACATTTGATGAAAAACTATAGGGTAATTTTTTGGTGGGAACTGACCAAATTCAATACTTCGCCAGATCTATGATCTGGGTCGAAGTAATATGTACATTGCTCGTTATTTATTATATACTACTTTAACATTCAAGAACTTAGCGCCACCCTTTACAAAAAAACATGATTCACTTAAATTGAAATTCAAACGTAAGAGATAGTATTAGAATAAGTAAATTATTCTACGTTGGTGTAATATTTTAGAATTGGTATTAACAAATCAAAATTGTTTTCTGTCATCGATTTGAGTTGAAAATATAGTTTAATGGTTAAAGGATGAATTCAAATATTTATTAAAAAATTTTACCAAACTCATGGATGAATTTTTGGGTGGATTACATAATTCTGTTTTCTAATGGATAAGAATCTTATATACTGAACATTATCAGAATAAATAAAATGGTAGTCAAGAATATTGCATTTTACAATAATGTTACCATAGTGTAATTGTTATAAGAATAAGAATTATCGTTTAGAAATTATAAAATATTCGATTATTATTGTTAATTATCGCTTTCTGCTTGCTCTGAACTCCTAATTATTTGTAGCTTTACATTTATCGCAAATGAAAGGTGGATGCGAAAGTTACAAAAGAAAGTGTTGTTTTTGACATCACCTTCTTTTCTTTACGTGAAAGACATTCGAAATATAATCCGTTTGTTATGTAGGATATGTCCACAAGGACAATGTTTAAAGTCACTGAACATAAATGTTCTCTTTCATAACGGTAGAATTTTGAGGAAAGTAATTTGTATTGAACAACTGGAGATTAAAAAGGAGATAGTTACGTGTACTACTTTATTAGGAGTAAGAATACTGAAATTTACTGTCTAAATTCACTCTTTAGTCAGCGAAAAACGAGCAATTCTCGTGAAAAAGTGAAATTTCAATATAAGAGAGTGAAAATTCACTCTTTCCCTCAGAGTCGTGGAGATGATAACTCTGGAGGAAAGAGTAAATTTCCATTTTCATTTGGTCCGGAGGTGCGGCTCCTAATTCATAAAATATAAATAATATTTTTTTAATGTTATCATACAAGATTTGTATTGAATTGATCAATTATTATTTCAGTTACTGAAATTCGTAGTACTCATAGATAGACATTTCATTCTAGGGTATAAAGAGCAAAAGAAAGAGAAAGAGAGAGAGAAATTGATCGCTTGAATTAGACTGAAACACTGTACCGTGAAAAAACATTTATTTTTGTACTAAATCAGTCAGTAAATTGGATAAAATATTTTAAAAATGTTGGTTACCAAATGATTTTCTCCAATTTTTATTATATTTCTATTGGTTTGCTGGTTAAAAATTACTACAGCCATCATTTTTTAACATTTTTTTATCGAATACTTCATCTAGATGATTTTGTCGCAAACATATATTGCTTTACAAACAATATATTATTGCTCTATTCAGACAATATATTTATAATTTACCATTTTTTTAAATACGGCACCGGTTAATTACATTCGGTGTATTAATTAAATAATTTCGGTGTAGCATGAAGGTGTAAACGTTTTTGCAGTTTTTAATGACTTAGGAACTTGCTTTCTCGTATGAACATTATCCCTTAACCCTTTGAAGCATACATTTTTATTTAGATTTTCAAAATTCAAAATGACGGATGCAATATGACAGCCAAAACGTAACAGTTTTCGAGGTCATAAAAGACGAACTATGAAATTTCAGTATTCATGTCCGCTTGTTGAATCTGCTAAATTTTATCTTGAAAATGTAACATTTTTACATTTTGGTCAGCCATATTGGATCCGTCATTTTTAATTTTAAAAATCAGATGCAGGATTCGTAATCAGCGACCTCAAAAACCCCCCGAGTACTCAGTTTTGTCTTATTTCAACGACGGTTTCTTTTCAGCATACATTTTTTTATTACGAGTTATCGGGCGGAATCGCCCTTTTTTACTGTGTTTTTGCCATATTAATTATAAGTTTTTTGCGAGAGCTGCAGATCGACTTTAGAAGATGGCGCCATACTTCACAATTTATATATGAAATGTAGGAACTGCAGAAACCTACACCAAGTACAGCAGCGGTCATGAGTCGATTTCCGCCAGATAAACAATATTTTCAAAACGTAAACAAACAACGTGGCTCGTTTTACCAACAGTGAGCTTGAAAACGAAATCGAAAAATTGTTCACCGGAAGGGGATCGAACTCACGACCTACGACCTCGTAGTCCAGTGCGTTAACCGCCTGAGCCACGAAGCCGATATAAACAATTTAACACAATAATTCCTAATAAATATTAATTTGCACTAAAATTCAATTTTAATTTACTGAAAAATAAAAAAAATGAATTATAAAAAGGTGTCCTACAGAAAGTACACCGTGTTTCAAAGGGTTAAGATTATGGCATATCAGAATACAAGTGTAAATGAAGTGAGCATTGAGTTATTTAAGATATAACCCTCTACGACGAGGCACAAATCATTTGCCTTATTTAAAAGAAAGTAACTTAGTTGGAGCAATAACTTAGTCTGAGCAACTAATTATTTGGTCAGGACCACTGCTTATTTCATTCTTACAACTATTTTATTAGTTGGTTCAACCGAATTATTCATTATATTAATCAAGTCGTATATTCTCATAGTGGCGAACCCTGTTTAAACGTCTAAATGTTATTAACCATGTCATTAACATGCTTATCTTTATATATGTCTAGAATCAAACTTGATCCATCAAACGAAAAATTATTGTTTTGAACATCAGTCAATAAGTTACCGAAACGCTCCTGGAAGTCTCTACATACACTCCGACGTCCAACCGCGTGTTCGATCGATCGGTCCATCATTGATTCTCGTCGCTCCCGGATATCGCCCATGGAGAAATCAGCGTGGAATAAAGAGGACGAAAACAATCAATGGCAAGAGCAAGAAAGAAACTGCTCCAAGGTACGCCGTCATATTTTCAAAGTAGCCCGTCGGTCGCACGGACGAAACCGAGCCGTTGCATTTCGTCCAGTGATTTGTAATTATTGCTGCCGAATATGATACACTCGGTTGCAGGGGTTCTCATTGCCACCGTTTGTCCAGACCACAAAAGACAAAGGTCTTCCGACTTTGGACAGGGAGAACATTTGCTTCATACGAGTTGTCCTATCTGGACCGGTGGGCTTTACGATCGTCTACGGCGCCACAGGTTAATCATTCGCATGTTCTCTGCTCTTCGCTCGCTTAGTCGCAGACGATCGTCTTTTCATTCCTCGCATATGTGCTTTTTTAAGTCCCTTTCATCTGTGTGCAGATCCCGCATCAACTACCGGGTTTCAGAGAAGATAGCGGTGCTATCTAAATGTTAATAGCACTTTGTGAAAATCGGGAAACTCAAGATGTCTTGGTATCTAACACTGTTTTCAGCCGGTGATTCATATAACGATCTTCAAAATTGAATCCCTGAATTTTTATTCTTCCTTCTTGAAAATCTTTATCGCCTAGGCGGTAATAGAATGAACTTTAAAGGGAGGTTTGACTAAATAAAGTGATTCCGACATTAGTTCAGTGTGTGGGCCTTGATTGATGAAACCGAGATTAAATGGTTACTAATTTCTTCAAAAGTAAGTGATTATATCGTTATAGATAGCTTCATAGTTTACGTTGGATACAAAACGTCTATTCATTAATTGCCACTGAATTAGTTAATGTAAATATTATAATTTGTTTATATATTTTCGCCTATATTTACATGATTCTATATCATGGTTCTATAAATTGTAGACGCAATATCATATCTGCATTGAAGGACTAATCTTATTGTCATTTCGCAAATCAAGAAATGTATCGGTTTTCTCTTATTTTAAGATCTTTTCATGGAAAACTAAGTATTAGAAATAGGATAGTTGCTAAAATATATATGCAATTTTTATATATGTATATGTTTGTTTTAAAACTTCCTTTTCAAAACTTAGATTTCAAAAATTCAAAATGGTATTTACTAAAATCAAACGAAATCACTTCCCTCTTGGTTCTTGGTGGTTTTTGGGGTCGCTGATTCCGGTTTATGGGTCCACCGTCCCTAGTAGAAAATGAATCTAGTTTTTGGCTTGTTTCTATCCAGTTTACATTTTTCTCATGTTAAAGGTATAGGGAAACTGGGCAGTGTAATAAAAAACTGGACAGATTTCTACCAGGGGTCTTGAATGTTTAAAAACTAACTTCAAATTTGGACCCAACGGCTCCAAAAATAGATGGGTACGAAGCTTGAATATGTGAAACTATTTTTTTGTTTAAATAACCTTTAGTAGGCATTTTTGAGCCGCCATTTTGAAATTTAATTTTTTACAATAGTTCTGCCTTTTATCCCAAATATTTTTTATGTGATATATACAGGGTGTCCCAGAACTGGGTAACGATATTGCAGGAGATGATTCTCCGTGATATTTCGAATAAAAGGTCTGGTACCAAAAGTGGATCTGAGGCTCATTTTTGGTAATAACTCGGCTTGCTTTGAAGTTATTTCAATGAGTGGGGACTCATTTTGAAGCTTGTTTTAAGTCCTATAATTCAGCTACAGGAACATTTGACCTGCGATGAATATTTCTGAAGTTATGGCCTCAAAAATGGGAAAAAAGGCAAATGTTTGCGATTTTTTGCATCTAACTCATTTCACTAAATAGATAATGAAATATCGCCCAAGAAAAAGTTTTAGAGTTTGAAAAGACGAAGAATTTGCGCCCTCGTTCATTTGGTTTCGAAAAAAATTCAGAAATGGCAAAGAGTCATTTGCCATTTCTACGACAATCACTTTTTCGCAACTGGGGTTCTTTAAGCCAATTTTATTAAAAAAATTAATTCTGTAATGAATTTACGGGTTTTAGAAGAAGTTTCCTACCTGATCGGCAGACCACTTTAACGCTCCCTTAAAATGGTTCTAAAGTTATCTGCCGGTAAGGTAGGAAACTTCACAAAAAATGTAAATAAAAGATGATTGAATAACATTTTTAAAATTCGGGCTCTGTAAAGCATTTCTAAGCACTATAAACAGTTTTCGAGAAAATACCAAAGATACTAATTGAGAACAGACCGAGAATTTTTGGAAACAAGTGTTTTTTATTTATTGCCGAACATTCTCGGCCAGTTCTCAATAAATTTCCTTCGCATTTTCTAGGAAGCTATTTACAGAGATTAGAATTGCCCTTACAGAGTCCAAATATTAAAAATGTTATTCAATCATATTTAATTTACGTTTTTTAGTGGAATTTCCTACCTTAACGGCGGACCACTTTAGAATCCCCTCAACCCACACTTTCTTCAGAATTAAATGATTACTACAATAATTTAGTATATAAAAATGGGTAACTTTGAGCATAGAGAATTCGTGCAGAACCCCGTGTATAGTACGTCGGTTAATGAAGATGAACGCGCGCGTGGCACAAGCGCTCAATGACAACAGTAATCCTCCGTGTCGCAATAAACCATAGCAGCTAAGATATTCAAATTATATAGGAAGGTGAATCGTGTGCTTGTAACTGCAGATGGCTGCGGTGAAGACGAATTTAGTGTGAGGAAAAAATGGTTAATCTCACTACACGTATGTATAGCGCGTTGGAAATTAGCGCCGGTAATGGGTCGGTAATACGCCGGGTCACGGTTGCCAGACACGAGGTAACTCTTTTGGCGAGCTGGAAATATAAAACAACTCGCGACCGGGTTGTAACCTTTTCCTCTCATTTGTCCCACGAGAAGAAAAGTCACATGCTTCACCAGAGACAAATCCATTCCACATTCCTGATATAACTCTATTACCGACATACTTCACGTTTATGCCAATACTTTTAATATTTTTCAGGAATTTTAATAGTTTTTGTTAATACAAAAGTACTTAAGTTTTTTCCCCACCGCAAATTGTTGACGCTTCATCGCTACCTATCGCCTGGTCGCGAATATGAGACGAACGGTTTTGGTTCGTTTCATGACACCGTTACGTCTTCAATGCTTACTCCATCGCTTTCAAATAACTGTACTTTTCTAAATTTACATAAGCAATTAATGCTATTGATGTAATCATGAATTGAGTCACTTATTAGATTAATAATACTGATACTTAAAGTTACAGGCTTAAATACATAAACGAGTGCGTATCTGGGACCTAACGATGCGCACAACGCCTTTGTTATGAAATGATGGTAATAGACACTAATTAGTCAGATAAGATAATACGTTCTTTTCTATGTAACTCTCATTTTCTATCATTTTGGCTTTATTAGAATAGTTGCTTCAAATTCTACGGTGGCTCGCAAGAATTTCACAATCATGATGGGTTTTAATTATGCCATTGTTTATCTGAACTAGTCTCTTGCAATATTGTCTGAAGTACCAAGAGGGGCTCAAATAAGTTGAAATATTAACTTAAAAAACAATACTGCAGTACGTATTCTACATCACATTTCACGCACGAAAGTCCTTTACCAAAATTGGATCCGATTGAATGCCTACGATTTGATTGGCAGGTCAATGAAGTAAAAAAATCACTCTTTAATAGGTTCATTTTAAAGCTCTTACAAGCTCTGCAATGTTCATTTCTGACGCTCTTTGACCTAAAATGCATATCTTTCTTGCTATAGTCATAAAAAGGGTAAAAAATGCCAATATTTGTGGTTTCTAGCATTTATCTCATTTAGATAAATAGCTAATGAAACAGCACTATGAGAAAGTCGTAGCCTTTGAGAAAATGAACAATTTGACCCCTAACACGAGGTGATTCGATAAAAATTGAGCTCAAAAGGAGCTTCTTAGTCTCACAAAATTATCGGAAAACGGCTTGATATTCGCAAAACGCTGTTTTTTGTAAATTTCGGTTTTCCTTTTCCTTTTCAGAGGTTCTTTTGGAAATCTCATTGAATTAGGGGCTAAACTGTTAGTTTTTTCAAGTGCTACAACTTGCGTATAATGATATTTCATTACCTATTTATCGAAATGAGCGATACGATGATACACTCTTTCTGCCGATGTTGACTGAGTTTGAAAAATATATCCCCATGAAACAAACTATTGAATTCAATAACTATTTTTCTTAATGCCGACATTAATAAATAAAATATCATTTTTTAAAAACTCAGCTACGCTAAATTTTTAGTTTTTTTTTTTTGTTTTCTTTAGGAGGCTCCTTGTGAGCATAATTGTTATCAAAAACTAACATACAAGGAGTCAAATTCATCGTTTTCTCATGTTCAGCAACTTTTACATGATTTTTGCCGAACCATTGAATAAAGCGAGTTAAACGCGAAAAACCACATAAATGGGCATTTTTCTCATTTCCGGGACTATAACAAGACTAATTTTCATCGTACGTCAAACTGACTTCCATGAAGAGATCAATAACAGGAATTGACAAAATCTATAAAATGAGCCTTCATTTTTGAAATAACTTAAAAATTAGCGAAGTTATTGCAAAAAAATGATTTTTCTCAAATTCAAACGCTTATCATTCAAATTCTATACTTGGGATCAAATTTCGGTATTAACACTTTTGTTCAGAATGTTGTCATGATTCATCCCCCGCAATAGGGTCCGTGAGTTGTGGGAAAATCTGTATATATATTATTCACTGCTTGTCAGGAACATAACCTAGCCTCAATCTAGACTTGACTAAACTCAATCTAATTACATTGAGAACTTGTGGGGCTAATTCCTTGAGTAAAAATAAAAATACCTGAACAATGTTTGTTCAGTTCTAGATAGATTTATTTTCCTTTTATCAGACTGAAAAACAATGCTCCATGAATAATAATTTCTCATGTGAAGATAAATTAGTTGAAATAAAAAACATTTTTTCATATTTGGTAAACGATTTATGTAAATATTGTGATTAGTAAATTAGTTTTGCTTTAAGAAAACATTTTGTTAATACTAGAAATTTTTATCTACGTCCTACACTACCTACTACTTTATGTACATAACTCTACAAAATTTGTAGTACTAACTACTATTTGACATTTTGTCCGTTCCGTTCGCAAGAAATATTTTCACTTCACTAAAACTTGCGATTTTTGGTCGGTTATGCCTGCACATAGTGTATTTAGGGCTACTGATTTTTACCCTAATTTTTAGGGCCTCTAAACATTTTTTCCAGTTAAACCATTTTTTCATTTTTACGGAATTGTCAACATAAGTAAAGTTCAAAATAAGGAAATGTTTGGTATACTAAATGGAACATTTTTATAACAAGATTTATTGCTGTATAACTTTAAAAAATAAAAGACTTTGTTCTGAAGTAGAACGTTATATAATAATAATCGACACTAAATTTATTTTGTATATATTAGTATTGAAGATAAAAAACATCGTTCTTCGATTAAATTAATAACATTACATTTTATTGCTTGTGCGAATTTTCAAGATTAAAAAATGCATAATTACACTAATTTAATTGATGATGATTACAGTTGAATGGTATTGGATTAAAAGTTCATTGAACACAGTAGTTGAATGTGATTTTCATTTGTATACTCTGAATATAGGAAAGGAAAAGAACATAAATTGGGTCATGATCAAAAATAGATGTAGCTACCGATGCCTGATAAGAAGATACGGCTTATCATAACAGAAAACTAACTAACGTGTTTGTAACGTGTTATCCGCGTTATTATGTATGAAGATCGAAACAAACAATTTTCAACAGATAAATGAGTATGTATGTATGTTTATTTACATCCATAAATTTAGAAAATTAATTAATAATAAGAATAATGACATTATAAATACTTTTAAATAGGATTACTAATGAGTACGGTAATTGAATTATATAATAATATAACCAATTTTGTAATTAAAAAATTTCGTAGCGTAATTACAAGAAACGTGTGATCCTGACTGAACGTTACATTTTGGAGAACGGACCGCTTGGAGGACCTAACAACTGACCACGTAGATTTATAGAATATTTAAGGTGGTCTCTACTTCAGTCATTACTATTTATTACTGTAATTAATATATATAAGTTATTTGACGTAAAGTAGTGCTGTAAACATCAAATTTGACACTGTTTCGACTTAAGGTGTAGTTTAAGAAAATATATCAATGGATGTTTTAATAAAAATGAAATATACGTTCAACTGTTTAAATCTCACATTCCCGACAGAGAATTCTGCAACATATAATTAAGCTAAAATCTTAAAAAAGGGCCGTTTAGTAAAACTAAAGAAAACATTAACACGAGTCATAAGTAACACAGCTCATTCTCGACAGTTTAGTTCGTTCGAATCTTCGCATCGTAAAGACGTTATTCCTTGGCGTTGCTCATTTCGACGAATCGATCGGGACCGCCAATTATTTTGCTTGTTCTCCACCCACCTACATATGGAGAGACCTGTGCCCGTGAGAAAAAAGAGAGCACGAAATACTGGGACCAAAAGAAAAACCGAGGAACAACAAGAATCCTTTCTCGATCCACCGATAGAAATAACTCGGTCGATCGAAATATATCAATCGATGCGCAAAATAACACCGGAAAAGAACAAGGCGTAAAACTTTGCTTTATTTCGTCAAGTTTTTCTCCCACTTCTCCATCTCTTTTTATATATAGGTTATTATCAAAAATAGTTTGACTTAATCAAGTATTCATGTTTATGTATTCTCTGGGTATCATCAGAATAACTTTATTGCCAACAAGACATAAATTATTAATTCGACAGAGATTTGTTTTATATAACGAGTAGTGGTATATAAATCTTTAATTACTCGCTTTCTATCTTTATGAAATTCACGCGGAGACAAATAATTGCAAACTATATTTTCAAATAGTTTTAAAATTATGAGAATCACTTAAGTTAAAAATACGATATTAACCAAAATAATGCAGGATTCGGGAGAGTGGACTGTATATCTCTTCAATCATATAGAGAGTGGCGATAAAAAGGGGAGAGGTGGAAGGGTGAGGTTGAGTTCAAATTTTCGAACTGATCTTAAAATTTTACAGCAAAAAAAACACACTTTGTACAATCCTTTTTCAGGCAGAATGAACAACTTTATATATTACACTGCCCAACAAAATTTTGTTGCCGTATAAGTAATAGTCAATTCTGATAGGATTTTTGTATCAGAATCCAAATATGACCGCCAAAATAGCCAATTGGATCCAGTTTTTGAGATATTAAAGGTCAAAGAGGTAAAAAATTCGATTCTAGGCAAACAATAAAATGCTGTTTTCCCGCCATTAAGTCAGTTCTGACAGTATTATTCTCTCTGAATGCAAATAGGTAAGCCAAAATATTGCATTGGACCTAATTTTTGCCTAAATTGAAGGTCAAAGAGGTAGCAAATCGTGTTTTTTTCGACTCGAATTTTTGACCCCTTTGACCTTTAATATCTCAAAAATTAGAGTCAATTGGACACTTTGGCGGTCATATTTGGATGCTGAATGATGCAAAAACCCTATCAGAATCGACTCTTACTTATAAAATATTAAATTCTTACATTTTTATTGGACTGTGTTATAAATAAATTTGTCGATTTTAGGGGTTTAATATTTTATTTTCGGTTCTATTAAATTCTATTTGAATCACATGATCCTACAGATATGCCGAAAAAGTACTGCAGAAGTAGTTCAAAAAAAAAGGATTCAATTTATTTAGGGAATGTATTTTGGACAACCCAAATGTGATTTATAAGTCGACCGTTTAAGAAACATATATCCCACGACTTTGCTAAATTTATTTACCAATATTGGGCCAGTTTTCAATGTCTCAATATGCTTGCGAGCATTCAAGAAAACGCATTTTATTATTATAATTCTGTAATTCATGATTTATTATAACAGATCTTTATGTAATAAGCAGAGAGAGCCTTACATTAATAATTTAATAATTGAGCATACAAGGAGGCAAAGATAATCATTTATCGAATAAGGAACAGATTACTGCTTCTGGAATATTTGTTTCATTATAAACAGAACATCATTTGTAGAATGTGAAGTCTTCTTTTTTGGGCTGACTTATGCTTCCTTTGGAAGCGAATTACCGGAAGGGATTGGTATAACAAGATATTGCCTGCACAGTAATCGATGAAGTTCGATTAATCGATTAATTAGTTCTCCTTTTACGCGTGATTTTTCGTTGAACGAAATTCGGCTTGAGGCTCACAGGGAGCCGCATACCGTAATTCTGAATCGAGTATTAATGACGTCGAATGTACCCGCAAGGAATTTCGTATCAACATCGCGGATCTTGTACATTCGGAACATGATTTTATATATTGACGCACCCGCTAAATTACGCTCGGGTAGGCAGCGATCCACAATTCCCAAATGAGCAGCACATGCTTTATCGAAACCGTAAGATAATAAATGAAATTCTATTATTTAAACCCGAATTGCATCACTCATTAATCCATATATGATTGGGTCTTTTTACGCGCGTATTGTGAAAGTGAGCTGCATTTATTGAATCAAATATAATAATTAAGATTTAATAATTTAAGTCGTAACCTACACGACTTCTTTCACAGCTGATAAATTGATACAATGAAATTGAATTCTTATACTTAATTAAATCATTAATATAAGAAAGTATCCGTTTCTTTTAAAATGCATGAATCATGTTAATTTAAAGAAAGTGGGCTGAATGTGGAACGTGCAAGTGAAGGATTCTATCAATATCTTCGTGCATAAACGTTTAATAAATGTTTTATTTGCAAATTAAATATTATTTTAAATTTAAACAGTAAATATTGTTCTATTCGAAGAAAAATGTATAATCACGGATAGCACGGTGTAGTGCTGAGGATCAAAGGTATTGTCATGATAACTCTACTATGAGCTTCAGGGTTGCTTTTTAGAGTTAGGAGGTTAGGATGAACAATCACTATACTTCTGATCCTGACAAGTACTCTGGTCAATCAGTGATATGTCATAATTAGTTACTTGCATGCAGCCTCACTTTCTGTGCATCAGGGGTTCATTTGTTTTTATGTTACCAACCAACGAATTACTACCCAGATACACTGCGAATATTAACTATTTTAACATGGTGATAACCGTGGTCGGAAATAATAAGGGTATAAAAGCAGTGTTACCATGAGCTTTACAGACACAATGAAGATTGTCTTCCTCCACATGTAAGCCATTGTTGACATTTTCCCTTCTGGGGTCCAAATGTTATTCAAAAGTATGTAATAAAGGTTATAAAATGTTGCTACTAAATTTGCAGTTTAAGCGTACGTCTCAAATAATACTAATATGGAAACTAGATTATCAGCTCTTAATTTCATTCTAATATACGGTGTTTGTTCATGGTATCATACAATCCGTAATTCTTATTGGCCTGGATATCAACTTTTGTTTCATGCTTATTATGTTTCCTTTTTACCTGGTAAATTATTTCGCATGAAATCACCGATACAGTTCTTAAAATCGAACATTTCTAGTTAGTTAATTTGATTAAAATATGAATTATAAGATCGTACATCAAATATTAATTAACATGATTGATTTTATGTGATGTTAAACTTGATAATGAACATTGAACAGAATGTTAACCACAAATAATTGCGAACTCTAATACCATTTACTAGAATCTCGTTCTGTAAAATTATACAGAGAAAACTGCAGTATGTAATTTGTATGTAGTACTCAGTATAATTTGTGGAATTAAATTTGTTCAGAACACCTAATGCACAAGTTAATAGCCAGCCACTGCAATTGAATTGGTAATAATTTGTTATTAATTAAAAGTAAAAAACGACTAATATTTTATAAAGTAGTAAAAAATATAATGACTAATTAGAAATTAATTGGCTAATGAATTAGTAGTTGGTTTACTGTTGCCTCTCCAAGTAATTGGAAAAGCCAAATTTTCTGTTACGATAATGAGAGTTATCAATTTTGTGGTCCGGGATACCGTTCTTATTCCTCTACAGGAATTCACAAAAACCGGATAAATGGAAGAAGAGTCAAAATAATGTTAAGACGACACAATTAACATTTGAACTCACCACACACGTTCCGAATTATTTATTTCTTATATTCTTGATTAAAAGAATTATCACTATGGCACTTAAGAAGTCTTACTTGATAATAATTTGTTAACACTTGAAACACTTTGAATAATCGAAAATTGCGTGTATTCACAATTAGTTCTAGTAGTCGTCTGACCACGTCTAGATTTCAACAAAGAAACTTGGAAAAAACAAATAAAAAAGCATTTCTGCGTAATGATGATCTTTATAACTTTAAATATGTATTTTAATTGTATCTGATCTATTTGTTTAGCATACATCATATTCGATCTCTTATTATTAATAACATTAGAGAATCACTTTTTCATTATCTTCCAATGCAGTATTACACATAATACAAGAATGTTAATAATTAGTAATGAAGTAAAATAGACGAAATAAAGTTAAAAGTTATCACATTTTTTATAAAAATATAAGTATACAATAAGTTCAATAACATTTTTAAACTGAAAAATAAGTTAGTTCTATGAAATTTATGTAAACGTTTTTTAATTTCAGTGGAATTCTCATTGATAGGTATCGATAAAAGTGTGATCATATATAAGCCATTGAAAAACAACTAGCTAGGTTGGCCGAGCGGTCTAAGGCGCCAGATTTAAGCTCTGGTTCCCGAAAGGGAGCGTGGGTTCGAACCCCACACCTAGCACAGATTATCGATGTTTTTTTTTTTTATTTTTTATAATCATTCGACTAATTGTATGTACATATTTTAATTTGCCAAGATTTAATAACATTTTTTAATTCAATTTTTTTAATATTTGATTATTATTTTTGGTTAATTTTAACATTTACGTTTATTTAAAATGATTAGGTGTTATTAAATGTTTATAATGGGGTATTCGGCATGCCCAAGATTAACCGCTTAATTTATAATTTTTTATTAATTGTTTATTTAAACAAAAAATATTAAATGAAAGTGTACTATTCACGAGAAGTGAGGTGTACACAAATGCGAATATTTATCTACATTCACTTTTCAAATGCATGATTGTTTATCTATTATAATTATGTTCTTTATGGTGGCTTAGAAAGTGGTCCGCCGGTAAGATAGGAAGTTTCAATAAAAAACCTAAATTAAAGATAACTGAATACAAATTTCGAAATTCAGGTTCTGTAAAGACAATTCTTTATTATTACAGACGGTTTTCTAAAAAATACCAAAGACATGAATTGAGAACTGACTGAGAATTTTCGGAAATAAATAAAAAACACTTATTTTCGAAAATTCTTGTTCTGTTCGCAATTAATTTCTTTGATATTTTCTAGGCTATCGTCTATAGTAATCAGAATTATCCTTTCAGAGTCCGAATTTTAAGATATCGTTTCAGGCATTTTTTATTTACGCTTTAGTGAAAATTCCTACCTTATCGACGAAGCACTTTAGAAGCCCTTTAATATTAAATATGAAACATAAATTGAATGCTAGACTTGTATTGGACAATGTGGCCACCGAATAATATTTTGCTTTAATGGGTTTCTAAAAAGGTCCGCCGGTATGGTAGGAAATTTCACTAAAAACCGTAAACTGAAGGTAACTGAAAAACATTTTTCCAATTCGGGCTTTGTAAGGGCAATTCGAAGAACTATAAACAGTTTCCCTAGAAAATACCAAAGATATTAATTAGGAACTGATCCAGAATTTTTGGAATTAAGTGATTTTTATTTATTTCCGAAAATTCTTGACCAGTTCTCAATTAATTTCTTTGTTAATTTCTAGGAAATCGTCTATAGTAATTAAAATTGCCCTTACAGAGCCCGAATTTCGAAAAATGTTTTCAATCACTTTTTATTTACGGTTTTTAGTGAAAATTCCTACCTTATCGGTCGAGCACGTTAAAACCCCCTTAATAATAATTATTAATTTGTAATTTACTGCCAAAATTCAATTATAAAAGAAGCAGTCATTAATCGACCATAACCTGGTCGAATGTAGGTCGTAGGATGGTCACGCAAAAAATTGGTATGGGACGTTTCTCCGACTGTTTTACCGACACGTATAGACCGCCAATTTGTGCAAATTTTTTCTCTCCATGGTAATAAATTAATCGCAGCAAATAAGGTACGTCACATATAGAAATGGATGCTTCTTTATGTTAAATATATCGGTGGTATTCACTGTTCTTAATTATCCCTCTTGTCCCACTGCTTTCAAAATTTTACTAAAATATTTCTGGATACTTCATTTTTAACAATATGTGAATAAATAAGTACCATAAAATATATTTAAATTAGGACTTGGCTTCGATAGAATATTAAATACAGTGGTCCCCCCAATATTTACCTCATCCGTCTTGTCTGTCCTTTTTTAACCGTCCCATTATTTGCCTGGAGAGGGGCAGAAATTTCCCCCCACTCCGCAGACATATAGTTATAGAACACGCATGCGTCGACCAGAAGAAATCAGTTTATCCTTTCCTACATCGCGCATGTGTGATGTCGCCATAGAATTACCGCTTCGTGTGAAGTGGTGGGGAACAGCAATAGAGGGGAAAGGTAAATATTGGAACGGCCTTGGTGGCAAACAGTAAGGGGTAGCAAATATTGGAAACGCAAATATTGGGGGGGGGGGGGGACTACTATAGTGTGTGTGTATATACAAAAAGGAGAGCTTTAAATGGTTAATACGTGCATGTTTTAGTCCCAGCATGCAAATTTTGTTTCGAAAAGTTTGCTTCTTACGTATCGCGTAATAACCACTTACGTAGTATTAATATTTCTATTTTTCTAAGATATCTTTTTAATTATTTTAAGTGCGTTTTATCTAGTTAAAATGCTTTATCTTTATCGCTGGGTGATAATTACATACCTTTTGATAATGTTCCCGTTATCTACTTTGCGTACTGATACCAGGTTAGACATAATTTAGAAATAGAAAAATAACAGCTAGGTTGGCCGAGCGGTCTAAGGCGCCAGATTTAAGCTCTGGTTCCCGAGAGGGAGCGTGGGTTCGAACCCCACACCTAGCAGTGTTTTTTTTTACTTCAGCATAATATTTCGAAATAATGAAAAATGTATAAAATAGTAATTTCGTGAAAAATGAATAATGATATTATCATTAATGAAAATGTAATGAAGAGACGTTTTGTTTTTGAATATCGGCAAAAGTTTTGCGATTTATTTTTTCAATGGAAAAATTACAAATTAAGAAAAAAATGTTATTATACAATGTCAATATTGTTTTACACTATTCGCGAATACGGGTGTACCTATTTCTACGTTTCACTATAATTTTGTTTTAAAAGTTGCAAGTAAAAAAGTGGAAACCAGAATAAATTCATTGTGCTGCAAAAATATCATAATTTAATAAATATATTTTCTGAGCCATTTTATTGAATGAAATTAAAATATTTTGATGTTAGAATGGTATTTCTCAAAACAAGTTTAAAAATGCCGTTTTACAGATGAGAAAAAAAATTTCTATTATAAAAAACAATATTTAAAATCAAGCATGAAAAAAAAAATATAGAGTAGTGCATTGAAAATCATATTTTTAGTACATAAATAATAATTATTGGTAATTTTTTAGTAAAATTAATTTTACGATTTCAAATAAAATAAAAACAAAAATATAAATAATGAATTGCCAGATATTGAAAATAGAAAATAAACATGAAATATCTTAAATATATCACTATTTTTTTTAATGATAAGGAAGAATATTAATTACATATTAATGCACGCAATGGGAACATTTTTACAAATTTTATACAAATTATTATATAATTTTTTATGATAATATTAAAATTTCTTTAATAAAAAAAAACCGCTGCTAGGTGTGGGGTTCGAACCCACGCTCCCTCTCGGGAACCAGAGCTTAAATCTGGCGCCTTAGACCGCTCGGCCAACCTAGCTGATGAATTCGTGACGCATTATGGCGAAACCCGTACCCCAATGTAGTGTAATTGAAAATGAACGCGACTCAAAATACTTTCATATGTCATATATATCATGATACTTATTAGCAAAAATTACACGATTGTATATAAATTTCGTTTTGTATGTTAATATAAACTGAACGAAATAAAAAATTAAAGTACATGTATTTACCGTAACCTCCACGTTGTGACTCAGTAATGCGCGATAAAAATAAAGCAATAATTTAAATAAAATTCACATAAAATAATTTTTTTCACGTTTGTTTATTTAAAAAAATGTTATTCAGACCTTTGTAGAAATTTGTCCAGTTTCCATATATCTGTAATATGGAGAAAAACGAAACTGAATAGAAACTGGCCAACATTGAACTCATTTTTTAATACATGATGATTTCTGGGATATTTACTGTACAATTTGATATTTAAAGCCATTAATTAAATCTGCTTAAATCTGCGAACCCAAAACTAGATAATTACACTGAACTACCGAAAATAAGATGAATTTTCTATTTATCGTCTTTCTTTCAAATTGAGATTTTGATTAAGCTTTTAAATCATAAAAATCCTATAAAAACAAGATTGCACGAAAATAGTAGATGACTCCACAGGTTCTGTACTTAGGAAAATACCATAATATTTAACGATAATTCAATGATGTTTTGAGACAATAATATTGAAATTTCGATTATATTACAAAATACTCTTACCATTGTAGAATAAATGAATAAAACTTCTGTATTTTCTCAGCTTTTGTAACCCGGGCAGAAATTTTTTAAATAAGGTATGTAACTAATAATCGGGAAACTTAGAAAACTTGAAATATAATAATTATTTGAGTTACTGATCACTCAGATTTTTTTGTATCATGCAGTGATGTGGAATAAACAGTGCACATTTTATAAGATGATATACGACATCAAATTAAACAAAAAATTTTTGAGGAAAAATCAGGTAAGTAAATTTTTTGTTTAAATCAGGTAATTCATCTGGATTATCTGCTTTTAGCACATAACAACTATTTTAATACAACGGTAACCTTCAACTATACCGAAAATTGTATTTTTTTGCATTTCGCGTGTATTACATGAAGCCAAATTTAAAAAAATTAAAAATGTCTATAAAACTTTAACTTATTAACGCCTGAATGCCATAAAATATACGATAGAATAGTTTTAAAAAGTGTAAAATGTCAATTTATATTGTTTTTGGACAGATTTATTCAAAAAATCATAATTTTTACGCAGTGTTTTCGGCCGATTTTGTACAGAAATAATTGCTTCTTTGCACAAAAAGCGACTATTAAACGTGACATTAGTACTTGCACTTTAAGAATATGAAGGTCTATTTATATTCAAATTATTTTGTTCTAATATGGCGGCCGTCGGAAAGCAACAATGGCAATATCTTGTATTGCACTATTATTAGAGATGTATAGTTTATTTTACTTACATGACGGTTGATTATTCATTATTATAACCTTTGATAAAGAATCTGATTTTAAGTTTGAAAAATTCAAAATGGCGGATCCATTATGGCGATCAAAATTTTGTAAAACTTATACTTTTAAAAAATCGACCTCCATATTTTTTCAAAGTACAAGTACTAATGCCACGTTTTTAATCGTTTCTAGTATAAGGAAGCAGGTTAGGTTAGGTTAGGTTAGGTTAGATTATTTGAAGAGTATTGCTTGCTTACTGAAATTGAACAAAAAATAATTATTTATAATGTTTATTTATGACGTATGTATTAAAATGATTTTCATGAGCATGTTGATTTGTATTTGAATTTGAAAATATAATCTGGTTGTCAAAAGTTTTTATGCCAGAATTTTTTTGTCTGAAGTTTTTTTTGTGCAGAAGTTTTTCCATCGGAAATTATTTTTACAAAAGTTATTTTGTCGGATTTTTTATGTCCGAGTTTTTTTGACCAAAGTTATGGAATCATGGACCCGTTAAAATACACCTAATCGTGGCAATTGACATACAACCAAACCATGTGCAGTGATTCTGTTTTTTAAGGATCATTTATTCTTTCTCTTCACATTAAGCTGTACTGCAACAAAAGAGAAAAAATCTGTCAAAAATGAGAGATTCATTGCATACGGGTTTAAATAAACAGTATGGCTGCTTGTCGAATACTTACGTCTCGATTAGTAAAGACACACTAACCTTATCTAACCTTTTTTGCGCCTCCAAAGATTCTACAGATCTAATGTTATATGAATTGCAGCATTCTGTCAATGGTATGCAGCCATTATTAATCATAATAAATTAGATTTACCTTGAAATAACGTAAGTGTTCCCGTTCACAAATCTTCGAGACGTTGCCACGTGTTTTTTGACGTTTACAAATCCAAATTTTACATACAATTTTTATACACGATTTAAGTAGTTGAGGAAAAATGTTTGTTAGTCTCTCTACTGACTAGAGAATAGCAGTAAAACCACCTTAAATGACCACGGGTGTAATCTGTGTCTAGAAATTGCAGTTGAGTGCTTTGTACGATTTGTTCAGTTTTTTCGTCCCAATGGAAAGCTGAGAAGATAGATAGTAATTTAATTTAAGAGGGAGTTAATTGGACTCTTAATCAAATGTGTATACGTATTTTAAGTTGTATACATATTTGTTACATTTCATGGAACATAAAGTTCAGGACAAGTCGATTTGTGTCAAAAGACAATTATTTCTTAATTTACAGAAGATTAAAATTTGGAATTTTTAAAAAATATCCTTTATAAATTTCCAATCAAACTGCTTTTACTTATAATTGCTTACGCAGATGCACCAGCACGTGCAACTAATTTATAAAAATATCATCTCATTATAACTTTAGCCAATTGTAATATGTAAATTAGTAACCCCAATGAAAATAATAGAGTGCGTTATGAGTATTTATCTCTTGTAACTTAATCTTCTTTTTCTCTCGAAAAGACAGACGTCGCAAAAAGTTTTCGGCAAATACGAAAACATCGTCGATATTCTCGGTACCATAAGTGGCGTAAAAAAGGCCCTTGAACAAAACCACTGATCTCGCGGTGCGATTAAGAAGTCTCGTGTCAATTTCGCATTCTATACCACTCATTAAAATGTAGAAAGCGACTCGCAATTCTAGATTATCCCTCATCGTGAACTATGATTATGACTTCTTTCGCATAGAGCGCCGGCATCGGATTTACGCGAAATACAAGCTGGCTGTCGGCCTTTCGAATTTATCTAAATTCCGCGACTGCGAATAACAGTCATTTCGCGTTCTGTAACTTAATCCGACCGCCCTCGCTTTGCCACTTTCGCGGGAGACAGTCTTAATGCCAGGACGATTCATTCTTAATTTCATCTCGTAAAGATCACAGCTCTTCCTTCTCCTCTCTTATTTGCGCATACACTCGATAGTATAAGAAGCAAACCTTTGTCAACGATGTTCTATTTGAATGTGTTAGTCACATTGTCTAGTAATTCATTTCTGATAACCCTGGGTATTAGTTTACATGGTATTAGTTGGTCTTGTAGATATGATAGAGTGTGGGTGTACGCCCATGTATACGTAATAATAAAGTGCATGATCAACCTTTGTCATAGTGTCATTGAATAAGTTGTAGTACTTTTCTGAAAGATATCTTACCCAACATTTTTTTTCACTTGGGTACCATTCTAAACTCATCAGACTTTGACCAGTCTTATGAATGGGACGTCCTTCAAATGTTCTAAAAGAACTGGAACTGGTCAAGTATCCGCTGTGAATCTGAATGGTATATAATAGGGATTGGCAAAATCTAGACGAAAGCTTAAATTTTTGAGTATGTGACGTTTAAAAGGATCTCCATAGAAATAATACAATACTTATGTAAGATGATAATTGTCCTATGTTCTAGGTGAATATTACCATCTGCTTAATTTCTAGATGCAACCAAGTAAACAGTTTCATAAGTCAGTGCATATTTTTCTGGAACTTTACGATATTTTCTACCTACATGTAACTGATACTTACCTAGTTAGTAACATCCAACCCAAGTATCATAATTGATGATCTCATGAATTCCAGGACCATAACGTGCGTAAACATGGCGAAAAACAACAATGATGAGCGTGATGAAAAGTGGAGCTGTAAATGTCATCGTCAACTAAAAATGGTGTAACGCTTTTTCTGAATGCTTGGAATCGAAGACCGTCGGCGATAAAAAGAAGAAAAATGTGCCGCGCCCATCGACGTATAATTAGCCGATCCCCGATTAGATTTAGACCGCACTGATCATGTAATTTGCGACGGTGTATACACAGGCTCCTTTATCCCTCTTTGGATGCTCAGTTTACCGACTATTCCCTATAGAGACAGCCCCTGTCGAATCGGTGGCTACGAGATGGACAAAATGGACAAAAAACGTCGTGTGTGGTCGCTGACTCGACCCAAATCGCGAGAATCCCACTGGAGTCCGGTCAGGTTTTGGCTCCTGTCACAGGATTATATAGGACCGCTTTTTGCCAAAATCGCGGCGCGAATATTATAATCACTCTGTAACATAAGACGCAAAATTAGCGGAGGCTCGTTGCATTATATGCGTGCGATAAGAACGGTGCGATTTGACAGCGCGAACGATTATCTTTGCACCGCCCGGGGACTTGGGTTATTTGTCGTGAAATTTTTTACTTGATTATTCCGTAATTTTTCCTGTAGCTTTACCACTGATATTCAGATGTTAAAATGTCAGGAAAGATCGCCTCTCGCTCGGCAATATACTCGCAAATGGATTTTTATGTAAGATATAAAATTCTTTGCGACAATATGGAGTTTGGGAAAAATTGAATATGTTTGTGTGCATATTGTATTTCCTTGAAATTTTAAGAATTATTATTTTACGATTAATATAATTTATGTCCATTTACACCGTAAGTCCACGTATAAACTATATGAAGAGTTATATTTTTGACTAATTAAGTTTTGAATTCCCGTTACTGCTAAGTAATAAAAGATGGTTGTAAAAAATGTTGACAAGAAGAGCCGTATCTTAGCACAATTCTTCATAGTTCATCAAATTTTTATTGATTTTTTACTGGCTAAAACAATATTCACGCATGAACTTGCATCTCGCTAACAAACATTTTGTTAATATTCACTCCAATAGCCATACTGAAATTATAAATATTATACTAAAAAGAGGGATGATTGCTACAAGCAAAATAGTGGTTTCCGGAATTGAGCAGATTTATTCATATTGAAATATTCAAAAAGTTTGCTGGAATGATTAGGGCGACCGAATCATTTGGCCCAAGAATTACTACAAGTATTCGCATAAATAAAACAGTTATAAAAAATAAATGTAGTAAACAAAATTAAAAATGCAGTTCTGAACCGATTTTGACGTATGTTTTTAAAATGAAAGCATCAAAGAACAAAATATGACCAAGCTGCAAAATGATTTTTATTTACGTTTACTTAAAATTTGTGTACAGGGGATTTTATTTGTTGATGATTATGTAATCTTATTGTCAAGTACTCGTAAAAGCTTAAACAGTAAAGAGGACGAGCTGCCATTTTTTTGACTTAACTTAACTTATTGAAATGTTTAAAAACATAGTTTAACATGAGCATGCTCAAAACGAAATTTATATTTGGCATACTTAACCTCAGTTTATTCGAAAATGTGACATAATAGGAAAATTATTCTTTTAGCGCCATCATTTACAGCAGGAAAAATCCATTTGGAAAAAATACTTTTTTAACCCAATAATTTAGTCCGAGTAACATTTATTCTAACAAACGTGATTTTTAAAATTTTATTTTTTAAAACAATAGTATTTTGATAGCTTTATAATTTTAACGAAAATGGACTGAACAATATAAAAATTCAAACGTATGGAATGCTGATAAAAATTTTAAATTTTAAGACGTTTTTAAGGCGCCTAAATCAAGGCGTATTTTAAAATAGGACACTTCTAAGTGTCTTAATTTAGGACACCCATAAGACACCTGATTTTTCATTGTTAACCCAACTTCACATTGTGAATCAATCGCCGTTTTCATCTAGTCCTTTTTAAATATGTCTGTCAAATGGATGGCAAATAATTGATAATCTAGAAGCTTATTATTGCTTAGTAATTCCCATGCTGTTAGGGAAGTAATAAAAGCGCCAACACTCGAAATGAAGTTGACGCAAGATGCAAATATGCACGTCGATTGGCCAAAATCACGGTTACAAAAATAATCACATATTTTAATTTTAATTACAAAATAAGAGTTCACTTTCTTGAAAAACATATTAATATAGTAATTTGAAAACAGACTTATACTGTGCAAAGTTATTCAATCAGTTCTACTAAAGGTTCCTATAAAATTTGTAAAGTTTACTATTACATTTATACTTTTTGTCCTCTGAATAGTAAAAATTCCAAGACATGTAGTTTTGGGTGCACCGCAAAAACCCGACAAATCACGAAATAGAAACTCCAAAAGCCCGACATTCAAAAACTAGACATTTAAAAAAATAGACATTAAAAAACAAAATATTTCAAAACACAGACACTAAAAAACAAGACATTTAAGAAAACAGCTACTAAAAAGCCAGACATGTCAAAAAACAGACATTTACGAATGCAGGGATATTTTGAATGTCTATTATTTTAAACGTCTGTTTTGTGATTTGTCGGGTTATTGAGGTGCATCCCTGGTTTTGAATGTCCGTATTTTAAAATGTCTGGTATTTGAATGTCTATATTTTGAAATGTCTGGTTTTTTAATGTCTGTTCTTTTAAATGTCTTGTTTTTTAATGTCTGTTTTTTTAAATGTCTGGTTTTTTAATGTCTGTTTTTTTTAAATGTCTGGTTTATGAATGTCGGGTTTTTGAAGCATCTGTTTTATGATTTTTCGGGTTTTTGAGGTGCGCCCGTAGTTTTTCCTACATAAATAAATGTAAATTGTTCAAGTATGTAACAAAAAACCTTTTCGTGAATGAGTAAAAAACATTACCTATAGCGAATATTTACCCTGCATGTGTTCTTAAGTAGAAAAACATTATTTAAGTACCTTAGTCCATTGTAAAACGGTTTATAGCTAAAGAGGATTCGAAACTCACTATTATCATAAAACTTGTGAATATAAACTCGTCTTACTTTATTGTAAGGAAAGCTTCGGGGAGAGGAAATCAAATATTTCATTTGACCGTAAAGCGTATACAGAAGAGCAATCAACTCATTGGCGGTAAGTGCAAACGTCCAGAACACTTGGAATAATTGAAAACGTCAGGGAGTTGCGCCTGGACGGTTGGTCGGTCGGTCGGTCGGTTGGTCGAGGGCAGGACAAGCCGTAAAGCATAATTACATCAGGAACGAGAAGCAACAACTATGGTGGATTGGTGGAGCTCTGGATGAGATAGAGAGAGCGGCGCATTAATCGTTACTTTGATTATTTATCTATGCGCGTAAATCACTGCCTTCTACCGTCAAGTACGCAGTCGGGAACCGCGTGGTGGACACGACAAGGTAGGTTGTAATTACGGCAAATTAACCATGAAACGGCTTGGTAATGGAGAAGGTTATTATTGTTAGAAATGTGCACTTGAAGAAAGTCAGTAAAAAGCCACGCGAGAGTGCCATTTAATGCATAGTTCATGTAGTAAATACCTGTGTCTGTCAATGGTAACATTATCACTGTGATATTACGAGTGTCTTGTACACTATCAAAAATCTTTTTTTATTTGTCTTAGAACAATATTTTTCAGGTTTAGTAAGTTACATCCATAACATCTTACAGTCTTTAACACTTTTCATTCCATTTTAATTATAATTCATACTTGCAGCAATTCCAGATAATGTGTTCATGACTTTTTTCATCAAATCCTCAACTGCAATTTGGTTCTGTGCTGATAGTTGCCATGATAGGGACATAGCTATGTACAGTAGAGTCCCGGTATATTTGCCTGCTCGGTTCCTCGTCTTCCCCTTCCGTCTCCTTATATTTGCAGAAAAGAAGTGGAGCGGCACTTCTCCCACTCCCCTCAGTCTCATTATTTTCGTGACGTCACAGTAGGCCCCTCCTGAGGCCCCAGCCTGCAAGGTGGGGGAAAAACAGAGCGGCGCCAGGCAAATATATTGGGACGGAACCAGGCAAATATGCCGGTATGTAAATATAGCGAGATACAATTATACCGGGACTCTACTGTAATAGGAATTGATCTACTTCTATTTACCCATGAACTGAAAGTTCTATCTTAATTTTTTGTAGCTGACTATAATAAGTAAATTATAGTTTAGGACCATTCTTATAATAGCTATTGAAATATTCTATGCCCTGATATGTTGCCCTTATAAAAAACAAATATGTGTTAATTTTGCAATGTTATTTTAATTTTTCTAACTAAAGTTTCTTTAATGGCACACTCGTCTGCTCAAATTTAAAGGATTGAAAATATTTTTTACAAAAATTCACATTTTTCTTTAATGATGGTAAATATGGAAACTGGTCCCACAATTTTAAATATTTTTAAATGAAAAAATTTGTACATGTGCTTCTTATTATTTTTACCAATCTCTGGTTGGGATTTTTAATATGTCATATATTTCAAGAAGTAAAAATTCTAAACGAAGGAATGTATATTTTTTACTATATAACACAGCATGTGCAAACAAATTCGGGATATTTTTCGGACAAGTTACATTTTAATCTTGAATATTTGTGTATTTTATTTTAAACCTTACTGCATAGGCACCACACATAAAATACTTGTTATTGTTTAAAGAATAATATAGTCTCTGTAATTACATATATGTGCCTAACTAATGGTATAGGTACATAAAAGATACTAAAATCGGACAAATCATGGCGTTACAAATATTTTTTACGATATTTAAGTCATCATAATAGACGTCGTGTTAAATGTTGTACAGATCTAATTGGAAGAGCACTCGATCAGCAATCAAAAGGTCTCAAGTTCAAATCCCAGCACATTGAATCTTTCCACTTTAATGTTTTAAAGAGAAAACGTGACTAAATTATGATACTTACATATTTGTAACGTGTAAAAGTAGAGGAACTAATTTCTGACTTAACCCTTAAAGGCTTATAATAGAAAAGTAAACAGAAAAAAATCACAGTAGATTCTATTGAAAACTTCTAGTAAAATTTACCGAAAAATTAAGTAACCTTTATTAAAGAGAATTTACCTAACATTAATAGTTTCGTTCACTTCAAACCGATTATATATTTTAATTAATTACCCAGTTAGCTAAAATTATGCCATAACGTTAATAACGACTACGGTAAATTTTTTTTTCAATGTCATTTTATAATATCTAATCAGCAATTTTGGAAATGTTCATTCAAGTTGTTTGTTTTAAGTATCATATCTTTAAAAACGTATTTATAAAGTTTTAAATACTATTCATTGAGCAATGTTAATATATCTATGCTGAAAACGAGGTTTGGTAAATTTTACATAACCAACCACAGTAAGTTTACTTGCGACTTTGTTTCACACGGATAAAAAGGAATGTTTTGGACAACAAACCGTTTAGTGCTTTCAGAAACAGACAGCACATTGGTTGAAGCAGCTAAGAAAATAGTTCCACTAATAAATAAATTGGTTAATAACTTTATAATTAATTGAAACTCATAAATATCCAACCAGGGGGAAACACCGTACGTTTAATAACAACTTTTTGGAGGTACCCGAATAAACATTTCCGGAGCTGTCCCTCATCAAAAGCTTCGGACCGGATCAGGATTGTAACGCTACCGCAGATCCGTGTCAGATCCGGAACCCGGAGGTCCGGCCATCGGGGGCCGTTCCGGATCCGATCCGGATTTGGCTATATCTAACTTTTTCCAATAAGTAAGGGGACCCAGATATGTTCCTGATCCGGCTCGTATTTGGATATCTATCGTACGGGTAACATAACCTTGAAAATATATATTTTGAAGAATATTTGTACAAAATGAATAAGGAATTGAAACGTCGCCAGAAAATTCGTCAAAGAGTTCAAAAACATAGATTGAAAAGAAAAAATGATCAGAGTAATTATACGGATAGTAATAAGGATAATTCTGAAGAAATGGAATTTGTTTCATGTGATTCTGGTACGCAAATATAAAGTCAGTTTTTTGTATTAATATTACCAACTTTTTATTAACAACACAGCCACACAAAAAAAATTTTTGTTTCGGCCTGGGTTTCTCCTTATGTACTGTATGTTTTTTGGGTCGCTGAATCCGACACCGAAGTCCATTTAACACTATATCCTTGTCAGGTTTTTGACACAATCTCAAAAAATAATAATTGTAAACATTCATGACATTTTAAATCAAGTACCGTCAACTTTAAGACAAAATGTTACTCAACATAAAATGTTCCGAATCACTCGAAAAATATATCTGAATTTTTACAAAATTTGTGAAGACGATTTTAGATTTTTTGGATTTCGCCGCTTTTCGAAAAATTTAAAATGGCTCAAAAATATTTGAAAAAATTTAGACGTACTTTTCGAGTGATTCTGAACTTTTTTTGTTATATAACTTTTTTCTTACAATTGAAGGTACACGAGTTAAAAAATCATGAATGTTTACCAATGTGTCATTTAGGATGCTATATTGGAAACGATTTGTATTGAAATTAATTTTTATAGGCCCGTAACTTTTCAGGTCGACTCTCAATTGCACAATTTTAAAAGGTTTTACGTAAAAAGAAAATGTTGTTAAAGTATCTTATCTTATTTTCACATTTTAGGATCGAATTATAGGTATTTTTTTGAGATTATGTCAAAAAACTGACGTGATAGAGTTAAATGGACTTCGGAGTTCGGATTCGGATTCAGCGACCCAAAAAACATACAGTATACACATCGAGAAACCCAGACCACAGATGGCGCGGAAGCGGGACACCGACCAAGGCGAATAAAGCAATGTTCTTACATATTTCACTAACATATATACGCTTTTGAGATAATCTTGAAATGACAAAACTTTTTTTCGAGAATCTTGTCAACCACCATGAAATTGAAATATATATATTCAGATCTGGTTGAGAAATTGATAAATTATTCGGTTTTTTTTTTTGTAATGGTGGTTAAGGGAACTCTCAGGTGGCTCGGTCGATAACGTCAAATTCTACCCTAAAATGTTATCAAACTCCACTATATAACTATACAAACTTTATATACTACGACTACAAAAGTTAGCATTATATGTAGTCATAAAACAAATTAAAGGATTGATTGAGAATTGGAGGAGAAAGCCTGAAAGAAAGAAAAAACTTGTCATTTCATTTACTTGTCGTCATAACCTATTCGTCGATCATTTTTTGTGGCACGTTTTTCTCTGCCAATTCTTAATCAATCTTTCCGAAATTTGTTTTGTGACTACATATATAAGCTAAATTTCGCAGTAATGAATCCGAAATTACGAAATAGCGCTCAGAAACTTTTTAACCTCATCCTAATACACTATGTATATAGGACGGAGATTTGTCGGTAAACAAGGTTCTCGGAAAACCCGTATATGGTATTTGTCACCTAGCTGTATAGACCCCACATGAAAGTTTTTATTTATATGTATATAAGGAATTATAATTAAAAGCCCGATTTGAAACAGATCAGGATCGGATAGAGCTTTCTGACCTGCGGGACCCGGACCCGACACGTATCTGCGGTTGCGTTACATCCGGATCAGGTTCAGATGAGGTATTCGGATCTGGATCGGATCTGTGCTAAGGCTTCCGGATCCGTTCCTGATCCGACCCGTAGGTAAATGTTTATTCGGGTATTTCTCATGCATGGGAGTTAATGAATTTTAAAACAGAATACATTTTCTATTATTTAATGTACAATATGGAGTAAACAAAAAGTTGTACTCAAGAATGTGCCCAAAGTTATAGTTTCGACGTCTGAAAGTTTAAAACTTCTAGAGATATGCTCATATACAGAGTATTACAGGGGTGAATCTTGACAACAATCTGTACAATAAAGATCCATATCAAAATTTGATCCAATATATAGAATTTGAATGGCGAGCCTTTGAATTTGAGAAAAATAAACTCACTTTCTTAAAATAACTCGGTAAGTTTTAAAGTTATATCATCGAATAAAGGCTCATTATAAACATTTTTTCAGACTTATAATTTATGTCGAAGTTATTTTGACCTTCAAGGAATATTTCTCTTGTTAAAGCCCTAAAAATAGGAAAAATGACAATTTATGTGGTTTTTTGCGTCCAACTCATGTCGCTAAATAGTTCATAAAAATCGCGTAGAAAGATGTAGCTTACAAAAAACGAAGTATTTTACCCCTCATACACAGAGAGAAAGAAAATAGTTAACGAAACCTTTTTGTAATAGTAAAACGCGTAAATCCTAAAAGTTGTGACCTATTTCCAACCGTGAACTATTTCCATGGTTGTTCCAATAAAATTATTCCATTTACTATTTTCCGATTGTCAAATCGTTCGTACATAACCTCCAATATTAATTACATATAGTTAATGCTACTACTTACAGAGGTTAAAATCAATTCTACTATTTTTTCGTGGTTCCATTAACACATTATTTTCTCTCTGTATACGCCACGTGTGCATAAAAATTAAGCTCACAGGATGCCTCCTAATGTCACGAAATTGGCAATAAGATCCATATTTCGACAAATCTATGATTAAAGACCTTCCTATGTATATTGAATTTTTACGCAACCGTATAACGTATCATATAACGTAAATTGGTATCTTTTGAAATGGTCAACATTGTCTTTTCAATGTCAAAAAAGGCGATTCCTGCGAAGAAACGTCAAAAAATCTAGATTTTTTTCAAAAAAATGATCATAACTTTTTTCTTTGAAATTGCCGACTGATTCTGACTATGGCATTTGTAACAGGAGATCCAAATCTATCGATTTTGACTTATTTCAATGTTTTCTAACGATGTTTGGAACAAAAATTACAGCGTTGAAAGTTCTGTCCAAATTCCGGACTTTCGGGACGAAAAGGGTTAATAAGAACAATATTGCACAAGTTTGTTATAAATATTAGCAGCAACATCCCAAAAAAGTATATTTTCTGATCGAAATGATTTGCATGGATTGAAGGATATACCTCTCATTAAACAAAATTTCTGACTTTTTCTGAAAAGCATAATTTAGTACAATTATCACAAAATTAACATCAATTTTAGAAGTGTTAGGTTATTTTTATGAGAAAATATTTTTCTGTGAGCAGTATATTCTCGGACATTGCGCAACATCTATATCTTACAATTATTCTTCTAAGATACCGCACGATGATCACATGCTTCATGGGATTAAACAAGTAGAACGCATCTATTTCTAATTTGAAATGTTAATGAAAAAAGATATATGTAACGTATTGTTCACTCCCTACATTATACAATGAGGTAAGTATGAAAAACCACATAAGTAAGCTTGTAATTTATCGATGACTTGTGCACTAAGATAATTTTATTAAAAGAAACATTATATATTCCGTTATGTAGGCTGGATATACTTTGAAAATTACAGGTTATTTACTCTTTCTTGAAATAAATATATTAGGAAAAAATATTATTTTATAGTATGACCATTTTCCTAAATAATATCTTTTTAAGTAAAATGAAGTGAAGTTTTAAATCTTACCACTATATTCCTCTTAAATCAGATAGTACACCTAGTCGCATTACTGGTACAGAAATCTCTTCATAAACTCTAGTAAATTTTCTTATAACCATTACACGACTAAAAGGTTTATGTATTAACGTTGTGGCAACGTTTATATAATGCAACGAATATAAGCATTCATTTTTAAACCTTGCGAAAACGTTATATACAACTGCTAATACTGTTATGAAATCAATAAGTAATCATCACAAATGGTATCGTCAGGATTCTATGACTTTGATAAGAACTTAAAGATTTACCTTATAATAGAAATGTACCTAAACCTAATATATATGTGTATAAGTCGTTATAATTTAGAATACAATCGTTATGGGGCTGGCTGAGAAATATTTCAAAATTTAATGCCCCCTCCGAAATCTACCATAAACAACACAGAGTCCGTAACTTATCGTCGCAACCACGAAACATTTTTGTACGTCTCGTATCGAGAGCTAAGAGGGACACTCTCTTGCAGGCGCATCGATAGGTGAAGTCATTGAAATCAAGGTCCGTGTTTCTTGAAAGATTAACTAATTCGGAGATATTTTTAAACGAATATTAGCCGCAAGAACAGTATAAACTCTTCAAGAAAGTTCGTCAATTTCCAAAGCAAAATGGAATGAAAGTTTTTTGTTGTGGATCAATTCATCTTCGATTGTCCAATAACACGCAGCACGTAATTAATTCTTTTGAAGATTTTGAAGAATTATCTAAGATGGGATTTTGGTCGTCATTTTTGCAACAAGCATGTCAATTTTAATGTCTATTATCAGAATGCTAGAGGCCTCCGTACTAAACTCTAAGATATTAGAAACAATGTTGCTTATATTCCACCGTCACTGGATATTATAATCTTAACTGAGACTTGGCTTCATCAAATATCATTGATTCAGAATTTGGCTTGCATGGACACATCATTTTTATGGTAAAATCACATTTAAATTGTAATCTCATTTCTTCGTCGGAACATGTTTCTGTATCAGTATTGTCTCCATTCGGAAAATGATTTGTCTCCCCATCTTACTTTTCACCATCAGCGATGGCTGGTGATTATAGCTCATTTTGAAATGTAATTGAGGGTAAATATTTAAAATATGGCAATACCCAATGGGTAATTTATGGTGACTTTAATTTGTTGAATATTTTTTGGTACTCTGCTGATTTGCGCATTAAATCAGTTGGGTACGTTCTACTCTATTTTGAGAGTGGTAGCAAATACAACATGACTTGTTTTTGTGTATGGAACTTTTTCAGCATTTCCCTACTCATCTAAGCAAAGGCTATACTTTACACTTGTTTTTTCGTCTATTCGTAATATGCAGTACCATGTCATCATCAACATGCTATTTCGATATTTCATGTATAATTATGTCTCTTCATCGGATTTTAGTTTTACATCTTATAATTTTAACAAAGCCGATTTTGCTGGGATGAATAGGAAACTTTTGTTGATCGACTGGCCTCGCCTCGGGAATCATGATAACTTAAATAATTCTATAGATGATTTTTTTTGTTTTTTATTGTTATTTTAACGGGCGGAATCACCCTTTTACACTGTCTTTTCATAGATATTGAATTGTAATATTTGCGAGAGCTGCAGATCGACTTATGAAGATGGCGCCATTTTGATGGTATATTACATCATTTAATTTCAAAATATGTTCCTCTGATATACATAAAAATCAAACAATAACGATATTGCTAATTTATATGAGGAGTATTTTTCTTCTGTTTATGAGAAAGCATCTTTTTTCAGGCTAATCTTGAGAATTTTGTATCTCTAAATGCCATTGAAAATTTTAGTATTTCAGAAAATGCAGCAGTAGATAATCTAACATCAACTTGCTCTACTTGTCTGGGTGGTATCATCTATTTTGATAAAAAATTGTAAGATGTTTCTTTCAAAGATGGTTCAAAGATGAATAGCTAACTTTTAAGTATAAGTTTCACGTTCGTATTCTTCCAACTTTTACTTCTTCAATTTTTCAAAAATTTGTTAGATATTTTGGATCCACCAATTTAAATTTTGCTTTTTTCATCATAAATTTGCCTTTTTCATCATCGATTCGTAATCGGCAACCTCAAAAACTCCCGAATAACAAATTTCAATCGAATTAAATAACTTCTTAAAAATTTTGGCCGCCATTTTGGATCTGCCATTTTGAAGTTTGCTTGTTTATTCATAGATTCGCAATCAACGACCCCAAAAATCTTCGAGCAACAAATTTCAGCTTGATTTGACGAATTGTCGCTGTGACTTGTGAAATTGTTAAAATAATTTGTTTATTGCTAATAACTCGTAAATAAATGCTCATTGGCAAAAAAAAATATGCGTCCAATGGATTTTTATATAGAGTAACATATTTGAGTCCCAGCAATATCATCATTTTCATCATATTTTCATTTACCACTTTTATTGTAATAATCATTCTGATTTTCATGTACCTTTATCAACGTCGTCAATATATTGTTATTTCTTTTCTATAAATATTTTTTATTACTATCAACATTCTCGATACCATCTTAACAGTCATCTAGTTGTCACAAGTATGTCATCATAAGTTGTCAATATTATTCTTTTCATTGATTATTATCTACCCGTTACTTTCCTTAGTGTGTCAGAAATCGTCAACAGTTGACAACATCCCTTGTAAGTGCAACTATTAAAATAATTAATAAAAATGGTCGTGACAGAATATTAGTGAAACAGTATTTTTCTACAAATATGAGAGGGATTGTTGTTGAAGTGAACATTTTTCATTATTACACAGTTGCCTAATGGTTTCTTAATGCATATTTTAAAACGATTCTTTGAAAACGAAAATTTTAAAATATTTTGTTGAATTTTAGGGTGTCTACCTCAGAAAACGTTGAAAAAAATGATTGTACACAATATTATTTCTGTTAGTGAAAGGCATAAATTTATACAGGGTGATCGGCCAACCATTACCCAGCGGCTAACTCTAGATTCTACAGATAATTCTGAACAACTTTTTCCTTTAAAAAAATGTTCGGGAAGGTAGAGTTTTTAAGTTATTCAACACTAAAATTTAGGTGCAAAAATCACATTTGTTGAAATATCTCGACCTCGGTTTGAAGGTACCTTAACGAACCGGAGCTCATTTTAAAGATATTTTAAAGCTCTATAAATTGTCTCTATTAGTTTTTGATCTACAATGAATATCTCTCTTGTTATAGCCATAAAAACGGGATAAATGCCAATATTTCAGGATTTTCGCGTTTAACTCGTTTCGACACATAGTTACCGAAATATGACACAGAAAAACGTTGTAGGCCTTGAAAAAACAAAAATTTTTTGTCCTCTAGTACGATGCGATTAAACTAAAACTGAACCCTACAAGAGCCTCGTAAAGTTGACAAAATACAGTTCGACAAATAAATCGATATTAATAACAAAATGTTATGAAAACGAGTAGAAATAGGGTTCAGTTTTAATTTAATCGCATCGTATTAGAGGACAAAAAATGTTTGTGTTTTCAAGGCCTACAACTTTTTCCAGTGTGATATTTCGATAGCTATGTGTCCAAACGAGTTAGACGCGAAAAACCTGAAAAATCGGTATTTACCCCCGTTTTTATGGCTATAACAAGAGAAATATTCATTGCAGGTCAAAAATCAACAGATACAACTTGTATAGCTTGAAAATATCTTTAAAATGAGCTTCAGTTCGTTAAGATACCTTCATACAGAGCCGAGATATTTAAAAAAAAGTGATTTTTTCCCCCTAAATTTTAGTGTTGAATAACTTAAAAACTCTACCTTCCCGGACATTTTTTCAGAGGAAAAAGTTGCTCAGAATTATCTGTACAATCTACTGTTAGCCGCTGGGTAATGGTTGGCCGATCACCCTGTATATTCTCTATTTGCACAGTATGCATAGAATATATTCTGTTTTAAAAGAGCAACCCAGACAGCAAAATAAAACAGAGTTCAAAATTATTTCGAAGTGTGCTCTAAAAGAAGACAAATGTACCACTTTCTCAGGTTTTTCTAAACATTACGTCATTATAAGATCTTTATGAACTTATATTCAGAAAACCTTCAGAAAGTGGGATATCTGACTTCTTTTTGAACACATTTTGAAGTCATTCTGAACTCCTTTCTATTTTGCTGCCTGTCTTTACTACATAAAAAATTTGAATAACGTGGTTTAAAATATTCAATGAACACGATTGAATTTGTATATCATTTATAGTAAAATAATAATTAAATTTACAAAGTTTTACTGAAATTTTTCTGTATTTGTCAATAGTTTTAAATTTATAAATAAATACTCAGTTAATAAAAGTTTACTACGAAATCTGTATTACCATTAATAGGTATCCTCCTTCAATACTATGCTATGACTACTGGCAGCATAAGTAGAAATCTGCTTTATCGTTAATAGGTAAAAATTTTAAAAATCATAATTGACATAAATCACGGAAAGGAAGTGATATTATGTGATGATAAAATATTATAGGAATAAAAATGTTACTATTACAATTATTTAGTAAAAATGTTGTAAAAACTAAGAACTCCAGAGAATTTCTTGACGTGTATATAGTCGCAGGTGGCAGGGTGTCCAGCTGCCCCTGCCAGCTGCCAAAGCCAACAGCTGCAAGTAAAGTCCACCGGTGTTTGATGCGATATGCCAGTCGAGTTGGCATTTAGTTTGTAAAAACTAGGATATAAATTTGTATACGTTTGCAATAGAAGAAGATATTATACAATTGAAGAAAATGAACTGTTTCATGTAAGAAATAACTATTCTCATTTATTATAATTTAATTTCTTTATACTTTTAATGATTATAAAATTTGAGGTTATATAGTATTAAAACGTATTATTTTTAAAGATCTGTGAAAAGTTTATTACAGATATTTAAAAACATAACAATTTTGATTTTGCTAGTAACAATATTGCGCTGAGTATTTTATAAAATATTAATGCTATCGAGAAACATTTGTGTCAGAAACTATATTTGTTGTATAAACACTGACAAAAATTATAATAAATTTTATGTAAGAAAAGCCAACAATTGTAAAGTTATTCTGAATAGATATAGCAATAAGTATAAATGATATAGATAAACAAATTAGCGTCTAAGTAGCAGTCACCATATAATAACCCTGCCGAAAAAATATTATAGAATACGATTCAGAAAACATACAACACCATACAAATTGTATTTACTAAAAAAAAAAGTAGCTAAATACCTGAATATTAACGTTATAGAAATGTTGAGGACTTACAATTTTATTAAAAACTTTCTTCGAAACTTAAAACAGTAAGTAATATTGTAAAAATTATACGATGGTGTAAAAACCATACAAAGTTAAATTTAGGACGAGGGCTTTTTTACACGGGATTTGCAATTACTTTTTTTAGGAAGTTTTTAATAAAATTAATTAATAAAATTAATATTCATGTATTTAGCTAATTTTTTTTCTTAATAAATATAATTTGTACGGTGCTGTATATGTTTTCTGAATTGTGTTCTATACTATCTTTTCGGCAGGGATATTTAAAAAACAACGTTTGAAAAGACGCACATAAAAAGTGCTGTATAAAATAACAATTTGTTAAATACAATGAATAAGATCTGTGTTTACTGAATGTGGAGGAACCCTTTTTTTTAACAGCTTTAATAAAAGTCGTTAACATTATAAACAAACATTAAAAAAGGTTTTTTTATATACCAACATTTTTAATTTTCATTCTTTTTTTATTATTATGTTACTTTTCTGAATAGGGCTACGAACTAGAGCCGAAAACGTTAAATGTTGTTTTTGTAATCTGTTTATATATGAGTCTTTTTAGACGTTTTTAATATATTCGTTGTTTTTTGTGATTTTTATGTGCAACCCCTTTCTCACTTAATACAAATAGCTGAAAAGTGTCACAATGAAAATTTAACCAGAACTCGGGGACAAAGTTTGAGCAAGATTTACACAAAATGACTTCTAACTATTGAAACGCTAACGTTTATTTGTAACTATTTGTATGTACAAGCATTGACTATTATACATATTTATAAATTCATCACATTGAATATTATTCTGCAAAAAGTTGAATACAAGCACAATATCATATTCATGGAGTGGATGGTCCACAATCTATCCATTACAGGCGTGTAATTGTGGTTAAAATGATACGTAGGGATTTTAGAGCGAAATGCTAATTGTTGTAGAAACCGATGGTTGACTGCTTCCAACAGACTATGACTAAAGTATATGGAGTCCATATTAGTGAAGCATACATTAATATTGGAATGACTAGAGTCTTATATAGTATAATGAATGATTTTTTATTACGAAAGCCTGTACTCGTTTTAATAATGAACCCAAGTATTCTAAGAGCCTCCCTGGCAATCCGACCAACTATAGACTGAATGGAAAATAAACCATCTGGTTGGTATTTGACTCTGTTCCAACTATTAAATTTGTGCTTTTGTCCATTAACTGACTATAAATTAATTTAAAAAAGGAATATATTTTGGCCTACAATATTGTCAATTTAACTCGTAGTCTTGTTATATTTAATTTATTCGAATAGTCTCACATAGCCTACACTCTTTTAGACCTATCTGCGAGGGTCTCCATAAAATAATTACGGCTTTTTCTCAACTATTCCGTGTGTTAAAAGAGAATGGAATATGTTACCGCACGATGTACGCAGCTTAGGTTTACTTTGTTCAAATAAGAAGACTTACCTCAGCTTTCGTTTAAAATTTTTTTTTCTGTTCAATTAGCTTTAGTCTTAAAATTAGTCGTTGGCTTTTGTAATTCATATTTTCGTTATTTTTTGTTATCTTTATAAATTGTACACATCTGTGCCGTTGATCTCAATAAATAAATAAAATAAATAAATATATGTATATAAATATAGTCGGTTAATAGTCGGAACAGAGTCAAAAACCAACCAAACGGTTTGCAGTTGGATTACAGTCAGTATATAATCGGTCTGAATTGCTAGGGCCTGGAAGCGGTTGACTGAATGTGGTTATTGAAAATATAAAATGTTATTTAAAATTGACATCGGTTTTACAAAACGTAATTGCATTTATCATAATTCAATTGAAGACCGTTATCTAATGACCACTGGACTAAATTGTCAAGATCCATTTGAAGTTTAGATGACTCCATCTATCTTAAACTTCGTAAATAGTTTCACACAGTTAACTAAAATTTTAGATAATATATCAAATGTATTACATTATGTATAAGTTATATTTTGGAACTAAACATTAATAAAAATTTTATTCCAATAATAATTTCCTTTCCAGAGCGATGTTACTCAATATTCAATCGTTGGTGATTTCCATTTTGACTTTTATTGCGGTTATTATTCCAACAATCTTATTAGCTGGATTACTCTTTTCGATATATTTAAAACTCACCTTTGCAAAACGAAAAGCGAGGAGATCTGATAATACTCCTGTTATTGGTATATTTCATCCGTATTGTAATGCTGGTGGCGGAGGAGAAAGAGTTTTGTGGGCTGCTATTCACGCAATACAGGAAAAGTAAGTAATCGATTGCCAAAAAGCAAAAGTTTCTTAAAAGAATATTCTTCCGAAAGTATATTCTTCAAGAGTATATTAAATTAGCTATTGATAAAGTTTTTGCTAATATCTTTGTGTTCAATCTTGAATTGTAATTTTCTTTAGTTGATTACGATAAGTCTTTTTAGATCCAAACATTTAATTTTATAGATATCCTGATGTACGTATCGCTGTATATACCGGTGATCTTGAAATTGATCCAGAAGGAATAATTGCAAAAGTCGAAAAAACTTTCAATATCAAATTAGGTCCAAATGTTAAGTTTATATATTTACATAAAAGAAAATGGGTTGAAGCAATTCATTATCCAGTCTGTACGCTATTAGCTCAGAGTTTTGGATCAATTTGGTTAGGATTCGAAGCATTAAGTAACTTACAACCAGGTACGTTCCAGTTTAATCTTTCAGAAAGGCAACCGAATGAGAAATGATGGAAAAATAAATCGATTCTGTTATTTCAGATATTTATCTCGATACAATGGGATACGCATTTACTTATCCACTTTTTAAGTATATTGGAGGCTGTCGCGTAGGATCGTATACGCATTATCCAACAATTTCAACCGATATGTTGAAACACGTTTATCGCAGGACGATATCACACAATAATCGTAGAATTATTGCAAGGAATCCATTTTTAACAGCTACGAAGCTGATGTATTATAGATTGTTTGCATTGGTAAATTTTCATAACTTGAATTGTTGTTAATATTTGTTAAAAAGTAAGAAATATTAATTAATTGAACTTTTTAGATGTATAGTTTATGCGGAAGATGTGCAGACATTGTTATGGTTAATTCTTCTTGGACAGAAGAACACATTAATGCTATTTGGAAATGTCCGCTTCGCACCCATCGAATTTATCCTCCATGCGATGTTGAGCATTTAACAAAGTTACCATTGTTAACCGATGAGGAGAAAGGAGATATTATACGAATAGTTTCCGTTGGACAATTTAGGCCAGAAAAAAATCATCCTTTGATGTTACGAACAATGTACGAATTGAGATCTATCATAAGTGAAGAACTTTGGTCTAAGGTTAGTGATACTTTTATAAAATTAATAATTATCTTTAAAAAGTTACAAAATTTAAATAAACATTAACATTTTTTGTTAAAGATTCGTCTAATTCTGGTGGGTTCGTGTCGTAATGATGAAGATAATGTTCGTGTCAAAGATATGTCGGATTTGTCTAAATCGTTAGCACTGGATGAAAATGTGGAATTTAAATTAAACATTCCTTACTCGGAACTTGTTACCGAAATGCAAATGGGAACGATAGGGTTGCATGCGATGTGGAATGAACATTTTGGTATAAGTATCGTGGAATCTATGGCGGCAGGTCTTATTATGGTGGCACACAACTCTGGGGGACCGAGGTAAGTTTATTGATTTGTTATTTGATTTTTAAGATATTTTTAATGATAATTTTGCGAATTCATACTTTAAATATTAGATTTTAATAAATAATTCATTTGTATAAAAATATTTTTTTCGTATCTAAAATGCAAATAAAATTGGTGAAAATTAGGTGAATATGAGTTTTTTGTTCCCTTTTTCTATATTTTCTTCAGTTCCGCTATATTTCGTTACTATTTTGTACCTGGAGATATTTTGTAACAATTTTACTTCAACTTTATGGCAGTAATGACTTTGGGGGTAGTGACAATTGATGTTTATGATTATTTTATCCAATAATTAGAGCTTGTAAGATATTTTCCGATTGCATTATGAAAGTTCTAAGTAAGTTACATATTTACGATAGGATGTTCACTTGCAGTTGGGCGCTAGTTACAAGTGATACTGACAACAATTCTTTTGTGTAATTGATGCTTAAAATTTAGAGACTGTTTATGTCTTGAAAACATTTAGTGATTGCTTCGATCAATGCTCATTTGTTTATTGCAATTAACTTTTCAATGTACATCGTTAACTTGTGAAATAGTAACACAAATATAATGCAAATATTTAAAAATTTCACATAATTATGTTTAAAACTGTAGACAAAATTCAAGACGTTCTGTACAGCGTAATTAAATGATGAGAGTAAAATTGCAGACGATAATCATTTACCTTCCTAATTGTTATTTTTCGACCAATAACGTTTCCCTAAATACTAGATTCTATAACTAATAACTAGTTACTAGTTATTAATAATTAATTACTAGTTATTAGTTATTAGAGTAACTAATTGATTTTAAAAATCTGAAAAAAGACCAGCGCTACTGACATTTTACTTATATTTTAGTATGCAGAACCTTGAAAATAGTTTTATATTTATCGTTTTTATATTTACTAACAAAAATGATTATCTAATAACTAGTTACATTTCTTTCGAGTCCATATTAGGGGAGAGTCCAGTAGCCCCAACCACTACAGTGGCCCTCCCCTTATTTTAACTCCTATTATTTTAACTGCTTCCTTTATTTTAACTTTCTTTTGTCCCTTAAGGTACGTTTTCATGGAGCGGAAAATATCCAGATATTTTTCCTCCTCTTAGCGTAATTGAAGCTAGATATGCGCTTAAATAGTTGGGACTGTGCCAAACTATTAGATATTGGCGGGATTTTAAAATTGAATTTCGTAATTGGTAATTTGGGCAGTTTATATCTTCATATTTATTTTGTATAATTACTTAAATCTACTCAAATAATAAATATTTACATTTTTATCAAGGACATTATCGTTATTCTCGACATTTTTTTAAAATTCCATGCTTTGATCTTTCGCGCGATAATCATAACCTCAAAATTGCAAAAATCAAAATAAAACTAAATTATAAATATTTACATTTTTATCAAGGACATTATCGTTATTCTCGACATTTTTTTAAAATTCCATGCTTTGATCTTTCGCGCGATAATCATAACCTCAAAATTGCAAAAATCAAAATAAAACTAAATTATTTCTATTTTTCTTTCTTTTTAACGATTCCAGGCAAGAAAGAGAAGCAAATATAAAACGATTTTTCATAAATTCAGAAAACAGGGCTTTGTATGCATTAATCTTTTTAAATAGAATTTCAAATTATATATCCAGATATTTTACGCTCCATGAAAACGAGGGAAAGGCGATTTTGGTCAGATATTAGAGATGGTAGAGTGGGGGAAATATCCGGATATTTTTCGCTTCATGAATTCGGACCTTTATGTTAACTTCTTCCCCTCGTGAGTCCCCCCACCATTCGCCATTTGAAAGTGTTCAAAAGAGTTCGGACTGCTGTTTGCGCTTGCGTCCCCGCTCTAAGTTATACCGCCCAAAGTTATATGTTTATCCTAAATTATAAATTTGACTTGTCCAAAGTTATACCACTCTCTTCCTCTCCTTCCTCCACCACATTGTTTCGCTGAGCCACACTTGCTCACGATACACAGACACAGAAACAGTTATTGCACGGATATAAACAGAGTTACAGAAATGGGGATAGTGAGGGACTATAACTTTGCATAAATTTCCGCCATTTTGAAAGAACCGACGGTATAACGTAGGATGGGGACTACTGTACAGGTGAAGAAAGACGCCAGTGTACAGTGGCCCTCCCCTAATTTTAACTTTTTGAGTCAAGGAAGATGGCGGCTTCTTCCCTTATTTTACCGCTTCCCCAAATCCTCACCACTGGCAGTATGAGAGAATAAAAACAGAGAGAGGAGATATACATACAGTAGTCCTTCCCTTATTCTAATTTTTTTTCTTCTCCTATTCTAATATTTCCCCTCACGCGTTCTCCCCACCGCACCTTCTACTTTGCTTAGAAGCACATATGACATATAACGGCGCATGCTCTGCGAAAGGGAAAGAGAGAGGAAAAGCGAGACAGCAAACGTTTAATGGGAGAGAGGAGAAAATTAGAATAAGAGAAGAAGGTCGCCATCTTGCCTGACTGGACAAATTAGAATAAGGGAAGGACTACTGTATATATTATACAGTACTCCTTCCCTTATTCTAATTTTTTCTCTTCTTCTATTCTTATATTTCCCCTCACGCGTTCTTCCCATTGACGTGTGTTGACGTGTGGATTTTCTAAATACAAATAATGGCGCATGCGCAACAAAAGCAAAAGGGACAAAAGTGAGACTACAAATCTAAGTAGTGGGGGAGAGGGGAAAATTAGAATAAGGGAAGAAGGATACCATCTTGCCTGTCTGGACAAATTAGAATAAGGGAAGGACTACTGTAGTTGCGTTCTTCTTCACCTGTATGCGCAAGCGCAAACAGCAGTCCGCACTCTTTTGAACACTTTCAAATGGCGAATGTTGGGGGAACTCACGAGGAGAAGAAGTTAACATAACGGACGAAAAAAAGTTAAAATATAGGACGCAGTTAAAATAATAGGAGTTAAAATAAGGGGAGGGCCACTGTATCTCCTCTCTCTGTTTTTATTCTCTCATACCGCCAGTGGTGAGGATGAGGGGAAGCGATAAAATAAGAGAAGAAGCCACCATCTTCCTTGACTCGAAAAGTTAAAATATGGGGAGGGCCACTGTAATTAGTTCTAAGAATGTAAAGATAGATTTTGGCAATTTTATAATTTTTTTATGGTACACTACACAAAACTGTAAATTTGAGAATAGGAAGCTATTTATCTTAACTTTAATGGTATGGCATAAGTTTTTATTCATCAAACTCATAAAATGAACATTTAAAAAGAAATAGGTAAGTTTTGCAGTTAATATTTTTTATCATATAATAAATAAGCTAATTATTGTTGTGTCTACACAAACATTCATCCCTCAGCTTTCGATTTAGGCTATAAAAACTTTATTTTTTATGTCTCGTTTCTTTATAATAACAATTTCAAGGCTCATACATACTTTCTGGTACCCCCAACCATTTAGAGTCCGGTGGCCCCGACTGGTAAAAATATTGCTTATCTAACAATTTTAAAAGCTAACTTGACTTCGGTAATGAAAAACAGACTGACACGACTACACATCGTACGCTGGCTTTAGTTATGTGAAGTGATTTATAGATTTATTTAGGAAATAAATAATTCTAATAACAGTAACAGATCTTGAGTACGTAATTTTCTACATTATATTTTTAAAAAAGAAAGCAATTTTGTAATAACAATTTTATTTTTCAATAATAATAGTAGTAATTTTTTAATAATAAAGAGACGAATCGAACACTCGGGAATTTTAACGGACAATGATATTTACGAAACTGCGAAGGCAAAAGAAAAAATTATATTTATGTTCGATAGTTTTAAAAATTTCATCAAAAAACTTTTTTAACGATATGTTTATTACATTGCTTACTACATCTATTTTAAGTTATATTAAAGAATGGGGCATGTAAATATTATTTTATTTCCAATAAAAGGCCATTATAAGTATTTAATAATGCATTTTTACTATATACAAGTTAATTTATCGAGTGGTCAGGCTACCGGACAAGTAAAATGGCGTAACCAATTTTATGAGCAACGAAAAGGATGCAATTCTTTAACAGATTCGCTATTTTGTCTTCAAATTCTCCACGGATACATTCAATATAATACAAATATTATTTTTAATACTTTCTATTACTTGTTAAAGTCGCAAAGAATAAGTTAAATCCGAAAAACCTTAGGTGGTCGGGCTACCGGACTCTCCACTATTCCATTTTTTACACAAAATTCAAATTACAACAATTTTGTTAAAACCACTCATATTTGTAACACTGCGTAAGTTCATCACTGTATAAATTAAATGATATATGATTTTTTTAGGGCTGATATTATAGAAACGCAACCTGGATCACAAACAGGATTCTTAGCGACAGAAGCCGAAGAATACGCAAAAATAATAGCTTATATCGTACAAATCGATGCTAGTGACAAAGATATTATTCGAAATGCTGCAAGGTAAATTTTAATAAATAACTTTACATTACTTGTATCTTATATTCACTAATAATTTATGGTTTATTTTTATTTTAGAGCATCAGTAAATAGATTTTCGTGCAATCAATTCGAACAAGAATTTTTAAGAACAGTGGAACCATTATTCAGACCTCTGAATCGACCGAAACAGGAATAAGAACAAGCAAGGTTAATGTCAATATTGTAAATAAATGTTCAGGCAAGATTTAATGCCATTTTCCTTATACTGCATCGATCGAATTAAAGATTAGTTTAGTAATTACCATTTATAAGAATTGTTCTTAAAGCTCGTTTTCTTCATGCGAAATTTGTTTGTATAATAAAACAAAAATTAAGAGTACAAACTTATAATTTGTATATAGCATGTTTGTATTATTTATAAATGTACTTTAGATGTAAGCTTTTGCTTTTTTGTTGTGTATAAAATTGCATTACAATATGAAAGTTATTGTTTATTTTTATCGGAGCCTATTTATAACCTAAAAAATAATATTCCTAACCTAAAATATAATATTCCTAACCTAAAATATAATATTCCTAACCTAAAAAATAATATTTCTAACCTAAAAAATAATATTCCTGAAGATGGTCACAAGTTGACTGAAATGTTGAGGTCAATCACTAAATACTGAATATTGTGGGGCATAGCCGTTTTTAAATTTAATTTTTATTAAAAACTGACTCACGTTACATCTGTTAATTAACTATTTATAATCTATTTAACCATTAATAAGAAATTAAACCAGCTTATGCCCTGCAAAAATTATTTCAGTTGGAATTATAATTTGCACGACGTTTCGGCTCTTTACGAGTCCTCTTCATGTGCTATATACATAATGACAAGATCGCAAAACTCGTCCCTTTATATACTAATTTGTCAGTAAGAAGTGGGGTTAATAATATTGTATTAATATGTTAGATCGGAATGAAATTCATGTAATTTTTGGGTGTCTTCTATTTTATTTAGTGCTTTTTGAAGGAAAATGTGAAACGTTTCTGAAATTCGTCTTTTGTGAAAATTACCCTCCACATCTAGAATCTGTACATTATGCCAATTAAAATCATGTTTCGTTAATTGTCTGTTTTGTAATAACAGAATCGGCTTGTGATGGTCTCTGCAAATTGCATTTGTGTTCTGAAATTCTGATTTTTAATGCCCTTTTTGATTCGCCAATGTATGAAGCTTGACAATCATTGCACAAAATGCAATAAACGGTATTGTTTTTGTCTAAATTGTTCAACTTGTCCTTTCCTTTTATTATGATATTACTCAATTTAAACAATTCTGAGGAAATTTACAACGTTGAACATGGTAAATATGGAACTTACGCTAAATACAGTAAAACCCCTCTTACTTGAACACTCGCGTTCTTGAGTACCCCGTCTATTTGAACAAAATAACCTCGTTTATTTGTACGATTTCTACTTCCCCTTACCCCCACTACTCACTGTTACACGGATGCAAATGCCAATGCGCGTGCGCGACTCACTCCGGACGGGTATATTGGGGCGAGAAGTGGGGACAACTGTAAGCGTTCAAATAAACAGGGTCGGAGGGGAAATGCTGGCTCGACCCTGTTCAATTAAGAGGGGTTTTACTGTATGGTAATTTTAAATCGCAAGCTGTAAAATTACTACGTTTAATGTAGGATCATGTATTTTTCCTCCCCAGCAGTAAAATTACAATTGCAGAGTAAAGCTAACCCTGCGAACACAAAAGTAACAGTTATGAAACAACTATGTAACATTTATGTAACAATGTAACCATTACGTAAATATTACATAACTGTTACTTTCTGTGTTTGCAGGGAGTGAAACAAAGTTGAATGTGGTAATTTTACACCATGCTGTAAAATTCCTTCGCTTCATGTAGTTACATAACCTTGTAAAATTCACCTTGTTTTTGGGAAAATCCCTACATTATATGTAGTAATATTACCAACTTTTTGCCAAGGAAAATTACCGTGCGATTATAAAATTCATCAGGATTTTTTACAGTGTGGTAATGTATAATATGTGTACAAAAAAAGTGCTACGACTGGTGATGTACTATAATAACTTCCACAGTTTTCAATGAATTTACATGAAATTTGCTCTTTTGAGTCGCTGAATACGAATCTGATCTCACATTTTCAAAAATCAATATGGCGGATGCAATATGGCGGCTACAAGTTATATTTTTAAAACCAATTTTTGTTTGCTACCAGTAAAGTAGTTAAATAAGAATTTTTAAAAATTATTACAGTAAAAGGGAGTCACTTTAATAATAACTGAAATTCAATAATAAAATTTTAAGAATAAGAGTTTGATTGATTGATTGATAACATATATTATACATTGGTCAGTTCGACCGTATACAAATCAAAGAATACACTATAAATTACATGAACAATAAAAAATGTAAAAAATACATAATATGATACACAGACGCAACAATAATACAAAAATATTGTTGAAGAAAAGTACATAATAATACGATATAGAAAAAAAAAAAATAATACAAGAGTAGTCATCTGACAAAATAAAATAAAACTGAGAAATACAAATACATAAATTGAACTCGTGGCAATTAAAGAAATAAAACATTAATAATGCTACGAGTATCAACAGGCCTACATACGTGTACTTAATAAAATTATCGTGACGATTTATAATGAGACCTATAAAATAACAGTTATGTAACAACTATGTAACATTTATTTAACAATGTAACCATTACGTAAGTATTACTTAATTGAATTACTTTCAGTGTTTGCAGGATTATAAACACGTATATAAATAATTTAAAAATAACTATCACATTATTCGACAATCAAAAACAATACACAATAATTACGCATAATATATCCCAACTTTTTCTTAATTTGAAAAGAAATATCAGTATCATTTGAGCACTCGGTAATAGATCTTGCTAGAAATGCCTTTGCATTTCGTACTAAGCCAAAATGGTTCGAAACTTTTAAACCACGATGGTTACTAAAATTCAGTAATTACTATTTAATACAGTTAAGTATAAAATTAGATTATAACAATTTCATTCAATGAAATTTAAATAATTATTTTTTAAATTGGTTAAGCATAAAATTTAATTTTAACAATTTTCTAGAAATATACAAAATAAAACTAATTTAAATAATATTTTTGATAATATTATATTTTAGCATAATATTTTATCCGTAAATAATGTTTTTTAACCATAATATTTTTATTGTAATATTTTGTCCAGACAATATTTTTTAGAATAAGATTTTCGACTGTAATATTTTGGACTAGAATATTTTGTCGTAATATTTTTTTTAACCATACTATTTTTATTGCAATATTTGGTCCAGACATAATATTTTTTAGAATAATATTTTTGACTGTAAAATTTTAGACTGAAATATTTTGTCGTAACATTTTTGTTCGTAATATATTGTCCAAGTCTCTGATTGAAGAGTATTCGTTGGAAAGTGAAAGCTTAAAAATAATAGAATTTAATAATACATGGAACAATTATTTGCTAAAAACACTAATTAATTTATATTGACAAGGTACATAAACAATTTATGAAGCAACAAAAGTATGTCTCTTGACGAATTTTCACAATATTTGGAACCGAGTTTGAATCAAAAGTAAATTATACACTAACGTTTAATTCTCTTCGTTAATTAATAAGAAAATTGTATTGCACTTGCATTGTGCCTTAAAAGAATAGAAAAATTTTATATAGTACAAATGTATATAAACTTCCACCGAGTTGTTATAATGCGTATTTTGTATTAATAGTTCTTTTGCAAGTTTTGACGTATTTCAAGAATCACCAACGACTCAATAAATGAAAAGATATATCCTATTAAGTTTGACTTAAAATGTTTTTTAATTCAATCATCCAGAATGAACTTAATACTTTAATGTATTTTAATTAATTTATATATTTTTAAAATTTGAAAATCTAAACATTAGCGAGTATCATTGAACACAGAGTCGTTCGCTTTTCCTAACACTGAAACGTATATTAGTTTCTGACTATTTTTAAAATGATTGAGGCTTATGCATTCTGTACATTTTGCTTAAATATTGCATACTTAAGTATAGTTAGATAATCTTAGAAATTCATTAGTGACTTCACAAAAATTAATCAACAAATTACGAACATAGCATTCACGTATGAAATATGCTGATGCCATCTTCGTATGTGATTGTTACAAGACGTTTTTAGATTCTTTTTATAGGTCCAGCCAAGAGGATAAGATCAAGCAATATTCATTGTAAAAAATTTATTAAAAATTTCATTTTTTTGAGTGTAAACAGGCAAGGACATACATTAATCTTACCTTGTATTTTTTAATTAATTTAATAAAAAATAAACTTGCCAGGTGTGGGGTTCGAACCCACGCTCCCTTTCGGGAACCAGAGCTTAAATCTGGCGCCTTAGACCGCTCGGCCAACCGGGCATATATTATTTTTTAATAGATTAATTACGGCACATGTACACTAATGGTTTTAGATGATAATTCTTGTAGGATCGGTAATTACATCGATAATTATTGAGGTCTCTACGGTGGACAACGAGATTTCTTTTTGGGATTGCAACAAATATATTTTCTACGTTATTTTAATAATAATGTATGTATTGTTTAGAGAAAACTATTATTGCAATATCTGTAATCACCGAAGGCTGAAGACTTGATCGCCATCGTTAAAAAAATGAACCGCGAAGTTCCGTCGGTAACGGAGATATTTGATTTATCGACGGAAGGTATCAAAAACTAGACGGTTCAATAGAATTTATCTAATTTATTAATGAAAACGATAAAAAGTAAACGTTTTATGAGATAGACTGAATGCAACTGTACTTTAAAGGATCTATAGATCCTTTAGTATAATAAATGCTAAAAAACAGAATGCGACTCTGTCGATAACATTAATTGGCGTAGCCGCTCGATAGGTATCGTCAATTCCTAACCTAAAATTATGCGAATTCTCGTCCAAATCTAAACCAATTTGTTTGAGGAAATTCAACCAAATTCAACTTGTTGAAAATGTATTTAGTTTATGTTTAATTTCTATATTTTAGGTTAGGAATTGACGTTAACAAATTAACACGTAGTTTTATAAGTTACAATTGTAATTTTGATGACACTTTCAGGCATTTTTGATGAATGCACAAGTTTCAGTGAAATTATTTGAAAGTTGAGTCACATTTCTTAATAATAAAATTGAAAATTGTAAATAAGCAATAAATATTTTTATAATTCAGTGGCTACTTGTTGTTAATTGAAATTTATTCAAATTCACTGAAATTAATTGAGAAATAATATGGATATTCATTTATCTTATAATTTTTTCTTTTCTTTTCTTCATTCCTGTAGTAAATATAAATAAAAAAATAAAATGGCGATTAATTTTTGGTAAACTGCTATGTATTTTTATTTTTATTTGTCGCTAATTTGTGAATTAGCTGAAATTTGAAGTATATTTGTAAATTAAACATTTAAAAACGACCACAATATGAATTAGACAAGAAAGTCATATATACTCCTCAATTACATAATTTATTTATAAAAATTGAAACTTTTTAGAACTAATTTAATTGGACTTTAATCTCTTATTACTTTTTTGCGTTGCTGTGATGTGATACATTATTAAAATTATTATTTAATTTGTGTTTGTTTAACAACTTATTCTTAATCTTTAATCATTTTTGTATTTGTACGTCGGACAACACTAAATAGTTTTAAATATTTAAAATAAAACAGAACAATATAAATATATATCAAATTTTATTAATAAGTTCTTTTGTTAATCATTTTTATTCAATTTTTTTTTTACATGAAATATTTATAACATTTTATTTTTCCATTAAAAAATATGCTTTACTAAAATACAAAAATAAAAAAAAATTTAAAAAAATACTTGCTGGGTGTGGGGTTCGAACCCACGCTCCCTTTCGAGAACCTGAGCTTAAATCAGGCGCCTTAGACCGCTCGGCCAACCCAGCTGCTTGTTGGCGGTGACATTAGTGACATGTGTATCCGTCTTAATGAGTATCGATCTGTTTTCATAAATATAGTAATACAAAGCGGACTTTCTACAACAGATATAGTTTTATATTATTGTAGTACACAATCATTTATAATTTTTTGTTGCACATGAACCTATTTGTTACGTATTAATATTAGAAAAATGGATAAGGTATTGCTTTTAATATGATATTTTAGTAATATTTATTTATTGCTTTATTATAATTTGCATTATATTTAATATATTTATGTATTTCTATTAAAAATTTATTTTTAGCCGATTGAAATATATTTTAATTCAAGTGCAAATGGAACTGAAAATTTATATATTTAATATACATTTTTAAAGTTTACAAAATATTAAAACTTTTCCATGTTTCCGTAGTTTTAAAAACGTTTATAGCGAGCCCATTGTTTATTAATTATAAAATAATAAAAGTATTTTAATATTTCAACATATCTAATATATTTGTTTATAAAATACTGCAAGTGATTACTTGGTTTTCTTCATAGATTATATATTTATCGATGTTTAAATCGTGATTGAAGAGATTAAGATATATAGATCAATGGATGGAGTGAGATGAAGATATGCAATAAAGTAAATTATATTTTTCTCTGAAATCTAAGAATGTTATCTGTGTATATAAATTGTTTTTTAAAACGAAATAAATAGGCTGTGACCCTTAGCGAGTCGAAAGCGAAACAATAACTTCTCGATCAATCTCTCGTATTTTATTTCGGTTTACTCAACCTATTTTTTCGTAAATTTTCCTTCAATGATTCAACATATTCTTTTTTTTTATTTCCAATTTTTGAACCTATAGAGCGTTTTATCTTTGAATTTTTCTACACACGTTATGTCCGGTGGCTATACCAACCTTCTGATAGATATCGGCGTAGTCATCAATATAGAAGCAGTACGTAAATTTTCATAAATAAAGCTTACACGTCAGAAAACCGACAGTCAAAAAGCCGACAAATAATCGGCATATTCTGTAAAGAGAACAATAGTTTTGCTGCATCGGCTTTTCTTTATGTCGGTTTTTTACTTGTCGCCTACTTGACTGCCGGTTTTTTTATATGCCAGCTTTTTTATTTCTTAGCTTTTTGACGACGACAAATAATCGGCATATTCTGTAAAGGGAACAATAGTTTTGCAGAATCGGCTTTTCTTTATGTCGGTTTTTTACTTGTCGCCTACTTGACTGTAGGTTTTTTTAAATGCCGGCTTTTTTATTTCTCAGCTTTTGGACGATTTCCTCACGGAAAATGACAGAATTTGTTAATAATACAGTTTTTTTTAATTATTTTTGTGATTAAGGTAGCTAGACCCTAAATACCTATTATTCAAGAAGTTTTTGAAACTTTCAGCAAAACTAATTTGAATAACAATGCGTATGTCTGTTAAATTTGAACAATTTTGACCGTTTAGTTCCCGCGATATGATCAATCAAAAATCGCATGTTTTTACATAGATCAGTATGGTAGCCATGATGAAAGTTGTCGAAAAAATGCCGATTCGATACAAATTTGCTTATAGCATAAAACCTACTGTCAAGATCTTGACGAAAAACTAGTCTGAAGTAATTGAAGTAATGAGGAATCACATATTTGAAAGTCGTAAACATTGACCGTTTAATAAAAAAGTTCGACTTGATCAAAAATCCAACTTCAGAAATTTCTCGGGATTTGTCATACGATACAGAATAGACGGCAACGATGCATTTATGAGATCATTCTTTGTTTTTGCGCGCGAGTATTTGAACATACATACGTACTTTTATTGATGAGTTTAGAATGAAAACCACTGTAGATAACGTAATATAAATAAAATACACATACGCGTGTTCATAAAATATGTAATAGATATGCAGACATTTTCGTTTTCTGTATACGACTACATTAAATAAAATACGAAAACAAACTCTGTTTTGATCCACAGCGGAGTATGTACATACCTGTGTTTAAATCGCGCTTTTCTGATAAAATGCGACGTTGCCACTATTTCTGTACGTTATTCACTAGGTTAATTTTTTCTTTCCATTAATTCAATTTAGTATGTATTTGATATTTGAATGACATAAGACTAATTATTTATTTATAATTAGATTTTACATATTGGTATTGAGGTTATGTTTTTACACTTTATAGTTACATCGTTTTTGACTTGCACAGTTGGGGTCTAGCTACCTTAACTGGAAAACCGCACAGGCGATCATGTCCAAAATTTAATCAGGTCGAAGGTTGCCAGGACACATCGAGTGAACAAAAATTTGATCAATTCGCATCATCAAAAATTTCGATTTAATCCGTAAATTCAAACACGCACAGACATACATCTCTGTAAAAATGTGTCAGTTTGGTTCTAATGGTCACAAAAGGTGGAGATCCTGAAATTAGCATCAATTTTCGAGGTGATTATAATAACGTCCCGATCGGGAAGTTAATAATATATAAGTATATTATGTTATATATTAGTGTAATATACTGTTATACTGTAAGTATATACACATATATGTAAGTATAATTAACAATTTCTTTTCTCATATTAATATTGAATAAATATATAAATAGGAAATTAGTGTTTCTTGATAAACGAGAATAATGTAACTACGATAAAACTTTTAAGAAGATCTTATTTTGGACCACAATTTAAATACGGATTTGTGTTTGTGGCGTAACTATCACCAATTTAACAAATGAAACGTCGACTTCCTGTTAAGGTCGAAATAACGATTAATAAATTAAATCAAATTATTCGTCATCGATCGAAAATTAAGAAGCAATATGCATTAAAAAATGAATACTGCTTCTTTTGATGGCGTTTCATATCTGATTCAATATGTACCCCTAGAATCATTATAGTAAAGCGGTGGTACAGACCTGCTTTATAAACAGTATGCATTTTTTAATAATATTTTTTAATATATATATGACTAGATTGGTTTACGTAGAAAATTTTTGTATTTACTTATAAATAATTATTAGAATAAAAGCCACTTCTACGCAGTATTTACACAAAAAAAGGACGTATACGTACATTGGATAAAATTTTGTTTTGGTTTCAGTTATTTCATTTTACCTATTTGCCCTCCTGCCCCATTCATAATTTAGTTAAATTATAGACTCTCTATAACATATAAAAATCCACGTGTTTATGACATTATTCTCGATTCATGAAAAAATAAATAAATAAATAAAAAATGTAGTAATTGGTGACTCTGAATTGTAGGCTTATTCATTTTATCAAGTATGCCAACTCCTGTTGGGAGGACTTTCTGTAAAACAATGTCCTATTATAAAAAGCACGCGCGACAGCCCACCCGCCAGTAAAGTTAATGACCAAAATATTTTCGCACGCGTAGGGGTTGATATCGGAGCTCCTTATACACATTTTATTTTACTTTCAAAATAAGTATTTTGTATTTCTGTCGAAATATTTTGTGAATTTCGCTAAAATGGCTAAATTTGTCACTTTAAATTAGCACGTTGCTGGCGTGCAATAATTCTGAAGCAGTAATGATAGTTTCATTCTGCTCTTCTATTTTCCCCCATTATTGGATCATAAACTGTCGAATTTCAGATTAAGCCAGAATTGATCTGATATCTCTTGAATTTATATCATCGTATATCTTTATCAGATATGTTGAATTGACACCCACCATTTAATTGAAGGTTTAATACCTTTTTTCAAACTCAGATTTTATAGAAAATATAGTTTTTTATTTAAATTGTCGTGTGTGCTTTTGTGTTTAATTAATCATATACTTTTACATTTATTAACGAAATAAGTCTATTGTTAGTGCGAAAAATAGTTTTCGCCGCACGGTCATAAACAGCACGACAGGGAGCATCGTCAAAATATTTTGGCCATTGTCTTCATCGTATTTAGTGGATGCGTACAATCGTGAGTGGGAAATGTAATATCGGCGAATAAAGATCACCGGTAATCAGCAGATGGTAATGTTCTTTGCATCCCCCGCGAAATACAATAGCCTTGAAGGGCGGTCTTTTCGCGGCGTTCACAAATAGAATCCAAATGGAGCCAGCACAACGTGCACACGAGATCTTATCGCTGCATAGCCTGTCAGCTAGGGGTGTTACTTTGGATTGCTCGTATCCAGCCAGACCCGATGTTCATCCGCCTCAATATCGCACGATCCCGATCCAACCGACAACTCGAACTGACAGTACGTTAAGAAGGGTGCATGACATCTTTCGACCCCTGGTCAAAATTGGACTAGAAGATTTCAAAATCTTTCTTCATTAGGGCAAAACACCCTTTTTGGCGTTAAAATATCGTTAGCAGATTTTTTCAGGATGTCTAATACCTATTATTGTGAATAGCATGAGTGTCTGGTTTTAATTTTGATATATCGTAGAACAACACATTAAAAAAACGTCTTAAAATCGATACATCTCAAATTAACCGCTGTAAAAGGCTTAATTTCAGTCGAAAATTAAGCTAATTTTCTTAAATTCAGTCAATATTTGCGTTTAAAGTCTTATTTTCAGACAGCAAAGTTTAATTTTAGTCCAGATTTATGCTTAAAGAAACATTTTTGGACCTTGTCACACCTAAGTTAGAGAATTCTTTTTTCAAACCTGAATATTGACTAAACGTAACTTTCCAAAATTCAAAACAAGGTTTTGAGCGCAAATATTGACTTAATTTAAGAAAATTAGCACAATTTTTGGCTGAAATTAGGCCTTTTAGTGCTGAATTAAATATGTAACAATTTTAAGACTTTTATTTACTGTCAAAAGAAACTAAGAAACGTGTGTTTTTAGCTGCGGAAAAATGTCTTCAGTAGTGAAATTGAGCTTCTAAAATTAGAACGAAAACTGAAAAATTGTGATAGCTTTAATTCTAGTGAAGCGATTTTTTAGTTATTTTAACCGAAACTATGCTTCGACTTATAAATCCCTTACAAGGGAGTTCTAAACGGGATCTTGCACCAAGAATTTTGTGGTGAAATTTATTTAGAATAGTTGTTCTATAATTTCTGAACCGATTTGGGAAATAGTTTGTCAGCTATCCTATAAAATATATCCATTATGATATATTGCCCTTATAGGACTAGAATTTTGCAAAAAGGTAAGAATTATTTATTTAATTTAGATAAGCAAAGTTTACAGTTCCGCGATTTGCCGCTTCTACATGATGGAGTTAAACAACATGGTCTTCAAAATTTGTTATCAACATATGGGAGCTGCAGGAAATAATTCAAAAATAAACCTTTGTAAAGGTTGTTTTATGAGGCTTACAAATATGATAGACTACAAAAATCGTTTTTATATAGTAATCGCGGAAAATTGTTAAAAATAAATTTTGTCCTATTTTTTACTATTGGGTTCTTTTTTTTTATTTTTATGTTTCAAAAATGCTAGTGATATACTTACTAACCTGCTGCTTTGTTTTTAATGACGGGATCTAAGAAAACCCGAATGTGATTATTCAGTTGAATTTAAATTCCCTTAAAGGGGTCCTAAACTGGTTCATCCGTAAGGTCGGAAATTTCATTAAAGAACGTTAATTAAAGATGACTGAATTAAATTTTTCGTCTAGTATTACTCCAGAAACATTACTCCACAAACACTAAAAATAACACCACTGATATGTTCTGCTATTTTGAAAATTGAAACGGATAAGGTAAATACAAATGGTTTGTTATTCTATCTCATTTTATTGAATTCATGAGATTTAGTCTCAAAGACATTGATAAGCTTAAGTCGTATTGAACACGATGACGCATCGAAAATGAATACACTTAATACGCATATTGTGTTCGCTACAATGTCAAGTGAATCATTAATGAAAATTAAAAGAGTTGAATTTTTAATTAATAATATAAGTTCATGATGATGATGACAATTCAAGTGCCGGATACTATAGAACTGCCCGTGAAATATTTTCGTTGGCACCTGGACTCGTCGATTTTTTTTCAAATTTAAAAATATCTTCGTATATAAAATTGTATAGTGCATATTTTTATTCCGTACGAAAAATTTGTAACTCTTGCGACATTCACAGAAACAAATAAAAATTAGTTTTTGCCTCATTTCATTTTTCTTTTCTTTGAAATTCATCGTGTCGTAAACTATAAACTGACGGCGGACCGCATTTAGTCCCTTATGTATACATATACAGACATATTATATAGGCAGAAACAATTAGAATGAGACACTATAAGAAACATCTTAAAAATAACCACGCAAGCGTCTCCCTCGAACACCATTCTTTTTGCAGTGCAAGCAGATAGAAACAATGATATTGGTGTTATTTAATTAGACGTCTTCATGAAGTTACAGAAATGTGTACTTCGATTATTCACAGAAACTGATGAGGGAGTTTGAGACTAGTCACACCTACTTCATGATCATTGTTGCGAACAGAATCGATCAATTTTGCGTCTTCAGTACTCGGCGAGAGTTTATGGCCACCATGGGGCTTTTCACCAGCCCAACGTTCCCGAATAGGAAGTATACGGGTCTTTTATGTACGGATCCTTCGAATAGTTGCAAAACCTACTACCAGACATTTGATGCTTTGACATCAAAAGACTACTATGGCCCACAGTATGCTTGCTCCTTGATGGAAGTAACCTGGAAAATCATGGAACAGAGAATCGTTGACCCGATTCGTCGGTTCTCGCCTCCTGGTGAATAAAAAGTTGGGAGTTCAGAACGTAGGTTGTAGCTCGCACGATGACCTTTGGATGGAAGTAACTTGGTGGTTGGTAGCATATAGAGGACTGGTGATCCGGTATCCGTTGGCGCTTGTCCTCAAGCGAATAAGACGTTCCAGAGCGCGTGGAACTTTCGAGTAAAATCGGCAGATGCCGTTTTCAAAAGTATAAACATTCTGCTATACTAGAAAAGAAATAGTAAACGGAACCTTTTTGTAATAGTAAAACGCGTAAATAAGAAAAGTTGTTGCATTAAGTATTTCCATAGTAAACGGTACAATAAAATTCTTCCATTTACTATTTTCCAATGGTTAAATGGTTCGTACATAACCTCAAATATCGACTCTAACCTTACATATAGTTAATTCTACTACTTAAGAGGTTAAAATCGATTTTACTATTTTTTCGTAGTTCCATTAACAATTTTGTTCTCTCTGTGTATGTATGTGTATGTGTGTGTGTGTGTGTGTAGAAGATAAACTTTGACGACACTATGAGTTATTTCTGGTCGAAAGTCCACTGCTGACAGTTCTAGCGGGATATACTTACAATATGTGCAAAAGTGCCATACCAATATTGAAAATTACCTTACAGTATACGACTTTTAAAATACACTGAGAAGAAACATCCATAATTAAATGTTAGTTGGGAAAATATGGCTAAAACAACTATGAAAAATAGTTAAATTTACCACTTTCGTAGTCGATTTTATTATAATGTTGTTGAATCAACTACCACCTCATAGTTGTTTTAACTATTATCATACACAGTCCTTATTTTGCACTATGTTCATAGTCATATTAACTACGTTTTTTTGTGATTGTATGGAAAATTTATGCCTGTATGGAAATTTTTAATATTCGAATGGCAAGTACATCCCGCTGCAACTAGACAGTATTCTACTTTTAACCAGCAATGTTGTAATAGTGAATAACGACTATCAAATACGAACATTTTTCTATGCAATTCGTGCTACGATTGTGTTTTTGTGAGTCTATTAGTAAATATGTTATACAAGAATAGAATTTTATATTTTTAGATATTAGAATGATTTTAGATGGAAAACATATAATTAAAATTAGTAATAATTCGGTATAGTTTTTAATAATTTTATGCACTTTTGGTTGAAACTCGGAATTATTTTCATTACATTTTTAATATGTAAAATGTAAAATATTAATAAAAGAAAACGAATCTTTAAATCTTTGGTGCTTTTCTATTTAACAGTTGCCATTTTGCTTTTAGAAGACATTTAAATGCAATTTTGGATCCGCCAAGAACAAACTCGAAAATGGTAGACTAGGTCATTTTTCAGTCTTAATGGATTAATTACATGGAACAAAAGAAATAATTGGAACTGCTAACTAGATAGTAGAATAAGACATTGTTATCATATAGTTTTAGTAAATTTTACTATCTAAATAGTGACCTCGATAAAATAGACAGGAAAGCTTACTATTTAAATAGCAAAACCAGCAAAAAACTTACTCGTGCCTGACCCTACTATTTAGATAGAAACCGACTATTTCTTTACGTGCATTTACTGTTGTACTCTTAATGTGTTGGTGTTATTAAATGAAGGAAAAACTATATTTATTAAACAAATTATACTGTTTGTATTTCATGAACAGAATTAACAATAGATGCATTACATCTAAACAAGTTTTAAGTTTTATGTTTTACGACTGTTGACTTATATTTGTTTAGAGTGACAGAATAAGTTTGTAAATACAATTCCTATTTCGTGTTTAGATGATCTCTTAGGGAGACGAGATAAGGAAAACTTAAAAGCATATTTCAGCACGTGCCTAAAAAATAAGCAGCTTGGTCGTGGCGGATTAGCGGCTAATGGGGTTCGTTGAAGGGCAGAAGGCAAAAAGAAAAAGATATAAATGCGGTAAAATACAATCAAAAGTCTCATTTTTCTCTGACATCCCACAGATATTATTTGATTCGTGATTGTTTAGTTCTACATTGTTCACTTTTCTATTGATTACATTTTTCGCAATACGAGTAGAGGTTTAACATTATACAAAAGGCATATAGTAATAAGGTAAAGTTGCAGAAGAACTGCCCCACCTAAAAAATTAATAATTCAACATGTTTCTGACGTATTTTGGGGCGCTGATTACGAATCTGATATTAAAAATTGGTGCTCGAACATACTGCAGCCGCATTCTTAAAAAAACTGCGCAAAAACGTGTCTTTTTTTAGTTTTTTTTGAGTTCATTTTCAAAACTATCGTCAATTTTTTAAACGTACCTGTAACGTATACTAGCAACTTACACTCGAAATTCGTTGGAGTGATGGTTGTGGCACTCTTTACAAAGAGTGAAATCTTCACGTGATAAATATAAGATTTAAACTTTGATAAAATCAGAGTTTCATTCTTGAAAAGGGTTAAATTTTTAATGAAAACGATGTAAAGCGTGTAATCTTGATTTTTTATCAGCCTCTCAAAATTTTTACAGTTTGTATAATCACTTATTGACTGTTCTTAAAGAGCTTATTTTTCATAAAACCATTAAGACCTTAATTAATATCTCAAAAGTAACATTCAGAGATTAGTTTAGTTGCTATAACTAGAAATATGTACTTGAACTTGAAACTTTGTATTCTGTTGGCTAAACTGAGCTGACTGGATATATCCAAATGATTTTGGTTGGCGGAGTGAAGTTGTTGACCTATGACCTGTTCGGTTTTCCAAAAACACACTGAGTGACGATTGGACAAAATGATGAATCGCGAAGTATTTACTTAACTTTGTTAGCGCTTTAGAATGTCTGAACGAGTTTTTCAGTTTTGCGTTATTCTGAGTTGAAGACTTCAGAAAATGAGTGTCTGCTTGTCGATGTGTCTACTCTTTATATATGTCGGATTTTTTTACTGATGGTTTTTTTGACCTGTGGGCTTTTTGATTTATCAGGTTTTCTACCCACACCCGGTATTAGGGAGTTCTGCATGTGAATTTGTATTGTAATGATGTAATTTTTGTAAGTAGGAGAGGGAACGAGAAAAATTGTACAAAATGCCTATTTGTTGTTTAAACTTATAAAATTTTTTAAAAGAATCCGTATATAGAATTTTGCATTAAACTAAATATAAGAAATAAATTATTTTTCATCCTGGCTTGTTATATGTTAGTGATAGTTTCTTGACTATAGTTATAACAATTTTACAATTCATAATTTTTCACCTTCAATCGTTGAAATGGCAGTATATCATTCTACCGTCTTAGTTTTAAAAATTTGGCTATTCCATTTTTATATTTCTTCAATAATGTTCTGCTCTTAGTTATTTGCTCACTTTCCTCCAGATTAACTATATATATAATGGTTGACATGCCAGATACGATTAAAAAATTCGAGGTAAATTCTAGTAGACTTTTTAATAAAGATTATATTTATCTCTACACTCTAAACTAAGTGAAAGTTGAGCCACTTTCCGATAAAAGTGACTTTTTCACTATTTTTAAAGTGGACTTTACTAATGGTGGATGGAAATATGCCACTCTAATAAAGTGAATTTTCCACTATAGAAATAGTGAAAAAGTCCCCTTTAGCGGAGAGTGGCTCAACTTTCACTGTAAGAACTTTAGAGTGTAGACATAAAAAAAATCTTATTGAACTGATGTATTCTTTTTTTTTATTTTAAAATAATTTTTGAATATTTGCAAAAAATGTATCTACAGATCTTATGAAAATTAGAAATCCTATCGATTTGGACATATTATTAATATTTTATTTTTGCAGAGTTGATGAATAATAGTTGTTATTATATTTTACAGTATTATTACTGTTATAATTTGGCCGTATGTTACTCTAAAAAAATTACTTTCCTAAACTTTACTCAGATTTAGGGAATTTACCAAGCTGTTGTACAATCTTCATTAAGAATTAATACTTGAGCAAATACCCTCCAGCGTGTGCATATGTTCGGAGGCAAGGCACACATCTCCGGTTGCTGCAATATCAATCTCGCGCGCGAAAGTAATTCCGCTGTGTTTTTGTGACCTACCCACGTTGTAGGGCTTGACGAACGTCGCGGAGCACGTGGCCGTTATTTTTCTATTGGCACGTGCCGACCAATCGAAATCTAATAACACAAACAGCCTGACAATGCGGTACGGGATGCACGCCACCGTTTGGCGGCCGGTGGTGTAATGGGACACCATGTGAACTAATCGTTCCGAAGTGGTCCTTGAGTGAGACGCCGAGAACACAAGTTGAAGCGAGAAACGCGGGGGCATATCCTGTTTCGCTATTTGTTAACCCCAGGCGCATTCTCCAACCCTTGTTCTCCAACTACAATAAGCTTTTCACCCATGCTGTGCAAAATGTTCGTGCTGTTCGTGTGACATCTCGTACTAAATGGTAGATTTCAAAAATTAAATCACTTCCGTATTAAAATGTCGTTCGATCAGTAAAACATTATATTACCAATCGAGGGCAGAAAGTGTGTTATTACCGCCGAGGAGCATTTCTAATTAGAATACTGTGCACACATCGCGCATAATTTTATAGTTCCGTGTGAACCCTTTAACGCCGGGACGGGCACTTTTTTTCGTTAATTTTCTCAGCAATTAAGAATGTAAAAAATCCTTCAGGAACCATTTCTTATGTATTTGACCTCGCCCTTTCAGAGCCTGCACTCGAAATCCAAAAAAAAAAATGAATTTTAAAAATGTTACAGCAATTTTTTAAAGAAAAATCTAAATTTTTGACAATTTTCTTTCAGAAATGAATTTTTTTCATATAAGGTTTCACCTGAAAATATCGCGTCCGCTATATCTATGTTTGAAAATTGCGAAAAGTACTTTTCAAAATTTAAAGACGGCGGCTCAAAAATGTTGGCGGAAGAATTTTTTCCTCACAAATATTAATTATCTGTGTATCCTTATTGTTTTCAATTTTATATTTGTGTGACGTCGAGTATCCAAATATTTCTCGGGTTGCTCATAACGAATCTGAAGTTAGATTTCAAAAATTGAAAATGATGGATCCAATATGGTGGACGATATTTCCGAAAAACTTCATACAAATATTTCCGAAAAATCATGTACATTTCTATAGGACAAAATTCACATAGATTTGTTCACAATTGAATTCAGTTGCATGTAACTCTGTACAATTCGAATACAAATATATTCGATTTCTAGGCAAATAATCAGCTCGATTTTCTTAATGAAGACTGCCATATTGAATCCGCTATTTTGAATTTTTGAAATCTGATTTCAGATTCGTTATTAGCGACCCCAAAAACCCCCGAGTAATCAGTTTCACAACATTCCGAACAATTTTAAAAATATCGTCCGCCATATTGGATCCGCTATTTTGAATTTTTGAAATCTGACATCAGATTTGTTATGAGCGACCAAAGGAATATTTAGATACGCAACGCCACACAAATATGAAATTGAAAAAAGAAGGATACACAGATTATTAATATTTGTGGGGAAAACATTTTTGAGTCGCCATCTTTAAATTTTGAAAAGTACGTTTCGCCATCTTCAAGCTTAGATATTGCGAACGCGATATTTTTAGGTGAAACAGTGCTCTGGTGACCTGCTATATGAAAAAAAAATCATTTCTGAAAGAAAATTGTCAAAAATTTCGATTTTTCTTAAAATAAATGGCTGTAACTTTTTGAAAATTCATTTTTTTTTATTTTGATTGCAGACTCTGTAAGAGCGCGGTCAAATGCATAAGAAATGGTTCCTGAAGGATTTTTTACATTCTAAATCGCCGAGAAAATTAAAGTTGTCTACGCTTTTTTCAGTCTATAAGATAAACCAATCGTCGAAACGGTTAGCCCGGGAAAAAATGATTTATATCTAGATCATATATGAACCATACAAGATTATATATGAACCATATATGATCATACATCATCATATATGATTCATATATCATCATATACGATTCGTATATAATCCAGATATGCTTTATGTATGCTCATATATTGATTTTGACCTGATATAGTAATATATAATCATATATGAGCATGTATGAGCATATATATCCCATATATATTCATATATAGCTAAATCTGATTATGAATATTTATATCAGGTCAAAATCCGTATACGAGCATACATAAACATATCTGGATTATACAGGGTGTACGAAAAGTCCCGGGACGGTTGAATAACTTTCGAAAGATTAAAAATTTCAAAAATCGCCGAAACACGTGATTCGATTTTTCAAACAAGCTATCTTTTGAGGGGGGGTTTCGGCCCCGCAACCTCAAGGGGGGCGGGGGGCACGAGGGGGGCCAAAAATCTTAAATGGCAACATGGTTTGAGTGGAGGCTCATTTGAAAGGTATTTTCGAGACGAATTCAGATCACTGGTCATAGAGGGCGCTGCGATCATTTTTCGGAGAGATTTTTAACTTTTTTAGATCTTAGACGTACTAACGTTTGAAAAAATGAAAATTTCGTAGTCGCCGAATCGTGTAATTCAATATTCTTAAAAAACTATTTAGTGAAAGTTCAGACGTTTTTTAAGAATATTGAATTACACGATTCGGCGATTACGAAATTTTCATTTTTTCAAACGTTAGTACGTCTAAGATCTAAAAAAGTTAAAAATCTCTCCGAAAAATGATCGCAGCGCCCTCTATGACCAGTGATCTGAATTCGTCTCGGAAATACCTTTCAACTGAGCCCCCACTCAAACCATGTTGCCATTTAAGATTTTTGGCCCCCCTCGTGCCCCCCCCCCCCCCCCCCTTGAGGTTGCGGGGCCGAAACCCCCCCTCAAAAGATAGCTTGTTTGAAAAATCGAATCACGTGTTTCGGCGATTTTTGAAATTTTTATTCTTTCGAAAGTTATTCAATCGTCCCGGGACTTTTCGTACACCCTGTATAAGAATCGTATATGATGATATATGAATCATATATGATGATGTATGATCATGTATGGTTCATATATGATCCAGATATAAATCATTTTATCCCGGGAAGTACGTTTAATAATGTGATATTATATGACCATCACAAATGGCGAAAGAAATGTGGACGTACACTTTTCCTACATCAATATTGATGGAAACAAAAAGGAAATGAAATTAAACAGGACATGACTCGCTATATCAGAAATAAAATGTGCAAGAAAATGGGATGATTCTTTTGTTTTTAATGACAGGTTACAGTGTCATCTAGTTCCAATTTTATGTAAAAATGTGGTCTAACTTGCCTTTAAACCTATAACTTCTATATTTATTTCTACTTACTTGCTAGCAATATAATTTCTCTCAAATTAATTCACCTGGTAGCTAATGAAATAACAATCATTACTGTAAAAACAAATTATCTGAAAATTTATTCCTATTTCTTAAAGACAGGTGCAACATTTTCTCGCTTTTTTTCCATCGTGGTCAAATGAGTGGCATGCTTGAGGGCCCCTATGCAGTCATTTACGATCGAAACCACAAACCGTATTTTTAGGTATGCTCATTTTTTTGCATTTCTAATAAGTCATACGATTTAACCATAACAATGAAATCTTTCAATGTTCATCTGCAATAACAAATATTCCGGTTTTCTAAAACTATTTGAATGAAGAACCAATAGCAACTATAAATTAGCTTGGTATTAGATTACATTTGATTTGTATATATGAACAGAATAGAAATAAAACCAGATAATTCAGTCCAAAATCTTTATGATGATATGTAATTTATTTATTAACTACCATCGACGAGTTGATAATCTGTTTATAATGTTTTTAATAATTATACGTAATATAAAAATTAAGTTATGAAAAAAATACTATAGAAATAAACCCCAATATAAAATTTCTAACACGATAATATGTAAATAAATATAAATATAAAATTGGTATTTTTCATTCTTTGTTGTATTGCTCATCATTCTAAGTAGCAGGGAACACCAAAGAAAAGTAAATAGAAGGAAAATATTTTTGGGGCTTTTCACCTTTCTTGTAGAGTATATATGTATATGATGCAGTACGATTTGTATAGAAAAATCGGTACATTCTGAAGAGAGCCACGAGTGGCAGAGTGCGTTTTTTTATGCAGTCTGCATTTTACATTAATCGCACTTTACGCATATTAACATAAAAAGATGTTACAGATGGCCTGTAACCCTTACATTCGTAAAAAATGTTTTACGCACTTTTGTTGAAAACAATATTTTATATGTTTACCATGACGATTTATTACAAATACAACATATATATAAAAGAGAGAGGAATATTAATATTGTGCAGTCTATACTTGATATAAAAGCATTCTTATAAATATAGAAATGTAAAATGAAGGGATGATAAATACACAAAATAAATCTAATCAAAATAAATAAATACAATAAATGATAGCAAATGGAATTGTGATATCGTATGATCCCATATACGTACGTTAATTTAAGTAAGAAAATATTCAGACCCTATAGATACAGAACAGTTTTAAAAATGGTGTACACTTAGTTGTAACAAACTATTATGAACTAAATGGAAAGATATTATCGTAATATTATTATAAAATAATTACATATCAGTGTACCACACCCCTAGTAGAAAATATCTGTGGAGCTTGCTAGCGCCATGCCTATTTACAGTGGTTCTAGCTGGGCCACGTTTATTTTTTACTACAGCCGTCATGAATCTGAACCATTATTTCATCAGATAGTTTGAAAGTGTTTGTGAGATCCAGAATTCTAGTTGTGGAAACTAAAGAGCTTGATTGAATCAACCAAAATAACTGAATGTTGTGATTCAAACTTGATTTTTTGCTGGTAGAGTTACGTTGCTGCAACCAAATTGAAAACAAAAATTCGATTGTTACGGATATTACGGAACTTCCGGAACACTACTCATGACTTTGCGGGCTGACTGAATCCATGTAGAAATTTTAAAATATCCAGTGCAACGCACAACGAACAAGACTTATAATAGAAGAGCTTTAATATTATGTATATTTTCGTGAATTTGTATGTCTGATCGATTGTTAATATTATCCGTTCACTTCAGGATGCACTGGGTACTTAAAACACTAATAATCCCTATAGATGACAAGAAGCATTACTAATAGAGAGTCGTAGGAATATATATTGGAACAACTGAAGTATTTGACTGTCATAACCAAATATCTTGGTTTCTATAACCAAACACGTTTAGTATTAACTGCTTCTTTCTAATGACCGATCGTTTGATTTCTCCTGCGTGGAAAAGTTGTTGGATATAACCAATCAGATTTGCTCTGAAAATGAATGTTTCATTTTTTTAAGGAAAGCGTTATACAGAGCAGATCTGGGATCAGTTGTTTTTGCAATACGCTTGTACGCAATACACGTGTTTATACACACTAAAGAATTAGGTCAGTTTTATTTGCACATCTATGTCAGCGATTTTTTTTATTTTTATAACATAAACCACTGAATTTGAATTCAAGTATTACATGTATGTTGTAAGAATAGGTCAAGAAGACAGGCAACGAAAAATTGCTAGGCATTTAGCGATCTATTACAAATTTGCGATTCAAATTATATTAGTAATTATTAAATACTATCTTGAATAAATATATTATCATAAATAAACAAATAACGTGCGTCTTAACGAAGCAAATCATGATGTTTTTGTGATGCATACTTTTAATTTTACTAGCTAATTTTTTTCTGCTCTTGAGCATTCGACCGGCAATCGAAGGAGAGAGAGAGAGATCCTGGATTCAACTACTGTTGCATCGAATCTTATCACTTTGGTCCTCATTTTTTTTTCGACAAATCTTGAAATAATTCAACCTTTTCGATCATTACCATCATACAAAAATTGTGAATTTTTCTAGAAAAATTTGCATTAATTTCGGTTACAGCACACGAGTTTCTGTTCTTGAAAATTAAAAGGATGCATCACAAAAACATCGTGATTTGTTCGTCAAAGGCGTACGTCATTTGGTATCTTGAGTTTTCATTTGAACTAAGTGATGATGTGGAGTACTTGTGCCCCATCACTACGATTTCTCCCGAACTTTATGGACGCTGAATATTTATGTGGAAATAAACTGTGGAATTGCTGTCAATTTTCAGCTCAATGGTGTAGAAAATGAGTAGATTAGGTTCAACTATATTTGAGTTCATTGGAATAAAACTTACTCTCTAATAGGAGTTATCTTCTTATACCGATAGTCAATGTAGAGTAAAGGGAAAAGAAAAGAACGTAATACTATCCGGTCAAATTTTAAGGTTAGATACACAGTTTTACTGTTTGCTGCTTCGTCATTAAGACCACTCATCCATGTCACCGAGTACCGAAAAACACTTCGTAAAGGTAATTTTATACAGCATACAAATATGCCGTACTTAGTAATGTTTTGATTTTGGTCATGTTGCATGCTGTATCAAACTCATGACATTTCAGACACACTGCGCAAAATGCTACTTAACTGAAGTACTTACGAAACTCCTACTTAGTTGGTAACGACGGTCTGTAAGAAAACCCAAAGGTGATTTGTCAATTGAGTTTAAAAATAAACATTTGTATTATTCATTTTTTAGTTTTGCACTTAGAGCTGTAAATGTTGTTCCAAAATCAATGATGTTTAATAACTAGAAACATTAGTGACTGGGATTAAAACTTTGAAAGTCTTGTGCAGCCCAGTAAAGTAATGCTCATTTAAGTAGTACGAGAAGTTCCGTAATATTGGGAAGTATTAGTAACTCTACTGAGTAAATTAAAGGAAAAAATAAATGATATAAATATAAATATGACGGCACTTTATAAATCAGAAATATTTATAATATCATAAGTTCCCACTTGAAGCTATTTGAAGTGTAGAAGGAATATTCTTGGTAAAAATTAAAGCATATGACATCTTTCACAAGTGATATTTTAGGTACAACAGGCGTTTCAGTCCTATTGTCTTTCATCCTATCACATTTAAAGTAGGTAAGTATGTACAATATATGTTCGTCAATGAAAACGAATTTAGTTTTACTTTATATGATATGGACAATTTCATATAAGTTGACTTTAATTTTGTCAAATTATAGATTTTATATGATTGCGTATTAGTATTCAAAAGACCAGATAGAAAGTGTCTATATTGGGATGTGACATTTGAGGCTGTTGTTGACAAATTTCGCAACCATATTGGCCGAAGGTCCAAACATCTTTCTCCAAATCCAATTCTTGACTTGTTCGAAAATCAGCCACCGATAAATGTCAGCTCATCCATGCTAACATTGCATTAATTTTGAGATTTCACTGATCTTTACTTTCTGTGTTAAGAATTATTTTGTACGGGAAACGTCTGCCATATTATATTAAAAAAAGGTAAATTCGTTCTTTCATTAAAAAAGTATTATTAATACTAATATATGCGCATTAGATAATGTAAATTCTGTAGGTGATGGAAAAACTAACTTGAAGTTAGTCTAAAACAATTTATGTGGTTGTAAAATCATCCATACAAATCTCACGTGTTTTCTGTTATTTTCTATTCATTTGATTCACAAAGTATCAAAGCATTATTTAATTTGTTTCAATATATTTTGTTTTTCCATAATAATTGGCAGAAAAATGGTATAAAATTTATTTCAGAAAATAGATTCTGCCAGTATATGTCCGGACGAACTAATAATCGTGACTGAAATGTCAGTATGCCATTTAACCAACTTGATTATAAGTATTCACATTATCTGCAACGGTGTAGATACAACAGCAATGGCTATTAACTGTACCAAATTCTATAAATCAATAAAATTGTACTTAGATGATTATGTGGAAATTCATTTTGAGTATAAGGTTGGAATAGGAAAAGAAATAAACTTTAATGTTCGGCGAATCCAAAATGTTTAATTCCCAAAAGTTTTAATTTATATTAATATACATCGACGAGATTCTGCTTCGTGTCAGGTGTTTATGAATGCGTTTATGTGTCTGCCTTCGAATACTTAATGGGGCGGGCATCGAAACGCTGTCGTTGAAATACAATGAAGAAAATGACGGAAACGAACAATATTAACAAATTAACACAATATAATCACAAGGCCACGGAGCCACAATCTCCCAAAATCAATGATCGGTGTATGAATTATTGTAGGAAAAATGCGTCTCGTATATATTATTCCTCCGTTGAGTAAGAACACTTTCAACGATTCGTCTCGACATTCCGAAGGTTCGTTCAGATATTAAAAATCGGACTTCTCTTTTCTACACTCGCGGAATTTCGGTAAGCGTGGAATCACTAGTAGAGACTTATTTTTTGGTTCTTCTCTCGTATACTTTCATGAGTGTTGTACAAGACTCGATTGGACCGACTTATCAAACAATTCGAATTAACTTTAAGTCTTTTTTTTACATTTCTACCAGAGTTTGATTGAACTTTACAATGTTCGATCGACGGCGTCTTCGAAATATGTCTGGTTAGATGCAAAAAGTTCTAAAAATCCACAGCAATCTGAAAATTCGTATTTTTCAACACGTTCGAATGCTGAAAACTCGTAAAATACGAAGAGAACAAGATACTCACAGTTGCAAACTGGCTCTTATAATTAATTTTCGAAAAACTTTGTAAAGTTACATCAAACTTGTTTAACGTACAAGATATGCTACGGACGTTCTACGATTATGTACATCTATGTATAATATATAACGTTTTACTCTACAAACGCTCTATTTTCACTTCAAGGCGTATCTGGGAAACAGATACCTCATCGTTTCATTTTGTACAGGGTGGCAACAATATTTACAATTAATGTACAAGTAATTTTTATAAATATACGTACAAGTCGGAGTCATATTTTAACTTATTACGAGATATCGGCTAGCCTGTGTGTATGCGTGTTTTTGATAAAAGACGAAGAATCGAGGGGCGCAATAATTTATAAACTTCAATCATTCCCTTTCCTTCTTACACTACAACTATGAAGTCAGTTACTCATTCGTAAGCGATATGTCCGTTTAGTGTTTCTTTAGTTTGGTTTAAATCCATCTACGCGACCTTTGTTGAGTGCAAACTTTCAAAAGAAATCATAGTGATACTAAACACTTTTAAGGACAATCATTTCTGCAAACTGATTTTTTTTTAATGAAATCCAATAGTCAGATTAAGTAGAGAAATGTTGTCATACACTACATGATAATAAGGTTTACGGTCTTATATATTAAAATTTAATACGTGCAAGTTTCATAGAGTCTTGAATTTTCATCACATTTGTATGGTTCAAATTCTTATCAAAATATCGAGTTGGATTTTGGCACCTGAATTTCATAATGGTGAAATTTTTTCAAAAAAAAAGTGAAATTGATTGAATGGCCTATGTGTAGTGACAACTTATCTCTGTTATAAGTAACGCGAAACTTTACTAATTGAACTCAGATATTGCATGGTGATTTTAATACAAACAGAAAACTTGAATTTAATACCACTGATCGGGCACACATATTACAAATTCACGTATAATTGGTGAAATATCTTAAGAATGAAACAATGTTTAGAATTTGTCCGCTTTTCGTCGCAGGATATGTTTAATTCCTTAAGTATTAGCTTATCAACGTTTCCGATTACACTGTGTTTAGGGGACGCTTTTGCGGGATTATTCGGTATACAGGAGTCCCGTGAAGTTCTCACTGACATCAGATAAATTCGTTCGTCGGCATTGAAGAAGTATATCGGATTTGCACTGTCTTATTTATCTATTACCTGGTTGGAGTGCACTATTTGATGGAAATTAGAACGACTCATTTTCAGAAGACAACTTCACTCTCATCTAACAATAAGTTATATAAAAAAGGGTTACGCGCGGTTCGTCGATATTTTTCTCATATTGGAGAACATAATTCCTAATGTTTTATAGACGGCGTTGCGGTAAACGGTTTTTTCGTTTATTGACTGATTTCTTGAATTTCTGTCCATGTTGGATGTTCGGATAAGGCGCCAACCATGCCGAATCGATCGACGCCTTCGACAGTGCTTACGTCTCGCGGTACTATTTGCTGTTTGATGACAACAGTGGGCTCCCGACGCTAGAGTATCCTTGAGTGCAAGTGGGCAATATGTAAGGATTGTTGAACGGAGATCCGACTGCATCGCCTAATCCTGCAACGACAAATATTTTGACTTAACGAAATTCATGTATATTCTTGATTTACGTTTTACGTGGTGCAAATATAATAAATAGATATATTTTATGCTCTGTACATCTGAATTAGTAGAATTTAAGTAATAAGTAGTCAAACAACGTCTATTAAGCATAAAAGAGAGATCATCACTAACAATTATCACTAACAAGTAGTAAGAACCACGAATTATGTGTGTAAATTTAAATCAGTGATACTTATTGCATCTAAAAAAGAAAAAAACTTTTGGCCTACAAAATAAGTCGTAGCCTGTGTTGGGCACTGGCGTTCAACTTGTCTACTTTGATTTTGGAGTACATCATATTCCTTTTCAAAAGCCTAGTGCGCACTAGTTGAAATTAGGCAAAAGCCGTCTTTTTTTCAATTTTCCGATTACATCGCCTACATAAAAATATCATCTACTCATTACATCTAGTTAATCGTCCCTATAGTAATTACTGAAATTAAAATGTACACTCTAAAACGGTTGTAACAGCTTGCTCCGTTTAATGGAGAATAGTAAACATATTTGAATCATTTGGAGTATCCTTTGGATACCATGGAGTAAATAATTAACACCCTCTTCCCCTCCAATTAGGAGTTAATTGTTTACTCCAAACGACTACAATTATTTTACACCATTAGATTAAAAATTGACAGTTCTGTTGATTTCGGAGACAATTGTCTGTTGATTTCAGAGAAATTAATTAGCATGGAGTTTTTGGGTCTACTGATTACGAATATGACGTCAGATTTTCGAAATTAGAAATAGCAGATTCAGTATGGCGGATAAAAACGCATTTTTTATTTAATCGAAATTGAATAGGAGAACTTAGGTCATGTTATTGAAATTCAAAATGGTGGATACAGTATGTCGGCCGAAAATGACAAAATGCCAATTGCATAGAAATGTTATACTGCCTTTGTTGTTGATTAATAATGTGAGCCAATTTCTGGACATTCAAAATAATGAGGTATATGACAGAAATAATTATAACATGTTTCAAAATGTTTATAGCATGAAACTTAACTAACTTACTAATTTCAACTATTACTAATTATTAACAGTCTCTGATTATTCATAATTCCTAATCAAAGTTAATGTAATATGATATTTTGAACTGAAATGTAAACTCCTACTATTTATAATTATATAATTATTTCTCAAATATACCATTTCTTCTTAACATTTAATGACAAATTTGTTGATATCAGGGATAATATCCAGTTTGGAAGAAAATATTTTATTATGCAATTAAGAATTGAAAAGTGATTATTTATGGTATTATTAGCAAAATTATTAGCAGAAACCCAAAACAAAACTTATTGCCATTGGAGCGATACTCAGACATTTTGGATTTGTTTCTGGATCTGCCATTTGAATTTTGAAAATCAGAGGTCAGATTAGGAAAGGATTATCAAGGGCAAATATCAATGTTATACATACTATTCTCATAATATTTATCTTATGCGAATATAACATGTTTTCATGACCCTAAACCTCCTTGTTGTCGGTCAGGGGGAGTTAACTGAATAGGAAAAAAAGGTTCCCGTTACAATGTAGTTCCAAAGGTTCCGAGTTACGTAGATGTCGCTGCGTTGATGAAAGGAGAGCGCGGCCTTGTTTATTTACATTTTGAAATTGCCGCAGGATAGACCAGTATGGAATTGGTGCTTATGCAGACCAAAACAACACACATTTACGATACCCATGTATGAACAGAATATGCATTTCAAAATATTCAGTTTATTACTTAATTGTTTTGTGTACTAAGAAACCTAAAGATTCAAGTATGAAACACATTTTTTGATGTATTAACATTTAATAGGAATATTTATTTAGGCAATGGGACTAAAAGATGCATGTGTAACGAACCAGAAATCGTTAATCACGGCTATGTGATAACTTGTTTTTGAATGGGTAATTGGTGGTTTTCTATTCGATCAAGTCATTTCTCATGGCAGAAACTAGCATATTATGTATCAAGGGGAAGGAGGAACTCCTCAAGTTGGGAGAGAATTCCTTAAATTGTTTTAAGTCTCCGTCTCCGAGTTGCGAAGAATATTTTACGGAATGAAGGTACAAACGTGAAGCAAAATGAAGAATGAAGTATTTTATGCATATCATTCGCAAAATTGACAATCAATTAATTGAAATTAACCGGTTTACGTTAAGATATTGCCATCCAATGTAACACTACTGATAACCGCCAAAATATTAATAGACAAGGCCGCGCTTTCCATTTATCAACGCAGCGACACCTATCTAACTCAAATCCTCTGAAACTACACTCTAAGGGGAACCTCTTTTCCCTATTCAGTTGACTCCCCCTGTTGTCGGTCGACCCTATTAAGAGGTATTAGGTTCTGAACCAGCGTATAAACAATCTTTTTGAAGTTGGAATTGTATTATTCGGTTCATGAATTGGAATTGTGGAATTTTCGAAGTTACCAAATATAACATTTTTGGTTCATTTCAACATTTTCATTTAGTATATTATTTAAAAGGTGTTCTGAATTTCTACACTTCAAAAGATACAAGTTAAAATATAAACAAATGTAACAATTAGCTATGGCAATATACTAACACAGTTTACCGATCTAACCATCTATATTTGTTAAAACTTCTCTCAGTTAAAATTGTCGTTATAATAACCAAACGTAACTTGTAAACTTAAGAACACTACAGTAAAACTTCACATTTGTCAGACAACAAAGTGAAAGGCAAAACCCCGAGTAGGACAATAAAGTGAAGTTCTACTGTATTTTAGAGGTCTCCATTTTATATTTTTATGTTCAGCAAACTTACTTCTACTAGGATTACGACCTTTTTAGTCAATAAATGTTCGTTAATTAAAAACATATAGAGTACTAGTTTGTATTTTTATGCTCGTAAGTAAATAATAACAAAATATTTGATCCACGACTTTGACAAGACTTTTCTGTCAAATTTCTTCTGGTGACAGAAACTCGTTTTCTCTATCAAAAGTATAAATGTAAAGAGGGAAAGGTTGAATTGTTTTAAAATTTTTCGAAAACAATCAGGACCCAAATTTTGAGGTCAATCTGTAAAACAGCATCAGCTGTGGCTCGCCTTTGGCATATCTGTTTATATGTATATTTATTGTTTGTAACTATTTTAATAAGGCCAATAAAGTCGTAATAATAATAATAATAATAATAATAATACATCGAACCATTCGATGGGCCGGGAGTTGAACCCGGGACCTTTTTTCGATTGCCGGTCGAATGTGTACCAACTAAGTGATTTGCTCGTCAAAGAAATCCATCAAATATTTAGTTACTATTTAGTACTAGTATTCCATTTAACACAGAATTTTAAAAATTATGAATTGCACGGGATAAATGGTACATTATTCATATTTTTCTGAGACACTTGTGGCTTTATTGTCCTTTGTTTTCGAAACTGATGCAAATAATATTGACATTTGTACTATCAATTTGTCGAGAGTTGATACCCAAATATTTACCACTGCAAGTGCGCAAAAGTTCCTTGAACTGTTTTTTGACTGAGCTGTTTGGCATTGTTCAATTCTCCAATCATTGTGTTTCCGAACCCAGTTTAACTTCTTATTGTTCGCGCTACAATTGTTTTTCGACATCAGAACATTTGAAACATATTAAATTAACAGTTTCGTCGTTCAGCTTTAACGCAACTAATTTTATTTTTTATTGAATACGTAATAATATTAAAGTAATTTAAAAGTTAAAAGTTCGATGGAATTTCCGATGTAAGAAGAGAGTTGACTTCTTCCACACAACTGCATGAACTATTGCCATTTGATTTGTTTCTGTCAAACGCTTTGGGACCTAACATTCACATATTAAATTAGTGTTTCGAAGTGATCGATCCACAGATTTTTCGCAGCCTCTGATTATAAAACTATTTAAAATCAGATCTTTCACTTCGTAAATGTCCGTAAAGTATAGAGCTGACCAGAAAACTTTCATGTACACCTATTATTATTATTATTACTAATTTCTAGTAATAAAACAGTCAAATATTTTCTGACGTATTTTTATTAAAAATTCTACTAATTCAGAAGTAGTCAGTAAATTAAATTTACAATATTTTTTTTAAATTAAATTTGGCAAACTAGGCAAATTTAATTGACGAATCAGTTATATAAATTTAAAGATGTAATCAGTAATACTTATAGATCACTATAAAAGTAAATCGAGATCACGAATTTTCGGGTGAGGTATGAAAAACCGACAAATGAAAAAGCCGACAGGTCAAAAAACCGAGGATCGAAAACCCGACAGTCAAAAAACCGAAACTTCAAAAAATGACTGTCTGCCTGTTGTGTGTCTATTTTTTTATGTGTGTCGGCTTTTCGACTGTCGGTTTTATGACTGTCGGTTTTACGACTTACACCCGAATTTTCTTCTTATTATCTACAATATTCTAAGTCTCTAGCTTTCCTTGTATACCAAAGCAAAATAACGACTTTTTGATAAAAATAAATTCTAGCGTGCATAGCGAAGCAAAATAAAAAATACATACATTCTCGATTGTTAGTTCGTAGTCGAACTCTCGATGTGTGACGTGGAAGTGCATTGCAGAGAATGGTGTCGGTGGACGGTTAGCGGTTACTGGGCGACTGTAGCGAGGTGGTGCTGTGTGGGCCAGTGCGGTGGGACTGAGGTGGTCGGTGGTCGAACTACAGGGGCGAATGCACTTCCGTCCCCGGACGTATAGAAAATGCCATATTGTTCGTGCGCTAAAACAAAATCATAATCTGTGCAACATTTCTGCGACGTTCATGCAAAATAAAAGTGAGCCTAACCATTCATACAAGACTGCAATTAGAAGGCGATTCTTTTATGCCGCACAAAAAAACGACAAAATTTATATTAATGCGATCCAAAATTGTATGAAGGTGAACATCGAATTTGATCTATTTCATAACAATTTCATTCGATCGACTTTCATCAAAATTTGTTCAATTTCTGTATTCTCGGGATAAATATTGATAGTAATCAATATGAGAAATTTTGACATGCTCAAAATACATAAATATAAAACTTATGTAATACGAATTACGAGATTAGGGAGCGTTGTACCTATCAAAACAGAGTATGGACTAATTAAACGCGATTTATTGCGTTTCTGGAAATAATCGAATAGAAAGTTTTTCAATCTTCCCCCAGTTTCGTTTAATTCGCCCGATAAAAATCCCTGGAGATCAAAGTGAGTGCGAGACTTACGCGAGGTGTAAAGAGTCGGACTTCCGGTGTAGGGATTGGCGACGGAGTAGCTCCCGCTGGTACTGTGACTGTGCGGCGTACTGGCGGAACTTCCGCAGTAACCACCGCCCGTTACAACTCCCCTAGGACTCGCGCTACTGCTTTGCCTGTAGGCGTCATTATTCCCGCCGACGCTGCTTCCTCCGTTACCAGCACCTGTCGTCACCGAGCCTCCGTCTAGAAATAGAAACCTGCCCGTCAGACGAACTTGTCAGTAAACCATTGTTCACCCAGGAGACGTTGACGAATTAAAGTTTGTGTTTAGAATTAACGTCAAAACTAAAAAATGCAGGATGCTCTTTTGCCAAGATAATAACAATTATGTCGGAACGAAAAAGCGCTATTTTCAGCAGTCGACAAAATTTAGCAACACAAATCTCTTCGAACAACTCGCTGAGCAGAAGTTTATGAAGGTCCTGATCAGGACTTGACCCAGAAATATTATCAGAACCTTAATAATCTTCTACTCGGGTTATTATCAGTGAAAATGGAAACATACAAGAAGCTTAAAAACAAATGTTTGCATCATTTCGCGCAGCAAATTAAAATTAAACGAAATAAAAATGTTTTGTGTAAGAAATTTGATTTTCCTTACCGTCCGTCCATTTGGCAGCACTGCCATTTTCCTGGACCGTTACCGCTAACTGCCCAGTGTAGGAATTAAAACTCGTCGAGGTGGAAGTCGGTGGTCCTGGTGGGTGTCCCGAACCTGGACTCCTGGGTGCTGACGAGATTCCTGCGTTGGTCGCTCTTGGCATACTGTACAACGCTTCTGCTAGGTCTGCCGCTCTTTTTAAAATAATTTCTTTTGGTAACTTTTCCGGGTCTCCTGGATGTCGTGGTATTAATTTTTGTAACCTCTGGAAACCGTAGTCGATTGTCGGTTCGTTCAATGCTGAAAAAAAGGTATTTGTGTCAGGATTATAATTCTATTTGTACAAAAATGTGCATTTATTCACGAACTATTCAAATATTACTAATATAATATGAAATTCATCTACTCATTGCAACGTGTTAATACCATAAAAGGTATTGACATATTTGAAATGAAAAGTAATCGAGGTTTTAGAGAAAAGTGAATTTAAATTATCAACAAACATCTGGAAGTTGTGATTGTATAATGTAACCGTTTAAAATTACTTACAGACATAGACGAATCGGCCAGGTGAACCTTTACAAAATTGTTTACTCTTGTAAGAAAGCGTCACTTCAACGACTCCTGGAATTTGTCGTGGTGGAGTTTGCACCCTGATTGCGTGCGGCGTTATTAACTAAAAAATAATTAATTTATCATGTATAAATTATATATATTTTAGCACTTATCGAACTGATATTTTTTATCGTGTTTAGAAATCGAAGATCAAATCAAAATGAACAGCTTTCTTTAAATTTCATAAAAAAATTACTGCTGCATACATATTCTTTTTGACAAAATTTATTGCAGCACTAAATGTCAAATTCATTAACGTTAAAAATGATTTCTTTAAATTGCCCAATTTTATCTCCCTTCGATTATAACCCTTGTAATGCTTACCTCGCTCCAAACTAGCATTGTGCCGAAAACGACTTGCAGACCATCGAAAAAGTTATCGCCGATTATTATCACCGTCGAACCGCCCGACGTCCATCCCTCACTAGGCGATATCGCTTTTATGCAAGGGGTGGCTACTGGTAAGGGTGGATACAGGCCTTAAAAATCAACAAAATTATTGCATCTAAATATTTGGAATTGTTAGATCTAATGTTATTTATGCGAGTGGAAAACGTCACATTTAATTTCAATATATAATTTTTTAAACGTGTGAACGATTTCTCCAGTGACAATTGGAGTATATAATAAGTGATCCAAACTCATAAAAAACAGTTTGAATCTTTAAAAATATCATACTGGTATTTCAAGTGCACATCTCAAATAGTTTTCACTTTGCAGCCATATAAAGAGTAGTTGTCAGATTTTAATTCCAATTTGAATTTCATTGTTTTGAAGCTCCTTTTTTATCAAATAAAAAATGTAACTTGGGAAAGACAAAATCATCAAATTTTCCAGAAAATTTGAAATTTTTGTCAAAAAACCACAATTTTGTTACATTTTATTATCGAGAGTCATGGTACAGAATGCTGTAGTTTTCATAAAACATTTCCAAAAATGATTTTTTTTATTAGTACAGTTGAATCTTTTAAGAACCTGCTATTTGTTTTTTAATAGTTGACAAACAAGGTCAAATTTTAAAACTGTGTTCAAAGTTTCGTACTTCCTTCTGAATCGGTTTTTAAGAAAATCGTTTTAACGAAACTAATTTTTGTATTGACTGTTGAATAATTGTTTTATAAATAAATTAAGCAGCTGCAATGTGGTAAAAAAAATATAGAAATTACAATTTGAAAGAGACGAAAATCATAATTGATGTGACAGATTTCCTAACCTGTGATTCAACTAATAATTGCACGTTTATACTTAAATACTAAAAAATGTAGCAGAAATACATCAGATGTTGGTCAATTTAGAGAGGAGTCAAACAAAAAGGTAATCTTTAAATGGACCAAAAAGTAATCGTCATCGAGGTAGAAAATAGTGAATAAACATTCCAAGAACGATTTACTCTAAAAAATTAGACTGAATAAATTTTGCGAAGGTAATTTATCATATAAATTCGCAAAGTCCCACGTTTAGCGTTTATAATCCATCCAAAGTACCGCCAAAAATATCGCATTGCTTTTCTCTTCCTCGGCCAGAGTCATATGTTATAATTTGAAAAAAGCACCGAAAAGTAAACCGTGTCGCGTAGATTAAAGAGCGACCGGTTCGTACGCGAGGAGAGAAAGGACGTGAAATTGCAGGACTGTTCAGCGGATAGAGCGCAACGACGCGTCCAGGGGATTGGGATATGGAAAATTATCTGAATATTCTGTTTATTCGGTTGGAGCCGAGTGGCAGATATATTTCCGGCGGTGTGACAGGTCGCTCGTAAGTGGGAGAGCACGCCCGTGTTTTGCAAGGGAGTGCTCTAGAGGCGAAAGGAGGAAGCAAACAAGTGAGAGGGGGGTTACAAGAGTGAGGGTTATAACGGAGAAGGGTTGTAACGGACGGTAGGAGGGCGATCTGGCCGCTAGTGTCTCTGCCGGGAATTTATAACCCAATGATATCATTTTGTACCCCGGTAAAGCCCCCGCTACTCTCTGCATGTGTGGGAGTATGGGAGGCTAAATATAGGGAGTGGGGAGGTCGGCCCGCAGGTGCAAGAGGGATGGAACGAGTAACGAAGCGAGAGGACGACAGGCAAAAACGAACGGGGGAAAGATACGGTCGATTCGAGTGAATGAAAGACAGAGGGAAAGGTCGAGGAGTATAGAGATCGGAATGGAAGAATGAAAGAGAAGGATTTAGGGAATGCGAGCAGATATCCTACAGAATAGAGAAGGAATTTCGAGATTGAGAGGGTAGGAAAAGAAATTGGGGTATAGGTAGGACCGAGCGAGAGACGCAGGATTCTGGGAGTGCGATAAAGAATACGGGGGAGGCCAAGAGGGTTGGAACAACGGCAGAGTAGCTGACATCATGGTATATTGCCGCCAGTGATTCTCAAACACTCGGTGGCAGCGCCGACTACGAATAATAAATCTCAGCGTGCTCTTAACAAACTACCGCAGAAGCCGTTTGTCGCACTCACCCTCGCGCGGTGGCGCGGTTTATGGAACACCCTATACATTTTGCCTGACGCCGATTGCCTAGAAACGATCGAGATAATTTTCGCGAACGTCGTGAACGCATCTTGAGACAGTGACTTACGGGACAATGAAGTTTAAGGACCTTGGTCTTTGTCTTATGTGTTGATCCAAGATGAGGACCGGGAATGAACTTGGTGCGATCTCGGAGTATCGTGGGTGAAATGGAGAATCTAAATTCTACCAAATTCCGTAAAAAAGATAAGAATCCTTCGCATTTTGAGCAAGTAGGGTATTTAATTATTTTGCACTTCATTAATAATTTTTTGATTGAGATATATCTTCAATTTAAAATTTTGAAAATAAAATTGTCACATTAGCTTGAAGAAAAAGGCTGTTTTTTGAAACTTTAATGTAATGTAGTGCTTTTCAATTTTAGGTAATAATGAAATAGTCACTGCATGGAATGCCATGAAATGTTTCATAGGTAGCAAAAAAGGGAAATTAAAATCCGTACAAAACAACCTGCATGACGTATTGAGTACCGCCATTTTCTATTATGCTATTGATAATCGCGGTCACGATATGACCGAGCGACTTGTATTGATGGTGTATAGAAAGATCACCGTTTGGTGGCGCATTGGTATCGCATTAGTATCATTCTCGCAAGTAGTAAAGTCCGATTAATTCTGTGTATAAAAAGGATGTATTTTGAATCGCTTGAACTGATCGTTTCTTATAATGACTAAATAGAATATTAGACTACGACAGTCGTCATTTGGAGATGTTTTATGAATGATGTGGATTTTTTTTTATGAATGTTTATCTCAATAGATACATATCTGATTGATAATATCGTTGTGCATATATTGCATCTTCACTGCTGCTTACATTGAAATTCTACTCTTTATATATTGACATTTTCACTTTATAGTTCATAGTTAGTTTATAGTTCATGTTTTACTGTGTCCACTATAAATATTGACTATGTTTACCTATTATACATGGCATATTTATTCTTGACATGTAAACAAAATTAATTGCACAGTTGTCAAATTCAGATCATCGGTAGGAAAACCGCACGAATCAACGAATTGTAGCGTCTGGCCAATATTTTCTGTACCTACTTACAATAAATAAATCATGAAAAAATAAAAATGATATATTACAAATTCGTGTCCCTTTTAAATATTCGCATGGACATGTGCGAAAATGTTAATTTTTCTGTTAGTAATTACAATATAGTTATAGAAAATTTTAGTAGTAATAGGCTAAATCGATGAGACGCTACTTATTGATCATAACGTGGCATTGAATATTATTACGTTAGCCTTTTTGGCAGTTTATTGTGGTTTTAAGTAAAAATTTGCTATAGTTTTTTACATCTGATTGTTTTTTATTTGCTCTGCTAACTGAAAGCGGCTCACTCTGTAACATTCAGTTTGAGAGTCAAATCAGCTTTTTGTTTGTTTCTTTTACTAAATGCAACTTATTACTTGTTTAAAACACAAACTTTATTATCAGGTGATATATTAACAACTTCAGGTTTAGTTACAGTGAAAATATTAAGTGATTTCTACTTAACATTTATTTGACTTGAAATTGATAAGTTTTATGAAGGTTAACTTATTCTTAGATATTTAAGAATTTATATTAAGAATTATTATTAGATATATAAGAAAATTAAAGCGGTGTATATTTTTTATATAAGATATTAGATTTTCTATTAATTTGCTGCAGACAAATTGTCATTATATTTATTAACTAACTAATCAAAGTTTTAAAAAATTTATTGAGATTTTACTCCGTATATTTGCTATCGCTTTAATTTAAAGATCTTTTTTTTTTCTGAAAGAATAGTTACATCTAATAAACTTTAGTTAACCAAAGTTTAGTAAACCAAATTGTTTTATTTTAAATGTGATTTCACTGAATGATATTCATTTCGATTTTTTAACAAATAAAAAATTACCTAATCTCGAAGTTATTGTAAATCTTATTAAAACTGAGAAAAGTGAATGCTAATTATGTAGAATGAAACGTAGCATTTCACGTTTACTTCTTTATCGACTTTGCGCGTAAGCGAATGCACAATTTGCAAAAAAATACTGATCTCGAAAATCCGACAGAAAATAGGATCCGAAAATGACGGAAGACTTCGACGAATCTCGTCGAAAAGTGCTGAGAGAGCGTTTCTCGGAAAACAGAATTTGCTACTTTTCAAAACTACAGGAAAATATATTCCTTGATCCTAAAAAGATTTTTTCAATTTCGTTTATGTCCGGAATTTGATGTTCTTGTTATGTCAATTAAATAAAATTTGAAGCAAACATCTAAATGCTGATGCTAATGAATTGTCGATATATGCCTGAAAATAGTCTTAGACTAAGTAGTAAAATCGAGTAGTAATAACGGTGATAAATAATTATTCAAAATTTACTATTTTCATTCAGCTCATTCATAATGTAATGGGATTTTTTATCGTTAAAAAATATTTCTTTCTCATTTCAGTTTTATATTTATAAAATTAATTGGATGTAAAAGTCGAGTAAATATTTAAACGGTAACGATACATCGAGTTATAACTTTTGATGTGTTAAGTAACGTAAATTTAAGATTATTAGGGAACACTATACGCGCACGCATATATATGCGCGCAAATGCGAGATCGGAAACTTCCTTCTCCTCGTTCCACAATTAAATTTCCCGGTTCAAGATGCGATGAGATTTCAGGAATATAAACAGAATTACCAAACGTGGTTAAACTGCTACAGCTTGGAAATTCCAGTTTAAATTTATTAACAAAGAAAAATTATGGATTACATTGTTTTATCGTTTGCAGTGTTATTCTAATTTATCGAAACATTGCTTAATTTTATTACATTTTGTAATAATTATTTTCGAGGGTGTTCTATAGAAACACGTGGTCAAAATTTAGAAATAATCAATACTCATACCCTGATAGAACTTACACACTTTTTTCTTACACTAACTATTTCCTGTATATCTTTAACATAATAAATATGTACATTGGCTAATATTTACCTAAGAAATGGTTTGATTTCGACTAGGAAAATTCGGAGATAAATTAAAAAAAATAACAAATTAAATCGTATATTTCGTTCTTTATATCTGGGATAACTGCAGATGCGAAAAAAAAGTAATACGATAGTTTTGCAGAAAACGTGGTTCATTTAATTGTAGAATGTCTAAAAAAATTGGTCTGCCAATTTTAATTTTAAAATTCTTTTCTCTTATTCGAAATCTAGAAACTCACAATATCAAGATTTATCCATATCGCAGCTATTTTTGTTCAATTTCCAAATGTTGTGCTCGAATTTGTAAACCGTGAATCCAAGAAATTTTAAAAACATTCTACTGTTTTTAAATCGAAAAGCAATCATTTTATGTCCGATTCTTCAAATTTTCGTAAAATTGTCTCAAAAAAGATTATATGTTATGATCAAATACACCAATTGCAATATTCATTATCGTATATATTTTCGTACAGATAGTGCATGTACTCTCATTTATTTTTTCCATCTGTTTTCCCTTCCCTTTATTTGTACCATGTAAATTTAAATTCTAAAAAATATTTCTTAAAAATATTTTGCAATATTTAATGTCAATAATTATTTCCTCCATTTTTGACCATTTCATTCGAAAGAATACCCATAGGCCAATAGTACCAATAGTAGGAAATACTGTTTTCCAAGTAATACTGTATTTATTTTCAATGATGTGTGCAACAACTTTGACTAATGAATCGAACAAATTTCAATTAAACAAGATTTCAACAAAATTTATACAAATCGAAGCTGATGATATATCGGTATTATAATATTTAATTTGCGATGATAATAATGAATATATTGCAGGATATATTAATTTCAACATCGAAAAATATAGGAAAGAAACTATGTTTCTTACGTATTCCACGCATTTTTTATGGATAGTATTGTTATAAATTAAAAAAGTATGTTATAATAATGCAAATATTAATCGAATACGTTTCTTTCAGAATATAAAAAAAAATTGTGTAAATTACATTTTTTGAAATTATATTGTTCTACAAAAAAGGAGGATTCTTAGTATTGCCCTTGTTAACAAGATCAAATTATAACGGCGAGTCTCACTGGAGATTGCGTCTCCTCAGCTTGGAAAAACCTGCAGCCGCGAGATTCGACGATTGTCCGCCTCATTGGTATGCCCGTTTCAACGTTTCGGTGAGACGGTACTTGGAGAGGGAAGGATGGCAGACTGAGGTTCAATGAGGGTTTGTGAGAGTGTATGAAATGGCATATCGTAGAGAAGGGAGAACGAAGGCCAGAGATAGCTTAAACTTAGCATTCACGAACCACCGTCTTACTAGCTACTGAGAAGAAAGGAGGGAGAACGAGAACAATGCAAGACGATACCAGATAATGAGGCAAAAGTAACAGCTTACGTAAAAAGTACTTCATTTATCGATTTGGAAAAATTAAAGCAATTTCTATGTTAGGAATTTATGACAAAAAATTTAAAAAAAAACGTTGTACATTAAAATCCTGCAAGGCCATGAAAATCTTAGGTTATGTCATAAAGATGAAGTTCGTAAATAACACAGGCTGATAAATTTTAGGGCCAAGAACCAGAACATACTTTTCCGAAGGTATTTGACGCGCTGAATTCGAATCCGACTTCAGAATAGCCCCTATCCGTCAGGTTTTTGAGATATTTTAACCGAAAAGTGCAAAAAGTGCGTTTTTGGGTACATTTGAGGTGCTGCAACTTCAGACAGATATTTTTCAAAACAATCTCACGGTATCTCAAAGTACTGTTTTTGCCCTTGAAATTCCGTGTTTAAACTTAGAAAATTCTTTATTGATCACTGAGATATTGTCTGTTGAAGTTTCTGAGTTTGGCAAATTTGGCGATATTCAGAAACTGAGCGGAATTCGCCAAACTCAGAAACTTCAACAGTCGATATCTCAGTAACCAATAATGATTTTTCTAAGTTTGAAAACGGATTTTGAAGGGCAAAAACAGTACTTTGAGATACCGTGACGAACGTTTTGAAAAAAATCTGTTTTGAAGTTACAGCACCTAAAATGTACCCAAAAACGTACTTTTTGCATTTTTAGGTTAAAATATCTCAAAAACCTGACGCATAAGGACTATTTTGAGGTCGGATTCGAATTCAGCGCGTCAAATACCTTTGGAAAAGAATGTTCTGGTTCTTGGTTCTGCAATTTTCTCAAATTTTGTTGGCCTGTGTAATCTAATCTATCGTTATCACAACGTAGTTTTATATCAATGATTCAACAAATAAAAAAAATTAATATTTTTAATTTTGAAATACACAAACATAAACAAACTATTAAACACGTTGATAGTTTTTTAAGTTTTCTTCTGGAAAAGTGTCTCCTTCAAAGGCTTAATATAAGACAATTTTGACATTTCAGCTATGGAGCCAATAAAGTATTGTTCCGAATGATGATTTCCTCTTTGAAATCTCATATAAAATAGTTATGTTTATATCGCACAAGATAGTGAATTCGAATAAACACTGAAATATGACATACGGTTCAGTGGAAATCCAACATTTGCGACAAAGTTTACAAGAAATAAAAGTGAAAGTACTGCGTAAAGAAGTGTGAGAAGATAAGATGTCAGAGATACAAATAATAATAAAACTCATAACATTTGTAAAATAAAACCTCTTCCCTCGTACTCAAACCGACAGATAATGATATCTCCAATCGGCAAGAAGGAAAGGTATCAGGACAAAAAGTCGAACGTAAACATGGAAGAGAGCAGGAGCAACGGGGAAGGAAAGATGGGTTAGCGGAAAAGGGAGGAACCGAAGGCCAATTCTGCGCTTCGTAGGTTTGGGTTAGGTAGCCAACCAGACAAAGGCAAGGGAAGATGCGAGTTGGAGGGCGAAAAGAAATCCGAGGGAGAGAATGGAGAACAGTGGATTCTTCGTTTTCCCACTCCCATTGATTTACATCTTGTCTCGCGGACGCTGGAAACTGTGGAGTCTCAGAGAAAGAGGACTTTCTGATGTTAAGGGAGAGAAAGCGAGAAAACGAGGACAACCAAGTAGAAGAAGCCAAACCGAGGCGCGTGGAATGACGAGATGCTGCGGGGGTGGTGATATCAGCCGTTTGTATGCGCCGCGGATGCCAAACTTTGCTGAATTGCCCTATGACTCTTTGTACCCTCTCTCTCTCTTTCCTTTACTTACGCACACAGTCACCCATTCCCTATCTCGTGGTCCATGTCCTTCGAAATCTCCGACCCACGGATGCGCCAGGAGCAACGTGCCGACGCTATCAAATGGCAGATGATGCATTGTTTGCCTAAAAAATTATCCTGTTTGTCACGAGTAGATTGCCATTGTTCCAGACATAGTTTTCTTGGGGCTTAAATGAACACTTTTGAAATGTAATTTTGTCCATGTATTGTTGGGGTCTTGTAGGGTTTGGCTGCTAAGTCTGGTGCTCTTCCTTAAAGGAGTCCTTAACTGAGTACTTAACTCATCTTAGGATGATCAGAAACAATAAGGTTGTTTTTATATAGTTTTTTGTCCAAAGTAATTTTCCATGACCTTTTTATTTTTTAGGCGAATGGGATATAGTCTGGTCTTGTTAAACACTAGTTTGATGTCATCCATGGTTGTCATATTCTTTGATTTCTGAAGGTTCCCATTTGGGTATCATTAGTTCTCTTTGATACCCATTCCTTGTCCTCTCCAAAAATGAGAACTTTCACTGCGGATTGAAACGAATTGGCTAAATTTTAGTAATTTTATCGTACCCGATCAGGTCTTATTAGGACTGAAGTTTTGTCGTTTGAAAATATAACCTTGTTTTCATACAATTTTTATGTTCATTACTCAGCTTTATTTTGAGCCATAAATGGAGAGGTTCGTCTGTTCGTTAAAATTTCAAAAGATGAAAGATTAAGCGGGCCTAAATCAAGAGTTTCTCAGGGTCCGAAAAAAAAATATCTAACTCAGCAATTCATCAAAAATAATTCATCAGGCGATGAAATTAGTTCAAATTAGTCAAGAGCATTTAGTCAGTATAGGCATTAAATCTACTACAGTCTCGTACAGACCACAGCAGTTGAGTCCTCAAGAATTTTACAAGTAATTTAAAGTACATCAATGCTGTCTTCATCCCTTCAACTCATACATATGCTATTACCTAACCAATGATTTATTAAAAATGGATTTAAATAATTAGTAGGCGCTTAAATCAACTTGATGATTACGTTCATTAATCAAATACCACAGGTATCTTCGGTGATGCTTTTAAAGTTAAAATAAGTTGAATGTTGGTACTTTTTGCAACTATTTGAGATGGGATGTTCTATTTGAGTCATTTCGATTGATCAATAAGGTTATGTTTACAGAATTTGTCTATAACATATAATCAACGATATAATAAAATATACAAGAAATAAGTTATCCGTTTTTTTCTGGGTAAAATATATGTAAAATGGCCAGGATGATGAAAAAAAAATAAAAATTACTCAATACTGAAGAATAAATGGTGTATAATTAATGTTGAAAGAAGAAATAGAGTAGACCAAACAATTTCAGTATCAAAGTCAAATTTACAGTAAACAGTGCAATCCTAGAAACATATTTTGTTCCAGAAACTTCATGATTTTCACAGTGATTTTTTAGTCGGAATGTAATACATTACCAGCTTCTAAACGTTTCGTCATAGGGTGAAAAATAAAAATTGATCAAAGTAAGATGAGATACTAATGATTGAAGTTCGTTGTCACTGGAGTTTAATCGTTGTGTGTAGACAAGCGTCGCGAAGTCTGACGAGCTTGATCTATGCAATTACGGGCAGAAGAGCGCGGATTAAACGATGAGCCCGCTTAAACTCGATTGCCGAGTTACGAGGAGAGTAATCGTGTATCATGATCTTTTAGAAATATAATCACCTCTGTAAAGTATCGTCCCGCCTGCGGTGCTGTAGATCGATTCTGCGAACACACCGAAGCCAGTTGTAGTTTAGGATTGCTCGTGTTTAATAAGCGAGTTTAAGCGGCCGTCGTCGTGTTTTTGTTGTTTTTTTTTTGTGAAAAGTAATTGAATTGTGCGTGGAGAAAGCCATGATATGTATACTCACTGTTATATTCACCTGGATCGCTGGGATCGAGTCGTTTCGCCCGACGACCGTGTTTGCTGTTATTGTGGACGAACATATTGTCCGAAACTGCCAATAGTGGACCATCCACGCCAACTTGCGTCGATATTATTACCTGAAATGTAAATATTTTTGACGTCAGCGTAGTATTTTTATATTCTGGTTGCATGACTAGGTTTAAGGATTTTATTAAACGGAAGGAATTCTTTTAGTTCTTTCAATCTAAGTTATAAATTGCATTTAGTTGTTTGATTTACATGTTTAATACTGGAAAAAGATACACTTTCACCATTGCTTGAAATATAACATTTAAGTTGATATTCTGCACTTTGGTTAAGCTTTCGAAATTTTGAAAGACACTGCAGTGGGCCAAAAGAATTCCTCCATAACGAAAACATTTTCTTTGAGGTTTCTGGAGAACAATCTAATGTGAATATAACAATAAAACAGACCTACAAAATAGGACTTTTTTTTCTTTTTAGATGTCGGAGTGGTTTCCGATGTTTTTTTGTGCGCTGAATATGAACTCGTTTTCTAAAATTGCGTATCATGTCAAGATTTTAAGAAGAGTGGGGGTAAAGACGCAAAAAACGAATTTTTGATCTCACATTACAAGATCCATATCCGAAGGACTAATAATTTTTTTTTTTAATGAGTTTAACCCATTAAATTTTTTTTTTAAATACTTTTAACACCCGACTTTAAAATTACCGTAGTTTTCGACATATTCTTTATCTAGGGATTTTCGGGGTTACCAATTACGAATCCGATTTCAGATTTTCCAAATTTTTTAAATTCAAAATGGCGGATCCAAGATGGACTACTTATTTGCAACGTTTTGTCAAGTTTGAGACAATGGAAGTTCAATTAAATTTATTGTGATCTACCTACAATAATATAATACTCGGCATTATAAAATATAACAAATGTAATAAGCGTTATTGGTACAAAAAGAGAATTAGACATTGAAAACGTCTCCTGCGGTGACACAGTTTTTACGATTTTCGACTGCAACATAAATATGCACCGTAAAATTGACGCATTAATTTAAATATAGACTAAAGTTTCTAGTACGTTTGAGCTTCGTTACAGTTAGCTCAATAGTTTGTTTGATTTTGGGGTTTTACGACCGCTTTTCTCAAACTGTGATTAACGCTGATAGCGACACAAAAAACTCACACGCGATGATTTTGTCTACCATATGAAATCTGCCATTTTGAATGTCGAAAAATTAACAGCGATCCTCAACACCCTTGAGAGTTTAATTTAAAGGTTCAAGCTTTAATTTAAGCATAGTATAAAGTCTCAAGAACGTCAGGTATTTTAGAAATGCAGGTATGATAGCACCCAAAAACACGTTTATTGGTGTCTTTACCCCCACTTTTCTATATATCCTGACTAGGTACATAATCTTGAAACCTAGAATCGCATTCAGCATACAAAACTACATCGGAAACCAGTCCAATATCTAAAATGAAAGAAGGCTTGTAAACCTGTAATCAAGATGATGGTGGTCAAAGATTGGATAAATATTTTTGAGAATTCCTAATATTGCGCTTTCTTTGGTCGACATTTTGAATTCAGTATCTTAAATTATATAAGTCTGATTTGCATTACAGGCTCTAAAATTCCACCACTTTGGACGTTACAGATCTAATAATTATTTTATATTTAACATATAATGTATAGAACATTGTATTGAAATGATGTTGTCCATTAATTCTGAGAGAAATAAATTATTTCAAAGTTCATGATCAATTCATGATATATGATACCTTTTCAAGCATTTCCTAAGAAAGATTGCATTCCATAAACCTTAATTTTCTGAAGGTTAATGCTAATAAAGCAAATAATTCAATTGTATTGTTGTTTAAACGTTAAAGCAAACATACAGTTATATGAGCAAAGAGTTCATCCATAGACCCAGTGCTTTATTCTTAAAGTAAAAATGGAACCGTCCAGGCAACCGACGGTGTAATAAAAAATCAACAACACGTACGCGAGAAAAGTACACGAACTTTCTCTCCCGTTCCTAAAGCTTGCATCTCGGTGAGCGTTCATTTATCCGGCGTACAATCTCCTGCCTGGATTCGACTAGCAAGGGTGCGAATTCTCGTGGAACTTTAATTCTCAACTTTTGGCAATGAGCAATTTCCAAAGAAATTTCTAAGTCCAATAAATATTTTAATTTCGACCGCTCTCGCTTTCGCACGCTTTAATGGATTACGCACACTTTAAAGTAACGTTACAAGTTGGTACACGGGTTTCGGTACATCGATTTTGGTTTACACTTTCATTGCGGTTTGTTTTCAACTATATGGCAATCTGTTTATGTAACTATGAAGTAGAGGATAAGACAATATGACAGAATCAATGTTACTATTTATGTTTGAATTCAATTTATTTAAAATGTTTTAAATAATTTATTTAGTTGTTACATTTTTTATTTATTTCTGAATGTTCAATAAAAATAAAAAATAAAAAAAAACGAAAATTTATTTTTAGAATTTATGAAATAAATGCATTTCACTAAGAGTAAAATATACGTATTTTAGGGGGTTCTAAAGTGATCCGCCTATAAGGTAAGAATTAAAGCTAAAATTCGTAAATACAAAATGTTTGAATCAATTTATCGGATCTGTAAGTGTAATTCTAAATACTACACACTAAAAAAAAAGTCTTAAAATTGTTACATATTCAATTCAACTCCGTAAAAAGCTTAATTTCGGCCTAAAATTGTGCTAATTGTCTTAAATTAAGTCAATATTTGCGCTCAAAACCCTGTGTTTAGTTCTGGAAACTTTCTTTTAGCCAATATTCGGGTTTGAAATAAGAATTCTCTAACTTAAGCGTGACAAGCTCGAAATATTTCTCTTAAGCATAAATCGACTAAAATTAAACTTTAAGTCAAACTTAAAATTAAACTAAAATTAAAGCTGTCTGAAAGTAAGATTTTAAGCGCAAATATTGACTTAATTTAAGAAAATTAGCTCAATTTTAGATTGAAATTAAGCCTTTTACGGTGCTTAACTTGAGAGGTAACAATTTTAAGATTTTTTTTTGTGTATATACAATCACTTACAAATTAATAAGTAAAAATCCTCGAATTCCAATAGTTCGCGGACCACTTTAAAACTTCTTTAATTCGTATTATTAACCTATCTGACACGATATTACTACTGAATAATTTAGTCGCTCAAACAACAAAATTAAATGCAAAAGATATATTTTTTGAAGTTAACTAAATACCGAATTTCTAGAATATAAGTAGATGTATATCTGTGTTTGTATCTGCAAATAACTTAAATTGAGAAGTATTTATATTTTAATGGAATAATTACGAGTTTTGTAAGAAATTTCTCTTCACAGGATATGAAAATTTCCTAATTAATTTTCCCTTTCAATAAAACATAATGAATATTTGCATGTTTTAAATGTACCAATTTCAGAATTACTTTAATGGCGGCCTTTATTATGATGTTTTTGTATTGGTTTTAATCTTTGTATAAAATTAGGATAAAATTAAAAGATTCTCTGCGTTTTGAATTTGTTGCTATATTTTTCCTTTATTAAAGAAAAATGATTTTCGTCATTATCGCTATTGTGACCATTGCTTTTTTAAATTTAGTATTTTCTAAATTCCATTCTACTAATGATTTCTTTGCTCCTTTGACTGCTTCTAAGACATAGTGAGCTATTGTGGTTATTTGATAAATAATGAAATTTACTTATTTGTTTCCAGCGACCACATAATAACGTTATAGTTTTAATTGCAATATGTTCCTAAATAACTTTTTCATTAGAAAATGTAATCAATATTTTTAGGACCACGTTATGCAAATTAGCTTACAATCTTCAGCTTCATTTCAATATTTATTCTACTAGTTAAGCATAGAAGATGTAAAAATGGTAAGACATGTACATTCTACGACAAAATATATTGATATAAAACGACTCACCTGGAAGCGCCTCATATCCCTAGGATTCCCGGCATTCTTCAAGCAGTTTTGATTGCACTTGAGGAAGAACTTGAGAAAAAATCTGAAAACATAAAAGAAGAAGAGAGATTTAATACTCGCATTTAAACGGTTGACGCGGTGCTTAGAGCTTTTCAAAATAGGCAACTTAATTAGAACGCGAACTCTGTCGGAAAGCGGGTTTGCATACTGCATAAGCCAATCGTAGCCCGGCTACGTTCCTGTACATTATTCAGAATTTCTCTAGATTAAAGCCTGAGCCACGTGCTCGCCGACCTTTAAGGCTGAATAGAACAGAGGCGGAAATTCACTTACGCGGATCCGCGCTATTTCGCGTGCCAAAAAAAGGAGCTGTTTCCTTTAAATATTTATTGCAATTTTACAGTAATTTATTGTAATTCATATATATTTATTGTGATGACAAAATATTCGTCAGAAAATTATTTATACATATTTTAGATTTAACTACATTTGTAAATTAAGTATGTACGTAACAACCTTCAATGTACCATTTTCAATATAAAATAATAAGTTCTCCACTGAAAATCACTATCGATATTCATTATTTCTCAATCCATTTCTAGAACGGATTTCCAATTTTCTTACTTTTCTGTACTTCTTGTATAACACAACAAGCATTTGTATATTATTAAAACTTACTGACCGTTAAATTATAATGATAACCTAACTAAGACTGATCAACCAAAGCCCAGTATTTCGTCAAGGAGATGCGAATTTTCTAATAACGTATTCAATTAAATAATAACCATTACTATTAAAATGTCAATTACTCCCACTAGACAAAAATAGCATATAGTAGAATCTTGGGGCTTCTAAATTCACGGGACTAAGTGACTCAGGACTTCTACTTTTAGTGCGCATGTATTCTGTGCAATTTGCAGTATCGTATAATGACGAGGCATTTCCCCCGCTCTCGATATGTGTACCACGTGCCCTAAATGTTGTACCACGAGACTTTAGTCCCGAGGTTTTACTGTATTTAGACATGTGGTCCTCCACACCTGCGTACGAATCTGAATTCAGACAAGGAAAAGGTTTCCGAAAAACTAAGGTAAAAAAATAGTTCTCCGCAAAAAACTGACCGAATCAAGAGTAGTTGAGTTCTGCAGTTCATCCTCTGTTCATCGGTGTTCAAAGAAACGACAGATAGGATAAGCTTGTTTGTTTATTCCAATTTAAGATGTTTTTAGTGTCCGAGACATATCAACACCACAGTTCATGATCAAATCATGAGCAGTTCGTAAGTTCAATAATCCAGTCTAATACAGCCCATTATAGTGGACAGCAGTCTGGTCCAGAAGTATTTTAGAATGTTACTCAACGTGCACCAATCCGGTGTTCATCTATTCCATCCTACTCTTCAATCCTCCGTTGATAAGAAAATGGACGAATTTTAAATCCGACTTATGGTTTTCATTTCAGCATATCTCATTCTCCCTGTCCACCAATTGCCGGAGTCTTTTAAGATGCAATACTTTTGGGTATATTTGGTTGTTATTACCAAGATAAGTTCAAAAAATTCTAGTAATAAAATTACTTCGTTTATAGCCTCATTTTTTGTGCCATCTGTCCGAAAGCGACTTTCAACAAAACTCGCATCTTTCGCAGATCGAAAAATCGCGAATATAGGAATGCCAATACCTTCGGTTTTGAGTCGGAGTGGGTAGAAAGGGTGAAAGCTCAAGCGAGGAGAAAAGGATAGCGAAAGCACAAAATGGAAGGGATGGCAACAAGAAATGGGAAAGAGAACCAACGGATCTGCCGTCAGAGGGTACGTGCAAGCTAAAAAGCCGGCGGCTCTATTTTCATGAATTATGTAGAATATCGGAGGATATTGAATTCGGTGAATTTTTTCGGGGATGCTCAAGAGTGGAAACGGGATGGAACGCTGACGCGAAAATGCTGTATATACAGATTTCATATGCGCATAAGAGACGGAGAATGGGTGGAAGGTAGGGACGAAGGAAAGAGGAAGGATCACCGAAGTAAAGAGTGACATGGTGGATAGAGTGGGGGTTGGATGGGGGTGGCTGGGGGCAGGCGATGTTCGATACGTGGATCGCGGAGGATCGGGAAGTCGAGGAGACGCGCAGAAAACAATCAGGAGAGGGTTGCAGAAGGGGTTGGGGGGCATGGGGTGGCATGGTAGTCGTTGGTAGGCCTTCCATCCCATGGGACGCCATTGTCATCCCCTACGGAGTGCGTCCGGCACTCTATGTAAAAATCAAACGCATACTTTCAACTTGTATTCTGCCTCTCCGTCAAAGAGGATGAGAAGACGGACCGATTTCGATATTTCCGGTCTTTCTTTTCTTTCTATTGTTTTATATTTTCCACGTTTACGACTTGGCATTCATTACTTGATTTTTCTTCATCGAAGAACATATCCGACTTGCCCCATACCTTATTTCAGTTTTATTTCGTAATTTTTAAAATTATGTTATAAATAATTCAATTTGATGATGATTAAACTATGCCACGTGAATAAATGACTTGAAAGATAGGATGTGGAACAATTCCAGGAATCATGAAAGTGATAAACACAAACGTCAACAACCCCCGAAATGTTTCCGTGATAAACAGAATTATCATACGAAGATTCTTGAAAAGGTTTCCAGTGTATGTATGTTGAATTTGAACCTGTAAACTACCGGCATATAGAATCGTATAAGGCGCTCCAACATCGGGGTTTCCGACAGCGAAGCGAATTTAATTTCGTTTACTTTTAGGGGACATTAAGATCCTATCGAGATGCTGGATGGGTATCCAAACCATTGTATGCGGCTTATCGGGGCGCGAATCTCGTTCCAAACACGATGTCTCGCGTGTAGCCCGGGGTTATAGATCGCCTACCTTCTGTACCTGTATACACGAGTTCCATCTTTCTTTACCTTACGAAACATCAGCTAAAAATATATGACGACGATGCAAAGTAGATCGGGCAAGTTAGAAGCAGAATCGTTGCGCTTCTTTCGGTTCGGTAATGGCACAGAAAATAAAAAAAATACGTTTTTCAAGTAATGGAGTTTATCATTTCGTTCCTTGAAAAATTGAGTGGAATGAGATCCACTGGAAAGTAGGATATCGCATCTTTGGGATTATTGTCTTAGCTGGTTGTCAGGAACGATTCGTCGCTGGCCGGTGCATTTACGAGAAAATTCGACATTGGAAGAGATGAAAGAGATTCTGTGATGGGTCTGAAAGGATAGATGGATATCGCAGTGAGAGAGTGCTGTTCCTTGCAAGGTCACGAGGGGAGACTAATCGCTGATGACACTGAGTTCCCGCACGCGCATGACATGTGTGTATATTTGTACAGTATCAGCATTCAAATGCATAATGTATATCACTTTGAACAAAATCTCGGCTTACTGTGAAGTTTTAACACTCAGATATGATGTGAGGATATTGTAAAACTTGCTCGTATGGCTATAATGAAAATAAAATGACTATAGGATCATGAGGATTTTTGCAGAATGTCAATACCAATAAAGTTGATTCACGTTGTTATGGGACCGGTGATATAAGTTTCCTCGGCCTCCTTATGCGATGCATCCGAGAAAAGTATTGGCTATTAGAGGCTAATGGATTGTGTTACAGACTGATTCAAATGCGATCTGGATTTCACTTCCAAGGGCTGCTTGGGACGGAGGACATCGATAGCGACAGGCGTTAGTTTCTCCTGGAGGGGCTAAATTCGATTTCGGGGCGTCTATTAGATTTTTCTCTTTCGAGCATGTCGCGCTCCGAGAAGGAGAGTCATTTCGCATTGTCCTGAGAAACGCCCGCTACATGCATGCAGAAAACAGTTTAAAGGGATCGCACCCATTTTTTCGTTTTAGTTTGCAATTTCCAAACGTGATGCCTCTGAAATAAGAATTCAAATACAGAGTGTAAAGTCGTCGGAATCTCAAATCATTAAATAAGAATGACAACATTTCATATCTGTAAAACGAAGGCGTTTTAATCGAAATTTGCAACTCAGCCTGTATCGTCGAGTAAGTAAGCACTGAATTCGATCATTCCCTTCCTCCTGAACTGGAACCCGTTAAACGAAACATGGGCGAAAAATAGAATTCGCTCGGTAGCACACGTACCGATGATTTATTGCAAGGTTTGATTGAATTCATCGGAGTCTGTTTGCCGGCTCGTTCGTCCAGCAGCCACTTCTCCCCTTGCACACGAGTTGCGCCTCGATATTTAGCTTTTTTCATCTACGTAGCTGCTTGCTCCGTGTCCCTTTTTTCGTTGTTTTCATCCAGATGCGAAGTAGAACTCATGTTGTAAACCCTGAAACAACGACCGGTGCACATTTACCTGCTCTCTGGATGGTGATCTCTTTCTCTCTCTCTTTCTCGTGCGCTCCATACATCCACCTCATCCCGCGCGAGTATCAAACACTCTCGAGCGGCTCGAATCTGCTTTCGTTCCATTTGGTTTTGTTTCACTTTGTACGGGAATGGAAAGGCGCGCCTGTTTTCAGGGGGATGAATTTGCAATCGGACGCGGTCTGGTTCTCTTTACTCCTGTGTATATTTTATCCTTTTGTCAAATGGTTAGCGGACAATCTGAGTATCGAGATAATGCAATGAAGTGATTTAACTGCTTTGAAATATACCTCAAGTCAACAAATATGATTCCAACATCATTACCGCTAAAGATTATTTAATCAAACGTTGCTACATAATAATAAAATTCCAATTGTATTAATTAAAAAATGAATAACACTCGAATATAATAAAATCCAGTTTATTCGATGTACCTAAATATCAAAAGTTTCCAACTGTTAGAACGATGTTTCTAAATTTATAAAAATGTTGATCTTTGTCAGCGGTGATACCAGTTAAGCCAGCTAGCCTTTTTTGAAGTAGCGTCTGATCTATTAAATATATTTTCACTGCAAGGGCGAATTTATACGAGGGGCTTATCTAGAGCTTAGGCGTAATAGTGGCAAATAGGGTGGCATTACGCGTATCAGAAATCCATTTTCTCCAATGCGGGAGAAACTTTAATCATGTTTTTAAGGCACCCTTCTTCTTTTCACCAACCCATCTTACTTCCGATTTCACCGCTCCTTTTATAGAGTTCATATATACACATTTTTTATGCAATATACGTATGTAGCCATTTGGAAATTCCTTTATATAAATTGAAGGAGATTACTGTAATATAATCTTGACGTTTATTGGTTTAATTCGAATGAAACATACATTGTTGATTCGTTACATTATTGATGGATAGTTTCAATGGATTATAATGATTAGCACGAAATTGTTTTGAAGTTGAAACAATTCAAATATTTCAGAAACATTGAACTATTTTAATTTTAATGGCACCCATATCAGTGACAAACGCGCAATTAATTCTCGGATTGCAAATTATAGATTTATCTTTCCTGGATGTGACCTAAATTGGTAACTACCTACATTCCAAAGAAAAGTTCCCGGTACATTTATACGGTTTTAACTCACATTATCATCCCTTTTTAAATATTTAGATCAATTCTAGAGTATCTGCAAGTAGAATTGAAGCAAATGAAGGTAGTACCAGTAAGCGAAATGAGGGGTTGGTGCGATGAAGTGTGCTAATAGTCTATTAATACGATCCAACCCGTTCTACGACCATATCGATCGTACGCGTTACGCACCGGATAGGTACCCTTAAGGGAGACCTTTGTTATCACTCAAGTAAGAACCGTAGGCGAAGAAAAGCTTCGTAAGAATCAAATTCGGGCTACCGCCAAGGGGGTACTTAGAACCAGACGTTTTGTCTAGCTAAGGATATTAGCTGCATCGCTCTTCGAATACCAGTTTGCAAAAACCTGATTGCGCTGACGCGATTATCGGATTCGCAGATTATTCCCTTGAGACTTGTGGACATTAGGGTTGTCTTAATAATCCACGAGAGCCGAATCGTTCCGTGTAATATCTCTTGTCATCACGAACGTTTTTGATTAACTTGGTTAAGTACTTCATAATTAAATCATGAACTGTCCCTTCCTATTAACTCAAGACATTTGATGAATTCGACTAAGTCCTTATTAGAAACGTTCCATATTTTTGTAAATATAAGCCACTTATGTCAGGTCTATTATCTTTGATAACTTACAGCCATTTTTGTCATGCCAACGTTAAAAAAGGGCGATGCAATATTTATTACTTCTACGATCTTGCCAAGGAAAATTAGAATTTTATATAATGCTAATGAAATATTTAGCACTTAGCTAACCGCCTTAAAGCTCAAATTATCATATTTCCAAGTTGTAAAATAGCCCGAAGTGATCATGTAATCCATAATTAAATGACCAAGACGTCAATTAATAAGAATGTGTACAGAGGTCGACGCGAGAGGTACAAGAACCACCCAGAGCTGTATACCCCTTGCATACGCTATAACGGAACCAGTAAGAGGTAAGGAAGGTATCAAGGGATGCTTAATGTTTAACCAGCCTCCATTACGCTCACTACACTAACCTATCCACTACGTACCTCTGCATACCAATATCGGCATGAAATATCCGCCAACTAGTACCCGTTGCATCTCGATGATGGATTTATCGAAAAAATGTTATTATGGAAAGGTAAACTTGTTTTCCAGGAATATTATTTTGCTTCTCAGAATATCTAAAACCATCCTAATCACATGGTAAATTAAACGAGTTCTGGAGATTCTGCCTATGGATCTCCCTATTGCTCCTTAGCTTTCTGGTAAAAACTTGGATGATGGTTTCATTTTTGACTCATTATGAAATGTCTCGGCTTTCTCGAGATAATGATCGAGTAATCGGCTACACCGGTACTTAGGTATTTACTACGTAAGTCTTTCAGTATCTGCGCTTACTCTCGTTGACCGAGGCTCGTTGTTCTACTCCGCGTAATCACGAGCATGCAAGGCGGATTAAGCACGGTCCCAAGAGTACGCGATGCCTGGAAAGTGAAGCATTTGCCCGAGTTCTGTAAGACGGAAGCGACGAAGGGGGCTAGTCGGCAGCTTCCGCGAGAACGCTGGTACTCCGCCTAAGACGCTACATAATTCACGGCTAAGTAATGCGTTTTACGTAGTACCGGTAGTGCAAGATCGGCCGTTCGACGTTTCGTTCGACGTGAGGCAGTTCCTAGTAACCAGGAGAATCCGCACCCTCCGAGGTTTGCGTTCGCTCGGATGACGTGGAATTCCTCCTAATGGCAGTCTATCACATTAGCCGCAAGACGAGCAACCGGAGTCCGCTGGACCATAACTAGATTTGCACAACGTCCAACGCGCACTGACCGACGATTTACCAGCGATTATAACAATTCGCGGCTCTACTCAGGATGTACGACGAATAATTACATTACGGCACATGATTGAGCTTCATTAAGGTTTGATGATATTTGGTACATTTTGGTTCCTGGGTTGTTACCGAAGTTTATGCCATTTATAATAAAATTAGTTCATTGAATGTCTAATGATTTAGGGAGCGATTATTCGTATGACCTAATATTTTGGAATAGTAGTCATTTTTTAAGGTTAAAGAGAACATGTTTTGTGGTTTAAGAACTTATTTGCCAAATTTTAAGTATTGTGGGGACTACAAGATGTACAAAATGTTATCAGTTTATCAGTATCAATGTAAGAGGATGGCATTTTATAATTTCGCTTGTATAACTCAGGAAGCTGAAAATGTTTTGGAATCCCGTGTGGAAATTCCCACAGCATTTCCATAATTGTGACCAGAATCTGGCGACATTTCCCCTACTTAGGAATTCTAATCAGAATCTGACAATATTCTGACTGAATTTACCGAGGTATATTTAGGTTAGGTTCATCAAATTTAGTAAGTGCAGTGGTCGGACAAAGCAGGGATCCGATCGGAACGTGGTCAGAGAAGCAAGGTTCTGATCGGACTCTGGTAGGATTATCCTGGTCAGAATGCTGTCGGCAGAGCGTTAAAATTCCTGTAATTTCCTGGTCAGGCGTAGGGAAGGCTGGCCGGATTCTGACCAGACTAGCGTTACATTTTCTACATGGAATGAGCTCATTAAAATTACCGTAATAAAAATATCATTAATCTTCCGGCTTTCCATATCAGCAGCTCCTGATTCAATTGGAGGTCAATAGAAACTTCTTGCCTCTAGATATTCTCAAGCAACTTATTGCAACTCTCATCTTTGTTTATTTTGACTAAACCTGTGCAGTGAAAAATGGTCGTAATGGGATCCTCAAGATGAAATTGGATTCAAATTACAAATCAAGACTTCAAACCCCTTCAGGACCATGTACTTGATCGGATGCTTCGACTGCCTAGGAAAGAACTATGCTATGAATCCCAATTCACAATTTACAATTCATCTCCCAGTTATTTCTTGTGATGTTGACCAAACTATGGAACGTCCTACTGGCTCAGATAGAAAACGCTGATCTATCGACTACACTAAGATCAAACTTTTCCTCTACTTTCGGCTAACAATATAGCAAAAACTATACAATTTTGGCAAACTCTGATTACCTGAGATACTTTATTAAAAAACTGGACTTTCTTTAGTTTGCGTTGATTCCTGGTATATGTGCTATATCATCATCATATATATTGCTCATGATTTTTCTCCAAAGTATTTGAAATAACAGTTTCCACTAACGATATACTTATTAATTAAATTGCATTTTATTTCATCAGTATTTTCCTAAAAAGCGCAACTTTCATTCTTAGGAAATAAACTAATTATCACGGACGATTCCTATTTCCTCGCTAGAAATTACGTAGATTAGTAAGTATACTGAGGATATTCCGAGAGAAGCGCCCGAGGATTAAATTCAACATTTCCGAATCCGAATGTCTGGCCTGAACGACCGAGCAGGAGCGGGAAATTGCTGAATTATCTTAGCGCCTTGGGCACACACTCGGACAATGGTCGAGCGGCATTTCCATAAACGCATCACGGTAGCCTCGCTTCCTCGCTGGTGTAAACTAACTTATATTCGCGCGTAAAATCACACGTGAGAAACCAACCGCGGTTTCTGCAAGTACCTGTTTATATATGCGCCAACACCGCCACGGATATACCCGCAGTATTCGCACACTAGCTCCTTCCAAACGGACGAATACGTATTTCATTTGCATGTATGCTTGCGCAAGCACATATATAGGTATGTACGGCTTGATACGATTTATGAATTCCTGCATTTAGTTACTTGCATTTCCTCGAGGGAAACTCGAACCGTTTAGGAGCCACTCAAGATGACACGCGTTACGTTTAAGTAAGTACCGACACGAGATCGACATGTAATATTATAAGTGGGGTTCACGTTTTTACGCGTTCGGTAGAAATTTCATTTCGACATTCAGACTACCCTAGAAAGCTAGAAAATGGCCAATGGAATTTCGGAGTCGGTATATGCGTAAAACACGAAATCGTAAAAGCTGTTATGCTAATGGATAGAATAACCCAAGTATATTTAATATGCCGACAAATACGTGAATATTACCTTATATCTTAGTGGTTCTATAAATTAAGCTAACTAAGGACTTCTTCTATTGTTTCATATACCCGAAACTGTTGGAAATTATAGTAAGTGTTTTTATCTGGTTTGAATGTAGTGTGTGAGACATAGTTGTTCTTTAGTGTCTTATTGGTATTGCTATTGGTAAGTCTTCATCTGGTTCGGGGTGAACCCCAGAATTCAGTACACTTAACTGTTTGCTTTTGTATGCTATTCCTGATGCTATTCAGGGCTCCGTTGGATATCCAATTGCTTTGCAGAATCTCAAAAGTTGGCCGTGATTCCGCTCCCTGACTTCTTCTTTGCTAAAAAATGGAGAATCCAGGTATCTCCTTCGATCTTCCATTAGGGCAGGGCACTCGCATAGGAAGTGAATGGATGATGATTCCTCTTTGTTTTCATTACATCTAGTACACTTCGGTGTCGGTTTCCTTCCCACGGTGTGACTGTGCTTATTCAGTGTCTTATTTAGCTGATGACCAATTTTTTACTTTAGCAATATCTCGATCTGGTGATATTTTATCCACTGTTTGGTGTGATTCAATTTAATAATCTTTGTCTTTCTAACAAAGACATTAATAAACCTCAAATGAGGCTATAGAAGTATGTACTTATTAAACTGAACGAACTTGCGATGAGACAATTCTCGAAATTTGAAATTACACAGCAATAAACTTTCAAAATATTTGTCAATGTTCTTAGATTGACTTCCTTTCCAAGACATTAAGAATGTCACTTCATATAATGCAAGTATTTAAGTTGTACCGTAACTTGGCAAGTATCATCTTGAGACGAAGGGTTGAAGATAACAACACTTTTAAGAGTCCTTAGCTCCAGACTCAAGTGGAGCAGCTGTTCATATCAGGTGGCGATGTGTGGCGAAAATCAGCGGGGAGCGACGGAATTTGTTACGGTGAGCCGCAGGCTAATGTGCTATTATGTACATACAGGCGTAAGTTTGTCGCGGCATACTCACTTAATCTCAACTAACCTCATCGTTGGTGGCGGGTGTCTCGACGGTTTGGTAGATCGACGTGCATGCCTTAAAGAGAGAACAAAGAGATCTAAGCTCAAGCGGGAGAGAAATGGGAGTTTGTCGACTACGGTGACTGAAATGTGATTTTAATATTCGCATCCCCTACGAGGGGGCAGACGTGGGACTCGCTAACTGGCTTAGGAGAAGTCGCGGGAGGGTTGCTCCTGGCCTATTGGCGTTCTCTTTGAGAAGCGCACCTTGTTCCAAACTCGGTAAAATCCCCGACTACGGCACGCTTTGGCAACTTTGCATCGCACTTTCCGCACGTCGCAAATTCCACTTCGACCCCACTGTCCCACAGCCGCGGCATTCTCCTGTTTTCTTTTCATTTCCACGTTTTCTGTAACCTTACGCAATTTACCGATCCCAAAAGAGAAAAGTCGCATTAAAGATTCATCGAGTTCCAATTTTTGTTTGATCCTTTATTTAATTTCTGCGCATCCGTGATTTAACAAGAGGTGGAAGGGCAGATCAGATCTTCTAAAGTACTTCATGCTTCTCAAGTTTTGCCAATAAAGAGATTAATTACGCGTCGACACTTTTCACGCCACAAGTCGTGGCGTGAAAAAGGAAAATGAATTGTTTATCGTCTTGTGGTGCTGGTAAAATTCAAGATGTATTGTGGTTTTATTTATGTGTTCTCACAAGTTTGTTGGAACTTCTTTTTTGTAATTTCAATAATTCAGTCGAAAGTGATTACAAATTACATTCGACCTTTGCTTCTGTTATATGAATCATCTAGGTCCCAGATATTTTTACTCCCATCCGCATAAAGTATGGTGGTCGAAAAGACAATAGCGCTTCTTTCGAACGAAATTGGATTTCGTTCGAGATTTAAAAAGCTAATTTGATATCGCGCGCGGATACTGGATTACCCGTTCACAAGGCACCCGCATATCTCTTTCGCAATTACTTGGTAGCATCAGGGACAGCCCAAAGGCTCCGAGAAAATAAATGCGACGCCATGCACGGCGCAGAATCGCTATCGGACTTTATTAAAAAATTTGTCTTAATTTCGCTCGGGGCTACTTTTTTAATCCTTCCCAACGGGCGGTTCTCCCGCGCATCGTTCCACGGACTTGCGAGGAGCAGCAAGCGGACGGATTCCGGTGCGAAATTAATTCTCCCTTTCTCGGTACGAAAGTTCTATATTAAATTCGTGTCTTGAGAAAGGCACGGCCTATTAACACCAACTTTGGAAATAAAACTGTCAAACATTTTGTGCGGGAAATTGCATGGCGATAACTAATCTTGTTCAATGTTGAAATTAAGACTCTTTTTTAACGTGTTCCATTTAGCGTTAAATTAATAATGCTTATGTAATATATAATATGGAAGTTTTTATTTTGGGCACCATATTGGATTCACCATTTTGAATAGTTTCGTCGTAACCTCCAAATGTTAATTTGTTATTTATTAGCATATTTGAATTAAAACACCTCAGATTGTTGTCGTGCCAAATTTTGATTGTCAGGAAAGACATGAAAGCCGCCATTTTTAATCTTGCATCATGAATTTAGACTTATTAACTATTCTACCCTTCGGTATTATGATCTATACCACCAGATATAGAGATAAAGAAAAATCCGAATACGGTTTTTCCGTCACGAATAAAAATTTAGGGACGAGTCATGGGTGAAGTAGAAAAGTCTGGTATTGGTCAGCCAAATGATTTGTATACTCAAAAATCCTTTGAATTTTAAATTTCCAGGAAAATAAGAACGATTGTATATTTTGTTTTTATGAACATACCAATTTGGTTATTTTTATATGACAACAAATAATTTCTAATTTCCGCTACTAACAAAGTTAAGAAAAATGTCAAATTTTTATCGAAAGTGATCTGAATACCTACAAAATGAATTAAAAGAAGAAAACTTTGAAATTCTTGATGGATAGTCGTATGAAATGTTCGATTCTTGAAATTCTTCTCACAGACAAGTTTTGGAGTCAAAGTTACATAAATTCTAGAAGGTCTCCGCCGTTTATTGAAAAGACTTTGCCGGTCGCCGAAGCGCGGCGGCAGGACTCGTCGAAGATGAGATTTTCCGTACGGAACGAAGAAAGTCAGCGAAACGGGTAGCGAAAGAAGATGAAGCGACGAGTGAAGAAAGAATAAAAAAAAGGAAGCAACGACATAAGCGGGTTATCGCATTCAGCCCTGAGTTTGGGAGGTTAGCAGTCGCCATGTTGGCAGGACATGGAAACACGCAGGACACCACGCCACGCCGCTTGGGGGTTGCCATGGTGATTCCAATGGGGAGGGAATTCGCCCTCTCTCACCCTCAGCTCGGGATGATAATGCCGGTTGCCTTTCTCTTCCGATGTTGCCGGCCGTGATATCAGAAACCCCCGTAATAAAGCAAGCGCGTGCATGCTCCCGCGAACCAGTTAGAGGAGACCCAGTCCGAGAACGTTGATTACGAGTCGATAACGATTATCGGGACACGACCTTATATCGAGCCACTTGGCAATTTTCCCCGGCGTGGGCCATTTTGTAATGTCGCGACAATCCTACCACAGCTCTAGAATTGCTGAGATTATTGGATAGTTTAGTTTATTTTATTTTATTGGACTTGACTAGTTCGAGTAATTGGATATATTACGTTTATTTCAAAAGCAATAATTATAGCAGGTACATTTTTATCATAAAAATCATTTGGTGCCAAGCACTGAGCATGAACACAATCGTGTCTTCCGATTAGAGATGGGAAAAAAGGAGCGCCTTGGATATGAAAAGACAGGTGCACCTCAAAAACTCGACAAATAAAAAACAGACACTTAAAAAAACAGACATTCAAAAATCAGACATTTCAAAAAACAGATATTAAAAAACAATACATTTAAAAGAACAGACATTTTAAAATACAGACTTTTAAAAATCCGGGCGCACCTCAAAAACCCGACAAATCACAAAACAGATACTTCACAAAACCGAACATTAAAAAAACATACATTTCAAAAAAAAGCCTTTCAAAATATGTCTGCATTTTGAAATGTCTGGTTTTTTTAAATGTCTGGCTTTTAAATTAATTTTTTTGAAATACCTGGTTTTTTAGTATCTGTCTTTTTGCATGCTTTGTTTTTGAATGTTTGTACTTTTAAATGTCTGGTTTTTGAATGTCGGCTTTTTAAAGTGTCTGTTTTGTGAATTGACGGGTTTTTGAGGTGCACCCATATTTTTATGCCTTGAACGCGCCAATCGGAGGTGTCGAAACGTCGGGTTCTGGGTGCACCTCAAAAGCCTGACAAATCATAAAACAGACACTACAAAAGCCCGACATTAAAAAACCAGACATTTAAAAAAACTGAGATTCAAAAACGAGATATTTAAAAAAACAGACTTTCAAAATATGTGTGCATTTTGAAATGTCTGGTTTTCAATGCCCGTTTTTTTAAATGTCTATTTTTTGAATGCCTGTTTTTGAAATTACCGGTTTTCAATATTTGTTTTTTTTTGAAATGCTGGTTTTTTAATGTCTGTTTTTTGAAATTTCTGGTTTTTAAAATTTCTGTATTTTGAAATGTCTTTTTTTGTAACTGTATTTTTGAGGTGCACCCGAAAAGACTTTATGAAGATTAAGTGAAAACAGTCGTTATCGGTCAGACATCGCAGATTAACAATTTTCAGAATTAGTCATACGTGCCTTATAAAAGTTGTTGAAACTAGTACAAAGCAATGAATTGATGAACTACATGGGCCCTAATTTTATGACGTATATAAGTACTTTCTTCTTTTTACAGAAAAGTACATTTTATTATAGTAACTTTTAAATTGTCATCGAATCCAAAACGTTTTTTAGAGACACGATATATCAAGAAAAACAATATAAAAAAAGTACCAATCTATTAGTATTGCATTCCCGTCCCCGCTCGTAAAGTGCTCGAACGTCTCATGAAAACGTCGTGGTATTTTAGTTACAGAATTTCAGTACTCAAAAGAAACGCGGAATTTCTGCCTCATCCGCGTGACACGTATGTATGTTGAGTTTGTCTTTTTGTGTTTTTAAAGACTGAAGGTACGTGGTACTTTCGTTGAAATGTCGTCGTATTTTCGGTTTATGGGCATCTGAGGTGTAGGAAGAAGGAGGATTGTGTGGGAGGGGAAAGTTGTAGGTACGTAGGTGGTTTTCCTGAGCGCTTCGATGCTTCAGAAACGAGAGAGAGAGAAAGGGGTGAAAACGTAGCGGCCTAGCGAGAGGATGGCGGTCCCAAAGGTGTCGTTACAATTAGACAGGACTGCCAACTGCTGCGGCCTCAGCCGCTAAATAACTTACCAGTGCTGACAACCTGACCGCACTCAGTTATCGCGCTGCATCCGCAAGCTCGACTAACGCTCGTGTTATCGAAACTCCTATCGTAGGAGGCGCAACTTTTCGGAAGAGCGGACGATTCATGTAAATGGGAGAGCGATAAAAGTGCCTCGAGAAACTGAGTTATTTCCGTTTATTTTTTAATAAATTGTTTTCAAGTTTCAAAAATAACGTCAATATGTTGGAAAAAAACAAATTTTATTAAAAATGGCAATTTGTTTTTAGTAAGTACGATTTGTTAAAGGCAGGTGTTTAAAGTTAATAATTGAAATATTTATTATAGCTATTAAAGAGTTGCGTTTTTGTTAATCGGACATTATTTAGTTTGCAAAGAAAAACATTCTTTATAGCAAATAACAAATTTTTTTTCAATAATTTATTTCGAATTCCTTTTATTTCCAAGTTTATTAAAAAAATTTCCTCGACTAATCTGTTTAATACTTGTCTGTTTGTATACTGAGAATCTAAGTTGTGTATAGCTGAAAATTAATCCATTTTAAAATGTGGTGCTTCTTATAGTGGTAACGGAATCAAATCGCGGCTGACCATTTATGACAGTTATCACTTCTTAACTTTACTATTAACAATACTATTGATCTAAGTTTGTTTACAAGTGTCATCATATATATTGAGATAGTTTATTTAATAACTCACATTCAAACATTAATTTTAAATCATTATATCTTACTATAACCATTATCAATCCCATGGGCGTCGAAACGATTTTCTGTTTTGGAAAAACATTTCAGAACATTTTTGATGCATTTTTATGAAACTTGGGTAAAAATCTAGTATCGATGTTTAAAAATTTTAAATTTCGTTTTTAGATTTCCAAAAGTGTGTAATAAATAGGTCCTATTTCTTGAGCGTTAAGTTGTATTGCTTCAGCACGTAGACCTCAGGATCCGGATACAAAAAAGATCTGCCCAATATCCTATAAAGAGTTAGAAACCTCACCAAACATGAAAATTCATGAAAATCTTCCAGTTTAATTTTGAAAATAGTATGTAAGGTGTGTAATTAGTAGCCTATAAATCCATGATTAACCCAGTTTTAAAATAACTTTTAAGAATATTTTAAGAGTGTTAAGAGAGTATGAGTTGAAGTTGTGGCTATCGTGGGCACTTTTGAGGCTAAAGTGAATATTGACAATGGAAGTAAATATGTTTATGTTTTATAATATTATTAAGATTAATTGGGTCACTTAAATAGTATTTTTTTAGGCAGCCTAATATGCAACTAACCTTTACTACTTATCCGCGGTAAGGTTGCATGAAATTCAACCCAAAAGACTCTTTTATATTATTTTTCATTTCATTTTAGTGATGAATTAGACCATAAGACATTAATAACATGATAGAAGAAATAAACTGGAAATGGACATCACTTTTTGTTAGAACTTCATCCAATCTTTGTGCATCAGTAGAAAAATTCAAAGTTGTGAGACAACAGTATCTTTTGTACAAAAACACTTTGTAAGTTCTTATTTCTATGTTGGATGGGAAGTGAAGTTTGAACTTCAGTAGTACAAGCAAAAATAGTCAGACATTCAAGTTTACGGTCGTATTATTTTATGTCAATCAACATTTCTCTATTTCACGATTTTTCTGTATCAAACACTTTTTATTTTTACAATTTTACAACATTGGCATGGCAGATAGAAAAAAAAAACTATAGGACCAAATTTGCACTAACTCCAAAACAAGATTCTTTTCTAATTGAACTAAGAAAAATAATTTAAAATCATTTTTGGAGCATGTCAAAGTCAATGTCCCTTTCAAATCAGAAAAAAATAAGAATTTTTCAATTCTTCTTGAATTTTCTTGGGTCACCCAAAAGAAAAACGTATTAAAAATACTTTTTTCCAGTTTTGTAAATTTTTAATGAAGAAAAAATCTATGAACAAATAATTGTAGTTATAGTGTACGATTAAAAAAAAAATCCAAAAACAATCGTTAACAACAGAACATTTTTCGAAAATAGCAGCCGTTTTCATGATTTTTTATATTTTTCACATTTTTTATACGTTTGTTTTGACATTTGGATAGAAAAATTTGAAAAAAATAATTTATGCACATGGCGATATTAGGATTGGGGTACAAAAGTTTCAAAAAATTTTTTTCTTTTTCCAAAGTACCCTTTTCTTCCAAATGTCTAAATATCAAATAATTATTTTTCGGTATTATAGCCGTAAAATCCGATTTTACGGCCTACTTTTAGTCCGTAAAATGAAATTTTACGGATCACGTGAAACATGAATCTTCGCTGTCAAAAACATAACCCATATACGGACAGAATGCAGTCCGTGAATTCGAGTTTTTACAGCATGCAGTATTGAAAAATAATGTTCGACACACGGCCGAAAGATTTTACGGACTCGGGCCGTAAAATCTGGTTTTAAGGTCTTGTATCGAAAATAACTATTTTTTCGCTTTTTTTTTCGTCAATTGTTTTCCGTCAATTCTTTTGAAATAATGGCAGAAATAAAGGGATGCCTCATATTTACATATACCCGGTAAGTTTCATGATACCTTAGGTGGTGTAAAATTTGAAGATACTAACAATATAATACAGTATTTAGAAAATGTTTGATATAATTTACATTTTTAGACGAAACTGGAATTTTTAAATAAAATTGGAAAAAATGTCTTATTGGAGGTTTTTGGTTTTGGAAGTTTATTCTTGGAAGTTTTGACTTGGAAGGAATGTTTTAGACTCCCTCCCGATACTAGATCTAGTATTATTCGAAAATTTCTTGGGCCTCGCTGAAAGTTACAAATGTTTGAATTCGCCCATATATTGTTCTCATACACGTTAGAATTAAAATTGTCTAAATATAGCAAAAAATTAATAAAAGCCTAGACGGCTAATTTTTAGTGGATGTAATTGGAAGCATCGAAAACAATCTTCAAAAATCCATGATAGAAAGAAGCGCCGTCGGTTTTTCGCATTATAGAGAACGAGAATAAAGGTCGCGTAAAGCGCGCTTGCGCCTAGTGTTTAGAAGTCGAATGAAAGAGCGCGAGTATGTGGAAGGGTTGTTGCGAGAAAGAGACGCATAGACGAAGAACGAGTCGAGAGAGCGAAAGGGATGATGTCCCTGCGGAGTATCGACTTGCCCCACGGGACCCGAGCCGTCGATAGTCCCGAGGGATTCGCCATCTCTTTCTTTTTCTCTTCCTGGTAGTCTTTTCCTCTCTGTCTTTCTTTCCCTCTTGCCTCCAGTCTCGGCCGACAAGGTGGGGAGATGAAAGGGCGAGGCATCGGGACTAAGGAAAGGAGAGGAATGAAAAAGAGAGAGTTTCTCCAAGATTGTATGAAATTATACGCCTGCATCGTCTCTCCTTCGCCCTTTCTCTTTCACTCTTAGGCACTCTTTCTCTTTTCCTATGCTTTCACGACTCGTGCTTTCGGGAATTATTCGCGCAACTTACAACCCCCGATTTTTCCTTCTCCGGATACTTTCCTCCACCTTTATGCTTTCTTTCTCCTCCCCTCTCTCCCTGGCTCATCATCTCTTTCCTTTACTTTTATAAGCGTGTGAGGTGGAGAACAAGAATGAAGAGGGGGTGGCGTGTGGCAGGGTAAGAGGCAAATGAAAGTGAATCTTGAAACGTTATTCGGTACACGCGCCGTGCTTCGAAGCGCGACATTTTAAATAATTGAGGGCCTTCCTAAGCCAACCGAATTCCATGGCGTTGCCGGTCACGCGGCACTATTTTTATGCTCGATTCTTGGATGATTGCATAATTGAAATTTTATGTTTATTTGTTCTGCGCTGTTAGTAAACACAACAAATTTGATCAAAGTAGATGAAATGAGATTGATTAGGAAGATGATCTAGTAGATTTTTATGTTTCTATTCTTTAAAATATAATACACGCCATCATAATGAGTTTTCTTGAAACATTGCATCCCACTTTTCGGCAGCACAAAAAGTATAGATATGCAATTGGAAAAGAGCCCGAGGGCAGAAACACCTTGAAAAACATCACGTCTTACCCTCGATATTTGGCGTCGAATCCGTATAAAATGGCGGATACGTCGCGGTCGAAAAAAATCGAAAGCCTGTGTGCGCCAGCGGCATAGATATTGGCAGGTGAACACGTGCAACCAACGTCGGTAAGATAGACGACCTTTTTCCTTCCAGGGTGACTCAGGACAGTTCATCCCCAGATCTTTCGTCGCCCCAATTCAAAATTTGGGAAATGCCCCGCATTTCTTGGCGCGTTCCAATTGTTGCAAATACGACGTCCGAGTTGAGGCTCTGGACGGCCTAACTTAACGGCTCGAGGACGATACTTTCGCCGTCACCGAATCTCCGGAGACTTCCATTTTGACTCTGGGGATTAGGCGTGACTCCGCCCACCGGGACGGAGAAAGATTTGTCCATTTCCACCCTCTTTACGCTCGCGACGCGTAGATACGTGTGCGTACATGTCACGTTTTCACTCTCTCCTACTCAGCTATTTTGTTGCCTTCGTCTCCTTCGCTCTCAGTCAAGCAAGGTCGAGAGCTGACCAGGAGCGAAAGCCGCGAGATATTGATGATTCCTTTCTTTCGAAGGTAGCTGAGTCCTGGAATAAAAAAAAAGCGCTCGTAATATGGTACGAACACAAAAGAAGTAAAAGTACCTTAAAGTACTGACACAGTAAAGTAGTTGCTGATTACTGACTGGTTGTATTTTGTGTCAGACAACTGTTTATGAACCGCATTTTAATGAGCCAAAAAAAAAATCGTTTTCAAAGTTTTTTATATCCATCACTTTTAATTTTTTCGGTGGTAAATATTTTTTTTTAATTTGAGCTATCCAAAAATGTATTGTTTATCCATGGTCAAGAAAAAGTTATATTTTCATTGGATACCTATATACCTAAGAGTTCTTAGTACATAATCCGTAGATTAAGATTATATATAACCTTTCAGAAAGTAAAATTTGGTAATTACTATTCTTGATGATCAATTTTTATTTTTTTACTTTTATCCACGCTGGCAATCTGCGATATTAATAACTGACGGGTAACGAGTTTCAAGACTTTTTAATATTATGAAACCTCTGTTATGAAGATGATCTTTTTAACCCATTAACGCCTGAAATGACAATTTTTATACTTCATTTTCAATGAAGTATTTCGTATCAGAATCAAAGTTGAAAACAATTGAGAGGTACGTATTCTACTGTTTTCGAGGTCGCTCATCAAGATTCCGAGATCAAAATTGAGTTTCAGCCATCAGAAATTCCAATATGGCGCAGAATATGAAAATAATTTCCAAAAAATTGGGAATTTTTTATTCTTATCAATTTTTTTCAAGCTATTAGAATATTGGAATTTTATTGAAACCTTGCATAATGGTGCATAAAATAGTTGAATTTTAAAAAAAAATTCTACTTTTATACCCTACATCATTCTAACGACCTCAAAATGGCGTCAGCAATGAAAATGTTTTTGAGAAATTTCTGGACGCTCTAACTCAAAAACTACGAACTTTAAAAAAAATGCCCAGAATGGAAAGTTCTTAAAATTCATCAAGCGACATAGTAGAATTTTTTCAAAATTTTTTGATGATATTTTGAGAAATTTTTTTTCATCATTTTTTTCAAAATTGTAATTTATTTACAAAAAATTCTGAAAAAAATTTAGTGTATTCTCTGATGAATTCCAAGAGTTATTTGTTTTTTGCAATTTTTTCGAAAAGTTGATATTTTTCGAGGAAATGAATTTCAAATATTATAGTTCAGAATTTTTCCCCCCAAAAACTATCAACTTTTGGAAAAAATTGCAAAGAACAAAAAACTCGTAGAATTCATAAGTGAATACACGAACATTTTTTCAGAATTTTTATAAATAAATTGTAATTTTGAAAAAAATTTCGAAACAAAATTTCTCAAAATGTCATCACAAAAATCTGAAAAAATTGCACTATGTCGCTTGATGAATTTTAAGAACTTTTCATTCTTAGCATTTTTTTATAACAGCACGTACTTTTTGAGTTAGAACGTTCAGAAATTTTTCAAAGAAATTTTCATTGTTGAGGCCATTTTGAGGTCGTTACAATGATGTGGGGTATAAATGTAAATTTTTTTCTTAAAATTCAACTGTTTTATGCACCATTATGCACGGTTCCAATAGAATTCCAATATTTTAATAGCTCGAAAAAAATTGATAGGAATAAATAACTCCCAATTTTTTGGATTTTTTTTTTAATTCGGCGCCACATTGGAATTCCTGATGGCTGAAACTCAATTTTTACCTCGGAATCTTGAAGAGCGACCTGGAAAACAGTAGGATACGCACCTCTCAATTGTTTTCAACTTTGATTTTGATACGAAATACTCGATTGAAAATGAAGTATAACAATTGTCATTTCAGGCGTTAATGGGTTAATGATATTTTATAATATGGCACCGCCATGAAAATTCTACATTTTCATTGTTACGGATGCGTCTTATTGAATTCTACAAATAGTATATTATGTAACAAGGGCGCAGTTACCGATCTTTGACGAGTATGTTTGTCGCACGAGCGACGTGAGGGTTACAATCACACTCGTCGGAGATCGATATTTCTCCCATGTTGCATACGATATTTTTTAATACGACAGGCGCGGGGCTCACTAATTTGCACCCAAAGATTTCTCTGCAGGGCGCAAAATTGAGTTCTACTCCTGGAATGTTAAAACTGCATATATTTAAGTCATTTATTGGCGCAACTATTCCGACAAGTCTAAATCTACAATTTGCTCGGGATCGATTATCAGAACAACAAACATTGGCAACAAAAATTTTTTTTTTCGGATTTTTCAATCAAACTGTCATATTAATAAAACCATGCTTTGAAAACAAAAGCGCATTATTAACCCCTTTACACGAGTTACTTTATACTTTTTTAACGATTACTTTAGTATGAAAGGCCTAGGACAATTTCGATATAACTCCATACCCAAATATTTAAAGGTTTTTCTTCAATATTTCGAGATCAAAATTTACACTCATCTAACCGAAATTCTCATATTGCTCAAAATTTTAAAAAATTGCCCAAAAATTTGGAAATGTTAACTTTTATAAATTTTTATGATCTATTAGGACACTGCAAAACTACACATATTGTATGACACCATTTTTTTGTCATCTAAATGTGAGTGATCGTCTACTCTGATGATTTTGCATTATTATATACGAGTAATTCTGCATATTAAAAGTATACTAAAGACAGCATATCTACACTACATTGTTTATTAAAAAATGAAATAAGTACATAACTTTTGTAAACTTATCGAGGAATAGGATTTCTTTGCATTTCTTGTAACTGAATAAGAAAATAGTATACGAACACAATAAACTAATTAAATTTTATTTACTAAGTTAGCAATTGTGTATAACGATGAACTAAAATATTTTGTAAACAAATATATGATATTTATTATCTACTGGGCCTAGATACATTGTTTTTTATTTTAGCAGCGTGTCTGTGTTTTAAAAGCTTTCTTTACTTTTGTAATTTTTGTTCGTTACTAATAAATTTATAATGACATTACTGTTTAAACACCTAAACACATAATTCAAAGATTTCTGTGCACAAAAATTAGTGTATTCTCGTAACGGATAACATTCACCTACTTTTCAAGTAATGAGACATATTCTCGTGGAAAATTCCTTATGCAATGCAAACACAAAATGTGTTGAAAAATTTTGGAATTGTTTTTAAACTAGAATCTGTTAATTTGTATATTTTTTTTATCGCGAGATGAATAAATTTGATATATTTTACTGTCGTGTACTTGCCCAAATGCAACTGTTATACCAAATCTGGAATAATGGGCGCAATGTATAAGATAATCACTTTAGAGCCCAGCATTTACAAAGTAGAACCTTTTCGTTCAGTTTTCTATATGCGGGAAAAAGAATGGGGTGGGACTGATAAAGAAATAGATATACTAAGAAACACATTGGCTACTAGTTTAATTGGTATACGACACTAACTCGTAATTTACTTAATTACTTAAGTGTAATTATTATTCGTTTTGAACTAAGAGCACTAAGCGCTTGGTTGCCCCAACCATTCCTTTTTTCCAGGCGTATTGAAAATTGTTGTAAAAAAATGGTGTACCTGTTACAGGTTCATACATAACCAGTCAGACAGATACAAACAGTTTTATTTTTAAGATAACCATAAAGTGTTAAGGTTTTTTTTTTAATACACGAGTATCCTCAATTGTAAACAAATATTGTTACGGGAAATCTCTTAAACTGTGTATGTCATAATATTGTAAAGAAAATTTCGTGTAGTGCTTTAAAGGTAGGTGACCTGTAAAGGAGAAGCGGTCTCTACGCTATATAAAGAACCTGGCGCGAGAAGCCACCATGTCTCTTGATACATCATTATTGAATACTGATAATGCATAGTGTCGTCTGAAACCATGAGTGTTCATTATATGGTAAAATCTTTGGAATTACTCATATTCAGAATTACTACATTTCAGAAAAAAACCATCTAAAATACCCCGTGGGAACATCGCTTATGATACACAATTATATATGGATTTATTATAGAGATTTAGTGTATGCAGATACATACAAATAATCTACTGAATAATGAAGAGCACGTGTTTATCGAATGATCTAAATGAAATTGATTTTATAATCCATGACATAAACTAAGAAAAATTATTTAGTAAAATGAATTAAATGATGAGTTGCCCATTGGGGATTTGCGGCTTGTATTGCTTCAATTTTAGTCAAATTAAGGAAAAGTAGAGATAAAATGTATTAAAGAAGTATATTATACTAAATAATAAATTATTTAGTTAAATTTACTATATATTTTTTTCAGTGTACCTAGCCATCTATAATTTTCAATGATTCAGTTTTGCTAAGAACACGAAGAGGCTAAAATGCGCTATTTCAATGCAAGTCCTCGACATAAAAAATTGACGCTTTCGGAATTTATGAAAAGCGCTTTGGAATTTTAAAGACGATTCGCGTAACGCAACGGCATTCTTTTTTCCACCCCGCGCGGACGAGCCTTTCCAAACGTTGGGTTATAGTGGCGGCATGAGGTTTCGGGGTTGGTCGGACAACGGCATCATAAGTCGGGAGTGGTTTGGGGCTGTGGGTGGCAGGCAGGGGTGGCGAGGGTCCCTGGAGGCGGAAAGCTAAATATATCCACCCCCGACAGCCCCTGGGGGAGAATGTCAAGCCAACATGGCCGACGCCCGTCATCCTACTACCGACCCTATGTGTACACTGGCCGTGTTCGACCAGCCTCGTTTCAAGAATGTTCAAAGACTTCCGAGAACGTCGTGCCGCCGTTTCGATCTGTCGTCTTCGTTCCTCGCGAGCCCGACGTGTTTAGCACCCTCTCCTCCATTTTTTTCCTTCCTTTTCGTCTTTATACTTTCTTACTCAAACATTGGAAGAATTCGATTGCAATGGCTGGTCTTCTGGTTTCTTAGAATTAATTGTTTGCACCATTGTTATAAGAATATATGAGTTCACAAAGAATAAGTCTCTAATAATTAAAACCACTACCTTCATACACACTTTTTAGTTCTAAACTGAAAATCAATTTTTTAACCTACTTTTATTTTTAACCTTCGCCTGTCACTGGAGGTACAGCAGACCCCACGATGAATTTAAATGTAAACAATTCGCTTTATTAGTTTTAAATTGGAAATATTGGAACAGCTATCGGTAATTTAAAGTACTACCAATAAATTTCTAGTAGTTCCGTTGTCTGACAAACGTCAGTATACTCGTGGTACGTTACAAAAGTTAGTCGATTTCATCGCGGGGTCTAGTGGACCCCAGTGTGACTACGGTGTATACTTTTAAGAAAATAAAAAAGCTTTTATTTCATGATTCGTGTAGTATAAATAGTCGAGATAACACGGTAAATAATGCGTATGGTACATCTATTATTTACTGTCAATAATATTATGAGACATATATTATTTTTAGTTTTAGAGATGGCTTATAATTTAAGAGTTCGTAATATTCGTAAGCAATTAGAAGAGACTGAGGAAGATGAAATTATTGGCGGAGGTGCTTCAGAAATTTTCGATTATGAGGATGGAAATTACTTTATTCGTTCAGTTATAAATCTTATATTTAAAAATTATGTATTAATAAACAAAGTATGAAAAGGTTCATAAGATTCCATAACGCAATAGGGAATGTAAATTATTAACAGTTCGTAATTTTTGGAATTCTTTAAATTAAATAATTTTTTAAACTATAATTATAGTTTAATATAAAGAAGATTTTCTAAATTACAGAAATTTAATTTTTTTTATGAAATGAAGATCTTCATATGAATTTGATTTTATATTCTGATATTTACTTATCTATTATTATTTTAAAATAGTGAAATAGAATAATGTGACTTTAATTCAATTTGATTTCTTTGATTAATGTAAAGTAAATTTGAATGAATAAATACTTATCGGAAGAATTTATCTAAGGAAAATTTACATAAAAGAATTTTTTTGTTAATTGATGATTCAATCCACCTTTAAGATAATCCATCAATGTGACTTATATCTTTCATACGTGGATTTGACATACGTCAAGAGGGGAACATTTTTTTGACATTGCTTATACGGATTCGCGTCATGTAAAATCCATTTGCAAATATTGGGCAAGATTACTTATCCGAGCAAATGTGTAGACTTATGATGCAAATCTTATATTTAATCGATTATGGAAATTAGAATTTTCGATTAGAATCATTCTTTAAATAAAGCTTCAGTTTTTTAGGTTAAAGAAGATCAAAGTTTAATTTATTTTGATTGCAATATAATGAAGAAGATACGTTTCTAATTTCTATAAAATTGTTTTATGACATTTTTCAGTTTAAACATTTACCTCAACTATGTTTTTAACTACAAAATTCAAATCTTTTTTTTTTTATTTGATGATTTGCAAGTAATGTTTTATCGAACTTCGTTTAGTTACTTTAAAAAATGAATCCCATCAATAAAAATTGATTTGCTTGGTTGTTCACGAATGGTCCTATAAAATTTATGTCCGTGCGGTCACCCACGAAAAATGACCAAATATTCTGCTCAGATTTATCTTTCAAAGGTGGAAAATACAATTTTCAATAAAACGTTACGACCATATATATCTTTTAACAAGTTGATATATTTTTCCAGTTTCGTATTGAAGGTCTTCTCAATTTCTACCGAATACATTTTGGCATGGTCAGACTTTTTCTTTTGTTGATTTACATGTGACTATCAAGCCTTTTTTTCTAATAGTAAATGTAATGCCAAATAACATTTTGGCTCTTTGTAGTATAATTTTTCTTTTTTAATTATGATACGTTGAAATGAAAAGTGGGTCAATTAATGGTATGAAGTTGAAATTAAAATTTTCTCTAGTTAATATTTTTGTATGAACTTTGAGTACAAAATTGCTATTAGCAAGAATTTACTCTTTACTCTCTGAATCTGAATTAGTTGAAAACTATTAATAAGAAAATGAAAAGTGAATCACCAATTGAATTAGTAATCACGTTTGCAAATAAAAAGTTAAAACCTTTATTAATTTATTACTAATTCTACAAACTACTGAACTAGAAAAGTCAATATCCAATATATTATTTGCCAGTAAAAAACATACTAACTGATGGTAACCCACTTTACACTGTAAATATGTCGTTTTCTATTAATTCACCTTTAGAGAGTATGGATTATACATTGATCCACCCTAGTGAAAGCAAAATTCGGATATTTAAAAAGTGAAAATTCACTTTTTACCAAGTGAAAACTCACTCTACAAGTGGTAAAATTTCCCTCTAGAGAGACAAATTTTCAGTCTACTAAGAGTGAGATGTCACTCCAAGAAGAACATCCCTGATAAACCCTTATGACATTCAAATGTAAGTTACAAGTTACGAGATCGATAAAGAAGGACTTTTGGACCACCTCAAGACATCCTCAAGAGGATGTAAGAGTTATTCACATGAAAACACACACATTATTTTGCTTTTGGTAAAAATTAATATTTCCTCAAGAAATAAACATTTTTATCGTATTGTCATATTAAAATTTACTTAATATCGATATTTATGTTATAAAACGAATTTTAAACTTGTTATTGTCATATAATTCTTAGTAGCGATCTTCAATGGCATCATCAATTTGCTTTCACGAAGCCCTTCTATCTAATTAAAGCAATTATCGCCGAATCGACGTAACACGGCAATATCGAATTAAATCCAAGTCGTGGAAACGAGAGATCTTTTTTCTAAAATGCAAAAACGAACGCGGAAACGAGATAGAGTTTGGTCGGCAAACGGAAGTAGAAACAGATTAAAAGTCGCAAGTGGGCATTTCGCGTCGTACCGCTCACCTACCCGGAGAGGAAGGAAAAGAGCAAAGGAGAAACCGTGATTGTCAACGAACTGGAAGAAGAAAAAAAAGGAATTGGTTGAAATTAGCTACCCTCAGGATTATTTTGAAGTAACAAATTGAAAAAAAGTCTTCTCGAAGCGCCCCTTAAAGGCGATTTCCCGACGTGCCGTCTCGAGCTTAAAGCAGGATCTTCGCGGGGATATCGGGCCAACAAATTCATGCAAATGGTACTGGTCTCCCGTGCCATGGAATATACGGTCTTGAGTTGGCCCAGGGTCGTACAACCAAGTGCACCAGGGGGTTCTGCGCCAAACCTTATATTATTTCCTACTGTGCGGGCTGACATTAATATACAATATTAGCATAAATTTTATAATGAAAACATATTTTCATTTGCTGTACTTCCCAGCAACCTTTTCCCGTATTATCTTACAACTCAACCATGAAACTTTCTAAAAAAGATACTTTTACGAAATCCTTTCAACAATTTATTTGGTCCCATGCACATAAGGTAACAATTAAACAGAAATATTCATTTTTTGAAACGTGTTATATTTTATAATTATAGAAAAATATGAACGAATATTTTCTGGTTAAAAACATGAATTTTTTAAAGTCGTTTACAAAACGAAAATTCTACAATGAAGAGAAGGGGTTATTTTGTGAAGAGGGAATTGTATAAAATTGCCTTAAGTCGTGACTGTCCAACATTTAACCTTTACTTGCACATCTTTTTATTTTAATAGGGTTGATCGGAAATTTGTTACTATGGGCTTTCGGGGTCGTAGATTACGAATGTAAAGCTAGAATTTAGAAATTAAATATGATGAGTTCAATATGGTCTATTTATAATTTATGATACATAATTTAGAAATCACCAAAGTAACTTAATTGCAGTAAAATACCAAGTGATTCTAAAACGATCCCTACTATTTTAAATTTTATAATGATTAGTCTACATTCATAATTATAGATTGTAAAAACCAACGAGTTTCAAGATAATCCGACGAATTTCAAACAATTTATTAACAATGATTTCTTTCTAAAAATGATCCTTTTCGGAACTTTGTTGATTATAATTTGTTGCACAATTTTTTACACAGTAATTTGTTGATAATAATTTTCAAAAATAATTTACAAGTTTTAAAGTCTATTGGGATCATATCGATACTAAATATATGGTGTAATAAACGGAATTATACAGGTTAAAACTCGATACAATTGAGTGAAACGAGGTGTTACTATCAGAGTGCTGCTGTTCATGCAAGGGTTAAAAGAGTTATTCTTGAAAGAATATATTTAATTTTTGGGTATGTTTAAAAATAATTTTACAAAACTGAATTGACTTTATTCTCTCTAAATTCCTTGGAGTGAAATTTGAGCTATTCTTTTATTAAGAGCGAAAATTTCACTCTATGAAGTCTGACATTTCACTTCATCAAGAGTGAAACGCAAAAAACTTTCAATAGAGTAGAAATTTCACTCTTCGTGAAAGGGTGGCTCAATTTTCACTTCAAGGAATTTAGAGTGTTCGACGACGTATTTTACAGATAATAAAATAGTGAACATACTGAATTGTGAGACGTTAGTTTTTTTAGAAGGAAAATATATTGTTTTTTGTATTTTAAATATAATTGTTTAGCAAATATATTATATATTTAAAACTACTCAATAATTATAAAAACTATTGTAAAAGAATTATTTCACTTAAGAAATAATTCAAAATAATTTTTTACAGAACAATGCAGATTCTTCTCTTAATATAGATATTTCAAGGAACTCATTCAATTTTGAATTAATTTGTCTGTGTTTAGAACTAAAGATAAAATAATTAAATTTCTAGAAATAAATTAAATGAACTTATTTATTATAACCTTTACACATGTTTATGGCATGCCTATTTTAAAAAAAGATAGTTTTTTTATGCTCAACGTGATGAAATTTACTGTGGAATTTATTTTTGTGTAAATAGGATGTTGCAAAACATTTAGGTCATATTTTGAAATTGATAAAATAAAATCTTATTGTATAATATAAAAGTTGTATCATTATTATAGCGTGTGTAAACAACTCAAAATTTTACAACTTTTTAAATTACAGCTTATGAAACGAAACAACAATTTTTACATTTTGCATGTAAACGTTCATTTGTAATATGTCACTTTCTTATGTTAGTTTTATATATGTTATTTGAAAACTATCGAAATAAAAAAGAACACTTCCTTATCGTTCATGTTATTAAAAAATATTAGGTCGTAAAATTTCTCTTTTAATTATCTGCACTATCTAAATTGCTCATATGGCAAATTCACTCTTTACAGAGTGAAAATTGAGCCACTCTAATGAAAGAGTGAATTCTCATTCTTTAAGAGTGAGTTTTCACTCTAAGCACGAGTTTTCACTTCATTCACGCATAAAAAAGAAGTAGTTAGGGTAACTACTTAAGTAGTAAGATGTGACGTGCCGAATTTCTTTTTATTGACTCTAATGTAACTTTACTATTGAAATAGTAAAAGCAACTACGAAAAGTTACTTGTGCCGAATCTTACTACTTAAGTATTAGTAACCACGTCTTTTTTTTAGTGCTGAGTGCTTTTTCGTTAGTTAAGAATGGACATTTCCTCATTCAATACAGTAGATCAATTTTCAGATTATTAGGAGTGAGTTCTCACTCTAAGGAAGTTAAAAAGAAGTGAAGTTTATTTTTTACAGAGTGACAAGTGAGTCACTATTCCGACTTCAAGTTTCACGCTTGAAAAATGAATTAACTCTTGTGCAACTGTTGACTCGGAATGAATATTTGCAAGATTGTCAAAAGAATTAAATAAATTGTATCCTTTTATTAATAATAATGAAAAATAACAAATCACACGATAATTTTAAGTACCAAATTCATTAATAAAAATCAATTTTGATGAAAAATCACTCACGTGTTGAAGGGAAATTAAGCAATTAGCCTATATAGAAATTATGTCCCTCTGGTTACTTACCTGAAACAAAGTAAAATATTTATATTATTAAACATTCTAGTTCTTAAATAATCAATTACATATTAACTAAGTCCTAAAATTCTATCAGTAACAAATGTATGAACGTAAACAAAGTAGATTTCAACAACAAAATTAAAAATTTGATAAGTAAATATAAATTTTTTTTAGGTAATTCCTTAAGTTCTCATGTGTCCAAAATATTCAGCTTATTTCGCATTAAAATATATTTATGACCATCATTTCGGAACTTTGTTCCCTGGCCAATAGATATTTGAAGTTGACTAAAAGTGTATCCTGGCACACATTTTTTATCCAAACAGGTTGGTATCGGCTATTTTAGAATGTTTACGTTTTTTGTTACTGGGTTGAGAAAATTGATGACAAATCAATAAATCGCGGAAAATCTTGTTGTTAGTTTTGGACCCCGAATTTACTCATAATATATTCTTCAGTTGAAGATATATCAGTTTTACGGCTTGTGGCTGATGAAATATCGTCTTTAGCGAGCGATTTATCAATATTTTGAATTTCGCGAAACGAATGACATATAAAATAGGCAGTTTTCATCAAAGCGACAGAGTCACTTCAACAGAGAGATCTACGACGTTCCTGACCGACAATCAGGAGCGTTCGCGGCCCTTCCTCACGGAAACGTGCCGTGACTCTGGAATCTTTTTCGTGGAGCCAACGTGAAATAACTGCAGCGGCGAATTGTCTGCATAAAACATTCAAAGAGAAGCGGGAAAAAGGAAAAGGGGAAAACACGGCGGTACAGCTCAACGAGGTTATATATACGTATATATCTCGTAACCCGAAGCCGTTATCCAGCGCGGATCCCTCGCTGCCTGGCTCGACATCGATATTCCTGCAAATTCGGTTTCGAGTCGCCTTTCCTTTTCGGCTGACCTTGTACCACGTACATGTCGAGCACATCCGTGCATTCGTTCCTCAGAAATATGTGTGTATGCCTCCGAAAGTGCGCCGTGGTCTCATTCTTACCCTTTGGCCCGTTGAAACATAACCTAGCATTCGGTATGTAAAAACATTACTATGTCGAAAGACTTTTCTGGGTAACCGAATTTCAAATCAGCATGAATTTAAAAAATTGTTCAATTTAATGATTCTCAAAAATATGAAGGTAACGTCTAGTTGTGTCTTCTGGTTCGCAAGTCAGTCATTTATATAGGTTAGGTACCTCAATCTGCTAGGTTCATAATACGTTATTTTTTATCGAAATTTTAGGTTACCTTCAACAATCTACGATAAATATGGTTCTCCACCAAGTGGGAGGTTCACATAATATTGACTTTATAAGCTATAATGGAGGGCGCATAAATCTAGGAATGCCTGAAGGCACTTAATCATTCGTGAATGAACTTCGTCTTCTCTTGTGTTGACTAACCTAACCTACGTGTTTCAAAATATAGTCCTTCTTTATTCTAACATTTTCAAATGAAATTCGTATCAGAAAGGAAAAGACAGACTGGAAATATTTAAAAAATGCCCCTTAACGTCGACTGCGACATATCGATTACTCCGCCTCTAGTCCAAAGAAACTATAGGAACGTAAACTATTCCCGCTTCAGCTATCGATATCGTACGGTATCCATGGGGTAGAAGGGGTTTTGCGAGAACAAGTTTAGAACTTCAGGAGAAGAAGATCGGGTCGAGACTGACAAGCGGGAGGACAGAGTCGTCCCAAGAAAGGAACGGCTGTAGGAAAAAGGAATGATACGAGTGAGTGGCCATAAACTCCCGCGTCGTTTGCATTTTCTATTTAGACATTTCAGTTCGAGTCCGTATCCATGTCGCTTCATGTCTCGTCCTCGACGTACGACCTACCTGCAACTCGAATCGCGATTCGATTTAGTTCGTTGGATTTAAGAGCATTGTGGGAGGTGACGATGATCTCCTATTTTTCTTTCTGCATGTTTAAATCGAAATTTTCATTTTCCATGAATCATTGAACTCTATTTTTTCATTTTACACGTGTCAATTTTTGAAAGGAAATGCAGTTGAGAACCTAGTGATATTGCTCCAACCAAGTCTCCTTATGGTCATCATTTTTATCAAAAACTATTACACAGACTTCAAATTTTGCGTCTTAAAGTTGGACACTGCATTGTCGTGCATCGACGAAGGATTTTTTATTTGTAACTCACTTTATAAGTCAATATGCAGAAAAACGTTTTATAAAACGCCGCTACAAAAAATTCAATTTTCAATTAAAAAAATACGGTATCCAAGCACAATCTGCATTAGTGTACACACAAAAAACGTTTCTTTTTTGGTGGATATATTCACGAGGCTCTCATTTTTAAATGTGTTTTAATGATTGTTGAAGTGGTGACTCGTCCTTTGACACAGTACACGAGTACATTTAGAGTACTTATTTTTTCATTCCAGTAAAGAAAACTATTGTATGAAAGCCCCTTTAGCCTGTATCTTTAAGACAAAACTAAAATATTTTTCGCAAATCGAAGTTTTTTAGTTCTATATGATTTTGTCATATTATATGTTTATCTTTTAGATTTGAATGTAGCATAATTTGATTTAGTGGTGTCGCTAATAATGGTTGATGTAATGATTATATATCATAAAATTTCTGAAATTTTCGAATCCCGCTTCGATTTATTACCGATTATTATTAAGAGGGGCCATAAAAGTAACTTTAAAATGTATTCTGTTTCTGCTCAATTTGTGCCTTTTATTTCAATATTGATGTTTTACTATTACCTGTCTTCTAATTAAAAATATTGTAATTAAATAGTTTCTAGTCGAAGATTATTGACAAAAATCAGCAAAATCAGCAAAGCAATTGACACTGCAATTCACATTTATATATTCTAATAAATTCTCGATCAATTCTCATTAACTCTAAATACTTAATAATAAGTATATCGTTCTATCAGCAGATTTACTAACAAGTAAGTGCCGATTTTTCATTGTTTATTGAAGAGCATCTTCACTTATAACACATAAGTTTACAAACTTACAATTGGAAATATTTCGTTCTAACTTTTCTTTAAAAATCATAGATTCAAGATGTGATTAAGTGTTTGATCAAGTGTCACTTCTAAACTCATGATATAATATAACTTACTCAATCTTGATCAGGGGTGTATGTCAAAAACCAGACAAATCACAAAATACACGCATCAAAACCGACATTCAAAAACCAGACATATCAAAATGTAAACATTCTGAAAATTTAATCAATAATTGACTTCTAAATGTGTTTAATGAATAATAATCCGGGGGTTAAACTAATTTGACCTTCAAGTGACCTACAAAATTAATACATTTGTCAAACATTTTTAACCTCGAAATAACCTTCCAGTGAGACTTCCAGAACGACGACCCGAGATTATCTTTTATGATTATTTTGAAATGTCTGGTTTTTTAATGTTGGGTTTCTGTAGTGTCTGTTTTATGATTTGTTTGGTTTTTGAGGTGCACTCTTGATCAGAGCATTACCTAAGAGGCGCACTTGATAATGCCTTCACACAGCCGAATGAAGGCGTAAACAGGATTCAGGTAGACTGCAATGATTTCTACTTGAGAATGAAAAAATTCAATCTTAGTCTATAACGTCTAAGAAACACATGTCTAAACACATGTCTAAGTACGTCGTCAAGTGCTCTCCAGGACGTCTAAGTTTACATTTTTATGGTTATATTATTATCTACATATTACCCTCAGATCTTAGATCGCATTAAGGAACCCGATAATAAACCCAGAGATTTAGACATCCTCAGGAACGTCTGAGGACTTCTTGCAGGAGAACTGACCCAGAATACACTGTTTCTGAAACCAAATAGTCCCGTATTGTCTACAGTGACGATCCCTTTTGTTTCTGATAAAAAAATGTATATTCAAGAAGGAAAAAGTCCTTTCGAAATAAGAAATCCTACAATAATAGCATATATTAAAAGAAATGAGGATCTATCATTGATGACTTAGGATGAATGATAAATAACATGTGATAAATTAAATTCTGCAGTAATAAACAAAATTATTTTCTTTTAAAACAAAACGGCATGCTTAATTTAATGTTGCGTGAAAAATGTCAGTATTTCGGAATTTATTATACTTTATTATGCAGAAAAACAGGAAAAATTTGAAATTCGAAGGTGTCGTTGAAAAAGCCAAGGAAGAACCGCGATAGAAGGTTCTTTCTTGTCGGCAAACGTAAGTAGTATATAGGACGAGTATCGATAGACGCTTACATATACACCGGTAGGATGCGCGTGCTGGTGTATAAGGGTTGCGACTGTCGGGAGCGCCGTTTGCCGTACATTTATTGCCACCGCCGCCCTCCACACTTTCCCCAGGTTACGACGTTATATTTGATATTGGATAGACTCCGTATACGTATCATTGACGCCGTAAAAACTGCCGTAAATAATATTAAATAAATGCAATACGCCAGGCAAAATACCGCTTAGCCGAATCGAAAAGTCTCGCCCCAAGAACAAAAACGATATTCAATTTTATCGTTATGCCATAACGTACCATAAAATGATTCCAGACGTGTGTATTATGATAATTATGGGAAATTTTATGGCTCATTTGAATAATTGACGGAATCGTTTAGCATCTGATCAATTCATTATTACATTTTATGTAACATTATATTGTGCTTTTTCAACAATTTTATTACAAATGTTTTTATTTTCTAATTTACAAGGTAACTTTCATATTTTAAGATGATTAGACGGGTGCACCTCAAAAACCCGACAAATCACAAAACAGACACTTTTTCTTTTCCCATAAGGAAACAATGTAGTTTGGACGAATATACTCGTCCTTGTGCACAGGAGGATTAAAAATCCCGACATTCAAAAGGTCTCACTGAAAGGTCATTTGAAGGTCAAAAATGTTGAACCAAGGGGTTAACTGTGCAGGCCACTTGAAGATCAAATCACGTTGACTCCTGGATTATTTATTAAGTACATTTAAAAGTCAATCATTAATTACATTTTCAGATTATGTACATTATGAAGCGGCTGGTTTTTTTAATGGCTGCTTTGTGATTTGTCGGGTTTTTGAGGTTCGCCCAATGATTGACTTGGAAATGTGCTTAATAAATAATCCGGGGGTCAAACTGAATTGACCTTCAAGTGGCCTACAAAGTTAACCTTGTATTGTTAGTCAAACATTTTTGACCTTGAAATGACCTTCCAGAGAGACCTCAAGGACGGCGACCTAGATAGTTTGTCTGTATTTTGAAATGTCTAGCTCTTGAATGCCTGTTTTTTTAAATGTCTGGTTTTTGAATGTATATATTTTGAAGTGTCTGTTATGTGATTTGTCTGGTTTTTGAGGTGCACCCGATTAATCGATCACAGTGACAATATCGTTAGGTTTAGCTATATTCCGCATTTAATGTAGAGATAAGAAGTTCTTCTACGATTCAATCATGCAGATAGAACTTGATTAAGTTCTCAAATTACATTATAATGGGACTTCTGTTATTTTTGAAATAAATTTATGCTTAACATGGAATGTACACATGTTTTTAAAATTTAATGTGCAATGTTTAGAATAAATTTTCTCTTGAATGTTGATACATAAACATTTTTTAAACTTGTAAACGCATTTTTCTAAGCGACACTTTAACTTGAACAAATTTGTTATCGTTTTGGGTTGAAAGGAGTAAAAGACACCCATTACCTTCCGCTTTTTCTCGCGAGCGTTGTAAAGGATATCTGGAATTTATGGTGGTCTAGCATAAAATAGACAGAGAAATACGAGTGCCGCAAGTACTCCGTCGTAATTCCTTGGATGATCCTGAAGTGGACAGGGGGTAGAAGTAGGAACGTATTTATGGCGACCGTAAAACTTGCGCGTTAATTGAATGTTCGAAAGCGACCTCGATCCATCGGTATCGAAGTTACTGGCACGAAGGATTGAGTCGAAGGTCGTAAGATTTCCCGTAGGTTCGACATCCCGAAATTTTCGGATCGTCGGTCCTTTACCACAGTCTATCATTTATGCTACCCCTGAGACCTCGATCAACACGTTCTTTCCGAAACAGGTAAGATAAAGTAAGTACGGCGGCGAAACATGAAATTAAAGTCAAGTTTTTGATTTTTTGAGGTCTTGCAGTAGAAATTTTATTTGCGCTTGAAAATAGCCAATGGTATTATTTTTTGAGATATGTTAAATCTTAAATTAAGATCTTACGTTATCATACTATTATTGAATTCGGAAAGTTACTAAATTAAAACATGTAACTTTTTTTAAAACTAAAAAAATCTGTCAAGAGAATTTTCTTAAATTCAAGTTCTATTTTTAGGTATCCTCCGAATTTTCTAACGTCGACGATAATGTATAGATGATAAGAGCACCTAATTACTCCACTTTTCAACTAAATTAATAAATCTCCACGGTACCATTTCAGTTATTACAAGCATTTTTCATGCACTGATCTACCATATTTGTTTTGCCATTTTTTATATTTTTATTCATCAGTTCTTATTTGCATTTTTAATATAAAAACCTCAGGAATGTGTTTCCACTTAATCCTTTCCTGAAATTCGGTACTCGGGGAATTTCGCGGTCGTTGTTGACGAAGTTGAAGTCAGATTTTAAAAATTCAAAATTGCGGATCCATTATGGCGGATGACTTCTGCGAAAACATCAGATTTTCTTGATAACGGGGTTTACTAAGGGGTTACTCGGGGGACTTCGAATTTGAATATGAAATGAGTCTTTAGAATTTTGCAAAATTAAAAATGTAGAGAATCTGAAGAGTTTGTACAAAATTCGTCCAACATATTGGATCCACCATTTTGAAGTTTTGATATCTGATACCCCAATCGTAATCAGCGATCCCAAAAACTCTCGAGTGATCAGTTTCAACTGAATCTAATACATTTTTTTTTTATTAGTACCGATTATTATAAATAATTATAATTGAACCACGTTGTAATTTATTCTTTTATTTCACGTTGTGGAGTACCTAAAAAATGTGCTTGTTCTTTTCTTCCATTTTATAAAAATTAAATCAAATTTTGCAAGTAGGACATAGACACGAAAGGGTTAAATGACAGTTCAACTCCGCTTAGGTTTGCCAGATCTATCATTTCCATTTTTCAATTTGTTAACTCAAGATCGAAATTAACGATCACAAAAATGGCAGGAAGGTAAAATATATGTTCCATATTATACGACATAATATTTAAATGATTTTGAGGGTTGTCTTCTTAATTAATGTTATTTTTAAAAAATGTTATTTTAACTAAAGATTCGTAATTAAATGAAGAAAATCCATTTTATTTAAGCCGTAAAACAATCATTTTACACAAAAGGGAAGCTTGCGTGAAATCTGATGCAAATGTAGAAAATCACAATCTCGAACGTAAGGAAAGTAATAAAATTTAATGAATCACGTACCACCGAAAGCGGCAAAATGCAAATATTAATTATTTTAGCATCCTATCGGGGTTAAACGAGGAAAGCAAAACAATAAGAGAATTTCCATGGTTATACTCGAAAGTAGGAAGCAGAAAGTTCCTGTCGTTGCCTCTCTTGGAGGGGTGGTTTTCTCAATTTTACTAAATGGCACATCGCGTGACGAGAAGCGCGTGTACTCCATTCCATTACGAGATCCTCTTGTTTCTTCAAAGTAGCCTCATTTTTAATTCGGAGTTGATTTCATTCTAATTTTTGCCAATATCTTTTTACATCGATATACATCCAGCAAGTGCTTTCAAATTCTAATGTGTATAATCAGTTATTACGTCTTTTAATTAATGCCCAAGTAACTAAGTGCTAGTAATTATGATCTTTTACATCAAGATCTTTTTTTAATTAAACTTGACTATTTACCAAGTGGTGATCGGTTTACAACTTTTGTGCAATAAATGGATTCCTTTAAGGTAACCTAAATATTGTTATTCTTATTTAAAGCAAAAATTCTTTCAAGAAATAAAACACTTATTTATGATAATATTTTTAATTGAACCATCAAAATTGTTAAATCTATAAGCATTAATGAAACGTAGTTGTTGTTGATTTTCGAGCTTCATTAATAACACAAAAATGTACGTAATGGTCAACATTGTTTAAAAAAATAATTCCAAATTTATCAATCACATCATGCATTGATTGAAAGTAGATGGTGTTTTCACGTCTTAATCCAACCTAACCTTTGAAAAGACAAAAGTTACTTTTATCATCATTTTTTCTAAGAAATTATTGTAAATTCTAAACCTTCAAGTGCTTAAATAATATTTGTATTATTGTAAGAATGAGCGTTGTACGTGGCACAAATGACACTTTTATTTTAATGGTACATAACGATTAATCGAATTGTCAGAAAAAAGTCACTCTTGTCTCCAAAGCCGGATAAGTCCATTAATTTAGGGAAGGAAACTACCCATTTCTCTTCTAGGAGATCGAAAAACGAGCATCTGTGTATTCTGACATTAATTACTCAAACAATTCGTAATTCGAGAATAAATTGCGGATAGAACTGAAAAATCATGATTATTTATTTTCCTCCAGATATACGTTTCAAACACAAATACGATAATCGGTATGGCGGTTGATAAAAATGAGCAGGGTCGAGCATTTGTCAAAAGGCGTTAAAAGGCTTCTCTAGTATTCGACTTTTGTCATCGGAGAAACCGCATGTGGGGCTAAACAGTCGCACCCACCGGAAAATTAGTCGTTAAGTGCTATGTGCATCCGGCGCTATGATACGCAAGAGGCCACGTGGCATCTCACTTTCTGTGTGAACGTTAGGATCATATTATCTCTGATATAACAGCAATTTTCTTGTTATGAGATTTCAAACGATGTACAAGGATATAATGGCTTGTAATCTCAACATTTTATAAATTAGAAAGATATTAACTAATTGCCGGATAAGTATGTTCAGGAGGTATATAAATATGCTTAGCAACTGACAAATAACATCGAAATCATTACCTCGTTATTTATTTTCACGGCATTCTTGTTGTTTTAATAGAAACCTGATCTCCCGATTAGGTCTAAGTTTGAATGAACGAGACACCAGATTTTCTAGTGACAGGTGATAAATAGTTGATTCACTATGTGCTGCAGAGTAATCACTGCTAGATTGGATGTAACTACATATAGACAAATCTCCACTCGAGCAGTCGCATTCGAAGCGATCAGATGATTTCTCCGCGTCGTTAATCCGTGATTAATGACCGTTCATGTTCTTATATTTAGTTAAGTCAAATATATCCAGTAGAAACGAAAGTTATCATTTTTGCGGTATTTCTTTTATTACTGCTGGAGTAATTATCAATTTACTGACGAATAATTACATAGAAGTTTTTTGACAATGAAGAGACAGTTTCGGAATTCTTCGGAGTTTTAAACTGAACCTTATCAGTAATTGCACTAGAAAAAATTACGAAATCCCATCTTGAGAGTCGTTACCAGAAGCATGTAATGATAAAGCTGTTCCCTCCGATGCTTTCACATGGTGTCGCTGATCACAGTTGACGACAAATTAAGTAATAACTGAAAAACGATCATAAATAACGCGAAGAATATCACGGCTGTTACATTCAGCAGCCGCAGGAGAGATAAGTGTTTTTTATTCGCTAACGGGCCGCTGGTGATATAGACCGACACGACAGAACCGCAGATTCGAACCAGTCGTCCAGATGCTGTCTCCAAATCTCCCGCCAATAATCGAGATAACGGCGACGTCGTAAACTACGCGATCCTAGTACGCATATAACGACGAGTCTACGTCGCTGGTCGGAGTGCCTCATAACTAACTCAATCCCTAGCTCTCTAATTAAATATCTATCGTTTAATTAAGAATGATTTACCGACTGAAGGTTGTTGGCAGGCACGGCACACCGCTTCCACCGACCAATCAATGCAGGAATTATCCTCATTAGGTCGATCCACGGTCTGGCTAGGTTCATTTCTGCGCTGGGTTCCGAAGTCTTGTTTGCGGAAACTGGAGTAACAGAGAGAGAGCAGACCGAAAAGTGGGGACAGAGAGCGGAAAGTGGCCAGAAAGAGAGAAGATAGTAACCGAGAGCTATTAGACCCAGGAGCAGGTTGCGTATAGACCGAAGAAAAACTGGAAACGCGGACGAGGTCGGGGGATCCCCGCCAGTACCCCGAGACTCTCCCCCTCTATTTGTCTCTCTCTTTCTATGGTTAAGTTAGGATCGATGATCTTCTCTTTTCATCGTTTCTTCATGTCGCATTACGTTGGACGAAATCGAGCAAAAAGACACAGAGTGACAACTTAGCGAGCCTTGGCTCACTTCACTGTCTAACGTCAGTTGGGCCACACGCAGTCCGTTTTGATATTGACGTGTCGCAGTTTACGACGGATATGCCTTCCGAGGATTCAACTTATGTTTTCAGCGTTGGCAGATAGTTTTCGAAATAGGAAACAGTAGTTATTTGCAAAAAGAACGTTGCCGTTCCTGCGGCCATTCTAACGGCAGGAGTTTTTGTTAGGTTAGCCTACACCAAAAACCAAGGAAATAAACAGCTGGTTCTTTCATGTGTAAGAAACATGTATTTGATTCAAATGTTCTTCATCTTGTTTCCATGGTAATAATACTTAAGAAGAAATACTAAATATTAACCGGATTAAAACAAAAATAACTAAACGTGTCAAAGCAGATGACTCGTATTCTTGGCCTTCTGCACATCGATTCCGAGATTCCACCGAATCTGGTTGATGGATGTACCGACAGACTGGAGTGCTACGAACTGACAGTCAGATGGCTACATAAAAATATACATAAGAGTTCGCCTAATACTGCCATATGTCGCACATGGAGCCACGAAAAGATCGAGCGTTTGCGTTTTGAGCGTCAGTCGCCTCAGGCGAATCGTAGATAGATGTTCGCATTATCCGTCTCTAAATTTGCTTTTTCTATCTCTCTTCGGCTCGTCTACATTTCTCTTCTTTTCTTCGCTATTCCCTCCCCTTCATTCCGTAACTTTGTAGCATCGAAGAGAAGAACCTGCGACGATGAAGTCAGATTTACATACGGAAACGTGCACCTGCGCAAATTTGGTCGACCCGTGAAAAAGAAAGATGATAGAATAAGAATTCCATTTTATAGTATTATGGCAATAGGAATTCTCAATAAAATATTGTTACGCAAAAATATTTACAATAAACAGTGGCTAGTATAGTTAGTTAAGAATGTGTCTTAATGTCAGGATAGGACGTGATGTATGATTACTAGCAGCGTTAGCAATGATGTGAAGCTCTTGTAGTTTCCTTATTGGAAAAGTACCTGATGAACTTGATGAACTAAACATCACGTGAACTTTACTAATCTACTGGTTCCATTCATTATATGTTAATAAAACGTTATGTCTTCTTCAGTTATGTTGTATGGTGTTGACACGATGGTTTCATGAAAGAATGTAATGAGTTGTTGGAAATCCTGCTAACCAACATATCCCATCAAATTTGACATAACAAATTTCGATTACCAAAGAAGTTTGTTCCAAAAAAATGACCTAATCAATAACCCGCGGTGCTGTCAGGGAAATTCGAAAGGTTACCAGATGGGAATTCGGTAACGTTTATCCTTTTAAGTCCGACGGACATTCGCGGTGTACATAAGGGTGCAAGTAGGTTGCGGAGGGGTTGGCAGTCCGGAATGTCCTGTAATTGATAGTGGCACATTGGGCTCGATGAGCCGTAGGAAAATAATAAGCCTGCTCGTACTAGCCCGGTAGTACGCGGTATTATTGGCTCTCGTGGGGTGTTACTGGCTTCGTCGCGTAGCTGGGGTGAGTATGGTCCAGAACATGAGCGAAAGAGACAGCAGTGAAGAAAACGCATTCTCGTAGGGGAGAAAGAGAAATGAACGAACAGAAAGAAGAAACGAAGCGAACGACCGCATGATAAGGACAGAAATCTCCAAAAGCGAGATGGAGTCCATATAGGAGAGAGACGGAAGGCGGGTTGGTACTTCGACACAATGTATGCACCCTCGTGTGCAACCATAGTGTTCGGATATCTCGGTCTTAGGGTGTGTCGGACTGTATATTCTCGCGACTATCCGCATCTCGGCTCGATATACTGGCACAGCCATACGACCCCGGCAAAATTATCACTTCGAGACGCGTTGTCTTGATCTCGTGCTACTGTCGCGGAGTCTCGGTCTTAAACATTTTCGAATAGGATAAGGTATGATCGTTGATTTAATTTAACTTTTCATACATTCTTAGTTAATTTGTCTAGTATTACTTTAAACATTCTATGTGATGTTGTTATATTTATGATTGGTGCATCGTTGTACTGTTTTGACATTTTCATCATCACCAACATTGTATATATATATGGGTACTTCCACGTCAGATAAAGTTTTAAATACAGTAGTTTTAGTTACGTAAAAAGACAATTCCTGTTCAGTGATATCAGTATACGGAGAAACATTTTCTTGGTAATTTTGCCGTTCCAGATGGTAATTTTGGGCAGACTTGTAGAACGCGAAAAAATGGCCATTCTTCCTAACAAATATGACTATAAATTAGTAGAACTTTAACCATGGAGATAGCAAAATTTCAAACAATCTAGGGATTTGTATCAGAAATAAAGGCCATTTTCTCCATTCTTCAAGTCTGAAAATTCTCCAAGAAAATTTTCCTGCGTGAACCAGACAGACTTAAGCGAAATGTTTTAATGACGGGTGCACCTTGAAAACCCGACAAATCATAAAACAGATACTTCAAAAACCAGACATTTCAAAATGCATCCTTGAGGTCTCACAGGAAGGTCATTTCATGGTAAAAAATTCTTGACCAAGGAATTAATTTTGTAGGTCACTTAAAGGTCAAATCAGTTTGACCTCCGGATTATTTATTAAGCCCATTTAGAATTGAATCCTTAATTACATTTACACAACATGTAAATTTTAAAATATCTGGTTTTTGAATGTCGGGTTTCTGAAGTGTTTGTTTTGTGATTTCTCTGGTTTTTAAGGTGCACCCTTAATGCCTTGTCTTTTGCATAAATTGAGCACAACGCAACGTACCGAGCAATGCTTTGAATATTTCGAATCGTTCTTTTAAGGTAGGTGGAAAATGTTCATGTCTTTATGTGGTGAGCTTTACAGTATTTTGTTTTTAAAATTGAAGTTATATAGAATTAATATTTAATTAGTTGAGTTTCTTGTGGGATGTTGTGGTGTTTCTTCCACAGATCACACGGAAAATGATCAAACGTAACGCAGTAGTTTCAGGGTCATTGAATTTTGAATTGAGACCAGGGTCGACAAATGGATCTAAATAAATTATTTATACGACTAAAAATACTAAGTATAGATGTCGTCTTGATTTTAAAGGCGAAAAATAGTTCATGATTTCACACATAATGGATCTGTTATGTGGATCATTATCCACATATCAGATGAATATACTAATTTTCTATTCGTATATAATATTTCGTGCCAAAAATATTATTTTGGATGTGGCTTTGGTGTATACACATAGTAATAACCCCATAGGTGAGTAACAGTTGTCTATTTATGTACTTTGTAGTTAAACAACATTCTACCTTTTTATTTACATGAGTTGAGGTTGCATAAAGTGTATTAATAAGAAGACGATACGAAGTGACGATTCTCAAATATTTCCATTATGATCATATTGATTGTAAAATATCATATGTGGTTTCTTTTTTTACATTATTTTTCACATTTTGAGGCACGATATTTCATTTTTTGTTCTCTTACCTACCTTTGGGAGCGAGAAATGTAATTTTTAAACAAAATTTTCAAGTCATTTTTCTGTGTTCTCAGATTGGTCAATATTTTCATTTTAGCAGTTTAATAATCACTATTTATATATTTATTCTAAAAGTTTATTTTTTGGACTTATTTATAAAAAATGAATTGTTCCTTTTTTGTGTAGTTATAATGAGATGTCGTACCTGTGAGTCCAAATGATACTATGTGGTGAAGCGGCGACATTTTTTCCGGGATGTCTCTATTCCGAGATTATTTTTTAATTTAGAATTCCGTTTTAATGAATGCATTGAGTAACTAAAGACGAAGTTAAAATATGTGATCCCGATATAATACGAGTATTCAAAGCTTCCGAAGATGCAATTTCTTTTTTTACTGTTGTTGGAATCTTTGAAATAACTGAAGAGGTTCATTCCACCAATGTGGAAATGTTATTTTTATTAAAATGAACAATAATAACTTAAAAGTTTATGACTTGCATTTAATTTTATGACAGTCGTTTTAGAGACCTCTCAAAATAGGGATTCATCCCGATATCGCCACTTCGCCCCGTGTTTTTTAAGATTTTTAAATTTGCCATAGATGGCCACCTGGAAAACATATACCGTAAGTAACATGAATGAAAATATTGACTATGAAATTACCTATGAAATGATACTTTGCATCATCCTAAATATGAAATTCAAGGAGAGATATGATACACGGAAAAAATCCTCGACGCTTCGCCCCACCTTCCCCTATTTAATATTTTGCAAACCACACGTCTCACAGGCTATCTAAAGGAGCAAGTAGAGACAGAAAGACAAAATAAAAGAGTTATTCGGATGAAGAAAACGTCACTTCAAAGTCAAAGGGCGAGTTGAAATCTCAGACAAATCATAGTTAAGAACTGCTTGTAATCCGAGAAGCCTTTTCATCTCTAATCATATTGACAGTCCATGGTTAAATAGTGACCATTCGTCAATTCACATAGAAAGAAAGGTGGGTCAATCCCTGACACAGTTAGGATGTCGTTGCATTTCGGGTCCGATGGTACAAAATCTCATTTTTGCAGTAAGAGATGCACAGGTCGTAAAATCATAATCGAATCTCAGCCAGTTACAATGGAACGCCGACGTCGTTTCGCGCGAAGGGCCGCTCCACGTAGTACCCGGGCAGCATAGTCCGATTAGATTAGGGTGGATTAGCCAATCAAAAACTACAATACTGCGCGACCCCTCGCGCAGTGACATTTGATGCTGCAGGCACTCTATTAGATTTGCACCGTCGCTAACGCGATACGGAATCGAATGATCCGAACGCCTGTCGGGACGATCAACGTTCGGACGAGCGATAGCTCCGATTCGCAAAACCGCTTTTTTGGACAATTTCCCTCGCTTTGGAATTTCGCTCGAATCGTGCGAAGCGAATGCCGCGTAACTATCCGCGTCCGTACCGCTTTAAAATATCGCTCAAAATAACGAATTTTCGGTGGAAAAATGCCGGACTGACGTGCCGATTCAGTCTACCGAACACCCCGTGGAGGATCAAAATTGAATTAGTTCCGGCGTTACAGGAATGAAGCTTAGAATTATCAATAATGGTCAGATTTAGTTGCCAACTATAGTTTGTAAATAATGCTAGAATATTCATAATTTTAGTATCCGATTTTTATCGAAGTGTTAACCACAATGTCCTACCTCCTTGGATTGTCCTGATTTGGACATCTGGAGTAGCTCCTGCGGTCGTCCGCAACTGGGTGTCCTAAATGAATGAGGATGATGTGGACTCCTTCAAGGACTTTCATGATTTTTCAACAATACATCCGATTTTATTAATTAAAACGGTACAACTAACTCTACCATTTCATAGGATGTTAACATAAGTAGGATGAAAAGTCGTTTTATCAAATATTAATATCTTCAAATCTATCATACTGTGACAATGGTGATGAATTACTACCAGATCATCAGAACATTTAACCTATTGTCCCCAGGACTAGTTAAACGACCGTTTGAAAGACTACTGCAGGGATTAGCATATTCTCGCCGTTCCAAAAGTGAATCCAGTTTCGTCCGCATTTTTGTCCACTTTACGTAAACGAGATGTCGCGTAAATCCTACCGGAGTGCGTCCTCGAGTGGCGTATCTCATAACCTATCGTGTGATAAGAACTTTATTATATGCACGTCCACTCATTTGCGCCGCACCCGAGAAAACGAATGACCGTTGCGTGACAAGTAGCTTCACGCACCTTTCAGGCAGTCGCTCTTGATATCAGGACGATACCAACGGGCGTGAAAGAAGCGCGCGAAATTAGAATAGCCGCATCTGCTCGACTTTCCCTGATCCGATACGATAACAAAGTCCAACATGTTTCGTAGATAAATTATGAACGAGAACCTAAATAATGGGTACGGCCCATTCAACGATCCTCATTCATTCAGTTGAGTATTTAAAGCTGACAAAACTGCAAATCTAAATTGATGCTTTGTTTACTTCATTATATTTTAGAGGTAACAATTGGAAAGACAATCTTTATAATTTGTAAACAACTCTATGGGCAAAAAGATATGCCATTCCCTCTTTTCTCACATTCTTGTACTAAAAAATGGCCTTCTCAATTTAAGTAAAGTGAGTTTACTCTTAAACCCTTGACTGCCACGAGAATTTCACAAAAAATACCCAAAATACAAAAAAAAAAAATTTGTTAGATTTTACTTTAACTTGGTGTATACGGGTATTTTGGGACGCTGATTACAAATCTGAAGTCAGATTTTGAAAATTAAAAATAGCGGATTCAATATGTCGTACAAATTTTCCAAATTCCAATCATTTCGCTTGAAATTTGTTACTCGGGGGTTTTCGGGGTGGCTGATTTCGAATCTAAAGTCAGATTTTGATGATTCAAAATGGCGGACAAATTCTCTTAATTCCAACTATTTCACTTGATATTTGTTACTCTGGGGTTTTCGCGACTGCTGATTACGAATTTGAAAATTTTGCAACCATAATGGTTCTATTTTTGGAAAATTGCTCCGCCATATTGTAGCCGTCATTTTGAATTTTCAAAATATATCATCAGATTTGTAATCAGCGACCTCGAAAACCCCCGAGTAACAAGTTTCAAGTAGAATGCTTAGGCTTTTCAAAAAAGTGTCCGCCATATTGGATCCGACATTTTGAATCTCCAAAATCTGACTTTACATTCGAAAACAGCGACTCCGAAAACTCCCAAGTAACAAATTTCAAGCGGCTTTATAAACTTTTTATTCATAAATTGATTGAACACAATGTCATACTTCAGGACTAAGATTTTGCAAAAATTGTAAAAACTACCATGTTTGTGGATTTATATTTTTTTTTTTGACACAACGATTATGAAAATGGACAACGCCGAAATATTCAGTACACCTTAGAGTGCCTAGAAATGGATTTGGTTTTATTTTAGATAAATTCCAAAATTTGTTCGAATTGACAAAGATTTTCGTTATTGGCAGTCAAGGGGTTAACATAATTGAAATTCAACATCGACACAGTAAATGAACAAATTTGCATATGAATTTCATATGTTTATTATTTTGTTGAGATTCGATGAATCTCGTTTGAAGAATCGTTTTTGTGGTATTTCGCTATTCATATCAGATTTTTTTATCATATGGCCTTTATTTTTATAATATTACTTTAATATTTTGCAATTTCCCAATAATAAATATAATAGTACAATTTATTAAGTACATTCTTACTCGTTTTCTGTTAAACAATTCTAGACAAAATTTATCTATTTTTATATTTAGTTCTTATACAAAATTTATTTTTAAATCCACTTGAATAATTTACGAATATTTTATATAAACCTTGCTAATTTTAATATAAGCATTGTCGGTTTTCAAATTACAAACATAAGTTTGAATTAAAAAAAAAACAATTGAAAAGTTTGAAATTAATATTTTCTCTGTTATTATTTTAGTCCAATGCTATTGCCAAAAATATTGATCGTTCGCTTAATTAATTTTTGTCAGCCTGAAACTCCATTTTATGGACAACGTGAAATTTAGTGGCACACAGTAACATAGGTATAAATCAATTGTATTAAACTTCTACTTATTCAACATTCTCAATACACTTGACATGTATTTATAAATATAGATAAATTTTGTCCTTCTTGTTTTAAATAAATTTTTCATATTTAACATCGTAAAAGAATAAAATGTTAAAGCTAATTTATTGATTATCTCATTTCTATATAGAAAGTTATTGAAAGTTACAAGCCTTCTGTGCTGTAGAATGGAGTCAATGGAGTAGACTTAAATTCCACTATGACATTGATTACGAAATTAAATTTATTAAAAGATAACTGTATATCAAAAAACCGTAGCGACTTTTATTAAATATTGTTTTTATTCACCGTTCTTAATACATTCAACATTTTTTTATAATTGTAGATAAATTTTGTCTTTCTTTTATTAAATAAATTTTGCATATTTAACATCGAAAAAAAAATAAAAATTTTAAAGCTCATTTATTGATTATCTCATTTCTACATAGAAAGTTATTGAAAGTTACAAGCTTTCTGCGCTGTAGAATGGAATCAATCGAGTAGACTTATATTCCATTATGACATTGATTACCAGATTAAATTTGTTATTGACCTAGATCAAATTTGACTAGTTTTCACAGAAATTATGACATAAAATGAAATATTCAGTGAATAAAAGATACTAGACTTAAATTTGAAACAGGTAAAAAATTTTGCAAATTTATGATCACAATTTATTTACCTTAACTTATTAACGTCCGCAGGACGTAATTTTGTCAATTAAGGATAGATCATCTCCAATACAAGCACGACAAAAAAATATTTGGGCATCATTTTATCTTTCGTTTTTAAGAGTGCACATTCAAGTAGCAGTGGTCAGGAATTTTTAAAATGACTTTTAAGCATGAAAAATCGAAAATTAAATAATTTTGCAATGTTATTTTTTGAAACTTACTGTGAAACTAAATTTTGGACAACATTTTTATGGAACAATAATGTAATATAAACGAGCAAATAATAGTCTCATATTTTTTCAGAAATTTTTTTATACAATTTTTGTTTCTCAGATAATTAAAAAAATCGACATTTTGAAAAACGATTATTCTACGAAACTTTTCTCTAAAGTCTTTAGTTTTCATGAGAAAGGAATAATTCTTTAAACAAAAGTCAAAAGATCATGATCAGCATTGAAAGTTCCAAAAAACTGAACATTTTGAAAACAGGACCATATAATGCCCTTCTTAAAAAATGTTCAATTTTAAAATTAAATTCATCTAACGAAAGCTCTATATTCAAACATATCTTTCTAATATTTCAGGTAAAAAACGTCAGTAATATGATACATTATTTGAAAATTTCGAAAATCCAGAGGGTTTCCGAATTTTTGGCTGATATTACGGATTTGAGAAACCATAACGTAAAAATCATTACTAGAAAAAAACTATTAGCACGCACTGACACCACGTAATTGAATAGCGAATACACACATGATTAAAATGTGAAAGCTCCTGATAAAATCTCCGACAAGGCCGGATTTCGGTAAAGCCGCTGCCGTAAGTACGCCACGAAACCGTGCCATCTGGTGCGTACGTACTCTCTCTTTCGTGTATACGCGATGTAAACGGAAACTCAATCTTGCAACAGGACACTACGTACTCGTTCCTATCGAACAATAGAAGTTTACGCACATACGTACCCCCCGCCGATTCTGCAGATTTTTAGGAGTTTCCACCACCGACTCATCCCTTCAACCGCGTCCCTCCTTTCGATCCCTCATTCTTTTTACAGCGGAAGGAACAATTAACCGAATTTGCATTCTATCTCTATCGAATTACTAGATTCGCATTATCGATAAAATTGGCAATTTGGGGGTAGCCTGCGGAGGGGAAGGAAAGGGGACGGACGAGGAACGCGCCTGCTCATTTAATGCCGATACACAATTCCGGAGGGTTCCTGATATTCGGAAAATTCTCCGAGTTGGTCGTCAAATGTAATTTATTGCCTTGCCTCTCTTTTTTTTACAAGACCGATAATAATGTCGTTATTTTCGCTAGAAATATTGTTCTCGTCATTCGTTGATTTAATCGTCTGCTTTTGGAATATGGAATGTATGTGCACAACCAATTCTTGCTTCGACGATGATTAATGGATACACGATCATTATGTTAATGCAATCTCGATAGTTTTTTTTAAATTATGATGCATAGTAATGGAACCTAATAGACAAATTATATTTGTATGGTAGCATGGATGACTTACGCATTGATCATTTTTCAAAACTGTGTGCAACTAGGAATTACTAAATCTAATATATCACTTATAATTACTTAAAAAATAACTGTAGATCACAAATCCGTAGCATCTTTTATTAAATATTGTTTTCAAATACTTGCACTATAGTCAACAAAAAAATTGGCAAAAGAATGTATAATAGTACTTTTCGTACCAAGGGCGCAAAATAGAGTTTTACACTCGTATTGCAAATTATATATTTCGATTTAGAATGTGTAAAAATGGTCATTTTTACAAATGACGACTGAGCAAAATCTAATACATTGGTCGCGAATTGGCCATTTCCCGCCTCTCTTTGCGGGCGGAAATAGTATATAACTCACCAAGAGAGTCAAAATAAAGATTGACTTAGACTTCGTGTAATTTTTAACCGAGGTGAAGCCGAGGGTGAATAAAATGTAGTATGAGACATTCGTTTTTACTTCCCGAGGGTAGTATACGATTTTTCTTCATGACAGGGAGGAAAGTTGCTGTTTTCGTCCCAGTGTGATGAAAAAAATATTGTTCGAGCCACATTGCATATATTTCTTGCAATCGGGAAAAATCCCTAGAAATAATAAATTACGTTCCAGTAAGTAATGAATGCAAACACTCCTTCTGCTATCGAATCGATCAACATAGATTCCACGAATCACATGCTTTCATATTCCTAAAGTACAGAGTTCTTTCCGGCCTAATTTTTTTCTGAAGGGAAGTAATGCTGGAATATCATTTTATGGTGAAGCATAAAGAAAGTAATGGCCTGACGTAAATCAGAAGGAAGTCATGAATTTAGTCGAGTTCGATGACTTCTTTAGAATTCTCTAGAGATCCTTCACCATAATTGGGTCAATTTATCTTCTTTAGGTTTATGGGGCGAAATATTATTACGTAATATGTAAACAAATAATATATTTGCCTGTGTTTATCACATATCATAATTAGGATTTACGGTATTTTTATGGAGGAATAAACTGACAATGACAGTATTTATATTTACAGGTCAAGAGGTCGTTGCCGTCCGATTTATTTTTTTAAATTTAATGACTAAGACCCATGAATTTTGTATTAGAGTAAAATTTTTTTGTTTGTTTGTTAAGGTTTTGTATGAGTATAAACAAGGTCACCATAAAAAGAAAGAAAAAAGGGGGTTTTAAAAGTAATTACTTTTATCTGAAGAGGGTTACAATCCGAGAGCCGAAACGTCATATTTTTATTTTGATTTTTATTCTTATTCTGTAATTTTTATTTAAAACCCTCTTTTTCTTTCTTTTTATGGTGACCTTTTTTAAACATTACTCATACAATATTATTTACAAGAGTCGAGAAATTCTATTAATTATAAAATTTATTAAGGTTTCACTAAACTGTGGGGTGAGAATTCGTGTCATTAAGTTGGTTCTCACTTAACAGAATATTAATAATAATAATAATGCTATCCGCCTTTATTGCCCAAATTGGTAAACGTTACACAAAGGACGAATCACGGGCTTGAAGCTGTTTTACAGCTTGTCAAAGATAGAGTGTAAAAATTGGCTGTTTCATTTTCTTTTGTCCAGTAAAAAAAAGGTTCATCAATAGAAATATCGAATGTTGGATGATTAACGTACCCTGGAATTAAAAAAATACTGAAAAAAATTGTTTTGAAAGTTCAGACAAATGGTATGCACGAAAAAAACTATTTGAATCTTCTTAATATTTACTAAACAAAAATTGCCCGTCAAGGAATACAAAATTTGCACTAAATGACATAATATATCAGATATATTATTGAAGAATACATAAGCATTACAAACCCCGTCTTTATTTTTTCAGTCATACAATGCCAGTGACAGCTGACATATAAAGGGACATTTCTACATAAAAACTTCTTCTGAATAAATGATACACCCGATGACAAGAATTAATTTTCCGCAGAAAGGACCCCAAAAAAGTGATATTAAATAGACCACGATTTCCACGTATAATTATCTCTCTTGTGTTCTCACTCCTTCACTCAATCACAAATGGTTGACTTTCTTAAATCATTGCGAGACAAACGAGTGAACACGCCTTTATGAATTTTAATTACGCAAAATCGGAAATTTTCAGAATAAGTCTCGATAATCAATCCATCGTGACAGCAATTTATATAAACGAATCGTTCTGGCTCGGCAATAATAATAGGTTCATTAGTCTCATTACGTTCGCGCAAAAAAAGAGCCAGGAAATCAAATTTCGAGGGGCAAACCCCTACGACGGGATGCCCGATTCCAACAGTGATGTACTATATATATGTGGAGTGAAGTAACGTGTGTAATGCGACACCCAGTGTACCGCCCCTTACTTCGCATCCTCGGAGAACTGTGCGCTATTACGCCCAGATGATAGTAACGCCAATGAGTCGTATCTCACTTTAACGAATTAGACGAGGGAACAGGCCGCGACGATAAAATAAGAGCGTGCTGCAACGATTAGTCCTACAGTCGATGTAATGAGCTCCGCATTATTGCGTAAGGGCAAAGCGTGTCGCGAATACGACAATTAGTCGTATCGCCTAGTGTGTGAAATATTGGCACATTTTGGGTTTAAAAGGCATGGAGTCATAAATTAAAATGCAAGTGTTATTTATTGACATCCTAAAAAGAAACATTACATGAAGAAAATATAGGGCAATTAGTTTACAGGTGTATCAATAATTTTGTGTCTGAACAATACTTTGTATTTAAGAATATTATTGAATTCGACGAATCTAGTAATTTCTTAAATAGAAAAACGTTATTAATTTGCAAGAAAGTTAAGTTATGTTGAGCAGAACAAGTACCCGATATATTTGTCAGTCGGTTTGTCGTCTTCCTCTTCCGTCTCGTTATATTTTCCAACCGAAGGAGAGCTTCTCCCACTCTAGACAGTAGCGTTATGTTCGTGACGTCGCAGCAGGCCCTTCCTGAGGCCCCATCCAGCAAGGTGGGAAAAAACAGCGCAAGTATACCTGGACTCGACTGTATTTTCAATGGATTTTAACTCTAAAAGCGCTCTGGGGGTACTGGGAGACCCCACACATAAATATTACATTTTTTTCCCTTCTAAAACTGCACTTTTACAGCATTCAAAGAGCTACATTTCAAGAGGCACTAGTTACATTTTTAGGAAAAAATATTGAAAATTGGCTGAGTTATGCTTTTTTTTGTGAAACTTTTTTGTCACTTTTATATTTCACTTTTTATAACGGGCACCAATAATTTTTTTATCATGATAATTTATCTACGAGGTAAAATGACACGTGGAGAGTATCCAGTAATTTTGTTGAAACAAAATAACGAAAACTGTCTGCGCAGGACGATATTATCTTCGGATTGGGGTCTCCCACGACCCCACATGGCGCTTTGTGTTATTTTTATATAGGTTGGCGCTTTGTGGGTTAAACGCATTTTAAAGTGAAACCTACATGGATACACCCTCATCAACAGAAACTAAGTAGTATTCTTTGAGTCGTAAATGAAAGTTGTTTAGAAAGTTAGGTTTTTGAAATTAGAATTGACTACGTGATTACACTTTAAGAATGTGGAATAAAAGAAATTAAGAAGGTAATAAATTATCATATTAATCACTGTATTAACAAAATTTATGAAAAGTAAGTAGAAAATGTCTAACAATATAAGAAAAGCCTTGATTTCATACAACACCTGACAAGTGTGAAACTCCACCGACTCACCGTGAAATTTTCTGGGTTAGTCTAGTTTTCGCGAAATCACGGTGAAATACCCTTGGCCGAAAATGCCCATTGTGGGCTGACGAGACTCGGCCATGAAGCATCGAGCAGTAATAAGACGGTCGATCGGTTTTCCCGCGGCGTACATTAGCGTTAATGTATTCTCTCTCGCTATAACAAATGCCGCGTAAACGATAATGCAATCCACGTGGCTGCATAGGCGCAGAAGGGCACAGATGGCAGCCCCAGGCACTTACTGGTTCTGCCACCCCGCGCCTTCCCCGGTCAAAGGGATCGGCTGGCCACTAACCATATTTATTCACGGGGTAGCCAAATTTACCGAGGACTGGGATAAGTCGGACAAGTCGAAGGAGACCGTACTAGTATATGTGACCTGCCTCCGACCTACGAGTGGTGGTACACAAGTTGCTAGCTTAGAAGACGTAAGGGGAGATATGCTTTTTATTCCTGTCATTCATGCATGCCCAGCAAATGAGCATTTCACAATGTGCATACAGCATTCATATCGTAGTCATATGTATACACATGTGTTCATGATACATCCCGTTGAATTCTAATAAGATACATCTTAGAACCTTTTGAATTTAGTATCAGAGATTAATGACAGTTTGAAGATTGAATTTTATTAAATAGTACGGTCTCCTTCGACTTATCCGACTTATCCCATTCGCCCTGAAAGTGTTGAAGAGGCTAACTTACAGAAGTATAGTTGAACCTCTCTCATCTTAACCTCATCTTAACCTCTTTTTTTCTAATCATTTCTCAACAAGTTTTCGCTCACTACACCCGAAAAGCGAAAATTATTTCGATATTAATCTAAAGTTCATATGTGAAGCGAGGGGGGATAAAGGGAAAATTAGCATAAGAGAGGCAGGCACCACCTTGAAAATCTTTAGTAATTGGAATAAGAGAGGTCATACTTAGAGTTCAATTCTATTTGTATTGCTTCGGAATACCGCCCTGCATTGTAATGAGGAATTGAACATAACCTATATTCTCTACCACGAGTTACAGTTCGCTAACCATCATAGTATTTGAGTAAATGATATCTGGGAGGTATTTAATGAACGGCAATGAAAATTAATGTTTTCATTGGGAAATCTATCACATTTGTAATGATTTGAGAACTTATTAGAGAAATATTTGACATTCAATTCTAATATAAACGTAGATGTTTTGAAACATCACACGTAGTCTAGTAATCATTTTCGTCCCGTAAGTCCGAAATTTGTACTAAACTTTCAGCGCTGCAAAGTTTGTTCCAAACGTCATTAAAAAAAACATAATTCAAGATGAATAATTTTGGACTTTACCTTCGAATAATGCAGTTAGAATCAGCCGGTGATTTTAAAGAATAAACTTGTAAACATTTCTTTCTTTAAAAAAATGTTAACTTTTTGACGTTTCTCCGCAAGAATCGTGTTTTTGACATTAAAAAGGACACGACTGATTATTGCGAACGGTAATAATCGCGTTTTTTTGTTCAGTTCTTTCTTCTTCCGATTTTTTCAAAAAACGATGTAGCTTCAAAAACAATGCTTCAAAATGTCGTCCGCAAGTAATTTTGCATTTTCTCGCATAAATATCGATTATTTGACCATTTAACAGTCGAAAACAGGGAAAATTGGGATGAAAAAGTAATTGTCATAATTTGTGAATATTCAATCTCATTATGGTTCATTCATAACCTCAAATTTATTATGTATAATAGGTCTTTACCAATTTTTTGTATCCTTTTCACTCAATTTCCAATGTTCTTTTTATCACAACGTATGCGTGGAATTTTTGATGACCATGTCACACTTTTGACCATTCAATAATCGGATTTAACCTAAAAAATCAGTGCAGTACGACAATTAAATTTTTGTTAACGGCATCTAAAAGAAAAGGATTAGCTGGTTCAGACTTTAAGATCCGGATCTATAAATCTGTACAAATTGAAATTTTTAACAGGTTGTCATTCTAATGGGAGTTTACAATTTTGTAATTGATACTATGGAACCAGAAGATGTCAATGCCCTGCATATATACGGAGAATGGAAGAACAAGAATCGCTGAATGTGAACAGTACAGCTCACGATAAAAGAGTTAAATAAATTAGATGAAATGCAGCAATTTTTCATACAGAAAGGTAAAATTTACTTGCCGTTTTAGAAAATTTAGTTTGATAAAACACTGAGAAATAATTATAATAACTTTATATTTTTACGATCATCATATTGATTTAAGTGACAAATGATCATGAAATAAAAAACAATATAAAGAAGTCCTGCAGGCAAGTTTCGGATCCTGGGTTTAATAATGTTGGAAAAAATATAAACAATTAGATAGCAACTTCCATCCTGGTTCACAATAAGAAAGTTTGACAGATAATAATTCATGAGATTACCCATTGGTAATTGTAATACGAAGTTTTAATTGGAAATAATTTATGCTAATAAAACTATGAATTACAATTCTTAGGCTACCTCGATTAATTAGTGAATTAAATTTAAAAAGGGATAACAGCGTTAAATAAAAAAAATGTGGATACATGAAACAGTAGTAAGTTATAACGACCTCCAATGAAATAATCAAGTCACTTGATAAGTATATATACATATCAAGAATTGAAGAAATAATTTATTAATTAATTGCGATATAATTGTAATCATGATTGTAAGTAATTGTTCACTGATAGTACTTACTCGTTATATGCTTACATTTTATTAGTAAAGATAATTAAAAACCAGAAAACTATTATCACATTATTAACTTACAATTCTTTAGGATATGCAATAAAATTATTGGGTACAAAATAAAATTTGTTGACCTGGACGGACCGATTCATTTTCTTTGCAAAACCAGTATTATTTTTAGAAAAGTGACTTATAGTTGAATTGTTCTGTACAGAGAAAGGTACTAATTCCATTTTTTGCCAAATTGAGGTAATAATAGATTCTTACTTTTAAAGCCTACATCTCTCGTTTGACACATATGAAATTTGTTAATCATCATTTCCTGTTGTTCGATTTATGCAAAAAGGGATCTAAGTCCTGGACTTAAATTAAACTACAACGTAATTAAAATATACCAGAAAGTAATTAAGCAAAAGTAATTAATAAGTTTCTAATAAATTGAAATAAAAAATTAGATTTCTATCATAAAATTTGTTTTATTTTGATTTAATCGTAATCTATGCAACATGGGTACGAAGTCCACTACTGTTCTTTATAAATATTGTAAACATTCTTTAATTTTAAGTATAAAACCTTGCAGGTATAACTGTAAATTCATAAAAAGTGCATTTCTGTTAAATAATACTTGTATTATTTATTCTCTTTGTAAAGTTTTCAATAATTCAACTTTTTATTTAATTTAATAACAATTTTAATTAATCTAAAATTTTTTAGTGTTCTTTTGACATGGACCGATTTAATTATGTTAACATATTTAAAGTTAGTTTTTCTGCATAAGTTATCTATGAAGTTAATTAACGAGTGTCGATATTAACATTTTCATTTTTGCATATGTCACAATTGTTCACTTCATCAAATGATGAATCCCATGTATCACAATAATTATTATTAAAAGATCGTTGACTTTATATAAAAAATTTCATGTTTGAATCAGATTTGTACTTGCAGAACTCGAAAAGCAAAGCTAATGAGTTTGTAGCTTCACTGCATTATGAAAAGATACGCGAGTGACAGACGTGTCAAAATAAGCGTGAAAAAAGTTGACCACGCATACGTACGAATATCCAGTGCTCTGTTTTGTATCACATATACCCGTACACGTACACCAGATCACCGGCAAGTGGTACATTAAAAGATAAGTTTGATTTATTTTAATCCGCGTTACTAAACGGCGTGTGAGAAAACATCGTGAGATACGTAACTAAAAGTAATTTTCGATTTACGGCTAAAATGTTTCTATGCGCGAGTGGTGTGTTTCGACTGATAATATTTTCAATAATACAGCTGAAACGATAAAATAAGACATTAATTGGAAACATAAATGTTTATGTGTAATTTATTTTTCACCTTAATTTAATTTATTATAAATTAAGTTATTAAAAAGTTAATAAAAAGTTATTAAAAAGTTATTAAGTTATTAAAAATTAAGGAAAATATATACCATAGCATTTCAACACATAATTAAAAATATAATAATTCTATTTAATTAGCAGTAGTCTAACCTAACTTTACCTCACCTAACCGAACCTAACCTACCACTAATCTAACCTAACTTAACCAAGCTTTTAATAAATTCCTAATAATTAATCAAATAGTAAATATGAAATCCCTGCTTTTAATGTAATGTAAAATGAAAAATATCGTTTTTACAAAATTTAAATTGATTATTGCGTTTAGGGTCATTTGATCCTGCTAAATAGCACAAACTGACTGTCTGGTACGAAACCCGTTTTTTAGAATATTTCAAATTATAAGTGTAGAGGGATGTGTTAATTACTAAATTAAACCCAATAGTAGTCTATTAAAGCATTTTATTCTTTTTTTTTTACATGAAAAAAATTTTGATTGATTATGCTAGGCATAAACTAATAATCCAGTTACGCATATTTATTTATCTTATGTATTATATTATTATATTATTACTTTACGTAATATAAACTATAGCAAACAGTTTTGGATCAATATTTTTCAAAAAAGAAATATCATATGTTGATAATAATATTATAAATGTGTAAAGATATTTCATTGAATTTTTTTGGATTGAAATATTTGTTTAATATTCGTTAGATAGATCGCATTTGTAATAATTTTAAATTTTGAACGAACTCTGCGATACACAGGACTTTTGTGAATTGTATGTATTGGTGTGAAAGGCATTCTACGCTACGCGTCTTCGATTAAGTCAGTCCGGAAAACGCAACCGAATCACACACACGGCTTGACGAACTGTTTATTATATTTCATAATACAGCAATTTATATCTATAAAAATTATTTTCCGCAACTACATTCTGTTTATTTTATTAAACCATAAAGTCAATCGAGTGAAATAAACTCGCAAAATATTACAATATTTGTGCTTGAATAGTCGTGTTACTGATAATATAACCATAAACGATCCTATATGCATAGAATATGCATAGAATTCGTAGAATAACGTAGAAGATTCTTTCATAAATGTAATGTTTACGATAATAATTTATTAAATGATAATCACAAAAACATGATTATATCTTCAAAATGATTTAGAATAATAAAAATACAAATAAAAAAATTACAATAAGTGGATAAAGTGAAAAGTCTTCTAATAACTTTTACGAAAATTAAAAAGAAAATGGCATTCATTCTAAAATACAGAAATTCATAATAATACACAAAGAAATAATTTAAAACTGATGACTCAGTTGTCCTAACATTGGACGGCTAGAAATCTTATACGCAGGAATTGTTATATACGCGTGTTTCCCAGCAGTCGGAGCCTCGTATTTCGGAAGGCATTTGAATTTTAAATAATTTAATTAAAAAAGCAACTAGTACACGCTACATTGCAATTCTGGAAAGTCATAGCTCGAGATGGAGAATAGCGACGTTGCTTATACGGGCTGGTAGTGCGGTCGGATGGCTGCGGGTTCTCCGCGTTGCGTTAGTTGCGTCGTTGTTTGCAGCATTAATCATGGAATCACCCTTGCCCTCGATCCATGAGTGTGGGCGGTGAAGGAGATTGCGTCGCCGTAGCTTATAACCAAAATACCCTCTGGACCTTAATCAAAGGCAAATCCTACGACGACTTAAAGGGCCCGAGTACCTTCTAGGTTCCTTTAAATTCTAACTTTGATCGACAAAGAGATTTTGTCTAAGTTAATGGTGTTTTGGCAACGCTGTCAAAAATTCTTCCATGCATTTCAAATAAATTTAATGCATAGGTAAAGTTTAGAGATTCTGAGATTTGGATGCTGATTATTGCACCCGTTTGATTAATTATTTGTTAATCACGAAAGCGATCTCTTGCCAGTTTCTTTTCATGAGAGAACATTAATTTCCCGTTGAACGGGCCGTCGGCTCGCCTCGCGCCATTTGCTAGGCAAAGTAAGCGGAGAATTAATCGAGACTTAATTACGAGAGCGGGTAGAGAGGAGTACTTGTTGCAGGGTGTGCCACTGGTCCTCGTCGGAGGGCGCTCTAAGGACGTAATAAGATTCTCTTTAATGGCATTACACGCCTCATTGGGACTTTCCAAGTCCAAAGTTCGAGAGACTTTGTACCCTGTTTGACTTAACTAGAAGTTACTATCTTACACGGCCGACCACCTTGTCATCTACCCGTACTCTCTTCTTTGCTAGTCTGTGGAATCGAATGAGACTGATAAGCTCCTTCCGTCATAGCTACTCCCTCCTTTGTTCCAGCAACTCGTGTTTATTGGGAATTATCGAAGGTCTTTTGTAAAGATCAAAACGACATCGTACAACATATTGGGAATTGTTCGAAAAGCAGTACCGTTAAATGCTATTATAAGTAATAATGGCTTTAGCAAACGTCCATGGGTTTGATGTTTTGCTTACCATCTCGTTACGTTTGTGATCTTGTTAGAAGGTCGTCGTCTATTCAATTAGTCTACTTTCTTATAATTTCTCATCATACTTTCGATTGGCTATGCATGTTCCTTGTCGTGAAGCTCTCGTTTCCGAAGTTCTCATCGTCAGAGATATAGGTAAAAAACAGTAACATGCGTTTAATAGCTTAATTTATAAGTCTCGTAGGATAGAGTCCGAAGAAGACGAATGAAAAGGACAAGGAAAATGGGAGCCACATGCAGTTTCCGTACGAGCACTCACACTGAAAAATGCATATACATGTATAACTGTAGACATGTTGTATGCGCTTTTTACCGAGCAATATCCTCGTGGGTGGTCCATGAACGTATGCTTCTGAACGTTATTTTTAACAGATAAAAAGAGTCGGTATATCGTTGCATCAACTGAGAACCACTGTCTCTGATCATACGAGTTCTGAAAGAACAAAGCGATGTGTGCCGAATAGTTCAGTGTCCTCAATACCGGACTTTGACAGAGTTTTTATTAAAAGTCCACTTTTTCAGTTGTCTTCTTTCGGCGATGCGTCAGTTATCGTATCTTCAGGATACCCAATGTTATGCGGAATCGGAGATTGTAAAATGGATTTATCGATTGGAACAAATTTTGTAGCTTAACAAGAAACGTAAAAAGTTGCACGAATTTCCACATGAGCAGACAATGAATGAACCGGAAATTTAGAAACTGTGGTCAACGAGAAAAAGAGTACGAGTAGGGCAAACCAGCGATTTACGCGACGGTCGCGTAAATCGGAAGGATGGCAGTGTGGATACAACGAGAGGCTGCGACGTGCACTGAATCACTCATCGTACTCTCCATTCGTATCGTATCCATCTTCGTCCCTCGCTCTGTTGTCGGTACGAGTGTTCTCCAGAGGCGTCCTATTAACTCACCATAGCCTGCTACTGCCAAGGTTACATTATTCACTACACCATGACTGGTACGAGAAAAGCAACTTATTACAACGTCCAATTGTATTTGATTCCTGATTTGTAGAGTGATTCAGGGCGACCTGAAGAAAGCCATACGAGCACGAGGGACAAGTCGATGATGAAGTACCATGTCCCGTTCGATCGATCGTTGACTCTGGACATCGACTGACCGCGTCACAGACAATTTATTTGTCGATTCTATTTAAACATATATGGAACAAGTCTCTATTTTGGCTAAACTAATATGTTCAGATCTCGTACATACAATTTCAGGATTCACGGCCTGTAAATGCAGTGTACGTACTTCATTTACTGTTTCTGATTGTAAGTTAAAACAATTCTATAATTTAAAATGTCCTTAGCCATTTTCATCCTTATGCTTGATTTCCCGGTTTCCTACTAAATTTTTGTATGTGTACTTCCTTCTCTCATACATCTTTGCACTCGCTTTTTTCTCTCCCTTTTTCGACAGGGACGAGTCGCATTCCCCTCCCCCTCCGTGGAGGACGACCAGCCATTTCCTGAAATCCGGCAATTCTTTCGGGCGTCTTCGGAGATGATATTTCCTCGGATCAATCCATATGGTCGCCATGGTAACCGGTCAGCCCGTCTTGTCCACCGTCGCGTCTCAAGTCTGCCACGGTTCGCCGTTCGCCGTGAACGACGAATAACTTTGCACTTTGAATAGATGCATGTGGTAACTTTATTGTTTTGAAAATATCATTTTTGTTTCAGAAACGCTCCACGATGTATATAATATCTTTTTAATGTCACTTTCAAAATATCTGATATTAAAATTTTCATTAGAATGAAATCAGATATCCAGACCAAATTATGCATTATGCAGTTGCACCATTGACCAGGTTTCGTTTAAGTGGTTTCAATATTCAATTAAGGACAATATACTAAAGAATCTTGCAGAAAGGAAATAGATAAACGCGGAATAAGAAAGGATGACCATTTCGCAGTGCCTCGCATCCACCCCCACATCAGGAAAAAGCCGGCACGAGCATTCTACATGCAAATTTATAGAGATCCTTCGGACACAGCCGCCTCCGGGGAACGAATCCTCCCGGGAGGTACAGCCGCCAGGACTAAGAGCGCTTCCTTGTACTGTCACTCCGCTCCTCTCGAATCAATCGCATAAATCTCGAAGCATCGATCCACCATCGAAAAAGCTGTCTTACATATCTCCCATTCTCTCTAATGTCTCTATCAGGGATGTTTATAATATTTTACGTTCATTCAGAGTGGCCATTTCTCACTTATAACGTGCGTCCGGAAAGAGCATCATTCATATCAAGCAAAAAGAGAATCGGTTGGTGGCTTTTGTTGAACATTAGCGCGACGAAAAATATGCTTTTGAGGAATTATAATATCCAGATCAAGGTCAACAGTTTCTTTGTACTACCTTTCAGAATAACATGATGTTTTATCTTTTAAGCAAATCATATATGATTTAAGAGTAAAGCATCCGAATACAGAATATAGTCACTACGAAAATATTTTCTGAAAATGGAGGAACATATTAATGTCTTTATTTATCAAGAGGAATGTATTGTCATTTCGAAGTTTGGAAAAACTCATAGGAATTTCCTTCTATTGAAGACCTTTTCGAGAATAGATCACAGCCGTAGATATTATGCTACCCAATTTAGAAACGGTGAAGAATTTTTTGAAATTCAGTGATGACTTGGCGAATATCATTCAGTATATTCCATGGACCTGAATAGATAAAAACACGCTTAATACATCGATCATTTTTATTTGTGTCTGACGACTAGGTAATACCTCTTTTATTTAATTATCTTTGTCCAATACTCACTTTTTATAAAATATACTATTACGTAATTTATTGAACATTGAACACTTAGATGGAAAAAGAATTCGAAAAACGCAATAGGTATATTGTTTTTATTAGTTGATTTGACAGTCAGGATAGAAAGCAACAATTACAGCTCGAGTCATGAATAATAGAACTAGTATTTATGCGTCAAGTTAAAAACCTAATCGATTTGAATACTCGACGGTATGTGCTCTGTTCTTTTTAAATTTTTTCCCACGTCGCCCTGAAGAATCTGGATCAAAATACAATCAATTAACTTAATGCACACTCGCAATTCGGCTTTTTTCGTCCCACCTTTCCTCTTTTTCCTCAGATTCGTCCGAGTAATTCTTACAGTGGTATGCAACAGTGTATAAAGTGGCGACATTCGAGTGGCCGCCGATTGCGTTACAGGTAAGATAGAGCAGTGGATCATCATTAACCCGGATGACGCAAAACCGGAGACGTCTGATTGACAGGGCGTGCAGAGTCTTCCCGTTTTTCCTAAACCCGTCGTAAGTTCCCAGTACCGATGAAGCCTTTTGCGAACGATCGGTTGTCCCGGAGGCGACGCCGAGACGCGAGGCAACGAAAGCGAAAAAGACGACAAAACGACGAAGGTATCGCCAGAGCGAGAAGATAGATAGGAACGGTACATGGATGGAGAGGGAACAGAAGAAGAAGCTGGCATCAGATCCGACTCGGGACAAATGGACAGTCGCGAGGCGCCAAGCTATGCCAGCCATTCGGCTCTTATTTTATGTTCGCTCCACACGTGTGAGACCGGGGCATGCGTGTGGGCATGTGTGGAGTTCTTTGCTCGAATCTGCAGAAACGTGCATCGCACTTTTGTCCGACTCCTGTGGCTAACCGGTGCGAATTCTGAGACGTTAGCCGGCCACAGTTCATTACAAGTGCTTATAACACTGTATTTAATTAAATGCTTATTATTTAATTATAAAATAGCTTAATTTGTTTTGTTGTACCTCGTTATTTGCATGTCATTTTGAAAATTTGTTATTCTCTGTGAGAGAGTAGGGTCCGAAATCTAAAGTGGGCATGTTAGCACGACATAAATGAGATAGCGACCCAAGAGGTAATCGAAACGATTAGTAGTGCGCAATACATTCGGTGGTCAGTGCTGTGGGTCGATAAGACATTCCGGTCATCCCTTTTCCCTCGTAAGTAGTTTGTTTCAATTGTTCACGGAACCACTTCCGAATAAACAACTACAGAATTACATACTAAAATTTCAAGTGAAGAGAAGTTACCTATACTCATCTCTTTATTAGTTGTATTGATGTGTATTAATAATTCAAGTACAATCAAGCGCAAAAGCTGAATGAGCAAGTCTAATTTACCATGGGAATCCTACGAGTGGACTGGCTGTTTATAACGAAAAAAAAGGTCTCATCTGTCACCTGGTGGTAAAACGGTATATCGGAGTGAAATGAATGACAGCAACCCAGAGATCGCCGGACCTCACAACCGACACTAGAGTTCGGGGCTGCCTATCAACCGTATATCGAATAAGCGTTACGAAACATCAAGTACCAATTTGTAGGTTTGAGCACTTCATGCTGTCAATATTAAACTATTGATTTGATAGGATATACTAAACAGAAATTTCGGCGAGTCAGTTCGTGTAATAAATAATTTACTGCATAATCAATAGCAATCAGCAAGATAAATAAGTGTTTGTAATCTGCAATGACAATGGTACGAGATTTTTATTATATCAAACAAGGACAGAATTTGCACAGTGCGCCACGTGCGCGAGTGAAAGCGGGTTATCTTTTTGTCCACTCGAAACAGGTGGTTACTAGGAAGAGCACTATCGCCTAGGGACCTCCGACATGGGACCACTTGAAGAGTCGCGTGGCCAACTCAATTACTTTCAAGGGCCTCTGAGCGCGCCGCTCTCCACTAATGCCCCGCAGTGTTACGCTCCGCATCGTGTGTACGTCCTCGCTTATAGGGCTCCGATGGAAACGTGTCGCTCCATGGTTTACGTGTATCCGAGCGAGAATTAGTGGCGAGTATAATGACGACTGTCAGCTGGAGAGTCCACTTTTATAGATATCCAATTGTAGTACTGTCAATCCTATAGATTTCCATTTAAATGAATACAGTATTTAAATATTTGCATCCTAATGTGATCTAAATGATGACAATGATCTTTTTTTTGGCATTCGAATATTCGAGAGGGATCTTACTGAGAGTTCTGTATCTTTGAAGTTCTCATCGGAAATACAATGTCATTTGGTGAAGGTGCAACATGTTAGGGTACCATGTGGTTGATGGTAGACTTATTTTGAAACGTAGCTTCCTGAATCATATGCTGATGTCTATGTCAGCATAGATATCTATGCTGTCTCTTAATGATAATGTTTGCTCTTGGATGGTTGATTTATTAATTACACTTTATTTTATTCTGAACATCATCCAGTTGAGATCCGTGGTGCTCTTTTAGACAAAATCTAAAATTGCATCACTTGAATTATATGCTATCAGTTGCAAATAGCATAGTTTTTCTATTTCTGATGAGGAACACAAAAATTTGATCTATTCGAATTTGGTATTCCTCTAGTTGCATAGTTCACATAAAACATACCTCCCATCAAAATTCACATACATTAGCAAAATCGTCGTTTTAAAAGAATGTTGAAATAATATTCCGAATATAGTCTCCCTTAAAATCTTAAATAATATACAACTGAGATAAGAACAGTAAAATAAGAAAGGAAATATCAATTTATATTAATTTCATAACCTTAAATTTCATCTCTGATATTTGATCTGATTGAAACTTTTCCTTAATTTTACTATTCTTGTAAAGTCTCTCCATTACTTGAATTCCCATTTCCTCTCGATAAACACCGCACCTAGCCGCAAAGGCGTTCTCTGCCAACATATTTTGGTACTTCGGTAAGAACACTATCAAAAGACATCAAGCGGTCCAGATGACTCGCGTATCCAACACAGTATCCGCGTTCTAAAGAGAAGCTGGTAGGACCGTCCTGAAGAGCACCCAAGAGTCCCATGAAGCCCGCGAAATCTTAGCGATGCTCGAGACTTTGGCTCGATTCCCTTACGGTTATTTCACCTGCTGAGAATTACCCTCGATACGGTATCCTTATTTTCGAAGAATATCTTAACAACCGTCGTTTCATATACAATACGCGCACCAACACGAGCGTAAAGCGGGTTCGTATAAAAGCTGGCGATTCTTCGGCTGGAGAACATGTTACTAAAGGGGTAGGAGGATGAGAAGAGCTCTTTTCCTTGTCTTTTCTTATCTCTTTTCTCTTTCCACTTTCCCTGCTTTCGTGACTTCTTCTTCCATCCCTCTCGAGGAGCATGGAAGCCAATAGGGAGAACCGATCGGCTTAATGCATATTGATGCGCGCTGAGCTAAGTGAGTGAAAAATCGCCATCGATCTACCCCCGGAAAGCGGCATTCTCTCACACTCCTTCCGATGTCTGGTGCTTTCCATTTCTGCGTTCCACCCGGAACTCTTTTCTTCTCGTCAACCCGCAACGAACCTCATTTTCCCTTTTTCTCCTTTCTTTGACATCGAAGAATCACTGGTATTGTTGCCAAGATGGCTCTTGTTTGGTGGCGAAAGTAAAAATCGAATTCGAGTCTCTATCAAATTGGACTTATTTACTTGTAGCGTTGTACTCTGGAGTTTCCCTTTTTTCTTATTCCATATGTTATATTCCTTCATGAGCATTGGTTGAGTTTTTAGCTTATTGATATCCGGTAAGTTTCCGGATTAATATCCTCGTCACATTTTCACTCAATTTTGTCCTTAGAAAGACTCATTTCTAAAAATCACCAGCAGGTCAGGGTACTTAGTCAAATCACTTACTGGCTCGAAGAAGAGACTCCTCCCAGTCTCTGATCATTTATTCAGTGAAATTACCCGCAACGTCAATGACTCGGTACATTCCAACACAGCAATCTTGGAATCCAGTGGTGAGTTCTCCACATTAAGGAGTACAGAAATGGCGGCGCTTTGCCCTGTTAGAAGCCCGAGGCGTGAACGGGGATTCGCTGCACATTTCCTCGGCTCCCTTATAGCATATATGTATACGTATGTTTGCGAAAGCGACAAGGCTCGTGGCAGTATCGGCGACTATACTACAGGGGACCTAGTCCATAGAACAGATGCTAAGCGTCACGGCTCGCCGATGGCTAGAAGGGTGAATCCAGATTGAGACACGGTGGATGACTCCAAATGGCGTTCGGTCCTTGACTCCCGGCGCGTTTCCCGCGAAATCGATCCAGTTTTATATCGTTCCTGTGCTCTCTTGGCCGGGCTCTAATTTGTAATATATGTTATTAAGCAATTAATGGAAGGTTAAGTGACATATAATCCTATTATGTGTGGCGTGATTTCTCACAATCCCTGAAGGAGTCTATAAAATTGATGTTTGGTTTCAATCATCCCATGATTATAAATTTCTTGTAAAATTATAAATGTGATTGAAATTTTATTTATCAGAGAATCCAGCAATATTGTTAACAAACTATGCTTTTCTCTAAGTAATATACTGAGTTTTTAAATTTCTAGTCTAAAATAAAAATATTTTCGCCTTTATTTGGACCTCGTAGACGTCCGAATGAAGATCAGAAAGAATCGGAAAAAAATGATAATATTTCATACCAGGACTAATTATCTGGTTTGACAGAAAGATTTTGAAATTGGATTTATATGTTTTAATTAATAAGAACAAACAACATTATTTCTTCATCAATATTATATTTCTGTATTTCTGACACGAAATTAAAATAAGAATAACAAAATATTAAAAATGTACATATCTGAGTTAAATGTACACAGACCATGAAGTCGATTAATAATTCACATGGCACAAGTGATCCCTTTGTTGATTCAATATCTCAATTGACAAAACCAAAAATAATTAGCCTCGCAAATATGTACTTATTTATCCGCTCATTTTTCGCTTCGGCGATTGGTTCAGATCCGCATTTGTACGCATATGCAATAGCGGGGACGCAGACGAGTCAGCACACGCACAAGGATTCGTTTCGGAGGTTTGCTATATATATTGTGGCGTTGTATAGCGCTAGCTCGACCATTTATTTTGGGGGGTACGTCGAACACGGAGGGTGTGACACCCCAACGACTGGGCCCCATATGCTCACTACGAGCAAGGTCCATACAGTGGCTGAGTATGTTTTGATTTCCCTAATAGACGCATCAGGATGTAGCGCCGGGGAAGGCGGTCGATAATGACAAAGCTAGTTATTTTTCTAAAGACGATTGACATCAGTATTTATATAATGTGAAGTAATTCACACGTATTGTTATCACACTATAGTCATAACCTACTGTCAATTAAAGACGCACAGTTTCCTTTCTTTGAAACAAAAATGTGTAAATGTCATCTGATTGCGGAGTGTAAAAATCACATTATCCATGGTTATTATGTTAAATTTTTATAAAAGTGTTAAAACTGTAACATTTAATTCTTTGTTACGGCGATCATTCATGCTTCAAGATATTTTATATGATTGTTATGCCCCCCCCCCCCTCAATAAACGATATGTCGTTTTTTAAAGAATGAGTTTTCACTTTTTTAAATTCAGAGCACAAATATTATTCGTGTGAATCATTAAGATCATGTCTTCTGAAAATTAACATAATATATTGATACTATTTTGATTTAATTGAAAATTTAAAGTTGTGCGGCATTGAAATCACCTTTTGATGTCCGGACAAGAATTATGACCTACAAATAATAATTTGTACTAATTGTACTGAATCATAATTTTTTAGACTGTATGCGTTATATAATATTTAAATACAGTAGAGTCCCGGTATATTTGCGTCTCGCTATATTTACCACCCAGCATATTTGCCCAGTTCCGTATCGTTATATTTGTCTGTCGCCGCTCTCTTTCCCCCCACCTTGTGCGCTGGGGCCTTAGTGACGTCACGAATGTAGCGCGACTGAGGAGAGTGGGAGCAGCGTCGGTCCCCTTCTTTTGATGATTATAACGGGTCGGGAGGTTGAAGGCGAGGAACCGGGATTCTACTGTAATTGTCAGTATACGCGTTTGTAAGGAATTCTAATAGTTTATTAAAGTACAGAAAAGTACATTTTCTTATAGGATATCATGTTCAATACAAACAAATAAAATTACTGATAACTTTTGTTGTAAATACATTTATAAAATTCTAACCGCTCATTTTTATCTTCATACAGAAATATATAGAATTTTATTAAAATCTGTTTGTCTATCATATTATCGAGAGAACTCCCTTTAAGTCAGCTTTGTCAAATATAGACCATAAATCATTTATTAGACATTTCAAATTTCAGTCTACAACTTCGTATGCTATACTTGAATATCTTAATAAAAACCTAACTTGTTTATTTATTCTAAGAAAACAAATAAACACAGCCTAAGCCATTTCATGGATCTCTTCAATAATTAGCTAAAAATGTGTTTTTGTACAATAATTTTAAAACGACTACAACATGTCATTAAGTTAAGTAGTGCAGTGTCATGTACGATACACATCATGTCAAATATTTGTCACGCCGCGAAATGTAAACGCCTAGTCATGTCCATATTTTTCTTGATTAATAAAATATATGTCCTCTCAATTCCTATTTAATTAAGTGAATACTCGTTTAGACTTCATTTTGCAGTTTATTATAATTAGTCACCTTTTAATGGTATGTTTACTGATAAGTATGAATAATGTAATAGAAATTTAAAAAACTCGTAGCTTCTTAAAAAGCATAAAATACATATATATCATGTTTTTATTTGGATTCATAAAAAATGTTGGCCAAAGCCTTACTGCCTTCAATAGGGTACAAATATTTTATTCAAACACTGTTCGTGAAATGCACTTCGAGCACAGTAAATATTCACCCGATTGTCACGTAAATTGCGAGAGACCTTACGATAGTTTTATTTATCTCGAATTGAGCCAAAAGGACGGAGTGCTGGCGGGACAACGCGCACATTTGCCGCGTGTCCCGTAGATTTGCATGCATCAACGCCACAAGAGCGACTGATTGTCAATCCATACGTCATTGTGACGTCACTCAAAACGGACCCCCGCCTCCTGTTCTGGACCCGTCGGTCGCCGCAAATCGCAATCAATTAAGGTAACGATTGATTGTTACCCGTTTGGCCCGAACTTGGAGAGAATATCGAACCACGAAATCATCAACGAGAGGAAAACCGACAGCTGCGTGGCGACCGACACAAGAAAAATCAATGGAATCTAAAATACAATTCACATTTTATCGCTATCAAAAACCGTGCTGGGATTGAGTTCACTCATTTCCATGCGAAAGGTTTGTGCGTGCTGCGAATCGACCCATTACCATATGCAATCAAATTTAGCATCGTTTCTCGCTCAACTGATGATTTCACGGGTTTCAAAGAGCTTTTAAAATATGCTGAAAATATTTAATGTTGGATTTAAGTAACAATGAATGAGTTTCGAAACAGTTGCATACATTTTGAATGCGATTGATGTAATATAAACTATCGGACAGAATGAGGCTCCCGATTTGAATTGATGTAAAAATCTGTAAATATTGTCAAACAATTTTCCATCTTGTCAAACTTTTTATATTTTGTTTGTACTGAATGTTGGTTATAAACATAAATAAAAGATCGGAAATATTCTTGACTTTCGAAATGACCAGAAATTGTTTCGGCCCCCCTGTCACAAATATTTTGAATTTCAAACACTTCTGACATACTCAACGAATCTACACAGAAAAAAATAAGCCTTAAAATTGTTACATCTTAAATTCATCATTAAGTGACGCTTAATTTCAGCCAAAAATTTGGTTAATCTTCTTAAATTCAGTCAATATTTAGGCTTAAAGTCTTACTTTTAGACAACAAAACTGACTTTCAGCCGATAGATTGGTTTGAAATAAGATTCGCCTAACTTAGATGCCATAAGCTCGATAAATCTTATTTTAAGCCAAAATATCGTTTAAAAGTCAGTTTTGCTCACTGAAAGTAAGACTTTAAGCCAAAACACTAACTGAATTTAAGAAAATTAACGCAATTTCGGGCTTAAATTAAGCCTCTCCTGATGATGAATTTAAGATAATTTTTTTCAGTGTAGTAGACCAAACTCTAATTAAAAAACAAGACTTTATCATTTGCAAAGTATAAAGTTAGTAAAGTAAAGCTGATCAAAACGAAATTTTCCGAAAGTTTGGCCGGAGTCGAATTTCACTCATTGTTTGATTTTTTTCGCCACTACTTGTTTTGTCTCAAAGGGCCGGGGGATTATTTTTGTAGTTATGGAACACCATTGATCTCTCGTGTGATTCTCTACTCACAGGGGAAAAGTGTCACACTCGAGTTGACCACGGCCATGTCATTTTAATAATGCATGTTAATTACTTTCTGAGTGACCAGTGGAAAGCGTGACGTTCTCCTACGCTCGAATGATTATGTCGATCACTGATCGATATCTCGAAGATTCATGATACGCTGAACAAATGCGGGCTTTAATTGTTATCTTTTGATAACATCGTAATGTAAACTTACCTTCGCGTAAAAATAAAAAGTAATTTATCTACCTTTACCGACAGTCGAAGGTTGAAAAAAGTGCCTCGAGAAGTCCTTTTTAATATATAAAATAATTTTTTGTTTAAGTTGATTAAAATTTTTAGTGTCTATTCTGTCATTTATTTCACTTTTTTAATACAGGTTATGTTGTAGTTTTTTAATTTTCATTTATTGGTAAAGTAATAAAAAATCATTTCATGAATATTCATACTATATTTAGATAGTCTAGTTCAGTATGATCAAAATTCGTATTAAACAATTACACAATGATTTGTTTCAAGGGAAAAGTATTTAAAGAATACAATTGCATAATTAATTTTCCAGTTCAGTAATTTTAAATATCTGATACATAAGTCTTATATAGAAATTAAAAAAACAAAGTTTTCAAAAATACCCGTGAATTTTCGATCCAAATTTCCCTTGAACGAAAGATTTTCCCTTATTATTATACGTTCGAAACAAATCGAATTTCTCTGAAAAAGTAAATGTAATCAATTTTATTTTGTTTTATCATCTATTTTTAAAAAATTGTCAAAAATGCCTCGTGAATTATATGAAAAAGAGTTTTTCATAATAAATATCTAAGTATTACGATACACAACTATAAAAATAGTTCTCCTATTACTACATTTTATTGAACTACTTGACAACATCTTAATTTTGTCAGATAGATTTTTTCAACATACTTGAATGTATCCAAATTTGTATACAATTTACAAAAATTAGATTTATGTATAGTTAATATCATGAATTACACGGTTCTGAAAATTTGTCACCTGATCTAAAAAAAATGACGAATAGATAAAATTCTTTAAGTATGATTGATCATTCGAGACCATGACGTTAACATTTTCATAGCCTACATTGAATCTCGTTCGTAGAATTATGAAATTCTTGACCATTTTCTAATTATTATATCACATTTATTTTATAAGAGACTTTTACCCATAAGTTTTTAAATCTTTTTAATATCGAGCAGATTTTTATTATCATTTTTCTTGAAACAGATCGTCATACAGGGCGATTTGCATACTTCAATGCACAGAGTATTCATACCAGCACACCTTGAACGAGTGAGATGAATGCTACCAATTGGCATTCAGTACCTCAAGGCCATTTCGTTCGTATTTTTGGTCGGTTTTTGTTTAGAGGGTGGCATAGCACGTTGTACTTTCAATACGGCTGAGCGAGCATGTCACAATCGGCGACGACCGCCTCAATCAAAGTGGCATTGATACCCCCCGCCCATTCCGTGCTTTCTATTGTGGCTTTCAGTTTTCTCTTTCCCTCTATCTTTCATACACGGATACCAAAAATTTATTAGCCAACCGATTTGTCGAGCCACACATAAAGTACGCTTATTACGCTTATTACGGGAAGGAGATATGCCAATCGACAGTGACTTATACAATGACGCGACATGCACAAGTTTCATTTATAAGAGGGCAAAAATCTGACGAGGAGGAACAAAAAAAAAGGAAGAAAAATGGAGAAAGAAACAGCCTCCGCAAAATTAAGCCACATGGGCGTTTCGCGCGACACGCGACCGAACCGACCCATTACCCGGTGCATTTACGAGGCTGCGTGTGTCGTTCGTTCCCGGAACGACCATTTTCGAGATTAATTTTTCCATATTGGCAAACCGATTATACGTTGTCATGTTACCATCGACAAAAAGCTCGTTTTTCTCCTGGTGTGCGTTGTTTGCGAATTCGGCTAATTTTGTCTGGCAATGTGCGGAAGGGAACAAATTTGCTTAATGAAATCATGTAGTATAGTTTTTTAATAATTTACTACAATTTATTTTTCAATGCATATATCGTTATTTTGGACCTCCTGCCTACAATCATTTTACAGTTCATTTTTGGGTGATTAAAAGCATTATATTCTAAAGGAATGGACGAAATTTGGTGGTAAATTTAGTGTTACTTTTAGAGGGTAAATTTCTAAAAATGAAATAAATGAAATACGCTGTCTTAAATCTAAATTTCCATTGGTAATTAAGGAAACATATAGACGTTACATGATTAATTTTATTCCGTGATATTCTTATTTAGTACCTAACCATTTTTGTTTTAAACTGTAAATTTAAGTTCTTAAAAAAAAAGGGTGCACGTCACCCGACATTTAAAAACCAGACAGTTCAATAACAGACTTTTAAAAAACAGACGGTTTAAAAAAACACCAAAAAAATACGTCGAAAAACCGACAAATAAAAAAGCCGACAGGTCAAAATATCGATATTCTTAAAGCCGACAAGCAAACAGCCTACACACAAACAACCGATACATCTAAAAGCCGACGGTAGAAAAACCGAATTGTCGGAATACCGACAGTCACATAACTGACACTTCGAAGAACTGACTGCCAAAAAGCCTACACATAAAAAAATAGACACATTGACAAGCGGGTAGTCAATTTTTTAAGTGTCAGTTTTTTTACTGTCGACTTTTTGAATATCGGTTTCTTGATTGTGTCGGTTTTTGAACTATTGGTACTATGAAATTCGGTTTTTGGACTATTGGTATTATGACATTCGGGTTTTGTACTATTGGTATTATGACATTCGGTTTTTACTATCGGCTTTTTGACGTTTCGGCAGTTTGTCTGTCGGTTTTTAGAATGTCGGATTTTTCACTGTCGGTTTTTTGACTATCATATTTTTCACTGTTTATTTTTCGACCTGTCGGCTTTTTGATTTGTCGGTTTTTCGACCTGCACCCTAAAAATGCATAAATATTTTGAAGTGTCTGGCTTTAGAATGTCTGTTTTTTAAATGTCTGGTTTTTGAATATCGGGTTTTTGAAGTGCCTGTTTTGTGCTTTAAAATTTTTAAACAATTTCATTATTAGATATGCAAATGAAAAATTGTTGAATTTTTGGTAAAAATTCTACGAAAAAAAGTGAAAAACAAATGTTTTCCCACTTAAAAACAATGTTAAATTTCTAACCGCTTGGGGATCTTAAATATGGTGTAGAAAAATTTAACAAACAATTCAGTAAACTTCATATTTTTTTGCAACACATTCCGCATAAAGCCATTTTCGAATATAAAATTTCATTTCCATACGTTCCATCTTAGGGTATATTATGTACATGATTTATGTTTTAATGCATTGAACTCTCTGCGACGAAAATATTTAAAATAACAACTATATTTTAAGCATTTTGAAATAGCTTTATTTCACTTATTGAATATATTCGTAAACATTAAATAATAAACATTTACAAATCATTTGGAAGCAATAAAATACCATTTCTTCTTGACTGTTGTAAAAAACCATTCAAGAATATTTTATATTACAAATTAGTTGTTATATTCTTCCCGTTTCTACTTATTTAGACTTTGCCACTTTGCCATATTTATTTCAGACTCGAAGTAGTAATATGAGAAATATGTTCTTCAAACACTAATACCTGTTTTTGTTTAAGTACGTGTGATGTATTCGTAGCTTTTGAAAGTAATTAGTAGAAAGTAGGAAGTTTAGTACGGTGGAGTAAAAAAGAATATGCGATTACCCAAAATAGCAAAAAAATTATCGACGAGTCTCCGAAATTATTATTAACGTTCATGGTTTACCATTTTAGTATAAATATTATTTAAATGTATTGCTTTATGACGAACCAAGAAGGAAACATGCAAGAAATATTTTGTTATTTTTTAAAGCAATTTACTTAAGTCAGAAACTTATTTTCATATGATTCAGAGTTATTTGCAAATTTATGAGAAAAATGTTCAATTCTCGTGATGGTGATTAACAAAAAGTTTTATATTACTTTATGATTTTAATTTTAAAAAAATATATTGACAAATAGTTGTACAAATTAGTTTAAAATGACTTTAGAAGTGAAACCGTAACAAAATAAAAAAATATTAGTTGCATATTTCCATCTAAGTATACTACAAGGAAATACATTCAGTTCATATTATTATTTAAAAAAATGCAATAACATATTTACGGTGCGAACCCGATTGTCATCGAAATATATTCTATTGATCAGTTGGAACTGACCATTGAGTGAAAACAACCTTCGTTTGTAATGAAATACCTTGAATAGAACAATGTACTATATAATTTAAAATTCCCTAGAATAACTCCCTAGCAACTCCCTAGAATAATTAAAAAATTTTAGGATACTGACGTTTTATTTTTAGTCTTCTAGTATCATATATTTTTTTAAATGTGTTCAGCTGAATATTACGTATAGTATCGAAAGTAATTGAGCACTATGAACATTTTTTTAAATGATGAACAATTTAATATCAAACAATAAAAATCCTGATATTTATTTTAAGAATATACAGTATCTTACTTGTAAACTAGTTGGATATTCCTGTTACACTATAAAATGCACGGTAACATGATATCAATGAGAATTTCGATTATCTCGTAACCGAATTTGACCAGATAGTCTATTGCAAGTGAAATAAAACGAGAGGAAACAAGGTTTACGCATAAGAACTTTTCCGTTTGAGAACCTCTGAGCGGAAGATGTCCTCCTGAAGACTATCTCGGCCCGGGTCCCGCGGGAAACCTCTTCCTTCCTACTGTTCCTATCTCGGGACACTCTATAGCCTATTCAGATACCAAGCTCACCCTACTGCTCGGCGTTAGCCAGGATACGAGGGCATCGGGGATCCTTCCACAGAGTAAGGGCCACCTTGTGCTATGCGAGAGACTCCTCCAAGGATGAATACGAATACTGTACCATCTACCTTGTCTAACCTATCCCTTCGAACGAACAAGACCCACCCATTTTCGAGACAACGTATTTGGCAAGCCTAAATATCTCCAGGCCCGTTACCCACCCGGTTATATCGGACACCAAAGTCCAGATGGGCAAATGTAACTCGTTTTTAACGAACTGATTTATATTGTAGTAATATCTATTGTTCTACATTACGATTTATACTATAAATAAATTCTAGAGCAGAATATGGTTAATCATTAATCAATAGAAAGTCTTTATCCTCACGAAGATGAACGTTGATACCATATATTGCTAATTTAACGAAATATTTTTATTAAAAGGCTATGAATATTTTAGTATTAAATTCACCGATTTCCAGTAAATAGTCCAGAATATCAAATACGTCAGTTGTCACCGTATAATAAAATGCAATATTTTGTATTCGTGTGATGTGATAATCTACACTCCAAATTTGTTGTGAAATTTCAATCCATTGGACTAAATGTTAGTCCGAGTTGACTAAAACTTCATTCATTTGGACTGAAATTTCAATCCATTGTACTAAGTTTCAGTCCAACAAATTTACAGTGAAAGCAAGAGGTAGAAATTTTGATTATGTTGCAGACTAATATTTTAGTAAACTATCAGTAAACTCTTAAAATAGTACACTCGACTCCTCTTGTCACAAACGAAATCCATTTGCGTCAAGTAAAATAAACTTTTTGATCATATAACAAGAAGATTTCCACTTGCGGAAAGAGGACGTTTCAAAAGTGTACCGTTAATTTGTTTTTCTGTGGATTATAAGAAAATATGGCTATAAGACTGTTTAAATTTAATTCCAATAAAGTAAAACTGGAATTAATTGAAACTGGAGTTAATTTTCAGTATATGGGAGATAATCATAGTCCTTAGGAGTACATAATCTACTCATACAATAGGGGGCGATATTAATGGTTGATCGTATACATAGGATTCAAAATAAAGGATTCAACAAATTTTGTTATTGTTCGCAAGAATCAGCAAATTGCTCCAATCGTTTTAGACTGCAATTATTAAAAGAGAAATTATCCTATTTAGCATAGCTGAATTAAAACATTCAAGTTACGTTTTAGATGACATGTCGGTACTGCTAGTATTTTGTTACCTAATTTTATATGTTTATTTAAGTATAATTTATGAATTTCGAGTTGCCTACAACAAGAAATGAAAACAAAAAATATTTCTCCAAAATCAATTTCTTAACAGTAAATTTCCTTACGAACATAGGGTCATTACTTATTATATATGTACAGACTATTATTAATTGCTAAATAAAATAATAATCGGTAAATATGAAATAGTCGTGATGTGCAAAAAAGAATTTAAATTATTCAGCAGATAAATTACATTTTAATCCAGTTGTTGAAAATTAAAATTTTTTGTATGTAAATTTGAAAAAGAAGATAAAAAGTACTTAATGTACCAAAACAAAAGTAACTTAATAATTATTTCGTTTTTATATCCACTTAAGAATATAATTAAAGTTTTATTACAACAATTTAATTTAAAAAATCTCCTATAAATGAAAAAAAAAATTAAATGTAGCTTATATACAAAAAAATCGTAATCAAATAAAGCAAATAATTATTTGTAATAATAGAGCAAAAACTGCACACGAGATAAGTCTGAATAACGTACATGTTACATTTGTAAACTCTGAATTAAAATACCAACAAAGTAAACACAATTATTTAAGAAGCTAATAACAAGATTAAATACACGCTTAATATTTGAATATCAACTCACCGATCAATGATCACTGGATCACTGGGCGTTTCATTCCTGTTTCCACAGCTCTTTTTGTCACAGCACCGACTGAAATGACAAAATCCAATTATTTATCGGGAGTGCAATTGTATATAAGAAAGATTCGACCGACGAGCAGGTTCGTATTTATGACCACAATGGTTTCCCCTATTGCCTGTATGCATACCTCGTTAAGCGCAATAGAGGGATTGGAAAGCGCGTCGGTCGAAGCGCTACTGTAGAATCGAGTCAAAAAGCTTGGAAGTTTTCGAGAGTGAAACTGAAAACTCCCTGGGCCCTTGGGACGAGACTAAGTCCCGTGAGTAGGCAGTGATTCAGTCGATTTCGAAATACGTCTACAACCCTCGTACTTCTCGTTAAGTTTATGCGATACTACCTTGGGGTGTACTTGAATTGTTTAGATACAAATTCAATACTATACTTTGCAAATCTAGTTTTTACGATCAACTTCTTTTGCGACTATGTAAGCTTCTCTATTTTCAAAACAACTCATATCATGTTAGAAAACAAATGTAACAAAAATGTGAAATATTATATCTCATTATTTTTTATGAAAAACTAAAAAATAAATTTCATTCAGATTTTAATTTTCTACAATTAAATCCATAATATGTAATGGCTTTACGTTTTTTTGACAAGTGAATTTAATTTGGACGTTTAACCAATATTTGGGTCCATCTTCGCAATTTGGGTGCGGTTCGAAAAACCGACAAATCAAAAAGTCGACAAGTGAAAAAACCGACTGTCATATGGACGACAGCTGAAGTTTTATGACAGCCGGCGTTTATATTGTCGGTTTTTTCACTTGTCGGCTTTTTGATTTTTCGGTTATTCGACCAGCACCCCGAAATTTGTATTATTGTATTAATTAATAACACATTATCCTCGCATAAGAATATATATTGAGAATGAGACGTACTGGTTGATATTCAACTTACCACTACACAACAATAGTATTACTATAATATAATTTTTTAATATTTTTTAAAGTTAACATAATAGACAAAATGTTTAAATAAAATTATTGTGACAGATCATTTTTTTTAAATTACTTGAAATTTGTATGGGGTTGTTGATTTCGAATCTGGTTCAACATTTGAAACTGAATTGCTTTAAAAAAATGCGTCACTCAAATTGTTTATAAATTTCGCAGCTTCTGAGTTTTTATTCAATATAAGAAATATTCATATTCTCACCTGCACATAACTTCATGAGTTAGCAGAACCCGGCACATTTCGGGATTCTTGTCCTGGCCTTCATACATTATTGCCTGAAACAGAGCAATATTTTTGATTAAATTTTGGCAAAACATAAATTTTGTTTATAAAAGAAAACAACTTTTAATAGAATTTGTATTTAATGGCAAGATTAAGATTTATATTTGAAGGAAAAAATATTGTGACTTTATTAGACTTCAATTCAAAATTATTTACTATTTTTGGCAATCAAATATTTGATTACAAACAAGAAATGAAAATAAAATATTTTTTTAGCAGAAATAAAAAGTATACAAAATGGATCCTAGTGTAAAGTGTAATTATTTTTGTCAGATTATAAACTAATTATTTGGGATATATTTTTTATTTACAAATTTAAATATTAATTTTAGTATGTAGTATTAAATTATTAATAAATGGACTTAATAGAAAATTGTTGCTTGACGCGTCCTCTATACAAAAATATAAAGTTTAAATTTTTAATAATAGATTCGTAACGAACCGGTTATTATTCTGAATACTGTTGGAACTAATTAGTTAAAAATTGAAACTCATTGAAAATGACAAAAGCCAATAGTAAACTGTCAATGATTTTTATTCTCACTTTCGAAATTAATACATCAATTAATAATTACACACTTATTTAAATGATTGCATTTGAATGTATACAAATACGTAGTTTGTAAGGAAGCATTGTTAATAAGGCTTGAACAACATTTTTTGTTAATTATTAGGGTTATTACATGAATTATTCAGACCGATAAGTACATTTTTTAAAATTTCTTGCAAAATTTTGTTTATTTCGATATTTCTATAACTAAAATAATGTCACTAATAGTATTATATATGTATAATCGCTTATGTTAGAATCTTATTGGGTACTGCAAATTTTAATTTCAACACGAAAAAAATAGTTTGAAAGCCCAGCCGAGGAGGGGTCTGCATTAGAAATTAAATTGCATTGACGCGACAAATATTTATAAATGATCAGACCCCAGCAATTTTGAAATTGCAATATTTTCAGAATGCCTGAGTAACAAACTAAATTTTAGATGCACTCTCTAAAAATCCTTAAATTGAAATTCACTTAAATTAATATTCATTTATAACATACATTGGATTATAGCCTATAGCCAATTTCGATATAGTCATACTTAAACCATAGTAGAAATTAAATGACATTAAAGCTTGTAATATATTATTAGTAGGTCGAACTAATGTAATTATAGATCACATCTATCGGTCAGAATAAAAATTACAATGTCGTTTTACGATAATTTTTATTGAAACGGCAAATATCATTCTAGCAACTTCTGAATTTGAACGGAATCTCACTCCCTTTCTTTGGGTATAAATTCCAAGATTTATTGACATATGAGTACTTATAAGTAGACGGAAAAAAGAAATAGTTGACTTTACTATTTAAATAGTAGAATTGACTACCTAATTTGTCGAGGTCACTGCTTTGATAGTCAAATTAACTAAAAACGATGACTGTGTCTTATCGTACTATCTTGTTAGTGGTTCCAATTATTTCTTTATTTCCATGTACAATACAGAAGAACAACTTTTTAATTCCGTATTATATAATAACTTATTTTTCATTGCTACGCTAGATCTTACAATATTAAGACCATTGGTGGATGGGTGTTGTTTCAGGAATGTGGAGGATAAATCTCTGTGCAACATTTATTCATCCGCAGCAAATGATTTTTTTTGTATCTAATAACTTAAATATATTTGTTTATATCCCTCAAGTACATGGTAATATACACTTTCTTGATTAAAAATAGTAACCCATACAACACAATCCGTCCAGGAATGTTCTGGAGAGCTCCTGAGGGCGTCCAAATGACACTTCTGGTCTTCTGGAGATCTTCAGGAGCTCCTGAGGACATCCTGGTACGAGTTTGTCTTTTATGGGAATAACATTGATAATTAAGCCATTATGTATTGTTTTCATTATTTAATTTTGATATATTTTATAGACACCTTTATTGTAAATGATATGTTATCATTTACTGCATTCGTCTCTAAACTCTTACTTCTGGAATGCAGATCATAACCGGAATTAGTAATACATATGTTTGGAAAATTCAGTTACCCGATAGAACAAATTATATATAATTGATGATATATAAAATATAAAATAGTTTCATGACAAGTAAACGAATGTGGTAAAATGCAAATACAAGAACGAACGGAGTGTGAGTTTTGAATAGCATTTGTCTTAAATAATAGCGTTAGGTGAAGCATTTGGAGTTCGTTGGGCGCCAAATACTCCGAAAGTGTGAATCTCATTGAGAAGCGATTTAACAAGGGTTTCACTTTGGTCGAAAGGTAATTTAGTGCCTGGAGGAACGGACAATGCCGGCAAGAGCTCAAAATCTGAACGCTTATACCGAGGGTCCCAACCCGCAAGAGCTGTACCCGCGTAAGCCGTGGGCGGCGAAAGCAAATCCGCTAAGCTTCCTTCAAAACCTCCTGATTGATTTTTATTTAATGACAACACGTTGTTCCTGAGTGTACATCTATTTATGACCGGGGATCTTGGCGTTGAGCTTAACTGCGGACTAATAAAGCCTGTCGAGGGGCCAGCGGATTCGCTTTGATCTTGAACGCGTTGTCGATGAAGCCTTTGCAATACTGATTACATTTTATATAATACGTTATGTCTAAACTATTCATGAACACGAGAAGATGATTGAATTGCAAGCTAAAGTGTTTTTTGATGCAACAACAATTACTATGACCGGAAAAACTTTTTCGATATTTAAACAAATTAATTTTTTTCTATAATTAATTTTTACTTTTGAAATTATGGTTATTAATTATTATATGAAACTACTTTTTTCTTTAATCTATTAAAGACGGGAATAACATTTGTGATATTTTCATTTCAGGAGTTGACAAAATTTGAAAGATACACACAATTTCGAAGTCGCTCCTCAGCTATCAAAACTTATAATATGGAGCAAAGTAGATATAAATTTTCAAAAAAATGTGAAAAATTTGCAATAAATGAAATGGAGTAAAAAATTTTTTATTAGAATACAAATATTTTATCTATCTTTGTCCATAGTTATAATAAAGTGACATAATGGTTCAAAAAAAATTGTTAAATTCTTTCAAATCTTTTTTTCAATTTGGAGCCATAGTGAAATCCCCATTGGTTGAAACTAATGTTTGACCTCAGAGTTAATTTTCCAACGCTGTCGTTGCTAAAGTCATTGTTTAAATAAACGCAATACTCTTCAGAGTTAATGGTTTAAGGAAGGAAACTAGACCTTATTTTTTGAAGTAAAATGTTATTAACCTTATCAATAATGATAAAACGCATGAAATTATAAATAACTCATGACTTATTAAACTTTAATTTTATGTAATTATAATAATGTCTAATAACAACGGCTAGTTATGTCATCTACATTTTTGTCATCTTATTACTGAACCATTATTATCGTAGATTTATTATATAAAAGTTCAATTTATAAACAACAAAACAATATATAATACAGGATAATACGAAAATGAATTCAACGAAATATATCCATTAAAGCGTGCCCTTTCCAAATAAAGATATTCATCGCGATTAGCATCGACAGTAAACTTCCAAATTCTGTCCAAGGTTCGAATAGGTAGATTACTGAGCACCTACGAGTCAATAAAAGGACCTTCTCTTCCGTGTGCCTAAGCTATTCGAGCTTCCTTAATGGTAAAAAGTCATGCAAACTTATTCGTTATGTTAGTAATTAACATAAGTGTTGGTCACATACAGCTTAACCTACGTTGAAGATAAAAATGTTGTTTCTTTAAAAGTATAAACGGCCAATTACCCAACGTAGATTATCTGCTTAATATTATTAATAGGTGTAATAGGTGTTAGCTCCTATCTGATTTCCTAGGATCATTTATCTTTTCCTCGAAAATTCCACGGTAGAGAAGCAGGTCATATGTTCATTTTGGAAATCCCTCGCTAAATGTATTTGATGTTAATTGTTGAAATAAATTATAAATACATCATTTATGCCTAATTAAATTAGGAGTTTTTAAAAAGTTATTTGCAACTATTTTTCAATTTTATCATCGGAATGTAATGAAGATATTAAAATTTAGATTTCTTACTTACTTGCTCATAATTATTTAATTCAAAATTACAGTCAATAATCGATAGCACGTGCGTGCAATGCTCAGAACTTTATGTATGTCCAAATCTATTTACACATCAATTACGGGTATGTATTTACTTTGAAATTGAAAAAAATTACTCGATGGCGGGAACTTTTCGATGTCACGTCAATAAGCGATGCAGTCAGCGATTGTTTATACGATATCAATAATGTATTATCTGAAGTCGTTTCTATGGTCACTTGACGAAAAATAATGGGATTTCACTTGCGAATATAACAATTTCTGACTGCATAAGTTCAGAGAAAACTCAAATTACTAACATGATATAATATTTGCTTAGGGACTTTTGCACCGACATTATTGCTTATTTGCTTCACTGGAGGTAATTGGTAGTCATTATCTTCACACCGTGTGGAACTAGTGCACGCGTTAGTATAGTCAGTAATAGTTTCAGTTTTTGATTTTATACTGAAAGTTTTAGAATATTCTAAATACTAGATATATTTATTAAACGATTATTACAAACAGAAAACGATGAACAATTTCAAATGATATAAGAATTAAAAACCTGTCTCTGAACATCCTAAGTCATAGTTCAAACACTCCAAAGAATTACGTTACATCAAGGTCTAGCTAGACTGAATATGATGAGCAGAGACTTTAAGGGTGAGCACCAGGAAACCTGAATGAATAACTCCAGAAAATGATTGGTATGATCAACAAACGTTTAAAAACAAACACGACTATAATTCCATAGGACTCCAAGGTTGAAGACCTTGGCATTATCTAACCAACACGATCGTCTGAAAGTTTGCCAATCATCTTGGGATCTTGGTGTGAAACAAGTGATATCACCAAAATGAGATGATCCTCAGCGGACCTTGGGTGGAATAACGACGGACCGTAGCAAGGACGTCATCGTCCTCTAACCTCTTCCGTTGACTAAACGATAGTTACGCGACAGGATAAAAGCTACCTGTAAGGGTGGAAGTAGCGACGTCAGACGATGTGTCCTCGGGGTGCAACCAGTCAACGCCGGTCCCGCGGGGGCCCTCCTTCGCATTCGCCAGGTCCCACTAGGAAGCGGGGACTTCGGTTACGACCCACCACCCAATTCCCACGGGAATTACTCGCTAAGGACTAATAGCGAGACGGCTCGAGACCGTTCCTTGAACGCGACTCGAGCTCGATCTTGAGGAACTCCAAGACCTGGCAAAAAATTAGCCAGATGTAATAATGATCCATCAGGAATGCGTTTTCTCTATGGATTCTCTTGATACACGTACGTAGCCGCGGTAAAACCCCCACCGCAGTCTCCGGCGAATGTCGCGAATCTTGGAAGAACTCCCGAGTTCCGATCGAATCCGGTTCGCGATCTTTTTTATCGCCGGGCGAGGACTGTGGCGTTTTTAGTTCGTTATGTTTGCTGAGCTCATAACTGGTTTCAATTATCGATATTCCTCGCTAAATCATCTCGCCCGATGAACGATATCGCGGACTTGGCCGATTTTGCATCGAACTTGCCGAAGGGGGACCCTTAAGTCACAGTTGGGGTTTGTGCATTAGTCGCGTAATTGCGCACTGCGTTGGTTATGAATGGAATAAAAATACAAAGCTATAAAACGAAATGGTTGTCACAAATGATTCGACGAAGTCGTCGAAAGAAGAAGAATAGATGGACTACTAAGGCAAAAAGACTGAATACAAGGTGCGTTCATAATGCATGATAAATATTTTCGTTTTATCGCAATACATTCCGACAAAAAGAAGAAAAGAGGACAAAAGAAAAGGGAGACGACGAGAATCGAGATCGGATTGAATAACGAAGAGCTTCGCGAGAAACAGAAAGAGAGTATTGGCAATAAAAGGGATCTATCGACTTTCGCGCGCACGAATTGAGGAAGGAAGCTGGAGCAACTGTTAGTGGGTGAAGTGTGTAGGCGGGCGAAGATAAATTCGAAGATAGTCATTCAAATCTGCCTGTAATGATTTCCATCCCAAATCGATTTCTAAGTCCCCTGGGAATCCTCGGGCATCGCCCGGGTCGGATCGCGTGATCCCCCGCCCGGGTACGCACACGTACACTAGGATATGCATACATTGTTCTATATCCCCTTAGTTTTATAAGGGAAAACTGCAGTCCACCGAGGGGAGGTCTCGTTCTCTCTTATCTCGTCGGGATTAACTTATCTCGGGCTTATTATTTCCTTAATCTATGGTTAAATACTCATATTTTAGTATTAGCTCGAGCAAAGCCTTGTTTCGATATGCGATTCGACGTGCCGTGCGCAACCCAGATTCCTCCAGTTGATAACCACTGCGACGCATTGTGTACGACATAGTTTTTGTTCTCCGAGAAGCGGGTGAACTTTTGTATAATTATCGATTTCTGATGATAAGATGCTTATGGGTAGATACTACATATTTGGGGTGTACGCGACATTTTAAATATGAGGTGAATAATAGACGCGATATTCGCGAAGGATATCTGTTTTACGTGATAAAAGACATACCCTGGAATTCGAATGTCTATGTACGGAGATGCAGGGGATGAAATCGTATTTTAAAAATGTCGATAAGCAATGAATGATGATGATTAAACAACAATTTTCTTGGTGAATGCGCGAGGTGAATGTATAACAAATGGGATTTCATGCATCTTACACGAAAACTAGTTCAATGATCTTAAACATTCACTACTACAAAACGATTTAAGAATTATGGGAAACCTATCGGTAAATACTGGATGAAATGTTAATTCTCTAAAGAAGTCAGATCTACTATTATTTTATGATAGGATTTCTGGCAAACTTTCGACATTTAAAGAGGATTACTCATCTAAACCTTTTAAGCGTCCCTAACCTATCAATTTAGTGAACTAGAGAGCATCAGTTTTTGGAGGCTATCGAGTATTTTCGACTAGTTTATTATACACGACTGCATGAAAGGTTAGTATGCATAAGTTAACTACAGAAGATCACATAGACAATGATTTGAGAATTCATTAAACGAAACATTAGCACCCGTTGATGGATGTGAGTTACGGCAGTTACTTCTAGGTGGCGTCAAAATGTACGCGCTTTAGTTGCAAGTGGTTACTACGGAATTCATGTTTTTTATGCTGTTTACTACTTGTATGTATTACTCAATTTACTGTGAATGTTCAAAATTTTAGATCGAACAATTTCGAACCTCATTTTTGTCTTCTTTGGTGATTTGTACAAAATATAAACCGTTTTGATTTACATTCCCTATTGAAATATGTAAAAGTTTCTATCAAAGTTGAAAATCGCATTGACCCTTACGGAAAAAATACTGTGGCAATCGAACCAGCAGGATTAAAAATTAATGCGAGGGGCTTCTGAAGAGTTTTAAATATGATTCTAATATACAGATATCATCAAAAATAAGTAAACCAGTTCTAAGCAGATCGGTCCCACAAAGCTATAAAATACATATTCATTGCTAATATTACTTTTGATTAGAATTATTAAAGCATTTTACCCAATTCTAGCATGTTTATTTATTACAAACAACAAACAGCTGAATAAAGTACAGACATTCACGAATCGAAGGAGCAAAATTACAGAACGTAACTCGAGAACAGTGTACGAAATCACAGCATTTAGTCGTACAAAGTACGGAAATTGAAGGAAAGTTAAGAGTTTCGATTCCTGTACGTGGCACTTTAGCCAATTATCGGGAATTTATTACCAAGCACCTAATTCAAGCGGCGCTTCTTAGCCGCGATATTGCAACGCCGCGCTTACCAAATCAGGCGAAATCGCAGGATTTACATGCTGTTATGAACTCAGGTTCCAATCGTAAAATTCGGATTTGCACCAAAGAAACGGGATCCCATGTTTGTGTCTGAATACTGGTCGACTCGAGAACGTATCTTTGTAATGTATACAGTCGATTGCCATCATGACCGTTTGTAAGAACACAATGCGACGTTCGTGATCGGCGTTGACATCAGTTTCATTGTCAAGACAGTTGTACGGAGAAGCATGTCAACGGAAGATTTAATGAATTTAATATATTCTTTTAGTATGTCGTTTTGAATCAATTAAATCTTAGTATTCAATGTAGTATTACTTCTGTTACCGCTGGATGTCATCGAAATGAATAGACCAATATTTCACATCCACTAGAGAAATTCTATTTCCCAATTTTTTTTTATAATGAAGCTAGATTGTCAATAACCAACTAATATACACATTTCTACTATTGTAGATTTTTAAAGTAATAAAATTCTTAATAAAAATTGTTAGGGATTTGGAATTGTTTATTTATCTCAAATAAATGAGACTGGATTCTTAAGTTAGACGCGGTAAAGTAGTATTTCCCCAAATAATGTTATTAATACAAAAGGAGACATTATGTGACTAATTACGGTAATTAATTTTTTTCCACGTAAACAGAAGAATTTTCCGGTTTGCTCGAATGCAACTTGCATAACAGTATGAACGCAATACATTGACAGATTTCTCCTTGCACACCAATCACGCGCTTGACAAATCCTCGAGTGATTTCCTGGCGTCGGCAGTCACAAGCCTCTCTTCTTTGACGTATAACTTTTTCTCGCTTTGTAGCGAATAAACAAGCGTTTAATTAAAGCACAAATTGCAGCATTCTCATTTTCGATTCTCGTATTCACGTGGGTTTACGTGTAATCTTTCGTTTCGAAAATTGTACACGTAATGATGCTGCAATGGGACAAATCCTCTCAAAAAGTAATTCTGTTTTAGCCTCAAAAGAAGAGTTACACTGAAAACGTTTTCTGACGTTAGACTCGATTATTTGGAAAACTTATATTAACATGAAAATAATGTAAAAAATAGGAATAAAATAGTTTTAAAAATCAACCATTAGAAATAGTTTTTTTTTTCTAAAAAAGAAACTGCAAATTAAGTAATAAGTACAAGGCTCCGACTAAAGTAAGAGCCGATTAATAAAAGGAATGGATCGCGGATCTTGGACCGGCCTCTGCCTTCGCAAGTCTGCCACGGCTTAGTAATTTAATCAGCTAAAACTAACATCGGCTCCACTTCCGACCCGTTGGCCCCCACGAGATGATTTAATCTTACTAAAATGGTTGCGCGCTCGCTCTTCGTTCACTTGCGGGTACTTTAGGCACTACGTCAGGTTCATGGATGCTATATAATATCTCAATTGGATAATAAAATAAATAACGAGGAAAATGATATAATAGACTCTATTTCATTTGTTATCCTCGTTTCAGATTTAAGCCAAGATATTTTAGAAAGTTATGAGATTTTGACTGGGTTTCACCTGTTTAATTAATCTAAGCTAAGTTTATATTTTTTTAATTTGAAATATATCATTAATGAAATAAGATTTTATTTACATAAAAATATCTAGAAACTGAAACTTTTTGAATTAATGAAATTTAAACGCAACACATTACTCGATAAATATCGATTTTTTTATTTAATTGGTAATTAATAGTTGTGTATAATAGTTTTCATAGTGTATTGTATTAAGAAAATAATTTCAAATAATATATGAAATGATCGGTCTACAGAGTAATCGATTGGGTATTTTGCTTGTCGTTGAAACGCATATTGCATTTTTATTAAGTAGATGTTTTTCTCATTAATCTCTAAAGTAGATAATGTCAACAGAAAGGAACTATACATTTGTAAGTCACGCGAACTACATTGATCGTATTACGTCGCCCTTTAATGTAAATATACCCAGAGTTAGCTATTGCTTCCATCTCCTGATTAATTACATTTTATTTTCGTAAGTCGGGCTGAGGTTATTGTATAATCACAATTAGGAAAAAAATAATTATAGAGCAGTTTCTATCGTTTACACGCTAAATAATGTTGTCGTAAAGTAAATTAGAGAGATTACTTGCCTTTTTTCCGGGTATTCCATGTGTAAATTAAATAAAATTAGAAACAGATTCGAAAGACGCAGTATGTTTTATAAAAAGTAGTTAAATTATATAAAATTATATTAAACAATATTATTTTAAAAATTCGGTTATTTGAATATACTTATTAGATATGAAATAAATGATTTGACAAAATTCTTACGAATTTGCATATAATAATTAGGAAATTCGTAGCTCGCTGTCATAAAGATAAAAGAACAAAACAAAATTCATTATATACCGTGTGACTCGTGCATATATTTGAATAAATACACCAATTACATTTCTCACTTAGATCTTGATTGCAACGCATATTAAACCGCGACGAATTCATTAGTTACGGATTTTTCGGCGACAAACTCATTTAGGAAATTTCTCATAGTTTCGTTAAATTAGAAATTAGAAATGATAGAAGAATATTTATATATGTTTCTACACACTAAACAAATATCTGTATTTAAGACAAAATTTATATGATTAAATAATCGCAAGTAAAAAGTTTATTTAATTTGTGAAAAGATTTTGCGTATATTATCTATTTCATAGTTCTATTTTCATTATAAATTCGATTACTGAAATTAAGTCCTTTCGATGCCAGGAAATGTGTTTTAATTAGACAACGTATACTAAATAAATGTATATTGCAAAAATTACCATCTTGTACAATTTGCTTAGGTTTGCGCTTATCATGCAAACATCTGCTATATTTTTTTTTTTAAATACTGTATTATTTAGGTAAGTTTCTGAACTAACTTTTACCGTCAAGTAATATATTTAACGAGCATTGCAATCACTTTTGAATTTTAAATTTTTTTCCAGCATACGTTATTCACAAAATACAAAACATCAGAAAATGGATAATTTTAAAGAATACAGGGTATTTTCGAGAATAGTTGCAGTTCACAGAAAAAGTCTTAAAATTGTTACATCTCAAATTAAGCACAGTAAAACGCTAAAATTGAGCTAATTTTCTTAAATTTAATCAATATTTGCGCCTAAAACCTTGTTTTTAGTTTTGGAAACTTACTTTTAGTCAACATTGAGGTTCGAAATAAGAATTTTCTAACTTAGGTGGGACAAGCTCGACAAATTTTTCTTTAAGCATAAATCTCGACTAAAATTAAACTTTGCTGTCGGAAAGTAAAACTTTAAGCGCAAAAATTTATTTAATTTAAGAAAATTAGCTCAATTTTTGACTGAAATTACGCCTTTTACAGTGCTTAATTTGAGATATAACAATTTGAAGACTTTTTTTTCTGTATTGATTAACTGCAAGTATACCTTCGAGCGTTAATAAGAAGTTTCTGAATAGCTGTCAGCGTTTCAATTCAACATAGTATCTGGTATTATCTAATATTATTTAACTGCCTGATAATTGCTCAAACTTCTTCAATTCACTTTTGAATTTAACAATTAAATGTGTAATTTCCCTGCCTTTGTACTTTTTTCGCAACTGTAAATTTTTTACATATTAGAAAATGTTTTTTTTTTTAGAAAATCAACCGTTAAATTTGATATTGGTAGTTTTTGGTATATTAGACCAGTATATAGCAAAAACTACTAACGTACATTTTTAACCTGCCCATTAAACGAGTTCTCTAGTGCAATGAGTACGCATGTACATCAAGTTTTATTCTTGAGAAGTTGGGGTCAATTGCTAAGTAATTTTAACCCTAGAATCGGAAGTCAGAATCGGCCCATCACTTCACAATTAATTATTGCTGCATTATTTACTACTGCTCATGCCCTTCAAATGGACTGTTCATGAATTATCTACGATATTTTCTGACGACGATTTACAGGCATCTTAAATTGTGACATTGTTTTCTTCATTCTGATTCGATACAAAAAAGTGAATTTTTATAATTTTACGTTTGTATATTCTTAAAGTGAAACATTATATATACTTCAAAGTGGTATTATAATTGCTCATAAGGCAAATAATAATAATTTAACGCTTTAAATTTGGCGGGCCTATGGCCTGCAGTAGCGACGGATGGTATTTGCATTCTTTAAACATTTCAACATGGCTGAAATATTTTCATACGCCCTCTGTCGAAGTAATTTCGATTCCCGAATAGCTGCCATTTTTAAAAAACGTTTTTAGAGCAAAAGTTAAAAATGCTAATTTCAGATGTTAAATATATGAAAAATAAAGAGAAACCGAAAAATGTATGACAATTTTGATAAAATAACGGGGAACTTAGAAGAACATTCGGTAGACATCAGGGTACGATTCTGGGACCTATCGATTGTCGGTTGAATGCTCAACCAACTGAGCTGTCTTCAACTATATACGTCACAGCATATTTGCTCGGTTCCATCTCGTCATATTTACCTGTCGCTGCTCTCTTTTCCCCCCACCTTGCGGGCTGAGGCCTCAGAAGTGTCCCGCTATGACGTCACGAATATAACGCGACCGAGGGGAGTGGGAGATGTGGTGCTCCTATTCTTTTAATATAACGAGATTGGAGGGGAAGGAAAGGAATCTAGTGGGTAAATATACTACGACTCTACTGCATTTCATTCACATGACTCTTTCGCACCCACAGCCGGTTCAATGGGACATAGGACGGCCAAATTTTATTATCATAAAGGCTGCATTTACAAATAATCCTATTTGTGAAAAAAAAAAATACTCAAGGACAAACCTCAAATATTTAAAAATCATAACCTAATGGGCCGATTTAAAATCAGATTCAGATATTATCATGAAATTATTAAGTAAATGACCCACATCTCCCACTACAAAATCACCTTTTTAAAACATGTGTTATTTTAAAACTACATATCATAGTTTCAAATGATTCAAATCGTGAAATTGCTAATTTTTGTTTTGAAAATCATCCACATAAACTTTTGCTAAGTACTATCCGACAAAGAAGCATTGTTCCAAACTCGTTGCAGATTGTCTAAAGATTGTTCCATTGCTTTAACAATGTAAACACAGCTCGATCCAAAGATCGACATGAATTTACACGTAGATTACGATTATGTCAACGATAATATCGAGGAAGCCGAGTCAGTGCTTATACGGGTATGCGTATTATAGTAGGTGCGAACGTGGAGCGGACTGTAAAACCGCGCAACCTCCGATCTAAAAAGGCGCCCCCCGGCTTCGTCATAAAGCCCTTATCCCGGTCGTAATCAGTCGGCGTATTTGCGTTTGCTCGAAGGTTACGATCCTTCTTATAGGGCGCTATCTTCGTGCCGGAATCTCCCGAGCTTTCGCGAGGGGGTCGGACGAGTCCTATATATACAGTGGTCGAACACGTGGTTCCCGTACTCATACATATACAGGGGGAGGGTTCGCCACGTGGCGCAGATAACGGGACGGCATGCACAGTGGCGCGTCACCGGTTGAAGCCCGGTCGAAATCAAGCCCCTGGAAAATTAAGCGCTCAAACCGTCGACGATAAGGCACCCATAGTGCGTCGGCGCAGAGAAGCGTCAAACCGGAAGGGGTGGAGTATCCTTCAAAACATCACGATGAAACTCCCAATAAGAATTATCCATGCTGGGATCTCTGTTATCGATTTGTTTACGTCATATTTGTCAATTTTGAGGTATCCTTTGTGTTAGCCTTTGTAGACTCCTATGTGTTTATTTTAGACAGACAAACCGGAATTTCCAATTAGAAACTATTTTTTTATAGGTGGTAACAATAATAAAATGTAGGAAATGTAACGGATGATTCAACCCTAAAAATGACACTTTACCGTTCCTTAACCCTGAAATGTTACAAGTTGTTTTTCATTGACCCCAAGCAATTATGACATAACATAAGATAACATTTCTGATGTTAGAACGGCCCAAAGTATCAATTAAGGGTTCCGAAATCGGTTGACAAATAGCATGCGGCTTTTCCTATATTCCTTTATTACTAATCAAGTGACAGGTCACTAAACTTATGGAATACAGCTTTATTCTGCATTAAACTCATATTAATATAGTTTTATAATCTGAAAAAGAGGTAAGACAACAATTTATGAGAGTCGTCTGAATACTAAACGTATTTAATTCTTTTCTTTTTTCTTAACTATTTCTCGGCATGTCTAAACTAACATATAGTTGAAATAGTATGTAAGGGGACCAAAAACCAAAAAATACACCAAGAAATATGACCAAATTTATTTTTGCAGACATTAATAAACGAAAATGGATTCTGTAAAGTCATCAAAAATCGACTTGTTAGCATCGTAGAAAAATCTTTACACTATGACTTTATGCAGTAATTATCTCATACTTCTGAATTTCTTAAAAATATGTTTGGAAGTAAATGAGCCAGAGTGTCATGTTGGCGAAATGGCAAACAATGGAATCATAATAATAAATGACCTAACATTAAGTAAATAAATTTTGAGTTTTCGAAATTCTGACTATTTAAAGAGTAAAATCACTGAAATCGGTGAGAAAATGGTGATGAAAAACCGGAAATACATTTGAAGAAAAAGTCTTAATGCAAAGATTCCTCAATTGATAAGGTGGTAAGCTATGCTGAAAAATCGACATTAAAAATGATTGAAGCTAATTTTCAAAGTGCGAGCTCTGGAACTGGAATTCTAACTATTATAAGTGACATCCCATAAAATATCACAGAAATTCGTCGAGAAATGATTGAGAATTTTTAGAAACAGATGGAATTTTTAGGAATAGACTAGAAAAAAAATCATTACGTTTTAGCATTTTTATTAGTTTTAGAAAAATTCTCTTATTTATAGAAAAATTCTGGCATTTTTAAGATTCTTTATAGTAGATTGAATTAGAGGTAGAAAGTCCGAATTTTAAGAAACCGTTTCCAGTGATTTTTAGTTTATATTTTTACATATAGATTTCTACCTTACCAACTTCAAAATTATGGTTATGAACATTTATTCATTTTCTCCATATTTCCTAGAAAATATAAAAAAAAAAAACGATTTCAGACGTGATCGACAGATTTTTGTATATACAAATACTATTTTTTCCAAAGACAAGGTTTTATATAAGTTACCTTCTTGATTTGATTAATAGAATTACTCGTTTAATATTTGAATTTCTAAAAACAGATTCAGAAAATTTTAATTACACTTTATTAGCGTAGATTTTTGCCTTACCATCGGATTACTCCAGTATCCCTTGTTTTTTATTGTGAAAATTCAAAAGATATTTTTTTTCGGAATACGCAAAAGTTATTACAAAAGTAGAACAACTATTTAATAAAAATATTAATAAGGGTTCGGCTTTGTCCTACAAAGTTGGTTGCTGTTGATTTTCCTCGACGTTTCGAACGACTTACGTTCATTTGCGACAACAGACAAACATATTCCAGACAATGTAAAATTCATTGCAAAACTGGGACCAAGATATAATGCCCCACACAAATTAAATAACAGAACTACAATAGATACTATAAAATATACAGAATCATTTATAACCAGGAATACTGAGATACCAAAAACTGATATACGGAACAAAATTATAGATACAATGTTAAGGTTTTCAAATTATAATGCACACGAATCAAGAATTGATAAAATTATAAAATCCTATACAATAGAAACGAAAAACTTTTTACGAACAAACAAAGATATAATGTTTACACCAGCAGATAAAGGCAATGTAACTGTAGCGTTAGATAGAAACACTTATATACAAAAAATGGAATTATTATTTTCGGATACTGATTACTACACAATAGTTCACAAGGATCCCACAAAAATATTACAATCAGCGTGTTATAAAATCTTAAAACACCTAAACGATAACGAGTACTTAAACTACCGGATTCACAAAAATAACCGCACACAAACAGATAAGACACTAGCTCGCGGATATGGTTTACCAAAGATACATAAAGAAGATGTACCATTAAGACCAATTATATCTTCAATAGGAACTCCCACATATGCAATAGCAAAATTTATAACAGAAATAATTAAAAACAATACAAGAAAACCACTTTCTCACGTTCAAGATAGTATACACCTACACTCGTTAATCAGGGATATCAATATACCAACCGACTATGTTTTACTTTCATTAGACGCTACATCATTGTTTACAAACATTCCGGTAGAATTGGTAATAAACAGTATCACCAAAAGATATTCATATATGAGAAGGACTATTACAATACCATTGGAAGATATAATTAACATAATAGAATTTCTATTCGGTAACACATATTTTAAATTCAACAAACGTATTTACAAACAAACACTCGGAACACCCATGGGGTCACCGGTGTCACCAGTACTAGCGAATATTGTTATGGATGATCTGGAAACTGAATGCCTTCAAAAAAATGAACGCAAGTCGTTCGAAACGTCGAGGAAAATCAACAGCAACCAACTTTGTAGGACAAAGCCGAACCCTTATTAATATTTTTATTATATATAACTTCTACATAAAAACACCGTGTAATTAGAACAACTATTATTAACTTCAATAACAATCTGTTCAAAAAAGTCATTTTTTGTTTTCCTGAAGTTATTTCTAAATGAAAATGAATATTAAATAAAGCAGTTTAAGATATAAAAAAAGCAAGGTTATTCAAATAAATAATAATGGTAATTATTTTTCTACGAAATTTTAATTGAAATAATATAAGTGCATTTGAAAATGTTACTTATTTAATGTTACTATGTTGTATTGTCCTTATGAAAACTTGATAAAATTTGAAAAATTATATGGCAAGTACAAGAAATAATACTTTTACTTATTATTTTAATAAAAAAGTTTTAAGTTTATAGAAAAGAAAAGTGTAATAGTTTTTAAAAGAAACTTCATAGAAATTAAAATCCTATTGATTTGGAGTTATCTAAATTTCAATTATTTTCCACATAATCAAACATTGTTATATTGGTTCTAAATACATTTTAGGTTAGGATGATATAAAATAAATTTCGAATGTATACGATGAAAATGTAATCGAAGTAAACGATGAAAATTTAAGTAATTTATATTCTACAATAAAATGTCTTGTGTCAAGACACTTTTCATGTCTAAGACACGCTAAATGTCGTATAGGAAAATAATACAGAGTAAATGACATAAAAATAAACATAAAAGTATTATTAAAGTGAATTTTTAACTTCATAAAAATGAAACATTGTATCAACAGCTAATAATCTATAAAAAAAAGAAATTGAAGAAAAAATGAAAAATATATAATACGTTTCAGAAATTGAAAGTTTATTTAGCATTAAACAGCATGGATGAACCAACCAGCGGGTACTGAAATAGATATAACAATTTGTCGATCCAATTAAGTCGAGATAAAATAAATTTGAAAATTGTCATTAAACGAAATGAAATATTGAACTAAAGTTTAATGCCATTTGTAGTTATCATCATTAAAACCTACAAGCTGCTCGAGAATCAGCCTTAAAGTCATGAAAAACTTGCACTGGATTCCTTCTCTCGAAGAATTTGTGTCGATACGTGCCGTTCAAACGGTAAAATCATATGTCAATATTAGTCTAACTAATCACATGCTGTGATTTATATGATCTTTAGATATCAAGTAAAACTATATCTAAGTGACGTTTCGAATTTCATACAAATTATAGCACCATTATGATTGGTATATTTTTGTAAAAAGATACTCTACACTAAAATTTATGTTAAATTTCTTATTATCCCAAATTTTTTGAACAGTATTTAATTCCTCACCACTTTAACTTTCGCATCTCAAAGATTTCTCACTATGATTAAGGCTTATTATCCCGCTAGGCCTAATGTCAATTGTACATCAGTTTTCTGTCAACAATCCCTTGATTATGCCAACTGTATCTGTTATATCACTATATGATTAGAATTAGTTTAGTAATCTATTATGTAACCCACACGTCCGATGTAGTTAATTCATGCAAAGCAGCTTTTGTCATGAGACTCGCCCTTTGGCCTTCTATGCAATGTTTGTACATTCAGCAACCAATAAATAGAAGTCTATTATTATTATTATTATTATTATCAATTAAAAAAGCCGTTTGCAGTTTGTTATCATTTTTATACCGGGAAAAAAGTTTACTTATTTCGCGCTATGTTTGTGTAATATGCAATTGTAATAATTGATAAATTCATAACGTTAACTAAATTAACAACAAAGTTTATAGGAAATTTAAAATACATGAGAGGTGGATCAAATTGATGCTAAATATATTATATGATACTAGCTCAAGGAATTGAAAGTTTTCAGTAAACGATAAAATAGAATGAATGCAATACTAAGTAATGCTGATTTTTGCATTAGTATTTTAAAAATTCATTTAAATGGATAGGTATAAATTCAAATATACTTGAATACAAACATTTACGATAGACGAGTAACAAAATTGTATGTGACTGTAAGAAATAAATCTTACAAACAGTATTGAAAGAATTCCTATAAGTTAGATCACTGTTAGAAAAAAAATACATCAGAGTTTATATAAGAACAAAAACGAATATTACGGTGAAACGTATTTCTCTTATATATAAAATAGAACGATCTGAAAAACTTGAGGATTCTTTAAATCTATACACTCTTTGAAATACAAATAGATTTTTTATATGTATAACTGACCTGTTTTGTTACAGAATCAATTAATCTGACGTAGATGTCCTGCTCTTGCCTCACACCTGAAACAAAAAACGATAGAAGCTTATTAGTATTTGATACCCCACGTCCAGGAAACTTCTTCACGCAGGAAAAAGTTTGATCGATGGCTTTCAGAATCAAAGAAATACCGTAATGATTTCCTTATAACGCATTGCTGATGACTTGATATTGTACACATAGCGTCCCGATCGTACAATTTTCAGTTTACGGAATACATTTCGTATAATGTGCGAAAAACGTTAGCACATTTATTTTTACGATTTTTCCAATTAGGTATGATATTCCGTAAACATCAAATGAGTCTGACGGTTATGAAACGTAAAGTATTGTATTGATGGTCTTGTTAGTATTCAAAATTAATTGTGTATAATATCTTTCGTAAATAATACAAGTGATTTAATTGGTTCTTGATGATAAAATGTATATAAAATGTTGATTTTCTTTGAATAAAGTGGATCGTGAAGGTTTTATTGCGAAATAAAACGTTTTTACTAAAATATATAGGGACACGAGGGGTTATACTGATCAGCCCTTATGCACATTTCTCAAGGCCGATTATGAAAAAAATGTATTTTATATTTTTGTACTAAAGAACTTTATACCGGTATCTAATTTCAGTCCAAAATTATAATTTTTTATTGCAAGAAGTTAATTTTAAAACATTAGAATGTTTATGATATAATTTAACATAAGAATGGGACCTTACGATATAACGTTTTCCAGCTTTTTAACTAGTTCCCAGCAAAGTATGGAAATAAAGTTTCGTGCTACTTCTAATTAAGAAATGGTACCTGGTAAACTCGTAAGAATAAGCTTGATTGATAATTATTAATTACTTTTGAACACGTCTCGATAACGGGAGACATATTTGTCTGCAGGACATGGCATACATTTTATAAACATCTTTTTTTTTCTAAAAATGGAAATTGTATAATTTTAATTTTTTCCAACATCTGTAACGCTAAAGTCGAGAATGTTTTGTTAAATTCAGAGTTTTATGCAATATTTTGTTGCAAAAAATATTTTGTCAATGATGGAAATTGTTATATAAGTTTTTTTAATCATTTCTGATTTAATCAAAAATAAAATTACAGTAACTCGATGTTCACGGACCTTTTGATTGTCGGTCGAATCAGAGCAATCAGATAATATCATAAAAAGGCGTTATTATTATTAATAATTAGTCAATTAATTACACTAATAGTACACAGAAATAAGCCCTTAGTTCTATTCGAAAATATCGAGTAGGAAGTATTGATTTTTGCTACACAGTGAATAACCCAGGAACGAAAAAAGAATTTTTTCTTAGTTCTTATATTACCAATATTTTACTAGGTGAAACTGTAATAAAACTAATCAAAATTGAGAAAGGAAATAAGAAGTAATCAAATTGATAATTTAAAAAAAAGCTTGAAATGAAAAATGATGAAAATTAATGAAGTATTTCAGAATCTTTCGATTTTAGTTGTATTTCAGTAATTTTTTAATAATAATCGACAAAATTTTGAAAAATAGATGAATACAGAACATTGCTAAATAATTATAAAAACGCAGACAGTTTTATGGTTATCATTTGGAATGTTAGCATAAAGGAATCTATAATTTCGAATAGTTCTGTTTATTATTGAATTCGTATATTAATTAATTAACATCAATTCATGACACTGAGTAGATGACGATTGTTGTTATTATAGGATCATTATCTAAATACTAGCTAATAATTATTCGTATGTACTGGTCAATGTTTGACTGCATGATACCATTTATTATTTCTATGTTAATTTTTCAGTACTATGACTATTCAACACACCATTTTTTAACATACGACATTTCAGCACAAAAAATCATCTATCGGCAATTCAGCGGATGAGTTTCCAACAAATTACCATTTCGAAACAAACTTTTCATTACGTGATCATTTCATCGCAAAAAATCGAGTGGGTTTAAATAAAAATATTAATCTAACCTAATATAATCAGACCTTATCTAACCTGATCTAACCAATTCGTACATAGGCAACTCAAAAAATAGAAATAATAACCAAACCTAACCTAACCTATTCTAGCCTAACACAACCTATCTGCAGACGCATGAGTAAATTTATTAAAATGTAATAAGAGAGAAGAAAACCATTACTGACGCAGTATTGAATACTTATGCTATATACGAAGTATCTATGTGCCACAAATGTTGTACCTGAAAATTACCGAAATGTTGACAATATTGAATGATCCTTTTGAAAACATTCCTGAACTTTTTACCAAAAAATTAACGAACTAGTTCAGCATCTTTCAATTTTAGTTGTAGTTCAGTAATTTTTTAATAATAATCGTCATAATATTCTGATTTCCTTAATTTTTATTTTAGAGAAACTAAACTTTTTCGTGTCAAGATTTAAAAAAGTAATAAAGACAATGAATTATCCCGAAATAAGAAATGAAGAATTTGAAAGTACCTTTTAATGTTGTTACTATAAGGTATGCAATTAAACCATTGTCCGGAGAGATGCACATTTTTTACCTGTTTTTCAACCTTCATTCTCAAAAGAAAATAAGATTTATATTGACTTGAAAGGGACCAACCCTACTATTTTCGAGTATGCTCTTTCTATTGGCGTGGTCAAAATTGCACTTAAATTGCTTCAAAAACCAATGTTGTCCATTTTAAATAAAAAATGAACAAAATTTTGTGTGTTTCGGGTTTTTGAAATAGTTTTCTCCTATTCGCCATCCAAACTACACAAAATCTTCAACCCGAAACTTTGTTTTGCCCCCAATCAATCTCACCTATTCAAAACGTCAATATGTCGAAAAAATAAACCTTATTTGATCAATTATGCACATTATTGAAGATATTAATTTCTTTAGTGGTAATTATACCTAAAATGGATCCAGGGATTATCGGGAACGCTGCTCAGGAATTTGCGATTAGATTTTTAAAATTTAAGATGGCGAATCCAATATGGTATACCTAAATGCAATAAAATGCTTCAAAATCGCCAGAAAATGTGTATACGAAATTTTGATTTCGTTAATCACGAATTTGAGGCTGAATAGTTAAAATTCATGATGGTGTATCTTAATATGATCCGCCAAATTTCATCACAGGACTCAAAATCATGCTAGAGATACGAATTTCATTAATAAGTTTCATAATTGATCAAGTAAGGTTTATTTTTTAGAAATATTGATGTTTTGAAGAGGTTAGGTTAATTGGAGGCAAAACAAAAATATTTCTAGTTGAACTTCATAGATTTTGTGCAATTTTGGTCGTGAATATATAGGGGTCCATGTTCACTTGAATCCAAAACGCGCCATATTGTTTTCGAAGCTTTTAACTGCAATATAACTGTGATTTTGATTAAGCCAGTCGAACGAGCATACTCGAAAATAGTACGGTTAGTCCCTTTCAAGTCAATATTATGTTTATTTCCGGTTGAAAATGAAGGTAGAAAAAAATGTGCATTCCCGTACTTAATGGGTTACCAGAAAATGAATGGGTTCAAAATAATTTTTCATCTTTGTTGTTTTTCAATTTTGATATTGCGTCCTATCACTTTACAATAATTTTTACGAAAATATATGCGTCGTCATCAATTGAAGTTAGGTCCATATATCTACATATATAATTTGGCGTAGTAATTGCAGCGTAACGATTTTTACCTAATTTTTTACTGTACTATAACTCAGAATTGCACCTTCGAGGTCAATCGCGGCGAATTTCACGAGTCGGTTATAATTCATCCGGGGGCGAAAACAGGTGAAACCAGTTGAAATGACGTTCGGCTGCTAGTCGGGCAGACCGAAAGGGTGCCGGACAAAAAGCCGCATATTAAAAAACTGCTCGAGAGCCGACAACCGGCATAGCGCGGTACGTCCGCCAACTATACGTAGTCTCTTGGGAGGTATGCACAATCTTCGCGCTTTTTACGTCCTCCCTGCTCCCACCAAGGCGACGAGCGGATAAGTGAGGATCTGACTTACTACCAGCGAGAAGAAGAGTCACGACCAGGTGGTCAATTAATTTGATTGCTGCGCGTGCTACGCGTTATCCCATTTTCAATGACGAAATTGCTGTATTTTGGTTTTTGGACTTGTTTGATATCAATTAATTTTATTGCGTATTATTCATGATTTTTAAAATTTATGTCCTTATTACGATACTCATTAGAGTAATTCTCTAACAATTTAATATTTTATTAAATTATTGTGTTTTTGGGCTGTCAATAACATTTTCGTAAGATTTTTTCAATACACCCATAGAGACAAATTTGATAAGAAATTATACCATTTATATAATTTCTCCCAAAATAATAGACTGAATTAATTGAATTTTCAAAGTATTTTTACTGTGTATTGCGTGTGTTTATTGCAAAATAATTTTTTAATATAGACACTGAAACTAATGATACTAAATTATTAAAATTGCTTTACTATCCTTGAAAATACTCAGTGTCTTAAATGTTTAGTATGTTATACAATACTATAGGGTAAACCCTCAACATTTGGGAAGAAAATAAAATGTGTAAAAATGACTAAACGTTCAGAAAGAATTTGAAAGTATTTTCGATATTGGAAATGGTCTTCTATTTTGCTATTGAAAGTTATTTCCTTATCAAATTGACCAGTTCACTCTGAATATTAAAACTTTCAGAGATTCCACGTAAATATTGTTATCATTATGTAATTTTAAAATGTTTAAATTATTTAAAACATGTCATATTCTTTATATTTTTGGGAGAGAAAATTCATACTAAGTATAGTGAAAATCTACCCAATGTAGTTGTAGAACGAATTGTCACTCTTTAAGGGTGCATTTTCACTCCTTTAACATCAAATTTTCCCTAACTTTAATTGGAGTGTCTCTATTTTCACTCATTAAAGTGTGAATTCTCACTCTAAGAGATTTATTATATAGGAACGTATTTGGATCAGTCTTTTTTTTTAGAATTATGATGTCTTATGAACATGCTACAAACTGAATACAAGACCAAATTTATATAATATTTCTAGAAGATATAATATAGAGCAAAGAAAAAATAAATGAAGAAAGTATGAAGAAAAGAAACTGATGAGTCTTCAGATAGTAGAATAACCAGGAGACTCGATGTTTCGATGATTTCATAATAAATGAAGGACAGTGACGAAACGTTAAAGTGTGAGATCTAGATATTTTAAAGATGCCGCAGATATTAATCGATATCTGATAAAATTTTCTGAATGTGATAATTAATTTACTTATGTCATATATATCCTTGAGATATCAATAAGAGAAAAATTGTCTAGGTACTTCAGATAATTTCTCATGGTTAAAATTGATTGAAAGATGCGAAATTTAATAAATGAGTGGAAGTTAGACATGATGCATAAGATATCATGTTATATTTTAAAGCTTTATTCTCTTGAATAAAAATTGCACTTTAAATCCTGAGGTATAATAGGTTGTACCTAAAAACGATGTTTTTATTGAAAAATCCGATTATGATCTTTCCAACTACAAATCATTTTCCCCATGTTATTTTATATTTGTCATGTTTTTTGAGTACTTTGAAAACTCACCTTCTGGTTCAGAATTTTAACGAAGAAGTTTTACAACAATGTAAGTCTCAGTCGGCGAAAACATCTGAAATTAATGCAGATATTGAAATTGCTATTCATAATTTCACCATTCTTCCATTTTCAATTTTTATAATCTCATAACGGGTTCACTACAGTAGTCCTTCCCCTATTCTAATTTTTACTCTTTTTCTATTCTAATATTTCCCCTCACGCGTTCTCCCCACTTTGGTGTGTTGATGTGTGGGTTTTCTAAATACAAATGACGGTGTATGCGCAACAAAAGAAAAACAGATAAAAGTGAGGCAGCAAATCTAAGTAGTGGGGGAGAGGCGAAAATTAGAATAAGGGAATAAGGCCGCCATCTTACCTGATTGGAAAAATTAGAATAAGGGAATAAGGCCGCCATCTTACCTGACTGGACAAATTAGAATAAGGGAAGGACTACTGTATTTGGAACTTAAAACCCTTTTTTATTCTGATTTTTATAAAAATATGCTTATTATATTGGTAGAGCAGTTTCAGTTATTGGAGCATAAAATGCAAAAGATGAATTCGATATGATGAGACCTTCAAGAACAAACTATTTTGAAATTAAGTTAGAATTTTTATGTTTTTTGCATTTATTTCTGTTGACACAAGATGGAAAACGATCATATCCAGGTTAAAGTGAATACAGATTCAGCAGTAACATGGAACCGCATCATCCAATCATTTTTTCACCTTTATTTTATTTGATAAAAATTTATTTCATAATTTTATTGATTTTTCATGATATGAAAATGTGTCCATTCATCCTTCTTCATAGACGTACAACTTGCAAATATCAAACATGTATTTCTCCTCAAAGCCCGAATTCTTTTACCCCAAAATGGAAATTTAAAACAAATTCAAAATTCTCTTTAAATACAGTAGCCCCTCTCACAACGGACATCGTGTTCTCTCTGTTCCCTCTCATATCGGACACGGAAATACACGTGAAGGATATGTCCGTTATGAGAGGGAAAAGAGAGAACACGATGTCCGTTGTGAGAGGAGCTACTGTATATCAGAATTTTTATGAAAAATGCATTGGTTGCGCTGCAGCGGCTTGACGGACTTAGGAATGTGCTTGAATTCGCTTGAACAAAGAGCAGATAACAGGTAGCACATTCCCATAATGAAATTAACAATCTAATAGTCTTGGTGGATAACAAACCCCGCAATTTTCTGCGTGGGCCAACTGCCCTTGGCGCTTTCGACTCGCGTTTCCGGTAAGCCGAGTAATCCCATCGTGCGAGACTTGGGAAGCCTTGCAGGTCCCTGCAGCTGGTTTGAGGTCTCTTTCGCGATAAACTATACACTAACGCGGTCCAGTCGTGCCTGCTTGCGGCGGAACGTTTATGCCGTGGATTACGATACTACGGTCCGAAACTAGCTCACAAATTACCTCGAGAAACCGTCGTAGCTTAGCGGAAGTTTACCTTTTGCGGCCTGCTCTCCCTTGCTTTTCGAGAGGGAGGAATATTTTTTTTAGGTAGATTTCATATGAGTCTGAAAAATGTTCACACTTGAGATTATGACGTGCGAAAACCCTTCCATGATCTTCATTCTAGTCACGTGTTGTGAGTTCAAGGTTACTACATTTGGTGTCAGATTCTCAAAATTCAAAATATAGGATTTAATATGACCGACTATTTGAAATGCCGTAGTTTTATCTACTCTTTGGCATACATGAGTTCATGGTTTCGGTGATTTCAATGCCGGTATAATATTTTCTAAATTCAAAGTGGCATAATATGCCCGATTAGAATTTTGAAAAACAGTAATACCTGATATTAGTAACAGGTCTAATTATCATTGTGAAATGTTGACATTTACAATTTCAACATTCAAACTCGACATTTGCAAACTCAGCATTTGACAAACTCAACACTTAGGAAACTCAACTTTTGCAATTTCAACATTTAAGAAATTCAATATTATTTAATGAATTATATTGTATTTTGAAAAGAAAGAGCAATAGCATTAATCGTAACATAAATTAATTCTTAAATCTATGTTAATAACGGTCCATAATATATATAACTTTATGGTATAAATCACCATACTGTTAGAATTAGTAGGAATGCAGTTATATATAGTTATTTTATATGTTTTCTGAAAAAAAAATTTTCTAGAGAAAGTGTCATAGTACTATAGAATATGCCGCGAAAAAATAAGATTAATGAAACCATGTAAAAATGATAAAAATGGATGAACATTGAACAACACTAAATTAACAATATAAGAATCTTTCAGTTCATAGAATGTTAATTTTATTATGCAAAAGTGTATGTCATTGTAAAATATGAGGTTAGGTTAGGTTAGGTTAAGTTATTTTAGGTTAGGATAGGTTAGATTCCACCTAAGTTATTCGACAACAATAATCATTTACTATTTAAAATTGTTATAAGTACAATATTGTTCGATGATTAGATGTTTAGATATCAAGGAAAATTATTGACTATTTTATTGTAAGATATAATGTAAATAACTATTTTCTATAATAACTCCTTTCTTTATCTTGAAATGATTGAATTAGCTATTTTTTCCCCTGTGTTCATTTCTTACACGTATTTTACTTATTTCAGTCAAATGTATATAATTTTCTCGCTCTTAGAGTCTATCCCATTCATACATAATAGTATTTTTTCTGGAAAATTCTTCTTAGATCAGTGTAGTATTTAGAGAAAATTATTAAATTATCGACTTTTATTGTACAAAATATGTTTAAAATTTTGTAATGAAAAAATGTTGAATGTAACAACCTTTTATTAATTTTATTATTATTAGGTAACCATATGTTAATTGATAACTCATAATACATAGAAAACACAAAAATACTATGGGGAATTTTGGATAATTCTTAAATGAAATGTTTCTCTGAGAGTCCATCTGCATTTTGGTAAATGTTTGTCATGCTAATAAGCCGAAGTCATATGTAAACAATTATCATTGAAATATGTAAAATGAAAACTGGAATCCGTTAATTTTTTTATATTATGAGATAATCATAATCATGAAGTATTTACCCAAAATTCAGTAAAGTGTCCCACAACCAAGTACGTTAATAATGAATATAAATACTTTCTGAAATAAATTATAAACAAATAATCAGTAAATTAAAGTTGTTCTACTTCTTGAAGGTTATCTTATCCTTTTTTTTAATTTAATTAATGTATGACCATGAAGAATTTGTGATATGAGATTTCATTATTATTACCTTTTTATCTGCTGTTAAAATTTGCTTATTATGTATATAGTTATTTCTAACCTTACTGTCACTTAAATTGCAATGATTTTGAACTGAGCAGAAATTACTGATGCGTCAGAAACTACTTCTATTTCTTGGAAAATGAAAACCACACCTCATCATTAAAGAGAAAAGTTGCTTTTGTAAGGTGGAAAGGACGAGAACGTAATTAATTATATACTTGCTAAAAAGACATTTAAGATTGTGATTACTTATTGGTCTACAACGATATAACTAATAATATTATCATTATTCTTAATAATCGGTAAGTAAATAATTCTCATTTGCAAGTATTTTATTATAACAAATAAAAAAATACTTTTATAGAAATTAAGAATTACATTGATATAACTTTGTATTTCCGTCATATATCTCTGAAAACTGATGATAAATGATTCATTAACTACAGAAAATATGATGATAAATATGAAAAATAATGGTACTGTGACGATTTAATTCAGCGACAAATTCTCAAGCATTCTTAATCGAGTCAGTCTAACAATAACAAATAATACATTTAACATTTTTAATGCAGCTTAGGAAAAAATTATATTATAACAATTGCTTTTTTTGTTTATTAGAAAACGAAACACATTTTTATTTTTTAAAACCTTTGTATATAAGTAAAAAAAATCTTCCAAAAATAAATATAAAATATTCAATATATTAAAGGTTAGCAATGGCAGTCATTCTATCATTCAATATCAGACCTGAATTTGTCACAACGAATTACCAGATGTAAATGAACATTCTTTTCATTGTACTATTTTAGTAGACTTGAAATGCATATGTATAATGATTTCTAAATTAGGGACTTCTAGGTTACGCTTTCTAGATCAAGGATATTCATTGACATGTGTCTACGTTTCTCTCGTATAAACACAATGCTGCGTAGTGTAGTTCACTGGATATTTTATTTCAGTGTTGTCTAATGGTTTATTCATTATGCGACATTTTCATGATTGGTGACAAATATGTTCATAGGTAACTATTTGTTCACTTAGCCAATTTTCTTATAGTTTAAACTTCTTTTTAAATTTCTAAGAGTTGGAATCGAGTTAAAAAAATCATTACGCAATACAAGAAAATCAAGAACCAATTTGTCATGTATCCGTTTAGGTATGAAATATTACTATCGACTTTGACACATTCAGGATGGATCACCTTCATATTAACTGAATGACATCTTTATTACATTTAAACGAAATCTTTATCTGTGATATTACGAAACCATTACAAAAGTGAAATAGTATCAGAGTTACCAAAATGCATCCAGATCTACAACAATTACATTAAAACGAACTTTCATTTTATTCTATTCTATTGATTAGGATTATTCCAGATAGATAAGTCTATTTCAAATGATTAGAATAGAAATAATTGGTTTTAAATTTATTATATCTAGACAAAACAACAGATTAAACCAACGCGGTCAAATTTTAGTAGATATAGATCTCGTCAGATTTCACATCGATACTTGACATTGACATTACTGATCTGATGAACCTTGATTCAACTATTCTACTGAAGGTTTACTCTATTTCGTTACGATTAATTGTTATAATTCCATTGAAAATTCATTACGACATAGCTAAAGAAATTAATTATCACTTAGATTCAATCTGATTACATTGGACTTGGTTAATATTTTAATATTTAAAGCTTTAATATTTTCATTAATTGTAATTGGGGTATAACTATTTTAGCTTTCATTGTGGGAAAGAAAAAAAGGATCACTCCCTGCAGAATTTTGGTTAAAGTAAAAAGTGGATTGCTTATCGCCAAGTTAACGCAAAGAAAGACATTTCTGTATTTACTGACATTTTCTCGAGATGTAACAAATTTAAAAAAAATCATATTATTTTGTTAAAAACTGAATAAGTATTTGTAAAGAAATGTTAGACAAAATCGCGAATTTACAAAACAAACCTGATTTGCTTTCGATCACAGTCTATTACTTTCCCCCGTAATCATTTTTATAAAAATGGAAGCCGATTGATAAATTAAACAACAAATTTGAAAAAATGATTAGTTAATGGAACAAAGTTGAAAGACAACAGATGTGGAAATGAAACGAATGCGATTGTGAAGCTGAAAGTCTCACTTTAATTTCCATTTTTTTATTATTTCTCAAAGTTAACTTGTCAATGACCAATGAACTTTTTACTTTAACCAAAATTCTGCAGGAGTGATCGTATTTCTCATACATGTCATCCTACTTTAGAAAAGTAGTGTATGTAGAGAGTAAGCGTGATTAAAATAATGTCTTCTATATTTGTTTTGTAGAAATTTGTTGGGAGTTCATACACTGTGGATGTCACTTGAACCTGACCTGTGAATATTTCATGCATTATATGAAAATAATGTAACCTTCTCCTGTGAACACGCTGTTATTCAGAGGAATTTTGTAACTTACTTAATGATCGGTTTTGGGATTGTTCTTTTAATGATATTTCTTCAAACAAACATGAACATCTTGAGATGTACAAAGCATCAAGTTGCATTTTAATTGATTGTAGACGTTTTCGGTAACAGTAAAAAATTTAGTTGGTACATTTTTTCAAAACGGTACAAAAACACTTTCGTTAATATTTGACAATGGGCCAAAGTCGGCGCACCCTAATACCGAACATCGAATTGAGAGAATCGATTCAAGCGAGAGTGACATCCCGAAAAAGCGGCCACCGCAGGACCTTAAATGACGCTTTTGCGACTCTCGTCCACCGACCACACCAGACCTTAATCGGTCGTTCTCTTATAAGCGTTTTTTAAGCACTTATGTTACCTCGCGATATCATGCGAATCAACTTAGTCCCATCTTTCTTACGGACCCGCGTGTATCGGCAATCTGATCCGATTCGGACCATCGCTGCGGAAGCTCAAGAATAAACAACGAGGAGAGAAAAGAAGGCGGAAAGGGGCCCGAAAGAGGAAAAAGAGGTTGGAACCTTGGGACCTCGTAAAAAGAAGTAGGACCCGATATGGAGAAACTTTGTTGGCAGTCGCCGGTTCGCGAAACCGATCGACGAGGACGCCTTGCCTCATTTATTATTGAATTATGGATTTATTGTCTGGATCTAAGGAATTACGTGGCTGATGTACACGTCTATGTATTCGACTGGCGATTGCAAATTTAAAAATTACAAGATTTCTGCATTCCTACTGCACTGTCTTATATCTCATGTTAGGGTTAAATGTATTACTTATTCATCGAAACCTCAATTAATTAAGTTATTAAAATCAACATATGGTTAAGACAATTTTAAATTTAACAAAGATTCAAGGTACATTATAACTTTTAATCGACATTTAGATCTAATGTGCATAAAGTTTTAGATCTTTCTTAATAAATTAGAAATTTCAAGGAATATTATGTACTGTATTTATTAAATTTAAAATACCAAGTACTGATTATAATATCTGATGTTCATTAACCCTTTGAGGCACGAATTTACATTGTCATGTACTCATCTTTCGATGAAGTGTCATTTATCAAAACATGATAAAATATCATCCAAAACCATTGAATTGAAGTTGAAATAAAATTCTTAAATTATTACTTCATAAAAAGAATATTTGTTCTAATTTCACTGAAGGTGCACAGAGTTTCAGATTTCTGATTATAATATATTTTATAAGCTTATACTTAAATTTACTAAATCACTCATTGAACATTTCTAGAGTTTGAGATCCGATTCAATATCAGTGATTTCGAAAGACACGAAAAGACGAATAAATTGCATTAAAGACCAGTGATTTTTTTGTAAGGGGCTATATTAGATCCACCATTTTTCATTTTATTTTATGTTATTATATCGTTAAACACTTTATCAGTGTAAAAATTGCCAAACAGTATTTTTATCACTTGATTAAAAATCGCCCAATCGGCCAATTTATTAACACCATTTTTTGTTTCAATTATTTTAGAAAATACATTTGATGAGCAGAACTATTTGGACCACCTTTACGAAGGAATTTTGACGAAAAATATTTTTTGTATGCGAAAGAATGGATGAAACAAAGTAGACCCTTGTTTCGTGTTATTTTGATTACAGAATTAGAATTAGTGAATTCAAATGTACTTGCATAATATACCACATTATGGAAAACAAGAATTTGTAAACGCGTGAGCACTAACATTTAGAATGTAACATTTAGAGAGTTTAATTTAGTTTCTTTTAAGGTTACATTAAACTTTTCTCAGCTTATTCTTAAGGGAGTATAACATAATAGGAGTTGATTATAGTGAATCTATGTTCTTGCATTCATCCTTGGTTATATAATTCTCTAAAATCACTTTAGCATTATCTTTCGTTTCTGTAGTGAGTTGAAGATCTTAAACCTAATGGATGTACTACAAATAGTTTCCTATCAAATCTGGATTCGATCTAACTAGAAAATTCTGCGCATTGACAAATTCTCTCACTTTTACAATTACGATTATTACCACCTAATACACAACCGTAAGTTTCAATTGATGATGTACAAACAATACTAACGATATTTTACTGATATATTAGGTCCATTGGAATGTGAAAATCCAAGCTATTGTTTAAAGCTTTCTCCAGAGATTATTCATAAACAATTATCAAAAAAATGGCAAAATTATCAAAAAAAAACAGTCTCCAAATGACGAACATCAATTCGATTCTAACTAATTTCCGGAGCAGAATAATTATTTACCAGCAAGCTACCCAGTAAATTGGAACCAAAATGTTGTCTGGAGGCCTAATATCTTTCATAAATGATCCTGAGTTTAGTATGAGCACGCAAGCGTTACTTTAAACTTGAGCAATAATCAACCAAATATAAAAATTCCGATTTGAATTGATTAAACAAAACTATACGAATTCCAAGACTTATAAGAGGAATCGTGTCACCTAAATTAAGTTACCAGGTATAATTACACTAACGGTAAAGTACAGGAAGAACTAAATTACTTAGCCTGATGATAGATATCTCCAGAACAAGCCTACAGGTATCCAGCTCAAAAAGAATGAATTCCCGCGTTTCTTTATCCGCAGGCTCGAAAATTAAGCGTACAAAAAGGTTAGGCAGATTCTTGAGCATTTCCCCAAACTACAATGTCACGCGGTATAAATAACGACAGTTTACGCGTTGATAAAAACAAAATGAAAAAGGAGGCAAGTCCGCGGCGCTCGATGTTCGCGAATTCAGTTATCCCCGACGGAATCCCCATAAAACTACTTAAAAGTTTCAAGCGTTCTAGAGACGCGATCCCGCGACGCTTTTTCCCAGCTCCTGATGCGATCGGTGACATAAAATATGTCTTTGTTGGCCGTTCAATTGGCAGCGACTGTTACGGCGGCGAGAGGGCCACACGAAAGTTTCACGAAAGTTTTTAGAGCAGCCCTGAGAGACTGGGTGTCGGGTGCGGAATGTTGATGGCCCGTCATCGTCGCTCGGATCCGAGTGTCGCCAAGGCCCACGCGCTCCTTCTATTTTTTAACCAATATTTTTCATAACACATTCTGCTGCATTTATTTTTTATTTCTTCGGTCAATATTTTCATTAATAATCGAAATTAGAACAGAGGAACTTACGAAGAAAGTGATGATCGTGCTATGTAAAGAGTTTTACACATCGATAGTTTCGTGAAGCTCCACTGCGGAGCATAAATCATGGCAGGTAGCCTAAATATTGATCACGGTTTGATCGGGCTGCGATATGGCACGCCTTATCAAGCACGCGTGATAAATATCTATTCAAATCCTGGACAAGAGTTAATAAGATATCTTATCAGACGTCTGCTAGCGATACCGGATCATGTATAACTGATCAGGATTCCATAAGACATCAATTCATCTAATAGGGTGCTGTGAGTCATGTAGAAAAAGTCACGCTAGTCTGGTCAGAATCCGGCCAGCCTTCCCTATGTCTGACCAGGAAATCACAGGAATTGTAACGCTTTGCCGACAGGATTCTGACCATGATAATCCTACCAGATTCCGATCAGAATCTTGCTTCTCCGACCAGGTTCCGATCGGATTCCTGCTCTGTCCGACCACGCACTTATTTGTAGTATACTACAAAATTTGATGAACCTAACCTAAATATACCTCGGTAAATTCAGTCAGAATCTTGTCAGTTTCTGATTGGAATCCCTAAGTAGGATAAATGTGGCCAGATTCTGGTCAGAATTATGGAAAATCTGAGGGAATTTCCACAAGGGAGTTGTAAAATGGCGTCCTAAGTAGGAGTGGATCAACCGTCACATTAGTCGGATGTATATTCAGGTAACCTAATCAGAACATGGGCGGTGTTCGTCTTCATCGTTACATTCAAAATATTGATTTGCATCTACTTTTTGGCCGTATTGGAGGGTCAAAAGGGTAAAAAATCGTGTGTTGGGACATTTTATTCTATTTATCTTGAAAAGTACAGCCAAGACGAGTTTAAGTGATTCAAATTTCAAAAAGTTCGTCGGACATATTTGATTCTCCATTTGGCATTTCTTGACTTTTTCGCGTCACATTCTTCAGTAACGATGTAAAAAATGTCCAAAAACACAATTTTTTTACCCCTTTGACCTTCAAGTTCGTCAGAAACTAGGGGTACTGACACCTCCGATTGGTCCTTGAGGTCTCACTGGAAGATTATTTCAAGGTGAAAAATGTTTGACCAAGGGATTAATTTTGTAGGTCACCTAAAGGTCAACCCCGGATTATTTATTAAGCAGATTTAGAAGTCAATCATTAATTCCATTTTCAGAATATGTACATTTTGAAATGTATTTTGAATGTCTGTTTTTTGATGGGTTAGTTTTAGGATTTGTCGGGTTTTTGAGGTGCGCCCGAAACTGGGTCCTAATCAATATTTTGGCGTACAGATTAGGATTGTGCGCTTATTTATTGAACAGCATGAAATTTTTTAATTGTTGTTGGGCTGTGTTATCGATAGATAAGATTTGATACTAAAACATGCGATAATTCCAAATTAATTTAAAATTGCTGTTTAAATGTGCACATTCTACTTTTTCTTACATTATTGAGAAATAAACTATTCGTAATTTTTTCGCGAATGTGTACGTAAATTTTAAAAATGATGTACTAAAGAAATTTTACTCACCGTTGGAGTATAGAAGTTGAAGTCGGTATTGAATACCATTGTTAGTTTTCTGGCCTTCAGATTCCTGAAACATAAACGTTTGTTGTGTTATCCCACAGAAGGTAATAAAAATACATTAGTTTTTAATGTTAAATATTATCGTTATTTAAAAAAATCGAATAAAAGTTACTAAAACCTACAAAATATTGAAACAATTGGACAATAAGGAAAACAATAATATTTAAAGTTTTCGGATGTGTTTTGAAGCCCCTACTACAATTTTATTTGAAATCGGAAAGAAAATACCGTAATCGCAAAGAAATAAATATATTTTCTATTAGGTTATTGACATTTACTATCCGACAATTTTGGGACAGTTCAATACTTTTCAAAATGTATAATGGTTATTGGTTTATCTGCTATTGCGCCTTCTATCAGCAAACGATATCTGAATTATGTTTATTGTGTTTAAATTGTAAATAAAAACATTCTTTTACTTTTTTTCCATAATTTTTTTTAATTAATTAAAGTGAGTTTTTTAATCCAATCATAGGTAAATGCATGATATGGATCATATCCAATGGCAATCCAAATTATATAAAAACTATCTCTGAATCGAACATAAAGATCCATACGATGAAGACTCCCTTCATGAACTTCAAAGTTAACATTGCTGAAGTTTGCTTAGAATTGCAGAAGTTTTTACATACAGGTTACTTTTACTCTTGATCTGTCACCATGTTCATTAGTATTAACATTAATTACAACATAAACTCCATATATTTCAATATTGCAATTTTTGTTCACTACATCACGTTTTCGTATGCAACATTAATTATGATAATTGAGTGTTTAAAAAATTCATCGATCAACAACAACAAAAAATTTCTACGACGATCTTTATTTAATAGAAATGCTGCGATAATTCTCCATTATTGATTTTCATATTATGACTTGTCATAAACGTATATTATATCAAACGCCCTTCTTTCGTCAAAATTGAAGGCTCAAAAAGGGCGTAAATGCGGCGATTGAGTTGAAAAATCGCGTTTTACGATAATTATATAGATATGATCCGACTGACTTTTCAGTGGCGCGATTCCCTTTGATTAATTAACACGAACACGAGGCAGGTATAGGAAGTATAATATTTCGTTTCAACGCTAATTATTAATTTCTTGATGCGCCAGTAAGAGCCGCGCCATTACACATCGCGTGGCATGCGATGCATAATTATCTACCGTGCTGACGAGCCATGCGTGCATCGCGCCATATGCCTGCGCTTCATAATGCATTTTTCAACTATATCTACCCTACACAACTTTTTGGCCCTCGCCTCGTTCCGGCTTTCAGCATTTACCGTATCTGCTCGCCCAAAGTCTTCCTTTCACAAACCTCATAAATCAAGTGTCTTTTAGACGCATTTAAATGTTGGCTAAACAATATACATCAACTTACGATTTGAGGGAGTTCTATAGACGTAGTCAAGTATGTAATTGATTTTCATAATTAATTCGTCCGCTTTCTCTAATTTTGTAGAAATAGTAGTATTTTGGGGCGTAAAATTTAATGTTAAGTGGCATCATTTACAACTGAAACTTGAAATCATTACTTCTTCTGTAAATTATAAAAACATGATTTTTTAAATTGCTCCATAACAGAAATGACTTTTAACCTTTACAGGACGAGAAAACCACTATAATGGCTCAACAAAATTGTTCATGTTAGTTTGTAAAATAGGTTCATTCATGGGTCTAACTACTAGAAACTTTATGAAATCACATCTATCTAAACGGGTTTATCAAAATTGATAGGCGTTTTTCCACCACGAAGGTCATACCGACTTGTATCCGCAGTTTTGGATGCGCCAGATTGAATTCCAACAATCTTATCATTGGTTTATGAATAATAATATCAAGGTTAGCTCGTAGAATTTTTTATTTTATTATATCAAGTTAAGTCAAATGAAACAATTCTTTCAAAGTGTCAAAATTAACCTTACGCTGGGGACGGAAAAGCCACTATAGTGGCTTGATCATGGATAGACATTTTACATATGAGTATTTCCCAATATTAGAGACACATATTATATGCTTTTTATAGAAAATTCTGAGAAATTGAAAATTCCAAATTCCCCGTCCTCTAAAGGTTAAAAAATTATTCAAGTACATATGAAATGTATATGAAATAAAACTAGACAGAGATTATTTCTTCCTAACTCTGTTCCCATAGAAAATTGCACTTCATACATTTTCGCAAAGGGGAAAACAAAAAAAATACATGAATGAAGGCTCTCTGCTGATCCCACCGCTTGGTTCGGAGCGTAAGCTCATCCGACGGTTAAGATTATGCCGTGATAAACGCTCAGTTTCACTGCGCGGAAAATGCGTTAGCCGGCGATTTTTAAATAATTGAATGACGTGAAAATATGTAAACGCTACCGCCGGGCAGGGGGTGCATAGGTGGGCTGGGATTCGCTAAAGCAACCGACAGGACGGTACAATAGCAGAGCTAGTTGCTACCAGCTAGTTGGAGGAGAGGATGGGTGAGGTGATGTATGTCCGTGGTGCATGACCCTAATTAATAGGGAGGCCACGCGATGCAACTGTCCACTGGCGTGAATTATACAGAACGGGAGGGAGGACGAGGGACCAGGAACATGCATAGCCAACGAGTACGCGTACGACATATTTGACTGCATAGTGTAAACACTAGCACGTGGCCTTCCATGTAATTAGTTAAGTAGTTGATCGGACCGTTAAATGAAATGTACTGTAATTTTACGAGTTTTGTATTGGTAACATCCTAGCTATTGTTGTATGCAATGCAACATGTAATGGATTTCCCTGAATGTGTTGAAGACTATAGTCGGATGAATTTGGACATGCGAGAATGTAATGAAATTATTTTATGTAAATTCATTACAACCCGAGTAGAAAAAGAAACCACTTTCTGGCCAGTTTTTCTGGTCTTACGGTACAGAGACCAGAAAAAATGGTAATTTATTACAATATTGGCCAAAAGCTTTGAATTTTTCAACATGTCTAATATAATTAATGGGTAATGCCTCCAAATTTGTTGACGATTTTCAACTGACATAGATACTTATATAACTGTTGTAGTGTTGTACTTAAGATTTCGTGGTGTGTATTTAGTTTTATTGTAAACGGTAGAGCGTGACTGATTAGTATTCGAGTACATCAGTTCCAGCAAGTACGGATAAGATAGAAAGCCACAAAACTATTTTATACAAACATTTGTCTTTGGAATAAATACCATACTCTTTGAGAAACGTTTGATACCATTTGGTTTGTTATGGAAATACTGCCGAAAAAGTGGTTAGATGTATAATTGTACAATTTCTACAAAATGTTAGAAATGTTAATAAGCCTTTTAAATGTATATCACGACATAGGGATGTTATATCCTTTCTATCTTATACGGATGTATGCCAAAAGTTTGTAACAAAACTACGATTGAATGTTTAAAAATGGTCTCTGTTCGCTAACATATTTGTATTAGTATTTATAAGATTCTAGGTTAAGTTGACAGCTCTTCAGAACAATGTCTCCTCATCGCCCATAACCTGTAGATGACATAGGTCAAATCCATAGAACTTTTGACTTTTACTTAAAAAAGGTTGAAAAAAATTTTTAATTGCACACTATTCCCCCTTTGCATACATGTTTGTACAATCTGTACCTGTGTAACTTTTTTATTGCGGGCCGTTTGAATGTATATGAAATACATAGGTATTTTTAATAATTTTGAATTTATTTTCACTAAATTATTAATTACATTTTCTCTAATAATACAAACAAAATACAATAATTATTAGCGGCCGACATAATTTCTGGTAGTAAATGATCGATTGATGGAATCACAGACATCAAGAAATATTATAAAAAGTTATTAGGGATGTGCTCTGCGGTAGTGTGAAATATTTTATGGTTGCACGAATTTAACTATTTAATTCAATTTTATCTTGTAATGTATGTACAACGAGCACATATTCGTAATATGGCTAGATTTCTTCATTCTTATCTCAAGAATAAAAAGCATCTATTATTTCGTTGAGTTATTACAGGCCGCAATCATGAAACAGCAAAATATCGATAAAATGTGGATTTCACGAAAAGTTATTTCATGTCAAACGGATGTTGAAATCTTATAATAAACTTTGCGCACATCAGTGTAACTTATAATACTGTTTTCTAGTATATGCACTTACAAGTTAAACGCCAGATCAATGCCTTAATCCCGGGGCCGTGTGTTTAGCATAAGCGAGATTTTAAAAAAAATGGATTATTTCATTCACAATTTTCATCTTTTTACATCTTTTACTACCTCTTGTTATTAAATAAAAATACTTTGGCATACTTTTTCTACAAATGATGTTAATAAAGGTCTTTGTTGGAATACGAAATAAGTATATTTTTTAAACGTTTCTGAAGCCTTAATAATTATAGAATTATAGGTATTTCACAAAAATCAAAAGTTCTGTGGATTTGACCATATACTGGTTTACAAATAGGTATGATACCGATAGTTCAACTAATTAATTAGTAGCGCCAGCGAAAGATGACTTGTTACCAGAGCAATAGTGAAATATGAATATTTACCATTGTAGATACTATGTTCTACAACTTCTTCAGCTCAACTACTAAATGATACACAGATAGAAAGGAAATAGTTAACGGAACCTTTTTGTGATAGTAAAACGCGTAAATCCAAAAAGTTGCTGTATTAACTATTTCCATGGTAAACGGTACAATAAAAATGTTCCATTTACTATTTTCCGATTGTTAAATCGTTCGTACATAAGCTCAAATGTCCACTCTAACCTTACATATAGTTAATTCTACACTACCTACAGAGGTTAAAATCGTTTCTATTTTTTCACGGTTCCATTAACATTTGTTTTCTCTCTGTGTAGACCAAGCTACCTTTTTATTAGTACACTCAAGTACGTTGAACATGGGAATGACTATATAGATTTTAAGGTTTGCTAACCTAAAAACTCACCCCACGACAGTGGCGCTACCTGCTATCGAAATATGCATTGCGATAGTTTTTCGTCGTAACTTTATATTAAAAAAATAACTAGTTAATGCAGTCAATGTACGTCAAAATAGGTCGTTGTAAGATGGTTTTTATTACTATTACTAATAACTACAACAAATTCCGAAATACACTTAATTATGCATTTAACTATGTAATATTCGAAATAATAATTAAGTGACAACATGACAAAAAAATGTGTGCAATGTATAGAATATGTTTTATGTTTGTACGATATAAAAAAATAACAAGGTTATTAACAATTACGAAAACAAATTTTCAAGCAAGAAAATTTTCTATGAGAATGCTGGAAAATTTCTCTGGATAAGGAAGGCCACGTCTATTATTTCAAAAGCTCCGTTCTGTCGAATTAAAAGACGATTTACGATCTGAAGCTTTTCCGCTGAGTTCCTTCCTCGTTATTCCGTATTTGAACTGATTTTTCAAGTTGTGGTACCATATCATGGAAATGTTTCATAAATTATTGGTACATGAGAAATGGTTTGTCATGCGAAAAGTTTGATTTGCCAATTATAATACTAAAAATGGCAACATTTTTGCAGAAATAATAAACTCACACAATGGTAATTTTATCTAAAGTTTTCCACTTGTTAGTAAAGTTTTGTTCGTAAGGTTTTTAAATTTGTGCCGAAACTGGAGCTATTAGCACTTGACTTATTTGTTCGAGCATTTGATTTATTTATTATTTGAACATTCTATTGAGTTAATACTTTGTTCTTTCCTCAGATGTCGTTTTTTTGGAAAGCTCAGGAAATTAGTTACCTTTAGTTTATGTCATTTCTTAAAAACGTACAGCAATATTGCAAGTAGCACTTATTTATATGATTGTGAATGATTTTAGAATGATTAGAGTTTTTACCAAACACTGGAGTTTAACTGTTACCAGAGACTCAGAGTTTTGTAAGATTTGAATGTATACAAAATTAAAAGCTAACTAGGAATTTTTTAACCAGGCATTTTTAACTAGGCATTTTCGGGTGAACTATTAAAAAATCAATCCTAAATTTTTACATGTTCTAGTTGAAATTTTACTTTTGCGAACATGGCAATAATAACGAAAATATAAAGCTAATATTATTTTGGAGTTATTATTTCCTAAATTGTTCAGGTATATTAAAACTTTACAAGGAAGAAGAATATTGAATTTACAAGAATTGAATGCCGGCATAACCTTTTATATTATCGTTGCAATTTTGATCAAGTTTATGTATAAACGATCATTAATCAACTGTACTTTAATTGTATTTTGTAATATGCCTGTTCAGAAATACAAATACGAGAGCACGTATTACATGATGTCACTGATAGAAACCGAGTAATTAGCGAGATAAGCTCGGGTGGAATGCGACGAATATACTTTATATAGGAATATTGCATTGAAGTCGCATTTTCTAATTTGATTCCAATTTACGCAAATGTTTTCCGATGTATTAATATATATTAAATAGTTATAAGTTAGACAGGTTAGAAAAATTATTTATCTGAACATAAATAAAAGTTAAAAGCCGTAGTCGAACATTTTCTCAAATCATGTAGTAACCACATTTAAATCTGAAATTATAGTTTTGTTATGAAGAACCAAAATGAAGAATGTCAAAAATACGTTTTTTTGATCAAATTACAGACTATAATACGATATTTTAAAATAATATATTTAAAACATTGGTGGCAGAGGAAAATATAATTTTTTGAGAAAATTATAGTTATTTAAAATTTTGGGAATGAATTTTCTTCACGAGATGTAAACAAACATTTTTCTGGGTGCATATCAATCTTAAAATATTTCAAACTGTCAATTCGTTAAAAGTGAATTTTTGAAGGATTACCTGGTCTTTTTCGACGAAACCGATGAAGGCCGTTCTCTCGATCTCGATCGGTTGTCCCGATCTATCGTAGAGAGCAATAACGAAATGAAAGAAGTTACTCTTTCTCAAGTTGCTAGGAGGCTGCTTCTCAAAATGCGCCCTTCCGACAACGGCTCTGAAAAATGCAAAACAGACATTTTTTATATTAGATATTAAATGTACATCAATTGTATTAACTGTATTAAGTTTGTACTAACGCTAAAGAATTTATATTCCTTCAGGTATAAATAATAAATATAGTTATACCCAGCAAACATAAAAGTACCTTACTTGTGATTCACAATAAAGTTTTTACGACACCACAAACAACAGTAATATAAAAATAAATGTGTTCACTAATTATTGACATGAACTTTTTATCAGTTACATTAAGTGGTTATTTTATAAAAATGTCACAAGCACTGTCAGGCTACTATCTGTATATGACAATATTTCGGTTTATTTCAACTAATAAACATACAAAATGCTAAAAAATAATCGTTAAGTTTTTAATAAACGATAAAAATAATAATGTAAATAATAATTTTTAACAAATAACAAAATAATAATGTAAAATAATAATGATTTCAAGAAAAATATTTATTAATTTAAAAAAAAAAATAAAGTATCCCAAATCCAACCTTTTTATTTACCACTCTCCCTTAATAAAAACATTACCTTAACCCTTTGCGGCATAGTGGGATGCTCAGCATCCCACCTATTTTCTCTCAGTTTTTAATTAATTATTCGGCTGTTTTCATCTAAGCAATCGGGTTTTTGAGTTAATTATGTTAATAAGATGTATATAATCATAAAAAAAGTTACATATTATCAATTATCGTTAATTTTTAATTATTATAAATAAATAACCACGGAAAAATATCAATAATTTCAGAAAAAATTCATTTTTGATTGAACAATTATATCTATTTGCATGAAACTATAGCATTTTATGTTTTTTGGGTCGCTGATTTCGAATCTGACGTCAGATTTGTAAAAATTAAAATGGCGGATCCAAGATGGCGGACCGAAATATGAAAAGTTGCTCGATCTATACGAAATTTGTTACTCCGGGGTTTTCGGGATCGCTGATTACGAATCTGAAGTCAGATTTTGAAAATTCAAAATGGCGGATCCAAGATGGCTGACCAAAATTTGTTTTAACTTCATCCACATTTAATTGTTGAAATCTGACACTGGATTTGTCATCGGTGATCGAGAAAACGTACCAATTTTCAAGAAAATCCAACACTCGATTTTTACGTTCGTTCGCCATCCTAGATCCGCCAATTTGAATTTTGCAAATCTGAAGTCAGATTCGAAATCAGCGACCCCGAAAACCCCCAAGTAACAAATTTCGCTGAGATCGAGCCACTTTTTATATTTCGGTCCGCCATTTTGAATTTTCAAAATCTGACTTCAGATTCGAAATCAGCGACCCCGAAAACCCCCGAGTAACAATTTTCAGCTGTTTTCCGTGTAAAGAAAAATGTATGCCGCAAAGGGTTAACAAAACTTTCAAAATAAGTTATACAAAATATATGTAAAGATCAGAAATTAAATAGAAAACATTGAAATTGAGATATCGTAGTTTGGGAAAGAAAGAAGAATCGAGTTTGATCGTGAGTGAGCGCAGGTGGTCGTAACGCCTTAAAATCCTATTATGGTATCCTGTGCTGAGATTAGGCCGCCGGACTCTCGGTACCATCTTTGAGTAATGGCATGGAAAGATCCCCTTTTCTAACGACTGTCCAATTCAGTAAATTCGATACCATTTGCGTCGATTTTCTTCAATTCTGGTGACCCAGGTGAACTGATTTTTTTTTTATCATTCTTAAAATGTTCTTTCCTTCGGTATTTTATATTTGAATAAAATTGTGTAATATTTAGGACTTCATTAAGTTTATAATGACATCATAAGTTATTAGGTTTTTGTTAATTAATAGAAGAGCTACAAACAACATTGAAAAATCTTGAACATGTTACCGATAAATTTTGACAATATTAATGTTTATATCATTAGATTTAAAATATAATATTTTCTTGACCATAATATTTACTATAATATATTACTACGATTGGATTGAAATATATAACGCCCAAGTATCTTGGGAGTAATTAAAATGTGCTGTTTGACATGATGTTTACGTATCTTTGATAAATCGTTCAGCTTAAATAAAATTCTCATTTTTATGAATAACTTTTGTTTACATTTTATCAAACTACTCTTATTAAAAAACGTTTAAATTAATATAATTTACAGGTTCATTCTGACACATGTGCATATCAAATATTCAAATGTACGATTTGACATTTTTATAAGGGCAAAATATTATTTGTTGGTCCGATTAAAATTTCAATTTCCTCATTTTTTTCAAATGAATTAATAAATATTTATATGCTCAGATGTCCCACCAAGGAAACAACTGAATGTTGTTGCCTTATGCCGAACAAACCACGGTGGAATTATGAAAATATTTCAATTATCATTTTTTATTTTTTACGTAGTAATAATGTTCTCTAATGTGAAACTCGTCCGCGCAATTGGAGGGAATTACAAATAAGCTAGAAAAATTGTATTTCGCAAAGATGGTACAGATTCAATTTTTGCACAATTTTTGCACAATTTTTTTATTGTTTTTTAATCAAAACAAAAAAATAAACAGATAAATCATCATGAGTTCATCTACATAGGACTTAAACTTTAATTTATAATTCAGTATTATTTTTTATTGGATAAGCTGTTTCAGTTCATTCTAAATACCAATCATCCCCACGTAAACAAAATAAAATGTTTCAAAGTGTATCAACCTGAAAGCAAACTACGTTTTCATAGTAATCCAACAAAAATTCCAAAATGACTCATAAGAAAAAACTTTGATACAGTGTGTCCACTTAATTATATAATTCAAATTGTATTGTATACTTCCAAATATACAGGTACAAAAAAGCGGAATAATTCATTTGTTATTCAAACATCTCAATATTGAAAGCCGTGATTTCTGACTTTGACAAGTGTCAAAAGTCAGATAAATATACAAAAAAGCCGTGGAGAAAACCATCAACTTCTTCGTAGTACGTGTCTGAGAAGCGAGCGTCCACGAATCTGTGCAAACGGATTTCCGCTTATCCGAAGTAAGAGGAAAAGTCGTAAAGGACACGACGTATGATGGGAAATTCGAAAACGCCTCAACGACCGATAGGAATATCCGAAATCTCTGGAGAGCAGCCATCGCTCATCTTCGGGACTAAGGCCATCTGCAGTTACGGCCTCGGTGAACACGAGACGAGTGAGAAGACGAACAATAGGGCTGTACAGCATCGGCCGAAACCAGAGGTGGAGGCGTAACAGAGTCGTAACCGAGAAACAATTTGGCAACAATTTTTCAAAGTGTCAAAATAGTTGCCGGGTCGATCCCCACGGGCCATTTCGGTCGTTTTATCTCCGTTTTTCCGGAAAATGCATTGGCGTATTGTCCGACATGGTGGTTTTGCGGTGAGTCGTCATAGTCGCTTATTAATGCGGTCGCGAATGAATTGTGGTCCGCAATTACAAAACGAATAATAATTTATTGTGAGTATCGTCCAATTGTTCGCCGGACGTTTTTAAAACGTGATCAATATTAAAGCTTTTAATCGCATGAGAATTTGAGTTTGGCTTGTTGATTGGATGATGGGCCTTTCCCATGAATTTTTCAGAAATAATAGCATTGTATCGTTTGGGGAAAGGTATTTTTAAATGGGATTAATCAGTGTAATCCAAAGAAATTTATTACTAAAATTATTACTGTACCATTGTGCCGCTTAAATATTGCAATATACTATGATTTTTATGACTCTTTTCAATTTCCGTTAAACGTGATGTTATATAATTGGGTATTTTATTTCGTTTTTAATAAGTCTTTCAAATACTATTCAATCATAATTAGATATTTATACTTAATTACCTCACACCGAGAGAAAAAAACAGTGAAATCTACTAAAAAATGACCTTGTGAAGTAAATGGACGGGTTAACTATTGCCCATAGTCAAATGAACTATCATCTGTAGTAAGAGGTTATACTAACAGAAATGCAGTGAAAATTACTAATCAAAAGTAATTTCTACTATTTTCTATAGTAAGATATCGTATTTTTTTCGCGTAAACATAACCTGCTGTTATACGAAAGACGATAAATTCGGATAATATGATTAATATTAATATTTTAATTTAATTGAAAGAGCAATAAAAATGATATGCACTTTTAAACACATTATTTATAACTTTTATTGATATTCTAATAATATTCCAATCCATAATAAAGTTTATTCGAGAATTTAAAAAACTTTTTATTCATAATTAGAAAGAGCGATTTTTAGTCAATTTAAAAAAAAATAAGTACTCTGTCGATGAGAAGCATTGTTTATGTTTTGAATTACGTAAAATACACTACATAAATTGTACTTTAAAAAATATGGATGTACTCGTCCAAGCCCCACTTTCAGAGTTTTGATGAACCTTATTTCATATTTTTTATTTGTTGCCTCTTTCTAGTCATTTTCACTCACTTTTATTTGGAATGCTTTTAAATTATAAATTGCTAGATTGTACCCTATGCTAATTTCTGCAGTTGCATGTTTATTGTTTTGAGTTTTGAAACCGACTTTATGCTTCGGTTTGGACGAAAAAAAGAAAAAATATATTTTTGTTAATTAACATTGTTTTTGTAATTAAGTTAAAATCTAAATTGATATACATAACTTGTCATTTCACTAATATGTAGTAAATTCTACTATTTATTTAGTCCTGACTCTTGCTACATTCGAGTAGTACAAATAACTATTTCGTAGTACATGTTACTACATAAATGATGAAAATGACCAATTCATTAACGACTATTTCTACGACAGTAAATATGTAGGATTGAAAGGTCACGCAACAACATTAATATTGACGAAATATTGCTGACTGAAATTGTAACGTTTTATTGAAAATTGGTTATTTGCTTTTCCTAAATTGACTTAAGTTGAAGTGTATATGAAATTAATTTTCTCATAATAGTACCACAATTTATTCGGTCTGTTTAGAGTAAAAACTTATTAGGGGGTTAAAAAGAACGAGTCAATTTTGGGCTGGCGGACGTGTCGAATTTAATTCGCGTCAAACGAGAAGCACGTTTCGGGCTTTCGGCGCTTAGCGACGGCTAACGGGACGTGATCTTCTGAGAAGGAGACGGAGTGGCGACCCCAGAAAAGGGTCGTGTCGCCTTTTTTCTTCCTAATTAACCCGGCCACCTGAATATTTAACGACAGATCAACACTGAGGCCTCAAATACTTAATGCAAATTTGTTAAAACAAGAATTTTACTATTATTGTTAAACGATTTTTGAAAATTAAATTAAGAATATGGTGGGCAATGGACCAAAAACGGACATTTAAACGTCCTCAGGAGCTCCACAGGACATCCCGGGACGGATTATGTTGTATGGGAATCAATTTTGAATAATTCAAATTAGAAATTATTGAAGGTACATTTTAAAATTGAGATTTTGTAATTGCAATTCTATCCATTATCTATAATATTCCATAAAATATTGGACAAATTCAAAGATTGATTGATAATTTTCGAAAATAAGTAAAGATGATCTTTTTCCGTAAATTCTCAGCCAATTCCTCATAAAGTTTTTGGCAATATTTTTAGGAGATTCTTTATAACGATTGGAAGCGCAGTTAAGGAACTTAAATTTTTAGGTTATATTTTTATATACTCACCATTACCTTCTCAATGCTCAACAACTCCCTTAACCTTAACTTATTGCCACAAGTCAGAAGATACAAAAACATAGATCCAAATTTTTAAGCCGACGCATTCCTCAGAAGTAATTTTTTTTCTCATTAAATTAGATTTATTTTTATTTTTTTGACAAATCATCGTGAATTGTACCGAAAAAATTATTTAATAATACCATTTAACTCCTTGACTGCCACGAGAGTTTCACAAAAAATGCCCAAAATACAAACAAAAAATTTGTTAGGTTTTACTTTAAATTGGTGCATAGGGGTATTTTCGGACTCTCATTACGAATTTGAAGTCAGATTTTGGTCATTCAAAATGGCGGAAAAATTTTCTAAATTCCAACCATTTCACTTGATATTTGTTACTCTGAGGTTTTCGGAACCGCTTATTACCAATTTGAAGTTGGATTTTGAACATTTTTCGACAAGAATGGTTAGGCTTTTCAAAAAAGTTTCCGCCATATTGGATCCGCCGTTTTGAATTTCCAAAAGCTGACTTCAGACTCGTAATCCGCGACCCCTGAAACCCTCGCGTAATAAATTTCAATTGGTTTTATAAACTTTTTATGCATAAATTGATTCAACACAATTTGGCTGAGATATTTCAAAAATTGTGAAAACTACCATCTTTGTGGATTTATATATTTTGTTGGCACAGCGATTATGAAAATAGACAACGTCATTACATTCAGTACACCTTAGACTATCTAGAAATGGATTTGGTTTTATTTTATATAAATTCCAGAATTTGTTAGTCTACTTTATATCATTACAAACATTTGCCTTGTTCTGGCAGTCTGGGAAAGGTCCAAAATGACAAAAGATCTTCGTCATTGGCAGTCAAGGGGATAATAATACTATCTAACCTAAAAAAATGGAGAAATGTTTATAATTACTCTCAAAGGATACTCCATTATCTTCGAAAGGTACATATTAGACTGGGAACAAAATTCTGTAAGAAAATGGCGGGGGATTTCAGATAGAAAATATTGTATAAAACTAAACCAAAATGTGTTGGATTTCGTCAACAAACATTATTGACAGTCTAACCATTCTGGTTGAAAAATGTTCCAAAAACCAACTTAAAATTCGTAATCAGCAGTCCCGAAAGTAACAAATATCAATCAAAATGGTTGGAATTTAGAAAATTTGTCCGCCATTTTGAATGATCAAAATCTGACTTCAGATTCGTAATGAGCGTCCCAAAATTCAATAATGTTTGTTTGACGAAATCAGCCAAATTTTAATATAGTAAAAACATGTAAGGAAGTTTGATCTCTGGCAAATCCGTCATCCTTCTCGGTTGGATGTATCGGATTATCGGCGATCGACAGGATACTCGATCGCCCGTTAGGTCGATAAAGCAAACTATGTGTCGTACAGAAAACTGAATCGGTGAGCGGATTCTGTGCGAAAATGAATAGCGGCAGTTTTGCAGCACATTTGCGAAATAAATGATGGTATCGGCGGGGCGTTTGTCACGGCTGCGAGGGAGCGGGTTTTTGGGGGACGGGGGTGATATAGAGCCCGTGTCGATAATTATCGGTGGCTGATTAACCGGCCGGCGGTTCGCGCCCCATAACTCTCGACGTCCGATTATTTTGGCCCGTTCGCCATGCACCAGTTCCTATATAACGTGTGGCTTTGGAGCGCGCGCGGGCCTAACCTATACACGCATTTACGTCACGCGCGGCTCGACGCATTGGAGGCCTGGCGAGATTTCGCGTTCCGCACGATCGACGGGTGTTTGATTAATTACCACGATTAGATCATTATTTCCGAGTAACTGACCGATAGATCGACGAGGGCGACGCAAATCGCAATGGCCGACAGTTTCGCCGGTGATGGCGGTTGTTCCGATCAATGGACGTTTAAGTCGGAAAACGATTCTAGTGGCATAAACACCTGAATTTACGACGTGTTAACATTAATTCGCAAATAATTTGAAGTGGTTGTAAAATTCATAGATTAATAATTATAATTCATTATTGTGCATATTCAAATATTAAACGGTAGAAGTTGTTATAATAAATTTTCGAAATCTATTAAATAATAATATAAATTATTAATTAAAAATATAAAAGTTGTTAATTCTGTTAAATTCTAACTATCAAAAAATATGAAAAGAATTGAAACGATGAAATGGTATATAAGTGTCATACCACATCAACTCAGATGCTTTGGAAATAGACCATCATCGAGTTTGTTGGTGATTTTTTTACAGATGCATCTTGGTGAAATAAATGTTGGTATTGTTTTTAGATTTTTAAAATCACTCGGCAGCGAGTGAGATTTTTTTTAAATGTTGGATTTAAGAAAAAAATGAAAATTTTCAAATGACCACAACTCGGTTGCTACTTATTGCACAGTAACAAATAAAAAATAGAATTTTTTGTCTTGAAATATACTTTTATAAAGACATAATAAATTTGTTTACGTGTTATGTAATAGATTTAAGTTTTTTTTGCCAGTGGGATATTTTTAATCTTTTTTTTACTAAATTCATAAAAACCACTGAAAATAACGTACAATTTGCGGCATCAGACAAGATTGCAAGTAATTTCGTTAATTTTTTGCAGAATTTTATATTTTTTGCGATTTAAATTTTTGCATAAAACTCATGATTTTAGCTTATCGACTTTGTAATTCACTGTTTTCTGTTTTGTGTGTTTTCAACGTTTTATTAGTAACTCGAAAGATATTAATATAATTATGAATCTTTAAATTTGTTATGCACATTTTGTTAATTTTATTTGAAACGACCTTTTGCTTTGATTTTAAGTAAAATTGGGTTTTAACTGAGCCATCCTTTTTAGTAAAGTTCAAGGATTTATGTAGTATCATAACATTCTTTTCATAACACCCAAAAATTATGATTTAAACGGTAAAATTAATCAATTTTATCGCACTTATTTGACGTTTATTTATTCAACTCTAGCTACAAAACATTATTTTCCTTTTTACTTAAACGTTTGAGACACACATTTTCCACTATTGATTTAAGTACGTTGTGTTAAGATTTTTTTCGTTTATTTTCTACTATCAAGAATATACATTATAGATAGAACAAAAAAACACTCAAAAATTTTTTAACAAAGTAGACCTTAGAAATTGTCTGTCCGTTAAATAATGTTACTTTTTATTACAAGTGCGTTTCAATTCATCTCCAACCGAGTATTATGGCGAAAAGATGTAATTAATAAATATATACATAAAAAAATCGTTTTTCTTAAATGTTTTTACCAAAAAAACACACATATATATATATATATATATATATATTGACAATTTCAGCAAATTATGACCACACTATTGAACACAGCAGTCTTGAAAAAAATAAGATCAATATTAATTTTTTAACTTCGATGTTGATCGAAATATTCGATTAATTTTGGAGCTAAAGAAATGACATTTCGGGTGTTAATGAGTTTGATGGTACTGTTAAAGAGGTTCGCATTTCAATGTTTTTGTTATGATTGTAATGATTATTATAATAATAATAAACAAAACTAGTGCACAAAATATGCATAAATAAATGGGTGCACCACGAAAACCAGACAAATCACAAAAAAGTCTCTTCGGAAACCCGACATTCAAAAAATAGACATTCAAAAAATGATGTCGGGTCGATGTCATTGAGGTCTCACTAGAAGGTTAGCTAAACATGTTTGACCAAGGGATTAATTTTTTAAGTCACTTGAAGGTCAAATCAGTTTGACCCCAGGATTATTTATTAAGCACAATTAGAATTCAATCATCAATAAATGTCTGGTTTTTGAATGTCGGGTGTTATAAGTGTCTGTTTTGTGATGTATCGGGTTTTTGAGGTGCACCTAAATAAATCACCGAATATAAATAGTACACATGGTAAATTTAAGTAAGATACAAACATTAAAATATATGGTTACAATTTCACTACTACACTCCGAAAATTGCACCCATATTAAATTATTCTTTTAATTATTTAAATTTTGTCATTATTAATATCGTAATATTTAACTTTGACAGTTTGCATTATTAGTTATTATTATAAATTAAATCGAAGACTTGCAGTCATTTACTTTTCTTCCATTGTCGATAATTTACACAACAAATTATTGGGAATTGTCGAGCATTTTTCACGTATTGCTTTGCAAACAAAAGTCCAAGCAAACCCAAACAGTATATATACATATCGGAATAATTGGAACATTCTTGGAACATTCTGGTTCCGCATCCCTACAGAAAAAAGTGGTGGCTACTAACGGTAGACATGTGAGTGGAGAACGACTGGCGAGTGGACGCGCCATTCCATCGGGCGAACCTATCCCCAGAAGCCAGGGTTATCCGAGAGGGCAGTTTCGGAAGCTGGGGTAATTTAACGGGCTGGAATAATTATAATCGCCCGGCGAGAGAGCACTTCCCTCCAATATTCCTCCATTAAGCGGTTATTTTTCGCCTCGTTTCGTTCTCTTCCCGCGCGAAACTGCATCCGCACGTGCGTTCGCGCCTGTTACAGTTATTGCTCGACACGTAGGATCCTCTGGTCCAGGAAGGGCGAGTGGCGCAAGGTGCGGAGGCGCACGTTTACAAACGCATGCAACCATACAGAGCCGCAATTTCTACATGGAGCGGTTGTTTGCAGTTCCGAGCCGGCACCGACAACCGAGGTGATAATTACGTGCCCGATCTCCGTTTATCGCATAATTTGCCACGTGCACAATTTTGGAGAGTCGATAACGATTACCGATTCCCGCACTCGAATTCCGGTTCCGATGCCGTTTACGAGATGCGCTTCGGGTTCGCTAAAGATTAGAATCGGGTTTACTAATATTTTCAATATTTACGTAAATGAGATCTATAGATGCAGATAACATTGTTTGGGGTCTTCATAATTCTGTTTGTGTTCGGTACTATTTGTGGTTACAAGAACTTTTTTTCTTGGTGTGAGGGGTTATTCCCTTTTTTGTGTCTAATTTATTTCACTCGCGTAAAATGGCAGAAGATCTGTTAAATGATTCCACAACTTTGTTTTTCAATAAATATTTATGCATTTAGAAAAAAGCGTCTTTTAGTCGATTTGTTGTTTTCACATTTCCTGACCGGACTGCCGTCTTTTTTTCGATCGAAGATCTCTCGAAATTTCGAGGAGGCGGAAACGAGACGGTGGAGGGGATATTGGGCTTACTCGTACAATACAAAAATGTAGGAAAATATAACAATGAAAATGAATTCAAACCTGAATTTAAAATGCGATTTGGATATTATAATATTCGATACTCGGAAAACCATATTTTCGAGCTATAGTGGCAATTATTGAACGTAAAAAATTTAATAAGACTGGTACTTTATCAAATTTAATTTGGTACACATAGAGAAATTGTACAGGAAGATGTCTAAAAATAATTGGAAAAATTACTATTCTCTACTGAACTACTAAGTTACACTGTACAAACAATTTTCTAATGTCAACTAAATATTTACTTGAATAGTTGCAACAAAATATTTGCTAGAAAAATAGTTTGTTAATTCAACTAAATATTAATTTGATTTTATCCAGCAAGTAAATATTTAAATTAAGAAAATATTTCCTTATTTTAAGTAAATACTTTGTTGCGACTATTTAACTGAATATTATTTTTCATGATAACTAATGAAAAGTGAATCAAGTGACATATGTTTATCGCGAACGTGTTTACTATTCTGACTAGTAAATTTGTATACAAAAGAATTTTACATTTCATAAATGTTTACGCGTCTGCACCAAAGGATACCTACATAATATAGTTACGTTTGTCGCCGCCCGGCGCGTACGCGCTGCTCGTAGGTTTATTGTGATCCATTGTGGCTCCCGTTATAGAAATTAGTTTTCATTCCTTCAAATGCAGTTCAAACGATAAACTTAAAGAATGTCATGGGTGGACAGTCGACAGTATAATAGATATTGATGCACTTGTTTGAGTAATGGAATAGCATTAATATTTGTTTAACTGCTGAAGTGTAAACAATCCAATGCTGAATTGAAATTTCCGATTTTTTTAAATTTGTATCTAAATGTCATAGATGAAGAACAAAAATATAGCTAACAGAGAAAATTCTAAAAGCTACAAAGTAATTTAAAATAATATATTATGTAACAAGGGCGGAATTACCGTTCTTCAATGAGTGCGAAGTTTGTCGCACGTGCGAAGCGAGGGTGACAAATACAGTCATCGGAGATCGATATGTCGCCCACGTTGCGTACAATATTTTTTAATACGACGAGCGTGCGGCTCGATAATTTGCGTCCGAAGATTTCACTGCAGGGCGCAAAATCGAGTTCTACTCCCGGATTGTTAAAATAAAATAAACACGAACAAATAAAAATTAAAATTAAAACAATACCATTTTATTATAATAAAAATATTACATTTATTATTCTATATATATCAATATTTTTTTATATCTGGATTAAGAAAAATTCCTATTCTGCAATAGTAAAAATTATTAATCAATTATGAAACATTGCTATTCTGCACGTCCCTATCGGAGAATAGTGATTTTTTTACGATACCTTCCTATAAAATTTCTCTCAGTTTATGTGAAAATGTTTAGTTGACGATTGCATATATACTAACAATATTGGAGTCAATTCCGTAGTCCAAGAGAGAGTAATCGTTAAGTACCATTGCTTCACATTTAAATTTTACAGTAGTTATATATTTAAGAATTGAGGAACTACTGGACATTGAAGAAGCAAAAAATGGAAACAGGAAGCGGAACCGAAAAAGGAGATAAAAACTGCTATATTCCGCAGTAATTAGGGTAAGTATGTACAATTGTATCCAAAAATAAAATTGGTAACTTTTCGGTTGATTTGTATATTTATTACTCTTAATTGGCCGAATACAAATTTCAAATCCTGCACATATAAGCTGAAAATTGGCTTCATCAGTTTTATTTGGATCCTTTTTAAACAAAAATTATTCTTAGAAAACGTACATTCCAAATTGGTTGGACTGAAATTTCAATCCATTGGACAAAATTTTAGTCCCAGTTGACTAAAACTTCAGTCATTCGGACGGAAATTTCAATCCATTGTACTAAGTTTTAGTCCAACAAATTTACAGTGTAAGATATTTTAAATTACCGAAACCTTTATTTCTTAATTGACATTTTCATTCTTTATATAGTACAGTATTTTGGCAATAGAGATTCATATAAAGCAATTCATGTAACGCTAGAAAGAAGTTAAAAACTATTAGGAATCGATTAGCATTCAATGATGATTTAGACGTAAAATATATACTTTAAAAATGACAAAATTACAGAAACAGGGTTTATTCGCAATCCCTCTACGGATTTTTTTTCATTTTAAGTTTTAATTACTAAAAAAATTATGTAGAAATTAAATCTGAATAGAAACTTTTTCAATCTGCCTCAACCATTAAAATTAAAAACGTTCAAAAAAATTATATCTTTAAAACAAAACACCGTAGTCATTTTTTTAAAAAAGATCGCTTACAAACTAGATAGTAAATTGGTTAAAACTTGTTTGTAGGCTAACTACTTAATTTTTGGGCCAATTATTTTGTCTGTGTAATAACAATAAAATAATCGTCTACAGTGTCTCAGAGTGAATTTAGTAATTGGTTTGTCAATGTTAAAAGTAGGAAGAAAAGTTTGCAAAATTCAAAAACTCGAAAACAATATCTGAAGTAAAGGTAAAGCTACACTAATTATAAGTTTTATTTGTATATTTCGAATAGTACTCATAAGTTTTTAAATATCGTCGAAAATTTAAAACGTTTAGGAAATTTCGGCTAGTAATGCATTTACATTTACTGGGGTTACGCACATTGGCCCCATTTTTCGAGAATAGGTTATGTTCAATTCTAAGATGCTATTTTTAATACCTGTTATTAAATAATAAAGGATTTTCACTACTATTCGTTTATTGTATAGTTCACTTTTAGTTATTTTCATAGGAAATTTCAAATTTGAATTTTCTATCCTGAACCTGAAATCCATATTTGGCATGCATTATTGATAACGTTTAATCGAGAAAGTACTGCATCATATACTATTAATACGTAATATAATGCAATAACGTATAATTAATTGTAACCCATTTTCGCAAATACAAGTGTGAGATAAATATTTGTGTTGCATATATACAGATTAACCGTCTCATTATGCAGCAACCGACATACATGCCTTGTTGTTGTTTACCGACTTCTTTGTAATCGACCGTTACAAAATTCGAAAACCGATTTCGAGCCTCTGGTAATTATTATCTCGCGCGGCGTTTCGTTATTAATGCATGCAGAGGAGTGTGGCCTCCGCTGGAAAACGTCGCGGCTCGTGCATTATGCACAAGCGTATAACGCTTAACACATTTATCCGTGACTGGCGCTGGCAAAGCGTCGCATTTGCATACACTCGCATTTTCACACACACGTGCGGGAAACTCACACTAATATGGCAGGTAGGAGAGGGGGAAGCAACGCGTCCGCGGATTCGCGGACAAAGCAATCGGGCGCGGAGAATCACAATAAATCTGCAGTTAATGCACGATGCGTCGAGCGTTAGTTATTATATGAGTTAGCGGCGGCGAGCGCAGTCTATTTACGCCGAAACCCGCCGCCGTGATTCATATAATGCACCGCGAGAGATAATGAGCAATTTGTAATATATCCGAATATAATTCTCGTTAATGCGCGCGAGACGCTTTGCTTTATTCAAGGCTCTGATTCGGGGAACCCCCTGTATAATTATCGGCTGACTCGCGGATTTATCGGGGACTCGTACGCTTATATTTACGCGAGATTACATTTTTGTTACGCTTTCCATTCTGGTCCCGGTGAAATGCCAGCATGTTGTACCGAATTTCCGAAAAATAAAATAGTAGTGTTCCGTAAATTTTGAAATGATTTGAATTTTAAGCTGAGAAACTTTTTGTGTGCAAAATGGACAATTTTATTTATTTTGGTTAAAAGTCTCATACTGTCTAGTTGAAGTGAGATGTACTAGCAATATGCGTGAAAGTGCCATATTAATATTAAAAATTACCTTACAATATGGGACTTTTCAATATAGGTATGGCAAATTTTCTATGCTAATATGGACATTTTTCATATCAGTATGGTACATTTGTGCTTATTGCAAGTATCTCCTGCTGGAACTAGAAAGTATTGGACTTTTAATCGGAAAAATTCTCACAGTCTATCCAATACTATAATTTTATATCAACAAATAATAGAATATAGTTTTCTATTAAGCATTATTAATATGCGGAATGTTTCCGAAGTGTTGCTTCAGTAAATAATCGTTAATGAACAATAAATGTCAAGTTTCGTATAAATCGATTCGCGATCAACCAAAATTGATTTTTTCTTTAATTTACTAAAAAGTTCAAATCGTGCAAAACAGTTCAGCGCAAGTAGCTTTCTAAAATAACCACAAAATCCGCAAAAAATTACAGGATTTCAATTGGTTACAATGAAGATGTATAATTACATTGTAACACGTTGTAACTTTATAATTTCGAAGTTTAGTGGCAACTGTACAAATCATAGATTTAACTTGGTACATCAACACTGACCTATAAATTTATATCTTATGTCGTAGAAAAAATGTTTGTTGTTGTAAAATTACAATGCGATGTAAAGCGATAAGGATGATTATTAATAGTGTAAATAATAAAACACTAAGAGCGAAATATCTCTGTTCATCTCAGTTAAATTTACTAATCGATCAGTAGTCTTATTTCTAGAAATAGAATATAATGATCTAAATATTTAGGTTTATTGTATTATAAGAAGGTTCACTGTTTTTTCGCTCGAGCTTTATTTGAATTAGTATTTATAAAATGCTGGCAGGATTTACTAAACAAATTGATTCTCTGCACAAATGTTACAAATAAATCTGGTCTTTCAGATTATGAGAAGCATATAAAAAATTTCATAAAAAATGTTTAATACTGAAACTCATTGGAAATTAAAGATTAGTTATTGTTTTCTAGGGCATTTCACCAGTTGATTAATTTTTCACCAGTTAATTCACTCTAAAACGGTTGGAATAACTAGCTCAGTGTAACAAACAATAGGAGTAAACAGATGGAACAAATCATTAAAGTCACGCCCATTTAGATGTCAATTATTAACTTCAAAGGACTAGATTTACTCGTTAAATTGAAACCTTTGGATTAAAAGTTATGTTTGGGTTTAACCGTTCGATTTTTACTCCGTTACTATTAAATTAGTCTTCATCAGTTTTAGTGTGTTAATGTCGTATAAATCTGTAGTAAAATCACGTCTCTTCAATAATGTATATTTCTGAATTGAAGTAAGCATAAAGTCAATCGTGTGATATTTTCGATGGACTACTGTCAAAAAAGTTGGATTATTTTTTACCAGTTAAATGACGAAGATTTTTGGTTGTTCTATCTTATATATTAGATAATTTTAAACTGTTTCCTTTCGTCCAGAAGCAACTTTATTTACTACCAATTATCTCGTTATTAAAAATATTAAAAATATTAAAAATTCACTTTTTAATCATAATGAAACATTTTTTAATATGAGACAGTTTACAGAGGTTTGAAATAACAATTTATAATAAATACTCTAGAATTAAAACGTTTCTTTAAAGGGCTATACGATACCATTTTAAAAGATTAGGGATAGTAACTCGTAAAATATACTTGCTCGGTATATGCAATTTAATGTTTATTTATATTAATAATGTATGCTATTAATATTATAATAAGTAATATACAATTATCGAGTAAATATTTTAGTATAGTATCGATATGTGATATATTTCAACACTGAAGGAATACATTTTAAACTCTTGTTTACGAAAATGCCATTTCAGTTAGCTACATTAATCATATAATTTAATTCCTTTGACATTATTTCTGCGTTTATTTACAGAAATAGAACAAGTTCTTTTTACAAGTACTAAAATGAATAAAAATAAAACTGGATTACTTAGCGTTTGCATGTAAACTTCAAAACCATTTAAGTTAATTGTTTCGAAGTCGTTAATAAGACTAGGCGGCAATAAGATTAAAGTAAAATATGATGGTTTCAAAAAATACAAACGTAGCATATTAATTTAAAATAAAACTAAGAAATGTCGGTAAAACAGAATCCGGTTCATCTTGAACAGTTTCTAAGTTGCCCGTTTCTTGAATATGTTAGGAATTTTTTGCGTTTTTTGTTACATTCCGTTAATTTAATACACTGTGTTATTTCAATTGAATTTCAAATCAAACCGAAGAACTAAAAATGTGCACGAAATAATAATGTATACAATCAAATGTCCAAATCATAGCGGATTAAAAACGTATTTAGAACTGTAGCAAAAAAAACTGAAATAGTTGCAAACAAAATAGAATTATTTGAAATCGGAAATAGAAAAATATTTATCCCTATGTTTAAAATTGCGCCTTTTAGTAGATTTTCTTACTTAATATAACTAAGAAATATTCGATTTACTGTAAATATTCGATTGGGTCAATTTAAATGTGTATTTAGTTGAATCAAATAAGTTTCTTTAGTCAAAGAATAATATCGTAATTTAAATGAATACAAATTCATTTAAAAAATATAGAGAACGAACATTTGAAAAGATCAAAAAATAAGTAAAATAGTTTAATATCTGAAGAGCCATAAACCACTCCAATATTTTGAAGAATATCCAAATCTATGAACTTAGAAGGAAAAGCAGTCAAATCGAAAATACATTTAATGTAAAACCTCATAAACCATATATGTATTTCATATACAATAAATGAAATCCAATTTTTTGAACATTAGTTATGTCACGGTCTCAAAATCAAGTAGCAAAGCAATTTTATTTATTTTTAAATATTTCTACGTTATAACCTCATTAATCAAGATCTGCTTTATTTCTGTATTTTTTTGCTATTATGCGAAAATTTAATTAGTATACTTTAATACGTGATTGATTTCTTCTTGTATTCAGTAATTGATTTCCTATGCTAGTCTGCATTTTAGATTCAAAACAATACTCGAATTTTCCATGTTTTTAGTTTATTTTAACTTTTTTTTATTTTACAAACTTACTCATTGCAGAATTAAAAGACTTAGTTCAATTAAGTAATGACAACAGTTTAATGAATTGAAGCGTAATTTTCTTTTCTTTTTACTATAAAATAGATTAGAATAATCGGTATTCTATTTTGTTACTAGTTAATCGGTAGAATTAACTTCGCATTGGTAAATTCATAACCTCTAAAAAACTGAATGTACACAATAACGCAACGGATTGATTTTTCTGTGGAGTGAAATTTTTCTTATTAGCGGTTACTATCAAGTAATTATTGCGATAGTCAACTAGATGATAGTTGAATCAGAATTTTCCATATTTTTATTTTTTGTAATTTCTGTTACAAATTTCAAAAACGTTGTTTTTTCAAGAATGGCATGTCGCACTTACGATGCGATCTGGGAACAGTTTCAAGGGAGAGTTACGGCGGAAAAGGTTGTGCAGAAGGCGCTAAAATTCTCAATTACGGTAACTCGATTTTGCGCCCGATCTCTCAGAGAGACGGTCCACCATGGTGCGGCAGTTAGTTAAGGCAAGCGCTATTGGATTAGCGCGGGCTAACCACCTACCAGTTTACCTTACCGACATACAAAACGTACCAGGGCCTTTTTATCACCGTTTGATCGTCGTACGTATCTCACTGCGGATTCGTGCAATAAACTGCATTTTATTGTTGTCGATTTCGTCAACATTTTTCCTCATTGTAGGAATACAACTATTTTATACGTCGACAATTAGTGCTTGGTAGAATAATATTTTCATACTGAAACTTTTGAAAAATTGTTTCTTTTACCAAGTAGCTTTGGTAGTGAATGTTCGATTTTAATTTTTGAATGTGTAGAATAAAAATGTGACCATAAGAATTTAGTATAATATTTCACAAAAATAGAAAGGAAAAAGGTTTTGGCAATTAAAAAAGATTTCCAATTATTATTTTCAACTAAATTACACAGTCCTCATTTAGTTCCCATTTATTTAGAACCAGTCATGAACATATCTTCCTTAAAACTTCTATTGCAAATATTGTGTTATATTACTATATTAATTTTATGGTACATTTTACTACTTAAGTAAATTCCACCATTTTAGGGGCTACGTGATATTTGAAAAATCAATCAAACTAATATATTATTAAACAATAATTTAAATTGTATATATTGCACATTATTTTATATAATTTTTTAAATAACATTTTTCGTTTTCAATTTAAAAAAAAAGATATTGTTAACCTAAAAGCTTTACAATAATTTATTTTTTTTTTATATAAGTTAACATTTACTTCATTTAGATTGAAAAAATTGAACTCGAACTGGTTTTTCAATTTATATTTTTTTGTTGGAAAATCTACACTGTAAAAAAAATAAAAATCGTCGTGTAGCTTTAAAATGATTTTTCATTCAATAGAATCAGTTATATGATTGCAAATAGTAAATAATTATTTCATTTGCTTCACTAAAATTTAATCCAAATTAATTTTTTAAATTGTTTTTTTGTACGCATGTTGTAAAAAAAATAAAAAAAATAAATTTTTATATCTTACCACTTAATTCTGTACACATTTTATTATAGTATTTTCAATTTTAAAATAAGTACTTTTTAGCGCAGTGCGTATTTAATACGAATACATAATTGGAATTTAAATTGATAAAGAAATAAATATAATAAAAAAGAATTCAGTAGTTCACGGGGGTGCGAGATCCGACGGATCGCAGTAGTATGATCCGCCGGATAGGCCTTCAATTTAATTCTCAAATAGTTTAATGCTTTTAAATTTTATTTTTTTTAATAAACAATTTATTATAATATTAAGTGCCTACATAACATCATTATATTTTTTCGATTTCTTCAGTGATGTGTTAGCGAACTGTTTATTCTTATATTTAAATTTAAGTCGTTTACATGGAACTTTTTGCATTCATATAAAGGTACAATTTTTAGATTTTATTATCTATAATTATTAATCATATAAGTGCTGTATTCTAAAGTGTACTGATAATATGATTAATATATTTCTTTCAATTACATTACTATTCGAGGGGTATTTTTTTTTAGCGAAATAATCAATTGTCACCAGTTGTTTATAATCGTTAGGTATATTTTGGTACTATAAAAACCGCAATTTTTAAACCGTATTTAAAAAATAATAATTCTTTACATTTTAATATTAATGGATCATGACAAAAAAATAAAACATTTCGTGCTTATTTGTTTATGATCATATAATTGAACTTTATTATCATATTTGAACAATTCTACTGGACTAAAACAATTCTTTTAATATCGTTTCATTGTTTATTTTTAAAATTACATTAGACACGAATGAAATTCTGTTACGTGTTTTCAATTTCTTATTGGTATAATTAATAACAACACAATTAACGAAAATGGTTCTAATAAAAAAATCTTTAAAGAAAACAAATTTTGTTATCGATTTTTGTTTGTTATGATTACTTGAATATTCTACAAAGAATATTTATTAGTTAAAAATACGATATTAATAACATGTACATTTTTAGAAAAAATTTGTATACATCCCCGAATAAAGTAAAAAAATATAATCCAGAAATATGGTCAAGAAAAATGTCAGACTTTACTATAATTACAAACGAAATATCAATATATTTAAGCTGCTTAATAAATCACATTTCATTAGTTTCATTTATAATAAATGTTATTATATCGGAAATTTCTGGTAGACAAATATTTTTATTTATTTATTATGAGTCCATCTTTTCCTTTTAATCTTTTAAAAATGTTTAATCATGAAAAGGAAGAAACTTTTGAATCAAAATTAAAGGTTGTCAGTATATATTTCATTAGCCCTTCCTCATTGTGCAAATATAGTACTATTAAACTCCGTTCAACGGCTAAAATTTACTCTTATCAAATCTGTACGAAAAAGTACACTTTACACACTTGTGACATTTTTAACTGAATTTTTGTGATTATCTTAACTTTTTTTTGTAAAGCACTTGAACAAACACCGATAATGGGTTCATTGACTCTTATAAATGGATATTTTGACATTCACGTTATTGCAATATAAAAAAAAATGTTTATATAAATGTGATTAGATTAGTTTAGGAAGTTACTCACGAGCCATTGTCGGCGAGAGCAGGTTGAGGCCAGGCGCGCGGCACAGGTTCCTCCTTGAGGATCTGCCGCATGTCCTGGGGCGCGAAGACGAGGGGCGCCCGGGGATGATGGTGCGGCGGGGGTGGTGGTGGTGCAACGCTGGCACTATAGAGTTTCCGGCCCCAATGGCCTTCGAGTTCGACAGGACTTCCGGAACCAGCGGTGGCCCCCGAGCCACCCCCGGCCCCAAGGCCCAGCCATGGCGACCCCCCAGCACCCACGATCGTGGAGCTGGGCAGGAGACCGCTCCACTCGTCGGACCGCGTCGTGAGGCCGTGAGGGTGATTATCTTGAAGCGACGATCTTCGTGGATCGTGTTTCCACGGCCGTTACCAATCCTGGTCCGGCCCGTGCACCATAACAACACGACGACGGTCCCTCTCTCGATTCACGCGCGGTTCGAGGTCACTGAATCAAGGTCACTGTCGAAAGGTTCCAAGAGTTCGCGTCGCACAAGCACTGCGGCACCACTAAAAACACACGGGCTACAGGTGTCACCGTCCTTCTCGCGGAGTTCCCCGTGGATCCGCGATTTATCTCCGGGGCCTCACTTGCGGACTCGCGCGGAGCACCCTACCCGATCCTTATCGGCGATCTCCCACGAGGAGCGGCAGTAAGGATCTGCCACCTGAGGGTCGTTAGGATCAACTCGTCTGGTGGTGCGGTTCGCCGATGTCTAATCCCGTGCACGGCGCCCGACTCGGAGGTTCGTCGAACCTTACTGAGGCCACCGGGAGGGCGTTAGGATCCACGCGTGCCTTCGGCGTCTCAGAGAGGAGTCGACCGAGCGAGAGAGACGTCGTCCTCCAAGTCCCCAGCCGCGCGTTGCTTTCCGTTACGGCGCCGCTTGTCGAATGTGTCACGGGTTGCAGAGCCGGCGTGGCTCAGGTCCCACGGGGTCGAGCCGAAGGCCGGACGAGGCGGTGCCTGGGTAGCCCCGCTTCGGCGCACCGATGCCCAGGCCGAACCCGACGTGGGGGCTGCCAATCCGCTGCAACCCGAACCGCCAATGGCGGGGCACCACAACGCCCGCTGAACCGCCCGCTTCCTGGTGCAAGGACCGTGGCGCCACGGCGGTCGTCTGCTGAGGTCACCATTCCGGCCCTGGCCGTCTCGAGAGATGTTTCGCGTTACCCTCAATCCCGATCCGAGCTCCGAATTCGACGACTTGCAATTCATAATTTTCAATTTTCAATGATATTATAAGAAAAATGATTACATTTAGGTTTGGAAAAGGCAAATCATGATCCTACGATGTTGTAAATAAGAAAAAAGAGTACGTAAATTGCTTTTTTATCCTCGTTTTCCGGGACGATGCTCCGAAATCAGTGGACATAAATTCATTGAATTTCTTGTTAATAACATTGTTTTTCTTTGCCTTTTCTTGTCACATTGATCCAGCATGGTCAAAAGATGTAGAAGGGAGGAAATGGATGCAATCATGTATAAATTAATAGTATTTTGTACTTGGGGAATGATTTGCCTTTCCAGAACTCTTTTCTACGTACCTTTTCTACTTATTGTTTATCTCGTATTTATTATATTTTCATTATGAAACCACAATTTTGTTTTGTAAATACATATAGATACATAAATACATTTTATCTCGTAATACGAAAAGGTAAAATGGCAGTGTCGAAAGATCTCGAAAAATGTCGACATCCAATTTTTTGCATTCGCTTCCATGAAATATGGTCCTACTCAATCGTAAAAAAACCACTTTAACCTTTATGTGTTTAATATAGGTAGTATTTTGGTTTTTGTACGGAATACCTTTTTATAAATGGTACACCATCATATTATATTTTAATATAATATTATTTTAAGTTCTGGAAATAACAAGAATTATATATTTATAGAATGACAACACAAAAAATACCTGTATTTGGTTTTTGTAGATATATATACCTTATTAATCAATATTGTGTATTTTTGCAAAGGATAAACGTGATAAATCGAAGAAGAATTTAATTTTGACCATGTCTTGTACTGCGAATAAATAATTTTACATAAAATGTGTATAATATATCAGACTGTTTTGAATAATTTGATTTATAAATCAATGATTTCTTGGATTAAAGAATAAGTTTATGAATTTACCGCTTTAACTGATGCTTAGAAAAAATTATACTTGCAAGCACAACGCCATCAGTAAAATCAGTGATCTATTAAAATTTAATAACATAAGTTGCAGCCGGCAACTTTATAATATAATCTTTGTTATTCGCAACAAAAAAAATTATTTTGGACTTACGATGTTTGGACTAGCGAGATATAAACAAACCTCCTTAAAACACCGAAAAATTTTCATTTCCCAATAATAGAGGATAACTTTGACATTCTACAGTTTAAACGAAAAAAACGACTAGAACCCTGGTAGAAATTTGTCCATTTTTTCTTAGACTGGCCATTTCCCCCTATACCTTTAACATGGTAAATAAGAATCTTATACAAGAATTGTACAAAAAATGTTTTCATTTCTACCAGGGAATTTTCTTTAGATTAAATCTTTTATTCTTAGCGCTAAACTATTTTTAATTCCAACTTATTTAGTAAAGATATTATCGCAGTAAAAATTATCTCAAGTAGAAATGTTTTCTCCATTTGAAGAAAAATATTGGCCAGTAAAATTTTGTATGAAAACAGTTTATTATAATATTCTAAGAAGCGTAAGAAATTGAGATCACGTTACCTTTAAATTCATGACATTACAGTTTTTGTGCAGGTAACGCAGTTTCTAATTAGCAATATGTTATTTCTTTATGTTTGCCATGAGGCGTTGAAGATAGTAAAGTTGTGTTCATTTAACGCTACCAACTGCATGTAGATCGACCGTGATAACCAAGAATCAAAATCAAAAGGTTTCTTTTTCAATGTATATTCCTCATTATAGTATCGCACTGCTAGTTTAAAGTAGTTGTCATAAAAATTCAAAATAATCAAGATTTTCTTTCAGGAATATTTTCCAGGATTAAAAAAAATATATTTTAGGGATGAATAAAAGTCATCCATCGGCCCCTTTTTAGGTATTTTCTTTTACAATCGCTAAAATAGCGAATTTATGGCATGAACAAATATTCATGAAAATAGTTATTATAAAAAGCCATATACAGGTAAGCATATAATGTAATAACGAAGACAGCATGAACTTTTGTAGTTATAGAACTTTTATTTTTTATGAAAAGATCTTCGTAACTTTACCAGAAGTTAGAAATGACATCCAAGTAACTATATTTTTAATTTGTTAGTCAAACAAGCGTGAACCACTGCAAGAATATCTTTAAATGCTTTAACATATTTTAGGCACTCGGGAGGACATAAACAGTACAAGGAATATCTGATACTACTTCAATGGTATCTAAAACTACGTGCAGTGTAATAAAATGTAGAAATCTTAAACCGTAACCTTAATTAACGTTGTCATAAGGCTCTGTGCCGGTACTAGGTTTAAATACACACCATTATTTTCATTAACGTAAATATTATATTTTTTGACGTAAGATATTTTTAATTATATACTCCATTTTAATTTGCAAGTACATAGATTGCTAAATCGAATTTGGCGAACTTCTGTATATTTTATGTAGTTAATACTTATTATCAAGAAAATTGTCAAGAAAATATTTGTGACAATTTAACATATAAATAATAGAATGAATGTACATCAGAATTAAAGTAAATCCAGTTTCAAAAAATTTGTCCTGTAATTTAATGTTATTTAATTTTTAATTTAGGATTAATTTTCCATTTTCAGTTAGATTTAATGACATATCTGAAAATCATATTACATAATTAAAAATTGTTTAAAATCCAATACCTTATGATAAAAATAATGGAGTCATATGGAAGATTTGTCAGAATATCATTTTTTGTTAGCCAAGTTTTTCATAGACCATTATTATTATAAAGAAAAACATTATAACAAAATAGGTAATTCATGTTGTATACGCGTTGCAATTTGTTGGGAATTATTGATACATAAATGGATGTCATCGTATAAAGTGCTTATTTTCATAAATCTTACGTGCATTTTAGGTTTGGAAAATCTACGAATTCAATATATTTCAATGTTATTGTAACGAGAAAACCTTTCTTCCAAAAAGGTTTGAATAAAAGTGTGCAATTATTTATGACTTGATGAAAGATATTCGAAAACTGCATACTACATAACGGTGTAGTTTTTAAGCCGATGTAACGAGAATAACAACGTAACAGCGTTAGCCTTTTTTCATCCTGTAACATATGTTTTAAAACTTTGTCTGAAAGTTCTCTCAGAGTTTCCGAATCTACAAAATTACATATTGATTTTCAGAAGTTCAAAATGTCATATTCATAATGCGAAGTGACACTACATTTGTATGAAATGGGAACACACTATTAGTGTCAATGTAACGACCGGTTATGGATCGAATATGATATTAAATTTGTAATAAGGTAATTCTAAGATCCCTACATATTTGATGTTAGCTGCCCAACGTACTTCCGTATACCGTCACTTCCGTGCCTGCTAAGATCTGTATTTATAATATTTACATTACGAAATTCATAAATTGTCAAATTTTATCATAAATCCGTATAATGTATTATTCACTGGTCTTTATTTTGTTAGTAATGAATGAATATTTGATTTATTTAATTTCAAACCAATACATACGATTATTACTATAATTTATAAAGAATTTTTATTAAATAATTTAAAGTTTGGAATAAAACTGAGATAAAAAATTTCCCAAAATATCATCAACAATATTGTATTTTTCAAAGAATTTCCAGAACTTTTCATTTTTTTAAATAAGCTCATAGTTTTTTAGTTAGAACGCCCCGAAATGTTCTCAAATGTTTTAAGGTATAAAACTAATATTTTGACCTCTTTTGTACATAGTTTTAACAGAATCCCAAATATTCTAAAAGCTCGACAAAATTTGAGCAGAATATATATTTTCCAATTTTTGTGCAATTGTTTCCTAGTGTGGTGTCATGTAAGAATTTCTAATCATTGAAACTCAATTTTGACTTCTGAATCTTGAAGAGCGTCCTTGAAAACAGTAGAATATGTACCTTCCAATTGTGTTGAACTTCGATTTCGATACGAAATACTTGATTCAAATTTGAGCAAAACAAAACTCTCCCTGTGGACGTAAATAGTTTAATCAGTATACAATATACAAACTATCTAAATATTTTGAAGATTATCAATAATGGACTTCAACTTAAGTTAATATTTTTATTTGAATGTAGCAATTTTAGTGACAGCCCTGCGAAGAAATTTTGGTGGAATTCGTACAAGAATCATATGAGAAATTTTCTTATCAAAAATTGAAACAGGATTCTCATGAGAATCAAGTGAGACTGGTGAAAATCTAGTGAGATTCTGATGCGAATATCATTTGAATGCGCGGATTCTGAAAATTAAAAGATTAAATTTTAAATACTAAAAATAAGATGAAATTGTTATAAATATTAAATTAAACGTTTAATTTTTTCTCATGAGTACCCCACTTGATTCTCATAACAATCGTACTACAATTTCTCATAAGAAAATTTCTGATATGATTCTCTTGAAATTCGGGCCTCAAATTTTTCTTATTAAACTTTGTTGTTTGTGGTTATTTTTACATACATGTTTTGTTTCACAAGAAGTTTGCTCCACTGCTATGTATAATGCAAAATACACCGGTTTGTGTCTATTGCAAAGCAAGATAGTATCGCGGGTTGTGCATCAAAAGAATCGTTTAATTGTATTACATTCGGCATGGGTTTGAATATTCATCTATAACTTAATTTAGCTATTTTACATATTTTGCATGCAGTAATTAATATGTCTAATGAAGTAATTTTTTCAGTCTATTAATTTTTCGGTTCTATTTTTAAAAATTCGTATGTTTTTTCCTGCTCGCTGGTAAAATTACTGGTTATGGTTAGCTAACTTACCGTACAACTTAGTAAAAGTACACAAATTAACACGACCCTTATGCTCAACGCTTTAAATTTGCAATGAAGTTTAAAACATTAACCTCAATTCGGAAACAATCTTTTAAAGTATATTGATAACTTTGTATTTTGAGGCTGTGCCCAGTGATCTAGAAGTTAATGAATACATTCCGTGATAAAGATACATTTAAACAAATGTCATCAATACTTTTAATTTCCCATTATAATATTTCGTGACGGTACGAATTCAATTTTTTTAAGCAAACGTTTCAAACATTTATGAATTATGAATTAATTTAAATTACATTAACATCATTACTTTAATTTCATTCCCAATTGTAATTAAAGCGTTGTAACAAATCATTAAATTTAGTGAGGAAATTTCTGAGAGTGTAGAATTGAAAGGAGTTTCAGTGTATGTCTGGATATCTGACATTATGTAAAAATATTTAAACTTTTACGGAGTTCCCTGTGATGAAATCGTTGGAAAAGAGATTTGCAATCGGTTTACATAAACTGATTTGGGTTTATTCAAGTAACATTACAGGATTTTCTTTTTTCGAAAGGTACGTTTTTGCAGAAACGAGCACCATTGGAAAATCTCTAACTGGTAAAAACTACATAAAAAGTCGATCTGGCGCGTTCCCCGATCAATTATCCTAAAGCTGCGTATTAAGTCCACTTAGTTCGCAATCCCGATAAACTCAAATGTCAACTGATGGTTACTACACACAATCATTATACCGCGAACCGCAATGTGGCGAATCGCAAATGAGCCCTCACCAAATGAGGAATCAAAATCCATGAGCTCTCGGAACCCGCGCCTGTAACGACCGTTCTAATCCGCGCCTCGTCCTGGCTTTACTATATTGCCGACGTTGTTGCTCTGTTGCGAAACACTTCTGTAATTCGCATTTGTTTTTTCTAAATAGGGCATTTTAAAGCGCACGACACAAAGCGACGCACATCAATGACATCAGGTGTGCTTTTCTAGATCTCGAATGTCACCTTATCCTTGATTCGGTATTCGCACGTAACCCGTCCTGGTTTATCCCGGTGCCGTACTCCCGCTTTTTATCGAGACGTAATCGGGTACTGGGAATCTTCGGACTTGATTTTTATCCTCGGGCTTCTAAGGCGGCGGTCAAAAACGCGGCAAGCTGCCAGGAACGTTTTTCTCGAGTTTCGGATTCCTTTTAACCTTCCGATTTGCTCTCGTTCGCACTTCATGCGGAAAACGAACATTAATTTCATTAATCATTATTTGATTTTTTTCTTATTTTTATCATCCAGAGAAAATTAAACCATTTACATTGTTGTGGACAAATTATCCAATAATACGTAAAAAATAGATAGTTTTTATGAATTTTTTAGAAAAATATCCATGAAAAAGGTCTACTATGGAAAATAATTGTCTAATGTAATGAAATTCAATTGTGTTCAAGAAATTATATTTGTTTAATGTTGTGAACACACAATGAAAAAAAGCGATCGTTTAATATTAGATGTTGTTCTCTATGTCAGTCTTGATTATTTGTTTCTTATACAATGCTCTTATTGAATACTTCTTGAATTCTAATTATTGTATATATTAGTGAAATATGGCTCCACGTCTTTATTTCACACGACAACTAATCACACGATAAAATAGAACACGACAAGATATCACATGGACAAATAACCTAACATAAAACTAACCTAACCTAACCAGTCAGAAATCCGCCGACTTCTAATAATGCCTAAAAGAATATGGCTGCACAAGGAAATTTTGTTAGGGAAACTAAATCTGTAAACATATGTGGAAATCGTAAACAAAATAATATAGATTTTTAGAATTTATTTTAATACGATGAAACAATATTTTCAATATGATCTTTTTAGACATCGTAATACATAAATGATATTTTGTAATAATGTTAATGAAAATATTAATTAAGGTCATTTAAATGTGAGCAAGTAATACAAATATAATTTTTTTAACCACGAAAATATTTAAAAGTGTGATATTTTGTCGTTGTGATATTTTCTAGTGTGATAATTTGTCCGTGAAATAAAGACGCGCTACCGTGAAATACATATTAACATTGAACTACCTTCAGAAATGTTGTGACAACTTTAGATAAAATTAATTATATCTACGTATTCCTTAATATTACAGAAATGTGAGTTATATTTGGCGATGTATTACTAGATCAGCGAAGATCTCTAAAAGACTCAACAAATTTCCGAAGAAGTTCTGAAGAGATCGAAAAAGATGATGAAGAGAATGATTGAGTAAAATTATCGATAATGGACAAACATCGGGAGAGATAGAACAAAATTAAAAAGATTGAAAATGATGGAGAAAGATTGGGAAATATCGACAAATATGCGAGCGATCTGAATCAATGCAACTTTAAATTAATTAAATGTCTAACTCCCTCTACTCCTCTCCTATTTCGGCTCATTTTTCGAATATTAGGGTATTCATATTTCTAATTTGGAAAATAGCACGGGAACAAAATTTATTTTAAAATTGTAACCTCCTACCCTCTTTTTTCCCATACCTTCCTTGCCTTTCCCCCTTCAACTTTTACTATTCTCGAATTTTGATAATTCGAATACGGGATTTGATGTCAAGAATTCCGTATAAAATCTTCTCCCTTTCCTTTCTCTACCGCGGCCTTTTCAATCGTAATTTTAGAAATTTGGAATCGTACATTCCAATTTTTGGAGCTATAACCCAAGAACGACAGGTTTCAAAGTGGAAGTGCAATATTTTTTTTATATTGTTTTACGTCGACTTTTCTGAACCCATATAGGACTAAATCGCGACGGGATCTATAGTTTATGAAGGTGGAAAACCACCTTTAGCGTTATTAGACACTTATTAACAAATACAGAGGAAAGTGCGATATATTTCTGTTATATATAAAGGGCACTTCATTTTATGTAGTTATTTCCATGCAATTTAAGAAAATATTTATCTGAGCGAATTGAGAAATAAGAATTTTATCAGTTCTGCATTTAATTACTGTGAATATTATTATATAAAAAATGTAGGTATGTACACCCACTATCAGACGGACAGAACTCGAGGTTGATTTTGAATATACGTCCAGTAGATTTTAAGAAAAAAATTCCTGAATTCTTAAAAGTGAAATATTTTAAGTTAAAAAAATCCGAGTTTTAGTCAAACAATAGCTTTGTGTGACGAAATGGTTCAATGGATATGCTCTATAATCTAATCAGTTCATTCTGAATAATAGGAGCATCCAAAATGAGGCTGGCAAAGGTCATTGGTTTATTCCTTAGTGAGTTATCGCGCGTACATGCTTACGTTGGGATCTGATATTTGATGCTGTTGTGGACAAATTTGCAAGCTTTCAACCGCCATATTGACCGATGGCCCAATCACCTCGAACATGCTTCAACAAATGCAAGCTTTGAGTAGTTTTAAAAACAGCCATCATCAAATGTCAGATCCCAATTACATCGCGAAAAGTGATTTCGACTTCTCTCGAATCGATCCTGCAAAATTTGGCAATATAATATAGCCAGATTTCTTATTACTGATGATTGTATTGATATGCTCCTTCAGTCCGTTCTGATTTAATACCAACTGTACTACTAGTTAGCTGCACTGGGTTAGTATGACGTACTCCGACGATTGGACATTATTTTTTACCGATGCAAATACTGACAGCCAGTATTGTATCGGTACTAATTTGATCCGTCAGTCAATACTCGTTTATATACTGAATACATTACTGGTTACCTGTACTGGGTCAGTAATTTTCACAGTGCTGATTGATTGTCGCCAAAAGTATTGGATATCAGTACTCGATCAGTCTTTCGCCGGTTTATTGCCAGTACTGACTCATTTCCGGTAATCCGTACTGAATGAACATATGTATAAAATTCGAGAATACATTAAATAGAAATGTACATATCGTGTCTCTTTACAATTACCAAGATTGGCATATTGCCGACCTAGAAAATAATTTAGTTATAAAAGTGGACGAAATATTAATAAATAAATTTTTCATATGTTTTGAATACTTTATCTACTTTATTCAAAGGCAAATCGGAACGTATACGTGGAACGTGTTCCACAAGTTAAAAAAAGGTAGCAATGGACTATTTTAGTCCTGAATATGCTTTAATTACAAGTAAAACACCTACAAACCGAGGCAGGAAATTGCGGTAGGTTTCCTTTGTCCGTTCCAGAGTTACGTTATTACGTTATAAAGTATGCGTCGGTTAAGTGATAGATTGGAGTTTTCGGCGCATAGAAGTTCTTCCGGCGTTTGGGGACTTCAGCAAACCTCAACACGAAGCGGCACTCGATCTCATTATACCTGCGCTCTACCGAGTCTTCAGATGTTCCTTATAAAATATAAATTCACGTCCCATTTCAGGTGCATGCATTCTGTTTTGCTAGATTTTAAATCAGTTTCATTACAGGGTAGCGTGAAATAACTAGAGATTCGCATGTACGTATATGTAGGTCAATTTTTCTTGTACATATTCGTCACTCTATTTGTAGTATTAAACGAATGTATATGCCGAATTTTCAAATTTCGAATTCTAATCGGTATATCATCAATAGTCTGGATATTGATGTAATAAAATCATAAAAATTTGAGTACATAAAATTTGCGGAAAATATGGGAAAGAAATTATCAACTGTGTTTTAAGGTTATTGCTGACGTAACATTAACATGTATATGAAAGATAAACTATCAGAGAAATAGCAAACAGCTGCAGAGTGTGTAACAATATATAGTCACAACTTTAATAATAACAAAAGATGTGGCAATAATAAACAAACTAAATTTAATTAGACTAGTTCGTACTACTTTGGATGATTGGATGTTTAGTTTTCATTTTTTCAAAATCGATAAAAAAAAACACTGCATATAGAAAACTTGTCAGAAATTAATTTGAAATGGAAATCAAGGAGAAGGTGGTTTAAACATCTGATAAGGATTTCGGAAACACGCGGTTTAAAGTGGCGACATAAACATGAAACACTTTAGTTTTTTACCGTTATCTACACCCATGGAACGTTTATTTGACAGACCTGCAGACCAAATATTTTTTCTAATTATCAACAATATCTCACTTGAATACGCTGACAAAAGGTGCAACCATTCTTAATGAATAAGTCAAGAAATTCATCTATGTTTTATAGATGTTTTCAAAAAACTTGTCGACCGTTTAACATAAGTGAAGAAGATCTTAGTATTTTTCGGTCATTATAATTAAGTGGGCAATAATAAATATTGTAAACAATTACGTTGTAAATAATTGCGTAATTGTGATATCAGTTCACACTTAATTATAATGATCGAAAAATACCAAGATCTTCTTCACTCTTAATAAAGTTGACAACGTTGTTATTATTGTCCAATGATATTGGACGTCAGTATATATTATCGAAAATGTTCCAATTTTTGCTCAATCCCCTTGTAGATGAATGTGAACCATCTCTGGTATTAGTCTTTTATTTAGTCAGGTCTTTATCCACCTTAATGACTGGTTACACTTAAATTCTTAATGGATAATACGTTTTTCAATAACACCTTTTTTCAACAAATCTTTGGAGCACCGATGGGGTCTCCGCTTTCACCAGCACTAGCTGACATAGTTATGGATGATGTAGAGATTTCTTGTCTAAAAAAAATTATTTACACCGTTTTTCTATTTCTGTTACGTTGATGATATCATTACTTGTACTGCTGAAAATGGATTGCAAGAGATGCTCATAGTTCTTAATACATACCATCCTAAGTTACACATGAACCAGAAATTAATAATAGAATAAATTTCCTGGAACTTATTATTATTCGTAATAACAATAATAATACTGTCATTGACCGGTTTCATAAACCGACTTATTCAGATGGAATTTTAAATTTGAAGTCTGAACATCTGCATACATAAAAAATAGCAATGATTTATAGTATATAAATAAAGCAGTCTTATTATCAGATCCGGACTAATAATATACAGCTAGAAAAAATGCTCTTGCTAACAATAATTATGATTTTATAAATAAATTTTTTAGAAAACGTAAATTCTCTTTGAGGAAAAAAATAATAATATAAACAATGAGAATAATTATGTATATTAATAAAAAGTAAAATTTGTAGTTTTGTCTATATTAAGGATTATCATGAAAGACTGAAATCAAGACATGGAATAAAAAATGTTGAGTTAATTCCAACAACAAGAAGATTGATGAAGTCGGTAATAGAAAAAGTAAGGAATAAAAAAAAAATGCATATGAACAATACAGTTTACAAGTGACATTTTAATGATTGTGAGGCAACAAAAGTAATTTCAAATCTATGACACAAAATAATGTAATTTTTAACACTCTGTACTTTGCAAATATAAACATCCTGAATAAAGAACCTGACCTCAATAAAAGACTAATATCAGAGATGGGCCACATTCATCTACAAGAAAATGCCTTCCATAGAAGAAATCCCCTCAATAATCTAGACGGTTCGAAAAACTTGTACGCGTGTTATACACATGTTTAAAACAAATGGGAAACTTAGTAATTATATTTAAATTAGGATTTTGTTTGTTCACATCTTTTGCATGTTGTATATTTATATCCCTTTTGTTGTTAACATTTCAGTATGATTGTATGTGTTAGTGCTATGCTATAGTATACTTTGGGTGTCGTTATTACCGGTGCATCTCAAAAACACGATAAATCACAAAACAGACACTTAAAAAACCCGACAATCAAAAACCCGACATTCAAAAACCAGACATTATTTGATTGAATTCTAAATATGCTTAATAAATAATCCGGGGGTCAAACTGATTTGACTTTCAAATGACCTAAAAAGTTAATCCCTTGGTCAAACATTTTTAAATGACCTTCCAGTGAGACCTCAAGGACGACGACCCGAGATCATTTTTTGTATGTAGTGTGGTTTTTGACTGTCTGTACTTTGAACTATCTGGTTTTTGAAGAGTTTGTTTTGTGATTTTTCGGGTTTTTGAGATGTACCCGTTATTACTTGTGATTCATTCGCATAACAATATCCGAATGAACTATGTTTTCTTAAAATGCTTAACGTGTCATTGTAAAACTATATTTACAATCTGTAATAGTTTTTGTATTTACCACCCAGGTATTTTCTAATGTGTAATCAATTTTAATTTTTGGTCATGTTCTTTTAATAATAAAGGTGTTTCGTTTGGCGTCACAAGTCTTGAAGATGATGTCATTGCACGTCGAAACGTTAACAAATATTAGTTAATGTTGTTACTCACCAATGTGACATGTGAAGATTGAAGATCGAAGAATTTGCAATTTTTAGTGATGAAATTGAGTGATTAAATCATTATTTAAGAAGCTTATTATAAAAACTTCTTATCATCCATTTATAATATGCGTACATATAAAAGGTGAGTATGATTACTAATATATGTTCTTATTAAACGACTGCCTCGCCAATAAATAGATTAGCAATTTGCATTGTTATAAATAATTAAAAATTCGAATTAAAAAAAAATTGATTTTCGCGACACGAACGCACCGCTTTACATGACGGGCATGGCGATAAAAATGCAAAGGTACGACGTAACGCAGAACATAAATCTGTCTCGGAGTAGCAAAGAGCATCGCTTGCTCCGAAAAAAGTAATTATAGAATTTGTTTGAATAAATTTATGGGGATGGTAGCAATCGCGAATTTAGTAGGAAGGAAAGGGAACGGTCGTCAGGGTCTCTCAACTTTTTTCCAACACTTGGATAAAAAAATCTACCAGAAAGCTTATACAGGTATCTGGAGGAAGCTTTAAGGAAGAATTCCGTAATTGAGCACCGGTATACCGAAAGCACAAGGTCTATCAAGTGGAGATAATGCGCTCTGTGCCGGGTAATTTGATCTCCCTTCTTCTTTCCACCTCGACCGTTCGGAGATCTCCTTTCTGCTTTAGTCGCTTTGCATTTGCAAACCATTGGGTTTGAGGTCTCGAGTTCATTTCTCTCCAAGTTTAGCAATTGTCCAAAAAGACGTGTTGGAAATTCTTATTTTGGGGTGGCATACAATCGGAAGTCTTTTCGATTGTGTTTGTTGATATTTGTACATATTTAAGAATACGAAAATAATAATAAATTGCATAAAACATACTCCAGTTCATAGAGTTCGAAATTATTAGTTCATTGTGATTTTAAACATAATTACTTAATTATATCTTAATGAGGAACCTTTATGCTTGACTTATTTTATTTTTACGGCTTTTAATGAGTCAAAAAACACCATTACACATTATTCGTGCGACACGCGTGTCAAACGGGTTTAGGTAGTTTTCTTGCGCTCTGTCGTTTTTCGTACCATAGACTTGATTCATGAGGCCTTTCACGGCTGCCCAACTGCCTGTAACATTGCCACCTTATGCCTGTGATACGACAGGGAGAAAAGAAACTTCCTAATATAAATTGCTGAAATAATTCTCTTGCCTCTGTCTTTCGCCTGTGCATACTTTATTCCACTTTTTTGTACGATGAGTGTTTGCGTACCTTAAAAGGAATGTAAAATGGAAATCCTATTTCATTGTTATTTGTATTCATCTTACCATCTATATTTAAATATATGCAATTTTTTTAGTTTTATTTTTTATATAAATGTTGACGGTTACTAATCAAAGAGGAGAGAATCGAACTTCCGTAAAAATAAGAGAATCCACAAAATCATGACTTCCATATATTCATCCTTGTCGGCATTTAAAAAAAGTTATATAATTTTAAATAACCAATAATAGCTGAAGTAAAGTTAGATATTTTTTGTTGATAGTGATCAAGCCATGCATTCATTACCATATCAGGTATGAACGCCGAAAATAATTGGCTTTAAGGCTGAAATAATGAACGGATATTTGCTAAATTAAATCTGAATTTCTTTTATTGTGTACAAATAACTCTCGTCAAGATTTTTGAACCTGCTCATCAGTAATTGATCTGAAACAAGTTCCTATATCTGAATGGCAGACCAGTCAGCCGTAACATTCATGAATACCTTACCACTAGTTTCTTACTGCGAAAGAACGCAGATTTCTTCCGTAAAATCCAGTCTGTACATGGGCTGGAACGTGTTGAAGAAAAAGTGGACTCCATTAACGACTTTCTCATGTAATTTACATTTTGCTCGGATTTTTATTTTCTACTTTTTTAGCGAAATGTTTTCATTAAATCGTATAGCAAATTTCTATTTAACAATGCAATAAATGATTTTGTATAATACAATAAATGTAAAATATATCATAAACAAAAAATTATTTCGATTACAATTATCTAAATAGATTTTGTAAAGCGGTTATTTTCATAAGTAAGAATATGTATATTTTGTCCTAATATTAATACAAATAAACGTTAGTTATGCGATGAATTAACTATACTAAATTCCATGTTTAAGATGTTAACAATTTAAAAATTTGATGTAAAATTAATTTTTTAAGTTAGGTTTTTAACAAAATTGGTATAATTTTAATACTAATTCTTCTTGCCTAACTAATCTCTTTTATCAACGTTATATAAAAATAGTCATAGAAAATAAATTGGTAACAAGTAAACTTTTCTAAAATGAGATATCGAATTCTTGGTTTGTAAGTACCCCAATTAACTACACTTATTTATTTAATTTGTGTTATAAATATCTCGTATTTATAGATTTTGGAAGTAATGTAGCTAATATGGCATCTTACAAAATTAATTTTTTTAATATAGTTTATATACATATATTTTAGTTTTTATTGAAACTGAATTCATGTCCAAATCGTAGACTTTGTATTAAAAGTTCATCGATCGTGTAATGTGGCTTCTATTTACAAAATGGTCTCATTTCAACAATCAAACATTTGGTTCACTGCAAAAATGAATTAAATCGTTGAACTTCAAAATTTGTAGTAATATTCGCATAACTTAAAAAATTGGCACTCTGAAAAAATAAATGTATGAATTTCCGAAACAGCGTGATTGCCTCGTCAAAGACATACATGAGATTTTGGATTGAATATCATATTTTGAGTTACTTGAAAAATAAAAATCACAACTATTCAAGAACGAATTTTTCAAATATTGTCAGACAGCAGTTGCGTACTACTTACGAAGTAGTGACAATTACATTACTTTGGTATGTTCATGGGGATTTCCCAATATTCTCATTCTGATTCAAAGTTCATTCTCTTTCCCTATTTTACAAAAGATTTTATAAATTCAGTCTTATAACTGAAATTTTTAATTCCAGTAACTAATTTTCTAATATGAGTTGTTTTAAAAATATTATTTCATTGTTATTATATTTGTCATATGACGCATTTAACATGTTCATATCCAAGAATGTTTCATTGATATAATATTGGATTACAAGGCATATTATCCGGTACTTTTAATGTATGTTAGATCCCATGTGGTAAAACTTGAGAAGATTACGATATGGCAATTATTTAGTCGACGGCAAAAATAATAGATAATTATAGGATATTTTATTATTCCCCGTTTATTCCTCTGTATGCTAATTACGCTTTTCGGAAAGTATAATGAAGGGTAAAGGCCAAAATCCAAACAAAATAAATTTCAATACACAGGAGCCACGCTATAGTACAATTTTTAATGGATTCACAGTTCCTATAGTTTATACTAGGAAATTAGTATATCGATGCATTTAAAAATCATGAGGATTCATTGGCCATCATAATCTACTGCAGTTACTACTGACCACATGATAGAACACAAAGCATAAATTTAATTGGCAAAATATTAATTTTTCAGCATCGAAAGTGATTTTAATAAATTTCACAAGGGAAATTTCACAAGGGAAATTTCAGAAGTGATAAACATGAAACTACAAAAATAGGCGATAAATAAAATACTGGATTTAAAGTAATTTCGCAAAGATCTCTCATGTATCAGAAACTCTAAACATTGCTCCATTCAACCTCCACAAGTTAGACAGTATATTAAAACGATAATCAGAAAATAAATACGATTCAGCATTATACCTTTATTTTTTATTACATTACAGAAAATTAAAATTTCCCGCATACTATTAGGAAAAATATAGTGCATTACACGTGCGGGCATTGCCCGCACTCAAATGGTTGAATGTTTTTGCCATGCACTCGTGCCGAGTTAATCATTTTCGTGCGGGAAAACGCATTTCCCGCACTTGTAAAGAACTATACTTACATGAGTGCGACAAGCACTTTCACCTTCCCGACCTCGGCTCGATTCGAGAATCGACGAATACCTCTCGATCGAACTCCCAGTATGGCGGCTTGCTCTCAGCTGATTCTCCTGCACATGCTGTCACGATTGTTTATAAAGCTGTTGAAAAGATCAAAGCTTTATTTCGAAAGAAAAATCGTTTACATTCACACGTGTTCATTTTGTCAAATCGATTGATCCTTACCTATTGTTTGCAATTATTGCTTTATGTCACCTTAAATATATGATAGTGGTCTATCGGTTTTCCATGTAGAATTCAAGTATATTTCTATTGAAATTGTTCCGAACGGTGATACTCAGCGCCTAGGATAACTACTAATTCAACCAGCCAAATCTCTACCAGGGACGTTTAATAGACTATGAAACAAAGTTGTACCTAATCTAGCAAAGTAATGGCTGGTGAACAAATTTCCGAAAATCAAAGCTCTGAAAGTCTAAAATTTCGATATTGCGTGAGACCACGGTATTTTAATTTGCTTGCTTTCTGCCAAATTTTCAAAGACAAAGTAAAGAAAATCACGCTGGAGTAATGCTATATCGAAATTTTGGCCTTTCAGTGTGTTGATTTTTGGAACTTTGGTCCCCGGCCGAAAAAATTTTTTCGTATAGTATTAATTCAGTTTATACGTGATATTTCTTAATGTTTCAAGGTTTGTATTTGACATCGGTACATATTATTTTTTAAATGCACCTACGAAGTATTCTTTCGAATGATCTTAGAGTATAAATAAAAGACGTCCTCGGAAGTCTGGAAATATAAGATTCAGCTTGATCTTTTCAACGCATACGTGTTGCACTCATTCCCTTTCCTTAAATATTCCCGTAATCCAATCCACAAGCAGTACAGACGCTTCTAAATGTCCCAATGATGTCAAATGAACATCACCGCACAGACCAAATCCAATTACGTCGCATGGAGGGCGCGTACGTACATACGTATACTTCGTCTCAACGTTGTTATCGTTTGATGCACCCTGCTTCGGTCACCGAATACAGGGCGCATACGCGACGCCCCGCGTTAAGCCTATTACTGAGCTATGATAATATTCCTATATCCTCGGCTCTCTGTTTGTACTACTGTCGACGGTCTCGACCTTGCACATGTCAGCTTAAAGACCGCATTCGGATGAAAATGTCACCACGGTAGATCAAATTAAATTATCCTTGAAAACTTTTATTTGGACACCGAAACAAGTTCCTCCAAAAGCACTTGACGTAACTCGTTTAGAAATTTATTTAGCCCGCTTTATTCATTTCAATTTACACAGAAATTTTGGGAAATTCAATATCTGCTCTCATTGAGGGAAAGGATGGAGAAAAAATATGGTCGTTTGTAAGAATGCAAACAATGTATTAAATTAAATAATGTTTTGCTCAACATTACGTTTAGTTTAATTTAAAACATCGTTTATGGGGCGTAACATCAATGACTGTTATTATATATGATAAAACAAGTCAATTAATAATATCATTTTCATCAATATAGTTCCGAAAAAGACTAAAATCCGGATCTGAAGATCGGACTATATCTACAATATGTTTTCTGGGTCGCTGAATCCGAATCCCAATTACATTTAACTCTATCACATCAGGTGTTTGATATAACTTGAAAACCCTGGAAAATCCGATAATTCTTAACATGTTAAAATAAAGAATAATTTGCGAGTGGAAGTCCGTGTTACATTTCCGTTATGTTTTTGGGGTCGCTGAGACTATATTCATTTAGTTCCATCATGTTAAGTTCTTGACATAACCTGAAAAAATCTAAAAATCTACCTAAAATATGAAAATAATGAAAAATTCTGGCCTGCAAGGCATAACATGTTTACTGGACAGTCCGGGACACTATAGAGATGTATAGTGGACAGTTCTCGACGAGACTGGGGTGTACTGCAAGTATAAATACTACATACTATTGCGAAATAAAGAAGATTTGTTAAATTATAAGTAAACGTATAATTTTGAATGTTATAACCCGTAACATTAAATGGCAATTTTACGCCCCAGTTCTTAGAATCAATATTTGTAAAATGTCCCGGGCAATGAAACAAAACGTTCTCTCCACCTAATTTAGCGGGACAAGATACATAAAATGTTATTAAAAAAATGCTTAACATCATACCATCGTATGAGTTAATGTCACCGAGATCATGTAAAAATCCTGAAGTGATGGAGCTGACTATGCGCCTAATTAGCTATGCATTTTTAGGATATTTTTGCGGTTATTTGAACAGACTGAACTGATCGAATGAAATGCCAATGCAATTTTAGCGACCCTAAAAACATAACGGAAACGTGGCATAGGCTTTCAATTGACACTTAATATTCATTTTAATATTTTAAGGTTGAATTATAGGATTTTAGAAGTTTTTTGAGGTTATGTCAAAAACCTGACGTGACGGAATCAAATGGATTGTGGAATCGGATTCAGCTACCCAAAAAACATATTATAGACATAATCCGACCTCCAGGTCCTGAATGGATGGTCCGCATGTAATTGAAAGTAAAAAAGGAATAATTCCGATTATTTGATAATGATTAATATTTTTGTGACGTAAAGGCGATGCTCTCATTATCTACAATGTAGGGAATGAAATCCTTGTATTCACTCTTGCCTGAAATGATAATTACAGTTTAGTGATTAAAAAATTCGCTCATTTACAAAAGCGGTGGCAGTATCATGCGAAGAGACACAGATTTTATGAAATTAGTGATTTTACACTTCGTGCACGTAGGACTCTAGATCCGTAGTGGTACATACGGCAGAACAATGATAGTCGTAATTGATATAAAAATACTACCATTCAATTCCAGCCCATCAGACCATCAAGTGTGGGCTATATATTATCAGGTCCCTTTTTCGCTGGTGAAACGAAGTGAAAGCTATTCGTGATCGTTTCATTGTTGCTTGACATCTTGAAATCTACACCCAGTACATCGGACAGTCCTCCGTAATGTAAAATAGGTGGGTGTGTCTTGCGATACAACGAATCGCACTTGCTTCAATGTAAAACTATACGAGTAGGTAAATCCAGTAGATGTATGTGTATACATACACTAGTGCTAGATCTCTAGTGCTACCGTCTGACAGGATCGCGTTACTGCTACACGCACGTATTCTCGAACATGGCTGTATAGTGCGTCGGATGAAGGGCATCCCGATGGGGGACCTGACATATGCGATGCTTATGGGGTAGCATCCCCATATATGCCGTACCTACTTCTCTAACATGTGCGAGGTATGGAAGTGTTTCGAATTCTATGGACCAAGTTTGTTTGCACTTGCGCACAGACAATTCGTTCGAAGGTTGCTTGATTATGCTCATTTTTATGTTGGTATAGGCTCGTTTGTTATCGTAGCCCCCCGAAGGGGAGATAGAGAGTATCTTTTAAACACTCCAACTTATAGATCTCTGTCAATAAACAATAACTTCTTTCACTGTAGCTTTTTTATGAATTCGTTTTATAGATTCGATATAAAATTCGACCTTTTATGACATTTATTCTGGTGATTTATTTATCTACTGAATTTCAAAGTAAAATTAACATAGTATCTTTAAATGAAGAGACAAGAGACGCAAGCTTCAAAACAGCAAACTACATACTTTAAAGAAGCAGTCCTGATAACTCCAGAACTAGTCTTGAAAAGTTGCGATAAAATGTAACATAATATAAATAACAATAAATTAAACGCACTTTGCCTGAAATAGATTTAAATGCAATTTCCTACGTGTTATCGTATTTCGTTTCTGCCCTGTATATTGTTCTGTTTCTGTTTGGATTTAGATTAAGTTTAAGTTAAATTAAACCTCGTGCTAAGTAATATCCATTAGCTTCGAATCGGATCAATACTATCTGGAAATTTTAAACTCTTTCGAATTAGTGCAATCTATATCTAAATTGGGTTAAGACATATGTAAAAATCGATCAGGTGCACTGATCATATTGTTAAATGTCATATAATTCGCTTCATGTTGTAGCGAATGTGTGGTTATCGTTAGATCGAGTTTGTATTTAAAAAACATCATATTAGTATTCAACATTGATTGAAATTTCATTAAAAGGTGGAAAACTTTGGAACCTGTCGTATCCCGGGCGGCCGCGACCGAAAATCGACTGTGAATCGGTTGACTTGTGCAAAGAGTCGACGTAAAATTGACCGGCATTTACGGTCGATTTTCGGTCGATTTTCAGTCGATTTTCGGTGGATTTTCAGTCGATTTTCGGTCGATTTTCAGTCGATTTTTACGAATTTGACCGATTAATGCATTTTGATTAAGTCAATATTAGGTCGATTTAGTGCAAGTCGACTGAAAATCGAACCAAAATGGGCATTGGGTCAATTGTCGGTCAATTCTAGGTCAACCTCCTGCACAAGTTGACCGATTTTCGATCGATCCGGGCCGATAGGGATTTAACCAAAATTGAATTTATTTTAATCCCTTTTTTCGGTTTCGACCAAATTAAGTTACATTTGATCATTTTTTTGCACGAGATTATACAGTGTTTTTTAAGTGGTTACCAGTTGGGAGAGAAAACCTAAGAAGTTAACTGGGATTAACAAATTATAATTAAATACCAATTCGCAATGATTTTTAAAATTCACAATGGCCGGACAATAATGCAAAAAGTTGTTTGATCAAAGCAAAATTTGTTAATTGGAGGTTTTGGGGTCGCCAATTATGAATGTGATCTCATATTTTCAAAATTCAAAATGCCGGATCTAAGATAAAAAATACGAATGAAAAAATACATAACCTGATCAGGTTAGTTTTAGGTTATGGTCGGCCATGTTCGATCCATCATTTTGAATCTTCAAAATCCGAGGTCATATTTATGATCAGCATCCCCGAAAACTTCTGAAAACACAGTTTCTGCTAGATCAAGTAAATTTGTAGAGTTTAGTCGGCCACCTATTGGATCCGCCATTTTCAATGTTTAAAATCTGTCTTCAAAAATGTTTTGCTGTAAAATGAATCGAAATGTCTCCAAAAACGCACATTTACCCTCACTAGTCTGGATAAGAGGACGAGATTTTGACACATTTAACCTCACTCAAAAATGGAAGGTGATAGGAAAGTTTTGCTGGCACCATCGGTTTCAGAATGAAAAATATGTCTGGAAATGATACTGCGATTGGTAAAGGAAAATTAAGTGCCGGATAGTGTTATTTAAATAAATTCTGTAAAAAATTATATTTATATATCTTATCAACAAATAAACCATCAACTGGGTACATAGTTGTAGGTTTATATATTTTTTTATCAAGTGTTCACGTTTATGCGAACGGGATAAACATTTTCATAATTTCAGACTGCGTCAAAAACGATATAAAAGGCCATGATATTCCGTGAAAATTTGATATAACAATTCGTTCAATGCATTATAAGAGATGATAATGTATTAAGTAAATATTATCTTTCAAAACTTGCTTGTAATTATGGACCACAGAAGTTTAAAAATTCTTCAAATGTCATGCAGATTCTACTGTTTAGGTAGCTTGGTTTATTCTTAGTATGATATTTATATAATCATTTTTCTATGATATATGTTAATTTAGTTATGTGATTCGATCCATTGGAATTTCTCTTTTGAGGGGTGAGCCTTTAATTATAGTAATTAGCCAGAACTTTTACCATAATACAAAAAGTGTAACACTTAAACTAAAAAGTATATGGATCTACAAAAAATATTTATGTTCTAATGTAGTATTGTAATACAATTTTGTAAATTTTGTAAATAAAAATGATGGTATTACATCAGTCAGTTGACAGGGCATACCTTCCTCTTGGCTATCAAAATTTTTTAAGTGGAAGTTTTGTACGAAACCAGGGACAGAAAAAAAAATAATAGAAAAACCGACCCCCATGCCACCCTACTTGCATGTGTTACTGTAACACTATATCATGTTGAAACTCACCTGCATTGTTAGTTGTGGCTACAGCTTCGAACTTCAAAGGAAAGGCAAGTAATGGATCCGTAGTTCATTGTTGCAACAATTCTGTCTGTGCACTCGTCCTCGTCGACGTACATCCCAGCATTTGGTACGACAATGAGGCTGATCACCGCGTCGGTGAGTTTGATTATAATGATAATGGGGTCGCCCTCATTTCGCGTTAAGGGCGCGGGCGGGGGCTTGCATCGTCAGCCCCCTGCGGACTCGGGATGATGCCAGCTTTTTCGAATCCCAGAGTTTTTCCCCGCTGATGCCCTTCGAGTGTACAGATGTGGCGAGCATTTATTAAAGTGACTATTCTGGGTAAGTGCGAGTGCGCGCGCCCATTGAAAAAGACCGGACAACAGGTTGCTGCGCCCGCGCCATTAACCGCTACGTTCGTTCCGAACCCGCAACGGGTTACGTACTCGGTTGATCATAGTAGTCTCTTAGGGAGCCATTTCCGACTTTACGCGAAAATCACGGTTTCGTTGATTTTTGCGTTTTAGGATTAGCACTTGCCAATTTTACGCGCCTGGTTAGTGACAGCTTGGGGGCGTTCGGGTAATTATTTCTCCTCATAAACTTGTCAGGATTGGTGATGGTCCCAGAAATCGATTACCCGAGTGTACTATATACATTGTAGGAAATATTTGTTGAAAATTTGTTACTTGTGTCGAAAAGTACAAAAAGTATACTGTAAAATTATTATATCATTCTGAAATATTACAACATATGGTAAAATTGGAGGTTCGCAACTGTATAAGAATTCGCTTATTGACCCAATTTGTCCGTTTTTGTCCGTCAATTTTAAGCACGAACAACTTTGTTATTTATGCTTTCAAAAATCGGAATATTTGTAGACTGGTATTTTCAAGTGTGCTGTTTCCGAATCCGGCACTAACATTATAAAGAAACCACCTCTTCCTACCCTATTTTCCAATTTAAAAAAAAACATGATTTTTTAAGGTAATTTTTTTTTTAAATCATATTTTCGAATTTCGATGCGAAAGAGGTATTGGCAATAGTTGAAACCACAAAAACTTCGGCTCAAAATGTAAAAATAATAAAGTTATGCACACAAACATTCATTTTTGATCATAGAGGGGTTGTGCGACCACACCTAAAATTAATGAAAAATATGATGAATGAGCGACTTCTGGTCTCCATCCTTAAAACTATCAATAATGGATAGATATTCTTTTATAACTTTATCACAATCATTGTCCTTAGTATGTGAGAGTATAAAAGATGCTATTATTTCTCTATAGAACTTAATTTATTTGCAATTTTTCGTATCAAAAATAGTATTTTTGAAATACTGCCGATTTTAACTCCTACTTTATGGGGTGTTAAAGAAACTTAACCTTGGATATAAAAATTAAAGATATTTTCTACTATCTGTGATATGTTTTAAAAAATCTAAACATTTTTTTTTTCAAAAAAATCCGTAAAATCCCGATTTTTCGTAAAAGTGTTATTTTAGAGTTGCACAACCCGTCTATGATGAAAAATAAATTTTTTAGTAAATAAAACTTTATTATTTTGCCGCAGTTGTCGCGGTTTCAGTTATTGCCAAGATATCGAAAATACGATTTAAAAAAAAATTATCTTAAAAATCATGTTTTTTCTTTTTAAATTGAAAAATAGGGTAGGAAAGGGAGACATTTTTGTAATGTTCATGCCGGATTCTGAAAGAGCTTACTTGAAAATACCCACCTATAAATGTTTAGATTTTTTAAAGCATAAATAACAAAATTATCCGTGCTTAAAATTGACGGAGGAAAGCGGACAAATTGGGTCAATAAAGGGTAAAGTATAATATATAAATATTTTTTCTTCTCAAATATTAAAAACATCGTCTTATACTGAACTAAAAAATGAAATCTTATATTGTGTTTTATGACATTTGGACCTCTGAATTTAGAGACACATATGTACAATTCAGAGCTTTGTGCAAACTTTTGTTGGACAGCATGTTTTGGAAAATGAAATTTTTGTATCAACCTTAGTTAAGAAAATGGAGGACTAAAACTTTAGATATTTGATGCTCTCATTAATGTCCCTCTGCATTGTAGAAACAAGTTCTTGAAAAAAATATAAAAACAATAAAAAAAAAATGTAAAAATTGCAATTTTCATCTTTAGTTTAACCCATTAAGTTCTGAATGGACATGTTTTCAGTACAGCTTTCGCCGGTTATATTTTGGGAAAGAAACGTCTTAAAAAATGTTCAGGCAACGTGAAATTGAGTGAATATTCAGAATCTTTCATTAGATTTTTCGAAAAATGCAACCTTGAAAAACTGCATATGATTATTTCAAAAAAGAAATGAATTTTTTAACTGTAATTTTTTTATCTCGTCTTTTCAGATTGAAAGTGTTATGTCGTAAGGTGTTAGTCAGAATTCATTTTTAAAGTATCGAAATCATAGTCTCGAGACTTGAACTTAAAATGTTCATGTTTTCATTTTAAAAATAAAGTTGAAAGCATCCAAAATGGCGGCTCAGACGACATACAATCGTCGAAAAGTTCAGGAATTTTTTATTTGAATATGACAGACTCTCGGAAAAAATGTTGCTGAACAAAAAGTTCTTAGAATCAGTCAAAAGATACGCTAAAACTTTTAAAGAATTTTTTCAATACTTTTTTTAATTTTTCAAAATACTGAAATTTTGAAAAATCATTTCTTTTTTTGATAGCTCTGTAAGATAATAATTTACCAATTTTCAACCATGGTGCATGTTAGAAAGTCGCAAATACTTTACGATTATTTTGAGAATGATCCACAATTAAATAATACAACATTTTCTAAAAAAGAAGAAATAAAGTTCTCAACTGCCGTATTTAATTCTACTTCAGCAAATTCCCTTTCACGATAATGATTTTATTAAAAGAATTAATCATCATACTTACATGTTCATACTTTCATTGGGTCAAACCGTCTAATATTTCGACACTTTTTTTACAACTTCTAGTGCTTACAAAAAAATTTAACAAATGTACAAGGCGATTGCCAATTTTGGTTAGCCTTATGGTTTTTCTTAGCAGAATTATGATTTCTTAAAAATTTTTAATTTGACACAGGTCAACAGTTTGTGAACTTTCTGTTTATTCATATTTTGCGATTCGCAATGGCGTACAGGGCTTTACTTAATATCATCATTAACATGACATTAATTATAAGTGACATAACATAATTTTAAATCATCACTTATATAAAGAATCGTAAACTTGATATATGATTTTAATAACTTGATAGATTTAAATAATTAACAAGAACTGATTACACGTAGAAAATAGAAGTCAATAATATTCATAAATGTCCAGTATTTAGTCTTATAAATTTAGCTCCAGACTGAGCATGAATTTCTAAAATCCATACCTAATATGACCAAGCAGAAAACGATTGCATGGACGAAAATCTAACGCAAGTTCTAGAAAGTCAAGAATATTTCCACGAGTTTTAATGCATTCAGTATTCTTTTCACAAGTTTACAAAAGCTTTGTTATTAATTTTTCAGAGGTTTATTCATTTCACTTAATCCGGAGAATGTTACACATTCGGTTAGTAAGAAAAGTATATTCATCGTTTCTCCTCTAAAATTGAATGATATACGATATGTTTTTATTACATCATACATGATTCGATCAACGTAGATCCCGAAAATATTAGGAACGTCATTACAGTTTAGTTATATAATAATATTCACCACTTTGGGAAACTGGTTCATAATTTATTCCTGTGCTTCTCGCAAGGTCTTGCGTGTCCGCCACCGATATTTCGCGTAGGAACGGTGGACCCGTCTGTTTTCGTAGAACAAATTATTTTTATATCCCAGGATCTGCGTTCCCGTGAATTAATGATAAGCTCTGGGACGGTCATTCCTGCAGCTCACATTTTTACTACGCTGACCGCGTCGTTTTGATAAATGCGAATGTGGATGAAACTCGTCGTGATATTTTGATATCACCGAGGGGCTATGTAGCCGAAAGATTTATATATTATGACCCCGTTGCAATGTGACGCATTTCACGAAAAAACTGGAATACGTAATACAATTTCGATAAAAAATTATGACAATTGTAACGTTTTATCTTTTTTGTGGAATTGCGATATTCCGAGAACCTAGCAATGATTAAGTATGTTGCTGTTAATGTTGAGGGGGTGTTCGTTTTACGCATATGTTTACTTATAGTCACCAGTTTGGTTATGTATATATAATTCACAAGGAGTATATTAAAAAATTTGTTTAATTAGTATCGACCATTGAAAATTAAATTTAAAGTTTTGGTATTATAATCGTCGATTATAAAAATAAGGATAATAATAAAAAGTGAAAAGTATAATAATAAAAAAGTATAATAATGAAAAAAAAAATAATGGATAATAAAAGAACATTTAAATAAATAGTAAAATTCAATAAGTTGACGCTTCGACCCTAATCTGGGTCCTCTTCAGAAAGAGAGTGAAACTTTCTTATTAAAAAAGAGAAAAATACTGTGAATATAAGATTTGAAGTAACACAGCTTCTAGAAGTTTATGATCATTTCGTTAATTAAGCGCTCTTTTTTAATACGTATTTAAACCAATTTCAAATTTAACGTTCTATCCAAATTTTTCTCGGTTTTAAACAATAATACATACACATGCCTATGTCCTCAGAATTGTATAAATACGGCCAATTTCCACCGGTTTTTCACTCTCTTTCTGAAAAGAACCCAAATTAGGATCGAAACGTCAACTTATTGAATTTTATTATTAATTTAAATTTTCTTTTATTATAATTCTAATTTTTTATTATTATCCTTATTTTTATAACAGACCATTATAATACGCAAAATTTAAATTTAATTCGTAAGGAGCACTGTAAACAGTAGTAAGTACCGTGAACATTATTATTTGCAGAACAATGTTATTTATAGTTATGATCTGTTTGGGTTTCTCAGTAATTCGAAAATTAGTATTCAGATTTTCTAAAAGAAGAGATTATGAAGAAAGAAGAAATGGTAACATTGTTTTTCGATCCAAGAATTATATTAGCCAAATAAGCAGTAAAATATGCAGAAGAAATTTTTGTCAAGTACACAATATAAAAGAAAAAGATTAACTATGTATCTGTTCGAATTCATCTGAAACTTTTCAAAATTTGCAGGAGGGGTCTTTGATTTTTCTGTAAATTTGAAAAGTTGAAAATGCTCCGCGTAAAGACGTCTTACGATTATTTATGCAAAAAAAAAAATGTTTGGCAGTTGTGAGCACGACAATCCTGGGGTCAAAACAGCCTTTGAACAAACAAAAAAAAATAATTTTTGTTCAAAGGGCTGCCATTTAATAACAAATAAATAATTTCATATTTTTAATACTCCTTCGAATCACATTTGAAATTTTTAAAAATGTTGAAGATTTACAAAATGGCGACCAGTTTTTGAAAATAATAAAAGAAATTCTAAAAAACATCAAGTTACCGTATACACGGTTAAAGGTAGAATACAACAAACAAATTTCCGGCTGAGTTGATAAAATTTCAGCGACAGAAATCTTCTTTTTATTATATATATTTTTTTTAATAAATTCAAAAACTGATTGTGATCGCACAATTCATTTTCTTTGAACAATTATTTTTAAAATGAAACTTCATAAAATAAAATCTGTTGAATAAAACTATTTATTTACAATACCAATGACTTTAGGCCTTTAATAAGTAAAATAAGTGAATAGGAAAGAAACTATCTAGAAAAGAACTTGCAAAGCACATCAAGTAATAATTGATTATAATGGCGAGTAAAGCATGAAGTTAGACCTAATTACTCAATTATTAACAGTTCATTATCATTCTTCTGATATGTAAATACAAACATAACCAATATTTTTCTTCCGTGCGCAAACACATAAACTATTTAGTAAAATCTTCGTCAAAAGGCATTGTATAACTCGTTATTTCCAAACACCCCTTTAATACATCAATGGAATCACTGTTATGCTGGCACAGCAATGGTAATGAGATACAAACATATGCGACTTCACAAAGAAATGTGACATTTTATATATGTGTTTTTAATTCGAGTACGTAGAGATAGGCTGCTCCTTTTGTTCCGGAATTCACCGAGGCGTGCAGTTAGCCGGGTTACGCTCGTTAAGTCGTAATTGCCCCTTTTGTTGCACCGCGTCCTTTTTCGTTTCTTAAATATGAGTTACAAATTACCGCCATTTAATTGTTTCGGACATATTTCATGTTTCACGAAACTCGAAAATCAGATTAAACCACGGAAACTAGTTTTGCAAAATTTTAGGTTTTAATAATTTTCCAAATTATTCGCATTGCTTACATTAAAAATATGTCTCCATATTTTCCGGTCGATGAAGTTACTCCCTGTAAATATTCTAAGCATTGATTTGAATTTAATATGTGAGAGGAGATTTTAATATAATAAAAAGATATTTTATTTTTTATGTCCCGGTTTTCAGTAGTTTATAAGAAGCAGGTTTAATGTCTTATATTTGTTTTAGAGTACATCAGCAATGAAACAATAAACATCAGTCATTTTTACTAAAACTATGACACCAAAATACTATTCGTCTGGTGAAAAAAATTAATTATCTAAAGTGTTCAAAATGAAGTAGATGTACTTACTGTAATTTTTAAGACCCAATATAATGTAAACAATACGAGTGTTATAATCTAACATATGTGAGTATGACGTTTCAAATATGTGAAGAGACATAAGAGACTATAATGATACCAGCTGTCACTTACGAAAACTGTAGTAAGCAAATAAGGATACTGCTACACTATTCAATTACAATCAGCAATAAGGGAAAATGGTAGCTCCTCGGTAAAAATTACTGGGATAAATTAGTATCTATGACAAACCTCGTTTATAAGGTATATTGGATTTTCAGATTATTTAATTGAGGTATTCCTTTTTTAAATACTAAGTTTGTTTATCTTTTTTAATTAACACTTTTGAGTCACTATAGAATTTTTACATGATCTTTACTAAACTAAAAAATATCAAAATTTACAATAATTACACTAAAAATGATACGGACATATATGTATCATAAAGTTAGATAAAATAACATCTTCACAAATTTTAAGCATTATTTTATGATATTAGTATTCAGGCCAAAAGGTAAGCTGCAGCAGAAGCTGTTTTACAGACTGACCTACATTTTAAGTATAATGAAATATACTAAGCAATAAAAAGTAATTTACTATTTGTGTTATGTTTTAAATGAATTTTCCTAAAATGCTTTATTGCAAATAATATTTACTATTCATGTATCCTGCGAATGCTTTGAGGTATCATAAATTTAATAAATACACTATTGTGTTCAACTCTTTTTTTTTCAACTTTCCAATTATTTGCAACACGACGATCGAAATTTAATTCTATTTATGTATTCATCTAGTTTTTTCACACTATTTATGATCTTTGAATTACTAGAAGAATTCACTTTTAATGATATGTTGATTTAACTACTCTATTATAATTATCTAAAGTATTGAATTGTCATTCCTAACGAGTGAAATTTCACACTGCATGGTCTGAAATTTATTTCTTGCTACACATGTCCGATTCACGGACTTATCTCTGGATTTTACGAACTAAAAACAGTCGGTAAAGTGCCTACTTTGTGAACAGTGTATCAAAAGTGTTCGATCCTCGGCTATAAGGTGTTACGGCCTTCTTTGGAGGTTACACGGAGACAAAAAAAGGTTAATGGAACCATGAAGAAAAGGTAGAAATGATTATAACATTTCATAATAGTACAATTAACATCGTGAAAATTTGTAGTTGACAGTATCTTATTTTTATATTTCATAATATTGTAAAATGTAATATACAATAATTACTTTTTATGATGATAAGTAGTTATTTTCGTTTAATCACTTTTACCTAATCTATTTATCTAGTCAAGAATATTTCGAGTGACTATTTAGCTGTAAAGATACGGTACATTTGAGGTTATGTGCAATGCTGCATATTTAAGTATCGGGAAATAGTAAACGAAACAATGTTTTTGTTTTGTTCTACTATGGAAATGGTTAATTTAACCATTTTTTATAATCACGTATTTTATTTTTCTAAAATGGTTCCATTAACCTTTTTCGTTCTTTCTGTGTATGAGATCCTTTGAACCAGGTTCGCTCGGACTCTACTCGGTCGGTAAAATGCAAGTTTCCAGCCTAGGACCGAAAAGTACTAACACTTAAGTAATATATAAAAGTATATATTGATTCGCTCTTTAACTGAAATTTTGATTTCAAAAAGTAAAAAGAAAAGATTACATACTTCCCAAAGATATAGGTAACAAATCATTAGAGTAAATTTTGCAATAGACATTTATTGCTTATTGCTTTTTAAGTTGGATTTCAGTGGTTCCCACATATATATGATAATATTTATTGATATTTTTCCTATAAAATATTATTATCGATTTCCTAAATTTGCATATCTGCAACTTGAAAATTTCAAATTTCTTGCACCAGATGCAATATTATTCAAAAAAATTGGTCGTCCTATAATAATATAAAATATTTAAACCGAATGTATTAGGAATTGGTTCGGTTCAAAATTGACCAAAATGTGGAACTTTTCAGTTGAATTAAATGAGTAATAGTGTCTAAATTAGATATGCTCTGTACGCGGCAAAGAGCAAGATATAAACATGATATAAGAAAATGCGCAAAGCAGTACTTTTTCGAACGAAGCAAAAATTGCGGAAATGAGGATCTGGATAAAAAGTGCTGTTTTTTGCACTGTTTTTACTTTTGTGGAGAACCATGCGAAAAATGGTACTTTTTTGTACTACATTATAATATAGTATATTTCTTTCTATATTATAAAGTGTGGAAAATGCGATTTCCGAAAGAGCAACGAATGTTTTTCCATTAATAGTATATGGGAAATAATAGCGTTTTTCACACAAAACCGATATATTCGTTTACTCATTCATTACAGATAATGTTTGTAAAGAATATAACTGTGTGATATACGTATCAGAATACATCATAATATAACAATGTGTAAAGACTTGGACTTGATTATCAAATAGAGACTATAAAACACATATGTGCAATTGACACTGAGCAAATAATAGGTGACCCCATATTGCTATAATTCTGGTTATTACTCTGCAACTGCTGTTAAATAGTGATCCGAATAAGTTGCAACTTAAATTAATGATATTCTAATGCAGTGTATCTATATAATTCGTCTCACTGGATGTATAATAGCAATGGTGCAGAAAATGAATGACGCAGTCAAGTTGTTAGTTTCCGTGGAGAATTGATACATTTAGGTTGAAATCCTCTCCCCTTAGCTAGAAAAGGTACTATTTAGAAATACAGAGAGCGTATCGGAGGAAGGAGCAGAGCACAACAATGTGAGCAGAGCACCCACGAGAGCAATAGCATGATACTCTCAGAATCACGCAGCACTTATCATCACAAATCCACTCCGATGCCGAAGTCAATTACGAATGACTATTATTCGTACTTCACACGTGTGTTATTTACATTGTTACGGACAGAATCGATGTTTTATCGACTGCGGTACCTGGCGTAGGTTTTTCCCACAAAGGTGGTTTTCCCTACGCCATTGCACACCCGAATGGGGGTACCTCTCAAAATGAAGCAGGCCTGTTAGGTAAATTATGTAAAAGGCCCTTCAAAATGGTGACGATCTCGATATAATTATTTGTAATTCGAATAGTATAATATCGATGTGTAATATGACGTTGTCGTCTATTTAAATGTTCGAGAGTTTGAAAGATCGAACTAAGATGTAAAAAAGTGACGATCGGCTTTGAGAGAACGTTCCGGAACGTAAGAGGGTTAGGTAGTCCGCGTCGCGATCGGATCGTCACCGGTTGATCGCAATAAATAGTTTATATTTTCTTTCGGCCGATCAAATCCCGTGTTTTATTTAAAGCCCTTCCACCAGTCGTTTACATACATCATTATTGTTTTGTGCATTCTTATAGTACTGAATACTTCATTCACTAGAATGGCTCCAAACAAGACTTCTATGAAATATTAGATTCGTTGATACATGTTTTTAAAATCTTGGTGTCACGAGTATTATCTCAGTCGACCGTCATTTTAAATAGTTCTGTAACAAATATTTGACATCATACTTGACCTAACCTTCTTATATACAGTAGAACCTCGGGACTTCTAATTTTAGTGTGCATGTGTTTTGCGAAATTTCCACAGCTGTACCAACCAGGTTGACCAGGCATCCCGCCTCCATTGTATGTGCAGAGGTACCTCATAAATTTCGACCTATACCCGATCCTAAGTTGACAGACATTTTATATCATAGAAGTTCCTTATAAGTCCAACGTTCTTAGAAGACCTAAAGATTCCCAACGAGTAGAAGTCCCGCGGATCTATTGTATTTAAAGAAATGGTACTTAATATCTAATACGTTAGAGTCGTATATGTCAGCCGAAAACAAAACATGTTGCTAAACCCCATACGGAAAAAATGTTTTGGCCGTTGCAGCAAAGCAAATTTTGTGAATAATGCTATTTCAGCAAATTGATTTGCAAATACCGTACTCCCCCTTTAAGTCATATACCCCCATAACGCATATATTCCCCTTCCTCTAAGTCATATCTTTCCCCTGAGGGATTCTCCCACCATTCGCAGGTTGAAAGGCTCGCGCTGTACAATTGTATGTGTGGGTGCGCATGTGACAAGTAGAAATTCAAGAGATGGGAGATGAGGGGAAATATGATTTATGGGAAGGCGCCGCCATCTTGTTTGCCTCAAGCATATGAACTAAGAGGGGGTCTAGTGTACTAAGAAACATTCCGAGCAGAAATTTGTTTAGGCCCTGATCAGAGTGTAACGCATCTACTCGGGATGTCAGCAGTTATAGAGGGAGAAATGGGGAACAGGCTTGTATAACTTTGGAAGGGATAAATACATAACTTTGGACGGCCTGACAACTTTGGATGGGACAACTTAGAATGGGCACTACTGTACAGGTAAAGTTCACCAAACTTTCATGGACTTTCGAGAAATGCGACATCTATTAAAAAAAATCTTATATCATTTTCGACGATCATACATTGCAACGCGAAGGGAGATACTTGTGTGAATACTAATTTTCCAGTTTTTTCTAAGGACTCTTGATCTGAAGAATGATTCTTCCAATGATCATTTCTGGTTAAGTCATTAGGCGGAGGAGGGGTGTTGATGTATTTAATTTCTAAAAAATGATAAATTATCGCCAACTAAGTCATGTAACTAATGGAATGTAGTAACCGTTTCGTTTCTGTCAGTCCTTAGTGTTTAATGACGTTTTGGAGTTCGGGATCGCGACTAAGTACTATCTATCGCATTCCAGATTAGTGGTCGCGCAGTCGGTAACCGGCGTTGATCAATGCGATCGGGACTCGACCTCGTGGATTATTTAAAGCGGCCACGGGGGCACGCGAGCGCGGCAGTTGCTAATAACTTAATTGGATTAGGGAGCTGTCGACTAATACCTGCAGACAGGTGCCCGCCGCTCGAATCGTGATGGGAGTACCGAGGGCTCGCGTGCTCCCTCCGTCATGGCAATCCAGAACGCTGACGCGAATGCCACGTGCACACGAGAATTCGCGAAACACACGAGGGGCCAATGCGGAATGCGGCTGGACCAGGTCATGCACGAGATCGCCGAAGATCGACAGATCTACTTGAAGAGAGTACGACAGAATTAGGGAGAGCGAGACGTACTGTTGGCAGGCGGGGGTGGAGGATGAGGAGGGAAAGAGAGGGTGGTTTCCCACGTCGTCGACAGAACGTGTATCCGTTGGATTGCGGCCTCGTTCGGTAATTCTCCGGGGAAGCCGCCATCTTGTTCTTCTCCCTTCTCCACTAGCTCTTCGCGTTTCGTAGTCTCGGATGCTGCTGCTGTGCTGCTACTTCGTAATGCCCTCGACCAAACAGCCAGTCGATGTCCTGCCGACCCCCTATGCATAAACTTATACCATCGGACTTGTGACGTCAGCTGGTAAAAGCGTCGATCACGCGCTAGGCTTCACTGGGTTGGGACTAGCAAATGCGGAAATCAAATACAAAATACAATAGAAACTCTGATGGCGAATAAATTCGGCACAAGCAAAAATAACGTTATGTACACTTTATCACTATTATGAGCGGTTCTACTCCTAAACACTGGTAACGATATTTAAATATTGATGAGTAGGATGCTTCCCAAAATAAAGATATCGTATTCATGGTCTGGTCAATGGTACCATTCCACTTTTCACAATTTAAAAGAGTATGTAAATTTAACCTACTCTTCATATTTATCTTCATTTGATGTTTTGTTGGGTGAAAGTGATGACGTATTATCCAAATGCACATTAAATTAATATTTTCGTGCACGTCCATAGAAGAAAATAAGTCCAATTTTTTGCCAATTTCTGTCCAGCTTCGTTATTTCCTGCGGTATCGGTATTGCAGAACTGGGCAATGTAACAAAAAACTGAACAGATTTCTATCAGGGGTGTTACTTTACCAATTGATATATTAAATTTGAAAAATCGATGTATTCGAATTGTCAAAAAGGAGTTTACGACGATATTTCATAAGGATCCTTACCTTTGATGCATGTGAAATAAAAATTGGTACCGCCTTTCAAAACTTTAAACGTTACGATATCAAAGATTATCATAGTCGTAAATCAAGCTTCTATTTTGCAATTTTTAATATATCGACAGATTCGATCCCTCGTGCTTGGAACCAACAAGCTGCACATTCCAAGATGAATGAAAAATCGTGCGAGTGATAGAACAATTGGCCGGTTAATATTGTTGGGTAATTTTAACGTCATATACTTCAGTTAGAATCACCATTCTATTAAATATTATCGTGATTTTTAAAACCTTTATACATACTCCTTACAGAAAGTATTGTCAGACGATATATTAACATGAGAGGAACTATGTTAATTACATTAGAAGGCATCTTAAATGTTGTGTCTTTTCTGTATGGTAACGCTGTTTTCCAATTTAGTGGATGGTATTAAAAAAAAAATTTGGTCGACTTGGTGGTTCCCCAGTCTCACCTATATTTGCAAATATGGTTTTAGATGTTCTTGAAACAAATTGATCTAAGAAAATGATCCTTTCCTCCTACTTTTTACTATAGGGATGTAGGCAACATAGTCACATGCATTCCGAGTGATGGAGTAGACAAAATTGTTTGTGTTTTTTATGGTTATCATCCCAGACATAAAATTACTTGCAAAATAATGAATTACCATTTTTAGATTTACTACTAATCAGAAATAACGATTTTCTACGGTTTAATTATATCGTAAACAAATATTCTGGCAGATTTCGCAATTTTAACTCTCATCATCCGACTTCTGAGAAATTAACCATCATCCATAATTTAGTAGTTACCCGAGCAGAAGGCCGGGGAACAAAGTTCCGAAAATCAACACACCGAAAGGCTAAAATTTCGATATAGCATGGCTCCAGGGTGATTTTCTTCACTTTGTCTTTGAAAATTTGGCAAAAAGAAATCAAATTAAAATACCTTGGACTCACGCATTATCGAAACTTTTGCCTTTCGGGGTTTTGATTTTCGGAACTTTGTTCCCCGGCCGAGCAGAAATTTGTTCAGGCCCTGATCAGGGTGTAACGCTTTTGGTCAGGCCCTGATCAGGGCCCTAATAAATTTCTACTCGGGTAGATCTATCAAAAACTGACCCAGAATTGTTGAATTATTACAAAAGAATAACCAAATAACTTAATTTTTTAATGCATAAACAAATGTATTTTTTCTTACACAAAATAACTCTCAACACGACAATAATAATAAAAACTAGATGCCTTCGACCCGGGTGCCTACAATTTTGGCTAAATTCGTATTGCAGTTCCCTGACGAAAGGCTGATGCTTCCGGGAATATTCCCATTTTAACACTGTTAAGAAAGAAGGCGGCAGAGGGTAGTTCTAGCATCGTTAGGTTCGAGTAGTTTCTATACATATATTGTAACAATATCTTGTTCCTTAAATAGGGTGAATATGCCAATGAATGGACGGTTAAGCATTTTTCACACTTTGATCGATTGTAACTTTTGAATTCTTTTATGAAAATTTAATTATGATACTACCATTAGAATCGTTGAACTCTGCTCTTTATGACCGTGTAGTTCAACCTTTGATTTTATTTAATTATTAACCTCGTCTTCATACGTTTGTAAAAAAATCCGCTAAACCCCAATGAATAGACGGGTTAAATCAAATGGAACGTTTTCAGTACCAGTTTTGGATGGCTTTAATACTTTGCTTTGATTTTACAAAATCATAAACACTGGAAGATCAATAGTACTGTAAATATTGTTTTGAATGTTCAAAGAACATAAAAATATGTATTTTGTTGCATGTTGTGCGTCATACATTCATAAGAAATAGAAATATGTAGAAAATCGTTGCCATATGCCATTCATTGGCATAATCACCCTATAGTAAAATTGAAAATGAGCATTTTCAAAACTTCGACCCCGACCGCAGGTCAGCCGAAGCACTGATAAATGAGCACGTCTTGTTCACGCTTCCTGCGAAGCCCTAAACCCCCCTACCCGCTACCACCTCCCCATTTCTACCCAACACCAACATTACAGTGCATATTTTGTTATGCCCCCCCCCCGTAATAAATAGTTGATTAATGATTTTAATTGGACCAATATAATAATGTACTCTATGTACTGAAGCTAATTGTTTTCATAGCAGATTGTCTGAAATGTTTCATATTAAATTATTATCTAATCCATTTAATAAAAATAACGATGACTTCCACAATTTAAATATAATTTGTAAGGACTGCTTGTTGAAGATGAAATCAAGGTGTCGTTATGCACTTGAAAACTGACTTTATGAACGACGACCGATTCTATCCTATGGCATTAACAATTTCATCGTTGATCATTCGCCTTCTGAAGAGGGTAGAAGTCAACCCAGTCCCTTTTTCCATTTTTTCCTCTCTTATTGAGGAATAATTATTTTCCTTTTTCCTCTCGTATTGAGAATCTTTTCTTGTGTTGAAAGAGAATTCAATATCTTTGTAGATCATAAGTTTTTTAATTATACTTCGACAATAGTACAACATCCTACATAAAATTTAACTTGACGTAGAATTCTCCAAAATATTTTGTAGTGTACCCCCATTCACTTCCGAAGGTAATTCTGGAGTACTGAACAGTTTTTAGAATGGTATTAATTATTTCAGCAGTCCACAGCTATTATAATTACAAAACTACGGTTTGTTACTATAACAAAAATGAAATAATAATTTTTATTATGACAGGCGGCTGTGACATGTAATATATTAGTTCAAATAACTAATAACGGATTGTACGCTGTACTATTTATTCAAAATGTCTGAGTACTCACATTTATACTGGTTGTGCTACAAAATACTGTCCAAAAAGTAGGCATGAGCTTTAATAAAATACGACATATTATCGGTTTAGACAATAGAAATATTATAATCGGGAGACGTAAAACTGTTTTTTTTTTATTTTACAAATTACTGCAATTAAAAATAAAATTGAACATTTGTTTGCGAATACGAAGTGAACTTCTCCGCCAGAATAGTTTTTTTTTTATACATCCAAACAGGCGGTACAGCATTTGATCAAATTTTTATTCGTTTCGGACGACGAAACTAATCCTCATATTATTTCATGGATTTTATTGATGAACAGTAGATTCAGGTACTAAGATCGGCAATATAAGAATTCGCAATTGTGAATGTCTCTTTTTAATAATAATGTTAGAACCACAAATAAATTCATATTATGATATGTTTTGACTGCATGTTTCATTGGGCAGTTTTTCTAAAGATATCGACTGTTATCGATTTGCTAACATAATCTATAGCTTTCATATTTATGATAGAAACTATAACAATTTTTCTATGTCAGTTATATAATAATAGAATTTTTTCCATAATATATTTTTTAGCAGAAGGAAAGCTGCGGATGCATAGTAATTGTATTGGTAAATACCCTACATTAAAATGCGCAAAGCCAAAAATCGAACGTATGTACGCTATTCAGTGGCTATAATTTACGGGTCGGTCTAGTGGGAAAGATTACAGCATTGTGATCACCATTTCGAATTATTGTTAAGCAAGAAATATATATCAGGTTGATTAATGTCCGCCAATATTGTAACGTAAATTTTCATTCTGAATAATATATGAACAAGATGTGGCATTTTCATGCAATAGAGTGCATTAAATACTGACTTGTAATTACCTCGTTCGATTTTGTATTTATGTATATATTCAGCACCAGTAAAAATAACCTTTCAATTAATTACCATCAAGCGAAATGTAATTTATTTTATTGAAACTGCGCTTTCAAAATAGTTCAACCTATTAATTTGTAGTTACATAAATGTGAACACATAAAATCAATTTGATTTCATGGATACTGGAAAGTGCAATGAATATATACGTTTTCTCTGAAGAATTATTATGTGACATGGAAAAGAAAATGTTAAAGTTGCTGTACGAATATATTAATATTTTGTAGGGTCGTATATAGCTTTCACTCGATAAACCATAGGAATACAATCCATTAAAAAAGAGCTGCAAACAAAAGAGGTTCAATATTTTAATATTTATTTTGAAATAAGGGATAAATGTGGTCATCAACACATTCATCATTTCTTAAATATAAAATATGTTCTTTTTTCATTTACAAGTTGGTAATACGTTATTATCAAGTAATTGCAAACGATAAATAAATTGTTTACACAAAATATCTGTAGTACGATAAATTATTTAATGAACGAAAGAAATAAGCAGTATATTTCTAAATACTTCCTGGAGTGTTCGACAAGTATGAATTAAAAATAAATATCAAATAATTACATAAACGAATCGTGGTTCATTCGACGATCCTTGATTTCGCAACTCTTCTGCTTTCATTCGTCAAACGATGTATGTATGTACGTAATCACATTTATGGTCTCCATGGAATTTCGTGCGTTCATTCACTTCACCTACGTTTAACGATAAGAAAATAATTACGTTATTTCTATCCTGTACTAAATAATAAGCGATAAAAATAATCAACGTTGACTGTCCACATTCACCAATATCTGTTCTTGAGCATATATAACGCTTCAATATTTTCATGAGCTTAAGATTAATTTTGACTTCTCTGACTACGTTACACATATAGCACAATATTGATTATATTGCAAATTTATTACATTCTTAATTGATATTGAATAAAAATAATAATTATTTCAGCTTTCTTATTTCTGCTTTGTAGAAGGTAATAAAAAGGAACATTTTTGTCTCATATATAATAGAGTCAAATGTGAAATACAAAAATGGTTGATTTTAATATTATATCAACCATTTGTAATATTTCTGCAGCTGGAATTTATGTGTAAAATTGAATATATTCTGTTCGTTTTGTAAAACTATTTATGATCAGATTATGAGGAATGCTTATAAATAAGCTGGAGACATCTAACGATAACATTTTTTGAGTGATCGAAATACCTAAATTTTTTTATTTCATTAGCAAAGGAATAATGAATTATTAATTTTATTTTTGTTATTTTTTATTGTTTTAAATAAAATTAAACGTGAAAATTTACTGATATTATATATCGGACTGCTCAAAGCTGCCACAATTGGACGCATGGGATAGCCTTCTTTGAATCTTAGGCAACGCATATAGTCTGGAAATATTTCCATTAATACAACATATATAATTCCAAGTGTTTTGATCAATGTACTCCTTATTTAGAATACCATTGCTTTACAATCTTATTTGTGTTGTTTTGGATGTTATCAGTCAGGTCTTTATCAATCTTTCTATTAAGTTGCATCATTATGTATGTATTACATGTTCTACTTTTGTTATACAGTCATTCATGTTCATAATTACAAACAAAGTTCCTTTATCTGCTTTTGTCAAATATAAATTGTTTTCTTTTATACATTTTTTAAGTTTACTAACATTATCTTACTGAATTGTCCTTTTTTGTAAATTATTCTTTACAGATTGACATTAGGGATTTTATGACATTTTATAGTAACATTTTTACAACATATAGTACTTCTTTCTTTTGGAACTCGTCAATAAGGAGACTAGAATTTATACGACAAAAACAAATATAAACAAAAACAACATTGTAACGACATCTAATTTTTCATTCCGTATTTTATACTTTGGTATTGTACTTATTGAATAAAGAGTTCTATTATCAGCAAACTGTTATTATAAATTCTAGTCTCCTTATTGACGAGTTCCAAACGAAAGAAGTACTATATGTTATAAAAATGCTACTATAAATGTCATAAAATCCCTAATGCCCAACTGAGTTTAGTAATTTTTCCAACAAAAAGTCTTTCCGTGTACAGGAAACCTACATTTCATAATGATATCGGAAAGAGCCATAAACTTAGTCTCTAAATTTATTGGAGTGAGCATTCACTCTTTGGTTAGTGAAAACCGAGCAGCGCTCGTGAAAGTGAATATTCAACTGTTTAAGAATTAAATTTCAATCTAACAAGAGTGAAAATAAGGTCTAGGGGGTTGAAACCGGCGGCAAATTTTGTCGTTTTAGGACGAAACGGGTTAAGATTAGATTCGAATCGATTATAAGATGAAAACATATCGAAGTCAAATTCTCGTATTGTATTATTTCGGAATGTTGACTTTTATCATCTGTGCTCCGTTTGATCCAAATAATGAAACCATTCTTTCAATGTCGCATACAATTCTCACGTTTTAATATAAACAGTTCACCATTTTTCCAAACATAATACATCGTTAACATCGAATCATAGATGATAAACGTGCGGTGCTCATACATCAGCGTCTTGTATGAAAAGATTCATGCTCCATTAGGAGGAAAATCGATATTATTTTAACTTATATTGACGCAAGTCAATATATTATTTAAAAATAAAGAAATGGCCATTTGGGGCGTGCGAACATATCCCTGATTCCCAAAGGATATTGATAAATTGGAAAATTCCTGTCCGGAGTGCGTCGCACGACTACATAATACTGTCATAATTACACCCCATATTCGATACAACGACTTCCTTTCGTGGGATAGGAGCTCGTTAAAGCTGCCAACGCAAGTTAGTATTTGATGAAGCAAAATTCTTCCTGACGAACTACGATCTTCCGACGATTTTCCCCGGCGTGTTTGTCGTACGTACACGGCGACGTAACGTCCACGTATTTCGAGCTTTGTGCGAAATGTCCCCGGCAATATTAAGCGCCGGTTCCTCTGTGTACGTGTGTATTTCTCACATTAACCTGTTTACACAGGACTGGTCCAACCGCGACACATTGCATGCAATATCCTCTGTTTACACCACGACTGGCTTAATTCGACTGCCGGCAGTCCGGTGTTTTCTCTACAAATCCATTATTATATCCGGACGGGCGGACGCGTTTCTGACTGAATTCGTCGGCGAGGGGGCGCTCCTCTCAATCTCTTACATTTAATTAGGCAATTTAGGTTATCGTTACACGTCCACCTATTTATATTTACGCAATAATGACACGTGACGGATATATTTTGACGTATACATTCCATTCAATTATCTACCATCCAAACCATTTTGATTTCTTGTAAATAAATATTAAAGACATTTTTCTTCGTTTACAAACAGTAGATCATCAAAAGACATTCACAGCTTAATATTGTGATTTAATATAAACTCGCAGATGAAATAGTTTTATTTATTCAAAATGAAGACCAAATCTTCCAACATTTTTTTCTTCTTAATCCGTAATATATTTGAAATAGGTATGTTTTTAGAGTTTATTTTCTCGGTGTATCGGATAGTGGATATTAAATATAAAAATTAAAACGAAGAAAATTACGTTTCGGTCAAGAATTTTTGACCCTCTTCAGAAATTTATTCTGTAATATAATAATACAAAAATTAAAAATGAAATACAATAAAAAATGAAAAAATGAATAACTCTACATAAATTTGTCATGATCGATTACATAAACACCGAGGAGAAACATTGACAAATTGTATTTTGTATTTTTTTATGCTGAATTCTTACCTTTTAAACGTAGATCTTATTAAAATCCAAGATGAGATAATACTGAATCACCACTCCAAGGATTAAAAAAAGAAGAAAAAAGGAAGATGTACACCTATAAAAAAAGATGGAATTAGTTTCAAAAGAAACTAAGTAAGAACACAGCACGAAATACATACGAGTCGCACGATGTTATATGCTAAACTGACGAAAATATAAATATTTGTCAATGTTAAACCTTTACAATACTTTGAAGGAACTTTGAACTTTCAAAATAACGAAAAAATTCAAACATTTAATAAAGGAAAATAAATATCAGGAAGATTAGACTTCTCAAATCTAATGTTAACTGTGTTGTTATATTTTTTAATGAAGAAATTCTCTAAATGTCTCCTTTTCCATGTATTTTTTTCGGTGGCTAAAATTTTGATATTTGTGTAGTCAAAATTATGTCCTGTATCTAGTCTATGTTTAGTAAGTCCAGTATGTTTATTCTCGTCTAAATAAATATTTCTTTTATGTTCGTTAATTCAGTCTTTTATTAATTGTCCTGTTTCACCTCTATAAACAGAGTTACATTGATTACATTTGATTAAATAAACAACTCCACTTTTTTGTAGAGTATCTAGTTTATCTTTTCCAGGTTTTATACCTGCTATATTTGTATTACATGGTTTAAAAACTATTCGGATTTGTTTGTCTATCATGGTGCTTTTTATTTGTTCCGAAACTTTTATTTATTGTTCGATTTAATGGTTCTACTTTGTGCTTATTATAAAAAACAGCTTTTTGAAAATCTAATAGTATGAACATCGGAAATATATGTACGTCAATTATGAAAGCAAAAGTTGGATATTTTGAATAATCAGGAATTTTGTACATAGACTTCGAATTAAGCTATTTTTAAGAATAATTGCGAATTTTTGTTTTCATGCTGTTTGCTTTTATATTTATAGTTACTTTGATCAAATATGAATAACAATTTTTAACACTCCGGGATTAGAACTCGATTTTGCGCCCTACCATGAAAGCTTCGGGAGCAAATTACTACGCCTGTCGTATTGAAATATATCGTATGCAACACGGGCGAAATATCGATCTTCGATGAGTGCGAAGTTTATTGCACGAGCTAAGCGAGGACGACAATCACTAATTACGTCCTTGTTACATAATATACTATTTTTGGAAAGAAATTGTAGTAATTTCTGATTCCTTACAAATCGTAAGCTCACCTTCAACTTTTGCCAGCATTTTTAACCTAGACGTAGGCTGATCGTTTCTTTATTTATTATCAATTGCATAATAAACAATAGTCTTCGAACGAGTATAATTTTGAAAAATGCGACGAAATATTCTCACCATGTTATTGTCCAAAACTAAAAGCAGTTTATTTGTCAATGTTTACATATGATTCTGTGACTACTGACGCTCCCTATCCCTACTTTTAGAAATTAAAATCGATACTTGACACTACAGTGACCTGTTGTTACTGTAGTTTAGTAATGTATGTTTTGTGCAGTAGTTTACATGTCGATTAGGATGGTCCTTATTTTGGCTGTTTTCGAACTTTATAAGGGACACCCCTTAGATCGATTCGAATAATTAAAAAATTATTTTTAAGCCTAGTTGGACTCTTTATTTTAATATTTAGGGATGGCGCATTGGACTTGAAGTTTAATATTGTGTTTAAATGGGAAATAACAACATTTTCTATTTTCACCTACAACTTTCTTAAAAAATTGTAATTTTTTGACCACTGACAAATATATTTTGCAATCTTTTATGATGAAAACAACCCTAGGTATGAGAAAAAAAAATTTTCCGGTCGATTTATTCAAGTTTTAATCATTACAAATTTTAACTAAAAAAAATTCAAAGAGTATACAATTTTCACTTATTTAAATAGATTTTAAAATTATAACTCAAAGATATTTCATTTCTTTCAAGATTTTTGCTTAAAATAATTCCCGAATAAAGTCAAAATTTGATAGAGCGTCGTTGTCATATTTTTAACGAAAAAGTTCTTTTCGCGGAAAATTAGGCAAAGAAGAAATTATTTTAGTATATATCCACGATAACACGCAAACAAAAAATCAAATCGTTATGTTCTAAATGGGATCGTAATCCTTACCTGGATCCTTTGCGGATCGAAATGCCTAGTAATAACTTGAATAACAAAATTTCTTGTCGCATTAGCGCATCACGGAAATTACAGGGTTTGGCAATCTTAAAATCTGAAAGTGATTCTTATCAAATATTACCAACAAATTCACATCTCCTCAGGTATTTACATGGAAAATAGCTAAAATCTGTTACTTAGGGTTTTTCAAGGTCGCTAATTATGAATCTGATCTTACATTTTCAAAATTCAAAATGGCGGATTCAATATGGCGGATCAAAATAAAAAATTTAATGTGAATATTAATATTAATAACGTACGAACATTTAAAATATTTTACATTATTTAAGTTTTTACTGTTTTTTTTAGTGGGATATTCGTAACAAATTACATTTTTCTATATTTTCAGATATTGTGTACGATGGCAGCAAATAAACATAATCAAGTGGTGTCTTGAATATATCCTTTATGAAAGCATCAGTCAGTTTTGTTAAAACTTCACTTCCCAGGTGGAAATTTCATCCTGATAAAGTGAAGGAACTGGCCAATTTTCATGACAATACAGGCCAACAAAATTTATACCCAGAAATCAGACTAGACTTTTCCGAAAGTTTTCGTTGCGCTGAATCGAAATTTGGTCGCTGAATTACATCGAGATTTTGAGATATCCTAACCTAAAAGTGGAAAAAACACGTTTCTGCTTATTTCAGTAAGTATTTGTCAGGGCACAATCATGATTTTCAAACATTAAATAAATGTGTAATGAACCAACTTAGATCGACTTTCTTGCTAAAAATTGTTCCATTACGTCAAGATGTTGAAATATACTAACCTAAATGTACAAAGCACAATTTTTGCCCATTTTTAGAAAGTTTTTGTGGTGGAATATTTTTGTTTCGCAATTTGATAAAACCCATATTAAAATGCATTGATCAGAAACCTCAGTATATTTTTCCGACGGGTTTCGTTGTGTTGAATCAAAATCTGGTCGTATAGTTTGTCTCTTTCGTCAAGATTTTGAAATATTCTAACTTAAAATTGCAAAAAACGAATATCATAATCGTGCTTTGACAAAAACTGGGATAAATCATTGCAACAAAAGCTTGCGAAATTATTAAAAAAAGTATTTTAAAGTTGATGAATAAAGCTTTTATCTGATTCTTGCCGAAGTGTTAACAAGCATTTTGTTCTGCCACAAAAACTTACTGTATATGAGCAACAACACTGTTTTTAGCACTTTTAGGTTAGGATATCTCAAAATCCAGAGATAATGCTCATTGACAACTTTCGGAAAAGTATAATTAGACGTTATAACGTTAATAGGCGAAGAAGGTGACAATTTTCATACAAAATATAAAAGTTTAAATGGATTTCGGTAGAGGTTGATCTACCAAATCGAATATTCAGCAACTGACTTTTGTGTACGTTTTTTCTTTATTGTATTACAGTATATCACCCCGGTTAATGTCTAAAATCTAAATATGAACTACTGACCTATTTCAACTAAAGAATACTGTCCATGAACTAATTTAATTTAAACCAATGTACATTTTCCGGATCGATATTCTCCTCAGGTTCAACCCTGGTAGAAATGAAAACATTTTTTTGTACAATTCTTGTATAACATTCTTATTTACCATGTTAAAGGTATAAGGGAAATGGCTAGTCTAAGAAAAAATGGAAAAGAATCTTTGGATTCTCTCGATGAAGATTTCGATGGAAGATACGAAATATACAAAAATTTGAAATATCAAGTATATTATTGCGATAATTTTTGAAAAAAATAGCAGTGAATTTGGGTCAAACTTCGAATAGAAAATATCGACGCTAATCTCGGAACTCTTTAACCGAAAATATTTCTTTTTAAGTTTCCTATATTTCAGCTTTTCGTTGCAGTAGAAATTGATGATCATGTTTATTTGTAATGTCAATCACTAATGTGAAAATGAAAAAGGGGACGGGGTTCGATACCATCTATTGACTAATTAATGGCTATAATTTATCGACAAATTAAGAGTACCTAGTACATAATATACAATGTATTTAACCACATTTGATTATGGAAGCAACAAACAAAACTTATCATTAGAATTTCATGGAACGAGATGGGAATATGTACGTTCTGCACCTGTTAAATTCTTGTTTATTTTACTACCTGAACGCGTGGTCGCAGTTGCACAACATAAAATATTTACTTGGAAATCGGTTGATTTTAATTGACTTTCGTATCACGGTTCGTGTATCGGGATAAATTGAAATGGAAGAGGAAGATTGACACAGCGGATGTTAAGTCCAACCGCCAGTGGTTGGTCAGTAGATAGCGGTGATTCCAACGCGCCGTAAAGCCAGCTTTTTATTGTCTTCGAACCTGTACAACCATCAACTACCTACCTACAAAACACACTCGGCATTGCCCACACGAACAATCCGGCTTTATATCTCATCCCTCCTCCAACTAGTATCATACGCGCGTGGCTTGATTGTTCAGGTTTTATTATCACTTGGGGGCTTTCCTGCTTTTCCGTTTTTCCGACTACCTGCTCGCACGGAAATTCTGAAGTTTCCAGGCGAAACCTCATAAAGTCGAGCGTAAAATACGTTTTCATCAACTGCAACGGATTCGATACTGATTTATTTTTGTCTGACGAGATTAATTTCTGGATTTGTTAAATCGTGCTTGACGTATCTTTCTTTTAGACCTGTTGAAGCTATAACCTGAAAACCATTCTGACTTTTGATATTTTTGTTCTTTTTTCTCTTTTAATATTTGCAACATCATAAGTATTTAGTAATTTATTGTAAATATCGTAATATCAATGATGTTGTTATTAATATTTTACTTGCATGTCATTTAATCTGATTCGTCTCATATTTCGTTTGATAATTCTCGTACTGAAATCCATTAAATTGTAGTAATATTTCATTATTTTGTTTCCACATAACAGTACTGGATAATTTTAAGTACTGTAATATATTAATAATTTCTAGAAACTTCTGAAGGAAGCTTTGTATCGATGCCGATGGTTTTAAAATTTTTGTGTTACAGTTTTAGCAAAACATCGTACCGCCCGAAATACGTTATAAATGATATAACAATTTACAGAACAGAAAAGCTTTCCAGATATTATTTTATATTTATCCCAAAGAACAAAAGACCATCCCAGGACGTCCTCAGGAGCCCCTGAGGAGCTCTCGAGAACCAAAAGCGGACATTTGGACGTCCTCAGGAGCTCCCCAGGACATCCCGGAACGGATTGTGCTGTTTGGGATATGTGGATTAAAGATGGTATTTAAGTATTAGTCATCCATTTATTAAACCTCCATAGTACTGCAGAGTTATGCTACCCCTATAATGCCAAGGGAAAACATCTAGTAAAAATCTTAGGGAATTAACCCTTGACTATTTCTGGAGTAATAATGTTCCTGAGACTAGCGTAGAGTATTAAATATCACTTGATAATCCTCTTATATGCACACGTTCTTATTTCGATTAAGAAAAGTAGACACATCGAGAAACAGATAACGCCTTAATGATCAATTATAAATCTGACTGTACGCGGGCATAGTGTCCCGTCAAAAATGATTTACCGCTTGATTCTTCTTTCGACTTTTCGAGGGTGAAAAAGCATAATCCTAGTCTCGATAATTAGGCGATGTTCATCCGCTGCCTTTATAACCAAGGAACCGCAGATGGTCAAGGGGCTCGTCATATTTCGACACAAATCCCTCCTAGTACGTCTCAAGTTACGCTGGGGGCTGAAAAAGCAACTTTGGAACGTGTATCGATGAAGGATGATTCATTGTAGCTGCAAGTTCCATTCCGCGAATCACGATGTCGATCCACAGAACATAAATCTTTACGCAATTCTCCTTTCGCGTATAGGAACGAACTTGCCTGCCATTTGGTTCGATTTACACGCATCAAGCCAAATTACGCGAATTACTTCATTTGTCCTTTTTCCTCCATTATTTCCCTCGAAAATGCTCCACCCCTTTGATGTTGTTTCGGACAGGATGCGTATACCCTTTCGTAATTAAGTTTTCAATGCTGGTTCATGCTGTTTCATTTTTTTATTGTAAATTATAATTTCATTGATGAGGATAAAAGCGAAATTACAAAAAGAAAAACATAATATTACGTTTTAATTTGTTTAAGGCTTTGCAGGTACATCGAATAGAATATTTGTATAGAAACATGCGATGATTTATATTTAACAAATTATGACATGTCTCAAAATTTTAATTTTTAATATTAAACTATTAACGTCCAGATGTTGGGTCTAACAGGTTGAAAATTCCAGCCTCTATAACATTGTTAATTCGGAGCAAAAATGATTTGAAGAGACCTTTCGACTACTTTCAAATGTTAAAATTCGTAAAAAACAAACAGCGCATTAAAATTTTGCACCATGTATACAAAAACGCAATTTTTTTTTATTTTTTTGTTCATTGCAATTTTCTACCCTGGAATGAAATTTTTATCAACGAGAACTGTTATCAAAAGTGATTAAAAAGAGACATTTTTCTCAATAAACAAAATTGGGGCAATTGTGAATCATATAACGTTTTCGGATTGAAATTAACAATTGTACTATTTTTTAGACATTCCATTTCATATTTAAGAATGTTTCTCTACAGCGACAGGCTTTATATAGACGTACTTTGAAGTTTATGAGGTTGTTGATTTCAAAGCCGTGATTAAAATTACAAACTTTAAAACGAAACGAATTCAATCTGTCAATAAACATGGAAAATCTCAACAATATTTATTTCCTGAACACCACATACTTCAAGTATGCATATTTTATTCACTTTGTAGGACCTTTCAATTTAGCCCATTGACTCGAAGAATATCACATATCACATATCACATAATTTTCACCAGTTTTATTTAAAATATTCGAAACCGCACCCTACAAATTGGCCAACAAAATTTCCAACATATTTTTTTACTTCTTTTGCAACGATTTTTAATTTGTACCTTGCAGACCATCCATTCTGAGTATGGTTAGGTTGAATATTTTTAGAAAATCATGATTTAAACTAATATGTAAAGGCTGAGGTTTGTGAAAGTTATTTTGCTGGTGCATTTTTGAAAATTTCCTGACCGTTTGAGATAATATTAGAATAGTATGAGTATTAGTGTTAGGGTCGTTAGGCACTCATAAAATTTTATTTTTACGTTTTTGTTATAATGTATAATTAGAATTTATTGTATATTCATTTACAAAATCTGTTTGATTGTTCCGGTATAACGTTGAGATGCACAGAATTGTCTGATAAATGCATTACACTACACTTGTAAGTCCCATACTGTCTAGTTCTGACGGGATACACTTGCAATATGCCTAAAAGTGCCATAATAGCACTCAAAATTACCTTACAATACAGGATTTTCTAGTGTAAGTATGGCACATTTTCAATGTCAGTATGGGCATCTTTAATATCAGTATGGTACTTTTGCGCATATTGCAAGTATATCCCAATAGAATTAGACAGTATGGGGCTTTTAACTAGAAAAATTCTCTCAGTGCATAAAAAAATGTTATTCATGTCCAACGTCCGTACTCGTACTATTCTAATACCGTCAAGATTTTCTTGAATATTAATCACTTTGCAATTGATTTTCAGTTATAGGTATAAAATAATATATATGCAATGGTGGCAAAAAGTGAGGAATGGTTAAATATTTTGAAAACCATCGATATTAAAAAAAACACATAAAAAATCTTTTTTCAGGAGTTGCAACTTCAACCTCTAAGAGGGCACGTGGGGCACGAGGGGGGGGGGGGGGCCTAAAATCTTAAGTATGCTACATAAGTCCATGGGGGTTCATTTGAAAAGTCTTTTTGGGACGAATACAAAATACTACTTAACTGACAACTTGAAAACTGTAATACCTATTGATATGTAACCTGCAAAAATTAAATTTATGTTTCTTATTAGACAAATCACATCGGGCTATTAAATAATATGAATTGTTAAAAGTTAAAACAAAATAACTTTATTGCAAATGAAATAACAAGAATAATTTTTCAATTTTAGGAAGTTAACCGAAACACAATACAAAAACGCTATGCAAATTTCTATATTAAAAAAGAAGATAACCTGTCATTATTACTCAATGTTGTACTGACATTAGGATTTAATTACTCAATTAATTAATTTCAATTTCTTCTAAGCCCCTTGTTACAATATTTAGTTTCATGTGTTGTGAAGATATTAATGCCTGAAAAGAATTGTACGAGAAAGGTACACAAACCAATAATAAATACGAATTTATATCCGGTTAAGACAATCCCCACATATTTTGATTATATAAACACCCTGGTAGAAAATATGACTTATTTCTGGCCATTTTTTCTGGTCTCTGTATTGTAAGCAGTAGACCACAGGAAAACTAGCCAGAAACTGGTCTCTTTTTCTACTAGGGCAGGGTGAAAAGATAACATGGAAACCTTTGAAAATCTTAAAAATGATCTGTCAATTTTTAAATGATTTTTATCAAGGAATCGAATAGTGACCTTCAATTTGTCCTTGTACGTAAATTTAAGAATTGTTTCAATACACATATTTTTTATATCAGCAATTGAAAGAGAAGGAAATGTCGGAGTGCAATGCGTGAGGTGAACGTGATCCCAAAGCGATCAAATAGTCGGAAAGTATTGGCGTTGTCTTCAAAGATAATCCACTGATTTAGTTCAAGGCAATCAATTTTTCAAAATAAATATTTGTATTTTTTTAAGGCTGGATTCGTAGTGGAATTCTGGACCTTCCGAATTAGCTTTTAAATAGATCTAGCAACAGTAGGACTTGGCGATATGTTTATAATATTGCCTATTTGTAAACTACATCAAGTTTACGAGGAATTATGCTAGATAGTTATCGTACATTAAAATTAAATGTTTAAGACCGTAGTTTAATTAAAGTTTTATGGTAAAATATCTGTTAGCGGAAGCAACTCAACGATTGAGAAGAGTGGAAGAAAGCTTTATTATGTCGTAAGAAATGTTAATATGAGATAATAAATAAAACTACAAAATTACAATATATAAAAGACTTGTTTCCTGCAAGAAACTTTATTTTTTAATATTTTTAATATACAAAACTAAAAATCATAACCCTGCAATATTTGAAATAATTTTCGTTTCGATCGGTCGTAAAATGAGTTCCACTTCTAGCTGTCATTGATCATCTTTCTTTGCTCCATAAATTTTCCACCCTTTCGCATTTACCCTTCCGCAGGACTCTCGATCACGATGCTAATTCAAGTTCGGTGACATCTCGTTGCCTTCGTAACAAGTACCATTGTTCGGATGCATTGCCAGCGACCATTGTGCCACCCCCCGCCGATACTTGACGATGCAAACCGCGCGGGCACCTGGCAAAAAGTGTTCACTGAGCAGTTGCAATCGATCTTGCCGACATAGACTGGATGGTCGGTCGCGATTGTTTGTTTGGAAACACACCTCTTGTGCGATTAAACCGCATTGGCTCTCGACCAAGACAATCAACCAGATGACAATTATGGCACGATGCAACGTTAGGCCGAATGGAAGCTATTGTCGATGCGACAGATGATTTTTTTGTTCCCCGGTTTATGCCTCATGTAACATCCCTTCGAATTTCTAATCTTCAAAGGTACCCGTTTCATACTTAGGCCATCTACAACTCAGTGAGCATATATTAATCGCAAGTGGAGTCGAAACATAGTCTACTAACACTTAAAGATCTATTCAGTACTAATTTGATCTTGAACGTATATTTACTTTAATATTACTGGTGAGCATGTATGTAATTATGAGTTTATATTGTTGTAGATAATAGGTTTTGGTTGTCCCTTGTAAAAAGTTTGAACTTAACTCGGTATTTTATTTAACTTCGGATCTCTTAGTTGCGATAAGAAAAACAGTTCCGTTTCATTGCAATCTTAGCTTTCAGAAAATAAAAATGAAATAAATGTCTTCAACTTTCCAGGGACTCTTGATGAACCCAAATGAAGCAAATGACATTTACCGGAGAGAAAATTTTTTTATTAAAAACGAATTAGGAAACTGTACTATTGTTTGATCATATCATATTCGTGGAGGTCTTCAAATAAGAGGCACTTTTTTCAGTCAAGGTTCCTTATTATTTCAATATGATTAAAAAATATTCTTATTATGTACTTTATGGCTTCTACTAATATTTATAATAACAAAATTGAATTAAAAATGATCGCTTTTTTTTCTCAAATAAATTAACAAAATTAGTCTTTCAAATTTGTCTTCACGAAGGTATAATACCATTTACATTACAAGCGGATTTTTTGCAATCTTATAGTGGGATAAGGACTGAAAAGAGTAACTATTCACTTTCAATGCATTGTTTACAATATTTTATACAAAACATGGAATAAATTCTATTTTATCCATTTTTCTTATTATACAAGTTAAATCTTGTTTAGAGCCAATTGCACGGCCGGGGAACAAAGTTCCGAAAATCAACATACCGAAAGCCCAAAATTTCGATAAAACATGGATCCAGCTTGATTTTCTTCACTTTGTCTTTGAAAATTTGGCAAAAAGAAAGCAAATTGAAATACCTCGGACTCACGCAATATCGAAATTTTAGCCTTTCGGGGTTTTGATTTTCGGGACTTTGTTCCCCGGCCAATTGCACAATAATTTCCTCACGAATTCGATGTTAATTTTTGGAGTTTTCGTGTCCATGTCTGTCTGAACTTTCTTTACAGAGTAAATATTTGAAAAAATATTCTAAGATATTTGAAAGAAAACGTACACAAGACTGAAGAGAGATGCTTTCGTCATTATAAAGGTAGTGAACTATTAATGATTGGAAATAATTTCTGAATGTTTTCATTAAATGATCTGTAGAATTTTATTTTATTTGATCAAAGTCATATAATTATATTTATCTCCAAATGTTGGCCGGGTTATATTTTTCTTAATAAACCAGATATTAGGAGTAATTGTTTATTATAAAATATAAAACTAAATTAATCTTAAAGTAATTTCTATAAAAAATATAGATGTAAATGCGACAGAGGTGGAATATATATCTGTAATTGTATATAAGTTAGCAGTCTAAGCTAATTATAATAGTATTATATTCGACAAAATATAATCAGTTTCTAATCAGAAAAGCATACCCTACTACTGATTAACTAGTGATGATACTGTAAATCTCGTTAGCTAAACCCTTCGGGAATTCGAGATAAATACAAAATATAAAATATTGATTAAGAAATAATCTTTAAAAAAAACATAACTTATGGCTTGTAATCAGAGTATATATGGCTTGTAATAGTGCAAATGATTTTAATTGATGTCCGGTTTATTCTTTGTAAATCATTTTTTTGCGTATTGAAAGCCGTTTCTATTTGTTTTTCTGTAGACGTGTGTTCACGTGATATTGCAAAATGAAACTCTATTTGGAAAGTTTTCAAAATCGTTTAGTAATTGATAATTAATAAACAAATTCTAAAAATGGCTTTCTTGAAATAAAAATTTAATTATTTACGAAACTTTCAGACATATTCCAGGTAGAAAATTTTATGCGGAAATATCCGTATAAATTCCCGTTAGAATCTAGAAATATACCAACATTTTATCGAATCACACAAATCAACTTAGATTCTGGATTATTTCGATATCAATTTTTCCCAATATTTGTAAATCTAGAGTTCGAAATCGTAAAATTAGAAAGTTAATTACATTGTTCCTGAAAATGTGTTGTCCATATGCACATATTGAAGGTACGCTTTAAAACTAGTTTAAATTATATAAATTTTAAAAATGAAACAAAAATGTATGTTAGATATAATATTCGGTACCAGGATTTAGTCCTGACAGTCCTCAAACCTAGCCAGAATCTATATAGATTTTTCCTACTGATCCCAGAAAAAGTTTCTAAAAACTATCTAGGGCCAGGGTTGTTTCTAGACAAAATTTCTATCAGGGCTCCTTAAGAAAGTTGGAGTACAGAGGTTTTCGAGGCCGCTGATTACGAATTTGAAATTAGATTTTGAAAATTCGAAATTATTATAAATTACAGATCCAAGATGGCCGGCCAAAATTCAAACATTTACTTTATATTGATAAAACTCTTTGTACTTGAACATTTTCGGGGTCGCAGAATCCTAGTTTATTAATTAAGTTTATTAACTAATTTCTGTCAATTGATGCAACATCTGAAGTCGACAATTTGATTGTTTAAAATCTGAGGTCTTATTCGTAATCCGTGATCCTGCAAACCACCAAACCCACTTTCACCTTGTTTGATCTCGACCTAGCAACAAATTGGTCAGTCACCTGGAATACGTCATTTTTAATTTTCAAATGTTGCGGCATAGTTTGTGATTAGCGTTCCCGGAAATCCCGTAGTACCAATTTCATCTCGATAAAGTACCCTTTTATATTTCTGTCGGTCATCGGCTGTTTTCAATTTTCACCTCGTTCAGATTCATAATCAGTGTTCCCAAAAATCCGTCAGTTGAAAATTCCTGCTGATTTCCGTGCAAAGAAAAATATATGACGCTAAGGGTTAAGTGCGATAAATATTTATTTCTATTAATATGTTCAATGATAATTTCCTCTCTTCCTTTCATCTAATACTCTAATGCATTGCTATCGTACTTTCGTGCTTTTCTTCTTTTGTTTATATTTTTCTTATCTTCGGCTCCGAAAATTGCCTATCGTTCAAGTAAATTTTGCAGAAATTTCTGGAAGAATTTTTGTAATTTACGTTAAGAAGTACAGAATGTAAGGTATTTACTACTCTATGTAGAAGTAAATATTTTGGATGCTTTTCAAAACCCCGATATTCAAAAAACAGATATTTAAAAAAAAGGGACATTAAAAAACCAGACATTTGACAAAAAAGGCCTTTCAAAATATGTCTGCATCTTGAAATGTCTGTTTTTGAAATGTGTGGTTTTTTAATATCGGGTTTTTTATGTGTACGCAATATATTCGGCGATGTTAAAAAATACTGAATGGCGGAATATTAATTGCATCTTTTTTTTTAATTCTAAAGCATTGAGACATAATTTACATCTTCCGTGTAACATTTACTTCGTTGTATCATCAGGAATTCTCCAAAATGCCTGTGTGTCGTTACTTTACTTCGTTGTTTGGTATCATTTTTTGGATTTAAAGCAATATTTACATATTTCTTTCTACCATGCGGATCCAATCTAACTTTATAAAATCTTGGAAAATCTACTCTAATTTCTAACTGGAATATTTGTATTGTATTGTAACAGAAAAATAAATGAAACTATCAGTTAATCCTCGTCGCTATTGATTTTGTTTTAATTAGATTAGAGACATATCCCAGAGCGCTGGCAGAATGGAGTAAAATAATTGGAAGAGACACTTATTTAATTGCAGGACATTACGCGAGCGATAATACATAGACGTAATTGGCGAAGTATCGCCTGGGTAGTCCGACGTAAACAGTAATCGAACTCTTGTCCAGAACGGTGTTTCCTGCTTGTATTTGTCGCTTGTTATGAAATGCGGACATGCGTTCGCGTATCTATGCATGTACATTCAACGTTCCTCTCATTTAGCGTTATCTCCATGTCACTCTCTCTTTCTCTATCTATCTTTACATCTTCCAACCCACCACCTGTGTTTGGCTCTCGCTCTGTCACAATATCACTGTCCATCTCCGTTCATTGACGACTTCCTATCTCTCTCGCCCTCTTTGCCACTCTAACTCTCCAGCTTCTCCCAACCGCCTCCACTCCATGTCCCGTGTATGCAAAGCAAATGTATCATACTGCCCCCAAGGGCTGCATTGCAAACCCGATCATGGCACACGTATGTTTTCGCCTACAGTGTGTATTAATACGCCCGTAAAAATTCGACAATACTATTTCGCCGCTTGGATGAACTAAACTGCGCAAGCAGTCGGTTAATCCAATTTGCTCATGGGTCGGAAATGCATAGCAGTTCACTTCGACATTTCATTCGAAAGAATGCAGGCGTTTTAATTAATTTTGATGAGTATCGTACGACGATCATAAATACCTTGCCAAAAATGCTGAAAGTGCATGACCGATTTAGTATCAAGAGATGGAGATATGTGTTTGTAAATATGCGCTAAAAAATAAAAAAGTTAGTGCAACCATGGACAAATTCTAGAAACGGTTGCAAAATTTAAGAAAATATTAGAATTAACAACATGAAAAAGTTGCTATTTACAATTTTAATTCTAAATTGTAAACTGTACAGTGTGTAGTTATTTTTAATATGAGAACAGGTTATGAAATTGTTAATTTTATTTTGATATTCAGAAATATTTAAAATTACTATTTAGTTAGGAGGCTACGCTATCTGATATTTGAGGTTCTGCATATAATAAATTTTGAATGATAAGTACAGGAAAATTTAACCATCTATCGCATCTTTCTTTGCGAAATTCTTGATGAATGTAGAGTATCCGACCAAATGGCAAATACTTTAAAACTACTATTTTAAAATATGGAGCTATACCCACCACACTTCTAACAAATCCGTCACACTGCGAGGAAAAAAGGAGTTGGTTTTTAATCTAGGAGCTACCTATGTTGCCGTATATCCTTTTATATGTCCCCACTTAAAACAATGTTTATTGATGTATTTTTAGCCTTTGAACTCGAATTTTTTTAGTGGATTTCTCAAAAGTGGTCGATTAATTGTTTATAACAATTTTTTAAAACAATTGAATAATTTTGTTCTTTTTGCTCCGGAAAAATTTTGTTCAGGTTTTTTGGATAATTTTGAACAAAAAAAGTCCTTAGTAACTTTCACGTAGGACGACTTTTTGAGATAAAAATTCCCAAACTATAAAAAAAGACAATACCGATGGTTTTTTTTAAAATCCACCTAGGCTTGAACTTTTCTACTATTACTATACTTTAAGCAAAAAATTCGATTTTGACATTTTTTAAACATTTTCATAGTTCTTCAGGAGATAATTTCGAGCGGTTTCGCATTGTGCATATGCAACAATTTCGTACATTACGACCGACGCACGTGAAGATTACACATCAATTGGTCGAAATTACGCTAATTCGACTTCCGATTTGGTTCGACCTCACCAACGGCCCTAACTTTATTAACGTCGAATCGACTTCAACTTCAAACAATAAAAACACGGTAAAGCCAAAGTTAGTAATGAAAGACATTTTGACCAATGATTCATAGTCCGATTTGGAAGAATCGACCGACGATAGATCGGATATTAGCAATAGTTTGCTAAATGCGAACTAATTTTACTGCACAGTGGTTATGTTTATTTTTTTGATTAATGCATCGTTACTAGAATTATGAAAGTGAAAATTTGTTTATTATTTATTATTGAAATAATGTCAATTTAAAAAATATCCATAATTGGCTTTCTATAAGAAGAAGCAAATTGGATGTATACAATTGTTACTGCATAACACTCAGAGGAATGCAATTTCCAAGTAACATCCTAGAAAAAAATTTGCGAATGTGCGACATTTACGATTAGAACATTACATGTGGACACTCATATGACGATGGAGAGATCATCTACCGCAAAGACCGCAAAGCGTCTGATGTGCCACCTGAAAATTCGTTTCTCTAGTGAGAGTACAGGAGATTCACAAGTGTCGTGATCGCCCCTGGTGGTATGCGTGATATTAAATTTTGACATTGAAGATTTAGAACAAACTTGTCATATGATTTTATAAATAAAAAATTACTTGATTCCGACTCTTTGTCAATAAGGAATTGTAATTTAATTTTATGAAATATAGCGAAGACTTCCACTATTAAAGATAACCTAAATGTTTCTCTGCAGACGTTTGGCTTCCATGATAGATTACACGTTCAAATGAAGTAAAGTATGTACATCAGTTATAAATTTTCGTAGCTGTTTAAGGGATCGAAATTCGGTAAATATATACTGAAAAATGTACCTGAAATACATTTTGACTATCATTTAAGACAGTGCATCTCAAGGTCATAATTTGGTCACAATAGCCGATGAAAAATACTTCAAAGGCATTTTCCCTTACACTGCGGCTTGAGAAATAATTTCTTGCCATGCTGCTTGATCATTTGCTCATAATTTGTTGGATTCTATTTGTAAACCCCAACACTTTTTGGAATTTATAAAACAGAAAATACGTGAAAAATTTTGATGGAAGTTACCCGAATCATATACTTCCGAGTCTCGCGATTGGTCTTTCGATACTGTTTATCATTTCGGAATTCTTCAAGCACTAATTCTGTCCTCATTTATTTTTCTTAGATTTAATATGATTCAACAGTATTACCAAATTCGTAAATCAATCTGACGTAGATCAGAAATCACAGGAACTTTATAGAAATATTCGAAATGCACGATGTTACCATCAGCCGCAATCTAGGTCAAACAAATTGTTAAGTTCAATATGCTAATAAAAAATGATGTTGAGAATGTAGGAAAGAATCTAAAGATCTCAAAGAGTAAAATCATTAAAAATTTTCAAGATCGTTGGATTTGTTCCTAGATAATAATTAAAAACGAGTGATAAATTGTCATTCTAAAAACGACTTTTGTTTTCACCTATGTTTCACTCAGTAATGATATTACACATAGAAGTTGGTCAAGTGAAAGTAAATTGATGAATTAAATAAACAACTTGAAAGTAATATATTTTATGAATTGGCAAGATCAGCACGTACGTGTACGAACACATGGTCGATGGTTACGGCAAGTGGGTAGAATCAGTACCCCTATTTGGATTATAAACCGGAGATGTACACAATACTGATGTCTATTATAAACAGATAGGGAGAAACGACTTTCAATGAGAAGAATCAAGATATAGAGAGCTTGAAAAGAGACAGGGAGGTCCAGCAAAATCGAGGGAGAGACAGAGATGGAATTCGACGAAGTGAGTGGTGTAGAATCGGGCTTTCGCGACCGCTGCGACAGATTGAGAGAGAGGTTTCGTCCTTTGGTGGCCAACGAGGCGTCGCGACTCCATCCTATACATTCGCTCCCTTCACTGAATATCACAAAGTCATCAACCCTATTCTCTAATGTGGTCCATACTGTGTACCTCATCCCTGCTTTCCTGAGTCGTAAATTATCAATGCTGACTGTAATCAGATTTTGATTTTTGAAGTACTCAATGAATCTTCGTTGGGTGACCCTTCGTGACACACGAGTCTACCAATGTTGGATTACACTTGTGTTTCTGTTTTAGACTTAGTAATTTTTAATGCATTATTCCTTTATCGTGAAATGTATGAGATGGATTTAACCTACAAGAACTTGAATATATACTGCAATAAAATAAATCTAATAAGTCTGCATATTTGAAGACTTTACGAAAACAAAAGCGGCGATAATATGTAATAACAGATCATAAAGCTTTAAAGAATGATAACAAAAAGCAGTTTGTTCGAGTTTATCTCGCGACGCGACATTAAGGCCGCGCATATAAGATGGCAACGACGTTGATAGGGGAAAAGGTCGTTCAGATACGAAGCCGACAACACGACGAGTCCAAAACGCACGTTAGAGCGTCCAAACGGTCGGATAGTATTGAAACATCATCTCTGTTTACCTATCCGCTAGGATGTAGACGTCGACATTTATCCATAACCCAAATTACCCCTTAGAAAGGCGAGATGCCCATTGTTTTCAGTTGAAACAATGGTCGTTGCCTTTGCATGAAGCCTTATGGTTATACTCCTTATTCGAAAGTATGTGGTTATTCAAAACGGAACTCGCAAAGGTCATCAGAACATTAAAGTCGATGAAAGAAACAAGAAAGGCTATTTCCTGTAATGTCGGCTGGAAACAACGTGTTTATTTTTACGATAATATTAGTCGGGATTAAAACTATCTACTAATAATAGATGTTATCTGATTTTTTGTTGATAATTTTTTGTAACAGTTATAATTTTGTTTTGATTTATAATGCTTTTTAATAATTATTATTGTACACGGGAAACAACTTTCACTGCTGCACACGGTGTCACGACTGTATCCAGTAAAATATGCCTAGTAAGACTAGTAATATTTGTCAACTAATCAGTGAATAACCTATTGATCTTTTTATGATCAATCTAATTTGGTGATAATTTGATTGATAACGTTTTAACTCGAGATCACAGCAATTGAACATTGTTCAAATAAGCTTATAGTATTTTCGTTAGAGCGTCCACAAATTTTTCAAAGAAATTGTCATCTAAAAATTAAGCGGGTTATAAAAGTAAAATTTGTTTTTAAAATCCAAAAATTTCCTTCACTTCTCTTCACAGTTTGAGTGAATTCCCAATATTCTGATACTTGAGAATAAATTAATGAAATCAAATATTTCCTAATTTTTTGACAACTTTGGCGTCGTATTGAAATTCCTGACTCCTGAAACTAAATTTTGACATCAGAGTCTTGAAAAGCGGTCTTGAAAATAGTAGGATATCAAACTTTCAATTTTCTTCAACTTCGATATAATGCGAAATATTATGAAATTGAATTTACTACATAAATTATCAACTATTGTTTGTATAGCTCCATTAACTATTTTCTTTCTCTTTCTGTAAGGTTACGAGGAAACGTAACTTCCACGAACTTCTTCGTATCATGTAGCTGTTGTTATATTATTTGATAAATTAAAGTTGAATGGTAAACTTCACAAAAATGGTATTTACAAGAATGTTAACTTACACAAAATCAAATTTGTGAAAGCATATTCCATTAAAGATAACTAATCAATATCCCTCTCTTGAAGCATTTATATCAAATTCGATCTTAGTAATTTGAACTTTAATAGCAACAATTGTGAAAGACAATTGTGTACAGTCTGTCAGACTCCAACAGAACTTGATTAACTTTTTTTATTAAATACTTTATTGTCCTAGTCCCACTTTAACCTAACAAAATTTGTAATGGGGTAGTTGAGCTTCCAGATGACTAACCTAATTATGTCGTAAAAGAGAACTGTGTTCCTCAACAAATGACTGCCCGACCTCTTAATCGGATTTGAAGTATGTTTGCTTCTACAGAATGACTGAAATCAGTCCCATTTCCTACGGGTGCGAACGTGAACCGCTAAATCTATAAAACTGGCAGAAACGAGCCACTCGTTTCAATTGCAAACAGATGTGGCGATGACCGTATCGCGAGTTCCAACCCCTACTCATTCCTACCCCACTTAAGGACATCACTCAAATATTCTGTCTTTTTTCATCCCTTGTCGGGTGACATTGCATTAATGCTTCTGTCTCCCTTAGCGTTCACTCACTGTCACCTTTCTCCGCTTCCTGCTAGTTTAATTCATTTAATTTCTTTTTATCTCTCGCCGCTTTCTTATATTTAGCAAAATTTTATAAATTTTCGATTGTATCGCCTTAAATTTCGCAATGATAAAGTTGTCACGCAGGCTTTCGATAAAAAGGGGAACTCTGACGTCCCATTCGTTTCTCGTTTGATTTTTCACAGCAGCAGGTTGTGATGCAAGTGCTTACATTTTGGCCATTACTCGTTTCCATTCTTCTGACTCTATGTCCCCTACCTTTCTTGTTTCGCGCTTTGGCTGACCAAACTCAGACGATCAACGACCTGTGAAGACCACGTCATATGTGCAATTGTTAGCTATTACTAATTTTATCGATGGACCAGCTAAGTTCCACGGATGTGATACGCGTGCCACGTTTTCTAAACAGGTTCTAAGTGTTTCATGTGATTAAATGTGAGCTAATAGAATTTGTCTATATTACATATATTTTTCAAAATCATTATCTACTACTTTTTATTCTCTTTAATGAAAGAAGTAACTGTGTGGCATCGTCATAAATATACTATCATGATCTAATAATGCTGGGTAATTGAGATAAGTTCCCGAGTAGAATTAGCCCGATTTGACGCCAATCGAAACAGGGTCCTAGCTGGGATCCCGTCTGGTTAACCCAATAAAAAATCTGGAGTATCTCAAATCTGACAGAGCTGTAGTCAGGGAAGCGTAACGAGCCTTGTCGGATCCCGGACACATCCTGGTTCTCCGTAAGAGCCGGTTGAAGGTAATACTTTGGTTATGGTTGATATGTCAATAATAATTATAAGTTTAGCTCTAAATTCGAGACAACTGATTGGTTTTACCATTCCACTTACTTTATTATGGCATAGACATCAGTTAAACCGTATGCTAAAGTTAATCAAGGTTATTATAAGGTTATTATAATAACCCCACGCCAACAATACATAACATTGTCATAAGATTGGATTCTTCTGGAGTAGGTTTGCCATTATTAAACAGAAGAGCTAGTAGACAGTTCATTCAAAAATCTAATTTATAAGAGAAATTATGTATTAAGTTCTGTTGTTACTAATCAGAAAAGCAATAAGTGACGCCTATCAAATGTTGGTTATATAAAAGTATGAAGGTGAACATTTTTCAGTTCCTACTTTTCAGATGGCGAGTACAACTAATACTTTTTATTCACGTAGAATATGGCATGTGCAATTAATATTTTAACTAAAATATGGTGTAAACACATCGTAATAGTTATGTTTTATCCGCCCTCGAGAGACACAAGATGATATACAAATCCATAAGTAAAGTTGAATGTAAATTTGAACGAATGTGTATGCCAGATACAGCCTTGGGATTTGGTTGCTATCAAGCGTCCGAAGAAAACATTTTCATTCATTTCTAGTCTTTTCATAATGGTTATTCATGTATTTCTAAATACAAACAAATATACAATAACTTTGACAAAAGAAAAGTAATATAAATGCGTAATACATATGTTTAATTCAAAATTATAAATGGAGACTCATCATTAAATTCCATACAAATCGTAATGCTGTTGAGTGCGCGAAATAACTAGTACATTAAATTTATATAAGATTTATAGATATTTTTGAAAACGTAGATGTCACTTATATTTGACTTAGCCTAGTGTCATTGGTTTTAAAAGACACAAGTACAAGTTTTATCCATATTGCCGTACAATTCTGGCAAGCCACTTTTCCCGTCATTCGAAATATTTGGTTTGTATATGACAAATTGTAAAAACGATCCTTTTTAAATGTTTGACGTAGGTTCTAATCCTCTGATGAGTTTTTCTTGTTACGGATAATACGGGTTACTGGAACTGAATCTGTGAGTTCTAACAGAAACACGCCTCCTAAAAGTTTGGTTTCGTAGGGGATAGAATGGAAATACGAAGAATTTAATCGTAACTAAAATGTAGGTAAGTAGGATAGTATACAGAGGACGAGAATTAGACAACAGCAAAAAAACAATTACTTAGTAATTTTGTATTTAAACGTAATTGGAAAATAAAGGTTTTAGAATTAAACTTTCTTGTAAATTTATTCCCCTATTTGTCAATTATTTCGAGTTATATGACATATGATAAATTACACATGATCAAAAAAAATTTGTTTCGAGATCACGTGAATCAGATACAGTGGATCATACAGAATTTTGGCCTCTAAAACGAATCAAGTCAAGGTTTTAAGATATCTGATCTAAATAATTTAACAAATATACTTTTTGCAATTTAAAGTTAGGTTAGGGATATGTTATGAAATATCTGGCGGCACGGGTCAAATTGGACAACTAATTTATTTTCAGCTACCAAAAATCGACAACATTCACCTCTGATTAAAGTTATCTCCCTAAAATATTGTTTTGCTGTTCTGTGTAATTAATTACTGAAGGTACTCGAAAAAATAATATAAGACTGCAAACATTTCTTTTTGTTGACACAACTTGAATCAGAAGTGGAGGTTCTAACAGATTTTTGGTCGCTGCAAACGAATTCCTTGCCCAAGTTTACTCATCGTTTCCGATTTTTCACAAATCCTAACTTTAAATTGCGAAAGAGTATATTACTGAATATATTTCGGATCAGATATCTTAAAATCCTGACGTGATGGGCCAAATCGAATAACGGATTCGTTTTTACCGACTAAAAATTTATAAGATCAACTATTTCTGATTCAAGTGAACTCAAAACAAATTTTTGTTGTGGTCCTATGTAATTTATTCCAATATAGATTGTTTAAAATAATGTATGAAATCTGACTTCCCAGGGAAGATAAAGCAACATTTCTAAAGAGAGTCCACAAGAGGTAAAAACTATATTTTAAACGCTTACTACCGCGTTTTCCTTACTAAGACGATTGATGTAACAAAGAAAGGAAAGTATTAACTAATATTGTAATGCGAAGTTATAAAAACAAATTTTAATTAATTACCCGAACGAAACTTGCCTAATCTTCCGGAAAAAACCTCAGCGACAAACTAAGTCTTTGTTTAATACTCAAGCGGATAATCTGCCACTTGGGACATATCCGACCAAGATGTCGGTGAAGCGTCTGATGAAAGCGAAAAGGCGAAAAAACTATAAGATAGAAAAAGATTAAAAAACGCTACAAGTTTAAATGATGAAATGTCCTCCATGTGTGAAAGGAAGAAATCTTGATTTGTGGTGAAGTCGAGAAGCCTCGATATTGGTTTGTAAAATGCGGTCGACATGAATACAAATGATGCTCGGCTCACCTGTGCCGTAATTGGATGATCCTCTATTCCGAGGATTAGCCTTCACTGAATGGGCTGTCGAGGACCGCCCTACTCCCGGCTGAATGTAAACGCCCACAGATGGACAACAAATTTTAACTTTTCACTCTACAGTCACGATGGTGGAGTGGCGTGTTGACAAAGTGAAGGTGGAACGAAAACAGAAAGCGAATGAGGTAGAAAATGACAGTCACGTTTCAGCAAACGAAAATTTTACGCGTTTTTTTAACAGTATTTTGATTTAATTAGTACTAATGGATTGTTTTACTCTATTAGCTTTTACGTAATTATTATTATGCAATGACAACGTGATAGTTTAATGTAGATTATTATATGACCTAGTGATATCTATAACTAATGTTGGTATTATCTTAGATACTTTTGTAATTTATAATTCTTATAAGTTGTAGACAAATAATTTATTAAATAATTATATATTATAACGTACGGAAGTTCAAACTGCTGAACATTTGAGGTTATGTACGGTAATGGGTGTTTAAGTATTCGGAAATAATAAACGGAACAGTGTCATGGTCTTGTTTACTCTCAAAATGTTAACTAACTATTTTTTTGTAATTCCATGTTTTACTTTTGTAAAATAGTTCCGTTAACTACTTTTTTCTTTCTTTGCGTACCATGAATAATATTTATACGTTTAAAAAGAAGCGTTTGCAGATATTTCTTTAGGCATACTATAAAAAAAAAACAAAGCATAAACATTCTTGGAGGTTTCAAATAAATTAAAAAAAATTGTGAAATTTTTGATTCCCTAATATGATAGGTTTATTGCGTTTACAAATCTTGCAAAAACAATTTAAGATATTTTCGGTCCCACTCTTTCCGCAGATAATGATTTTACCATAGAAATGATAAAACTTTTCTGAAACTGATGAAGAACTGGTTTTAACTTAGCTAACAACTTCTTTAAAAAAAAATAGTAAAATAAATGCTTTCTTGCAAGAATGACATTCCTTATTTTCAGGAATTATTTGTATTAAATTGTATTTACTCTTCAATAAAAGAAACCAGACGTATTCTGACATCCTTGACTTCCAGGCTGTTTGGAAAATTTCTATAGGAAGTTGTTTTGTATATAAGAAGATATTAGTTTTAATATCGTTTTAGTATGATTAAAGCACCTTATAAATGAACGTCAAGGGGGAAAAAGGGGGTTTCTTTATACGTTATACCACGGAAACTATTCAGAAATGCAACTAAAATGTTACAGAATGGAATAACACTTCTGCAATTCACGATGAAATGTAATTTTTGTGTGTAAAGTATTACTGGACATTTTACGTACTCCAAAAGTTTTCCTTTCCATTTATTTCTAAAAATGGAAAATACTGTTCAATGAGAGCGTACCTTAATATGACCGTAAAATCAGGGAGCTTATCGAAAAACATTACCTCATTCAAAATACCCCGAGTAAAAATTTATTCAGGCCCTAATTAGGGCCTGATCACAGCGTTACGGGCCCGATCAGGGGCTTAATAAATTTCATTTTATTCTTAAGTATGACTAAATATAATCATCGTGCAACGAAGTGGCATGAAACAATATGTATCAGTAAAATAACATTTGTTCATAAGATAAATAGTTGATAAATAATATTCATTGTTCTCTAGTAATGAATAAATTAAAAAGAAATCTTGTTTTTTTTAATTCTCTGCATTAATGTAAAACTGTTTAATGGAATATATGATACTTAAATAAAATATTTAACTTCAATACGTTATTATGCTTTATAGTGGTTCTTATTTTTAGTATAGTTTTCATATAATTTGAACATAGTAAGTTGCTTGGGCCTAATAGAATATGGTGAATAATATTGAAATAACATATTGTTAGAAAACGCTTCTTCTCATAATATTGTTTGCTCAATGCAGGAAAAGCACTTTCTTACCAAAAAAGTAAAGGATTAATGAATCAGAGATGCCTTTGGTACGTTTAAATTACAAGTTATATAATAAAATAAAATAGAAACACGAAAACCACCATGGCACTATAAAAAAAATTGATCTTAAAAATATTTATAATTTATTGTAAAATGATGTTTACATGTTTTTTAAAAATTACACGCAGTCCGAGACATTCTTTATTTTGTCTCCCTTGGTGAGTAATATACTATTTTTATGTATTATTGCCTCATACACTGAAAAAAATTTACTGGACAAATTCAATTTCCATTCAGAAGATGACTCGAGTAGTTAAAAGAAATAATTTCGTTGTTAGTATAATATTGTTGATTAATTTTACTATTTTTACTTAAGTTAATATTATTTTCCCAGTAAACAAACAAGTATTCCGAATGATTGGAGATGCAAAAAATGCGATACTATGCATACAACGCAAAAAGGCATGCACTAATATAATGAAAAAACAACCGCCAATAGCTGCACTAAAAATAATTCAACTGAAAAAAATTTCCAGAAAAATTCTTAGTTGATTTCCTAAGACTACTATTTAACTACGCAGAGTAGTTCGATCTACTTCAAAAAAATTTTCTAAGTTGCAGTTACTACCCTAAAGAAGTTAAATCAACTTAAAATGTAGCTAATGCTAATTTCAATTATAAAAAACGCTCCGACATGATGAATAGTTTTTAGTGCACTAGGTAGTTAGATTCTAAAAAACGTTTTTAAATATAGTAGTTTCCATAACTACATTTTTTGTCGATGTAACACCTTTATGGTTGTAACAATAATCTGTAAAATTCCGTTGTGGACCCATTGAAAAATTTTCAATAGCTTAAAAGTAGTCAAATCAACTAAGAATTTTTTTCAGTGCACATCTTCTTGCATAGTTCCGCTTTAAATAAATTAAGAACCTCCATCCCTTTTGGCGTACATAAATCGATGCGTCATATTTCGCAAATATTTGTACGTTGATTCTTGACCATAAAATATAAAATAAAACATTTCTTTTCTCCATTTGAACACGCCTCTTTGGCGCAAACAAATTTTAAAATGCTTTATTATTTTTCTTTTATTTTTACGTCAAACAAGACCTCTACATATTGCATTGTAATTTTGTGGTATGTGCTCATTTATCATAACCGCGTACGTTCGTTGGAAGTTCGCATTTTGACATTTAATCCCTGAGGTAGAATTTCCATTCATTTCTCCATTCAGTATTTCTATTGACGGTGACAATTTGCTCCTTTTCGAATTTCTTGTTGAATGTACTGAACACTTCTGTATTTTGTCATTTGCATGCCAGAATGACTGAGCTAATTTTCTGACTTATATTTTCGAGAAAATCGTTTCTTTTCTTCATTTTCATAAAAATGAAGCTGTAGTATCCTGACGCACAATGAAAAATATTCTACGAAATATTTTTAGCTCGTTGCTGAAATCTCTGATATTTTACTTATACGCCTGTTAAGTTGTTACAGATCGTAGATTGTAGTAGTCAATAAAATTATTCTTTGTCATTTTCTACTTTTCATTCATAAAGAATAAATTAAGTATGTAACCGAACTTGTTTTCAAAGAAAAATATTGTAAATACTTTCAATACTAAGATTGGAATATGTTTTCAAATCTTTTGGATCTATTTTTGAATGTTATTTGTATATTATTATAAATTTTTTTGTTTTCGACAAAGTACATATATTTATCGGCTTTCGCAATACATTTTATTATATTTCAACTATTAATACGACTTCTCTGCTTTAATAAATTATTGAAAAATTATAATGAATTTCATTGTTATGTACTGACAATAATAATTATTATCAGTAAAAATGACTAAAACTAAACGATATAACATCATGTAATTTATTATATTCAGTTTTTTAATAACTGTCTGAATTTAGCGAAAAGTATGTTAAATTGCAATATATCACTCAATATTTTAAAAATAGTATTAAAATAGCATAATATATTTTGCATTAATTATTACATGACAAGCTTAATTATTTTTACAATTATTTTTGGATTTATTACAAAGCTATTGGTAAACCTTGGAAAACTTATAACGGAGTATATCATCAGTAAATATACGCGTTTTTTAAAAAATTGTTTCTATGTATAAATGTTTACTTGTATTATCATATTTAGGACACTCCTTAATACAAATTTAGAGAATATACTTAATTTATAATGTACCATTGTAATGAAAAAACAACTATTTTATTTGTAAGCAATTTGGGCAAAATCATTGCATAATACCGGTTAGGTTATTTGACAATTGTATTAACCGTAACGTAATTATGACAAAAATTGCATAACTGTCAGGGGTAAAATTATGGTCAGTAAAAAGGACTTATTGCCGAATGCAATGTCACGCTTTCATTGAGTTATGGGCATTGCATTTTTCATCTTGAATAGGTTGCATTAGTGGAAAATGATTTTCACCGCAAAAGCAAAGAAAATAAAGGAAACTGGGAAGGCAAAGTCAAAGATCCTATTCTTGTGGTCGGAAACCGTTGACGGAAAAGATCCATTAATCAAGTATCGGTACCCCTTTGAAAAGTCACTAACAAGCAAATAATCTTGCGGTATTTCGACAATAAGATCGCATCACGAAGACAAATGCTTTTGTGAGCGGTCAATGTGCAGAACTCTTTTGACCTTGAGAGAACGCAGGTATGCGCAATCGCTGCGGATGACAGGAGTTTAAATATGAAATCTTCAGGACTAGAACGAATCGCCTTGTTTACGCAGAATTATGCTTCATGTATGGAAACGTGCATTTTAAAACACCGAGTTGGCTGGATACGCCTATTTCCCTCAAAAATACTACATCGATGGTAAAAAAGACTTCTTCCTACTCCGGCATTGTGGATTAAACTCATCCTGGATTTTAAACAGATTAAAAGAAATAACTTTGGCGTTAATCTGTAGAGTCAACAGTGAGGGCAGTTTAAAAAACGAGATGAATTCAACGTAACCCGGCTGACAAAAACATGACAACAAGATATTAGTTTTCAAAATGCCAAATTATCTTCGAAGGAAATAACTTTGCAATGACGAATAATGTAGATTTAACAACTATGAGAGGTTATAAATATAATAAACTAATTCGATGAAGGAGCTGATCCAAAATTAATACATTTTTTTCTGTGTCAGTGTGTGCATTTTTGTTTGTGTTAAACATTTAATTAATGTACATAATACTCTTCTTAGCAATGTTAGCAATGTTGCTAACAATTATTTTCAAATAGTTAAAAAGTACATTTCAGGGTAATATTAGTCTTAATATGAATCCAACTGTATTAAACATTTTCGATTAAAGAAAGTATGGTCAAATTAATAAGATATTTCCTTGCGTATTGCCATAATAAAAATATATTAACCCATTAACGCGGGGAGGACACACTTCCTACTTCAGTTTCAATCAAGTATTGTCAAAATTAAGGTACCTTAATTACAAAATTTAATGTAACGATTTAAATGTCAAGAATGAAAAAAAAATCAGATATACTTGTTTATAAAACATTTTTTTTTCATAGAAAGAGTATTTGCCGGCACAAAATTTTTTCGCTAAAGGTGAAAAAAATAGTTGTCCTATTAAGACATATTTATTAAATATTAAAAAACTAACACCATGATCACAAAATGGCGACCGCAGTAAGAATTTTCCTTTTTAAAACATAACAAATTTTTTTCATGAAAACTGCAAACTTTACAAAAAATGTTGTGAGAACAAACGTTTCTTAGAATATGTCAAAACATATTCTCAATTTTTTTTTAGAATGTGTTGATACAATTTGCTATTTTTCATTTAAATTGAGAAAATCGAAATTGCGAAAAAAGTTATTTAAAAATCTGATAAAAATTGGGAGTAATCATTGTCTAATTTTTAAATATTTTTGTTCTAAGAAGATTTTCTTTAAAGTTTATAGTTTTTGTGAAACAAAATTATTAATCATTTCTAGATTTCAAGAACAATAATTTAATTTGTCGGAAACTATAGACTTGAGACAAAATTTCCTTAGAACAAAATTAACTTTGTTAAAGAATCCACTAAAATTTTTTCATTTTTTGTAAACGACTTTTTTAGAAATTTTGTTTTTCCAAAAATTTAAAAAATCATAAATGTTATCAATATATTCTGAAAAAATTTGGGCGTATTCTTTGATACATTCAAAGACATTTTAATTCCTAGAAAATTTAGTATAAAGTTTATGGTTTTCATGAAAAAAAAATTGTTAACTTTTTTAGAGAAAATACTCACAGCCATCGCTATTTTGCGATCACGATGTTGGTTTGTTAATATTTTAAAAATATATATTAATACTACAACTATTTTCTTTCCTTTATTGAAAGAATTTTGAGACCGAAAATACTCTTTCGACGAGAAACAAATGTTTTATTTAAAAGTATAACCGATTTTTTTTTTTTACATTTAAATCGATATATTTACTTTTTTAATTGCGATAGCCCAATTATGATAACGCCATTGAAAAGAGCAACCTTGAAGATAGTACGATACATACCTTTTAATTTTGTTGATGTTTTTCATACGAAATACTTAATTGAAATTAAAGTGCAAAAAGTGTCCCTCCCGGAGTTAATGGGTTAATAGTTAGTAGTATACACGTAACTGATACAGGTAAACATCTATTTTGTTATATAATAATATTAAAACGTCAATTAATGTTTTTACACTGTACTAAAAATGAAAACTTTTACAAATTTACACAAGTACGTCTTTGTATAGAGTGTTGAACAATTTATTTATAATATCTGAAGTATAAGAATTTAATGACAGATTTCGACGTCAATGTGAACATCGCGATTAACATGCTGCTTTTATTATTACTAAACTATTAACATGTGTTAAAAAACACAAATTAATAAATATTTCATTATCTATCACTATATATAAATTATGTTATTAGGTTGAACTGTATTTAATGTTGTAATAAATTTAATATTATTTGGTTAATTGGTTTAAAAAGTACGTCGCAGGGTATCAGTACAGTGGTCAAGTATTTGATACAGTATACATAATAAAACATCACAGTCAGCAATTAGCAATTGATTACATAACTTTCTTAAATGATGTATAACTTATCACTTTAATAATAAAGATTATTACAGTGATTATTACACATATTTTACACAATTCAGCACAGATTGTTTAAATTTATTCAGAGCATCGTCACGTGAAACAAAACTTACTCGTATAATTAAATTTTCTGATAAAGTTTGTTTGTTACGCCATATGAAAACCAACAGCTATATGATTGTCCATTTTACGGTTGAACTAGTATAACTAATCTCTAGATTCTGTTCATATATGGGTGATTTAAAAAACAAAAAAAAAACATAACGTTAATTTCACGAATTCCCAGACTGAATAAAAAATGTATATTTTTTAATTTTCTTAATATATGCAGTGCATCTAGAAAAATTCCAGGATATTTTTCGATGTATTATGATAACTTTGCATTTTTATAATTTGTTTCAAAAAGATCATAGTTTTTTAGTCAGAGCGTCCAGACAATTTTAAAGAAATTTTCATTGTCATTTTGAGGTGGTAAGAATGATGTTGGGTATAAAAGTAAAATTTTTTCTTAAAATTGTAGTATTTTATTCATATTTTTTCAGAGTTTCAACAGAATCTCAATATTCTAATAGATCGAAAAAAATTGGTAAAAATAAATATTTCCCAATTTTTGAGACATTTTTTAAAAATTCGAGGACATATTGGAATTCCTGATGGCTGAAACTCAATTTTGCTCTCGGAATCTTGAAGAGCAACCTCAAAAACAGTAGGATATGTACCTCTCAATTTTTTTTAACTTCGATTTTAATAGGAAATACTCGTGTGAAATAGAAGCAAGAAAAAGTGTCCTTTAGGCGTTAATGGGTTAAAATACCCAACATTTTTGTATCTTTCATTATAAGTTGAAAATGTACAAACCCTGGATCGTATGTAATTTTCTGACTTCAGAGATCGATGAAAATAATTTGAAAAATGGTTTGCATATTCCATATGGAGTTCACGACCAGGTGATCTATATTTCTATAGTGAGCATTGAGGTGATTGTCAGAGATACAACAACAAAATTAATTTGACGTTTCGGCCAATGTGATGACCGTCTTCAGAAATTTATTAACTAAAAAACAAAGTGTAATTTTACAAAAAAGTTTTACAAATTATATAATTAATACGGTAATAAATTAAACTTACATAAATTTGATAATATACATAAATTCTATACTAAGCCTTGATGACATTAGGCCAGTGCTACAACGATTCCTAATACAAAAATTACTGATACAGCTCACAATAAAATACAAAAAAAGTATTGCAAATAAAATACAAAAATACGCACGTCTAAATGTTGACCGAAAAAGTTTAAAACTCGCTACACTTGAACATATTGAACCAATCAGTATATAGGAAGTGTAGTAAGAACAGTTTATATATCGGTTGCCAACTAGCTTACAATGACAACTAATAGCAACGATGACAATTTTGTTAACTGTATTGCAGTTTGATTTAGAATTGAAATAAAAAATAATGAGATTTGAAAATAGAATATAAAAATTAAAGAAAAACTAGACCTTTAAGACATAAATGTATGTGCATTATGACCTAGATTATAGTTTTTAGATACAGTTTCGAAAAACATAATCAACGTATAGTAAACATCAACATTATGCGCTATTGTATTCGAAAGTGTGTAAAATAATTAAAGAGCTACTGTATAATATTTACATTATAATATTACCTCGTATGCTGCTGGCAAATTTGATTATTCGAATCTAATATTCACGGTTTGTTTAGGCTTTTTAATAAAGAAGTTCTCGATTTCTTTTCTTTTGTTAAGGTTCACTTCACTAGCTAAGATGACTGCTTTTCCATAATCAAAACTGTGTGAAGTGTCAATACCATGTTATGTTAAACCTGTATATTTTGATTCTGGTCCATATACAGTACTCCTTCCCTTATTCTAATTTCCCTTATTCTAATGTCTTCCCTTATTCAATTTTTTTCTCTTCTCCTATTCTAATATTTACCCTTACGCGTTCTCCCCACTTACGTGTGTTGACGTGTGGATTTTCTAAATACAAATAACGGCGCATGCGCAACAAAAGAAAAAGAGACAAAGGTGAGACTACAAATCTAAGTAGTGGGGGAGAGGGGAAAATTAAAATAAGGGAAGAAGGCCGCCATCTTGCCTGACTGGACAAATTAGAATAAGGGAAGGACTACTGTATCTTTCAGCGGTTTAATCCCTCCGATATTAGTGTTAAGGTTTGTGTGCAACTCTGATTTTATTTTTTCTTAAATTTTGTATAGTTTGTCTGACAGTTCTTTAATGTACGGCAATGACGTTGTAGTTACAATTGCGTTATTATTGTTTGTATTGTTTTCCGTGCTATTGTATATATTATGGACTCGCGTTTGGTACAATTAAAAACTAAATCATCAGGATAACCATTTTCTTTAAGAACTTCCTTAACAATCTGTAAGTTGTTTTTTCTAAACCGCACCTCCGCTAGTTTAACAGCGTCATCTACTAGCCCTATAATTACTTCGATCTTATAATTAATAAGGTGTTTTGATGAAAAATGTAAATATTTTTTAGACCACGTTGCTTTATGGTACCAATTCGTGTTTAACATTCCGTTATGTTTTCTAATAACAAGCATATCAAAAAAGTTTATACTCTGGTTCACTTCATGCTCTAAAGTGAAACCTTTTTTCAGTACCATGAATTTGTTTAAAACTATTAAAAACATTCAAATGGGTATCTATTTTATCTTTCGAAACTGTTCTATATTCATTAACTATAATCCACTATTAGCCATCATTTGCTAATATTTTTTTAGAACTTTTCTACTTGTAAGAAACGAAAAGAATTTGTTAAAGGGTGTACTTTCGAACGCAATCGAGGTTATTTTTAGTCGTGTCTCTCGAAACACGATAAATCGCAATTGCGATGGAACAAAGTGCAAGCGTCGACGCGACGCACCGGGGATGTTATCCCCGACTCCCAGGCTTTCCTCTCTTTCAGCAGAGTCAGGAAGCAGGAGTTGCTGGTGAAGTCCATGCTGCAGCAATGGAGACACGGGCACGAAGACAGCTAGTTGCCCCCTCAGGAGCAGTGCGCTGACTTTCGCTACTATCAACCCCTAAACCCTGCTTCGCGGACCTCTCCTTATTCACCGACACCTCCAGCACGTACCTAGGGCGACGATAGCACGTACAAACTACGACTTTTCTTTTAAACTTAGTTTCGTCTTGCATTTAATTACTATATTTGATCCTGCACTTTTTTATCGCTTCTGGTCGAAAGTACTTAAAATTCGATTTAATAATTACCACAACTTTTCTTTGTGTTGGAATTCTGTCCAATACCAAGAAAAAGTTCACAGTGTTGGAATCTGTATTTGCCGTTAAATTTTAAGAAATATGAAAGAATACCCGTGGCAAAGATCCGCTGTGGAAGTGACGTCCAATTACTTGCCTTTGTTCCTTGAGAAAAGACAATCCGGCATTTTAATTGCTAATTTATGCTAATGAAATTGCAAATGATCATCTAGAGATTAATGCGTTACGTGGAGCTCTTTGTTTTGGTGTTTATGTATCTAAACTTAAATTGTCTAGATATGAAAACTTTCCGTTATTGTTCGAGTTGGACGAGATAAAATTTAAACTTCATAGATAAATATTTATAGTTCAGACAGTTAATTCTTCTTTGGTGCATGTTTTTTCATAGTGGGTTTTTTTCTATAAGTAGCACGTGACGTTAATACTATGAAGGAATTATGATTTCTTACTGATGTAATTATATCGGTCTTACAAGATTCACTATTGACAAACAATAGTTAATCAGCTATAAAGAAGTCGTCAGTAGTAAAATCAAATGAAAAATCAATATCTCGAAATTCTTATAAATTAGCATTTCTAATATATTTTCATGAGGTAAATAGACACACAATAAACGGTAATAAATTCGAGACGAAAAAGAAGATACTAATATTATATAATATTATTAAAGTATTATTTAAGTACTTTACGTAAATAATATATTTACCCTGGAAAAATAATGTTAACTGATATAGAAATAGAATGACAATCTTTTAAGCATAAATTTATGTTTCTTATTAAACATTGCTTGAATAAATATAATACGATATTATGTAATAATATGAAAATCCTAAATTATGTTTTGAACAAAAATGCCAGTGTTTGTCGTTTCCCACGAAAATAACAGATGTCTGGACATTCTTCTCGCTCTTTTAATAATTACACATCCCCATGTTGACGACTCAGAGTTAACTCCTGCCCAAGATTCTGCGTATTGTTAAATATGCCTGTCCCTTATTCTATAAATATGTCCTAAATATATTTAATTTATTACATTCATGTAATTATTATTGATATCGATTATATTAATTATTAAAATTGCCTTGACGTTCAAAAGTGGAAATATGATATATCACTGCACAAAGTCTCCTATTTAATGTGAATAATAGATTCTTCCATTGACCTATAGAAAGACTTGAACATTTTGCTTGATTGAGGTTAACATTGCCAGTTTTCGATGATTAAAACCATGATGCTTAATTTTAGTTATGTCATATGTAATACAAGCATGCAATTCAATAGCATCTTTAAATAATCCACAATAGGAAAATGCAATTAATAAAATTGATTACATGGCAAATTTACCTCCGACTCCGATCTGGATGGCTTAGTACAGATTCAATTCAAATCCGAATGCCTAAAACCTGCGATTTTGATGCGGTTTGTAGTCAACCTGCAGGTCGTCTACCTCGGTGCTTCAAGTGAACTCAATTATTTATTTATTTATTTATTTATTTGTTTATTTATTTATTTATTTATTTATTTATTTATTTATTTATTTATTTATTTATTTATTTATTTATTTATTTATTTATTATTTAACGGGCGGAATCGCTCTTTTACACATGTTTGCACATATATAATCGTAAGAGTTGCGAGACCTGCAGGTCGTCTTCCGAGATGGCGCCATGCTTCACATTTTTAGAGGAAATGTAGGACCTGCAGGAACCAACACCAAGTACAGCATTTATGATTAGAGTATAAAGATTTGTAATTACAATTACATAAAAACGATATGTACATTATATCTACCTAAAAAGTTAAGCCGTGTTTTGCGTGACGTAAATAAAGTTAGCTGAAAAAAGGGATTTAGGGGTTCTTGAAATTCCTCCTTTACCGACAATTTTAGGACCTATAGGATCTACAAAATTAAACCCTTGGTCAAACATTTTTTACCTTGAAATGACTTTCCAGTAAGACCCCAATGACGACGATTCGAGATCATTTTTTTATGTAGCGAACGTACCAATCGGAGGTGTCTAAATTTTAAATTGTTTAGTTTTTTAATATCTGCATTTGGAAGTGTCTATTTTTTGATTTCTTGGGTTTTTGAGGTGCACCCTATTTATTGTACCCATTTTAAAGGCAACTAAATAATTCTTGGTGAAGGTATCTGTGGTTATATGCGATTGTTAGATATATGATGTTCAATATCTTGTATTACACTGAAAATAGTCGCATCATATATTAAATTTTTTATGCATTATTGTTATAAATTTGGCAGAAAATTGGAAGCTATTCAATCTTAATTGAAAACGCAAAGAAAAATTATATTGTACTAGTATGGTATAGATGCACAAGTAGCAATTTTTTCTTTCATTGACAGTTGGTAGCATATTTAGCGAAATTCTCCGCACATATTCTAATAACAGCACTCCTAAGCTGTGCGATCCATCCGTTCAAAATTGCGATGATTGCAATAAATTATTTCTCGCTATTTCGATTTTCTTCGTCTAGATTCGTCATAAGTGTACCTATTTACAACCGAAGGCTGTCGAGATTTGCTAATATTTATCAAATATTATTAGAGAGTACCCAAGGATATAATGTGGTGAGGGAGAAGGGGAAGTAAAACATTAGACAAGTCAAATGTATAATTAAGGATCAGGATTTAACTGTGGATGGTATAACTTAGGACTTCTGCATAGGCAAACCATCTTTCATTTGTTATGTAACTTATTGCGAATGTTGTAAAATTCTGAGCTCCTATAACAGTATTAAATGAGATCGGAAACACTCAGTCAAAATAGTCAGGCAAATATTTTTGGTACGATTGAGGTCGTGAAAAGCAAGACCTGACATTGCGCAACGAAGTATTCGGATAACAACAAATTTAAAACATATAATATTAATCAGTTTTGTGTAATATGGCATAATTCATGTTTGCCATAAAATATCAAATTGTTGAAAAACGTTAGTATGCGTATCATAGAATAATTTTAGTTCTGTGAAGTACCTCCTTCCTATAAAATTCACTTCAATATCAATGTAGGTAGCAGGAGAAGGGTCTCTGGACATTTGAACTCCGACAAACGATGGATTAAACGTCACTGGACGCGAGATTACATAAGTTCTATGAATAAACTATTGATGCTCGGACGTTAAGCTTGTAACAGATAGATCATATCTCCGTTGTGCATCACGTCTACCTCAATCTGACGCAGCCGTGGCGCCAAGGGTGTTGAACTTTATTAATATCCTTATCAAAAACAACAAAGCCGCAAACTGTAGTTCCACTTCGTGCGTGGATTCGAGAGAGTTTCGCATGGAGTTCTCGGGATATCTCGAGGGCGCAGTGGCCAGTCTACAGCGGGTTTGTGAGTCCTGAAGGACTTGTCCGTATCTCTGGTAAACTATCGTTCGACCTCCCTGTACCGCAAGATTCAGGTAAACGTGGGATCGCATGCCAATGATCTTCTTTTCTCATTGTCCTGCTTGAGATTTAAGACGAGGTCTGAATAATACTCTTTAATGAAATATTTTGGTCCAGGTTATTGTTACTCGTATTTTTAATCACTTCTCTAAACAGCACAATTCATCGAAATAATTGACATTGATGTTTACGGTTATCAATAATACTTTGCTTATATCACAATAAGTGTGCTCTTGATTTATTGTAATGATTCAATAGTTATTAATTATAAAAATCAAACTTATTAATTCGCATCATCAGAGCCTCATTTTTTTCTAACTAAAGTACTTCCCAATCGAAATTTGACTCATTCAGTACTGTCTTAACCCATTAAGGACCAAATGGACAATTTTTCGTGGTCGACTTCATTGGCGGTATTTTATATGAAATCTGATTTTAAAAAATCAGAACCAATTACATCTTTGTCCCATTGTCTTGTTTGAGATTTAAGAAGAGGTCTGAATAATACTCTTTAATGAAATATTTTTGTCCAGTATATTGCTACTCGTATTTTTAATTATACTTCTCTAAATAGCACAATTCATCGAAATAATTGACATTGATGTTTACGGTTATCAATAATACTTTGCTAATATCATAATAAGTGTGCTCTTGATTCATTGTAATGATGCAATAACTATTAATTATAAAAACCAAACATGTTAATTTGCATCATTAGAGTCTCATTTTTGTCTAACTAAAGTACTTGCCAATCGAAATTTGACTCATTCAGTTCTATCGTAACCCATTAAGGACCAAATGGACAATTTTTCGTGGTCGACTTCAAGGGCGTTATTTTATGTGAAACCGGATTTAAAAAAAATCGGCACCAATTACATCTTATGTAAAATTGATCGATCTTTCAGAATCTACCATTAAAACAAAAGCCCATTCCAAAAAAGTTACGCTTGGTTTTTCACAAAAATATCAGATTTTTTCAATGACGAAGTCATTTTCGTATAAAAATATCATTTTTGATTAAAAAATTCCGGAGCTTTTCGCTGATATTTTCGTGTTTAGCCGCCATTTTGGAAGTTTCCAACTTTATTTTGAAAATGCTATCATTCACATTTCAAAATTAAAGGTCAATGAACTCCGTAACCGTTTCCGATATATTCGTAGAAGATTTTGAGTCTAAAAAGTTGTTTTGAAGAAAGTTTTATTATCGATACAATATTTTGAATCTAAAACCTTATACTAATGAAGTTTCTGCCACTCAAAAATTATCATACTTTAAAATACTTATACTAATATTAAAAATAAATAATAGTAAGTCGAATAAATATCGATAAGAATTACAAATCATTTCAGTTTCCCGACTTTATGAAAAAATGTATTAACATATTTTATTCATGCTAACCTTTACGTGCACTTCATGAAATTTAATATACACGCGTATATTAGTTTAAAATAATCGAAATATATGCAAATGACTTCATATACATGTGTATTAATTTTCACGTCAATATTTTTAACAGTGTACATATTGGAGCCTAAAAATAAACACGATTCTAAGGTATAAAATCCAAAAAATCTGATGATAGAAATAAATGACAAAATATTCCTTTTATACGTGATATAAAAAGGGCTCCTTATGATAGTGTCCATATTAAAGCATCCTTTAATACAAACTTCGACCTTTCAAGTCCTTTAAGAGTGACTACCTGTTAATCATGTATAAAGTTCTTAATGGTGGAAAGCAAATTATTCTAATGATCGACAGGAATATAGTATACGTACGCACTTGCCGGACGTTCAGGGTCATACTTCATTACGATGCTGTGGAAAACAGAGGTTACGCTTCAGGATATTATGACTGCAGGGAATATCTGTGCCCTTTAAACCCCTTTATATCCTCAATAAACGAGTAGAGGACCTCTTTTATGATCAAAGATATTGCACTCTATTCCCGTATATTAATCTTTCGGTTATCAACAGATTCATTGACGATAATTAACGTAAAATAAAACAAATATAATTTGCCTATTCGGTGAATATGATTCATTCTGTGTATATTTAATAATTATTTTTCTTTGATACTAATAAGGGGTAAAATGTATTATTCTTAATTTTGTACTACATTAACTTTAACGTAAATTGAAAATGCGATGAAATAAATAATTACTTAAAATAATTCAAGCTTGTTGCCAGAGCAATCCAAACAAACAAAATTATTATTAAAATAGACATTTATAGAACATTCATACAGATTTTAAATATATTTTTTTAGACAAGATCACTACAGAAAACAATGAAATACCTTGACTTGCATATATCATGTTAATTATATTTAACAGATTTTATTTAAGTAAATAATATTTTTTAAATCATCAGATACAAAAATGATGTATCATGAATACGTAAACATAGTTCTTTAAGATTTATAGTCCTCTCCGCAACACTAATGGAGTGGTACGTTACAAAAGAGATTAATGAACCCCCGCAGAGGATGTAAAAGGTCTATTTTTTAGCAATCTAAGGGATAGTACAGTCGAATACTGCATCGGATAACAACCTTTTGGGGAGGGTTTTAAAACCCCTACATTATTCGTGTGACATCACAATGCATGCTTTTTCTTCATGCTTGATTATTTATAACGATCATTAGAAATATGCAACCAATTCTATTAATAAAGTATGATATTTGTTATGTTGACTATAAAGATAAAAGAATGTTACAAGATTTATAAAATGATTTGCTGTAATTTTTACATGTTTATATTCTTGAATAAAAGTGTAAAGTATGAGATTAACCACAACCTGATAGGTCAAATAATATAGATAGAGAAAAGGAATTTCGAAGTCAGTTTGCCTAAATTCTAATATTATTTGTTGTCATTTCGTTATATATTTGAAAAAATATAACTATAGTATATACTAATTGCAGCAAGAATCCTAATATAAATGTATGAACATTTATACATAAAAAACAAAAGTATTCGTACTACTTCGTGGTCAACCACCAAAAGTTGGTTAAATACCTCATATATTTAAATGTATAATAGGGTATAATATCCCAATCTTTAGCAATTTTATATTAATTATAATACTGATTCCATGAAAAATACTAAACTCTGAAGGTGAAATAAAGGATATTGTCTTAAAAATAAATAACTTTCTTATTTTCAACTAAGCACGTTTTTGTATGAAAACTAATCATTTGTAAAATATTCATATTTATTAAAAATAATTATTACATTAAAGTGGAGGAGTATTTTTCTTTTCAGAGCACAATCCATCGGTGCAGGACATCATTTATCAAGGATGATTTAACTTACATTAAATTGAAATAAAATTTGTTGCACCTTCAATTTTGTATGTAGCCTATGTATACAGGGTAGTTTATAACTCACGGATCGTATTATAGGGGGTAAGTCTTGACAATATTGTAAGAGAAAAGTGTAATACCAAAATTGAATCCGACGAAGAGAATTTGAATTGTGAGTCTTTGAAGTTGGGACATAAAACCCTTTTTTGACAATAATTAGGTTACTTTTAGAAAACAAAGATTACATTTAATGTTATTTCAAAAAATCAAGTTTAATTATAAAGATTTTTTCAAGCCCTACAATTATTGATCATTGGATCTTTTTAAGCGCGAGTCAGAGCTTTAATCGGTACTCTCTAAATTCCTTGGAGTAAAAATTGAGTCCCTCTTTTATTGAGAGTGAAAACAACACTCTATGAAGAGTTACATTGCACTCCATCGAGAGTGAAAGATAAATCACTCCTAGAAGAGTGAAATATCACTATCAATAGAATGCAAATTTCACTCTCTGTAAAACAGTGGCTATCTTTTCACTCGAAATAATTTAGAGAGTATAATACGAATTGGTGCCTCTTCGAAAAATACGCTTTCTAAGTGGTGTAACATTTGCACAAATATGTATCGATTCCTAAAATGTTTAACGATAATGTGTCCGCTATAAACATTTTTAATTCTTCGTATCCACAAGAACTGCAATTGCTGTAACTAAAACGTGGGTGTTTTCTGTAGTAAAAACACAAATTGAAGAGTGTCATGCACATGTTGTTAGCTGTTATTAGTCTCGACATGCCTTGTGTGCTTTTGTTCACCTTTATTCGCTGTCGTATATACGCGATCATGTCCACAGTTATTTTACATAAATTGGAATTTCAAACTATTATCAAATTCTTCAATGTCAGATTTATTAATGAATGTCTTCAAATTTTATTTCGTGGTTGCGGAAGAAATAGACAGTGATGCACTAAGAGTGTTACGAATGTTTAAAAGAATTGTTTTTAGTTGTTTTTGGTATGTACCTACTGGTCTTTTTATTTTTGACAATTTCTGAGGAACAACATTTTTTAATGGGGTTTACGCCATCTTGGCGGAAGGTGTTTTTCTTCGTCAGTGTTTACAAATGATACTGCTGTCTCAATACCAGAGATTATATGTGGAATCAGAATTTCGTTTGTATTATTAATGTCATATGCACCTATTGAAGCATTGTTTTGAACGTTGTTCGGAATAATAATATTTAATACATTTTTGAACCATTTGTTTTTAAAAGTTAATGAAACATTCTTCGTCAAATCGGTCACGATGTGACATCACATCTCCGATATTGTTAAAAATTGCTGAAAAGTTAGTACTTGACATACATATGGCTGAAAGTTTTCCGATTCTTGAAATTCGCTCGATAAATGAAGCACCTGAATCCATAAAATCGTATCTTTTGCAGTTGTGCATTAAAAAATAATAACTTTTTTGTTTATTGATATATATCGTTTTTCTGTCTTCACTAGACGCGGAAAGCTCTAATGAGCAATTCCATTTTTTATTCTTTTTAAAATTTTCAAAATTGACTGTGTTGCAGCGAGTAGAAATAAAGAATATTTGCGAACCGGCTACGCATTGCCCAGTGCTGTCTACATAGCAACTTCAAAAATGCATAACTCGAAAATTAAAAGACATACCTCGAGTTTAAAATTTGAAAAAAATATTAAATAAATTTTGCCATAAAATAAAAATATTTTAAAAAAATAAAAAGGGAGTACAGTGGTACAAAATCGTTATGAAAATAAAAAATGGTTTTTTCATGCGTTTATTATTATTATTATATTTAATTATAAATATTTTTTTCGAAAAGTTCAGACTTTTTTATTACAGTGTAGCAAATTTCATCCAATTCTGGTAAAATTCCGCCAGCTATAATTTTTCGAAAAAAAGAGTTTGTGAAAATTTCATATGGCCGCCATTTTGAAAATTATCATAATTTCGAAAAATCCCTTTACCACATCTATATGTATTGTAAATAGTGACTTTTCTGAAATTTTTAACATAATCGCAGATGTGATCGATTTGACGAAGAATTACTAATATATTTTTTGATACAGTGTGCGTAAAATGCGGCTTTACGCATTTTTGACATATTTTAGGTGCACTTTACGTACACTTGCATCAAAAAATATTGTTCGACGCATGTGCGAAAATGTTTTTTGTACTAATGTGAATGCGGACCTCGCTTTCAGCTTGGCCCACAACCCTCACATTTGTAGAAAAAACTTTTACGCACTTGTATCGAAAACTACTATTGTTTTCATTTTTGGTGATAACTACCTTATAATTTATTGAATTAATCTACTACGTATAGAATGAAATATTATATCAAATCTTCGTTTTCCATAAAAGAAAATGTTTTAAATATTGTGAGATAACGTCACTGGTTTGTTATTGTAGACATTATTTGAATTTTTGCTGTTTTATTCTCGTATATATTGTAGTGAATATCCTTGATTTATAGAATTAGTTTTTTCTTATTATATCCTGTGCTAAAACTGATATGGGATTCATTGATAAGAAAAACAGTGGAATTTATTTCTATATTTATTATTGTTAATATATGTGGGTAAAATGTTCTTTTTCCTGCATTTAATCTGGAAGATTCGTTAATGAAGATGTGCGTGTAACATATTTAATCGTGACCACTTTTTCAAATCCTGTACCATATATTCTCCTTTAATTGTTTGTATGTATTTAAAGGAGCTATGACTGTTAAAACGTGTATCACTATTGTAATACATTATGAAATATTTATTTTTTGACATCAACCGTTAATTTTGCCGAGGTATTTCCTAACTTTCAAGTATTTCTGTAGCCCCTGGGCTGGTTTGGTTCCTTACAAAGATGTCTCGATTAAAAAAAACAAACAAAAATGATAAAATTAATTGAAAATAAAAAAATTTTACTTTAACTTAAAAAAAAAGTTGGTTTTCAAATAAAACAAAGAAAAATAATAAATTAATAAGTGTAACCTTATTTTTCAAGCAGAATATATTTCATCATACCTGCATGATTACAAATGGATTCAGTTAATTTGTTCTGAAAAAGGCACACCTGATATTGTAGGTAGGTAGGTAGGTAGGTGATATTGCATCACGTCTACGTTAATTTGAAAGTAAATCTCAAATTATATTTTAAGCTCGATACATTATGTGAAAAGGAACATGTATTAAAAAAAGAACTCAAAATTCATATCTCAGAGTTTCCTGATGTTTTCGCAGATTTTACATCGCTTGAAAGCGATTTACTTGTATTAAGAAATTATTAATTTTGATGGTAGATTATTACCTAATTTCCATTCGCATTCAACAAACGTAGATTAGTATTGTTTTTTGATACCAACATAGTTTCGTATAAAAAATTTTGGTACATTAACTTCAAACTGGTACACTTACACTCTTATATTACACATTTTCTGTTTCATTTTACGAATTTCCTATTACAAATGGCAGAAATCGGTGTGATTTTAACCTTACATTTTGTTTGGTGTATTGAATATATTTGTTAACGCGGCCATCTTGAACTGTAGGTCAGGAATCAGGAGCACTATTACGCGTTGCTTTTATTATATCTCTTTTTATAAAAAGGATCTCAGTGTACTATAAAATGATTTAAGTATTTATTCATTTCATACAGAGAGAATATTTGATTATTTTTTTTTTTTTTTAACGACAGATTTTTTTATTTCAAAGTCGGTAAAAAATAATTTAAGATGTTTGGCTCATGACTGCTTTGTCATGGATGCAAGCTCGCAGAAGCATGCGCTGAAGTTTATTCGTTCATGAAAATGTAATACAAACTTGGTGGAATTTGACGGGGGCTTACATTGGATTACGTTAAATAGTAATGGTCCATTTTCGACGAACTGCTGCGTATCCATGGCGGAGATAGGGAGTGGTGCGCGTGACCCTGCTTGGCAAAGTTATGATGGTTTATGAATACCCCGTAACGAATCCCACACTTGCCCCGTGAACCACGGCGAATGAATGGCACGCAGTTATGGGACGAAACTATAACGCGTGATTTTCTATGCTGGAAATTGTTTTACGCCTATAAACACAACCTGCTGTGACGCCACGGCACGACAGTTGGCGCGTAAAAACATAATGACCATTTTGTCCGATGAGTTCGTCACTCCAAACGGGCTGATATTTTACGCTATGTACACTGAAACAACTCGATTCCAACATTGACGTTATGCCTTGCGAGTTACTGATTTTCTATGGATGGTGTATTCAATTCTTTCAGTATTGTTTGTTTCCTCTTCATTATTGGATGGAATTATGAGATATCTACGAATGTCATGTCCTAGTAGAAAATCAGTCCAGTTTTTGGCTAGTTTCTAGCTTCGTTATTCATCACGTTAAAGATGTAGGGAAACTGGATAGATTTCTACCAGTGCGGTAATATTTTTCTGACTAAACATCAATTCCAGTTATTTATATTTCTTGTCTAATTTCAGGATTCTGACGATTGTTTGAATTGTTGTCAGAAGTAATGAATGCCCTAATCATACGGATATGACATGAGTGGTAACCAGAGATGCATATGAAGTGTTACAATCTGGGACTGATGTTCATCTTATTTATAGAAACTACATTCAACATCAATTTGTAGTGTTGATACAATTCCTGAAATGATTTTAAGACAAGACTGAAATGATTTTCATTTCACTCTAAATTCGTTTGGATTTTGGATTTGGATTTTCATTGGATTAGATTTTCAGAATTGAAGCTGCTTCGTTCCGTCACTTGAAATTTCAACCCAGGTCGCAAAATCATTAGATCAAATGTATTTATTTTCCAGACATAGAAATTGGTTAAATAAAACTTGTTATTATTAGTAGTTTACATTTTTATAATTATTATTTTTAATATAGAGTTTGTGTACATTATGTGTAGATTATGTATAAATTATATATAATTTATTCATAATTTTTTTACTCGCTCCATTATTAAATTGTTAAACTATTTATAAGGCAGAGTTCAAAGAGAACAGTTTGTGTTAATACTGATTATATGCTATGTTTTCACAACTCTGAATTATAAAAATAATCCTGAATATTTGTTGCAATACGAATTCACTTTGTAGAGTGAATATTCGACTTTTCAGTAGTGAAATACTACTGTCATGGCGAAAGATATTTACTCCTCTAGCTGAGTGGTTCAGTTGTATAGGTTAAAGATGTTACTCTCTTTTTTCTTCTTTAGACTCACAATTAAATCACAATTCAAATTGAAAATAGATAACGCAAAACATTTCTTCAAATAAGAATAATTTTATAATGTCATAAACCATGTGCTGACTATGTCAGTTATTCGTTTGGAATTATTATCGTCTCTCATTTCTACTATTACTATTTGAGTTCACTCATCATGTTACATCATAAAAAAGGTTATTATATCTCACGTTTTACAATATTAATTCTTAATTGTCAAAGTAACAAATGTTCTAATCCATAAACTAGCATAAAATAATGGAAATTAATTAAAAATTCCTAATTCTCTCCTAGCTGACATGAAGTTGACAATTATTTCGACTATTAGTAGCAGTACTCATCCAGTGTTGTTAGAGGGAATTGTACAACTTCCGATTTCTATTGTCATAATGATTATTGTGATATCGATTATTAATCAGTGTCGCATTCACATGAACATAGTATCAAATTTATGTCCATTGCCGAAGCTGTCCCTCCAATAACGTAGGCAGGAATAACATGACGTATCGTTGACACAGCGACAGGGGGCAAAACGAATGCCAATTTGTAAGAGGACCCCATACCGAGTGCACAGTACGGAGACTCGCACATTTAGCCCAAGGCCGCAATATAGCTAGGCACTTGATTAAAACGCCACGGTGCATCCTTTCGCGCATAAAATGTCTCTAAATGGGGCGCGACATGCATATACATAATAAGCTGCTTCTCCAAAGGTTACGCCTTAACGAAGTAGACGTATCATATGTGCCTTCATTTCCGACGTTTAGGTTTAATCAGATTTGCTTCACAAGTGCAATTCAAAACTGACGTACCGCCGAAATACGGTGATTTATCTGCAATATATGCTAAAAAAGAAACTAAATTGTGTAGGATGAGTATTTGTACATATGAATATATATAAATAATCATCCTACATGTGAATATTAATAGTTATGCATATTATAATATATAGAAAATATATTGATGTTAATGCATAGTATTTATAAAAATTTAGAAAGTCACAGCCCTTGAGAAATGTTGACACGACCCTGATCAGGCCCGAATCAGAATTTTGAATATGCATCAGGGCCTGGTGAGTAATATAAAGTTTGATGTTATCAGGTCATGATCAGGTTCCTGGATATCAATCCCTGGTAACGCCTCCTGTAGGAGATTCTTCCAATTTTTTTGTTCGACTGACGCCAGGTAATAAACAAAATAATTCAGTTCCTCTTTCTTGTTTGATACCTATTCTACCGATAGGAAAACTTTCTTATTATATTGATGAACAAAAAAATTAAAGAAATGTTTGCAACATTCAAGAAATAAGTTTGAAATATCAAGAAATATTTCAAACATTGCACTATTGAAATCATTGTGCACACTAGAAAAGAAGGGTTTTAATAGACCCTGTAAACGTTTAATTTAAGTTAAAAGAGAAGAAAAAGTATGAGAAGTATTTCAGGATATATTCCCCGATGCTTCAAAATAAAAAGGACTTGCGTAATTATATAAAAAAAATAATTATTACTTATTAGATTCAACTAAAAATTTAATATCGGAAAAGTTAAGTAACATTTTTTAAATAGAATTTATGTAATATAATTCATTTTCCCCACTTAACCTATTATATACTTTTGTAATTAGTCCAAATTTTAATCAATAAGAAAACTGGCCAAATTTTATACATTTTTTCGTTTCATAATTTCGTCATTATTGTCTACGGTCCGTTTTTGTCAATGATAGTTTATATTATCTCAACGGCTTTTTTCGGAAACAAATTATTGTTCTAGTTATTTTTTCAAAGATATTATTAAAATTTTTAAATACCATTTACCGAAAAATTGTAGGAAATCCTCCTTAAGACGTGGTTCGGGAAATTTCGTTTGTCCTGTAGGATAAAGGCGATAAATTTCTTAGTTATTTATTAGTACTACTATATATTTATTACTATTAAAGATACACCCTATCAGTTAGACAAAATTTTTGCGGCTAAAAAGTCTGCTTAAATATTATTATTTCACACTCATAATCATATATTCAGAGGATGTTTATTATTATTTAAATTAGGAAGAATTATAACTTTTAATTAAATATAAATGAATGGAAGTATTAATCTCGATAAACCTTATTTGACAGAATAATGTGTTCTTCGCTATGATCTAATTTGATCGGGCTTTCCTTCGCGAGAGGGCAATTGGCACGATCTAATTTTATCTTCACTGGGAAAGGTTTTGGTGCGCAGCTCACTTAAAATCAGAAGAATACGCTTTTCGAATATCAAGTAGAGCTATCAATTGCTAAAAAAAACTGGGAATGTTGGGGCAATAATTTGTGTTACTTCATCTTCAACATTTGAACATGATCAATTAATATTTATATATTTTAGATAAATTTGTGACTGACAAATCGAAAATATTGATCCGTGTGTTTGTAGACTGCAGAGGCTATTCGTTTTTTTAGGTAACATCAAAAAATAAAATATTCATCTCTTAATTTATAAAACGCTCACTCCTTACGAACAGCAGATTTTGAAAACTAAAAAAAAATGTGTTCTAAATGAAATTTCATAGGCAGAAGTGTATATGTGGATGCGGGTCGAAAAACCGACAATTAAAAAAAACCAACAGTTCAAAACATGACTATTCTCTTGAGGATGTGTCTAGTTTTTATGTGTCGGTTTGTTGACTGTCGGCTTTATGACTCTCGTTTTTTTTTAACTTGTAGGCTATTCGATTTGTCGGTTTTTCGACCCCCACTCATATATGTCAATGGGTTTTATTCCACGTGTCTTTTTAAATTATACATAGTTATAAAAGTACCGTTTATTTAAAATCCTCTTGCACTAGATTAATACCGATATATACATATAAATTCTTTTCGAAATTTCAATCGCATGATTATTAGAAAGAAGCTTGTTCTTATTCCGGATGGAAATTAATAATGGAAACAGTTGATCCGAATAAAAAGTGTCCATAAATATTTTGGAAGGTTTACAGTGAAAAATGAAAAGAAAGAAAAGAACGTAGTTTTGAACCAATAGATAATTTTAACAGAATTTCTATTATAATTGCTGGAAAAGGACAATGAGTAGGTAATTTTCCAGGATATTCCCTATTATAAAAGCTGCCATAAGGCCTGATGCATCATATAATATGACGTAGAATACTTCATTGTATTGAATATTTCGAGAGTCCGAAGGACGGGGGATGTAGCAAGATTCACCGACAGATGGAAGTGTTAATAATTGATAGTCGCGCCCCTCTCGTTGATATTTCAGAGTTCGGCTCATATGATGGGGTTCGTAGGAGATAGGAGGGTGGCCAATTTTTTCTTGCCTAGGAAAAGAAAACCTGTATGGCCACTGGGTCATAATTGATTCGTGAAAGGCTTATTTCTTCCACGGATTTTCAAATATTCATTTTTACGGGGAAATTGTATCTGCTTCGTTGCGAACATTATGGTATTAAAGGAGCTTTCTATTATTCATCGAATATGATATTTTTGTTTTTGATAAAGGTGGTAGTTTATTCTCCATGAACTGATTGTTTCAGTAAATTATGAATCTTACAATAATGTACAACTGCCTTATATTAGAGCTTATTCAATATGAAGATCTGGTACCATAGGCCTTTGCAATTAGTAAGTACGAGATTCTATAGTTATATAATGCGTATAATCAGGTCTTATGCAACGTTATAAAAATATTCTTGTATTTGAGTATATATTATTTATTTGATGAAGTAATAATGTTTTATATTTTGAAACGTCCATTACAGAACGCAGATAGAAGTATCATTTTAATTTGACATCATACATAATTCCATCTATAAAATTGAAACTGGAATTTCTAACTTTTTATGTTTAAATTAAGCAATGTAAAGAACACATTATTTAATCAGTAACTGGTAGATTGGAATATAAATTTCACCACTTGGTGAATGTATGTAGGGGAGAGACTTGCAGCGTGCCACCCGTTACAGGTTGCCACCGCCAATATTTTTAGACCTTCTGATGTTGTAACTATCGCAACTCTGACTTATAACAATGTTAAATTAATATTTATCACCATGGATACTATTTATTTTGTCGCAGATTGATGTAGGTCCATTATGTGCGGTAAGTCTGGTATGATAATTTGTTCTTAAATAAGTCCAGATAAGTATATTTTGTTAGTTGCTATTCCACCGACTTCAAGAATTCGCAATTCTCCTCTCACGCTTTTTTAGAATTCCAATTTTTACGATAACTTGGTGTTTCTGTAGGAGTTATTATATTCCAATATAGTCATCAGCTTTGTCATCCTCATCGTGAGCATCATCATTCTCGTAAAAGGCATCTTCAACATTAAGAAACACATTTTGGTATATACGTTTTTTATTCGATCCATTTTTATAAAGTTAATTATTTGTTGTCAATGAAGTCCATAAGCTTGTTTGATAAATTTAGAAGGTTTGGAACCCTCAATTTTTCGTGGTTTTTCTTATTTACTTCCAAAAATATTGAAAATTTCAAAAGAGGTTTCCGACAAAAAAATGTAGGGCATAATATTTTCTATAAAAAATTCCTAATGTATTTTTTCTGTAGGAGTGATATAAACTGAGAAATATGGTAATGAATTTGTTCATGTATAATGCACAAAACCTTTCTTGTAGACAATTTTATGCCCTTCATTTTTTACTTGAAACATTTTGCGAAATTTTAATATTTTTCAAAATAAATCAGAAAAACCATGAAAAATCGTATTACGGATTTTTCACGATTTTTCTGATAAAAATTGCCTTTGCGACAGTTTCCAGTAAGATATTTGAATTCAGCTTATCAAAATACCTAAGAATATATAGGCATCGTAAGAATTTGATGACTGACTTTTTCGGAAGTTTATAAAACAAAGTATAAATTAAATATAACACAATATAATGTAATGAAAAAGTCGTTATTTCAAATTTTATAAATCTTTAACGTTTCAACTCATATTTGAGTTCTCTACAGGAAGTTTTGGACTATCACGGAGAGAAGAATATAGTACATCCTACTGATACATGAGTAAGATTTACTAAACAGAATCGTTGATTTTCAGCGGACTACGCACTAAGTAGAATTTACAGTTAGAGTAACTTATTGTATTAAAACTCGAATTTAGTTAGAGAATTTTACTAAACACGATTGGTAGGATATACTTAATCTCCCTTCTCCGTATAGTTACAAATGTAAATTATGTTAGAAATTACTACAGCAATGAGTGGTACATTTTTGGTAATTTAGAAACTTCGAATCTGATGATGACTGTATTGTTTCCTTTCTTTATGTAATAGTTTATGGAACAAACAAAACTTTTAAATATATAAATATGATTATAATGGAGATAGAAGGTACGACGTTTATTAAATGTCCAGGATACGTATAGTGTAATTTTGTAAGAAGCAATGCAACGATGGTATTAAATTTGATCTTGGCATTCACCATCAAAGTTATTTGTAGGTCATTCACAATATTTTAGGTGGCACGCTCCTTATTAGCTTAGAGCACCTCAACGAAAGCTACTGTAAAGTCTAATCATATCCTGAAATTGTTAGTCGGACATAATGAAAGGTGCCATTGATTATAAGATTTTCAAAAAATTTTTTGTTTCAGTCCACATTATTAGTTCTGTAAAAAGACACTGGATAGCAACGTAAATAACCTCAGTCCATTAACGATTTTATACTCTTCAAATACTATAATCAAAAATACCTGCAATGAGAATATTGTCTTTCTACAAGTTTACATACTGCCTGATTTCGCAAAATTCCAAACAAGTAAGGACATCTTTTAATATGTACAGTGTAATTATTTTATTATAATGTACAAGACATCTTCATTTTCCGACTTCATCTCGCTAAAACCAGATAGTATGGGGATTTTTCCAAGAACTACATAAGTGCCGTGCGTTTGTACATTACGTGTAAAAAGGGTCTTGAAAAGGGTGCTGAAAGGTTGAAGGTTACCTCCAAAGGACCTCAAAAAACTTCCCTAATAACGACTTTAAAGTTTCCATTACATTAGAAAAAATTGCTTAAATAACACTGACTAACAAAATTTTACTTTTGTTCGCCTTTGACAATCAGTATCATTTCCGCAGGGATTTTTCGTACTGAAAACGGTGGCGTTAGCAGACTTTTCCTATCACGTCAGTTTTTCGTGAATAGTTGGGTTAAATTTATGAAAATGTGAGTTTTTCTTCATATTTCGATGGTTTTTGTATTAAAAGAAAATTTACTTTTGACACTCATAGTAACATGTCCCAACGAATTGTTTGGGCTGAAAATGGTGGCGCTAGCAGAATTTTTTTATCACTTTACATTTTCGAGAAAAGTAAGGTTATATTTGTGAAAATGTTCGTTTTCCATTTTATTTCGATTGCTTTTGTATCAAAAGTAGATTTAACAATCGTAGTATCATGCCCGAATGGACTTCTAGTCTTGAAAATGATGGCGCTGGCAGAATTTTCCTATCACTCCCATTTTCGAGAAAAGTGAAGTTAAATATGGAAAAATGTTCGTTTTGTCCATTTTTGGAGTAATTTTTTAGCAAAACATTCAACTTCACTATTCTCCAAAATGCAGCATGATCGGAAAATGCTGCTAACGCCATAGATTTTAGTATCACAATTCCGTTTGGAAGTGATACTGCTATTGTCAAAAATAAATTCTTTTTTGCTACATCGAGATAAGGCCAAAAATGCCATTTTGGCATATTTAACTGTGATTGTCAAATGAAAAATCAGTGTAATGAACTTCTCCATTTTTTTAGGACTACGGCTGATGAAATGTTTACAAAATAAAAGATGCAATTTACTTTATATACGTTTTAAAGACTTTTTGTCTTAGAAATAGGATATCATAGATTAGGAATATAATTGCATAACAGCGCTGTAACTGAATCAATCTCATACGGATCGGAATACTGGAAACTCTCAGTATTGGCTTCTTCATTTTGCATCAAGCCAGTCGTCTCACCGGACCGGGATGTATTTCCAGAAAGGAGGTTGAGGAGTTGAAATAGAGACGGTTTGAGGGTCCAGCGTGTGGCCTGGCGGAGGCGGAACGACATAATGGACACATTAGTGCCCGGCCTCCAGTTTAATTAGTTTACATTACGGTGGCATCGTCACCACCGCGAAATGGGATGCGGAGACCCGTTCGGTACCGGCAGAAAGGGAAGAGCGGCTTGATTAATCGGGAAAGTTTGATGTGAGACGACGTAAACGCTAATCCCGCCTCGTATAACGCCGTAACAGTGCTCAATGATACTTCCCCTAGTTTCATGTTTTCTGCTCATCCCCAAATGCACTTATCTCTACTTCGTGAATCCATGTTTCTCTTGATCGCCCGTCGAAATGCAATATTTTTATTATTCCGTCATATAGCAGGTAAAATATACGCAGATGTTAATTTTTTTTTGTCATCTCATTTTTTATTCTTTCAAAGTCATATTGAATCAGGTAACGTATAGTTATAATTCGTTATCATATAAAAAATAATTTTTCTATTGAGAAATAGGGATAAAATTAAAATTTTAATTAACTCCATACTATAAAATATAATACCAAAAACTTATTACTAACATTACCCAACTGTCATTGTTTGATCCAAACAACAAAAATTAGACTTTTTCTATCGCTTATTGAGGTTAGAATATCATCATTACCAATTTATAGGATGGAAAGAGTATCTAAAATAGAATTTGTTAAAATTTTAAGTCGTGTCACATATATTCGTGACCATTCAATTGATTTTAAATGTTCTCATATGCCTCATTTGGATTGTCCAATTTTTTAAATCTGACATCAATTTCATCATTAGCGACCTCAACAACCGTCACTTGACAAGTTTCATGGGCTATTTTTTTTTTTTTTTTTTTAATATTCCGGTCTTTTCTGCCGTCTGAGGCTAATTGTTCCTTATACCGACGGTACAAGGACCCGACGAACAGGGGCTTTGTAGTCAGAACTTCAGTCCTAGCTGAACCTCATAGTCGAAATTCAACCAGACGGAATTTTGATTCGATGATCCAGCCTTGTAGTAAAAACTACGAACACCGGAATCAAACCCTGACCCCTAGAGCCTTTGTACGGCGTAGGTATAGCAAGAGCTGTAGATCGACTTACAGTAGAACCCTCTTTTAACGCCACCTCCGTTTATCGACATACTCTTTTCTACGACACTAGTGACACCCCTTTTAACGACATACCAGCGATTCCCGTCATCCCTACCACGTCTAAACGCTTCCCCTCACCAGACGGGCGCATGTATACGTACATACCCCGCGAAACAACCGCATTGGTCGAGTGACGTGTGACGTCACTTTAGCATGCTTGTTGATGGGTTAGGGTGGGGGAACGCACTTTTCTAGCTGGCATGTCGATAAACGGAGCTTGAGGGGAAGTCGCGGAACCGACCCATGTCGTAAAAAGGGGGTTCTACTGTATATGGCATTTGTCGAGGATGTAGGAAACTGCAGAAAACCCACATCAAGTACAGTAGCGGCCATGAGTCGATTCCCGCCTTGTAAACAACGCATCGAAATGTAAACAAACAATGTGGCCTGTCTTATCAGTGGGGATTGAACTCACGACCTACAACTTCGTAGTTCAGCTACCGCCTGCGCTACGAAGCCGATAAATATTTCATGGACATTAATCAGCTCTTTTTAAAATACAGATTTTATGCATGAAATTGATGTAATATTTTTCCCCTTGAAATACAAATTGAGCTAAAAAATCGTGTTTGTGATAAGTTTACAAGTTTCAATAGTATATAAAGTTTGACTGGAATCCACCACTAAAATAGTACTGGTGGCTTTTATATTTTGAAACCAACTTTATTACATTATCGGATAGATGTTGCTTGAAGACAGTTGAGAAAACAAAGACGAGAAAGAGAGAAGGTGCGTGCCACTCGAGCAACATAGCTCATTTAATTACAAATTCCATTAAAATGAATGCCAGTTCAGAAACAAACTCCACATATCTGCATTAAGCCGCGGGGGCAACATGTCTTAATCAGGTTAATATAAATATGAAATATGCAGCGAGTGTTGGTCCAGGCCGCGCCGCCGTCGCTCGCGAGTAAAGGGTGGTTCGTCGTGGACGTGTGTACGTACGAATACGGGGTTCGCGCGACATACGTGCCACCACCTTACGACTCCTGAGGGCGCCTTCGTATTAACCTCTGCATATTAAGTGTGCGGTAACCGGAAACTCAAATATTAACGCGCTTCCATTTTAAATATGCCGAACCGACTTGTTTATCGACAGATGTCTTCATCATATTGGATAACTAAGATCGAGGAGAATTCCATGTTATTTACTGAAAAAAATAATTTCTGAAGTCGATTAGGATTTAGCAATTCTCGTAAAATGCAAAGGTCAACTATTGCGAAGCAGTATATTGTGTCTCAAAGGCGAAACGATTCCAATGTTTGTCAAGGTTCGACAAGACATTCGCCGTGAAGGCACTGGTTTCGCCGTGGTACTCACGATATTTTTTCCTACTCTCCTGAAAATAGGAATGTTGGAAAGCATATTAAACTCATCGAAAATCGTTAATTTCAAGTGATTAATGCACACTTGAAACTTTATAGATGACTTCATTTTGTCGAGTCTGACAAACTTTTTTCTGCGAAATTTTTGAAAAGTGTTTCGTTCTCGAGTAAACATAAATTAAAAAATAGGTCTAATTCGTGATGTCTTCCTCTGCGGAAAAAATTTGACAATGTGACTAGTTGATTTGGTGTCACGACAAAATACCAAAGACAAAATTTATAGCACAGAAAAAATAGTGCTAAAATGTTTAAAGCATAAATTTTTAATTCATAAATTTATAAATAAAGTTTATAATTCAAAAATATATAGATATATAGCCATATACATTAAATGAATATTGCGAATAAAGTATTTTTGTAATTTTTGTAATTTGTATGTTGACGAAATAAATCAATTATTTCATGTATATAATTTAATATTGATATTTATAAATTGGTACTTGCGGGACGCAAAATTTTGTTTAAAGGCAAAATGAGAGCCAAGCACTATGCGGTCTACGTGGGTTAGTTTTTTTTAATTGAATTTTTTGGTTTTAGATATTTTTTTTAGACATTTTGTCGTTTGGTATATTTGTTTTAAACATTTTGTCATTATTTATTTTGTCGTCTAAATATCGTTATCGTACGGTTGATTTTATAAATAATTATTAAACATGTCCCAAGATGAAACATGTCATATTTACGCACACAGACTAGCAAAACGCAGACAATAATTTGTTTAAAAATAACTATTTACTAAATGGTCACGTTGTCCGACAAATTTGTTGACGCTGACGAAGATATCTTGAACACGTCATATTTCACGAATGTGTGCTCGAAAACTGTCGAAAATGTTCGTACAGACAAAGTTTGTCAAACTTGCCAAATGAAGTCACCAACAAAGTTTCAAGTATGTATTAATCACTTGCAAAAATATGCTTGGTACTGGGGACTAAATGAAAGACTTTCAAATAAAATATCCTCCAATATTTAAAAAAAATATGCGAGAATGATTCTGAACACAACTGATAAATGGAAGCTAGTACATTATCTCTAGTAATCGTACTGAATTTTAAAAATAAAATTATTTAAGTAGTTGTTTGTTCTAAGTTGTACTCTGCGGTACGCAACTTTTACGCGTATATTTATCAGCAAGTATTAGTATGAACTGAACTGGGAAAGGCGCATCAACCTTTTTTTACAACCAAACTCGGAGGAACTCGTTTGGCATTCTTGTTATGTCATCTAAACCGTATTTTCAAAGAGCAAAGTGAAATAATAAATATAATACATAAGTCTCTCAACGCTTCTAGAATAATGTATCTTTTTAAGTTTCAGTTCTGTAATTTGATTTAATTTAATTCTTTACCATCAAAATGTACACCAAACAAAACTTGACGTGATCAAATTCGATTGATTAAGAGAAAATCACATCATGAGTTAAAGTCATATCTTAGAGATCTTACATTTTTTTATCCCACTAGAGAAAATTTAAGGATTGATTTTAATATATCGAGAGTTAGACTTTGATATATCTTATTAGAGATTTAATTATAGTGACTAATATGTCACTAAAAAGCCTGTTTACTAATTTTCATTTGAGGCGACGAAAAATTGATGTTACTATTTTAATTAAACAAATTCAATATTTTATAGCTTCTTCGGTTGTATTTGAATTTGAATTTCGTTAATAAAACAGATGAATACTTTGATTGCGAAAGCCAATCAAACGCGTCAGAATAGACATATAAACCCATGTGCAATAATTTTTTTGTTTTTTTTTTGTCACACCAGCATGAAAAGTCCATCTTTCCGCTCGGAAAAGAGGGCAGAAAGTGCCCGGTTATCGCCCGGTCTGATAAAGATGGGCGGCACCGGGCGGACAAACTTTTGCCGCCCGATGACGTCATTCGAATGGCGGGAATATGTTTTTTTCCTCTCGCTTACAATCTGTTGACAGTCCTTCATCGAAAAATAATCTTTCACGCTGTGAAGATCATTGAATTAGCTGCAGGCAACACTCTTTTCCTTCTGCTCGGCCCACTCGTCGCCCTCGCTGCAATACCTCTTTTTCCGCCCTAGAAACGTAATATACTATTTTTTAACATAACTTGTGTATGGTAAACAAAAATACAAAAGATCCGTCAGAAATAACGCAATTTTGCACCAAGGTTTACTTTTTATATATATTATTGGTACTTTTATTACGCGCTTATACAAGTATACTTATGTACGACGATTAAATATAATATTTTTAAGTTAAAATCCACAATACGAATAATTTTTGTAAACTCTGAAATTAATAATTGGATCCGCACCTTCATAAGGTAGAAACTGAATTCTCAGTCCATTTGGAAATTTGAAGTCAATTCGAACCCCTCAAGTACTCAGAGTCATTCATTATATACACATATATACTCTGGTTAAGATTTAAATAATCGAATTCGAATAGTTATTCGATACATAATAATAATGTGTTATGCAGAATGTGGCATGTTATTAATTGTCTAGAATTATAACCATGTCTTACTTTTTTAGATTAGAACAATAACTGTACTTGATTACAAAATCAGTTTGTAATAGTAATTGCAAACATTTGCATGTTTTAAAAAATAATTTATTTAAGACGTTTTTTGTCTCAAAACGATGTGCTTAAGGCTTGGTATCCAAACCTACCCATTCATTAAGTGCGCCTGGATAACATGCGACCTGATATACACATATTCACGACGCTTCGGTTCTAGTAATACGTTAGGAGCGCATACGAATGCTTTAGAGTAATTTTAAAGTATGATATATTTCTGATAATCGCGAAGGAAATAAAATTATTATGAAATTATTCTCAAATTTGTAGTAAAATTGGTAACGGTTCGTATTACACTGATCAACCAAATTTTAATTTTTGGTAGCCTTTGATAATCACAGTATCATTTCTTAACGTGTTTTTCATACTGAAGAAGATGGTACTAGCATAATTTTTCTATCACGTCCCATTTTCGAGAAAAGTGAGTTTAAATGTGTAAATTATTAAATGGGCGTTTTTGGCTATATTTCGTTTTATTTTATAGCAAAACATTTAACCTCATTCAAAAATGACAGGTGATGTGACAAATGATGACGCCATTGTCTTGAGCACGAATAATCCATTTGGAAATGATATTACATTTGTCATAAGTAAAAAACTCAATTTTTGTGCTAGTGCCATCGTTTAGTTTGAAAAATCCATTTGGAAATTATACTGCGATTGTCAAAGGAAAAATCAGTGCCGGACGGCGTTATTTAGAAACTCGTAAATTTTCTGAATGTCTCCTTAAACGATTGTTTGGTTTCCGATGCAGTGATGCAGAAACTCTGGAGCAGAAAATGATGATTTGGAGGAATGACCGAATTCCCCTATTACTTACGTGTCCTTTACCCGGTATTAGAATTCTTGTACCCACTAGTTATTGGAAGTAAAGTTCTGTTACGTATAGGGACTACAATATTTCTTTTACCGTCTAAAAGACGATAGATTACGGGAAAATGTTAGAAATGTTAATAAACCGTTTTTTAGAAGGATATACCGATATAGAGATATAACCTCTTATACGGATGTATATCAAAGGTTTGTAACAAAAATATGATTGGATGGTTAAAAATGGTCACTGTTCGTTAACATATTTGAATTAGTATTTATAAGATTATAGGTTAAGTTGGCAGCCATCCTCTTCAGTACAATGCCTCCTCATCTCCTATGACCTGTAGAGGTCATAATATGTCGAATTTATTTAATAGAATTTTATTGGAACCCTTAATAAACACATAAATGATGAGTATTTTATCCTCTAATAGACAGGAATTTTATCAGTTGTAATGTTTTTTTTAAGGGCGATACGAAACTGGTTTAATAGACAACGAATTGTAACTGGTGTTCGATCTCTCGACCGAGTTTGTAGCTCGATTGCCGATCATGGTGCTGCAACTTATCGCGTTTAGAACCGTGTTGCCAAATTTTCAAAATATTTTTCAAAATTTCTATCTAATGTGTTTTTTGTCAGTCTGTTCCAGGCACGTGAGCAAAACAAGACGCTCGCGATCACTTGTCCGCACACGGAAAAAAATATTTAGGTTACGTTAGCTCAAATACTTTGGTTGACAGGCGTTTGATTATACGAGCACAATTATAAGTCTGTCACAATAATTTATAAATGTAATACAGAAAATTCATTTAGCTACCACAGCTTAATGAATTTATCTGCGGGTGTTTGGTTGTCGCTGCAAAAGATAACTGGCTGAAAGACAAGTGCATCTATGCTGTCAAATTATTCGCTGCATAAATGAGCAAGTTGTGGTTAAAATTGATTTCTTTGTGAAAAATAAGTTAACAGAATGGGGAATCATATTTTATTTTATTATTAATAAAGTTAATACGTGAATAAATGCATGTAATGAAGGTTACAAGTCACGTACTATATCGGTTTTTAACCTTTCTTTCGGTGTACTAATCACTATTTTTTAGTGCAGATTAATACGTGATCACACATAAATATAATTTCACGTCTATAAATATAAGAGAAATGAAAAATAGTCCATTATTTAGTCCAATTGATAGGCTGTGTTTGTTGAGATATATATCTTAAGGCAGCTAAAGTGTTGAGGTAAGAGAGAAAAACTGCGGTAGGTAAACGAGTTTGACTGATAGAGCCGAACTGCGTTTAACTGTGTTTAGGTTAAGCTGTGACAGATGAATATTTTGCTGTGTGGGTTAAACATTATTTTCCGTGCACCTATCGAAATAGATGTAAATTGCGAGGCCAAATATACAAAAATTAAACTTAAAGCAGTGAGTGATTATTACACCCACACTGGTACAAGACTTTCAGTGTACAATTAAAATGGAATACGAGATTTTTTTTTCAAATTTGCTTCAGTGAAGAATAGCTAAACTATTTACATATTTGTTTCCAAGAATTACGTACAAAATTCGACAATTGACGTAGAACAAGAAATAAGATCTCGCATAATATAATATCGTAGTCGACACCTTGTTAAATATTTCGTCTCCCAAAATTATTTCGAGCGCTTTTAAATTATTATCGAAAATCATCTGAGAATCTATAGCAATTTCCTTTTCAAAATAACTCTTAAAAATTCCTATAATATAAAAATACCATAAATAAATAGAAATATTTCTACTTCTTTCGATTGTTAGTAATAACGTTCATATTTCACCACATCAATTTCCAACAATATTAATTTTGAATCATCTCCTCATTTTAAATATCTTGTGTTGCCGTTCCTTCCAATTTTTGTTCATGTTTTAAAATTTACTAGTAGTATATTTTTATATCTTGTACCTTCCTTATCATTTTAAAATTTATTCAGATTCTCATTGTATTAAGTATATAAGTAAACATCTCACAATGAATGCAAAGGATCTCCGAATTTTGTATGAGCTCTTCTGTTTTTTTTTGTATCCAACGTAGTAATGTATGTTAAAATTATATTAGTTATGAAGAAGTCAATAAGAACTTCTGATTTCTTTTAACATTCAAACTCTTCCAACGAATTTCATTAATTAATGCTAAATAAAAATTAATACATTATTGTTTTTTCATCAAAACACATCAAAATATACTTTTCAAACACATCAGAATATACTTTTATTATGACGACGTAAATATTCCTTGTTCATTTCTCTTCCTTCAGAACTCGTTGAAAATTGTGTTATACTCTTCACGCTCACTGTATTTGTCAAGGCAGCGAGGGGCGTACTTTAATCAAGGGTTGAGTTCCGGCTACTAAATACAAATAGACGAACGTGTACAGCGAAAAATCTGAAAAGGCGGTGGACACGGCAATGTACTAGAAAATAAGGTAACGGCAGAGCAAACATTTTATTAGTTCAATATTTTTCAATATAACACGGAGCAGTGAACCTCGGAAAATGTAGGTTCGGTCATCTGGGGAAATCTCCACCGAAGCTTTCCACGATTTTATAAATATTAGATCAATTAAGAATTAACGAGGCTTGTAGAGTAGACTATCGGGCAGGTAACTAGATTGCCACGATTTCGTTCATATGCACACACCTGTACCTAGAAACGAAAGTAATAACTTTATAAGTCAGGATTTTCCACACGGTTCAACACACGGAAGCATTCGTTGGTGTCAAATGCTCCGGGCTTCATCGGTGAAATGAGAATGGCAGAGAAGCGTTTCAGAAAAGAGATAGTAAGGGTGAGTGAAGAAAAGGGACAGTTAGTTCGAGTGAGCCAGTGAAAGGTATTGTACTAAAGAAAGTAAGAGAAAGATAGACCAAGTAGAAAAGAAGAGCGAGAGCGATAGAAAGAGAGAAATAATCCGAAAGAGACAGAGAAAATGAGAGACGAAGAGAGAAAGTGAATTGGAGTCCATGAAGAGAAAGAGAGAATGCTGATACGTTCGTGTGTGGTCCCAGAGTCCCAGAGCCGATTCTGCAAAGTTATTTAAATTCAAATTCGAAATATCGTCGAGGGTCGCTAACATATTGTTTGTTTCGTTTGCGCAGCAACGTGCGGAGTGGCGATAGTGCGAAAGGCTATAACACTGTCGCCGGATTCCCGAATATTGACCTTTGTTTCTATAATTCGTTGGCGGGGTGCAATGAATAATTTTTAAAGGCCTTTATGTGCATATACATTCATACATCAGCGCTTCGAATGATTCAGTTCGAAATTGCACGACATTACCATGCATTGATTGTCCTCGTCCACGAATTATTTAATGCATGATGTGCCACAGTCAACTAAATTCCGTGACGGTAATAAGGTATTATAATTTTATTAGGTAATCCTACTTTTTTATTGCTGGCTGCTGGTGGATCTGAAAGTTAATTTTCGAAGACAGAACGGCGGAGGAAACCTCATTTACATACCTGAACGTGGATGTCACGTATGCGTGCAGAAATAACGTTTGCAGTTGCACAGTTTCGGAATGCGATTCTGGCACCGTATTTGTGTACTCGGAATTCCCTATCCCTCAACAATTTGCTGCTTACACGCCGACGAGCACCGTTGTTGAACCACTCTCGAACACCGGTAGCATTTCCCAAAGTTACACGGCAACAATGTTGCAAGAGACTTCGTACATTTATCTCACACAAACCAAAATATTTTTCGAAGTATTGTTTTGTAGGGTAATAAAGACATTTTAGGCATCATGACTGAGAAAATGTCTGCGTTTTAGATGTGGGAAAGTTGATCATGAAATATTTTTGCACTCCCCTGAGAAGCGTTACACTGACAATTTATCATGTTGTGTAAAAAGAACTGTTTATCCTAGAAAAATGCTCAAAAAAGTTTTGGAAGTAGCAGAGTGTGACTTTCCAAATATTAGGTTGTGGTGTTGAAACAATAGTAGGAAATATAGAGGCCTGAGGCTACGTTGCTTGACTTTATTGTCAAGTAGGCGAGACGGTCCAGGGAAAACGCATGACACGGCCAGAGCTTTTTAAGCTTCGACTGCCACTTGTGAGGGTCAGTTTGCAAAAAGACTTAATTAATGACCAACTCTCATTTCCTCTCTTTCTCTGCTGGCTTGGTCTCTTCTTTTCCTTTCTGATTCTGTCTCCGTCTCATTCTCTCCCCGAGGGCGACCACGCGACGAAGCCTGGCAAGCGAGAAGAGCAGTGAGATGACGGAGTGCCCTCCGAGGAACGACCCTCGATGCAAACTCCTCGTATGAATATGTCTCCGCTAATTCAAACTTCGTCCCAGAGGCGAGTGCCGGCTGTTTATGAGGAATATTAAAAACTTCAATGTACCCCTCCAATGCGGTAGAGCCCATGCTTTCTCTCTTTGCCCCGACCCTCCACGTTCCTGTGACAAACTTATTAATTTAGACTGCAGTAGCGTGAGAGATACGTATTCCTGGAAGTGTATTAATTGCCTGGAAGATTGCAAAATTCAATTTATTTCTTTTAAATACGAGTGCTTGTTTGAAGAGAACAATACTGCTGCCTAAATTAAGTTTGCTTATATGATATGCAAATATGATATTAACGATATGAAATATGTATGTGCAGATATTTCATTACATTCTTCAAACCAGGAAAATGATTAAGGAGCATGATCCTCATTCAATAAGTTTAGGAAATGATTGATGGAATCTTCATCTCGGTCATCTAATTGTGACCATTCTTTCGATACTATTCCACAATGACGATGCCGAAAAACATCAAAAGTAGCAATAAACTAAACTTCATTAACTCTTACTTTGATTTCATGTAGGTTTTAATTTTAATTTCATAAGTAGACGAATATTTATTCAACAACAAAGGAATCATGAAATATTCCTGAATATTATTTGAATTTTTAGCAATTTTAGTCAAAATTTAATTTTGTCAATAATCATAAATAAAATGCATATAAACAGTACTTTATGGATCTGAACTATATTACGCAATAAAGAATGTTTTCATGCACAGATTTTTCTTAGTCAAGAGATTGAAGTCTTACTTTATTGTTGAATGAAGACATCGATTTTGAGCTCCCTTATATTAATTAATTTGTTTATTGATGTGGAATCTTAAGATATGGAAATGAATGACTCAAATTTAACTTATAAAAGTGTAGTTTTGTTCTTTTATGACAGAAAGCAATACGAAAAACTACGCAGGTAGAAATTTGTAAAAAAAAAAACTACGGGCTTCATACTGACCTGGTATTGTTCGCCAGAGTTTCAGTAGTTATTACCAATACTGGACCATTAGTGGACCATTACTGGGCCAGCACGGCATGTAACGCCGCCGTCCAGTACCGACTACCGTAGTCGCGGAGTACGTTCTACCTTCTAATACTGATATTTACTGAATACCGGAATTATTGCCATCGATAAAGAAAAAAATCGTAAAGAATATTACGAATCATCTCTACACACTAGTAATGTACTTACTAACACAATATTGATTCCTTCTCTGAAAGTCAGTGCTGATATCAGAACTAAATGTCTGCTGAGAAGGCTGTTTTATCAATACTGATTCAATTTTGAATAACGGTAATGACAATTAGTACTGAGACATTATTTTGCTGGTGGTAAATTCTAGCGTACCCACGATATTTTTACCGGGGACAGTAACCATTAGAGTAGCAACAATAATATAGCACCGTACAGCATTATTATATCGGTACTGATTTATTTCGGCAATGAGTAATACTTCAACACTGAAACTATTATTGATAATCAGAATTGTGACAGTACTGACGTACTCCTGCAGTCAGATGTTATGTCTTACCGATGTCACTACTGTTAGTCAGTGTTGGGATAGTACTAATTTTTTGGATTAGTCAGTACTAATTTAATGCCGAATATAGTAATGGCTACCTGTACTGGGTTAGTGCTGACGTATTCTGGCGGCCGGTACGAAACTTCTTTAAGCCGGAAGTGACTTAAAGCAGACAGTAGTGTGTCAGCACTAATTTGCTCCGTTAATCAGTAGTCGTTTATTAATGAATACGCTAATGGCTGCCTGTACTATGTCCATATTTTGATGGAATTGTGACACTACTAATTTATTGTTGCAAGTAGTACTGGATACCGTTATTGGATACCATTATTGGATTAGCATTTTGTTGGTGACTTGATAGTACTGACTCCTTTCCGTTACTCCGTACTGGGTGCTAGTTTCTACCTGGGTACAAGAATATTATATTTTACGTAAGCATTTGAGTATTTGATAGAACGCCGAAAATAAGTTTTGCATACATTATTTTCCAAATCGAATTGTTTTAGGTGTGCTTGAATAGTAGATCTGATCAAGATTCAATAAGTAAATCCTTATTAAGAGACATGATCATGAAATAACCATTTCTTCTAATAACGATATGACTGAAACATTAAGTTAATTATTTTTTCGAAAAGTGAACATTAAAATTTTAAGTTGGTATATTTTTTTTAATTTTTTTATTTATTAATCATATAAAACCATATTTCAGGTTTATTAAGATACATTTTCTTACAATGGATCTTACTCTATTTACTTATTCTAGAACATTTTAGCCTACTGTACCTAATTATCATTTTTTAAAATATAAATTCCATGGCTCATTAAGAATTCGTAAATGGGGAGTAATACATCAATATCTGGTCTATGTAAATATACGCTAATTTTATGTGGCGGTGTATCTTTTAATATCCGGAGTGAAGTGATAAATTCTATATTGTATTGCTTTCATATTTTGGGAGTTCCAAATAACATGATCAAGAGTTTCTTCTTCTATTCCGCAGCTGCAGTTCGATTCTGTAACAAATCCAATTCATGCGAGCGACGCTGCCGGATGATAGTGATTCGACCTACATAAGTTGGTATGATTGAAACATAAGCATATTTCATTTGAATAAACTAAGAAACTTTTACGTAAGATATTATACGAATCTTACGTTTTAATTATCTTGCACAAATGAACTAAAAATTTAGTATGCCCGACAGCAACTTGACCAGGCAGCCTGATCAGGGTCTGGTCCGATTAAACAAAAAATCTTTTTCATACACTTGAAATGCCTTAAAGTGTATTTTGAGTCCAGTTCGATTTTACCTCAAGTGAATCCGTCATTTCAACTTCTATGCAGTGAAATATGTTTTTTCAACGGAGAAACAAAACTGTCACCTTATTGCTGATTAATCCTAACCTAATAATCTATAAATGCATATCCTATTTTTGGCATCATTTTATAAACTAATTTCTATCGTCTTAAAAAACATGTTTATATATTGGCATTGTAGAATTGAAGGTCATAAATGAGTTTTTGAATAATCATCATATACATATTAGTATGTTGGTTTAATATCCAATCATTCCAGTGCCTTCATTGAGGTGGAATTTCACTATAATGTGAAGACAAATTCGGCTTTAAAAGGTTGGGTCAATTCTCACTCATTGAAGGTGAAATTCACTATAATGAACTGATCTTCACACTCTTAAAACATAATTATGCCGCAAACGGAAATCCTTTTTTATATGATCCAACGGATTTCTACTTACGGTAAACTTATTTCCACTTACCGTAAGTAGATTCCGCTTGCGAGAAAATGATTCCCGAAGACTGTTTTATGAGTGCGCCTTAAGACAATTTAGAATGTACTCCGGTGTGGATTCTATTTTCGTCTCATTTTTTAATGTGAAATTTATGCCTCAATTCAACTCCAAGTTCAAATATATGTATAATTACCAAATTTACGTTTCCTTCGATATAACCTTGAAACACAAGTTAAAGTCTGGTCCATAAAGTTCCTCAAGATTTTCTTAAAGAAATGGTCTACTCTGTGTATATCAACCTATGTTGATCATTTATATTTTGACTAACAAACTTCCGTTTACTGGAATGGAATTTAACAAGCCAAAATATTCGACATTATTGCTTTCACGTAATGATTATCTGTGACCGAAATTTAATGTCATACATTTTATAAGCAAATAACCGTGGGTATATAATCATCAATTTGGAATCAACGACTCAAAAAACATAAAGATACTGAAAGCCACAAAAATCTATCAATGCTTAATACTTTTGGTCCGCCATTTTGGATTTAGGAAAAAAACGAACAACAGATTCGTTATCAGCAACTACAAAAACTCCCGAGTAATAAGTTTTGTTTAACTAGAATTACTTTCCTGTGCGAACATTATTTCGTCGTATCGAACGTCATTTTGTTAATAAGACAAAAAAAATCAAGTACGATGGATTCCTTTAGTGTACACATCGGGTGCACCTTTGTGACTCATTTTATGGCGATAGAAGTGCGTTTTGATACAAAATTTTAGAAGAAACGAATTAAATAAGTCTAAAAATCATGATTTTTTAAATATTTTTGCAAAAAATATTGGAAATTACAAGTTTTAGAAGGAAATGTTTACCACAATTCTGCATCTCATATCTCTTGACATATTATAAAGGCCGGGGAATAAAGTTCCGAAAATCAACACGCCGAAACGCCAAAATTTCGATATAGTATGACTCAAGCGTGATTTTCTTCACTTTGTGTTTGAAAATTTGGCAAAAATAATTAAAATACCTTGGACTCATGCAATATCGAAATTTTAGCCTTTCGGGGTTTTGATTTTCGGAACTTCGTTTCCCAGTCATAAACGTAAATTACAAAAAAAAATATAACCACAAATTAATAAAAAAAACTAGCAAGTAATTTCAATAGAAATAATTTTAACCAATAGTTCCTTTGAAATAATTTTTCAGATAATGTATTTCGTTTTTACAATGAATCGGTAATTTTACGATGCAGCAAGCTTTATCGAAAAATGAAGAAAAAACTGTCCGCGTTACGGCGCCTCTGAGACATGCACAATTCAGTCGAAGGACATTCGGAAGGGCGTTTTTCCGTCATATCTCACGGTAGCGAAATATACTATACTTTTTCTCCCTTTCTTTTTGCTTCCCTTTGCACTTACCTACAGTCGGTCGTATTTTATTTACGCGATAATTGAAAATTCCGTAGTATACGACCGATGGATTTGTCACCCAGTGAAGGTTTTACACCTTTTCCTGAATTTCCCATAGCGGGGTACTCCGCGTCTTATTGCTGGCGGACAGTCGAATGGTGCTGTAAGTGACTAGATCGACGTTTTATTAGTCGTAGGATTTTTAAGGCCGCCGCAGTTAAATCAATGGCCGGACGGTATTGTGTTCCAAACAACGCAGTGTTAGAGGTCGCCCTTACGTAAATAAGTTATATTTTCATTTGGTTGAATAATTTCAGTTTGTTAATAAATATAGTGGTAGAATTTTATGATTCACTGAATTAATAAAACTCTTTTATTACTTAATGCGAGTAAACATCACATAAATTTAAAGAGCAAAAGAAAGCGGCATAAAATAATATGTTTTTGGAAATATTCGAAAGTAAAGTCCTTGTTGGCCGGAAAGTGATCCTCTTGGTACGGTTAATATCCTCAAGTTTCGCATTTGTGTTTGAAGCAACGTGCGTACGAAAGTGTGCGGAAAAGCGACGTTAGCCTTGTGGGGAATGAGAAGTCAAGTTTGGATTGAGGATACCCTGTGGAGTTATGAAATACATCAGACGAGGCATTGGGTTCAGTTTACTGGGTGCTACTGAAGAGGCCAAAAACCACCGATGCTTTGGTATTCTAGCGATTTAAGGTAACGGATATTTTGGTACTTTTATTTAGCTCAGAACCATCCTCTTTAAAAAAATGAGTTGATTTACAATAGACGTTCATGAGCTTAGACGTAGTTGGATAATACCCACGGCAGATATTCTGTTGCAGGGATATGAAAAGATGCACATTATGTCGACGTTAAGAAGAGCTTCGCTCTTAGCTTTATTGCGGTTGCATGTAAATTTTGTGATGTATGATGTTCTTCATTTTATAATTGCTCCTAAAGGGAATTAGATGGTGTACAGAATGATGGCAAGGTATAATATGAGTCGTTCGTTATGTAATTGTTTAATTATATCCTTAATACTCTATTTCAGCATGATTTCATAACTAACAGCCATATAATTAAAACATAAAACTTAATATATTTATACATATCCCAGTTTTCTGGTACAAATAAATTATTGCATTTGCAATCAATAATATAAACGTAAAAAATGTATATACTCCAACTCCTTTAGTGAAATGACAGTTAAAACTATTGAAGTAACATCACCATGGATAAGGAACTAAACAACGAAGAAAAATAATAACACCGTAATTCGTAACCTATGTTAAAGAATTTGTTGACCTACAAATTATTGCAATAATATAGTCATTTTATGCCTTGTTTACGGGCGTAAAACGACCCTTGTATTCCAGAGAGAAAAGAAGTTGATCAAAATTTGATCAGATTTTGGTCAAAGTCGGTCAGATTCTTATGTGATCTAAATGGGATCCTAATTTTGAGACTTTTCAGAACAAAGTTAGACCAGTTTACAACCAAAAACCAATCTGAGTTATAATTGGGAGATGGAAAAGTGATCCAATTTTTGTCTATAAACATAAAAAACTGGTCTACTTTTGATCAGATTTAAATAGGTAGAGAAGGTGGTTGTGATCACGAACGTTAAAAAATGATCTTGTTTGGATCATTTTATAGTCAATACACCCGAAGTTCACTAGATTTGGGTCCTTAGTGAATCCATCGTAATCGAAATCTTGATCAGAAACGGATCACAAAACGATCATTTTTCGATCTCATTCGAGTCGAAATTTTATTCTCAGTCTCTTTTTTGACCATAAAATGACCCAAACAAGATCGATTTTTAATGTTGGTGCATCGACAAACACTTTCTCTATCGTATTTAAATCTGATCAAAAGTTGACGATTTTTTAATCTTTATAGACAAACTAATATTATGTATACATTTGCTAAATGTAACATTTAAAATGTAAAATTCTTGACCGCTTGTATTTAAACATATTGTGCGTATACTCGTATACTTATAGACAAAGATTGGACTTTTCAATCTCCCGTAATTATAACTCAGATTTTTGTTTGGTTGCAAACTTGTCTAACTTTGGTTCTGAAATGTCTCCAAACTAGGATCGCATTTAGATGACATAAGGATCTGACCGATTTTGATCAAAATCTGATCAAAAACTTATTTTCTTTCAGGTTAAGATAGGGATTTTTCTGAGTCATTATTGTTAAAAATGTCAATTTTTGACACCTGCTGAAACAAAAATTATGTAGACATCACGAGCGTAAAAGTCATTTTAACTAACTAACGAAAATAACTCTTAGTTTTTGAGAATATTTTCAGTACTGTTAAACATAAGTTGCCTGCTATCTATATTTTTATGACCATGCACATAATTACTATATCTATAAATATTATTTGCTATGCTTTGAATATAATGAATCAAAATACATTTTCCTGTGTGTGCACAGACATGAATAAGGCGGCCTTTGTTGAGCTATGCTAAATTGTTAAAGTTCTTCGTGCCGATTTGTGATGAAAGAAACATCTGTAATACTTGTAAATAAATAGTTCATTGCAATTTATTAAAAAACGAAAATTTTTATTTCATAGCCCTCTGTGCATGATGCAGTCCCTTAAAAATAAGTTACAAGGATAGTTTGTCGTTCCAAATTTTGTGGGCTCTTCTCTTCCAAGAAAATTTGTAACATAAAAATATTATCATACATATATGATAAAAAAAAATACCATTAAGAAAAAAACGAAAGATTCAGTCTCAAAAATAACTGTCGATAGAAACCATTTTAAAGAAATCTTCGACTTTGTTTTAAGTATGCACAGATTACGAAAAAATATTAGGGTCTCTTGGAAGCGGTGCTAGAAGAATGGGCAACGTAGGTCCTTAAATCTGAAAAATTAAATTATATCGCAATAAAGCGTCTTGTCGTGGGGTTTAGTATCTCGCGAATGGTACCACTAGTACCCGGGTACGGCATGGTGGGAGCTGTTGAATAAAAATGACATTAGTCCGTGCATAATGTATGGATCATGGCGGGCTTATGTACGCGACCCCGAAGCGAAAGTCCTTCGTCGTGTTCACACCCACGATAAAGCTCTAGCCCGGCCATTCGCATTTTCCCGCTACCTCAAGAAAGTCATGGTAGTTCGCTTACTAACGAAACTTTAGGAGAATACTGGGACTCATAAAGCTCACGCTGACATTCTTACGTAAAAGTAATTCAATTCGCGGTTCATTTTTCCCTAGGAATGAATGTGACATACTTGCATTTAAGTACTTTTTTAAGACGAGTAATTCCTGCAAATTAAGTATACTCTCCAATAGATAAATCAAAATTTAAATTTACATTTTTGAATTTGATGTCGTTTGTTGCTTACTACCAACTTATCATAGTATTATTGAATGCAGTTAGTGCAATGACTATGTAAAATTAAAATGTTTTAGAAATTAAGAATTTCTTTCAACGTCTGGAAGAATACCTTCGACAGAAACACTCTCCAGGAAAAGATAATACAAATCTGAATATAAAATCGGGCGTTACGCAAATGGCAGTGCGTCGAATGGATAAAAATACTATTATTATTAGTACTGCAGCACCGATATGGCAAAACCAATTTGATTTATCAAACGGGCAATCCTATCGCCTCTTGGATCTACAAGACTTTTCACTTCGTTCGTTTGATTAAAATGCGAGCTTAATCATCGCTCTTCTGGCACCTGGGGACCTGCTTGGCGCAACTGTTCATCGGCATTCTTCCACTCTGTCTTTTTTCCACCGCTACTGACAATTGCACGTTTTCCTTTCTTCTTGGTGGGCTCCCAATGAAAGCCGGAAAATCCACAGGATAATGTATGACGCGCGCTTTTGACGCGGAATTCGAGCGCATCGGGGATGCGACGAGAGAGGGTAAAAAGAAAAGGACTCGTACTTGCCTGCCAGGTTTTAAGATATTAAAATGTGTCATCAGCTGATGTCTTCGTTATTTCGCTACGTGATGGATTTTACAAAGGGCTTTTTAACCGCGATAAATGACTACCGCGGTTATGCGTCTTCGCGCAAAGTGCGCCAGTTCCTTTGTCAGTTACACTTCAAAAAACATTTGTACCTTTTCATCATAAAAATTGGTTCTTTCGCTTCCATACTCTTATTTAAAATATTTAATGTAAATAGAGTGTTTTTAGGAAACAATTTAAACAGTAATTTGACACATAAAATCAAATGTATGCTCTTGAACAGACATAAGTGATTGAACGATCTTTTAAAACTGTTCTGATTTCAGTATAATGTTAATGGAGATCATTGTACAATTCATTAATTGCTTTCCTTATTAATTCGAGACATATTTACATATGGTCAGGTTTGGCCATGTATACCTGTTTAAGTTTATTGATATCCCCGTTTCCATAACATTTCTGGTATGGACAATTAACTGAAGCTTCAAATAATTATTAAGAACAGCCTAAAGGCAAAAATATACGTTAAAATCTTATGAAAGACTGATATGGAGAAGTAAACTGCCGTTTTATAGTTAGGTATTCTGACAAGACTGAATTTCTTTTAAACATTTTAGGATTCACGTATTCTAATGATTTACAATTAAGTATATAGTCAATTTTAAGACAATGTTTAAGGAATTATCAACCATATATAGAATTGTAAAGATATTGACAAAACGTTTCCCGTAAATATATTGTTCAATTGTTGACAATGTTACAAACTGTAGTCTCCGATTTCCTAACACCATATGTGACGTTTTTGGTACCATATATTTAGGTGATTTTCCCACTTTGTATAAAGGGGAAAGATTAAATATGAAAAGCTTCATCGATATCGTTACAGTTAATAATCCCACTATTGTTATCTTCAATGGTGTATATTTTACTTAGTAAGCATTGTAAGCTCCCGAAATTTTTTACATCTTCTTCGTATCAATTTCTAATATACAAATTAACCTCAAAATTATATACTTACGGGTTTTCTGATCTTAATTTTCAATGTAGCAACGTGAATTGGCAATCATAAGCCTAATGTTACCATTAAAAAATCGTATTCTGTAAATATGACAAGATTATTAAATACAATGTATATAAGACTTGCTTTGATTTTTTTCTAAATATTACGTGTTATGTTAAATAATAATAACGGTTGGTTCTAGACTTAAAATTACATTAAAAGAGATGTATTCAAAGTGTTATTGGGCAATTTTCACTTTTGAAGTTGACCTCAAAACATATAACTTTCCAATAATTTCACAAAATGTATATCTGTACTTTTATTAAACTCCATTAGTTTCATAAACTGAAGTTATGGTATCGCATGATCATTCTGTTAATCACTCACTCTGAACAGTGAACGTTATTATTTTCTCGAAATTAGAGAGTGGATCTTTAGATAAAATATGATTATAGAAAATAAAATTTTCGTGAAAATCCTACCATTTCTGATGGTAATTTTGGGATCGACTTGTAGAATGGAGAAAATTTACATTTTACTAGATTTACTAGATTTTATTGCTTACTGACTGAATAGTAAAACTTCCGAAAACTTATTGCCACTTTTGTCAGAAAAATTACCACTTTTCTCATTCTCCAACTCTGTCCCAAAATTACCATGTGAAATGGTAAAATTTTTCACCGCGCACAAATATCGCAAGGTTAATTTATCATCCGAAAGTTTTTTTTTTTAAATAAAAGGTATTGATTACAATTTATTTACCGGTTATTGTCCATGGTTCCTTTAGCCAAAATAGGCATAATTTTATCCACTGTACGAAACTAGCAACACGAGAAACAAAAATCGAAAGAGACAGGCTAGATACATGATTTATTTGATAATATAGGGAGGGAGTGCATTCTAAATTAAAAATGAAATGGAGAGGAAGAGCTAAGAAAGTTCAACGGCTGACACTTCATGAGTTGAACCACTTAAATATTTGTACTATACTGTATACTTTCACCATGTTCCTTCAACGAGTTAAATGCGAATAATAATCTCCGAACAAAAGGTAATTGACAAAAGGTAATGACGACACATGTTGATAAATACGCGAGTAAAATGTTCATAATGCATGAAGATAACAAAAATATTGTCGCAGATAATGAATCGTTAAAGTAGGTAATTTCCCCAGATACCAGATCCCTAGATTGGTCCTCAATTTGTATATGTATAATAATTTAAACAATTAGTAAAATATTCCAACTTTAGTGTATGTGAACATTTCCATCAATCTTTTAACTTCTGTCGTTGGTAAAGGTCAACAAAAGTTATGCAACTGTACATCGCTCCTATTTCGTTACTTATTTTTAGATGTAATTTGTTAAAACACTCTAGATAGGAATATTTATGTATTGAATCTTGCTATCAATTATCCGTTATTTTTGCAGGAGACATCATGAGAAAGCATGGCTCAGGAATTAAGAATGTCGATTGATGTCCACTGGTCTTTGGTTTAATTCGGATCTTATATTTTTTATTGTTATTTTTATTGAAATTTAATTAAATCCAAAATGTATTTATGGATGTAAACTGGTCAAATTTTCGTCTTGGATAGTCTCGAAACTAGGATTTCATTTGGATCGTTTTGAGTTGCAATCTGTTTTCTGTAAACTCTTTTTGTATCTAATGATGAATTACTTCCTACGTTATTTTAATAGTGGATTTCAATGCGAAAAAATCAATGTGTGAACGACGATGTTTTAATTTGAAATATAATCAAATACTACACAAAAATATAATATCGCAAGTGCAGTGATAAAAGTCATTATCCTCGATCAGTATCTAACAACCTCTATCAAACACCTGCATTTAAGATTATCATTAGACATTCTTCACCATTCAGATTCATTCGCACCTATATGATCCTACGGTGATAAAAATATGAATATGTAGAATTCTATATAAAATATCTTGTACTAGTAGAATATAGTACCTATTACAAGATGAAGACTCTGAATTTTCAAGCTAAATAAATAATCTGTAATATCTCCAAAGTTGATGATCAGAGTTTCTTATAAAGAAGTTTGAAATACAGACAAAACAAATTTTTCAAATGTTTCACAAAGTTTTATTTTAGATGTCACATTTTCGTAGTAGCCATATTATTAAATTTTGCCAATTTTTAGATAAGAAATGTGTAAAAAGTTTGTTTGCTCTGCAAATCTCTTTATAAAAACTACGATTAAAAATCTTAAAAAATGTGGAAAAAGACTTTTGAAAATATTTCAAACAATTGAAAGCGTATAATGTCTTGATTTATCTCACTTATTTACGCAATTTTCGTTTATATTTTCGGAGTTTTCCTTCTAGTTCATACGACAAATGAATCAATATCTAAATTTAAACTTCAACAACAACAAATGTTAGCAACGTTTATTGTATAAAGTAGGTCTAATGATATGAAATTAATAGATGTACTTTTAAAATTCGTTACACAACAACAAAGTATATCGACTTAAATATCTGATTGACAATTATATTTCCGAATTTCGAAGACAGCGGCATATTTTTCAAATATAAAAGAACTGACAACCATGAGATTTTCGGAGAGTAACATAGATTTAACTGTAATATCAAAATTACTTTATGGTACATGTTTTTAGAAAAAGAGGAAGTCATAAAATTATTTTCATATACAATGCTAAATGTTTACTTGTAAATAAATGACGTGTATAAAGTATCTGTAATGAAGAAAAAATGTGAAGAAGTTGTTTCAAAGAACTTTTGTGAGGAATGGTGTATTATTCGAGTAAATAATTTAGGGGAATGTTTCAGATTCCATTTCATTCTTCCTTTATACCGAATATGACATATAAATGTGTATTGATTTTTCCTTATGGAGTGCTATCATCTCAGACTTAGACCCAGGATTAGTTTCAAGATTTAAGCCATCAGTCATCAAATTATCTTGCAAATCCTCATACTTATCGTCTTTCAAAATGAAGAAAATATATCAATATTCATTACTGTGTATATTGCAAAAAAGAAGAAACTTAACCGTTCTAGTGTAGATAATATATTTTCGTGAATTTCACGAGTTTTGATTGACACTTTATAATCATAGGAAGTTATATTCAGATTTCATTAAATATATTGTAAGTAATTTTTCTGATGACGACATTTCATTGATATAGTGCCTTGATATTTCATGACTTGCAGATACCATCTGAAAGTAGTGTTTCAGTGATATTTCTGGGTAAAAATAGGATAGATTTTGATATTTTTAGAATATATTCCCAACAATAAGTTGGGTGCATAACAATGGGTTGATTACAGTTTCTTAGTGATGTCTAAATATAGTATTTTTTGTTCAATACAAGGCAATATGAAAGCTGATGAAGAATTTCGAGTTAGGTGCAATTATTATTACTTTATACGTCTGATTCTTTTATTGCCAGAAATAAATTGCACAGGGTTGTCGACAGATGGAACGACGTGACGATCGGGAATTGACTAGCTTTCTGATTTCCGATAAATCATCCCTGTGAAAGAAAACGGAGTAAATTAGAAAGAGACGATAAGATGCAGCTATAAGCAAGGAGAACTGAGAAAGGGGAAAGCGAGTGAAAGAAAGATAGTTGATACTATATCCCAGAACTGTAAGGCGTCGGTGAAAAGGGGTGGGTTTCGTGTACGAGTGTGGGCAGAGGAGAAACAGGAAAGGGAAGAAGCAGGTGGGGGTCGATGGGGGTGTAAGGGGGTTGGGTGGCTGCAATTTCCGCGGCTCGTGATTGGGGCAGCCTCCTCGGGGAGCAAAAACTCCATCTACAAATGAACAGCCGTGACAAGAGCCATAATTTCTCGAAGCTGAGCCACAGCTACCGACGATCCTGCCAGCCGAAACCTTCCTTCTTGGTTTTGATACGCGTGCAGGTATTTGCAGTACATAAATATACGTATCTGCATAGCAGCGTGGTTGTGCACGCAGTTCGCTCTTTCTCAATGCGGTGAGTAAGTTACCAACCACAGAATTGAACAAAAAACGCCTTATTTACTCGTTTCCAGTTTTGAATCGGTTGGTAATGTATTTGATCAAGAGAAACATAACTTCAGGCATGCCTTATGATTAAAATGTAAGTCCACCAGGAGAAAAAAATACAGATCGAATTAGATCGGAATTATGGCCCATGCACGTAGATATTTCCCTACCAGATAAATACCTTACTAGATCCAACTACATCTAACACGTCTTCTTAGTGATCTTAGGTGTATCGGCATATGACAATAGGCATATTTAAATTCATTTAAATATAAAAATTAACGATATCTGTAGATATGACCATAACCTAGGTCCAATTTGATTTTGCTAGTTCCAATTTCATAATATGTATAAAAAATATAGCTTGACCGGAACTTTGTCGAGGGCGTGTAGGGTTGATGACAATATCTTTATCATTTGACGCTTGAAATACTTTTGAAATACTACAAGTGCCCTGGTAGAAATCTGTCTAGCTTTTTGTTACACTACCTAGTTTCCTATTCACTTTCTACTACGGTGATTGCTTTATATATGAATGTATGTCACTTATTCAGAATTAACTCTTAGTTCCGACGATTATTTTAAAACCTTTTCCTCCCAGTATCTGGATCAAATATGTCCTGCCATTTGAAAATGCTTACAGTTGTGTAATTTATAAAGTACAATTTGGATTTTGAATGGGTCGAAAAAGGTCCATGCGTCGGGATTAAGGGTTAAAGAACTGCATCTGCATGGAAATACGATAAATGTACAATGTAAGTATATACAGAAGTCCTCTATCGCACCTACCTACGTATCTGAAAGTCCATGGTGCCTCCATTGTCATAATATTTGGAACTGTATTGTTCCGAATGCACAATGAACTTGCAGTGTTCATACTTCTGGGGAAATCTACTTTTTTGTTAGATCTGTGCGTGTTTCCTCAACTTCCAAATTAATGAATCGTTTTTTGATAAAGTCAAAAGAGCCATTTTTTTTATGTCGAGGCACATAACTTGGAATTCCCGCATTTGTCCATATATCCATCATTTTGTCCATGTTAATCAAAAATTTATCCGATTTACATAAATGATTTAGTAAAAATATGTTTTAACAAAGTCTGATACGACTTTAGAAACTATGATGTCATACAAATTTCTAGATTTCGAATCTTCCTTTAAATAATCGTTTTTTCCTTCTTCTCAATTTTATAATTCCTTCACTATTATGCGTCCAATTTTAATCGCGTCCATCTACTTTTGGATAGATATAGATATAATATAGGACTTGGAATAAGCTAAAAAAAATTCATGCATGCTTTCATTCTATAAGGCACTTAAACCGAGTATTTATTCATTTAAACAAAATTTTGTTATATGATTTTAACCGTTATACAAAATGACAGCAATCAATTTTATCATCACTTTATTCAATTTTGGTTTTTTTACTTTTTTATTTACTCTGTCTCTTCCAAATTTATAATGATATATTTTATATCCCGTTCATATAAATTTAATTTATCGATTTATTTTTTATAGTTCAATTTCCTTGGCAAAATCCATCCAGTATATATCACGATTAAAGGAATGATGTATGATATTGGCGAGAAAAAAATTAAATGCCTTCTTGATAAATAGTGTTGGCAGTAGTGTGTACATCAGCAGTCCTAGTCGAGGGTTCTGTGAGACTTCAAACGGTTTGTTATTGTCGATGTATGCACGAAATATTTATGTAAATTTTATATATTTCGTACATTTTACGCATAAACATTTACTAAACAAGAAATGGATATACGTAACTATTGTTTGTAAAAAGTCAATAATTTAAAATAACAAACACAATAACGAGAATAACTTATATATTTATTGCCACAATTACTAACACCAATAACTTGCCAGAAAATGTGAAACTTTGATTTGTCTTCAAATGTTATCCTCATTGTATCAGTAATTAGTAATAAATATCGCCACAATATGCATACAGTGTCCGAAAATTAGGTAGTAGTAATATTTCAGGATTAGATCAGTTTTAGATTGTTCAAAATTAGCGTTACATAATTTAACTACGGCCCCTTAGAAACCAGTTTTTTGTAATTACTCGGTTGGTTTTAAAGTTTTCAGACTCGTAAATGATCATTATTATAATTTTTGTAAGATCTACCTTTTTATCTACGTGACAATATTTGACGTACAAGGGGAGGGAGTCCAAAGTCTTGAAAGGCAACACGGGCTTAGTTGGGACTCATTTCAAAGGTTTTTTAGGACTTCCGCATCTTTTCTTTTTGACATCGAAAATCGCCAAAACACGTAAAATATTTTACAGTTTTTTTATTATATTTTATATATATATAATGTGGCCAAAAGTCACTCATATTTTGAACGCATGGTGGTTTGTCATGTATTCAAGGATTGCAATAAAGTTTTATTAACATGTGTACCAGACTGATTTGAGGTTTTAATTTTGTTTTTAATCGGCGTATATCAAAAACTTTCGTATATTGCAAAACTAAGAAAATGGCACAGGCTGGGCCCTATAGGACAATGTTAAGTATTTTTTCAATCATATTTCCCATTTTCCATTTAAATAACACGTGAAAACTGTTTTTAAAAGGCATGTACGGTACTCCCTGTTACATTGAAAATTGAGGTTTTTTGGGTCTACGGAAAGCGAAAAAAATTTATTTGCTTTGTCGCATTACGTGGAGTGGAAAGAATTGCACAATATCTCGTTTTTAATGGATAATTGATCTCCAAAAATTCGAGGAATTGTAGGAATTATATTTAAGATGACTATATGTCAAACTACATGTGAAACCCAAATTTCGAAATCGGCCACGCAGCATTATAAATTAAAACAAAAAAAATAGAAAATTGCTGTTTAACAGCAATCTCAAATGTCGTCAATTTTTAGTGAATTTTCATTGAGTTTTATTTAAATGTCGTCTTTAAAAAAAATATCGCGCACATGGTATCCGACGTAAAATCGCATGCTCTTTCAGCCGCAGAACATGAATGCTTAAAAAGATATAAACCACTTTCGGAAAATACAATATAAAACTGCTGTGGTTATATACTGACATCGTTTCTCTAGATTTTCGAATCGAAAATAATTAACATTTCATCATCTGCTTCTCCATTAAACGTAAGCATAATGAAAATGGTTGTAAATGTTTTCGTATCTTTCGTCAAGCAGTAAAAAAGACACCAGTATCGCTCACTAATGCATTTAAACCTCTGTAACAATTCGATTCCTCTTAAATTTTAATTTCCACTTTTGTTTATTATAAAAAATGATATCGGCTTCGGACAAAATGACAGATTGCAACCTGTGTACATATTTATGTACCATACATTGTATTCGGTTGATTGATGAGCTCTGTTTCGGTCGTTTCATACTCATAACGCTAATGAGCTATCAAGGGAATCCCGAAATATAACGCACGGAAATTCTGCGCATCGGAAAAATCAAATTTTTCCAGACACATACGTCATATACATTACGCTATTACGTACGAATAATCGCCGGTACTCCGCAGCATAATTGAGCTCGTTGCGTCGAAATTGCTCGACCTACGTTCAATTTTACAGCTTTTGGTTATACCGTGAACAGAGCCATAAATATTTTTTATTAATGCATTTCAGCAGTTAATAATTCAGCGCTACTTTTGCTAATAATCATCAGCTAATGCGATATTGTTCGATATCATATTCGGCGTCGAGGAGAAATCGCAGTGCGTCCGCGTTTGAAAAATTCAAATTATAATTTCAATAAGCCAATTGCATATCACTGATATCAGGGTATGCATATCCATGATAAATAATTTATTTCATTTCATATTTTTGGTTTAAAATGTACATATAAAAATAAGAACGGAATTGTTTGCGGGCTTGAACGGGTTCCCAAATAATTTCAATATAATCTCAAATCTTGATAATTAATAAATTTTGATTATTTTCTACACATTCTTTTCTTTTATTTTATATTTTATTTATTTTTGTTTTTGAAGAGAGGGATCAGTGGAACAATCCAAAAACTTCAAATTCTTCCTTAGGCAATGCAATGTAGGTTAGTTGATGTTCATAATTACATAAAATAAGTTTTACGAGAAGATGAATTCACTTTATTAAATTTTGTATTGACCCATTTTCATTTTTTCCAAAACGTTGAATATTTCAAGCAATTTTCGAAAAACTTTTTCTTCATATGATATCATCGTAGGAAATGAATTTTCGGCAAAGTGAACCGTGTCAACGTCGACGATTCGAGGAGCCCCTTCGGAATTCCCTGTCCTGAAATCAAAACGCGATCGTCGACTAAGCAATGACGAGGTTTCGGTCCACCCCTATCTTCCCAACGATAGAAATTTCTCGTTTCCGACGGTGTACAGTGCACTACGTTCGCTGGTTACTCAGGAAATCCAGAAGCTCTGCCAGAGTCCAGCCCCGAAGGAGCCGACCTCTATTACGCGAGGTTAACCGCCGGCTGCCGTCGCACTTCCGGCAGACTTTGATTGACCTCAGCAATCCCATTAATTCCGGACGCCATCTCTTACTACGTTTCGGTTTCTTCGACTAAGAAAACCCTCGTCTCTGTATGGAGGCTGCTACCGCTGCACCGATGGGACAAGCCGACGACACCGCGTAGAGGTGGAGAATTAAAGTTCCAAGACTTCCGTCTCCGTCGATAGAAAGTCGCCTTTCTTCGCATCACCGGGGGACCACCGTGTCTCTACACCCGCGAAGAGTGCTCCCTGGAGTGATATTTCCCGATTTTTGTATCCTTTTCTTACGCGTGGGAAAGCCCGCTCACCACTTCCCTGCGTCTTTATCCCGTTCGAAATACGATTTTCACGGGCAGGATTCGACGATTTTCGACTGTGAACGACGGTTTGCCCGATGTAATCCAAATGTTTCGTACTGCGAAAGTAGACAGCACTATTGTCATTATGCGGGTTTGCTACGTCAGATACATCGCTATACGTACCACTTTCAACAAATACTGGCAGAATTTAGATAAATGTGCATGTTTATTTTTTTAAACGTTTTTATGGTTTACTACTTTCGTCGTATACGAAGATATTTGGACCGTGTACATAAATGACCTGGTCCCGCCAATTGCGAAAAAATGGTTAGAACCTATTTTCAGCGTTATCAAGTGACTCCTGGGATTACTATAGAAGAAATTATTTTGGACGTTGTACTAACCTCTGTCAGTTGCAATGAATATATCCGTCACCACATAAGAAAAATGAAAATATTATATTAACGATCTGTTTAATACGAAACCGGTCACGTGGCTCAAGTGGTAGCGCCAGTGGTAGAGATTACGACGTCGTTGGTCATACGTCGATCCCCGTCCAGTAAACAATGATTCTGGGTCGAAAAGCTGACAAATCAAACAGCCAGCAGGTCAAAAAGCCGATAGTCATAATGCCCACAGTCGAAAAGTCGAAATTTAGTTGACACATAAAAATATAGACACATCGACAAGCGGAAATCGACTCGTGACTGCTGCTGTACTTTAATGTAGGTTTGTTGTCTTACATCTTAAATTCATCATTAGGTGAGGCTTAATTTCATCCCAAAATTGCGTTAATATTCTTAAATTCAGTCAATATTTAGGCTTAAAGTTTTGCTTTCAGACAACAAAACTGACTTTCAGCCGATATTTAAGTTCGAAATAAGATTCATCTAACTTAGATGCCATAAGCTCGATAAATCTTATTTTAAGCCAATATATAGTCTAAAAGTCAGTTTTGCTCATTCAAAGTAAGACTTTCAGCCTAAACACTGACTGAATTTAAGAAAATTAACGCAAATTCGGGCTTCAAGTAAGCCTCACCTGATGATGAATTTAAGATGTAAGAATTTTAAGACTTTTTTTTGTAATGCCTTCAATTGTTTCGAACATATATAATGACGAATTGATTTGTCTTATTTTGCCTTCTTTGGTTATCACCCTGGAGAACCATTTGATAAGTTTATTATGAAAAAATTTAATAAAGCTTGAACAAATAAACATTTTACTAAAAAATACAATAGTTGCCCTAGAAAATGTAATATGAAAAATGGAGATAGTCACTAAATTTGAATTAGTCAAAAACTACTAGTTTACCACGCGAAATCTTAGGTAAATAGATTGCCCAGAGTTTCGTTATTTTAAATTGAGGGATCAGCTTCGTAATATATATAAATTTGTGAGGTGAGGAAGGTTAGAATCTAGGCCATCCTTTTTTATACTAACCTAACCTGACTAATCTGCATTTGAGGTGATATCGAATCCATAATGAAAATTGATCCTTGTAACTGCCTCAATGCCGATTATTATCACGTCAATCCTTCTGTTTTCGAAATTCTCTTTGATATTGCGAATCAAACCAATCATAGAATTTTAAGCCCTACATTTTTTGTTTGAAAGATTTTTTTGTAGGCCTCCTATTTGTCGGAAAAATGCAAAAACTGGAAAAAAGTTATAGTTCCAAATGGCGTCCGCAATTCGAATAGTGGCAGATTTTTATCATCATAATTCGTAAACATGTATAAAAATAATTTTTATGATGTAGTTTTGCAAAATGTCACTTCAACATAAGTGAGCACAGTGGATTGCGTTCTTCCAGAAATCATAACTTAAGACCGACAAGAGTTTTTGTATTGGAAATACAAGATGAAATCACTTTCTTCAAGATACCATATCTGATTTCAAAAAGAAAATAAAAGCTTAATACCAAAATTTAGGTTGAAGAAAGTTGTCGGTCAATTTCTTGACAAAATGACAATTTTATAAAATTATTTTATTTTTTAATAAAACTACTTATTATGTTATTCAGTAATCGAGAAGTTTCGATACAATTCTGTACATCATACTTAGACTTATTAGCCGCTGTAACTGACAATGAGAAAAAATCTGCCTCACGGCGCCTTTGGGCGCTCCTCTATTATTGTCCTATTACTATACCCTCAGGTCATAGATCGGTTTCGGAACGTTAACAGGACAATAAGTGAAGACATTCGGACATTTCGACAACCCCGTTAAGACATCATCAGGAGGTGCTGTATGACATCGTACTTGAAAAATTTAACATTTCATTTATTATATGTTGGACTGCGCATATATTAATATTTGAAGATGTTGGAAATGAAACTGAGAATGATTAAAAACTACTCTTCTAATAATTGTTTTATTTTTTCTAAAATTCTTACTTCTTCATTTAGTTGCTTCATCATAAGCAAGATTGCATATTTCGTTAAATATAATACTACATATCAATAGGTTCTAAGGTATATTTAAAAATAAATAATGTTATAGGAATTCATAATATCTACATGTAAAAATACTACAATAAGAACATATTTTATCAAAGGCAGAAAGGATGCATTACGACATTTTATTACAGGAGAATCATTGTTCTTTGATTTACCTTACTGTTTTATGCAGATTCGATTTTGTGGACATTCTTTGGTATTATCGGTGCTTTTTACCTGATACCATATGACACACGAGGGAACTGAAAAGTGAATGCTTTTTCGAATGCGTCGCGCCCGATGGATCCGGATCGTTTCAAAGTGTATGTAGACGAATAGATGAAAGTCCGCGACGTCGTTTCTCGCCTTCGCTAGATTCTCCAGGGGCGTTGTATGTCGCGACGCATGAGATGTTAACCTTAAATAATGTAGCAGAATATTCTTTAGTTCTCTTCTACGCCAAAATTATTTATGTTCATTTTGCAAAGTAGGTAATACATTTTTATAAAAAAATTATACTTGACATATAAAATACTTCGAGTATAATTTACTAAAATTTCTAAATAATATGTTAAAACAAAAAGCTTTTGTATGAAATACTTATTCTTTTATTTCGGTACAATGTTGCGTTAAATATAAGCTTTTGACAGTGTAAAAAAGATTGAATTTTCCTCATCATCAATGTCTAGTATCAAAAATTGAAATGATCAATATATATCCGGTATATTTACCCACTCGGTTCCTCGCCTTCCCCTCCCATCTCGTTATATATTTACAAAAAGAAGGGGAGGGGCGTACCTCCCACGCCCCTTAGCCTCGTTATGTTCGTGATGTCACATCAGCCCCTTCCTAAGGCCCCAGCCTGCAAGGTGGGGGAAAAAGAACGCGGCGTCAAGCAAATATAACGAAACGGAACAGGGCAAATATGCTGGGACGTAAATATACCGAGACGCAATTATACCGGTACTGTACTGTAGTTCACATTAGTCTATTCGACTTTATGTGCTAAAAATGAAATTGTCGGAAATTGAATTTATACTGGTATATAACATACAAAAATATTGATTCCAAAAGATTACAGGAAATTATGCGAAAACATTGCTACTACAATAGAACCTTGGAATTTGTAAATTCACGGAACTGAGTGACTCAGGACTTCTAATTTTAGTGCGCATATGTTCTGCGCAATTCTTAGTGCCGTAGGTTGACGAGGCATTTCCCCCGCTATCGATATGTGTACCACGTGTCGTAAATTTTATACGACGTGACTTCGAAGTGCCGAGGTCCTTAGAAGTCCCGAGGTTCTACGACTAAATTTTCTATTATATATAAATAATTAACTATAAGCTAAGCTATAATTAAAAATAAATATTTAATTGAAAATAATTAACTCTGAAACGTTGTTAAACTTCAGAAAAGAAAAGCAACAGATATTTGATCCTTTTTGGGATCGTAGCAAATAGATTGTGGTTGAACTTCCATCCGATATAAATATGAACCAATTCGAATTTACTTGGAGTCATCGCGACTGTAGATAACATAGATCTGATAATATTTTATCTGAAAAAGATCGCAGTTGGATTCAATTTATGATGTAATTTTCATTAATTATAGCAAATTTTAGATATTAAAATGTTTTAAAATACGTAGCTTATTTTGATTAATTTGCGATCCATTCGGTTTTGGCCAAATTTGATCGTTTTGTTTACCCGGGACACTTCTTTCAGTAAAATTAATACAGATTTGTTCAATGATGTTTATTACAAACTTAGGTTAATTTGGACTATTCTTTAAAGCTCTGCAATTCATCACACGATTATGTTACTATAATGATCAATATAACAGTCTACTATACACACTCTTTAGTCAATTATCTCCAAGAAATTATGATAAATAATTAACTGTCTTTCCCCAGACAGTATATTAAGTGTACAAAATGAAGTTACATAAAACTGCATAGAAAATGGAATGATAAATATAATTAACTCTGAAACTTTACCGCTATATATTCATTTGTCATTTTACTTTAAAAAAACATTGTTAAAAATGACGTAAACTTGAGAGATGAAAAGCAAACGATGTTGTGGATAAGCGATGAACGGTAAAAGGCGAGGGGCAACGTTTTGCGGGCTATATTAAAACAGTATGAAGATGAATACGACTCGCGGTTCCAGAAAATGAAGCACGCTAAATGAAACGACTAAAATAATAGGATACGATAGAGGAACTTATAAAGCAATCTGTCTTTACATATACTGAACATCAATTACTTTTACTAATATTTATTAGATGTAGGTATAAACAACGAAATTGTGAACTTTTAAACACGTTAATGGGGATTATATTGAAAAAAATGCATTAATTAATAAATATAATACTACAAAATCTATTTGTATGATACGAGGTCATATTAAAATGTTTCTTCTATTTTTAAATTTGATAATTAATTCTGACCTCTGCTTGATTTGGTTTAGTGTAATTATAGAAAATGTACATGTGTATACATGTTTCCTTATTAGAAACTACGTTACTGCATTCAAAATTCATTGAAATCGGAGGGTCATACCTAAGCGTGTCCTTGTAAGTAATCAAGTGATTCGAGTTTGGAAACAAGTAACTAAGTACATAAATAAGTGAGTAGGAAATTCATTCAACATGCAATAAGTCTGTTCATGCAATATTGGGTAATTACTTCTTCCAATCGTAAGTTTCGATGCAATAAAAGCTGATCACATTTTGTTAATAATCGGTTTTATTTCCATACATTGCAACACATATTTTTCTAAAAACTCTTAATATAATCAATAGCAATCGTCAATTTCGGGTTGTGTTCCTCAGATTACTTCAAATGGAATAAGAAAAATGGAGTATGGTGTGTCCAAAATTATATTCATCGGATAATACTTATTCGTGATTATAATTGAATATAATTGATTGATTATTTGTAAACAATGGTTTAAGGTTTGAAAAGACTAATTTTATCAGCAATGTTTTATAACATTCTGAAATGTTGAATTTGAACTTTACAATTTCACTTTTAATCATATTCTGCAGAGTTATTCAGAAATATACTCTTAATAGTGTAATAAAAAGCTTGAAAGGTTATAATATCTGATAAAGAATGAATAATTCTTGAATATTAGGAATCGCTCGTGCTAACAATTACTTCTTAAGCAAGGAATATTTAAAGAAACAAAACGTTTATCATTTAAATATGGCTTTTTTCAGGATAAAATAAAATCAGGGATTCAACCTGCATTCTAACATTCCAATATTGAATACAATTACTGCTTTTTCACTTTCAAACTTGTAATATTCTGGACATGTGAACCGCACGAATATTATATATTTTTTAAAAAAAGTCAGTACTTTAATTTTTAGAGATTTATAACTTTTTTGCTTCTTATAGACATATTTCGTAGTATTTCGAAACAGCCTTCAAAAAGCATACTTCAAACTTGTTCTATAATAAGAAATACTACAAAATAATATATCATAGTGTCTGCTCAGCTAATCTAAATACAAAATTTGTGGTTTAGTTAATTTGAATAAAATGCATCTAATGAGAAGCAGTTTTTGAATACTGTAATAATTATTATATTTCAATTGTTTCTAATCAGTTTATCTTTTTTCCTTATATTCTATAAACTATGTAAACAATATCAATTCCAAATTTAGCTGGTTCGTAAATTTGACCTGCTATTTTAATAAAGACGTAAAGCTTTTAGCACTTATCCTGACAAATGAAGCGATTTTGTTAATATTTTAGTTATTCACCACTGATTGAATTTTGTACGCATTTCTACACGGAGAAAAAAATCCCAGAATTTTCTTACGGAAATTTCCTGAAAAATTACCGTGCTGTCCCATAAACGCAGTGCATGTTGTTGGCAAAGTAAAATTTACATTGCTATGCTGAATTTTTCCAAAGTAATATGTAAAATTTCGGATCAAGAGCACAGTAAAAATTCCTGTGCCACAATACAGTAGAATTTCCTAGGTCATAGCATAGTAAACATTTTTGGCTCACAGTTCATTTCAAAATAGAAACAAATCGAATGCAAACAGAAAATACGTGAAAATTTTGCACACGATATCGTTTATTGGGTATAGATGAAACAAATTGCAAGCCTACAAGTAATATCAATAGTTCTTAAAATCGTAAAAGCCTTATCGACATTTACTTTCAGCTGACAAGATATATCAATGTTTGTTGTATATTATTTGTATGCACGAACAAAAAATTTCTATTTTACTTTCAACTTGAAAAAGTAATATTTATATTTTATTAAAATTTAAAGCAATAGGAAAAGGACTATTATAAAGCCTCAGTAGTATGTTAGCTCAACAGACGGTTGCAGCTTCTTTATGGCACTACCACGTTTGTATCAAACTATTCTAGAAAAGCATATCGGCTCATCTATGCAAGTATACTCTCCCGGCATACCGTGGCGGTATGCCGCGTGAGCAACGGTAACATGTCCGTATACAATTTTTTCAGCTATAGTCTAAAATACGTACACTAGGTGCTAAGGGTCGGCGATTACGGTGTCCATGTATCGCGCTCCGTAGTTTTTTAATATATTAGCTGAAATACGTCCACTAGGTGTTCGGCGTCGCCGATAACGAAGTCCAGGTGTAGCGCTTCGTAGTTTTTTATCATATTGAGCGAAATACATGCTCCAGGTGTTCGGGGTCGACGTCCTTGAGGTCGACCTTGAAGGTCATTTCAAGGTCAACTTTCTTTTTTATCTCAGGATAAATTTTGAAGATCAATTGTATTTGACCTTGGAATGAACTTCAAGGTCAATCTGAAGGACAGCAGCCCCCGAACACCTGGAGCATGTATTTCGCCCAATATGATAAAAAACTACGTAGCGCGACACCTGGATTTCGTAATCGGCGACCCCGAACACCTGATGGACGTATTTCAGCTAATATAATAAAAAACCACGGAGCGCGATACCTGGACACCGTAACCGCCGACCCTCACCACCTGGTACACGTATTTTAGCCGATAAGATGAAAAACTACGGAGCGCAACACCTAGACACCGTAATCGCCGACCCTCACCATCTAGTGCACGTATTTTAGCCGATAAGAAATTACTGCAACGAAAACAAAAACAGTTTACTCGGTTCGGACCAGTTCAGACCCGTACGTCGGACTACTCGGCCGCCACATCGGTGCTCTTTTGTTTTCACCGCAGTTAGACTCGGTAGCATTCGAATATGTTCGGAAACTTTCGCTTCCAATTCGAGAAGTGGCATAGTAAAAATAATGAAGCAACATATTATAAATTCTTCAAATATTGGGGATTATTTGACTTGCACTAACTTAAAAACTTGCTGTCCTAAAAATATCTAGCCGTTATTACAAATATTCGTGTCAGGAAAGGAATATTTCTTGTCTGTTGCTATAAATATTTCCGAAAAATCAAGTTGCACCCGTTTTCAGGTGACTAGCACGGTAATTTTTCAGGAAATTTTTTCTCCGTGTAGTAGAATCAATTTTTATTCACGACAATATTCAACACATTAATATGTTAGTCTCGTGATACAATTTAATCACGTTCGATTAAACTGTTCATGTACGTTAGACAGCGTTTGTAGCTATAAAAATTAAAATTCTACTTAGGAACGTTTGTAAGGTGTTTTAAATGAGGATTTCGTTTTCGATTAGACACAACTAAATTCGTTGCTTTCTTATGTTTTACACTTACAATCCCGACCAACTGGAAAGTTGGTGAAAAAATAGTGCTAATGAGAGGATATAATGTGGATTGTTATTATGGATAAAATATTTCACTTAAAAAAATATATTTTTCAACAAATATGGTAAAGCGTACAATATTTTCACAAATTTTTACTATACTTTCCGGTAATGCATAAAACAATTGCTTGTATTAAATATTGAATGAACACTTTAAGATTCATTTAAAAAAATCGAAATTCAATACTTTATAAGTTCAAATAATAAACTCTTCATAAGCTCAGAGCATGCGCTTTTACTGAGTAGTAATTAAACATTACAGCTAGTAATAATCGTATTTTTTAACACTCCGGGAGTAGAACTCGATTTTGCGCCCTGTACTGAAATATTCGGGCGCAAACTATCGAGTCCCCATTGTATTAAAAAATATCGTATGTAACGGGGGCGAAATATTGAAACACACACTCGTTGAAGATTAGTAATTACGTCCTTGTTACATAATATACTATTATAATTATTTCTGAACCGGTTTCAGCAGTAAGTTATATGAATTACAGATAGTGAAAAGAATTTGAATGTCCGGAGTTGACTGACTCAGGTTAAGGACGTCCTAAAATAAATAAAAATCTACAAATTTTTGTTTTCACTTAAAAGCGTGATTTTTCTGTTTACAGTCTTTCACAGTTTGTGATTTTAATACAACTTATTATAATTGGTATAACAACATTTTTCAGCAACCTTCACTACAGTCGAGAAGCATCGTAAACTTTGCTGTATTTATTCAGTTCATCATCTAGTTACACAACAGACACAAAACTAAAATAAACTAAATTTACAGAAAAAACATGGTTCCATAGGTTTGACGTCTTTTAAATAAATTGATCTGGATCAGATTAAAAAAAAGTTCTGTGAGCGAACTAACTTTATGTGAATTAGTTTGAAGAATGCCTCTATCAAATACGATCGCACATCTTCAAGCCATATTACTTTCGAACAAACTATCGAATCACACTCTCTGGAATAATAATTTTGAGATCTTTCGTTTTGTTTTTAAAACATGAGAAATCCACATATCGTCTGAGAAAATAATTTGGTTATATTTGCTCAGATTTGATTATCTTTATCTCTTCACAATAAGATTAACCGAAACGTGTACAGTTATTTGATTTATTTAGGAGTATTCGATTCCAATAACCTTACATTTTAAGTAAGAGCATTATTAAATTACTAATTTCAACTATCACACTCACTTATTACAATTGTTTTACATCAATAAATACAATTTGGTACCTAATACCATAATTTCGTAATATTAAACGAATATCCTAGAAACTGACATACATTTCCATTTAATTTGAAGAACTAAGCATTTTTCCAGACAGTGTATCTATTGTACATTCAAAATTTGTGCTTTGTACGTTCTGTATGTCCATTTCATGTACTTAATGCGCGTTGATTGAGCGTCCTCGACAGTGCCAAATGTACATCTACCCTAGTTAGGACGAGAAGAAAAGAAACTTTCAAAAACTATGCTACTTACACGTAACAGTACCCAAGTAACAGATTCCGATTTTTCTAAAATTTGGATATGTTGTAGTACATGGAAAACTAAAAGACATGTATTTTTTTTTATCGGCGGTAAAATGATTTTAGGGGGTGAAACAATCCCCTTAAAATAGGAGGTAAAATACACTGAAAATCATTCAATTCGCTTCACTAGTCTTAAAGATATCACAATTTTTCTATTTTACCTCCTATTTTAAGGGGACTGACTCACCCCCTAACAAAATTTTACCGCCGATAAAAAAATACGTCTCTCTTAGTTTTCCATGTACCACAACATATCCAAATTTCAGAAAAATCGGAGTTTATCACTTGGGTAGTGTTACTTGTTAGATGTCATGAATACTTGTCATAAGGATCAAAAAGATATCACATACGAACTGAGTCTTCAGTGCGAACTTGATTGTGACCTCTAACTGAAAAAAAGGACTTGGAAAAATATGGTCAATATATTCTCCGGTATATCATATTGATGACGTCCACTTATAAGATGTCCTCAAGTGACTTTCTACATTTTTTGGAATGAAAACTCAATTTTTATGTAGCAAAAGAGTCTAATAGAAGAGTGAATTCTCACTCATTAAGAGTGAACTTTCACTCCGCGCCAATTGAGTCTTCACTCTCTAAGAACAACAATTCTCATTAGGGTGACTTAATTTTTACTTCACAAGGTTGAATGTTCACTCCAAGAAAGTTAGACTATATGATACGCATGACTTCGTGTAATATTTTTAACGTTTAGAGAAGAAGAAAACCGCATACGTGTTCTCCTCACAGTTTTTTGACGCCTCCAGAGTTATTATAATTTCTGATTGATTTATGATATCTTGACTTCGTTCCAGAAATTTCATAATGACGTAAGGAAAGAAGGGCAGGCAATGGATACTGACATTGTGCTAACTGGACTTTTACGTTTAATGCATCGTTGAAAGGACATTCAATGATCGTTCAGTAGACATTCTTGTGCTGATTAGCATAATATTGAAGAGTGCGACCAGACGATGTGAACAAACATTGTAAATTACTCACTTGTCTTATTCCAAATTCTACATGACATAATACTTTAATGCATATTTGTTGGCCAGAGAAAATAGATATCACGCAGCACACTCTAGGATAATAATTTCTGAAATAGTAATTTCACTCTCTTCAATGTAACACAATTATCGTTTTCGCATGATTTGAAATGAACGTGATTTACGATCAATCCTGCTCAGGGGCATTCGGTTCTGTAAAAAACGATGCAGCAATCTCCATGGAAGGTTCGCGGCTCTGAAGAGTGGGAAAATAATCACCGGTGGAAATCATTACTTCGATGGGATTTGGCGCGCAGCATCTCGACGCAGATTTGCAGCGAGTCGGCCGCGCAGGTGCAACGGTGTCTTCAATTAAGTGCGCCGCGAATTAAGAGTTAAGGTGCATAGGTGGTTCCGGATCCCGTTGGTGGGCGGCAGGTAGGGGTTGGCAGATTCCGCGGGGGTGCCAACTGCGGAAGGCGGCACCGGACACGCCCCTGGCGGTCGACCGTGCAACCACCGTGCGCCTTTCCTGCTGATGCCAGGGAACCCTATGCGCCTGATAAGCTCTTGCATTCGGCTATTCTCTCCATTCGCACCTTCCGAGGAGGTGACGGCCCTCTTCTCCGCCGCGCCCTAGATGCAGAAAAGAAAATACAAGACGGCAAAACGCCGGAGAGCTCGACGGCTCGCGCGCAGTACTCCAACACGAAATCAGAATCCAGCAAAATGTCCATTTCGAATTTTCTCCATCCACATTCAACAGAATATTAAATTTCTGCTTTAATCACTGATCTGCAAATAAGGTTTTGTAAAATAAGTTTCTTGTGGGTTTGGAAAAGCTTGGTTTTGACTGTAAGATTGATGGTTGGCTGTCACGAGAATGACAGTTTGCTGTTGGTAACGGTGATCCAAGATAAAATTCGTTTTTCTTCTAAGATTAAAAGTGAAGATATTCACAACCTAGATAACACAAATATAACTTTTTTAATATGTTAGTTAAATATAAAGTTAATGTGTTATAATCATATACGTATATGATTATACGTATATATATAACATATAGTATGCATATATGTTATATTCTAGGGCTGCGAAAAACTGTTGGTATTGGGAAAACTGAAAATTGAAGTAGTTGTTTCGAGTATAGCTTGTACATATTGTTTATCCTTAGTGTATTTGACGATACATCGAAAAATCGAAGTAATTGACGAGAAAAATAACATTTTAAAAATACACTCTAGAATTCCTAAAATGTCGTCGAATACTTTAATTAACGAACAGTGGGCCGATGGTCACTTTAATAAATGATGATATTAGGAATTTTCACTTTAGAGTAAATAACTAAGTAGCTAGTATGAATCCTGCTTTTCTGAATTACACTGGCCCACAATGAGAATTTTGTTTTCTGTGCTGAGTCCAGACCAGGCTATTCCGACATATTTTGAGCTGCTAAACACGAATCTGCAGCCAACATGGGGTAGCTATACAAACTTCTGATACAACCTCAAAATTTTATAAAAAAATAGATATTATAACCATATAGTATTTGAAAAGGTGCAATATGACTTGTTTCGTATAAATCCCGAATTATTCGATGGCATTTGTTAAAAAAATGTAAAAAAATACATGTTTTACAAAGATATAGGTTTAAAAGTGAAAGAACCTACCTTTTCTCAAGTTGAGAACACATTAATCTTCTCTTTTTTAATCCGTTGAATATTAATCTGCATTTCAAAATATGGGTCACTCAGTAAATTACGGTATAACCTCAAAAAATCGTAAAAAAAGTTTATATGGGGAGAGGTCATCAGTATTTAGTGCAGATTCATATTCAGCGAGTCGAAATAGGAATAATGCGATGTTTTTATCAAAAACAAACCATAATGTACCTCTCTAAACCTTACATCGCCATAAAATCTAATTTTTTATCATTTTTGAGGTTATGTCTGGAATTTGCGCAGTGACCTCCATTTTTTATTGCAACGTCGTATTTAGCAGCTCAAAATATGTTAGATTAGTGTGACCTGGAGTTCAGCACATAAAACAAAAAATTTGTTGTGGGCCAGTATTATTATCAATATGTATTATATGCAAAGTACTTAGAGTATTTTGTAGAAATACTTTATTGTATTATTCTACACACCTAACTATTGTAGAATCTATCACCATGAAGAAAAAGTCTGAAACCCTAACCTGGTATACACGTATACATAGTATAATTAGACACACTTGATATACAACATAACCTGTATCTTATTGTATTATATCTTCCTGGCGAATTAGCTCTTGTAATACGTTTGTTTTTCACATATTATACCAACAGTGTCGTGTCGATTTTTTTATCTTACCGGCAATTTTCCAGGGATTCTATACGGTAAAACACATATTTCATATGAAAGTAGAGACTCAGTAAATGTAATAAGTTCCTCCACAACTGCTATTCAAATATCCTATAAAGACTTAGAATCGATCCATACGTAAACACATAGATATGCACCTTCGAAAAATTGGTGTACTGCATATTAATTGCACATCAAATTTAATGATGATAAAAATTTGCTACAGAAATATTTAATATATTCAAATATTGTATTTTTAATCCGGATTTTACTATTATAACATAGTTACACTAATTGTACATTTTCTAGATCCATGAACTTTATTACGCTTTCGTCGATTGACTCCAATGCACTGCTTAGGTGGGCCAGCCTAAATAAGTCTTCCAAAATGGGAATTTCTTGTTGAGTGTTGTAAGGGTGACCTTCGTAAGTATTTTCAGCAAAAAATACGAACAATTTATGGCCGATTTTTAGAAAATTGACTTTTTGTAGCACAATGAGACAATTAATAAAACTACGACTAATAACGTAGGCTGGAATATTAAAACATGAAGTTTTTTTGCTGACTTTGTTACTGGTGACAAAAAATGTACAAAAGTCTTTTAGGACTTTTTTTTTAAATTGATCTTTTTTAATAAAATCTGAAAATTAATCAAATTACGAGATATGACGTATGCATAAATATTTTAAAAATATATTAGCTTGTTTTTAAATATAGGTTACAACGATAATTTATGTAAAGTTCCTTTAACATTTCGTATAATACAGAACTCCTGAAATCCAGTAGATACACGAAGATAACGTTTTTTTTTCAATTGATATATAAATATAAAATATATTTAATAGTATATTGTACAAGATTTTGAATCGGTTCATCATGAATTGAAAACTATTCGATCAAAATACAAAGTAAGCCGAACACATTCAGAATGCGAGCAAAATTTATTACATGCCTTGAACTATTTATCGTTACCAATATATACAAAATGTAAATAAATAAGTACTGTCATTAAGAATACATAATGATTTCTCATAAACGTGTTTTATTCGTTTAATTTGAACTAAAATTTATCCTCATGTGTATACTGGGTTTCAAGATCTCCGTGTACCAAATATTAAGTGAAATCTAGTATTTTATCAGCAGAATGTAAATTATATTATATTCCTCATAAGTTGTCTTTAAACACAAAATAATATATGTTTAAAATATGTAAGCAACTTTCTTAATTTTCAAGTTTTAATACACACAAAGTTAATTTAAAAGAAAATGGACCTGGAAAATACTCATGAAGGTCATCAGTACCAGAATTAACAAGAATATCCCGTTTAGAATGATGTGATAGTATAAACTTGGTAGTTGCATAGCAACAATTTACTGGTGTCTTATTACGTGCACAATAATACATAAATGCCATTGTGTCTAAGTTTTCGACATGCTTCAAGATACATTCAACGTCTTTACATATAACTACGTGAAATGGAAATAAATCTCTGTACCATTTGCGTCTCTATTTGTAAGACCAAATTCTGGGCTGGATTAGATAGACCTAGATTTTAAGACATTGCGTTTCTTGGATATCGAAATTAACATAGTTTTGAAAAACCAAGTTTCTAAATACTTGAATGCACACACTGAGAATTGTGTATATTATCTGCACATTTCCCATAAAATTCGACAGGGGAATTGTTTATTTCTGAAGTCACATTTGTATATCACGCGACGGGTTGCACCACAAACATGTATTTATGCATACCTGTATATATATAAGTATTAATCAAACTTTCTACATAATTAAGCGATTCTGTGTCGACTCCTGCCGTAAACATTACAGCATACGCCAGTATTACTCACCGTCAATCATCCTTTATTAGTTTAGTTTGATGATCGATATCACACAATATTCTATAGACTAGCGACTGAGATGAGAAATTAAAGCTCATAGTGGTATTGCTTTTTATTCTAAATATCACATAAATTAATTCTTGGATGCGTATATTTTGGAGAGAAAGCAAGATTCAAGCAGCACGTATACTTGAAGTTATTTGTTTTATTCAAGAATTTACAGTCCCACTGGTTTTTCTTACTGAAAATGAAGAAAATATACCAGTCTTACTTGATCAGTTTCGAGTTGTGTAGTAGTGATTATAAGATCATCTATTTTGGCTGGTTTTGCAACACTTTCTTTTCAATTTACTGTGATATAAAACAAAAATCGAACTATTTAACGTTAACGTTTTAAGTAATGTAACAATTTTTAAATGGTGTGATATAATAAAAGTAAATTTCCAAAAACAGGTAGTCTGGAAAATACGGAGTCTAAAACTACAGGTCATTAAATAATAAGATCTTCAACACTATCACTCTGTGGTATTGCTGACTATCAAATAAAGAATTCATATTACAGTTCGAAATATTCTTAAGCCGTCTAAGTTTAAGGATAGTGATTAATTTATGGATTAACGTAGACGACTCTAGCTATCGAAAATATAATATTACTAAACATTAATAACTTATGTAACTCTTTTTTTTTATACATAGAGAATACATTATACGAAAATGATTTCATTTAAAATATTTTTAGTTTGATTGTATTTGTGCTATTTCTCCCGTCGAAAGTATAAATAGATAAATAATTAGTTTATTCTTTGTCACCACGTTTAAACTTGAAAAAATAAAATTACAAAATTGCAGGACTATAAAAAGGTGCAGGTTTCTAGATATTAGTATTCATGATGTTCGTAAAAAGTAATTAAGATTTGATTGCCGTAAGATTTTCGCATATACGGGCATTAAATTTGACGGTGTTACATTATGCCCTGGGGCCAGTTTAGGTTACTCCCCTACACAGAGAGAAATGGTTTGCCATTAATCCTTGCAGTTGGTGACACAGCAATTTTCGAGGCAGCTCTGGGACAGTAGCGGTTGAATTTGCTATTTAATGTCATGTAAACAAACAAACAGAATATTCACTGTAAACTCTCAAAACAACAATTGTCATGCTTGCAATTCACAGCATACATCACATGCGCGTCTAAATTCCTCTATATTCACACACATCCGTTTGAAAAATGATTTGTTGTAATTCGACAGTCATGAATTATGAATATTCTTTATTAAAGAATTGTATAAGATCTTGAATAAATCGGGGTACATACACGTCAGATAAAATGAAAAAAATAAACCAATGTTGGAAAGAAAAGTGTTTACAATTTTATTACACTCATTGACTTATGATAACATTGAGCAAATTGTGTCTACAAATTATAGAAGAGTCTTTGAGTGGACATAATTACTACTATGATATTTAGTTTTTAATTACAGAACATTTCTGAGACACTATTCAATTCACATGTGCGATATACATTTAAATGATTCTGATTCGATTAATTTGCAATCTAGCCTGCAAGTAATAGTTTCGAAATTATGGTAATTAAATGGAAAATGAATTACAATTCGAAGTAATGTAATCATATTTGTAGGAAAAATGATGAGAGGCCGAATTAATGATTTTGGAGCTGAGTACTCCTACTTGAGAAGAATTCCGGGGTTTTTAAGGCTGTCCTCCAAACAAATTAAATTTGTTCACATTCATACATTGAATGTTTGCAAAATTAATTTCTTAACTAGTCTTCATAGCACTGTATTAAGTCATTGAATATGACCTGAAGTGATAAATATACTTTTTAGAGTCCAATTTTAAAATCTTGGTGATTGAATAACTATATTTTCACTGAAATCGAGCGGTGAGCACAAAACTATTCTATTCATTCTAAGTAACACGTTTTGGAATGAATTTTCAGAAGCATTAATGAAGTTGGAAATTGTTTCAGTGTTCCGGGGAAGGGCCTCTTTGCAGTTATCTAATGCAACTTTTCCATGCAAGTAAATAAAAAAAATATTATTAGTGGTATCGGTTTGAGAATTAAATTATTGATATTTAATTGTTTCTGATTACGTTTTAAAAAATCTTCAAATGAGCTTTGGTATTTTTAGGTTTTACTGTAAATACAACATTTAATTTAATTAACGGGCGATATCTAATTTTATTGAATAAACTGTTTTTTTTTATAACAGAATTCCACTTATAATAACGCTCTTTTTCATATAGATACAATTAAGATATGTCCTCGGCAACTCGCACTGGCATTCAATATTTTACGTCGTTCTTTACACTAAAATATTGCTCATAATAGTATTCGTAATATAGCTGGCAACATAAAAATGTATCATTCATCGAGGTTAGTGCACGTCTAATACATATATATCATTTTATCTTAGATGTACAATGTATACTGTTCGAGGTAAAAATTAAGATATATTTTCGAAATGTTATAAATGGGTTAATTAAAAGACACACGGTGTAAGTAACTAGAAATGCCTCATTTACGATTACACAGAGATGTAAAAATGGTTAATGAAACTATAAACTATATACTATGAAAAAAATTTAGAAATTTTTGAAATATGTAATAATATTTGAATTAACAACGTGAAAAGTTGTCGTGGATAGTACGTTACACAGAAAGAAAAATATTGTATCTGATAACATACTGATGTTACCGGATAACATCTATTACTCTCCGTTTACTTTCACCATTTAGAATATTGGAAAATATACTATACGCAATAACTTTATTTTTATTATAACAAGAGGTTATTTCTATTTAATGCATTTTATTACTATTATCTAAATCTATGTCTGACGATAATTTAATGTGACTATTTAATTTAAAATTGCGGTATATTCGAGGTTATACACCATCTTATTCACTACCGAAAAAGTTGTTATTGTTATTGTGAAACAAGCACGAGGAAACTGAGTTTATAATGTGGTTGTACTTATATATGCAACTGTTTTCATTATTTGGAATTGTTTATAAGAAAAATAGGGTAGTGTAGATGAACGCTCCAAACCTGCGAGAAAACAAGGTTTTTCAGGCTTACTAATCAAAGGAAAACGTACCCGGAAGTGATACTAATTGGTCAATCAGTTCTCCAATCTGAAACTGTCAAATACTGTGGTATACCTTTTTACTGAAGTTTAAAACGGAAAAGACATATTTGTACCAAACACGATTTTGAATAAAGTTACAGAAAATGTTCTGGTTATTTCGTCGTCATTAAAAATTATTTATTGAAAATAAATTGTTACTTTACAGCCCTATCCTTAAGCATGTATGGATTTCTCATAACGAATTATGAAGAACAATAGCAAACTCTAATATTTAAATATTAAAACGGTTGCAATACAAACTGCTGCGAATTATTTTTACCCTAGTTTGTGTAAAGACTACCTGGCTGGTCTTCTCAAGAATAATTATTGTGTGCAGGTATTTAAGAACACTGGGAAAATTGTTCAAGTATTAGTTATAATGTAATGTTAAGAAAATAAATTTATACGTAACACCGCCGGACGAGTTATGTTCAAGATTGTTCACTATGCCATAAATATTATTGAATATCTTCCAACAAGATAAATTGTAAAAGAAATAGGACGACAAAACAAAAAAAAACGGAGGCCACTTAATTTCTGATTTTGAGATAAACGAAAAATAGCGAGTTCACTAGAATTAGCTATTTCGACTGGCAAATAGTATTCGTTCCTAATTTAACTTCTAGCAAAAATTCGAACAAAAGGAACACGTTGCACCAAAAAAGGGAAAAAAGCTCGAGTAAGAATAATCACTGCTGAGTTCTCTGCAGAATTCGAAATTACTGAAGTAACGAATATCGTAGGCGTATACGTATCCAATAAAAATCACCCCTCGATATCAGACGAATGCATTCGTGTCAGCATCGCGCCGACGCGGTGGTTCGAGAAGAGATAATTACTGCAGCCGACGGGAAGTAGTCGCTCCTGGTCATAACTTCGCGGATTCCCCGAGGGCCCGTGTGTGCAATTTGTTGCCGGGCGTGTGCAGGAGCTGTGAGGGAGTAAACGAGAAAGATAGAAAAGAGCCTGCTGCAATTGTTTGGGGCGGAGGATGCAAACGGAACGAGGGATGTCGAACAAGTGACGCGCACGATTTCGCGTCGACGTCGCTGCCTCGCTTACGATTCGTTGCGTCTATGGTCTCGCCATTTGTCAACGCGACCGATTATACCAACTTTCGGGCAAAATCTTCATTTGTTCAACAGACACTTCCTAACTAGGAGGGCTATGTCAAATTCTACTCGAATCCTTTTTTAGATGCATTCGAGTTGGATGCATTCGAAGTCCATTCGGGTAACTAAATTTGATAATGTCACTTTCATTATGACATTTGATGATTATCTCTGATCTCTGAATCAATGATTTCTTGAAGACTGGGTAATATATCATTTTAAAATAGAACAAGTCGATTACAAACATTTGGACTAAGACATAACTATAGTTGTTCTAACTGATGTTAATGCCTAACTAAGAATCAGCTAACAATAAGCTCCCATTGGGAATAGTGGATCTGTATATTTCATTGAAAATTTACAGTTCTGAGCAAGGCGGAACCCTGAACCAGATCATCCTACGGAAGCAATGGTGTTTTTCATTGTTTTATAGAATTGCTGTGATGCAATATTCTATTGCCTATGGCACCGAGTTATGGTGTTCTTCTTAACTTTCAAGATAGGAAAAAAATGTGTAATCATTAACCCTAATTTTATTGATGAACATCTACATATCTGGCGATCTATTAATATCTTTTTACAAAGGAGAGTGCTGTCTTTATGAACATTAACGTTTTAAATGACCCATGCTTTACTTTTGAAAAAGACAGTTCTACCACGCGATTTACGTAAAGGTTGCAACTTATTTACAAGTTAATATATCTCATCGGGTGATCCTATATCTGCCAAATAGGCTCTGCTAATATCTTTGTCAAGAAATTCAGGCGAAAAGAAAGATCTCTATCAAATTAATCTTTCCCTGTAGAGACTAACGCATTCTTCATCTCGACGAACCAGGGCCTGACTATTTTGCAATTCTTGAAATAATATGCATTGTAATAATTTTTTAATGTTGGAATGTGGATGATGGATCATGGATAATTTTATTGCATGCATAATTAATTTTACATACATTTTGATTATTAAACATGGATCCGTGTTTCGTCCCAGGTCTGCCCATAGATTCGACATTTGGGCTATGTGAGCTGACCCTGTCCAAGATCCGACACTAATCATGAATAAATATATCAAAATAAAGAATACTACTCTCCTATACCTCGGCACGCAAAACCAGAACATCCACCGTGTGATCTTCTTCGTGATACAAATTAAATAACTGTTATATATCAACTGCGTTGATATTTATACCACGACATGCAGGCAAGTAATCAAGCACAATAAATGTAAGCCAAACATATTATGTCTAGGATTTTGGCTTGAAATCTTTCGAGAATCTCAATGTTCGAATTAAAGGCGGAGCTCCATAGCTGAATTCCGAATGTCCAAACTGGTTTTAATACTGTTTTGTATAGAAGAACTTTGTTGTACAGAGATAGATTGGATTTACGGTCCATAATCCAATACATTTTCCTCATTAGCAGATCATGTTGTTTCCGCTTCTTCCAAATATGAGTCTTCCAGGCTAGTTTGCAATCTAGGTGCATGTAATATTTTAGGCGAATGTAACTTGTGCTGATTTTTGTTCGTTGGCCTTAAGGCGCCAAGTTACCAGCCAGGTGGACAACATAAGTTCCGTGTAGTATGTTGTATTTTTTCACCTATATAAATTCTCATGTCAATTTTAATTCGTAAATCGTCCACTCTGGCCATAATGTAGTAAATAAGGTCATAATAGAAACATAATTAACTCTCCGGCCAGGACCGTCATCCCTCAACCTCGTCAACCGCATCCAGATTTGTATTTTAATTATCCTGTGTAATTAGTTATATGCGGTATTTATTTATTAATGTATGACTTCCTAAGTAGAATTTTTTACCGGGCTCTAACCATTACCCTGACGTTATCCGGGATCCGACCGGGCTTGTCACGCTTCCGCGACTGAAGCCTGTTCAGACTTGAGACACTGACTGGACTTTATTTGGAACCCAACTAGATTGCTCTCGTTGTATTCAGAATCTGAAGAGTTCGAGCTAGCCTGGCTGGATTCCAACCAGAACCTGGCCTGAATTTTTAATCGGGTTAACCAGGTCGTATCCTGGCTGAGACTCTTGTTTCTATTGGGATCATATCTGACCAATTTGAATCGAGTTAGCCATAAGATAACGCATAAATACGTATATAAATACAAAACACAATTTTAAAGTTCATTTTTCTGGGCTACATTTACGTAATATCTGGTTGTGAACGTCTTTTTGACTCCCGAAGCAATGTTTAAGACGAAAAATAGTAGTAGGTATATGGTATAGTTGAGTAAAATTGCTAAATACGATGAAAATATGGACTTAAAGTAAAAAAATTGGTGTAGATGTAGAACTTTTTGCAAATTATAATTTATTGATAAACCATCGAAGAAATTGTTATCGGTAGATATTCATGAAATTCCGACAGTTTTATAACGAAATCTTGATTTATCGAACCCGCCAACATTAGGAAAACCTATTTAGAAAGTCCCTTGACAATAACGCATTCGTTTTCGCGAAATTAAATCGAGAATCTTTATCGAGACGAGCGCGTTTCGAGATGCGGTACTTTACATTTCTTAAGAAAAATCGCGACCGTCTTCCGCGGAGGTCTTTCGCGTATGCAGAGTGGTTGTGGTCGACGGGATTCATCAATGATTCAAGCGCAATCTCATTTCGTATGATAATCCGTGACACGAAGAAATATTCATCACAGCGTTTCTCCAGTTACGTTTTACCCCTCTTTTCTCCACAGGCTGGTTATTCTCCCTTTAACTTTCATGTTCTATCGGTTCTTAACTATTATCTACTTGTTATACATGGAATCAAATTTACGAGAAGAATTTCGTATTTGACTTTCATCCAGTTGTGAGGCAATGAATAAACGCAGCTCTCGCGATGAATGATGAGCTTTAAAAATATCTGAATTGTTATGCATTGAAAGTAGAGTAAGGAAAACATGAGTTCAAATTTCATATGAATCACTAAATATTTTGAACACTCTCCAACGTTGAACATTTTACAATAGTATATATTAAAAAGGAGAAAATAGGTAAACGAAAGCATGTCAAATATTGCATAGGGAAATTAGCGATTACTAAATTGTTCATGGCATGTAACATAATTGTTCTCGGCACTCTGCCAACATAAGTTAAGAAAATAGGAATACTCGAAATTATTTATCGAATCTTAATGAGAATGTAACTCCCAAGTACCAAAATATGGCGATATAACCTCTTTTCCATCAGGACAAGAATTTTATTCGACCACGCCTCATATACCTACATTAGAAATCGAATTAGGGTAAGAGGAGACAAAAGTGGAATTGACTTAACGGTCGAAATGGGTAATACAACCATTAAGTCGAATGTGGTAAATTGAATCTGTAATGGGTGGAAAATTGGTAATATTTAGGTAATTTTTCTTACTTTTCGACCTAATTCTGACTAAATCTGTTATTTGCTCTCTTTTTTTTTGGCATATATGTGCCAAGGCTGGACAAGTACTTTCGTGTTTACATATCTATGTTATTGTAATATCACAATACTCAAAGCACAATTCAGTAAATTAAATAAATGTACAGATGATGTCAGTTTTGTTAAGTAAAATTTCGCATAATGTAGCGTTAAATTTACATGCGACGAAAAATTGTGTCATCAAAATTTGATGGTACATCATTAATAATCAAATGGTCGTCAAAATAAGCAACAGAAAGGAAAAAATGATTTATAGTGTAAAAATCGCCGATTTTATTTTACGGGTTTACCACCTTGGAATAATTGTTTTTTCCATTCGTATGGTAAAAGTCATACAAAATTGGTGTTTTTAAATCTAAAGAGTAAACAGAACATGGGTATTGACTTTAGTGAATAACGATTTTATGTATCTACAAATGTCGGACACGTTATCCTGACTTTCGACTTAAAAGTAAAATATTAGACCTGTAATTCAAATTTTCTGTGCATTACCTGTCTTTAAAGTTAAATGTCATTATTTAAGTAAGTTTGACTTCAAAATTGTGGACTTAACTTATGTAACTTCATTTGTAAATAACACACAATAAATATTTGGCACATATGCACATTATTTAATATTTTAAATTTATCTCTCAAATTCACTAAGAAAATGTTTATTTTAGTCCTCAGTTCATTTTTCACTTCACCTGTCTGACATACACAGAAATTTTCGCATCATGTTCCACCGAAAATTTGCCATTCGCCTCGCCCGAGGCCGCTGGGGGGTTTTCCGCGTTGGTTTTTGCATTCTCGGACATACAGAAGTTCGTCTCTGTATACAGTAAGGGTGATACACGCCAAAACAGTCTTAAAGGACGAACCTGGAAAAAGCAGGCAAGGAAACGCGTCCGTAACGTAGGGACGCTGCGGGAGGGTGAAGTGCAAAAACTTGTGTTTTTCTCAAAGTTTCTTCGTTGCCCCGAAGCAAGATATAAGCGGAATTACGCGAATACTTTTGCCTAGTCGGATGTGAGTAAATGATGGATTGGTTTTCCTACTCGTACGAGTACTGAATGCAAAACTGACATAAATCTCGATTGCGGATGGAAAATACTGGGTTACATTTGTTACCTGCGATCACTATTAGCTACGAGTAATGTCAGAAGTTTTCTTCCGAGATTATTCTCTTATAAGAGAATACAAGTTCATGTATTTTTTAGAGGCTACCACAATGCTTCTTTCCTGTATTATTGTCAGAGGGATTTTTATGAAGAGCAAAGATTTTAAAGAAGCTTTGATCGCTGAAGCTGGAGAAGTGAAAGTTTTGATTTCTAACATTTAATTAATCATATACATTAAATTTCATGAACATAGTTTGAAGAAAGCTCAAAAAAAAAAATAAAACATGACAACCAATGTAATTTTTCTTTATTCATTATTTAGTTTTTACTTCGACCCAGACCTTAAGTCTGGACGAAGTATTGAATTTGGTCACCTCGGGCAAAAAAATTACCCTATAGTTTTTCATCAAATGTCCACGTTTCAGACCCTAAGGAAGCCAAAAAACGAAAAAAAAAAATTTGTGTCCGTGATCTTGTACGTACGTACGTCCCGTTTTTATGTCTCGCGATAATTCGCGAACGGATAACCGTATTGATATAAATTTTTTTTTAAAATACGCGTCTTGGCATAACTTAGATCTGATTAGATTTTGGGGCAGATCCACCCGTCCGTTACTAAAAAAAATTAGCCCCAATTAAGTTTCTTTGTAGTTGTTTGCATTTATTTTGAAAAATACAAATTTTATTAAAAAATGTTTCAAACAAAAAAGGTAGAGCATGAAATTCTCTACAAAAAAGGTTGTATGCATTTTCTTCCTAAAGTCAACGATAATGCCATAAAAACTGGTATAAAATGTTTATGACTATTATCTGAAAAAGTATTGAATTTGGTCATCGCGGCAAAAAAATTACCCTATTGTTTTTCATCAAATTTCGACGTTTCGACCCCCTACCCCCCAGGGGTAGTCTTTGCCAGCCCCTCGGGCGCGGTGACCACCTACGGGCGCATAAGTCCTTTTACGCCCTTGATACGAAAATAACTATTTCGATATATCTAAAAGATGTCTTATAGATATCTATAAGATATCCGTCATAGATCTTTTCGACACTTTCAAGATATCTTTGACGAATTATATGTATATATATTGTATATATAATATCATAATAATACAGACAGTAATTAGTAAAACACAGTAAACATGTAATATGCATCGAATAGTCTATTAGAATACAAGTGCATGAAGTAAGTGTTTTGCAACGTTTATTTATCAATACTTCGGCTGGCCTGTTGTCGGGGTCGAAGTTTTGAAAATGCTCATTTTCAATTTTCATAAATATAAGAAACACTATATTGTTGTAACATATCTATCGAAGCCACTTGGACCTAAATATGATTGGACCCCCAAATATCAATATAATTTTATAATATAATTGAAAGCTGTTAGTAAACAAACTAGTCTTAAGGAATAGCCGACTCTCCACTGGGTAGAAGTTTCTGAGCGAGCGAAGCGAGCGAGGCACCACGCCAACGCTAGTTTCATTTTAAAATTGTTGTAGATCTGCCTATACACTGTAGATCAGCGAGGCTCTTAACCCAACAAGTCCTGAATGGGCATTTTCCAGTTTTCAATGGTTGTATTTTCCGTTAAAACAATTTTCATGGCGGTACAAGTAACTAAACTTTCAGAATCTGTTATTCTATTGTTCAAATATTAATTTCTGAAAATAAACGCTAAAGCATCCGAAATGGCCCCACAAACCTGAATAGTTCAGGAAGTTTTTAATTAATAAAAATGATAGAGTTAAAAAAAACTATTACTAAACAAAAATTTTTAGAATTTGGCAAGGAATACGATAACATTTTTCCCATAATCCCAAAGTTTTGAAAAATTAAAAAATGTTCAAAATATACTGTGAACGTTTCAATTTTGTTTAATTACATATTTTCTGAAAGTCAATCGAAAAATACACTTTTATTATTTTATTAAAAATTCCTGAACTTATAATGTTTTTTCGGGAGCCATTTTGGATGCTTTCACGTTTATTTCCAAAAGTTCCAATCCTTGAGGACACGATTTGGTCACTTCAAGTAAGAATTCCGGAACCGTTTAAGTGTGAAGAAAACGAGATTAAAAGAAGCTCATTTGGAAAATCCATATTGTTTTTGTTTAAATCATGTAGTTTTTCACAGTTGCATTCATCGAAAATTCTAGTAACCGATTCTGAATGTTCAATTAATCTCCTTTTTCCCTCCAATATGCAACCGTTCAAAACCTTACAATTTTTTTTTAGCTAGAATAAAAAATAAAGTTATATAATTGGAATAGTTGCTAGCTAGCACAATAAATGACGATTGCACATCCTCCTGTAAATTCATAGCTACCAACAAATAAATCGTCTGCAAGAAAACTCTTCGGGATAAAAATGGGAAATTCATAAGAAATATTTCTGAAGACGACGTTGGCGACCAAGGGGCTTTAGAGACCGCCTCTTGATAGCCCACCCTAACTAGAAGAACCGCGAGGCGTGTTCCAATAATGTATCATAAACCACCAAGTTGCACACCGGGAACTCAAATATTTGGACATATCGCCGAGTCATCCGGCCACACGCGTGAACCACTGTTGATCCGATTCGTCGTTATTCCGCGAAAAAAAGCAAAATTGACAGTTTCTCGCGATTGTGAGGCGCGAGTCTGCAGCCAAGGCATTTGGATCAACTCGAAAGAGCGAAAGGAAACGAGAAACATTGTGCTAGTCTCACCCCTTGGGATGGGTTTCAGTGCCTTGCCAACAGCTGATTAATCGTTTCGCAGCTTCCCTTGGGACCGCAGAAGCATCGAAGCGGCAGCTTTGTCAATGCGGATGGCGTATCGTGCTGACTATTTTTCGTTTACCGTTATAAGGAGCTCGCCGTTCTCCATGCACAATTTCACGACAGCATGAAAATCACGACATTTCCGATGGCGTGGATAAAATGTGCTATAGAAATGCCTGAGGTGGCGGTTAGAAGCAGATCCTTTATGTTGGTCTAAGATTCTTTGCAAACCGAAAATACATTTGAAAATTTACATTAATTTTACATTTTTTATTATAGTCAGTAGATCAAAAATTCTCATCATAAATAAGCTTAGTCGATATACATCAAAATATGGTGCCAAGTTTCCATCGTCTGCTTTGATTATACATTTTTTATTGCAGCCTGATTTTCATAACAGTACGAAGCATAGCAGAAATAATTATTGTCGGTAATGTTTTCAATTGCTATAATGGAATACATATGTAACTTGTAAAGGAATGCGTATGGAAGCAGTTACCGGATAAAATATGTTACAGTGGATTAGGCCAATAGCAATAATGGGCTCCAAGGCAAAGATGGCCCCATGAGGACCAGTGATTGCTAGTATCCTCAACGATGATTCCCACATAATGGTAGTTGTAAAGTCATTCTTGTTTTGGGTCTATTGTAGTCTTTTCTTCTTTCTTTTGAAAATTTTGATGTCTACAATGTATCCTACAGCTCTTTGAAGTTATTCACCACAAAGTACTTATTCAATAGAAATAAATGGAAGACAAAAATATTTCAGAAATTATTTTTAAACTATATTTATGACAAAATTTAAAGATCGAATATTATACATCCATGAAACGGAATCCGCAACTATTAAATGGATGTTTCGTAAGTATTCACTAAAAATGGTATCGTTTCAGTGCTATGTGACATGTATTGCAAGTATGAAGTATTTTCCGGATGAAATGTAAAAAAACGTTCTGTGAAATTGAATTCCTACGCTTGAAAAAACCACGGCACATGTACCTACCGGCATTTTTGCAGATAGATGCCGGAATACATTTTCCTCCAATGGTTACTGCAAGCTCGCGACTGTTGCAGCTTAATTTGTTTATCTGCAGGACTCGCAATGCGGTAGGGGGGCTACGGGAGCCCAGGCGAGGGGCGAATTGCAGCGCGATCCAATGTTTTATTTAAATACGTCGCTTGCGACCCTACTCGCGCCCCCATGGGTGTCCTGGACTGCCGGCAGCCTGCACTTAATATAGGGAGCGACAGACTCATTTATATTTTTCAACTTGCAAAAAGTTGGCGTGCTTCCTTTCGTCCCTGTGCGTCGTTGTTTAATGAAGAAAGACGCCTTGAAGAAAGCTTGCAGTCAAGTTTATTAGTTACATTGTCATTTTTCGATAAATGCATTACATCATTAATTTAGCAGCGACTGAAGGATCGTATATAGTCAAATTGCATAAGTAGCGAACAATAATGTGATCCTTTGGACACTTGTTAATTTTCGTATCTGGTTCGTGTATCTTGGTGAATTATAATTACCGAAAGTGAATCATAAGAGCTAATACCACTTCATTAATCACAGGCAGAGTTTAAGATGAAGTTATTTCATGGTACTATGATTTCAAACGAAATGTTATATTTAAAAATTAAGTAATAAAGTTCTTCGGTGTGTCGGTCATCTGAAAATAAAAATACAAAGAAATGTCCATTACTGCGTATTGTGAAACGATATCCCCTTACCATTTTAGACAGTAATATATATGCATATATGCAATAATTCTAACACTTCCTCCTCTGTTAGTTTTATTTAAATTTCAAATGAAACAAAACTAAGGCGTCTAAGGCCAAGATTCTCGTGATCGCTTTACTAAAGCATCCAACACGAGATCTCGGGACGAAACGCATTTTTCTACAATACACATTAGTAACCCTGATTGTCGCTAGAGGGACACTGAATCCATTAATAGTCAAATTTCATATAAACTATATAAGCAGTCAGTTTAAATCAGAATTCAGTTGCGATAATTATACAAGTTCCGATATATCTATACAACTTTGTTTTCAGCGTACGTGTTTTCTATCTAAAACCGAATATATGCACTGATAGAAAAAATTTGCAGCTCCGGCGAAAAAATTAGCTAACGCAGCGAATTTTGTTGTCAGATTTGGGTCTGCAAGTGTTTTCGCGAATGCAGCCAATCGAATTGGCTGCCACTGCGAAAATTTCGCTATATAAGCCAAAAATTTGTCTACCCTACAGAATTTTGTTGCTAGATTTGTGTCAGCAAAATTATTTTTATCAGCTATTAATGTTTTTTTTGTAGTTTTATTTTCAGATCACCAATACTACGCAGAAACCATTTTACTTATTTAATTATTAATTAAAGCGGTCGTGAAATATTATTATATGCTTTTGCATCAAGTTATTATGTTTGAAACTTTATATTATAATACTTTCATTGAGCTTATATCGTTAAGAATCAGGATTAATTCATTTAAAAACTACATATAGAGGCTAAGTATCTTGACAATCAAAGTATACTGCACGGATTCTTTACTATCAATGTATTGGGCCATAATGTAGTACGTTCTATTATTAATAAATTTTCGTCCTGAAAAACTGAAATATAACGAAATTTATAATCCAGAAACCAATTCAACCTCTAAGATAGATAGTAAGTATCTTTAAAAACTATTTAATTAGACTAGTTATGAAGTGCTTAGACATATGTAAATGAAATAATGTTTCAATTGACATAATTTAAAAATATAAGCTTCAAATTTCCTGATTCCATATTACACAAACAGTTACCCAAAATAGAAGTTGTTTTGTCAAGCCAAGCCCGATGTCCCGATTAAGTAATGTTTACCACTTTTCGACCCAAAACTTGTGTTATAGGTCAAACTGTCAAGTAGTGAAGATTAGTTGAATTACATTATATCAATACTTCAAAGCGACTAGTAAAGTAACAATGACCAAAACCAGACCAAATGAGGACTTCCGTGTCAGCGAGGAATTGCTTAATTAATCAATTTACCTTCCTGCAAATCTAACATGAACTTGTAATTTAGGGCGCACCTCAAAACCCGACAAATCACAACACAGACTCTTAAAAAGCTCGACATTCAAAATGCAGACAATTTATCCGGGACGCCGTCCTTGAGGTCTCACTAAAAGGCCATTTCAAGATCAAAAATGTTTGACCAAGGGGTTAACTGTGTAGGCCACTTAAAGGTCAAATCAGTTAGACTCCCGGATTATATATTAAGCATATTTAGAAGTCATTATATTTTCAGAATATGTACATTATGAAATGTATGGTTTTTTGAATGGCTGCTTTGTGATTTGTCGGGTTTTTGAGGTGCACTCAATGATTAATTTCGAAATGTGCTTAATAAATAATCCGGGCATCAAACTGAATTGACCTTAAAGTGGCCAACAAAGTTAATCTCTTAGTTAAACATTTTTGACCTTGAAATGACCTTCCAGTGAGATCTCAAGGACGGCGACCCAGATAATTGAATGTCTGTAGTTTGAAGTGTCTGTTATGTGATTTGTCGTGTTTTTTAGTCGCACTCGAAATTTAATGTCCAAAATTTCTTGTAGGGTACTCCGATTCAGATATAGTGTATTATTTACTCATATATTCTAACCTCGAAATAATTGGAAATGCCTTAGCAGAAAACGCTTAAAAGACATTTAGAAGTCTCTTCCGGTAAAAGTGTCTTGATGTCGATGTTTTAAAAGTTAAATGTCCAAAAATCGAGATATTATTAGTGTCTATGAAATTAGAGGAGATTGTTTCTTTTATTTCTCCTATTTTGAAAAATATAGAAGCACATAAGACACGAATTATGTGTTGTTCTGTTGTTTTCTATATATACATATATTGTATATTATACATTTATTATAATAAATCATAATTGAACCAAATTATCTTCTCAGTATAAATAATCAATGTTGACGAATATACCTTGTCAAGCTATTTGCAAAGCGACACTTGAATGATATATATGTTTGATAAAGCCGCAGAGCTTTTGATTATCTCCGCCAACAATGATAACTGAAGGTTGGATATAAGCTCTTTCTGTTGCGGCGCATTTCTCGTAAATTTTTGGTTTAAGTCCGGGTACTTGCACTGAAACAATGCGAAAGCTTTGAAAAGACTGCATGAATTCTAAATTAAGTGTGCACGAACTCGTCAAGTCCCGAGTGGCGTAATTTGAGTTAATTCCGCTGCAGAGAACCGGAGACTCGATTAAAAATCTCGACACATTGTCTTCGTTTGTTTCAGGTTTTATATCCTTTGGCACAGCCAATTTCAGTGATTCAGAAGCTTCGTTAAAGTTCATAATAACATTGAATATCTCGTTTTTTACTATTACGTATAGTCTCATATTCTATAAAACATGTAAAGATTTCATGTTTCATTGTTCCATGGTTTAAGTAGTTATTTACATATTCCAAACAGAATCCCACTCAGTTTTAGAATTAAGGTATTAATTTAACGACATTTAAACTTACTCTTTCACCATAAGATAATTTATAATATTTCGTGTACTCTGACAAATGTGATGTAACTCAAATTCTCAATTAAATTGCAGAGTACAATAGCTTGCCATACCTTCAACTTCAATTCTGAATGTTGAATGATTCAATTTCAAACAAGTTGACTTAAATTGTCATTTTAATTTTATATGACTTTTTAAATTCGTTGTAAGATAAATATAATCACACCTAATAGTTAGTATTGAAATTACGCAATTTTCCCAACTTATTGCGTTGAAGTTTCTACGTATTTCCTAGCGAAACTGGACAGAAGCTGCGCATAATTGAAGATTCTCTTTCTGATCCTACCGCGAATCCCGAAGGATCGAGAGAGTCAACGATAGACTTACATCTCCGTCCTCCGGATAAATGGAAAGTTTTGTCTTCAGTACAAGATTTTTAATTGCACGTATTGATTTAGGATATCAAAAATTGTACCTCTAACGATTATAAAGTATCGAAATTGGACTATTATAGATGGCGTTTACTTCACCGCTGTTAAAAGATGCAAATCTTAGTTTCCCAAGAAGCGCTTGAGAGCCAAGAGAGACATTAGATCAGCACGAGCGTAGGTAAATACGGTTAACACTGTTTGTACAGGTTGAATGGTAGTCACATGTGCTGTGCGATGTAGTTCACCGTCCACGGTATCATTCCCCTTACAGGGTCCTATGTCGCGTATCGCATACGGAGGTACCCTCAAGTTAAATAGTATAATGGCCAATTTAAAATGTCCCGCGGAGTATCTTAGATCCGTATTTGCCAGTGGTCGAGGTGTGTTTGAAGTTGAAACTTTGAACTGCAGCAGCCCGGTTCACCGATGCGGTAAAAGGGAACATAACCGAGTGCTACCGGAGAAACCCCTTAACCTCTTGGGTCTCCATTTAACGACAGGCAGTTTCGAATTTTATGTGTCGTATTAACTTATATTTGCATGATATATTGCACGCATGTGTCTATTCTCAAACTTCATACGAAAACTGCAACGCTGCCTCTAAAAAACTTCTATTGCAATAAACAACGCATAATGCAAATTAAGAAGTAACTCATGTTTTTTCTTTTATATTTCTTTTCTAATACGGACCCATATCCATATTCTGTTCAGTTCAATAACTTACAATAAATAATGCCAGAATTATTGGTACGGTTGTTATAAATGGTATTATACTCCGCAATTCTGGAAAGTAAATGCTCGTGATATAAAATATATAAATGGTTGTTTTCAGGTTATTTTTTGTTTTTATGATTACATTAAGTTTCTTTATAGATTGTGTATCAGAAATGTGTAGGTAGTATTTATATTTGAACTAAGTTATTTATTGTCTATTCATCTTTTCTCACAAGATAATTTTTTAACATTTCCAATTGGGACACTTCATAAGAAATTAAAATTATTAATTTATTAAATTACATTATTAATTATCTGAAAAAAAATGTTAAACTAGATGCCTTCGACCCGGGTGCCTACTATTTTGGCTAAATTCGTATTGCAGTTCCCTGACGAAAGGCTGATGCTTCCGGGAATATTCCCATTTTAACACTGCCAGGAAATAAGGCGGCAGAGGGTAGTTCTAGCATTGTTAGGTTCGAGTAGTTTCTATACATATATTGTAACAATATCTTGTTCCTTAAATAGGGTGAATGTGCCAATGAAAGGACGGTTAAGCATTTTTCACACTTTGATCGATTGTAACTTTTGAATTATTTTATGAAAATTTAATTATGATATCACCATTAGAATCGTTAGACTCTACTCTTTATGACCGTGTAGTTCAACCTTTGATTTTATTTAATTATTAACCTCGTCTTCATACGTTTGTAAAAAAAATCCGCTAAACCCCAATGAATAGACGGGTTAAATCAAATGGGACGTTTTCAGTACCAGTTTTGGATGGCTTTAAAACTTTGCTTTGATTTTACAAAATAATAAACACTGGAAGATCAATAGTACTGTAAATATTGTTTTGAATGTTCAAAGAACATAAAAATATGTATTTTGTTGCATGTTGTGCATCATACATTCTTAAGAAATAGAAATATGTAGAAAATCGTCCATTCATTGGTAGTTGTCCATTCATTGGCATATTCACCCTATATTAAAATTGAAAGTGAGCATTTTCAAAACTTCTACCCCGACCGCAGGTCAGCCGAAGCACTGATAAATGAGCACGTCTTGTTCACACTGATGCTTAAAAAACGCGGTTTAGTCGAGTTTTTTACGGGTCGGGTTGCAGGAAATAAATTTTTTTATGTGTGGGATACTTCGGTTTCCGTTTTTTACGGCATTATCGTTGATTTTACGAAGAAATGTATACAACCTTTTATGTAGAGAGTTCGATGTTCTATATTTTTTGGTTTGAAACATTTTTTGTACGATTTGTATTTTTGTTAAAAAATGGAAAAAACGGGTTTTTTGAGCGTTTTTTTGTTAAACCTCCCCATAATCTAGTCTGCATTGTCTCCAAAAACTAATCAGATCTAAGTTTGGCCAAGAGAAACGCAAATCCGTTTGTACATTTTAAATTTGTCCTGCCAGTCGCGAGATATCGCGTATACAAAATTTTGCCTATGGACGGACGGACGGACGGACGGATGGACGTACAACCTAACGGACACCAATTTTTTTATTGTTGCTTTGGGTTCCTTAGGGCCTGAAACGTCGACATTTGATGAAAACAAATTCAATACTTCGCCAGACCTATGGTCTGGGTCGAAGTAATTATGTGTTCAGTTAACACTTCAAATTTGATAAAAAGTACTTTCTTAATAAGATAAAATTTTATATTATTAATTATTCATTATACTTACATTTATTCTAATTAAAAAGTGGAGGATAAATGTCACAATTATGTTCACTGCACAAAATTCGAAATTTCATAAGTAATATTTATATTTAGGTTATACCTCCCATAACATACAGCAAAATATCGGCTTAAAATCAATTGAAAGTAGCAAACTCTTCAACTCTGCACGACGACGGAAACATCAGTTTTGATCCCGAATTATCTACAACAGTCTTATTTTCGCTGCAAAAAAAAGCGCCAAGTGGATTTTTCTTATTTTTCATTTATTTTCTTTCTAATACCACCTAGAATCCGAATCCACTTGAAATTATGAGTGACTATAAAAAAAAGCGCTGTGTATAAGCTACATTTATTTATTTATTTATCGGTCGGAATCGCCATTTGACACAAATTTTTGCACATTTAATTTATCGTAAGATTTGGTCGTCCTTGTAGATGGCGCCATACTTCACATTTGTGGAGGAAATGTAGAAACTGCAGAAAACTACACCAAGTACAGCAGCGACCATGAATCAATTTCCGCCGGACGAATAATATTTTCGGAACGTAAACAGACAACGTGGCTCGTCTTGCCAACAGCGAGTTGATGCTTGAAAACGAAATCGAAAAATTGTTCACCGGACGCGGATCGAACTCACGACCTACGACTTCCAGTGCGACCGCCTGAGCCGCGAAGCCGATGATATTCATAGTATATGTATTGCATCACATGCGAAGTATTTTATCTATTTTAATTTTTAATTTTTATGCTTGTTCTTTGTGCATCTCTGATGCAAATGTGGGATTTGTCAAATGTTGAGCATATACTTCAGTTTAATTTGTGTTGATTAAACGTGTAATCAATTTGGCGGTTCTCAGTTATCATGTAAGCTGGTCAGAGGGGCTTATTGTTTTGGAGTGCGCCGACCTAACATTTATATTTTATATATTTTACATATATTTTTTGCAGCGACAATAATAAATTAATCCAAACACAACAATTTCAATACCTTGAAAACATATCTGGATATCGTATCAGAATACTGCTGCCTTAACTTCTACTCTGAAAAAACGGTTAAAATCAGAACGTCCGCACTTGAACATAGTTGATTTAACTCAATATTCTACAGAGAAATATGTCCAATTATAACTTACTGCACTTAGTGTATACTTACTGTATATTGTATGCTTAAAGCTTCGAACCGTAAAGGGTCCGATATGGATTACTTATCCTCATGTAAACGCTAATCTGGTATAAAATTTCTGGGATTTACTGGTTATTTACTATTACCTGAATTTAAGAATTAGTTATTAGGCATTTTGTTTCCTAATCATCAGTTTGACATCGTATATGTTTGTTACCATTGACTGGATGTTTCGTATACCTAGAAATATACTCTTTGACATATAACTGCGTAGTTTCGAACTCTTCATGTGCCGATTCTGGGAACTTTACATTTGATTTGATTTATTTACTCATCTGGTCTCACAATCATAAGGACCACTTGGAGGCCGAATACATAATTCGGAAAATTGTATTTTGCGCTGAGAGTTAGGAAAAATATATGCTATAACATAAGCTGTAACATATTATCCTTGTGCTCGCAGCAGGGAAATAGTTAAAAATTTACATTAAACATTAAAGAATAAAAATACAAAATTTTGAACGCTGGACAGAGGTACTGGTCTAACGGCCATAAGTTCCGATTCTCATGATCAACTTTAGCTTTAAGTGAGGTTACGCGAATCTCAAGCGAGTTGCGCTGATCTTACAACTCTTGGATATGGCTAATAAGAGACAAGGCTCTTATTGAAGAAGACACCGTATCATCTTAGTTGAAAGCTGCAAGAACTGGACTCCATAACCCTCTATAAAGCATGAACTACTTCAAAAAGCAACCACGGAGACCAATAGATCTGGCGGAATTTGGGTGCTAGACGAAGCTCCAAATAACGAATCAATATTAGTTACAACTTCCTGAACAGGCACGAGTGACGGCAAAACCCTGTTTGGCTTGACATGCGACGCAATGAAGGGTCATAATAAAATGGACGATCAGCATAAAAAGACCCTTGGCTCGAACCACGTAACTTGGCGTTGCAATTCATGCAAAAAATGGCACCACGTTTAATAATTTTCTTTCAACGCAAGATCTATGAGAACACGCAATGCCTTTACCTGGCACTATATCGCGCCGAAATATATCTGTGCAAGTGACAATAAGCGAAGTTCGATTACCACCAAGAAAAAACAATTAAATATTTAACAAGTTGTCAGCCGACACAGCTCTATACTTCTACAGAACAACAACCTCCGATGATTAGGACAGAGGTGCACTACCGCTGAACAACTTTCAAAGCACTCGAAACAGACGAATTATATCCTTTGAGCCTTTATCTATCTCAACCTGCGCTAAATCAAGATGGTGAGTTGTCACCATGGATATGTACCAATATCGGAGTACCCCAAGGATCTGTTCTTGGGCCAATATTCTTTTCAATGTTTAGTAATGATCTCCCTGGAGTATTTCAGCAATCTAGTTGTATGATATATTCTGATGACACCTCAATATTCCTTAGTTGCCATCCTCTTGCGGTCGGCATTGCAATTTCTCATATATAGCGGGTGATGCAGAACGATGTTATACCTGGGCACTTCCAAATATGCTCAGGATTAATTTGCAGAAGACCAAGATCATAATCGTGGGTACTTTGAATCACGTGAAAGCTACAAAATGTTCGACATCAAGACCAATTACAATTCTTGGTTGCGGCATCCCGTGGGTTTGATCGACTATATATCTTGGGGTTATTCTGGACACAAACCCCTTTTGAAATGAGCCCATAATATACATCTCAAATATGGTTTATACCATCATTAGGTAGTTACGTCTCCATTAATCTCTAGATGATAGCCGCGCCTGTAGGCGTCATATCCCGATATGCGAACGACTTTGTTTGCTGAACGTTTTTTTGTACATGGCCCAAATTCATGTTTTCATAGAAAAACGGGGCTTTTGAAATTATTTCTCAAATCCCGGAACTCTAAAGGTTAAAATGCTTTACCAGTGTCCATACCGGAGCGTCGTGCGTCCACTCTTATTATTCCGTATTTCGATTATTGCTCTTCTGTGTACAATGATTTAAACTCTACATTAAATTTGAAAGTCAAACTACCGATGTCTGTCGGCATTCACTTTCTTTTTATAGGCTAAAATCTGGACTGGCTTACTACAGCATCGAGAAGGGTCTATTTTGTAGGTAGGATTGATCGCCTGTACTCTGTTCTATACTGATTCTAGGATACTAAAGAGCTTGATATACCTGTTCATAGAACAGAAAGTTTTTTAAATTAATTGCTGATTACCTCATTCAGAATATGAAATGCCTTGCATCTGGCAAAGAGGGGCTCCCCAAGTATTAGAGTATCTGATGCTTTAAAACTAACCTGTTCTTGCTACTACTTGAACTAGGCGTATGTGATTCGATTCTATTTTCAGTTAGAGCTTAGAAATAATTTTTCATTTATTAGTTTCGGAAAAATAGTTATAAACGTTGAAAAAGTTACCTCGATTTGTAGTCTTGATTAGAAATTTGAAATATGGAATCGCTCAGGGATGTTTTTATATATGTATTACCATCAGAGTTAATTAGCACTACATATTCGAAATTGTCCTGAATCATTTGACGAGAATATGTAAAATTACAAACATGATGGGTATTGCAGTAATTGAATAATCTGAAAATAAATGCGTATCGTTTGTAGAGCAAATATTAAACATTTTCCAGAGACGTGGACAAATTGAAATATAAATTCGGGGGGACTGGAAAATTCTAAGAACAGGGTTCGTTTTTGACGGCTTCTCCTTCACGGTAAAATATCTCATCTCGCTTATCGTCCGCATTCGTCCCGCGCATCCGCACTCGTATAGTCCTGACCGTCTCCCAGGAGGCGCTGCGGCAAGTCCGCCTATTTTTCACCAGGCAGCCGACCGGTAGACGCGGCAGAATCCTGGACGCATTATTGCATTGTCCAGTTTGATAGAATCCCAAAATCCTTCAGAGGTCCTGCGACCGGGAAACGCGCGGTGCCTAGCAATGCGTCCACGAGCATTTCCCCCCGGGTTCGTGGTAACCCATCAAACTTTTAGCCGGACTCTGCCCTCCTTTTTTTTCGCTTTCTCACCGGTACCTTCTTTTTATTCCCTCCTCATCTTTCTTCCCGAGTTTTATTAAGGGCGCGAAATTTAAGTGGCCGACATTTTTTTGCTGACCACCGTCGTTATTCTTCCTCGACAGCTCTACAACTGTTTCTGTAAGTAAACACTTTTGTAGGGATATTTTCTTACTTGACTTTTTAGGATGTTTACCAATCTTACAAACTAGTGATAACAATAGTTAATACTGTTACAGTAATACGACCCTTTAATATTAATGGGCTATAACATACAAGAGTGATTGGTTGATCGTTATCAAGAAGGTTGAAGAGGCTCAATCAATGACCCTCAGACCCATGAACATAACTGCAAGAATAAATATCAAACATTGCATAGGTGATAACATTATGCTAATATTGAAGTCAATTTTATTAAATAAAAAAAACCTTTTAAATATTGTTTCTTATTACTACTGTTGCTAGAAAAAGTCAACTTATCAAATATAATTGTTTATATATTCTTCTGTATTTTTTTCTCCTTTTCGATTCTTAGAACTATATATAATTCACCAGCTCGAAAACCATCTCATTTTAATCGTTTCTACCCTTCTCTTCTTTCTTTATCGAAAACATTTCGCCAGTTCATCCACCAGCAGATGCCTTCCCCGAGTAGGTGGATCCGAGGTCGAAGGGGGTCAAATGATGAATATTGCAGGGGGCGCTTATTGTTTCCACTCACAAATCATCCGCCGATGTCTCACGGGGTGCGTGCTGCGATGTTTTATTCTCCACTGGTCTGCGAGCGATGTGCTGGCTAGACAGTAAGAAAAAGACAAGAAGAGAGTAAAACGAGAACGCTCCATGGTCTTATCTCGTGAAAAGAAGCAGAGTATACTATCACCCGTTATCATTCGTATTCTACTCTGGTCAACGTGTTCGAACGAAAGATGTATCGTTGTCATTTCTTATTGTCGAAGGATATCACTTCGGAGGTTTGCAGAAGGATCAGTTAGAAGAAGCAGAAACACAGAAAATTCAATCAATCCATTAAAATTCTTGATAGCTGTTAGTCGATCATGCCATGAATCTATAATAGAAAAGTAGATGAAATATTAGTTACTCACTAAACATCAATACAATATTAAATTTTACTTATTATTTACTTACTATATAATGACTATTTTATAAGTGTGCAAATACGAATAATTAACGATTTTCTTAATATTTAGGCTAGCTTAGAGTTGCGTCATCTACACACAGCTGATTAGGTAGGTTTATGCGCATAAAGCAGATGGTGATACAAAGAAATCTGTTTTATTTACAAAATTTTTTTAAATCTTTGATGTAACTCTGTAACGCGTAACTCCCGAAGTTTTTGTGATACATTTAATTTTTGTCTAAATGTCACACTCGTCTAGTATAACAGAAATGAATGGAAATGTTGCCAAAAAAATTCTCAATTTTTCAATAATGGTAACGATGGAAGGTTGGATCGTTTTAAGATTTTTCGGATAAAATGAGAACCAAAATGGGAAAATTCGATACACCGGAAGAAGAACCCAGGACCTTTCGATTGCCGATCTAATGCTCTGGCAACTAAGCTAATCACCCTCTGATCTCTGATCATAATAAGGTAATATGCTACCTTAGCACCATTCACAACCAGGCGCGAAATACACAACACAATTTCGTATTTTCCATTTTTGGCTTGTAATTTTATCCGGGACTATATCTATTTATTAATAAATATATTCATTCACTTAACATTTCATGATTTAATGCAAATATTCGATAAATTCTTACAGGAATAAAATATTCAGAATATAATTATATACAGAAATAAGAAAAAGGAATTATTCCGTAGACATCACTCACGTGAAATGCTAGTACCTTAAAATAAGTATGTTAGTCTGTAAATAGTTTTACATGCATACTATTCTGCAAAAGGTCTCTTTGTTTCAAAAGAGTATTCGGTCGCTGACCACGGCTATCGCAGGAAAACTGAAAAGGGCTGGAGAGCATACAAAATGTAGAAGCTATGAGTAGAGTAGTGTTTCTGTTTTCTCGTTTTATCTTCTTCTAGGAAGAAAATGAAGGAACTCGAGGAGTGAGAATTCTCACGAGATAAAGCGCAGGAGATTCTAAGTTTCATGGAAAAGCGTATTGAAATATCGCTCTGTTCGATTTAAATTAAATTAACATTTGAATGTATGGAAATTAAAACAGAAAACCATAAATATAAACACAAGTTTTAATTGTAATATTTCAGAACAATTACTTCTTTATGTATGCGTACACTTGGAACTTTTTGATACAGGAAATGAAACGCAAAGCGAATGTATATTAATGTTTTAAATTAATGGTCGTTTAAAATAAATCATATTACAATGGCTAATATATATAATGAATTCTATTCAATAAATTAATGTTTCAAATTTAATATAGCTTTTCTTATACGCATACGTAAGGTAGTCTATTTTTCCTAACAAATCTTTTCGAATTATTTTTTTCTAATCTTCGCAGATTTTGTGTGCATACTAAATTAATGTCACGTCTTATATTATGCTAATGATTTGTTTTTTATTTGTAATATTTAATTCTTCGCAGCTAATTATTTGAGACTATCACGTGCTTCTTCATTACATTAATTGAAACAAATTGTAAGTAATTATATATTCTTATAAATTAAAAACGAGCTCCTACATCGCAGTTATTTGTGATAGTTTCCTATTTTAATATTCTTCAGGATATATTTAGGGCATATACCCAAAATAACACTTTTGTAAGACCTACACAATAGTGCCACCTATCCGTGATGCTACAGGGAACGAAAAGTTGCCGTTTGAAGAAACATGCGAACATAAAAATGTTTCCAGGAACGCATTTATTTATCGGTTTTTGTCACACCTGCACGAAACTGGTACTTTTTCGTATAGCTATAGCGAATGGAATGTTACCGTTTACAGGCGGAAATATAACTGCGCATACACACGGGTCTTTTGCGATTTTTACCGCCCGCCATTCTCATTTCCGCCCGCTCCATCCGGAGCCAGCGCAGGTGACATCTTGCTAGAGACAGGTGTTTAAAAAATGATTTTTTCCCGTCTGCGTCAGAAAGCCCGTAATCTCCAGTTTTGCGTACATGCCGGATAATTTTCGAATATAAAATAATTCCACACCTTATTAGAAAAATCTAAAACGCAGGCAAGGTATTTTTCAGAATACGGAAAAATTCCCATACTTGTGTGAGAATTTTCCGACTAATTTCTCAATGCACAAAAAATAAATTACGAAGGCAGTCGAAGCTTAAACGATCGACGAAACGAGAAAAAAACTTAATTTGACAGGAATGAACCCGCTGCTCTTTTTCGATTATGGTTTAGTAAAAGATCTGTTATTTTCTTATAATCCTTTGACTTAAGAAAAGGTCGATTATATGAGATGAATACATTTTTCTATTTACGACTTTTCTATTACATTTACGACGTAACGTAGAGTACACATCTACCTTTGGAAAGATGAATAGCATCAGCCGGATGTATGGACTTTTAGTTACAAATAAAAACTTATTTATAACTAAAATTTAGAAGCATAGGATATTTGTATAGTGAGAAAGTCTTACAATTACAACTTAATTAAAACAGAACAAATGAAAGGAGAGTTAACATATTAAAAAATACAGGTATTTACAAAAGAAAATCTATTTCATTAGAAAACAGGCATTTCATATAGATTTTCACAAATCCCCGAAGCATCCAGCAAAGTTACCGAACGTCCTGTTTACTCGCTGTGAAACTAATTGCTCGTGCGCGATTTTATTAAATTTGTCCACAACATTACCTCGTTTGCATTCGTTAATAAGTTTTCACCCAGGCTATTCTCGAGTCGAGGTTGTAACGAGGACGGAAGGGTAGCTGTCTTTTTTCATTCAAATTTGCATATTTTCGCGGTAGGTTAATTCCCCGTGAAAATCGCTGCTTTTTCCGCTAGACAAGCCGCCCTTCTGCGACTCTCCCGTTATCTCTTTCTCGCGATCTGCTGATTTTTTTACTTCTTTCCCCAAGTGGATAGAAACTGACCAGTCTGATACGGAATAAGTACACGGTGAATGTGATAGAGAGTCGTAGATCACTCTGCGGTCTGGCATCTCAGGGGTCGCATTATCCCGACCTCCCCACCAACAAACCCTTTTTACCGCTCGTCCTTCTACAAATTACCCTCCTCAACTCCGCTCGTCTCGCGATCCGGGGAAAACTTTAATCGGCCCCGCGAAAAAATATGGTCGACAAAGCGATTCTTGGGCCGCTCCCACAGTTTGAGAAGAAATCTCGTCTAGTACAAGTGGTAGATCTAGTTTCTTGAGCTGATTCCTTATCTGCTTTTTGTTGTCATTTCGTATACTCTCATTCCGATTTTAATTTGAATGACTGACTATAGTATTTAATAAAAATATCATATTCTTAAGAACGTCTTATAAGCATTAAAATACATTATAATAAATTATGAAATCAGATCCAGTTAACGATAAAATCGGAACAACTGCTGGAAACATGAAACTTTTCGCGTATCAAAACTGAAACCAGGTATCGCGATATTTTTAAATACCCTCTTAACGTCGAAGTTTTCGATATGAATTCCCTGGAGGCGTGAATGTAGCTTGTAATATTCCCGTTAAATATACGAGTGTTTTCTTTTTTTCGACCTTCAAGGCGAGGGATGAAAACAGCAGAGGCGTACGTGTCTTGATAAAAGGCATTATTCAAATTTTCTTTGCATCTAACGCATCGTGTTTACAAGAAGTAAAAGGCTGAGGCTTTAAAGAAGCATTGAGAATATTCTTCATGGGTTTCTCTTAAAGAGAACCTGTGATCTTGTATGGAAAAATATTCTTACGCGGTAAAATCTGATTTTTCCTACGCGCGCGGTCTTCCCCTTGAGCGTTTGCATCAGACACGGCTTGCTTAAAGTCTGAGCAATATCACGGGGACGTGGTCATCTTAATGGAGTCGTCCGACGTCAAGCTCGGAAAGCGAAAAGCACGCACCAATGGATTTAATGAGATTCACAAGTCATAGCAAACCCCGAGTTTCAAGGCATGACGTACGAAGAACCGGACGAATATTATAGCACCTAGAACTGATTAAACTTTATAACCGATTGTGAAAAATGTTCCTAGTTGCATTAAAAGTAACAGCTTCTTGAAAATTAAATTCCATAACATGTAAAACAATTTTTCGGAGCAAACTGCCTCAATGGTCAATAACGACAGCGTACTAGAATGGAAATTCGGGCAGTCATCGAGGATTGTGGGCTTACTGGTGGCGTCGTGTCGGTTTTGGGTTCAGTACTTGCTAATTTCGTCCGGTGGCTCGTTCTTGGGGTACAAAGCGGTCTGCCGGACTTAACGCGATTAGCAGAGATACCGAGTTATTCTCCTATTATCCATGGACCAGACGCTGGCCGCACAACCAACTCTTCCCCCGTCTCCATTCAATAGCCTCTTGACCTCTCATGTTGCATGAATATTAGTAGACTAGCTTTTAGATCTCATCACCATTTTTATGCATTATTTTCCAACATATCAGCTCTAATTATACTGATCAATATGAAAGTATGTAACGTAATTTATTCCCAAGAAACCTGCAAGTAATAAGTATCATATATTGCAGATTCGTGTAAATGTTGGGAAAACGAGACCATATTCCCAATCGGAAATCAGAGAAAACGGGAAATACGAATGAAAACCTAGGAAATACTGATGAGACAGTGAACTGGTTCGACGGGCACTAAAACCATGTAGCCGGACTGTGCACGTATGTGTTGGAGACGTGTAACGTTAACGTACCATAGACTTGGTGAGAGTCCCGGCGAGTATGAAACTCAATTTGATTCCGGCAGCCTCGAATCCCCGAACCCTCGCAACTGCCGGAGAAGGTAGCAGTTCGGTGGTTGGAGGGCTGAAGGGGGGTTGGAGGCATTACCTCCTTCGCCCACAGAAAAGGGGGTGCTCCCAGGGGCGCGCGACTGACCCGACATCCGGCTGGATCCAGCCACTCATATTGCCAATTACCAACTCTACGACCCTCTCACTCGCGCCCCGGTAGTTCTACTCTCGCCTTGACTTTAGATATGATTTGAGGCCATTTGCCTGTTTCCAGATACGAGATGTATCCGCGGACCTTCGACGATAAAGACTTGACCGATGGGGATTGCGGGTATACTTTGTTTTAACTCCGTTATTAATTAAAAGGAGAGCAATTCAATGAGTATCTTCAATGCCTTGCATGGACTACACAATGAATCTTGATGATCCTTATGAGGGAGTTCGTTGTGTCGAACAATGTTTAAAATTAAGATTATGCAGGAAGATAGTGATTTCAAGTTAGGTTCATGAGTGATACTAGTAATAAATCTCAATTTTAATTTCATGAAATTAATCCTAATCATGTGTCATTTATTTATTGCAGATTATACTACCCGAAGAAAACATTTGATATCATGAACTATTAGAATACTTATCGGAAAGTCTCCGACTTTACATCATGATTCTCGTACTGGCTGAGGGTGAGCATCGTTTATATCGAGACGATACAATTGCAATGAAACGACGAAAATACGGATACAAAATCACTTAAGTTTATTGAAACTGAGTAGGGACTCCACTCTATAATGCATTACGTATCTGGATAGGTAATGGATACGACATAGTTGATATACGTGTAGCGTAAAGTATATACTAGGGCATGTTTACTAGTTTATGCTTTATAAAAGTAGTTTCGCTTCGGTAAAGACGCCAAAGGGAAAGACAGAGGTTTACGACAGATCGACAGAGAGAGAAAGAGATTTAAAGATAGGAATGAAATGGAAAGAGATACGAGATGAATTCAAGGCTGGGAATATGACATATGTCAAGATCTAAGAAAGAGCAGCAAAGTATAGAACGAGGGGAAGCTGTACATAGTGATAAAGAGGAATAGCGTGAAGGAAAAGATGTAACAAAAATTGAAGTCTGGAAAATGCCAAGAAAACTCTAAGATCGTCCTTGGACGCACCCCGACGAGAGAAACTTTCAGGAGTTTAAACTTGTCTAAATGTTTATACCTTTCCGAACTTTTCGAATGGCGTTCCACGAGAGAAGTGACCATCCAAGACGCACCTGTACGTCCTCCATCAACAGCGCTTGTTTCCGTCATCTTGAGTTAACTCCAAAAACTATCGATGTATCGAAACCATTATATTTTCTACACTTGACGCCGCGACTGACGCCTTACATTCGGGTGCATTTCTTATGGGAGATGAATCTGATATAGTAAGGAGTGCAAGAAGAGCGTTTTTACCGGGCACGTTGTCTTTGATCTTTCAGTATATGTGCTTGAATTTCGACTCACGAAGAACGCGTATTATGCATGTATGCCGGGATTTCCCAGCCTGGGGCTTCCGATATGTTCCCTCTGTGTTTTGTATACGGAGAGGCGTCGCTTTGTATACGGAAACATGGCTCCTTTACGTTCAAGTGAAAATGGAAGGAATGTTCCCAGTTGTTGTTTATTTTATATTGCACTTGTAAATTGTCAAATAGAGTCATAGGGTCGTAATCATGTAGTGTTTTCGATAAGATACATTTGCTGTTAATATTGTAATATGTATTATACATTGCTTTTGATGGACTTTACGTAAAAATAGTATATCTAACAAACAATTTCTATCTTTAAAGTTTTTAATTTAGTTATTTCCTGGCAGATCAAATTAACCATTCCTTTAACAAGTCAAGTTTGGTTTTACACCGATAGTCCATCTCTGGTTTCTCGATTTCGATGCGGAAGTTAAAAGCATCCCGGAAGTGATCTGAAGCGAGGTAGCTGATATCTTGTAAAATGGCCGTTGCGGATGCTGTGTCGAATACTTGGAGCACGGCAGCCGATTACAGAAGCATCGAGACGCAATAGAGTATATGGCGTGCGGTGAGCTCGGTCTGGAGAGGAAGACTTCGTTTCGGGGATGGTTTGGCGGATATAGTATACAGTAAGATGTAATTTTCAATACCCGACCTCGTGGTCTCTGGAGGACGTGAGGGGAGGCCACAATTCCGGGGGTTTACCGTGCGCTGTCGACGTAAACTCTCCTCAGTCGCGCCCCCGTCGGCCGACACCGAGAAAGGAGAGCACCACTTATATACTCGTGCCCCCCAGTGACTGTCAATTTTATGTTGCCAAGGAGAGTTGACCATCTGCCGGAGACCTGCTACGAATGGCACTGGTGGAATTCGACTCGAACTTCGAGACATTTTATAACTAGACAGTGACAAAGTATATATTAAATTAACTCCCTGAATTATTTCAGAATATAACGTTCTTTTCATTTAGAATATAAGGTAAATTTTAGTATTGCATGATCGAAAGTGTGATAAAACATAGATCAAAATAATGTTCAGACCTGAAATTGGTATTAAAAACTACTGCTGTAATTGACAGTTTATTTTAAACTATATTTTAACTCAATTTGCTAATTATGGATTTAATCAATAATACTGAACTAGGGAGGTGCTTGCAGAATACCAAAGTCGTAGTAGTATTTGTACACTTATGCTAAATAATTATTCACATACTTTACTAACCTAATTTTGATCTAATTATTGAGTTAATGTTTCTTATTATTATCGTTCTTCAACAATAGTTTCTTCAAAACAATTTGGTCAAATAACGCATTTTAAATAGAGCTACGTTGATGAGAATCAATGCTTAGGCAATCTAGTTCAATTTGATAATCAAGGGAAACAATATAATAAATCTTATGAATTATATTAGACTATATCTGAGTGATCCGAAAAGGTGTGACAGAGGTTTCTCTCCCTGAAGCAGATACATTTTTTTTTTAAATAAATAGAAAAATAGATTTAAGTATTTCCCTTTCGATTGTTGAAAATATGAAATTGATTTTCATATACGAATTAACAGTATCGCTATACAAATAGAAACGTCTATCGTGAGTTTGAAATGCACCCTATCAAAAAATTTGAGCAATACATCCCAGCATCAGTTTACATTTTATTGGATTCGTTGTCAAATTTAACAGTATGTTCAACTTTTCCTTACTTGAAAATATATACAGGTAAACACTCACGTTACCATCTTGATTTCTTTTATTGTTGTCGATTTAAATTCCAGTTAACGCATGTAGATCTGTGTTTTTCTTGTTTTTTGTTACTCCAGGGATACCAGAATGTATAAGAATAATTATTCAATTATAACTTATTATTGTCCATGATTTACAAGTAAAGATACATGAGAAAGTTACGATTTTTTTAACATTCATTATAGTTCTAGTTTTTAACATACTATTTGAAAATCTAGAACAATATGATTTTTGAGGTCGCTTATGTCGATTCTGGGATTTAATTTTAAAATTCAAAATAGTGGATCCATGATGTAGAGCACGCAAAATTACAATTGCGTTAATATCGATAAAAGTGTTTAACCTCAGGTTTCCGATTACGTTTCCAATGTCGGTTTTGTATAATTAAATTTTTTCCACCTCAAAATGCACAAATAACAAACTCGGTTAAACTGCTTATTGAAGATAATTTATCAAAGTTTTTTTTTACATTTGAGTAGTGGCAATATTGAATCAACTATTCTGAATTTTGAAAATCTGACACTGAATTCATAATCTGCCACTCCAAAATCCTTGTTGATGAATTTATAGTCAACTAAACGTAAAAAAATGTATTCTTCAGAGAGTCAGGAAAGTGCAGTTCGGCAATTGGAAAATTTTGACGTACAATGATTGTTTCTAAAATTCTATTCAGGGGTCGGGCAGTTCATCGCATCGGGCATTTGGGAGGACTATCCATCAGTCCAAATTTAAACGTCCAGTTTGTAAATTAGTAATTTATTGTGACATATGAAATGTATCATTTAATTTGATCTTGAATTTAGTTTTTACTCTTTAAAATTAAGGTGAAAGGCCTTAAAATAAAACGCACGATTATGAAAATGATTTTGATCACCATTGGTTAAGATCCATTCGCAAAACGAAGCGTCTTTCTTCCTTACGTTTTACGAACTAACTGCTAACTTAAAGACTTAAACTCCTGAACGTTGATTGTCACTTTTTCTCGGATAGATCGACTCTTTACATTTCGACTTAAACAGTCGAAAAAACAATCGACTAAAATATCGTTATGAACACAGATCCTATGATATTGGAATTAAAAATTATTAATCGAGATCTTCACTGAACATTTGAATGACCTTTCCAGAAAATTTCCCAACAGATTCTGCCCGCAGCATTTTTTATAATAATAAAAAACTGTTCATGGTGTCGGTTATCTCGTTTTTTTGAAAATAATTTCCATATATTTTTTCGTACCACCACATATATAATTTTATTTAACTTGCTCCGCACAGGGTCTGCATCATATCTTCGATCGCAATCTTTACCTTATGCGTAATAATTCAATAAGAAACCTACCACGTCCCACATCAAATGATCTTATTATCCCGATCCATAGAACGACTACATTCTCGTGTTCCTTTCTTATTACATAATCTAGGCTATCAATTAAAGAGTGCTCGAGCACCATTGCGTGCAAATCTAAATTTTTCCGACTGCTCCTTAAATTGGATTCGGAGGGCACTGCACTCATCTCTATTTTAGTTTAAATCAATTTAATCTACCGAAATTTAAATGTATACGGCTTTATTTTATATTAGTTGCTAAGTTTAGGAAATTATGTAATTAATATCATAGAAAAGAGTAGTTAATGTCAGAACTGCAGTTAATTTTTTAATCTACCGAAATTTGTTATTTCCGCATTCCGCAATGTATAAGTTACTATTTAGTTACATGCTGTGATATGCTTATTTACAAGAAATGTATCTCACTAAATCCTAGTATTATCCATGTATCTACTTAGTTGGTTGGCCAGAGAGGTGAACTCCTCAAGCCAAAGTGAATAAATAAATAAATAAAATATATATGATTGCTCTATTCCTGAGAGTCAGGTATAAAATTATAAAAAATATTCTCGTGTTATTAAGTGAGCTAACAATCTTAACTTATCCATCGTACATGATGAAAGATTATCTGAAAATATTTCTCAATATTTTTAGTAATATCTTGGTGATTTCGGCGCACTCAATTTCAGGACTGTGTCATTTAATGTTTGTCCAATAAAACTGAAGAATGCAATTAGTTCAACATTTTTAATCTGAATTTATTATTTTGAATCATTGGATATCACTCACGAATGTAATGGAGAAGAACCGCTTGCAACGAGAAGCTCTATAACCCAAGGGAAAGCCGAGAGTCACACTGATCTTGCTCTTTGTCTTCTATCGAATAGTATCCATATCCCTGATCTTCCGAACTGCTTTTTCCAATGGTGACTGAAGCATCTTTTCTACCTCCGTGCGGTATCGAAATCGAGAGGTGCATACCGAAGCTCTTTTTACCTCTGTAGAGAATTCATCACATTTCAGAGTAGGCATCGCGTTACCCTTTGCTCTTAACTTTAAAGTACTTTTGCTTCAAGACTCCTTCAAAATGTTGTTTCTTTTTATAATGATTTTTACGGTTAGTGATATAAAATATTTCCGTAAAATATCTGATATACCAAATATTATGTTCTACATTTCTTCAATTATTGCCAACTAGGAAAGAAGGATATCAGTTCTAAATCGTATTCAATACTGCAAGTTGTTTAAGTCATAAATATTTAACTTTTAACACACATTTATTACTACTCAAATTACCTTAAAACTCACTTGATATCGGTATTTGCGCTTGATAGAAGTAAAAACAAAAGCATAGTGGAAACACTTTCTTACAAAATTTAATTTGTATGATGATAATCACGACATAGGAATAACGTCCTACTTTCACAAAAAACATTGCACAAAGGGCCAGAACCATATGTCTTACAGACCGACATGTAGATTATGTATTTAATGTCTTTTTAAAACTTATATTTAGCTATCATTTCAAAGATAGGTGTTATTGCTCAGGAAAACTCTCACTAAGCGACAAATTTTTATTTGAGTCATACAGTACGTCTTTTAGAGAAGTAGTTATTATACATTTAATTATAGAATTGAGAGCCCCATTGTTTTAAATAGTGTTCTCTCGGATTTTGTGCTGGCTTTTGATTCATTTTAAATAATTTTGTGTTTGATTCCACAGGATAGTTGTTACTTAAACATAATAAAAACAATATCATCCGTGGGAATGTTGATATTCAACTGTAATATTCAGTTTATAACTTTTTTTCCATCCCAGTATTGAGCAAAGATCACGTCTTTACACCCCTTATTTCGGATTTTAAAAATATATAGGATAAAATTTTGTTATTTTATAAATATGCAAATCTAAAGAAAATGAGTAACTATACGGGGTGAGGAAAAAGTAGGGAAACCCCGCAAAATCTCAGAGGGTAGGTGATAAAAAAAATAAGTCGTAGGTCAATTTTGTTTTTAAATGCGAAGCCATACTTTTCACGTCGGGAATTGAAAGAACGTAAAATTTTACGTATTTAAGAAATAGGTGACCTTTAAATGACCTTAATGATATATCCAAAGTCAAATCCAAGGTCATCACCGGATTCCTCGCTGAAAGCTATATAAGACCTGACCTTAATATTTTTTTTTATCACCTACCCTCTGAGATTTTCCGGGGTTTCCATACTTTTTTCTCCTCCTGTATAATTCTTCTTCCTCTCTACAGGGACCATTGAAAATAAGTTTGAATATTATTCATTACAAATTAATGTTTGTGTATGAATTATGAAATGTTTATATATTACACGTGACTGTTCAACTCATTGATAGAAAGCACTGTTTTAATGCGTAAATATACACAATTTCTTCATGAAGCTTGACACTATATTTTCGTATTTAAGCTTCACGAGACAAATATGGTACTAATAATTTATTATTGGCCAAGAATCGCTCTTTCCAATGGTGGATGGCAACATTTTTTCAAATTCAGAAATAAAGTGTTATTAAATTTATTTAATTAAAGTTATTAAACGTCTTTAAAAAAACATGAATATTTGGTTTATTTATAGTTATAATTTATTGTATTTTATTATGGAAAATGGCATTAGCACATCTCTAAACGTCAAAAATATTGTTTAAAAAATGAATTTGTTGTCAGATAGACGTATTTCGTAAAGAAAATATTTAAAATGACGGCCACAAAATGTCGATAAAAGTGTATTTTTATTCGCAAAACTCAATGAATTTTTAAAAACGTTGGAAGCCCAGTGTTCTTGAATTTGTTGATTACGAATCTGAAATCAGAGTTTGAAAATACAAATTGGCCGTATGAGTATGTGCGAACAAAAAAATTTAATGTTGATCGGATTCACTTCAAACTTAACATGGAGGAATTTTTGGCTGATGACTACATTGGGTCCATTGTTTTGAATACTTAAAAACTGATCCAGCTTCGAGATCAGCAATCTCAAAACCAATTTCTCAAAACCATTGAATACCAGTTTCATTAAAACCCATGGAGCGTTGCGGTTTTAAACATATCGCCAGGATATTACGAATAAAAATACACTTTTAATTCTAAGTTCCGAAAAACACCTATCGAATACCAAATTAATTTTTAACACAATAATTGTGACTTTTATAGTTATGCTAATGCCATTACCCATATCAAAATTCGATAAATTGAAAATAAAACCAAAATATTACAGGCATTTTTTTCAAAACGTGTATACCATTTTTATTTCAATATTCAATAAACGTTGACATATATCCATTGGAAAAAGCGGATCTTGGATAATAAGAAATTAATATTGACACATTTTTCTCGTGCAGTTTAAATCCTTAAATACATCCTCAATGTTCAGAAATAAACTTTATGTATTTGGGCATTAAAGACGAAAATTACAGTAATGGCCGATGAACAAAGAAGTGAAATTACGAGGGTTCTAAATATTCCTTAAATGGAAATTTTCCATAACGAGATTGCAACATATTGCATGGCTTAAGTTGCATTACGCTGGTAGTAGCTGCTTTAAGATTGATAACATGTAAAATACTATAAATTATCCATGTGACTAAACGCGGAAAAGTAGGCACCGTAAGCATCGAATGCGGAGAAAGTAAAGTATGCGTAATTCGTGCAAATGAAATTGACGAGGCGTAAACGATAGACATCTACGTGAGCGACCCTCTTCTTCAACCCTTTTCCTATGGGGTGTGGTGAATGCTAATGTTATCTGGAATTCCCAGAATCACGAAATACGGTGAATGGGTCACTTCGGGCCCCACTCCGCGGTTATCTGGTGATTGACCATCAGACGATTTGCGTAATTTTACGTGAATGCCACTTTGACTGATTTTTAATAAATTTAATGGAAATGATTACTCTCGTTAATTTATTATATTAACTTAGTACATTTAGTATTATACAATAGCAAAGTATATCCATATTATCCATAAACATAAAATTAAGCAATTTTAAATCAGTGTTAAATCACCTTTGGACCTAAATAGTCAGTCGTGTATAGATTGTTACAAGAATTTTTAAGATTTGAATTAAAAAACTACCAACAAATTATATTCAAACTAAATTTTTATAGTTATGGATAGAAAATTTATATTTTCGGCTTTGTAACTCAGCCGGTGACGTATTGCACTAAGAAGTCGTAGGTCGTGAGTTCGATTCCTGGAAAATTTTTCGAAATTGAATTAGGCAGCAGTAATGTGTAAGGCGAGCCACGCTGTCGACATTTGAGGTTTCGAGGTGTTATCTTCAGATGGGAATCGATTCATGGTCGATGCTGTACTTAAAATATTCTTAAATACTAATTAGTATAGCGTCAGTTATGTTCTTCATAATTTATGAGTTTATCGGGATGAGCGTTACAAGCCCGATTGAGGTCTAGATTATTCGCCGTCGGGCGCTAGTCAATTTTTTTAACGTGGGTAGTTGTTTGTTACTTTTCATTATTAAGGCACTTAAGGTAAACGTACCAATGATGGGACATGTACCCATCGCTAGACAGACTAAGCGATATTCTTTTGTTCTCCAAACAAGCACTACGTTGTCCAGCTATAGAGTCGTTTTTCTAAGCGTCCAGCAATTGGTACGTTTCCCTTATACACTATATATATTTAAGTAGTATTTTTATCGAAAATATTTTCTTAACGGAGATGGTTGTGTACTCAATAGAAAATTTGTGGCCGGCTGTATTTGGGGTCGCTGCAGCAAATTATGCCCAGCGTGGAAACCAGTTTTTGAAAATGTAATGATTGGCGAATGGGCAGTGGACCCAATACCAGTTAAAATCTTCGACTGAGAGTATTTTCATGCAAGCAATTGTATTCCTAATGCAAAACACGGAGGGATATAATATATTGCATCAAATATTTTCTGCACCACAATTGAATATGGCAAATAGGTCGAATCTAAATGAACCAAAATCAAATTTAAGCGTAAAGGAGCAATGCTAATTGCGCGATATCTGCAATAATGCGCACGCTGACGCAGAATTCGTCCGTGACTGAAAAGTGAGTCTCGTTTAAGTAAGCATTACGCGCTAACTCCGAATCAAAGAAATCCCAAAACGTGAATTACTTTCAAGTTGATTCTCCCGTGAGAATCGTACGCCGCTAAGTCTTGCTACGTTTCAGAAGGATATATACGTAAAAACGCCTTCCGCGCACTTGCCTCGGCTGGAAATGCGATCGTCATCTAATTGGAATTCGATACCCGATAACGAGGGTTACAAACTTTCTCAGTCTCTTTCCACCTTACCACGACCCCGACACTTCCTCCTTCTCATTTTGTCGTCTTCGTTCCACTCTTGCAGATGGATTCCCTTTTTTATCAGTACACCCTCCGTTCACGTCGACGGGTGTGCAACGACTCTTTCCATCGACGGTATAACGTTACCAATCGAGGAGGGAGCTAGTTGCCTGTTGGTCGGTATGAAAAATTGTTACCTTATTTATGGGTTTGAGATTAGACTGCGTGGTGGAGAACATTTTGCGCTACTAACGGCGTTGGAATGATGAATGTGATGTTAGGAAATTCACTTATGACGAATTGAATGAACGGAAGAACTCATTAATCGTAATAAGAATATGTGAAATTATTATTGTTGCAATAAAAATCTATCAAACTTCCAAGAGGATGAGGGATTTTAACAGTCTCGATTATATTACAACGTAAACTTTGTAAGTTTAGGTAGTGATGCACCAATACAGGCGTATACTTCTCAACAATCTATGAATGTGCGTTCTCGAGTTTCCAGAGCAGTTTCTCGTTGATGCAGAGAGTGCATCCGACTGCGGCTGGCCAGTGGACTCCCTGGAGAACTTGACGGAGGATGTAACGCTCATGAGTCCGTCGGTTTGGAAATCTCGACATGCAGATGAATCAGATTTAGAAGGTTCGAACTTTAGTAAATACGTTAAGTAACTAAAACATTGAAATAAAATATTATATATTTTTTTGGATACTGAAAAATTACAGTAAAACTCGTTCTTTTAAAATATATCAGAAAGTTATTCATTTGTTTTTCATTAAAAAAAATCCGTAATAAATATCATCTGATGTTCATCGACAAGGAGAGACAGAGAAAGATGTTGCTGAAATTTAAAAGGTAACAACGGTGAGAAACAAGGAAAGAAGTATAGAAAAATCATTGTTGGGCGAGACTGAGAACGTCGAAGAACATGAGGAGGGTAAGGTCGCTTCACAACCTCTCGGCATCCCAAGAGGCCGCGGTGTAATTAAGCGAGTGCACCCACACATGTCTACGTACGTTCGCATGCGTCTATCCATCTAACCGTGGCAGGGTTGTTCTCCTCATCGGGTCGTTCTCCTTGCACGAATGGGTTGAGATAAGGCAAAGCAAAAAACGATGTATACGAACCGTGCGTACAACCGACAAAAACATCTTTCGAGAAGGGAGTGGATTTCGTGAAAAAATCTGGAAAATGGATGTCACATAACACGATTCTCGACTCAACTTGTCAAAATCAAACTTAAACATAAATATTTGTTAATATCTTAATAAATCCGATGAGTTCAAAACTATATTATCTGCTTTTTCGACAACTGCGAAAGGCTGCGTTCTGTCAAGGGAAGTAGGCCGAATAAGGGCTGTGTCAGGTAATTCGGGAAATGCGTCGTGAAAAACGCCGATCTGACGAAAACGGAGGAAATCCCGTGAGGATGACTCAAGAAACATCGTCGACGGTTCTACTTGAGCCATCAAATATATATATAAAGCGATATATATAGTGAAGTTACACCAATCGGGAACATTCGCGTTCGATATGATAATGGAGGGCCAATCACGCGGTAACTAGCCACCCTGGGGAGGTGGTCAGTCCTGCCAACCTGCGGTCAGTTCCCGTCAATGTGTCACTTACGCAGTCGGTATACCAACTCTGAATAGCGAAGCGTTTCCCTCGATGGGCACATCGGGCCCGTGTCAGTCGCGCGTCTGGAATATTCTGTCACCGTGCACGATCCGCATAATTCTGATTCTTAATCTGGTACGGCATGACAGGCAATCGCTAATGGATACCACGGGAGCTGTCGTAATTGCTGTTGCCCTCGGTTGTACTGACGGTTGTAGAACGTGTTCGTCGTACTAAGATTTTTAAACGGATGACCCTCGTGAACGCCGTGCACCAGAGGTTATGCATATTTTAGAATGATGCACATCAACCTGAAACAAATTAGATGCATTTCTGGGCTTCGAGATTCGTGATCTAATTTATACTATAACGTGATTGGTATTAATTATTTGGAATACAACAGTTTAGATCCTATTTCATAATCAATTTTTCTGTGAGTTAAATCGTCAACCGGGATCTTTCTGCATTATTGCTCAAATCCCGATTTATCCATTTCCCATCTAAATTGTTATTGACGGAGACTCTATTCCCACAAGTGTCAGGTTCTTGGTTAAGTTCTAAAGTGTCCAAGAAACTCGAATTAAAGTTAGCAAAGCGACGAGAGGTAAGAAGTAGTTGGTCACGAGTAGTGGAAGACGTCCAGATCGGGAGCGGGTTTCGGTGTGTCCGGCAAAGTGGAAGCTGGGGATCGAAGTGAACGAATGTGTGCGTGTGAGGCGATTCTTGATAGGGGGTCGACTTGACGAAGGTCTACCCAGGATGTCGGTGCAACCGATTTGGGCGAAATACACCGACCCATGGGTTTGTGTCCTATGCGTGTTGGGGTAATCGGCGCGCGCGCACGCGAGTTTCGAAGGAAACTAGGCGATAAATAACTGCGGGATGAAAAAGGGGGCGCAGTACCCTCGGGGGCCCCTAAACCGAGACTACCCTACCACTCACTCCACCGAACGGCTAGCGTCACCCCGACTCTCTTTATCTTCGATGCTACCCTCTCGGCATGCAGTCGGTATGGACGTAACTTGCCTGATGCGGAATTGAGACCGACCCCGACAATTATATCCTCGTATGCGAGAGATGTTTTATTACACCGAGGCGACAGGGATGGTACTGTCAGTTCCTTTAAATGACCTAGTTTCGTTTTATTTCTCTTGGAAAACGAAATTTGTTTGTTTCACTAGCATGCCACTTTCTGATATAATGAATAATGTTTGCTCAATGTCAATAATGTAGTTTATATCTGTTTTGAGATAATAAACAAAAAACCAATAATAATCGTCATTATTATCACATCAATACAGATTATTGGAATTGAGGTCCTTATTATGTATGTTTTAGGTCAGTTTGAAAAATGAATGTATCTAGTCGGTGGCTGAAATGAGTTTGTGTAATTGGCTTGTGCTTATGTGAATGAAAACGTATTATTAGTATTACTTTAATTACGCTATATTAATTATATATGCAGTAAAATGAATTTGGAATAAATGTATATGTTCATTGTTTCGTTGATCGGCAAAAAATTATTGAATTTAACTATTGCGTAAGATACCTGCATTGAAATTTTCTGACGCAGATGGAAAGTTGTATTTATAGGACAGCGGAATTTTTTAACAAAGTGGATGATCGAAATAAAAAAACGTCGTCATTTTTCATATATCCTCAAAAAATGTTTTTGATACAGTGTGCGTAAAGTGCGGCTTTACGCATTTTTGACATTTTTTAGGTGCACTTTACGCACACTTGCATCAAAAAATATTGTTCGACGCATGTGCAAAAATGTTTTTTGTACCAATGTGAATGCGGACCTCGCTATCAGCTCGGCCCACAACACTCACATTCGTAGAAAAAACTTTTACGCACTTGTATCGAAAACTACTATTCTCCTGAGTTAGAACCATTTCCATTAACACACAGAGATAGAATCCTTTTAGATGTCACAATTAAATAGATCGATCTTCAATAACATACCGAGGTAGAAATCTTTTTAGTGACACGAGATGATAGAACCGTCTATATTGCTACAGCGAAACAGACCCTTGTTGCTCCCAGCCGACGATTGATTTGACTTGTGAATTAATGGTTTTATTTGCAAAACGTAAATACATAAAAATTATCCGTAACAAAACGTCCACATATTTGCACACAATCTCTGTTTCTCTCGTGGATTGAATATATACTTTGATTCTACCCTAAATAAAGGCCACTTATTAATTTTGTCGATGTAGACCTGTTTCTCCCTCCGATATGAAAATTATCGTCTCATACCAAATATGACGCTAAAAATGTTCCTCCTAAGATTAAGTTTGGTGTATCAACGAAATAGAACCTTTAATACAGGACTGATAAATACCACCTTGCTATTTAAATAAAATCCGCTTTTACAGACGCCATATTTCATTGAAAATATTAAAGCGCCCTAAAATAGATACATGAATTTCAATGTATCTGGTCCAGTTTGTGTTTAATTTGAATATTTCAAGTTAAGAAGTTATCAACTAGGTCTTAAAAGAATTCTAAAATGGTAAATCGATAAGATGGTAAGATATATTGAAGACTCTAAATTAAAAATTGTTGAAGCTATTTTTCATAATCCGCACTCTGCAACTGCAATTCTATTATACAGATATCCTATGAAATATAAGACAAATGCTCAAAAAAATTCTTCGTTATTTTTTAGCAGATTCTTTATAATGATCGGAATTACAGTTAGAGAGTTCGAATTTTAAAAAACTTGCCAGTCATTTTTAATTTACATTTTCGCTCAAATGTTAATTAATACTGTGTCACTTAAGAAATTTAGAACTGCCTTAACGCCATATCGAAATAGACGCGTTTTTGGCGTCACAATCCGATAGAATAGTGTTTATTCACACGAATATATCAATTGCTCCCAAACGACGAAATTATCTATAAGAAATTTTATTACTAACAAAACAAACAAAATGTTACATGAAGGGTACACGAACACTAATGGGATTATTATATTATTATATTGTGATATCATGAAATATTCACAGCCCGATAAAATATTTCCTTCCACATAGCATAAAACTTTATGGCAAAGTTAAATAAGATTGTTTTAAGTTTTAAACCTTGCAATAACCATACTTAACCATGTCCTTAGTTTCAGTTCTGTTACAGTTAGCGGAAATTCCTTCAATCTCATTGACAACATTCTCAGTAATACCACTCAGTAAGGTATTGCATTGAATAAAATAGCATGTAGCAACTGTGGAATATAAGGATCTTTTTCGTGACATTCTGTCAACAGAAATTATGAAATGTTTTCCTTGAATTATTGAAATAGGTCTATAAGAGAATGGTTATACTATTCTAATGAATACGAAATGTATAAAATATTACAAAAATTACCTAGAATATTAACTAAAAATAATATATATTAATAAAAATAATAAGTTGATATTTTCATAAATAAATATGAAAATGTTAATTAATTTCGAGTTCTAAATATTGCTCCTTACACTCGGAAAATTCTTCTTAGTATAATGATAATACCATCATTTATGAAATGGATATATTTTGACAATTAAGATACCATTTAAATTTGCGAATGATCTCGGTAATTTTCAAAAAATTAATAGTTTCTATCTAAATGAACTGCAAATATAGAAATTTATTCGACAAAGTGTCAGAAAGTTGTTGCGTTTTACATACATATTTTTGTAAATTACTAATTAATAACTGAACGTAAATATGAGTATTCAAAATAATTGAAGAACAAGAAATATTATACCATGCATTAAACTCAGTGAGATATACAATATGTAACATGATAAAACAGAAGTATCAATAGCTCCACTACAAATAATGTGTCTAAAAATAATTCTAGGAAATTACTTAATAAATTTAATTACTTTTAACTTCTCAGCGTGTTTTGGTCTTCTGGACGTAATGAAGTTAGGCCCGATTGTTAAACTTGCATAATTACTCGTTTCTTATAGAAGATACCAGAAAAATGTACCCAACCTTTTTTTGTTTGAATTTTTTCGCGAATTTTTAGCGAACAAAGAACGATCGAAAAGTTATTTTCCTGCTCCTTCGTAAAGTCGAAATTTCTTTTAGGATTATGTACTAACAAGAGTGTATAATTTTGCTAATCTTTTTAGGGCGATCTGTGACGGCCTATGGAGAGAACATTATTCTTAGAAAAGTTATATACTTTGTTGAGAAAAACTTTGCTAAAAAAAATAGATACTTACTACCAAGAAAATAATTTCTACAAATGGAACTAAGTATTTGCACTATAAATATTTGTTAAATATAGGGTAATATTTAATTCAAGCAGTTGTTTACTTGTTACTGCTCAAGTAAACGTTTACTTTAAAGTACAAAACTTTATTCTCAATAAATCATCTACTGGTGAAAGAAAGGGGGGGGGGGGCGTACTGCGAAACTTCAAAAAACGAATCATATTTTTCCATATGGTATCATAGAAATTCGTATTTCCCGCATATAGTATTATGAAATAGCGTATTTCGTAATATATGTGTATTTATAGCGCTTGCTATATTTACGTCTCAGCATATTTACCTAGTTCAGTCACGTTATATACCTTTCCCCGCTCTCGTTTCCCCCCAACTTGGTGGCTTGGACCTCAGGAAGGGCCGGTGGTGACGTCGCGAAGATAACGCGACTAAGGGGAGTGGGAGAAGCGGCACTCCCCTGCCTTTAGTAAATATAAGGAGACGGGAGGGGAAGGCAAGGGACAGAGTGGATAAATATACCGGGACTCTAGCGTATAACGAAAATTATTTTTCCGCTTCTCAATGGAGTTCTGAATAAAACAAACAGTCAATAATTTTTTATTTCTGGCCTCTGTGGCGTCTTAATGTTATATATGAAACCCGTGATTTTGTTTGATGTCCACTTCTTCTATCTTACAAAACATTGCGTTTAAAATTATTAGAAAAATAGATAAACAAATAACGAACTAAATGGGATTATATTGACATTATACCGTAGTTATTAAGTTGGAAGAAGCATAATTGGTTAGAACAACCAAAAATAAAAAATATTCATTATTCAAGACGAAACATAAATAAACAATCCACATAATATAACATAAGTATAAGTTAAATTTTACGTGAAAATAGTCTTATTTGATTAAATTCCCTTTTCTTCCCTATAAGTTTCCTTTAATTTGTAATCCCCAACTTCATGTTAAATAAATCACAGTGTACGAAAAAAAAACGGTCTTAACCTAAAGCATTTTATTCAATGGAAGAGTAAACGCTGAAATTTATCTCAAAATACTATCGCCATTCGAGGAATTGACTTGACGAGGTGCTGGAGGTTGATCGGGCAATTTGGTTTCAAGTGCCCAGTAAAGCGCCTTCGGCTACAAGCCGTACATTCGCTAAGTAGGCGGGAAGGTCGTTGCGAGGATTTGAGGAACCGAAGAGAACTTGATGTGTTAGTCCCAGGACGTGCAATGGGTGACGTCAAGGCTACGTGGTGCACTTCGGCTAATTTTGTAATCCAGACTCGCACTACGTACTAATTGCTCACTAAAGCACGGCGGATCCAATCTTCTCCGATGTGCTTGCGTCGCGACTTGCCGCCAAGCCAAAATCCTCACGTCGAAATCTCAAGTTCGCTACTTTCCAAGTATATACGAATTAAATTTAGTAGTTAGTATCAGTCTAAGGACAAGATATTACTATTGAATTATATTTAGTTGAAGCTCAGCATTCTAATTTAATATACACTTTATGCTGTAACTTATATTTGTTCACTTTTCTGCAGTTTGTAAATAAGAAATATTATTTCATGAATTTACATCATAGCAAGACTGGAAAATCATGATCGGTAGTTACGTACTAATTTATAGAGATTAGATGCATAAATTTATTTAAAATGTTATTTTCGTTTGCACATTTGCTTAGCAAATAGATATCTCGAGCCCTTTTAACAAGTGCTATTATGAACTGTAGTAGAAATTAGAGTTCTACTGCAATACAAATATCCTTTACAATAAGCTAGCTTACAAAGCTTAGTACTCTGCCTAGAATAAAAATAATCCAAGAAAATTTTGTAGACTTTACATGTAAATTGATAAACAATTTATTAACAATCGAAAACTTTTACAACATAACATCTGACTCCACCGTCTCCCGTTATCTCTCACAGCTATGTCGCTTCTTCCAAAACCCCCTGTTAAGTCAGCCCTTAGTCTTCAGTTAATCGGGTTAGATTAATTCGGTTAGCGCATGCCAGACTGCTGTTATGCGCGCTTGGTTAGCGACTTGTTACTGCAGATTTGATATTTCACAACGATGTCGTATATATCTCAATCATTTTTTAAAACACTAGACTGAATTATCAAAAGATACATAATAATATATTTTTTGAAATTGCAACGTTCATACAACTCTTGAAAGATGTAAACTATTTTTTCATAGATTTTGCTACACAATACATCCCATACAGAAATTATTATGAGTGTTACACTATAGTTTTCTTTGATAAATAGAAAGGGAGTGTTAATGAATAACTCTAAACAATAGTACAAAAACGGTGGAATGTTTATTCCTCTAATTAAATGCTATTATTTTTAGCACATGTTATGATTTGTAGTTTTCATGTGTATTGTTATTTTGTAATTATGACAATAGATTACATTATGTTTAAGGCATATTTGTTACAGAGAAATAGACAATACAAAATTCACAATAATCAGGAGCCAGATAAAACACAGAGGAAGGAAATATTCACGAAACTGAAAAGTCGTATAAAAAAGTTTGGGATGTCAGGTAATTATTCACGTTCGCGAGAAAGTTATGGTTCGTTAATCGTTATTAGAGATATAACCGGAAATCTCGGACGAAATCGATTTTTAAATTGCATAATAAATAAAATTAGTTGGAGGGTGACTGTGACTCTCGACGAGGGGCTGGTCCTAACTTAATCGGGTAACTTCCCTAGGCTTAATAAAGCTGTCTCAATTTTTGCCTCATTACTGGAGCACGCTCGCTGATTCCTTATTTGATCACACCCAAAAGTAGGTATCATGGAAATCGCGAACATGCCTCGTAATAGGAGGAGTTAAACAAATTTTCATTCTGTTACTTGTGCATTTTTCATAAGCTACACGTATTATTAGTAGAACTTACTATATGAGGGAAATAATAAAGCCTGATTATTTACGATTTAAATCTACTAAATAAAAAAAATTGTTGTACTATTTAAAATACAACTAGTGTTGGCGTGGTACCTCGCTCGCTTCGCTCGCTCAGTAACTTCGCCCCAGTGGTGAGTCGGCTATTCCTTAAGACTCGTTTGTTTACTAACAGCTTTCGATTATATTATGAAATTATATTGATATTTGGGGGTCCAATCATATTTAGGTCCAAGTGGCTTCGATAGATATGTTACAACAATATAGTGTTTCTGATATGTATGAAAATTGAAAATGAGCATTTTCAAAACTTCGACCCCGACAACAGGCCAGCCGAGGTAGTAATAAATAAAAGTTGCAAAACACTTACTATATGCACTCTATAGTAATAGACTATTCGATGCATATTACATGTTTACTTTGTTTTACTAATTACAGTCTATATCATTATTATCTTCTATTTATACGATATATATACATATAATTCGTCAAAGATATCTTGAGAGTTTCGAAAAGATCTATGACGGATATCTTTTAGATATCTATAAGACATACAATAAATAGTTATTTTCGTATCAAGGGCGTAAAAGAACTTATCCGCCCATAGGTGATCACCGCGCCCGAGGGGGGTAGGGGGTCGAACGTCGAAATTTGATGAAAAACTATAGGGTAATTTTTATGCCCGAAGTGACCAAATTCAATACTTCGTCCACACCTAAGGTCTGGGTCGAAGTAAATTTAAATTTGATGACGTTCGAATTAGTTCCTAGAATTCACAGATTTACTGTTATTGCAAATTACATTCAATTGTATATACTTTTTGCGATCTTAAGTTTATTAAAAAGATAATTCAATATTTCTGCAGAAACATTGGAAGAACTTCCGGTAGACAACAGAGTTCGATCCTGGGACCTCTGCCGGTCCAATGATCTCGAAAGTTCCTCGTTATTTTTTCTAAATTTTTTAATACAGTTTCATTTTCTTCATATTTATCACATAATTAACACAAAGAAATGCAATTTATCATTTTCATTCAAAATATTTTTTATAAGTGCCCGAGGGCGATGGAAAATCTGCAATTTTTTTTTTTTTTTTTATACTCTACCTTCCACCTCGATCGAGGTGTCCCAAAAGCTCCCAGGGAGCTTGTCCGGGTATAGGTGAGTATCCTTGCGAGAGCTGCAGGTCGTCTTAGATGGCGCCATACTCACATTTGTCGAGAATGTAGGAAACTGCATAAACCCACATTAAGTACAGCATCGGCCATGGCTCGATTTCCGCCTGAAGACAATACCTCGAAAATGCTAAACAGACAGCGTGGTTCGTCTTACACATAGCGAACTGCTGCCTGTAAACAACTTCGAAAAATTGCCCAGCCGGGGATCGAACTCACGACCTACGACTTCATAGTCCAGTACGTTACCGCCTAAGCTACGAAGCCGACATTTATTACCATCAGTTATTATTGCAGGTCATAAGTCGCCAATGATCAATGAACAAAGACATTACATCTCTTTTTTAGTTTTGCTCTAGAAGATGTTTTAGCATTTATTGCAATTTTTATCGATTGTGAAGAATAATGAAAATCGGCCTCCAAAGGGGGTCATGTCTAATTATTAGCAGTACGTTAAACAACATTACTTTATTACAGAAAAGAACGGAACAACGCAAAGAATTTGTTACGCATACAACCGTTCTTTATTGTTACAATGACAATATGACTTTACTTATTAAATTCGATTCCTTGCAAATATGAGGTTTGTTAGTCAAACAAATCTGGATATTGTTCGTAGCCATCATTATATCAACAATGTTATGCTTCGTTTAAAAGTATAAAGTTTATTTCTATGTTGACAATCCATATTATTGGAAAAACAAATTTTAGCAACCACAACAAATTGTCTATATCCAGAGAGTAATTAAAATTAATTATATGTATTGTCAGATAATTTTGACTATTGACATATATAACACGCATTTGTTACGTAGTTTTTCTTAAGGGGATCCTAAAGTGGTCTGCCGCCAAGGTAGGAAATTTCACTAAAAAACGTAAATTAAATAACATTTTCAAAATTAGGGCTCTGCAATTCTAAACACTATAAACAGTTTCCTAGAAAATAACAAATATATATTAATCGAGAATTGCCCGAGAATTTTTGAAATAAGTGATTTTTATTTATTTCTGATAATTCTCGGGCAGTTCTAAACTAATGGCTTTGGTATTTTGTAGGACACTGTCTATAGTAATTAAATTTGCCCTTACAGAGCCCACATTTCGAACAATCGTTTCAGTCACTTTTTATTCACGGTTTTCAGTAAAAATTGCTACCTTATCTGTCGAGCACTTTAGAACCCCCCGAACACCAAATAATGTATTTATAAATCGAATCGTATCAATATCCCATTCATTAATATTTAATATCTTATTTATTAATGAATATAGAATTTATTAGACGTGAAGTTATAGCACCGGTTCACGTCAACACAACTTGGACTAAATCCAAGTGCAATAAACACATAAATTTTGCCATTGATGCCAATAAAATTAAAACCTTGTAATTTATCGAAAAACTATACAATGAAACATTACACTCCAATCGAATATCGAATTGCAAAATGACAGACGTTTTCGAATAGGCTTCCCCTCTTTACGGGAACGCGCGAGGTGTTTCATTATTTCACGAAAAATTACGACTGCCCTGCGTAATCGGGCCGGTACATCACGCCGCTTGCGAAAACGTGAAAAAATGCCATCGGTCGAGAAAATTTATAGGTTTTACAAAGCGGGATATGGACCGTGCGATCGACGAAAAAATCGTGAATGGGAGGAATAAAGGCGAAATCATGGTTCGCGCTGCTTTTTTCGGATAGGTCACCTGTTAACGTTATTGCGCGTTATCAGTGAAAATTTGTCGCCGATAAGCAACGGAATCGAAATTTTAATCAAAATTTGAACTTTTTTAACATATACCACTGCGATTGCACGTTTACTATTGATTTTGACGAATTTATTTGGTTTCTATATTAGGTTAGTTATAACAGACAATTTTAAAAAGCGATGTTTCATTAAGTTTAACAAAAATTTAAGTTGTGGACAAATAAAGCAATATTCCATTATTGAGCAATAGAGAATTTATTTTTAAATATAATTTTTCTGCCATAAACATGTAACTAATTAAATCAACTTAAACTTTTAGACCTCTTATTTGATCAAAATTTTTCACATCTACAGCCGATAACCTATTTGTTCTTTTTCTGGTATTTTATAAGAATATACTTCAATTATTTTTTAAGATATTGTTCTTCATATGTTTTTTATATTTATTTGTTAGGATTTATTAAAACAAATTTGTCAACATAACTTGACGTCTTCATATTAAATTGTTCACGCAAACTTCTTGTTCTTGGACTTGTCCGAGTAATATACCTATAATATTAAAAAAAAATGAATAAAAGATTATAATGAAGTTTTCAGTATATTAATTCGGCATGCTTACGTTTTCTATTTATATCTAACTCAGGTTAATATGTAACCAAAAAAAGGAAGTATTTTATAATTTTATATTAATATATTTTCGTTTATACTAGTATGTCTTATCCCGTATTCTGTTTATTTAAATAATAAATCAATACATAAATTTGCATTTAACTAATTCGTTACATCGTATCCCAGTTTTTTGCAAGGATTGTAGAATTTTAAAATTTATTTTTATGTCCCATTAAACTAATGAGAATAATTCGTTTGCATTCACTTTTAAAAAAGTAGCAAGCAAATAAGGAGAATGCCATTAGATCAGGCCAGCCCAGTTGTTCTTCAAATTGTATTACACTCTTATGGGGCTCCATCGGGGCTCCTTATATTCAATCTGGTGAATTAGCTCTAACTTCATCAGAGCACAGCCCATTTGTAGATTTAGACTTTGTTTTAGTACTTTAGTGTGGGCATAGAAAATTATATCTGCATAACAACCTAATAAATACTTTCCCGAATGCATGTCTAAAACATATCTTTTAAGGTCTTTTATTGAATACATTTCACAATAGATATCTGAAAGATGGATTTTCGGAAAACATACGAGTAATTTACAGTGAGACCTGCGAAAGTGACGACCCCCAAAATTGACTGCATGTTGCGAAAACGAGCGAAGGGAAGGTGATCACCCTTTCCGTAATCTTAACCTTACTTTCTTAACTTCGATTCGTAAAATTTTGATTAGTTTCACTCAATTGCTCATTTAGTATTAAAATTAGCGAAACGGACTCAAATAATTATTAATTTTTTAATGCTCGTATTTCTCTAGATAATAGATCAAACTGTTTCAGAGAAGAGTGAGGGAAAGCTCATGTCGGAACATGCTGTCACTTTGTCAGAAACATTTTTGTGCCTGTCATTTTGAAAATAAATGCAAAAGAAAACCGTTTTCCATTTTTTTTTGCGTTCTCCCATAATCTATTGTTGATCAATCCCCAAAACTAGCGAGAATTAAGTTAGAACTTGCCAATCAAGAACTTCCGATCAAGTTGTAACTCGTCTTTCCGTTTTCGAATTATCGCGTGTACAAAAATGTACCATATACGGACGGATATGTCTAGACACAAGATTGCAAAAATTATTTTTTTGTCGCAGTAGGCCGCAAAATGCGATTTTGCGCCCGTATTGTAATCATAGAGATGTATAGTCGAGATCAACGGGCGCTCATTGCATTTTGTCACCTGCTGCGATAAAAAATATTGCCGGCCCGCGGGCCTCCGATCGCCCTGGGGTGCGAAATGTCATTTTGCGCCCTAGGGACGAAAAATACTATTGTTGTTTTTTTTTTTAATTTTATATATACCGTCTGAAACGTCGACAAATGAAAAACTAATTTTTCCAGCATTTTTCCGGCCGAGGTTACGAAATTTTTAACACTACGTCCGACGTAGGGTCGGTCACTTTTACAAATATCTTTAATTTTGAGTACAAGTATAATATTTAAAACGAGTTTAATTGTTGTTACATGTATATAACCGACGCAAAAATTATATGTATGTTTATAGCTTCACCATAAAAATAGGCAGTGTTTGACTTTCCATAGTCATCGTAATAGATATACACCAGGTTTAATACTGCCTGTAAACTCTCTAGGATGCTTGGAGTGAAAATTGTGTTACTCTGGCGAAGGAGTGCTTTCTCACCAAAAGTGGATTCTAACTCTTTAAGACTTTAAAAAATGAGAAATCACTATTTTACTGGTGCCTCCATTTTTTTCCCCATAATGTGTTTAATTCGCATTATAATTTAGCAAAACGAACTGTAAACAATTCAAATAGCATACTAAAAGAAGGGCTCGATTTTTACCAAAATATTGCGACTGTTGAGTTAAATCCTTGAGTTGCTTTGATTTTGATGCCTAAACGTGGTCCATTGCTCTTCACTTTAACTTCTTATTTAATTTATGCTTAATTATGAAATGTAAGGTACCGAATCTAAACTATGGGTTGAAAACCAATGATTAGTGCGGTCGACTATGTCTAGGCGCATTGGTAAAACCGAATGTGTTTGGTTATTACAAACCAACGCAGAAAAATAATCTGCAATCCCTACAGGAATTATCTGTGCTTTTTACGTATTTATCTGTAGATTTAGCAGAATTGCCTGTATACTCCAGAAAATAATTATGCAAGTTTCAGATAGACATATCAGTATTTTTCATTCTATTAAATCTCGTCGTTTTAGAGATAATTTTTTTGTGTGTTCGGTTTTACAACAACGATAGAAATATTTTATTCCTATAATGAAAATCTTTCTTTAGGATAACCAAACTTGTTTAGTGTCATGAATCGGTTTGATTTTGTGATAAAAAACTACTTCCAATCAATTTGGTCATGAAACGAAAACCACTTGCTTTCGAAACCTGGTTTGATATAAACTCTCCGTGAAAGCGAAATTTAATAAAGAAAACTACGAAAACGAAGTACATGGGACTGTTTTAAGCTTACAATTTTATACTGCCTACAGCAGTTGACAGTGAACATAATATTCAAAGTAATAAATTGCTACAAATAATTAAGGGGCTGCATGGAAAAACGTCCTAAATCGAAAAAGTCGATTTCGAGAAAATTAAAAAAAACTGTGTACTTGTTTACAGGATTTACCAACAGTGCCCGTATTCGGTATGAACATAAAGGAAGGACGTCTACGACATTGCACGTATACATTTTTCGCATCTGCATTATAATATAAATTTTATCGCAATTGAAAAATGTGGAGTTAGGCCGTTATTTTGAAAATCAGTTTCATTTTTTATGAATATTCAGCAAAATTAGATACTTTTTATGAATATTTAAGGAATATATTCAGCATCATACATGCAGATTAATAGCAGCATCTATAATGATAAATCTATTGAGGATTTAAGTAATATTTACAAATACAGAAGCTCAAAATAAAATTTCCGGTTTCAACTCGCATTATAATATTGTTAATATTAATATTTCTTATAGTAATACACGAAACCAACGAATTGGTTGGTATAACCAATAAATTTGTTATCCTAATCAACTATCTCAGTGGGCTGAGATCTAGACAAGAAATTGTTTAGAAAGATACTTCCAAATGGTTAAGCGAACTATTTAATTGGTTGGGTATATATAGATCAACCTAACCAGAAGATTATGGCGTAAAAGTAAAAGCTATTTGGTTTCGGTTACAATCAGGCCAATACATTAATTCGTTAGGTCAACAAACTGAGTTTATTACGGACAATTTTTTGCATGTCTTCTAACTTCAAATAGTCGACGGAACCAAGTACAATTGATAAAGTTGGTTCTACCAAATAATTTGTTGGTTTTCGTAACCGACTTGTGTTTTTTTCGTGCAATAATAATAATAATGCAATTATTTCGATTTTCTGAAAAACAGCCTAACTAAGCCAAGTTTTTCCATAAACGGCTGTTGTTTTAGCGTTGAAAAAAATTCTTCATTACTGCCTAATGAATACATTAATAGCATAATAACATGCTCTTGAAATTCAACTCATTTCTGGTAAAATCCCCTAAGTCGAGTTAGCTCGTTTTTCCACGCAGTCCCTCAATTGTGAATTCATAAATAAAAAAAATATTCCCCTCACATATGACAATACGCAGTTAATAACTTCAATGCAATTGTTCAGGATCTCAATGACGTTTTTATTTTTAAGCATTATATCTTGTGAATTATAACGGTGGAAGGAGGAAACTGAACTCGCGACACCACGAACTGCGAAAATGGAAGTTCAAACGCTCAATTTCGTGGCACATGTTATAACAGTTCATTAGAAAGTGTGTATTTCTTTTTGATTAAGAGATTCATCACTTATTCTGTTCTTTTATTCTGCTTTGCAATGAAAAACTCCCACAAACCGCATTGTTATATACAGCAATGTTGAATTGTATAGGTGCAAAAGCACGTTATTCTCAAAACAATAGAGAATTCTGAAATCGAAATTCAATGTATATTGACTGTTTAATTTTATAGTTGAACAAACTCCATGCTAGGTTATTGCGGTATCCAAAAAGGATTAATAAATAACAATTTTTTTTTAAATCTCTATTTCATCGGCAAATGAATGTCCGCCGAATAGAAAACATAACCTATCGTCACCAAGCGTGACAATGCGAGGAAAGGAAATGTGATTATGTACCTCGGGCTCGAAAAATGATAAACCGAGCGGTGCGAGACGACGAGAAGCAGGGGACGTCGGAGTTGATAAAGAAATAAAGAATCGCGAAAGTTCGCGTCGAACCTGGGACTCCCGGGAGGCCTTATGACTTAAAGTCTCCTTACTCCGTTAATTCCGAACATTAACAAAAGTCTCGCTAAAACTCGCCGCCAACTTTGCCCGTGTCCTCCTGGGGACGCGGTCGGGACTTGTTAATGAAAAAAAATACAATAAAACTTGAGCGTAGCTGCCGTACGCGAGCCTCGCATGAACTCGCGAGTTGCTCCTCCCAACTTTTATCCGCGGTTATTCTGATAAGCCTGCGACTGCGTTTGTTCCTTCTTTTCCATTTTGTTTTTACATTCGACCTTTTCCAAGTTGAACTTCCTATTTTAAATGTAAATAATATCAAACATTGCAAATCCAGTGTAAATTATGCAGGCGATACCCGAGAAAAGTAAAGCGGTGAATTAAAAATTTAAAATGAGTAAGGTAGGTGGACAGCGATATTATCTCTGTCGCCCTTCTACTAAACAGGTGGAAAATCTAAAATGTAATTCATAGCCTTCATTAGGGTGCACTATTCATTCTTGCCTTTTTTGCTAATTAGTATTATAGTTTTCTTTTTGGGATTTATTTAAGGAAGGTAACAATAGCACAATTTCCAAAAAACTCGATTTTTTTTTATATTGGAGGGCCGTTATAATGCTGTATCCAATAATTAAGAGTAGCAAAAATGTTTAAATGTCAGAATTTTCATTTTGCTTTTATTGAACTTAAATACTTATTTTCGTATCAAGGGCGTAAAATAATTTTTTATCACACCAGCACGAAAAGCCCCGGAGAAGGGGGCGAAAGTGAACGATTGCCGCCCGGTCTGATAAAGATGGGCCTCGCCGGGCGGGAAAATGTTTTTTTCCCTCTCGTTTACAATCTCTTGACAGTCTTTCATCAAAAAACAATCTTTCACGCTGTGATGATCATTGAATGTGCTTGACAACCTTAGACCACTTTGCACGCCCTAAAGGTGAGTTGGACTTTTCTTGTAAGGGCGGGACAAAAAATAGTGTACGCATCGCGGGCGAAAATGCGCTTGCAAGCATCGGGCAACAATCGTGACCTTCGCAAGGACAAGAACACTGCAAGCGAAACTCGGCAAAATCCTGTCTTAATACATTGGACATTTTACAACCCGAAAATGAGGCCATTTTAAAATGGTCATTTTACGCATACTGAATCACAAATGCTGCTTTTCGAATTTTTTAAACTAGTCGAAACGTGATGTCAGATTACTTCCTATGAGTTTATGAATATTGCACAGTTACTTCTAGAAAACATGCCGATGTATTTCTTGAGATCGATAATGTTTTTATCAATTGTACAATAAATTTGTCAAACATAATAAATGTATAAATAAAATCCTGATTTCTTCCTTGTTATTGTTAAACTGAAACTAGATGTTAATTAAAAAAAAGCAGGGAATCATGATTTAAAACATGCACCCCTCCAAAAAAGGAACCCTCTAACAAATGCAAGAAAGCCGCAATTTTAGTATAAATATTCAAAATAAATATTTATAATTTAAAATTAAAGTTTTCGCCCGTAATGCGATCAATATTTGTCACCCGAGCGGGTGCAAAATTCGATTTTATGCCACGAATTTTAAACTGGGAATGCTAGGAAACTCTTATCGTAGCCATGTTATTTTGCGAAGGCGTAAAACCGCACTTTACGCCCGGGATGTCGAAAAAAATACGTCATATTTTGATATTAGTCTTGTAACACTTTATATTTCATTCATTATTCTTCGTTTTTATTGCACACATGAATTGATCCTGACATTGAATCTCTAAAACTGTATATACATATATTACGTTTTCTTGCTCTACTATTCCTTATTTTCTTTTCTTTTCTTTTTTTTCCTTTATTTTTTACTTTACTACCCTGATGCACTTTACCAAATGCTTTATCGTGTAATGAATTCTGCTTGTAACCTACAGACAAGAATAAAAAATTCAGTGATTTGAAAAATGTTTTTTTTTTAAACATTTGTGATGAATATATAACTATTGCAATAATTAGTAAAAATATTTATAGCACACAACGTGTTTCCTAAACTTAAATAGCAGTTATATAACTCATCGTCTTTTTATCACTCTCGGATAATTTATATGTATGACGGCAGACTTTACGTTATTATTATTATTAATTATAAAACGGATATTGTCAACGAAAATTTGAAAGTTAAACTCTGAAGTTTAATTTTCAACGGCTACCGCGGGTATTGTTTCAAGGGCGCGCGAGCGTCTTAATTCTCGAGCGGCGGTATAAAACGCTTTATGCTTTCGTTTTATGCCATCTCATCCTTCGTTGCGGCCAACTCTCGCCTCAAACTTTACCTTTTATTTATTCACTTGTTACACTCCTGCTCGAGATGAAGTTTACACGGATTTTAATAGCTACGAACGAAGCTTTTCGGAGACCTCCTGGCGAATAACATTTTTTCATTTCGCATTTTCAACCCTTTCCTGGTTAGAGGGCGGCGAACTATGTACCGTACTTTACATATTTTGTGGTTTACGATACGCTTACTGATCTTGGATACAAGATTCTTTATGGGTAGAGAGTATACTAAAAAGTGACGATAATGATTACAAGAAAATGTATTATTGACTGTGTGCTTCTGGAAAACTAGAAGACAATTATTTTTATATAAGATTCTTTTTTCGTAACAAAAACAGAAGATTTCATTAAATTATACTTTAAAATGTCTGAACTTTTGTAGCTATATATACCAAATAGCAAAAAGACATCTTAAAGAGCTCTTTAAGAGGTCTTCAAAATTGTAAGATGTTTTAAATACATATCAGAAAGCGCTCTTAAAGTAATCTTTAAGAAGACGTATGCGTCGATTTTAAGAGCTCTATAAGACCTCTCGAATATGAGGTCTCAGAAAATAGGTCTGACTTGACAGCTTTGACGCATAAAATAAATAATATAAATGAAAAGCAAATTTTTGAATATAACGAATTCTAATTTTGTACTTTAATTATTAATTTATATACTTTTTACCTGAATACTTTTTTACGTTTTGTATAGTGATATATTGGATGGTAATTACATTCAATAATAGTCCAAAATTGTGATAACACTTGATAAATATCGTAAAAGCACTTATTTTGTCATTGTAACTTATAATCTATAGGTCTGCATATGAAGTAAATATCGCGCGATGTTGATTGATTAGCCACCTGGTGTCTCTGGAAGAAAAGGTAGATTTAAGACCTCAAACATTAGACCTATTCGAGATTACGATTTTAAGAAGTCCTAAGTAAGATATCAGTAATAGCTCGTTTTGAAGTTTCTCATAATTCAGATCTCTTCGAAACCTTTTTTTAGGATACACGTACACAAAGGGTGATCTAAGAGAATGGAAACGGAAATAACTGAGAAGAAATTCTTTTTTCGCGAAAAATATTTCAGACAAAAAGTGTAGGTTCTTTTTCTGGCTATTCGCTAGTGACCTCATATTTGACCTTGACCGTGTTCTTGAATGTCATTGCAATGACAAAATTACTTTTCTGAATAGGAAAACATACTATTGTGGTCAAAAAAATGTCTTGCTATTGACAAAAGTAGATTGGACCTTGAAATGACATGAATGCACAGCCTCAAAATGAAAAAATTTTTCTTGAGGACACTAGTTAATATTACCAGGTGAAAACTCCATATAAGCCATCGAACTACCACTTTACTTATTAAAAATAACCTATAAAAATCACTAAATAACCACAATTCGATGCACTGTTAATGAAATTTAAATTTAGTTATGCCAATAAAAGTTTGATGATCGAGTTTTGTTTAAAAAATAATATGCATGAATTCGAAGCAAAACATTCAAATGCTCATTCGTTTCAGACCATAATAGATTGTTGATTATAATAACAAATCCCATGCCAAAATAAGTTCTGGATGATACTCTGCTTAAGGTACAAAGGCTTCATAATATAATTATATATTAATTGTCAACGGTGCATTGTATCATGTTTAAGGGGACATGGAGCTGTAAATATTAATTGAATTTATCGGTAATAGAGCTTAGAAGGACTATTTTATTTCAGAGCATATTAAAAAATACGTCTCTTGAAGGCAGTAATTATACACGACAGTAGTTATTTTTATGTCAAGGGCATAGAATGGGGATTTTAGTTATGAAAAAGTTTGTAATAAAATATGTAATAAATATTGATAAGTTAATTTCTCGTCACAGGTATAAGGTTGAAGAAAGCAGTATAGTTTTATTTATTCATTCTTTTCATGATTCGACCATGTTGTCAAGAGTGTGAATTGTAAATCTGAGTTGATCGAACTACCAAAAGACAAATTCAAAGGGGTTTTCCAATTTGACAGGTTGACTTCCGAATCTTATTTAAGTTTTTATTTGGACCAATTAAAACATTAATAAAGCGGTAGGGGAAGTTACTGAAAAAATAATCGTGTAACGAAACCTACATTTGAGACACCTGGGAAAAACAGCTGATAGGTGTTAATTAACTATGTAAATATAACATAATTTTTGTTGCATAATTTCCTTGACACATTTTAACTGATTTTTCGTTTTAAAAATCTTTAAAAAATACTTGTATTCCTTTTGAATATGTCTAAGTTTATCATGGATTTGAGTCAAGAAAGTAGCAAAAAACAACACTTTTTGAATACAGAAAACGCGGAATTTCGCAAAAAATTTTAAAAGACGGAAAGCATGATACCTCTACGCAATTGTACTGAAACCTCTGGTAAACATTTTTAGCACAATCGACGTCCAACAAAATTTTTGAATATTATTACCCAGGTAGAAATTTCTCTTAATTTTTCCACATCATATACAGGGCCTGGGAGGAAAACTCTATGCGGAAATATCCGTATAAATTCTGGCTTCCGATAACATTTTATCGAATCATACGAGTCAAATAGATTCTGGATCGTTTCAATATCGATTTTTCCCTATATTTTTATATGCACAATTCCAAATAGTAAAATTAGAAATTTAATCACATTATTCCTGAAAATGCGTTGTCCATGCAGATATTGAAGGTACTGTTTAAAACTAGTTTAAATTATGCGGTGGTCATGCAAAAGAAATCGAGTTTCATTCTTAAATGTATATGTTTACATTCGAAAATAAAAAAAAAAGTTACTTGAAAAGTCAAACCGTTTGTGTTTTATTCAAAAAAGAAGTTGAAGCGCTCTTATTGAAAAACCCTTTAGATGGTAAAAATGTAACAAAAATTAATTTTAGGTATCGTTTTCGGCACTGTACAAGGATTCAGTCCTGGCTGAGCATCCTCAAACTAAGGTGGAATCTATACAGATTTTCCTACCGTGATCCCACAAAAAGTTTCAAGAAACTATCTAGGCCCTGAGTTGCTTCTAGAAAAAATTTCTATCGGTGTAGGAATATAGTTTTACTCTAGTTGGGAACTCGGAATAATCCTTTTTGCAGGACCGGTAAATTTTTATATGATAAAAAGTGATCTAAAACAGTCCCCAAAAGAAAAAGATAATATTTGGGGAAGCCTCTTTTAGCTCAATACAATATTTAAATCTAACCCTGTTAAACAGTGCTCGATCTAGTGATTAATCGTGTTATAGTATCGCTATAGTAAATCACATTTTTTGAGGGGAGTATATATATAATTGTGTCTGGTTATGGAAAAGTGGATTATAATGGGAAAATTGTTATTAATATATCGACATAAGTATGGTAGAAACATTACTTAAACTGTACATTCATTACATTTTTTTGAAATGCAATTTTTTCCGAATTTGAGGTACCCCTAACACTGTCCGACATTGATTTTGCCATTGACAAGCGAAGTATCATTTCTGAACTATTTTTTGTGCTGAAAACGTTGGCGCTAGCAGCATTTTGCTATAACGTCACATTTTGGAGAAAAACGTGGTTAAATTTAACCTCAGTTTTTAACCACACTTAACCTCACTTTTCTTCAAAGTGTGACGTGATAGCAAAATTCTGCTAGCGCCATCGTTTTCAGCAGAAAAAAATAAGTCGGAAATGATACTTCTCCTGTACAAAAATAAATTCTTTTCTGCTACAAAGTAAACCGAAAAACGATATTTCTGACACATTTAGTCTCATTTTTCTCCAATGTGTCTAATCCCATTTTTGTCAAAATTTGAAGTGATTGCAAATTTCTGGTAGCGCCATCGTTTTCAGCACGAAAAAAATACTTCGGTAATGATACTTCTCCTGTACAAAAATATATTCTTTTCTGCTACAAAGTAAACCCCGAAAACCGATATTTCTGACTCATTTAGTCTCATTTTTCTTCAATGTGTCTAATCTCATTTTTGTCAACATTTGAAGTGATTGCAAATTTCTGGTGGCGCGATCGTTTTCAGCACGAAAAAAATACGTCGGAAATGATACTTCCCTTGACAAAGGCAGACAAAAAGTAAAATTTCGTCGGTCAGAGTAATGAAAAATTCTAAACTGCATATAAATTGTTACAATTTTATTATTTCGATTATAATGTAGGATGCCGCAAAGAAAAATAAAATAAAATATTTGTAAAGTTGAGCAGGAGATGTAGTAATGTCTAATCTGCTGAATCCAAGTCCAAATGATATTTTAAACTGAATCCAAAAGGCTTATGGTAACAGGACTTTATAGATTGAAAGAAAAAGCAAGTATATCGTTTAACTAAAGAATAAATGGTCCGAGGAAAAGCACAACGAAATCGAAAAAACGAAAAAATGACCGTATCGAAGTTATATCTCCGACGAAACGAAAAACTTCCCAATATCAGTTACGCGAAAGTTGGCGCGCACCAGCGAGGGTTGCTTGATATAGGAAGGTGGGCAGAAAATAACGTTTGAACGCGCTGAAAATTAGAGAAGCGATCTGCGGTTGTGAGGGGGAGGAAGAGGGCGAAAAATAACGAAAGAGCCAATGAGACGGAAAAGGAGAGAAACACTCGTACGAGCAGGTCCTTCCTGTTATAGCGACTCTCGACCACGATCCCATGGGGAAGCCAACCCTCTCCCTCTTCCGCTTCCTGTCCATTCGCTCATTCTGTTCAGAAAAATCATCTCTCTGATATTCCAAGCTCATCGGCTCGTCAGGGGTGGTCATGATCAAACTTCACTCGATTCATATTTTATTTTTCAAAATAATTGCTAAAGTTTCATTAGCAGCATAATTACATTATAACAGATTGACATTTTACTCAAGTGCCTGGCCATACCTGGCAATGCATGCATGCTAATTGCAATAATAATTTAATATTATTAATAATTATAACTTGCAAGTTTTTGTTGACATGAACCGTTTATTCATAAATATATTTGAACAAAAACCATGACCACTACAGTTCGAAAATAAAATTACCTCACTAGGTTGTGAAGTCTTCCTCGTCCAATGTTTCGACCTTTTGTAGGTAGGTCCTCAGCAGGAACAAATATTAATTCTAAATTACAATAGTAAGTTATTCTAGATTACAAATAGTGAGGTCGTTTTATTTTCGAACCGTGATTGCCATGGTTTTTGTTCAAATATATCATTGACAATTTATTGAATTAAAAAATTCTTCCTCCAACAAAATTAAGCAGTAATTATTGATCTTTGACTACCTTTACAAGTTTGTTTGCCAGTGAACCTATTATAGCTGTTAACGACTGGTGGAAGCGCTCGAAATAAAAGTCACAATTTGATTGCCTGACTGAAAACATAGCTATTTATTTTCGATCAATCAGTGACGATCTGATTGCGACGCGGATCTCCTTACCCGACGACGGCCCTAAACAAACTGAAAACCCGATCGTCACTTTTTCACGTCTTATTTCGGGTGCACCTCAAAAACCCGACATTCAAAAATCAGACACTTCAAAAACTGGCATTAAAAAACCAGACATTTCAAAAAACAGATTTTCAAAAACCAGACATTTCAAAAAACGAACTTTCAAAATATATGTGCATTTAGAAATGTCTGGTATTCGAATGCATATTTGTCTGGTTTTTGTATGTCTGTTTTTTTAAATGTCTGTTTTTTGAATGTCGGGTTTTTGAAGTGTCTGTTAGGTGATTTGTCGGGGTTTAGAGGTGCACCCCGTACTTTGACTTTTCAATTTATCCAGCATTTAAATAGACTAAATCATCATGTTATATATCGATATTATAATATTCAAATTACCAATACTTTTATCGGGACCGTCACCAGTTTTAAGGACCTTTACATAAATTACCTAACAGGACACCTTCATTTAGAGAGGTACCCTCATTCGGGTATGCAATGGCGTAGGGAAAACCACCATTGACGGAAAAACCCTACGCCGGGTACCGCAGTAGATAAAACATCGATGCAGATGAAATCGCTGGAGATGAAAACACCGAACCTGAGAAATTTGGTTATAGCAGAAGGTAAACTAGACCGATTCCATTCAAAATCGGGCAGGGGTACTATGTTGACTTCTCAAAAATTATTTTCCGTGAAATATGTTGTTCTTTAGGGCAAATAAGGTGACCCGTATTTGTTTGTTTCACGGAAAAATTTTTTTCTAAGTTCTGAGCAATTTAAAATTCACGCGTAAATCTGCAAATTCCAAAAAATATGGAATAAAATTTTTTTAAAATGCTACATTTTCTACGGTTATTAATATTTTACTATTATTGCTCGTTCATATGGTAGTGTTATTGGTACTTTATCGATATCCAATAATAATATTGACTAAAATTGAAAAAAAAAACAAAATGGCGGCCATTTTTCGAAAAAAATTAAAAGTTAATTTTCTCAAAAACATCAGTTTTTTTTTTCTTCAATTTTTTTTTATAGATTACTGGTAATATTAGTCACAAAATTTGAGTAGTCACATAGGCGCTAAACGGAGCTACTTGCCTGTAGAATTTGTTTACTGTTTTTCAATTTGAAGTACAAGTTTCGTCGAGGTGGGACATATTTTATTTTATCTAAATCATTTAACAAAGGGAAATATGTCGAAAACATAACATTCAATAACCTGATATTTTAAAAACCTGACACTCAAAAACCCGAAATTTAAAAACACCGATAATTGAAAAAACGACCAATTTCTCGACTTTCGACGCATCGTTTTTTTAGTTTTTTTTTTTACAAATTGTCGAGTTTTTTTAAGTGTCAAGTTTTTGAAGAGTCCGGTTTTTACATTTGCCGAGTTGCAGTCGTATTGGCCCCTTGTGGCCGCCAAATTAACTATATAAAACAATCGCATGCCGTAAATTGCGTCAAATTCGAAATTAGAACGTTACTAGTGAATTGAAAAATATCATATCAAGAACATATTTGAGACAAAAAAATTGTAAAAATTCATTAAATACGCCAAAAATCGGACACCTCAAAAACCCGACATGCAAAAATCGGACTCTTTAAAATCTCGACAACTTAAAAAAAAAACTAAAAAATCGATGCATCGAAAGTCGAGAAGTTGCTTGTTTTTTAAATTGTCGGTTTTTTAAATGTCGGTTTTTTGAGTGTCAGGTTTTTAAAATATCAGGTCATTGAATGTTAGGTTTTCGACATATTTCCCTTTGTTAAATGATTTAGATAAAATAAACTATGTCCCACCTCGACGAAACTTGTACTTCAAATTGAAAAACAGTAAACAAATTCTACAGGCAAGTAGCTTCGTTTAGCGCCTATGTGACTAATCAAATTTTGTGACTAATATTACCAGTAATCTATAAAAAAAATTGAAGAAAAAAAAACTGATGTTTTTGAGAAAATTAACTTTTAATTTTTTTCGAAAAATGGCCGCCATTTTGTTTTTTTTCAATTTTTGTCAATATTATTGTTGGATATCGATAAAGTACCAATAACACTCCCATTTGAACGAGCAATAATAGTAAAATATTAATAACCGTAGAAAATATAGCATTTTAAAAAAATTTTATTCCATATTTTTTGGAATTTGCAGATTCACGCGTGAATTTTAAATTGCTCAGAACTTAAAAAAAAATGTTTCCGGGAAACAAACTAATACGGGTCACCTTATTTTCCCTAAAGAACAACATATTTTACGGAAAATAATTTTTGAGAAGTCAACATAGTACCCCTGCCCGATTTTGAAAGGAATCGGTCACTAACATCTAGTAACAAAGCTGATTGTTTTATCATGTAAGAATGTTCATTTTTGAAGTTTGGAATTATAGGTAAGAAAATTCAGTAACCTCAGCAATAGCAATTAACACCTACTGCGATAATAAAAGGTTCGGACACTTGCTACTTAGATTACTGCATTTTCCCTTTGTACAATCCGCTACTTTCACGACGATTTAATGAATTTTCCAAAGTGGTAAAATAATGGAAGTTAGTTTTAGATGTTAGTTCTCCTCATACTTTTACTAAATTTATAAATTTCAGAGGTTTCATCTCGAGGGCTGAAAACAACTATACTCGTAAGCAACCTCCTTTGGTTATGAGAATTAAAAGTCCTATTAGCGTTGGACATATGGAAGCAAATCTACACGGAAAAAAATCATGACTAGAATTTCCCATACTTAGTTATGTAAAATTTACTTAGTAAGTCTCATTTAAAAGCAAAATTATTTGAAAAATATAAATAAATAGTACTCTAGCCTTTAAGTAATAAGTTTTTAAATCGTGTTTAATCACAGATTAACGAAAAATTCTGCTAAATATTCTATATAACAGCACTCGCATGAAAATTGACATCAGTTACATTAACTATAAAAATTATTTGAATTTGTTTATTCAGAAAAGATTTTAATACATCATTGGCGTTGATTAAGCATTTAGAAGATAAATTTGCATTTGAAAATTTGAAAAAAAATTGCATTTGCAATATAAATTGTAGAAAATTACGATTGTTTTTTTAATTATTTGTATTAACAATAGTTCCTCAACTTTTTCAGTAAATTTTACTCAAGTTCTGTGTAGAATCTACTAATTATTTTTTCTGCGTAGTGAAGTCACTATTTATTTTACAGCTATCTGTGTATAAAGCGCATGCATCCGATTTCGTTATAAACTCTTGAATTATTTTAATTGGATTTGTTGCTATCCGGAGTTCTTGGCGTAATTCAATATTTATATCAATAGATGTTTTTACGGTTTCGTAATCGTGACAGTATATAAAATAGTTGTTCCGTGAAGCTTGTTTCTTTACTCTCATTTATTTTGCACATTGTCTAATTATTGAATATTTTTTACTTGTCGGGCATTCGTCTTTTATTATATTGTCGCGAATTTTATATTAAATATCGTATGATGCGGTATTACTATTGCTTACGATTTTGTTTACGTAACATTTGCAGATACATTTTGCTCTTTCCGATATAAGCTCAATTTTAGACTCAGCAATTATTATGTTTGTGGGTGTGTTGCACCGGTATCCTAATGCCTGTCTGACTGACGATAGTTGGATTTTTCCTAGAACTTCAATATTCTTTTTTTGTTTCGGGAAATAAATAAAGATGCCGTAGTCTGTTATGGACCTAATAACAGTTTTGTATAGGTGAAGTAAAGTACTAGACGCTGATCTCCACCAGGTTCCGCATAGAAATGTTATAATATTGTTATAGGCTCACCTTTTCTTTACAATATCAATTTGTGCTTCGAATAAAAGTTTTTATCAAATGTTATTCCTAAAAAGTTTTAATTATAATGTCATCAATCACTATCTGCGTTTCTCCTGGCTTATATTTTTTTTGTTAAAATGAACTAATTTTGTTTTATGAAGAGCCATGTACAATCCTAGGCCTCGCAAGTTTCTTTTCAGGATTTTAACTGCTTTTTGAACCGTATTTATATTTCTTTATGTTGAAGCAAATCTTGAATAAACAATATCATCGGCGAATTGTACAACTGTTCAAGTGTAAATTAAATGTATAGCAGATGTAAGCCCCGAATAGAGGTTACAAAGTGCTGAATAAAAAAAAAGTCCTCTTAAGGAGTTATGTTGTAGTTCTACTGAAAAGGAGTGGATTATTAAAATTGTCAGCCTAATTTTCACCTAATTTTCTTCAGCTGTCCATTTAGTTAAAAAACTCTTCTTGAGATAAAATTTTGAAAAAAAATTAAGCAGTGATTATTGATCATTGACTACCTTTTCAAGTTTATTTGTTAGCGAATCTAATATTATCTTGTTTTATTTGAGAAATGATTACAAGGAAAGTAGGACATTTCTTCAACACATTTCGATCGCCATTCATCGTATTGGATTCGATCGTAACAACTAAATTCATTTGGACCAGACGTAATAATTAGACTTATATAATGGACTTATTTAAAGTATAATTATAATTTTCAAAATGAAGTTTTAAACGTAATGTGTAAGAAATACCTAATTTTGACGAATAAGTGGAACCATCCAAGATTGGTCAGACACTCCATCAAGGCGAGATGATCAGTTCGGTGGAAATTATTTAAAATCAAATTTTGGAGGACTGAACACTTGTGAATAGTATTGTGAACACTTTAAAAATGTGTTAATATTAAAATTAAATATTTTAAATGTTTGTCCTGTATAATTTTTAATAAAGTTGCAGCATTATCAATGGAACGATAATTACAGGTTATAACTACTTTTATTAAAAATAAATTACATAATCTCCAACATTAACAAAATTATATTGTTCTGTAATTTATTGATATAATTTCAAGAACTCATTGGATATGGTAAGTTTATTTCACTACTTATGGTTTTTAGAACTTTAACATGGGCGTTACGCCTGTTCGAATTCGATTCGAGATCACGTGGGAAACTTTTATGACGGCATAACTCGTTTAAGTCTCACGGGTGCTGACCTCTCTAAAAGTCTGCAGTCTGAAATTCGAATCTTATATTATCGAACAACCAAACCATGAACGGAAATAGGATTTTTCAATATGTAATACATTCATTTAATATGCATAGGAATCGTAGAATAGAATATGTTATTTTTACATTTTATGGAAAGCAATTTACAAGAACTTCTTTCACCAGGTTGCATTCCCGATGTGTATGCGAGTTATGAAGTCAAGTGCCAGTGCATTGTTCTTACCCTGTTATATTCTGATACATGTACGTACATTTTCGATTTTATTTCGTAACTTTAACTTATACATGATTTTGCAGATAGAAAGCACATATTTTAGATCTCATAAAAGATTATTTGAAATATTGTGATCATAAACGATAATATATAATGTTTCGTTACGATTTATGAGGCAATTTGCGATTTTTATATTGAATTCATGTATTAATAAGAATGGAAAGAGCAAAACAAATTAAAAGTAATTCATGATAAATGAAATCCACATGTCGTAGGGAAAATTGATAAATATAATGTTGGTTTATCATCATCGATACGAAAATTTTGTTTAGTTGGAGCAACCAACCGGTGAAGTTAAATCAGGTCAATCCATAAGAGAAATTGTTTGGGGTAAACACACAAAAAGATGAAATAGTTGGAAGTACTAAGTAGATAGCAACATAAGACACGTTCATCAATTTTAATTAATTTTACTATCTAAATTGTCACTTCGACAAATTACGTAACCATCTGTACTATTTAAATAGTAAAACCAACTAAAAAAGTAGTGGATCCATTTCCTAATATTTGGGTTATAAAACCAACTGTTTTTTTGTCGTCCCAGGAAGTAGTTACGCACTAACCATTTAATCAGTTAGTAAACCAATTATTTGGTGCAATTTGAACCAATTTATTTCATAGTGAAACTATTCACTTTTTTAGACCAACAAGTTTCGCGTATGGTTCTGGTAGCAGTAAGTGGTTGGTTACCATACTAAGCCATTTTAAGAAGGATAAATAAAAGTTTTTCAACAGTGATTATTCCAAGTTACTTATTGTGATAACGGTATCTTGGTTTTGGCGATAGAATTTTTATATCTTCCAACTAAAATTATTCGATTGTCTCATTCAATTTCGTCATGAAACAATTTTGGTATGTTTTTGTAATACATCTCCGCGCGTGAGGATCGGTAGGCCCTCAAGAAGAAATTCAGCCCAAAAGAACCAGATTAAAATTATACCAGTTAATGGGCAGTAATCTTTACTTGAAACTTAGTAATTCAAACATAGTTTTTAGAGAGAGACCGAACTGTTTAATTAGAATGTCATGAAGACAGAAACTTCACAAAACTAGTCACTACTCTGACACTTTATATATCGCATTCTCTATTTATTTTCACAAATTTCGTATTCGAAATACTTAATTCGACGTAATATGAACGCTTAATTTTTTTCCGTACATTGAAGACTTCTGTTTAGGTGGCCATCCCAAACTGTAGGTCGAGAATCAAGAGCAGTTTTCAGAATATTTCTAGAACAAAACTAGACTGGTACTACTTAGTATAGGAACAGTATTATATCGAGGAACTAGATAAATTTTGTTTCCCGACGTTATGCCAGAACACGAATATCTAATCGGCTAGTTTATTTGTATAGCCATCGATTGTTCAGGAAAAGTGACCAGTGCCTTGGATTGTCAAGGATTGAATTTCCTTCTGGGTTTATTATTATTATTCTTAAATGGTTAGGCTACTGAGCCTGGCCAATGCGGCTCCATGTGATCCTATTGTGCCAACCTTAACTGAATTAGTGTTCATCCAGTAGTTTCTGCTTCCCTATGTAAGCTACGATGCTACAGAATGGGTAATTCTTAATTTCGTCAGGTATTAGTAAGTTCTTTCCGAAATTATATGCCTTTCCTGACAAGTTGCTATGCAAGATGTCAGTATGTATACATGAGTTTCGTTCTCCATAAGACAGAATTTGCAAGATACGGTATTAGTTAGCCCCATCCTAATTGAGTGTTTGTTGAGTCGACAGTGTCCTGTTAGTAGTCTTGTCATTGCTTTGGCAGTATGTCTGTTGGAGTTGATGATTTCGATGGCCTTAACTTGATTGTAGCCTTGTATTAGTGATCTTCCATGTATTAGGGGTCCCAAAGTGCCTCAAGTTTTCTTTGCCTCATTGATTATTGACTTTTTAAGTAGTGTTTTCGCTACTTTAGTAGTAATTCCCAAATTAGGCTCAGGACCAATGAACTTATTACTGGCACCTGCCTTGGCAAGTTTATCGGCTTCTTCGTTGCCCATGTTTTCTGCATGACCTTTTGTCCATTTTAAAATAACCCTCTGGGTTTAAGGACATTTTCTTTTTATAAATGAAATAAGAAATATGAAATATGTGTTTAACGAAAAACGAAGCATGTTTTGACGTCTACTAAAAATTGGCACCAACTATGGTTACGTTACTTCAGTTCCCTATTCAGAATTGGCACAATGATACTAAATCAGTAAATGTATGCTAAGTGAAATAAAAGAGGCAAAAGCTGTTTCGAATCACCGGTGATTTCACATGATATAAACGTTTTCGCTTACGTAATCAACGAAATCAGCCTTCACCGACGTTTCCGTCAGCCTATCGCAGTACTTACCGATCGAGATTCGAATTTGGCCTCAGGGGAACGCGCACGTGGGTTCCGGATGAACGCAGAGACGTGGCCAGGGGATGTTGGAGCACCTAGTTTTGATTCATCTCGCGGCACCCCACCGGTCAAGGGGCTGACGGCGCGTAATTGTTCTCTTGTCTGCTTCTCACCAGCATCCACTATTCCCGTGCCAAGGCATCCGACATCCCTGCGCGATTGTCTTCGCGCCAAGAATGTATAAGCAGACGAATCGCGCTTGTACATGCGTACCAATCTCCGCATTGCCGCAGAATTCGCTTGCCTACCGAGGTTTTCCCTTCCGTTGGACGTCAATTTCGTTTTTCGCTTCTCAAAAAATCGTATTATCATGGAATTTCAACGTTCCTGCATTGGAAGTAAAATGAATAAGAGTAAGTTACACATTTTATTTAACATTGACGATTTTCCAAATTTAGATACTAGAAATAGAATTACGCACTTCGATGTCGCGCGATAGAAGCTGCAGAGTTTTTAAGCCATACTTTTATTGATAATTCGCTCTGGTAGTACCTACATATAAATAATACATCGTGAGATCCAGTCGAATTAACTTCTCTTCAAAGATTATTTCGGTTAGAGATGCGTTTCATCTCATCGCGCAGGTTTATTGCCCAATTTTGGATTAGAAAAATAATTTTTGAAAACCGCTGGAATATCAAAAATAATAACCATTTTGTTCAGGGTTTCCTGCCCCGCATGAAAAAGCAGTATATTGGAAAAATATATGTGAAAATATATGGTAAATATATGACAATATATCATCAGTATATGAGACCCGTATATAGATTTTTGCCGCAAATTATATTTGTTCCATATATTGTTAATACAATCAGCCATATATTTTAAACATATTTTGTATAATATAATGTATAATGTACGGTAAGATATAGTGGAAACATATATGATAATAATATATGGTAGGATATATGGAAAAATTGTATGGAAAAATATGGACCCAGAATGACATCAAGATTGGTTCCAGGTTCAGTCGAAGTGTATTTGCAGATTAGAAAGAATTGAAAATTTTCCAGACTGAATTCCCGACTCAATCGAGATTCATTCAAATTTAATCCACATATTTCTCCATATACTATTCCATATATTCCACCATATATTAGTCCATATATTCTTCAATATATTATTCCTTATATCCTACCATATATTATTATCACATATGTTTCCACTATATCTTACCGCACATTATATGTATACATTTATAGATTAAAATATATGGCTGAATGTATTAACAATATATGGAACAAATAAACAGATTGCGGCAAAAATCTATATACGGGTCCCATATATTGATGGTATATTGTCCAATATAGTGCTTTTTCATGCGGAGAATATTAGGGGTAGAAGGGGGTAGATTTGAATTCGAAAAATTTGACCTATGTTTTGAATTCAACGACCCTTAATACCGCCATGCCCCCCCCCCCCCAATTTTACGAACTCTTATATTATTATTCATAACGTTCATAATCACCTCCATGGAAAAACCATATATTGTAAAAATATATTTTAAAATATATGGCGAAATACACAGAAAATATATAGTAACACATATAAGTATCCTGCTGATCATCGAAAGTAAACATGTATATAAAATATTTAAAATATATTCAACATATATTTATAATATATCATTACAATATATTTTTTTTATATATTTCTTATCTTGTATTACTGTCATGTATATGTTTTCGTCGCTATATATATACCATATACACAGTATATTTTGTAATATATGTTTTCAATATATGGTTTTTTTTTTTTTTTTTTTTTTTCAATGCGCATTAAACAAAGTCGGTAATATTTCCAGAAAAATCACTCGCGCTACACACTGGTAATTTTGAATCTGGACCAAACGGAAAATCCTCGATAATTTGAAAGTGCTTGTGGTATTATTACATGATGATGTGTCAACTGACAATGTAAGGTTTGATTAAATTGATGCAGTTATTTGATATTGCTGCTCCTTTTGCACAAAACAACAATTGGACTCGATAAATACCTATCTAAGGCGGCGAACCAATCTACTAAGGAAATATTTTAACGAATTAATTTATTTCTTTATGCAACTATTTAGAAACTTCCCCAACCAATTTTGTTACTGAATCTAAACCGTTGGTTGCCCCACCAAATCCATCTTGTTCCGTGAAATGTTCCGAAATTTTGCTATTGGTTGAAATGGCAGCTTAAACGATCGCTATTGTAAATGATATTTAACTTAAATCACCTCAAACAAATACAAAATAATTGATACGCATACATTTTCAGGATAGACTAAGTGAAAATTATTTAAAACTACATTTTATGTGCTCTGCGTATATCTATAAACTTTATGGAGAAAAAAGCAAATTAAATTTTCACTAATAATTTTTAGGTTTACTCTGTTAAAGGTTTAATATTATTTTCCTTTCTCTAAAGACCACCGTTTTTGTAACATTTATACTTTTTGTATCGATATTCATGTTTACTTTCCCGATTACACATCCTTTATGAATCTCTTATACAATAACACAATTATTGTGTAAGTAATTATACTATAATTGCACTACCAATACTAGCCGTAATTTGCATACGTATTTGGAAATTTTCTATGCATAAATTAGAAGCAAATCTGTATTGTATTTTAGTGCAAAGTGACTATAGTATTATAGAAGGACACGAAAACATTGAATGGACCATTTCAATGCCTCACATCAAAAGAAACGTCTTTTTTACCCACCAAAAATATGCATGTTTACCAGGGAGACTTGGGTATCGTTATCAATATTTCTATTATTTTTATGACTAAGAATTATGTAATATTTACAAAAACCATGTTATCATCAAATTGAAATAACCAAATTGAATTATAAACATCAAACACGAAATTCGTAACCTGTGTCTAAACAAAAAAATATGTACCAAGTTTAAAGTGATTTCGATCGATTTCCATAAATTCGTCCTCCTTATTGAATCCGCCATTTTGAATGTTACAAAACTAATTTCAGATTCGTAATCAGCATCCCAATAAACCCTCGAGTAACAAGTTTCAAACGTTTTCCGTCAATTTAAAAAAATTTGGTCGCCATATTGGAACCGCTATTTTGAATCCTTGTCTTTGACTAACTTCAAATTCTGAATCAGCGAGCCCAAAAAATTCCGGGTATCAAGTTTGCAATAATTTCGATCGATTTCCATAAATTCGTCCTCCATATTGGATCTGCCAATTTGATTTTTGAAAAACTAACTTCAAATTCGGAATCAGCGAGCCCAAAAAATCCGCACCAAGTTTAAAGTGATTTCATTCAGTCAATCGATTGAGAACACGCGATTATGATTTTGAACAAAAATAGCGACTTTAGTAGCGATTTCTTAGCCGCCAATTTGAAAATTGTTATTTTTCATTACTTCTATAGATTTAGCCCAAACATTTTTTATGCGAAATTTATACCCATCTGAGATATTCGGATACGGGTAATTTTTATTGTATAGCAGTTTGCGATACACCATTCAACAGAGCGGGGTTTGGGCAATAAAAAACGTCCATTCCTAATATTTTTTCATTCCGTCTTAATACAAAAAATTACTGACAAACTTCATGTTAAATTTGTGTACATTTTGTCCTTAATGGGTTATGACAGTTATATAATAGACATTTATCCGTAATAAATAAATGAATTTTTAGATATCAACCTACGATTTAGAATACAAAGACATATTGCTGTAGAAATCTACAGTTGTCGACAGTTTTGATTAAGAAAACCCGTGACATCATAAAGTAAACTCAAACTATCGATATTCAAGTACCGCTGGTTAATTAAGGGCGAAGTAGTAAAAGAAAAATACTTGGGTAGTCAGACAAACGTCGTTGATTTTCAATAATTCAATTGTTGTTATAGCAAAGCATGTAAATAAAATGCCTTAATTATTGCATACTTAGTCAAATAGACTAATTTTTATAGTGGTTTTGACCACTTTAGGATAGATTATTATTGAAATATTGATGGCATTCAAAAAGTGAAAAGTAAGAATTTGTTTCACTGTAAGTATTCCATGGATTAACCTAGTAAAATTTTTGATAAATAACATCCCGTATATGGCATTAATTCTATATTAACGATACTATCACGTTACGTAAATAATAAATGTCAATTATTTATCTACTTTCGGACATATATAATTTTATGAAACATAAAAATGGTTAAGTGAGATTACGTGGATCCTAAGAAAATGAAATTGGTGTCGAACCAATCATATTTGCTCAAGACATTTTGACAAATGATCACATTCCCCCGAAATTTTGGCCGATGTGTTATCGACGAATCTAACTATTTACGTCCCGAAGACACAGATTATTAATGACGTCGAAAATGCTAAACCAGCCCTCTCGATACATTACGAACAGTGCGATGTTCACGTCATATAATGCTAATCTACATGCGTAATTTCCAGCTATGGGGTGATGCAAAAAGTGTATAACCAATGTTGACACAAACAAGGGATTTATTCGACGGGTGAACAACGTAATGAAATCTTTATTTTAAAATTTTGTAATAATAATTCGGCTTTTAATATGTTGCATTTTAGTAATCTTCTTTAACATTGCAATAACATTGTTTGTGTCCTTACATGTGCTTCACTATACTACGAAGTTTATTAGCTGAGCATTTTTCCAGTAAGAAATAATTTTTTTAACTTCAGTAATTTTAATAAAAAAGAAAGTTTAGTGCTGGTGATCAGTTCATGGATGACACATGAATGATTAAGAAAATACAAGATATAAGGGAAATATTGGCCGCTTTTTGTGTATACACTTCCGGGCAATCACTTTTGCCATACCAAAGCCGAAATTTATTAAAGTTCAAAGTTTAATATCTTTGCGAAAAATTACCGCAGCTTGAAAAATCGAACGGCATTTCAAAGGTTATTGCAATAGCTTTCATTTGAGCAGAGAAAAAATCGAAAAGACTCAAAATTCAGATTTTTATCGATAAAAAACCAACAAGAAAAAATACGATATTTTTTATCTTTAGTTAATTGTTTGCCAATTTGAATCGAATAATAGTAGGGTAATGAAACTAACAGGGTTTTAAAGGTATAGTTTTTACCTTTAATATGATCGCTCGCCCATTTTTGTGCGACCTTTCTGACCGGAGTTATGACTATTTTTATAAAAAAACATGATTTTTTTTATTTTCTTATTATCTCAAAAACTAAGAGAGATAGAAAAAAATGTTACATAGAAAAAATACTCGTTTTTAGGTAGAAAATACCAAAATAAAGTCAATATTTCAAAAATCAAAAAATTTGTTTTTTCATTTTTCTTAGATAGAATTTTTTTTTAATTTCTCATTTTATAATACAGTTATAGTTAATATAGCTCTTTATTCAAAGTTATATATACAAACACATTGCAGAGTTACTTTTAAAAACGTACATATTATAGTGACACAACATATACGTGCAATAATTGTACTGCATGTATGTACACCTAGAGACAAAATATCTGTCATCTTTTGTCTCTATTTTCTTGTTGATGTTATTACATTGTGTCATCTATGTATGTATTATAATTTTGAACAATTTATTGTAACATGACATATTATGTCGTATGTATGTGTTCTGTGTACGTTATAAAATAAAAATTCTACAATTAAGAAATAAAGATTTTTGTTGTTTATTGAAAGAATTTGTTATGTAATACATAAATCAAATATATAATAATTTGACAAAACATTTCGCAGTGCCCAATAATGCAGAAAAATATTTCCTTATCATTAAAATATTGATGTGTACATTTGCAAAAGTAATGCTACGTTTTGTTCGTATACATAACTTTGAATAAACAACTATATTACATATAATGAGAAATAAAAAAAAAATGAAAAAACAAATTTTTTGATTTGTGAACTTTTGACTTTGTTTTGGTATTTTCTACCTAAAAACGAGTATTTTTTGTATGTAACATTTTTTTCTATCTCTCTTAGTTTTTGAAATAATAAGAAAATAAAAATCATGTTTTTTTATAAAAATAGTCATAACTCCGGTCAGAAAGGTCGCACAAAAATGGGCGAGCGATCATTTTAAAGGTAAGAACCATACCTTTAAAACCCTGTTAGTTTCATTACCCTACTATTATTCGTTTGAAATTTGCAAACAATTAACTAAAGATAAAAAATATTGTTTTCTTTTCGTGTTGGTATTTTATCGATAAAAATCTGAATTTTGTCTTTTCGATTTTTTCTCTGCTCAAATGAAAGCTATTGCAATAACCTTTAAAATGCCGTTCGATTTTTTAAGCTACGATAATTTTTCGCAAAGATATTAAACTTTGAACTTTAATAAATTTCGGCTTTGGCATGGCAAAAGTGATTGCCGGGGAGTGTACATTTTCGTTTTTGGCAATTGCTTTAGATTAAACGCATACCTATGAAAAGCGTGAGGTCGTAGCTAATTACTAATGAAGGAACTGATATGTATTTTATAAGGGACTTATTAAAATGACCATTTTTATCAAAAAAGAAATTAGTACAGTAGTACCCCTCGTATTTTAAGTTCCTCCTCTATCTTAAGGATTCGCCCCCTTCTATTTTAACTTTTTTTCATGTCCTTTCTCTCACGCTGCTGGCGATGAGGAAGTGAAGGAATTTTAACATGTTAGCACGATTAGGGAGGTTAGGACGATTTTAGATGAAAAACAAACAATTTCTTATAACCTCGGACAATATCATATGATTTTAATTCAAAGCCCGGAATCATTTCCACTAATTTACACTATGAAAAACATTGATGGAAATAAATTTCAAGGTTTAATTTTCGATGTTTTTTTTTAATTTGAAATTCGACATTTTGGTTTGAAAAGCCATTTAATGTAAATACGGAATAGGCCATTCGAAAGAACGTACTCGAAAACGGTTGCCTAGGTTATAGACCGTAGCAAATTTTGTATTAATTAATTTTTGTTATGAGAAAGAAGCTCCAAATCATCAAAAATATGTGCATCTAGTCTTAAGATGTTGATCGAAAACCTAAATTCATCAGAATCGTTTCAAATTGAAAAAATGTTTCCATTTTACATATTTTTTTCACATAGGCAAAATTTCAGAAAGGTTTATAGACTTTTCAATTTTAGTAGGTAGTTTATATGGGAAAACTATCTGCACTCACCACATAATCGTTAAAAAAAACTTTTGTTGATTTTATTACAATTATCGGAAATAAGCTTCGAAAGTATGACCTTATCGGCAATTCTGAACAAAAACAGTTCAAAAACCCGACCGAAATTCAAAAACCAGATATTTAAAAATGCACACATATTCTGTAAGTATTTTTTGAAATGTCTGTTTTTTTAAATGACTGGTTTTTGAATGTCGGGGGTTTGAAGTGTCTGTTTTGTGATTTGTCGGGTTTCTGATGTGAACCCCAATTATGAAAAAACGCAAAGATATAATTGTTATTAATTAAATGTTTCGTCAGCTACAATTGTTCTAATTTTGCTATAATAGAAATTATGATTGTGTATTAGATGCGCTTCAAGTAAATTTACTTCGATAAGTGTAGAGATATAAACTCAGATTAAGTGGTACAGGTTAGGTGCAACCTATGTCACCCATGAATTTCCGGTCCTGCATGATCTAGCAACCTCAATGGGTTAATATATGTATTGAGATATTTGTTCACATTAGATTGCGAATACTTTCCACAATAGATACTTCTAAAACTATACAGTAGAGCCCCGGTATATTTACTTATTCGGAGCGTCGCTTCTCCGACTCCCCTGAATAAGTTATGTTCGCGACGTCACTGCAGGCCCTTCGTGAGGCCCCAGCCCATAAGGACGGGAAAAAAGAGAGCGGAGCCAGGCAAATATGCTGGAATGTAAATAAAGTGAGATGAAAGCAATTATACTGGGACTATATTATACCATGTTTTGAAAAAATGACAAGTTTATTATTAGACGTCTGAAAATATTTAACGCAACAGTAACCAAGTATAAAAAAAGACAACAGAAGATCCCATTTGACTCTGCAGCAGAATCTGTCATGACAGAAAATGGCTTTCACGGACTTTTAATTCACCCAAATCCATCGTTCATCTCTGGATTTAGTAAATCAAGATACATGCATAATTCGGAGGTAATTGGTACTCCTGGCAACAAGCTGGAAAACAGTCGAAGCCCCTTCCAACCACAGTGGCGAAAACGCGTCGGAATTCTGACGTGTGACACGCGGTGAATCGACGCTCCTGGGAGGCGCTTCATTCAATTAGCCACTCAGTTACTCGCATCACATCGTATTTGCCCGAAACGTGGTGTGGCGGGACGACATTGCGAATTCTGCGAGACCTCCATGCGCGAGATGGCGAAAACGCATCATCCGCTCCAGCGGGAGTCCCGGAAAGAGCGACGGACAGGCCCTGAGATTTCAAGTTTCGATGGGGAACTCTGAGAATGTCTACGACTTGTCTGCAAAGGAGGTGAAACGACGTGTAGAAGCTGTCGGAAATAGCTTTCAACACCAAAGGAATGAAGGCACTTCATTCGGATAATGCGATGAAACGCTGCTGAGGCGTTGGAATTGCTTAATTTCGGAGAGAAATGTGTCGGGGTTTACGGAAATTGCTCTTACGAGATTCCCTTCTAAAAGGTCTAACCATTTTTGTTGATTTGAAATTAATTAGTGGACAGATTTGTTACTGAAAATGTGAATACAACAAAATTGTCAATTCTTCACCCGCCTATCTTGCGTATAAAGCCAAATATACTCGCCCACTCGGTTTTCGAAATAACTTATGGTCAAATTAACGTTACGACCCAAAAACATATTCGACACATACATATAATTATACGTAATTATATTATATATTTTAATCTACGGTTGAAGAAACCACACATCATATATTTTTAATAACGAGATTCAACATCATGAGTGTCCTGTAATCTATTGCCAACCGATTGTGATGGACCAGAAAGAAGAATCTGCCCAACTGGATGAACATTTCCAAAAGAAGGGTACACCTCAAAAACCCGTCAAATCACAAAACAGACACTTCAAAAACCCGACATTCACAAACCAGACATTTCAAACAGCAGACATTTAAAAAAGCGGACATTCAAAAACAATACATTTCAGAAAACAGACATTTCAATAAACAGACATTCAAGAACCCGACGTTTCGTCACCTCCAATTAGTTCGTTCAAGACATAAAAATATGGGGACACCTCACAAAACAGACAATTCGAAAACCAGACATTTAAAAATACAAACGTTCAAAAACAAAACATGTCAAAAGACAGATACTAAAAAACCAGGTATTTCAAAAAAATTCATATAAAAGCCAGACATTTAAAAAAAACCGTATTAAAAAACCAGACATTTCAAAATGCAGACATATTTTGAAATGTCTGGTTTTTTAATGTTAGGTTAATCAAGTGTCTGTTTTGCCATTTGACGAGTTTTTTAGGTGCAGCCCTAGTTTTTTAATGTTTGTTTTTTGAAATGTCTGGTATTTCAACAACTGAATTTGGAAATGTTTGGATTTTGAACGTATGCTTTTTTAAATGTATGGTTTTTAAATGTTTGTTTTTTTTAAGTATCTGTTTTGTGATTTGTCGGGTTTATGAAGTGCACCCCAAAAGAAGTGTATTCCCGTATGTGAACAATTACTAATGTTTCTTATACAATGCAAAAACTTTCAGATTGTTCCAAATTATTTATATTTTAAAACGATAAATACTAATAAATCAGTCCTGAAGAAGGCACTCAAGAGGCCGAAACGTACTAAATAATTACATTTTTTTTTTCAAGAAAAATGTTTTTTATTTTATTTTTTCAAAAAAAGACCGTGTTATATATTAAGGGATTATACGTTAGACAAGATATAAGACAGGAGGAGGAAGTGCAGTTGTATAGTCTAAGAGGGGAATGTAACTAAGCGGGACAACTTATGGGTGGGACACTGTACAAACCCAACCCATTTATACTAAGTTTCCTGAAATTTGCTAAAAATGTTATTACCTTGGTCCTCCATATTGGATTCGCCATTTTGAATTTTGAAACACCATGGTCGGAATCGTAATCAGCTATCTCAAAAACATCTACACACCAAGTTCCGTTAAGTTAAGTTGAAGTGATAACGTTTGATCCAACATACTTGAAAATTGCATTTTTTTTTTAATATCCTGAATTTTCAAGACGCCATTTTGAATGTTCATTATAATCTACTATACAATTTTTAAGTTTCAATAGTTTATGCCATTTCGTCCCACTTTATTCAGTATCAAAATTACGTTCTCTTAAAAAAATATTGATTTCAACAAAAAAATTGTTTATTTTTCCGTTCTTTTTACAATAAAGCCACCATATTGGTTTTGTATGTAGACAAAACTGAAATCCGAAGTTTTTACGCAATTGTAAATTAAAAGTGTGTTTTTTCGCTAAAAATCCAACTTTAAAATGTGAAAAACAACGTGACAACATTTATTTTTCGATACACAATTCATGTCATATCGAAGAGAATTTAAGTATCTATAAAATGAGCCATCATAAAACTATATCGGTTGAGAAACGGCTTTTTAATCGTGTATGAAAATCCAAAAATGGTGTTTCGAGAAAAACGCGTTTAAAGTTTTAGGAATATAAAAATACTATATACTCTCAACTTACGACACTCTCGCGTAACTTTCTAAATAATATAGATATCGTCACGAAATTTTGAGACAATATTCTTGAATGCTTTTATTAAGAGTATTTCCAAAAAGTCGATTTTTTCAACCCGATAAAGGAGGTTCCCCACTTAACCTAAGCAGTTAAGGTTCGTTACAGGTAATATTTTCATAAAATTATTACAATATTGCGGTTAAAGGTTCAAGATTATAACATTTTAGTAACTTTGTCATAATATTGCGTTCAGTGAGGGATACTATTTCAACAAATTTTCTCATGTAAATACAGTAATGAAGACGCATCATAACATTCCATAGTAGGGCAGGATAGAAAGGCTACAAAATCCTCCGTGATGTACGAGTTTTAAGTACTTTAATCTTTTAAGCTAAGTTTGATAATCAGACTAGTCACTTGGAAAAAATTGCAAAGAACAAAAAATTCTTAGAATTCATCAGAGAATACAGTAATATTTAATATCTTTTAATAAATTTTAATAACTAAATGACATTTTGGAATAAAAGAAAAGAAAAAAAATTCGATAAAAGTAAAATTTTTTCTTAAAATTGAAATATTTTATTTGTTCCGAGTTTCATTAGAATCCCAATATTTTAGGGGTGACAAAAATTGGTAAGAATACATATTTCCCAATTTTCTGGAAATTGCTTTCAAATTCGGCACCATATTGGAATTCCTGATGATTGAAACTCAATTTTGACCTCGGAATGTTGAAGAGGGACCTCCAAAACAGTAGGATATGTACCTACTAATTTTTATTAAATTCGATTTTTATACGAAATACTCGATCGAAATTGAAGCAAGAAGAAGTGTTCTTTGGACGTTCTCCTTCTCTTTGGACGCACCTTCTCCAAAGGTAAAAATGGATTTATGAAGTCCTTATGAAGTCTGTAAAAAACTCATAAAATTTTTATTGTAATTTGTAGGTATGTTTATCTATAAATCCTGAAAATCAAAATTACATGACTTGCCCTAACTCGTAGTTCAAAATCTTATACGATCGTGATATAATACATAAAGCACGCAATTCATTAAAAAGCAACTGAAATTCGAACATTAATTTAATGATTAGATAGTTACAGAGCTTGATATGTTTTTACATTATTTACAAAATTGATTTGAATATTTCGAATTTTGCTTGCCTAGTCATTGGATATAATCCTCAGCCAAAGAATATATCGTATTTCTTGTTTACCAATAGTCATCCCTATCAAATAAACTTTAAATCTCAACAATTCAGAGGATCTGATGTTTATATTCAAGTGCTGATCACTAAATCTACATAGGATTCGATTCTCAAATTACTAGATATGCGAATTTCTGGTACGTTTCGCGTATACCAAAAAGTATCGCGGGCAGATAAGTATACTCCAAGGGTCAGGTCAGAAGCATTCGTCGGCAGGTCGCTTGCAAGGAAGGGCCAGGAACTGCCGGAATTACTCGGCCGGGTCTGATCCCGCGGGACTCAACTTGTCCGCGACAATTTCAAACTTATTTTAACATTCATATAAGCCCCCTCGACCTCGCCAGAAATTTTGTCTCTCTCTCCACCTCATTCCTTCTCTCTTCTGATGCTTGCACACGTTCCTTCTTTCCTATCCACTCACTATTATAGTTTCTCTCTTTACTATACATCTTCTCTGTCTTTATATCTCTCCATCTTTATCAGAGTGTCTCTTTCTCTAGCATACACACATATTTCTTTCGTCAATGTTTTCTTCCATTCCATTTTTAATTTATCTACTTACTTGTCTCACCGTGTGTTCTTCCAATATAATATCTTAAAATCCAACGTACGTGAGAGTAAAGGTATCATAGTTATTATCCTTTATAAATATTCAGTCATTATTAAACAACTTGGTGCTTATAACTTTATCCGTACTTTCTACTTCACAATTACTCTTCACTCGAGATTGTTGTGCGTTATGCATACCAGATTTTGGTTTTGCTTGTCATCTGAGTTTCTTCATTGTATAGAAAGATAAGTACAAATACATTTTCCTGCTATAGTTTTGAAAATACGTTGAACCTGAGAGTTAATTGTACTTCAATAAAATTGTTAGAGTATTCTGCAAGTACATTTAGGAATAATATCTAGCGAAAATATAGTTTTTTAATATGTTTAAACTATTTCACTTGCTCGAAGAAATGCAGTATGTAATTGTATAAGAATACGTTTTTGGTGACAAATTAATTGTTTACGCAAGTAGTAATATAATAATAATAATAATATCTATTTCAGAGATATCTTTAAATTTTGGATATCCATAAATAGATAGTGAAAAATGAAAAAAGATGGCTTTGGCCTACAAAATAAGTTGTAGCATGTGTTGGAGACTGACGTATAATTTTGCTTTCCTTGACATTTTGAGTACTTGGTACTTCTTTTCAAGAAGCTTGTGAAATAAAAGGAGTACAAAGTACTCGAGTTAAATTTTAATATAATTTTGTTATAAAATTTACCATTGAAGTAATGATATTTACAAAATTAAATGGATTTTTATGCAGCTGACCAAAGTGTACCAACAAACTAGAAAAGTTTATAATCCGTGAATATTATTAAACACTGTCCTTAAGTGAACTATTCAAAAAATAATATTAAACAACTTTTTGAACGATTATTCCATTTTCGTCTTAAAATGGTAATTCTTACTATAATTTTAGCATAAATTATATTTATTGTAAAATTTACTATTAAAAAATTCTTAGTATACATTTAAGTTGTTGTCCGTTTACTCAAAGTACAGTTGAACCCGATGAAAATGTGTCCGGCATAAGAAAAACGAAGAAGCGATAAGTTCGTCTAATAAGAGTTACAGCCTATTTTGGGGTAACAAAATATTATCTTGTAGGAGTGGAAAATAATCGAATTCTGCGTAAATCAATTGAATGGGAACAAAATAATCGGCTGTGGTCCATTACATTAATAAATTTTATTGCAGCCCTAACGTTTCAAAAAATGTTTGTATCCCTTAGAGGAATAACCGTGAAGAAGGTATGGCCTAGTAGTATTACAATTCAAAACTAGTGTTAGCGTGGTGCCTCGCTCGCTTCGCTCGCTCAGAAACGTCGACCCAGTGGAGAGTCTGCTATTCCTTAATACACGTTTGTTTACTAACAGCTTTCAATTATATTATAAAATTATATTGATATTTGGGGGTCCAATCATATTTAGGTCCAAGTGGCTTCGATAGATAAGTTACAACAATATATGTATGAAAATTGAAAATGAGCATTTTCAAAACTTCGATCCCGACAACAGGCCAGCCGAAGTATTAATAAATAAAAGTTGCAAAACACTTACTTCATGCACTTGTATTGTAATAGACTATTTGATGCATATTACATGTTTACTGTGTTTTACTAATTACTGTCTGTATCATTATGATCTTATATATCTATACAATATATATACATATAATTCGTCAAAAATATACGGATATCTTTTAGATATCTATAAGACATCTTTTAGATATATCGAAATAGTTATTTTCGTATCAAGGGCGTAAAAGAACTTATGCGCCCGTAGGTGATCACAGCGCCCGAGGGGCTGGCGAAGACTACTCCTGGGGGGTAGGGGGTCGAGACGTCGAAATTTGATGAAAAACTATAGGGTAATTTTTTTGCCGAAGTGACCAAATTCAATAGTTTTTCAGACAATAGTCATAAACATTTTAAACCAGTTTTTATGGCATTATCGTTGAATTTAGGCAGAAAATGCATAAAATCTTTTTTGTAGAGAATTTAATGCTCTATCTTTTTGTTTGAAACATTTTGCAATAAAATTTGTATTTTTCAAAATAAATGCAAAAAACTACGAAGAAACTTAATTTGGGCTAATGTTTTTTAGTAATGGACGGATGGATCTGCGCCAAAATCTAATTAGATCTAAGTTATGCCAAGACACGTATTTAAAAAAAAATACCTAACCCCAACCTAAGGTCTGGGTCGAAGGAATATAATTAATTTAATAGTACTACTTTTATCGACTTACAGTGCACCTGATGTGTATTAATGGTAAAAATATAATCTAGAATCAGTACGAGACATTTTTTTATAGTTTCTCTCTTATATTTATCCGGTAGTAAAATAAATTACAAACGTTGACTTAAAATTTCAGCCAAGTTGGGGATACCTTAGATTATTATAAATGCTTACAAATCCTGATTTTTGAAACATTTTTTAATGGACGAACTACGTAATATTTAAAAAACACGTAATATTTTCAATAATGTATGTACATATTTACTTAACCCGCGAATAAAATAATTCGGTCACTAGTTAAAATAATGGAGAGGACCATTTTCATGGTGCTTTCAAATTCAACCAGATATATCATATTCAAATTATTCCATTTTCTTGACAGGGAATCTTTATTAACTGCTTCGTCGTCTCTTCGCATCTTGAAATGGCTGTGCCCTCATTTCAGACTTGACTTGAAGGAGTAACCACTATCTAGAAATCGAGGCTTCCATCCCCTTCTTGAAGACCTGACGATAAGGGAGTGTGAGCATAAGGGCGCTACGCGAGATTTACATAAGATTACCCTATCCCTCTCGTTGGCGAACGGGAATCAAGAAGACGATGTCACCTACATGAACATGGCACTCCAGGGTGCCCTCGTATCTTGCCGATAATTAGAATAAAGCCAAGTCATGTACAGTATAACTTCATTTTAGATACTAACAGCACACGACAGATTCGCATAAATATTTGCATTTCAAGAAGTCTATTTTTTCTCAAATATACATTCAAGAGCTTCTCAATGGGATGAAAACACAGGAGAATGGCTGTTGTTTAGATCATATGCAGATATTACATTTATTGCTCTTCTGATAACAATAGATTGTATACAAATTAATTTTTTTCTTTTAACACATTCAATGCTTATTAAATAACAGATAAAATAGATAAAAGGATCAAAATTTAAAAATAGATAAAGGATTTGTGATTACTGATAATGATTGTAAATTTATTATAAATATTTTGTAATGTAATATTTATATTATGAATAAGACGGTTCTAACGTCTTTAATTGATAAGGTAGATATGTATTTCGAAAAATCTAATTTAAAACTAGTGGCTTCGAGCTTGCGGCCTTTGGCTTATGTCCTTATCGATTGGTCAGGATTAGGTAGACCCAACCAAATTGATTGTAAAAAAAAACTGAAAACAGTTATTTTCAAAACTTCGGAGCATTACTATATCCCTTAATGGATATTATTATTATTCATTTTTGGTTTCATCGTAACGTTAATAAAATCGTTATTTCTTCTTGACCGCTTTATCAAATTAAATAGGAAGATTTGTTTTCTTGAAAGGGACGGTTTAATTACAGAATAAGACCTTTTATTTATCCCTTTTTGTAGAGAATTTGATGCATTTTCAAAACTGAAAAGCTGCACTCCGCATATGGAATCCCATTCCCATATCATTGTACTCTTCTTAATCTCTTATACTAGAACACACTTGACACGCCAACATGATTATTTACATGATCATTCGTCTTCTACGGCATTACTGTTGATTTTATAAAGAAAATGCAAATAACCATTTGTGTAGAGAATTTGAAGCTCTATCCTTTTTCTTTAAAACGTTTTTGTTGTGTGTTTTGTATATTTGAAAAGAAACGCAAAAAACTTTTCAGCTTTTATTTATTCGACCTCCCTACAATCTAGTATGAATATACAAATCAGTTTTTCTGTTTTCTACCTCTAAAATAAAGATATAAAAAGAAGGTATGAAATAACCTTTTCTTCATAGGTGGAAATTCCTATTAGCTTACAAAATTAAGTAAAGTGCGGAATTTTTTTAAAATTCATTTAAATATTATGGTATATGAAAGCTAACAATCGTATTAATATAATAGGTCTATGTTAGGATTATTAAATTTAATTGTCTTAAATTTATTAAGCAATTTTACGAAGTTTCATTCGGGTTAGCCCATTCAGTGTAAGCAAGATTCGCGCCTACTCATCTACATGTACCAAGTGCTTTTTTAATATACTTGCATTGTCAAAATTTGAGGCTTTCCTGTACCTTACAATTAGTGATATCATATTCGTAATCATTTAAATTTTAAGATACAAAAAAATCATGGGTGTAAAAAACCCGAATTTATACATTTTTCTAGTTTAAATATTCAACCTCCAATTTGCATTTTATATCGTGAAAACACCCATATACGAAATTCCATGAAACTGCAAATATAATGAGCCATGATGTGATAAGCGATGGTCAAGTAGGTATGTTGTGTAAGTAATTACATCTTTAAGGTTGCTAAATAAAATTGATTTATTTATATACTTGATCAAATTTGTATTATTTCTATAAATATAATTTTTATTGCAAACCATTATTAGTCCATATTATTTGTATAAATATAATTGTTAATTTGAAACCTATATGTATTTCAGTTTATTAAGAAGAAAAATTGTAACCTATTTATTCATTTAAAGCTGTAAAACTTACGAAACGTATACATATACAGTAGAGTTTTCCCCCACCTTACACGTTGGGGCCTCAGGAAGGGCCTGTTGTGACGTCACGAACGCAACGCGACTGCGGAGAGTGGGAGATGCGACACTCCCCTTCTTTTGACAAATATAAGAAGACGGGAGGGGAAGACGAGTAACCGAGCGGGGAAATATACCGGGACTTTACTGTAACTATGATGAATAATCTCTAGTACCTATTTTATATTAGTTAACGAATAAAAAACAGGAAACTTTACGGCAACCAAATAAATTCAGGGCTTTCTCTATCCAACGAATTTAGTACAAATTTTACTTTCAGAACTAGTACATATGAGGAAACAAATTATTTTGAAGAAATTCCAGATCACAATTGTAAATTATTGAATTTTAATAAACACATAGTAATGTACAGTTTTGCATAAGAAATAAACAAGATTTATGCAACAAACCCAATTGAAAAGTGCAAATATAAATATAAAAAGAGTGAAGTTTAATACTTTTTAGAGTTTTAAAAATCTGTATACGCAATTATACTGGGACCGATAAAACATTACTAGAAAGTTCGTATTTACTTAAATGTTAATATAGTGCTGTTTCATCATACTTGTCAGTTCTTTAATGTTATTTTTTAAGCGATTTTTCAACAAAAATTGATAAATAAAGTGTTATAACATGGTTTAATATATTTATTAGTTAGAATGTTCATATATCTCTTGTTTCGTTATAGAACGTAATAAATAAACGCTTTTAATACTCTAAAAATCAATACCTCACGCTTATCTCTCCACAAAAAGTAAAAAATGTATGATTATTCAAATTATATTTATAACCAATTTTCCACTTTGTATGGGAAGATATTTCTTTTTAGTAAACTATGTATGCTATTAAATCTCGCACCCGCTTGTGAATTATGCATTTCGTATTCATAGTCTGAGCAAAAATTGCTTCTACAACATAATATAGGTTTATACGAGCCATAAACTTAGTAGTCGAACCTGCCTTGCCGATGTTTATTGAAGCGACGAAGCGCCTTCGGCTTTTCGTGTTATCTCTATTCCGTAGTAGTATACACGCATTTACTTCCCGTTATCGACCATACCTAGAACTTTGTATACAAATATAGATTGTGTTGATCCGATGATAAATGAATACGAATAGTAAGTTACCGACGGTTGGTTATGTAGGTTGGACGTGCAGTGTAATCCGTGTAACACTATGGTGACTTTCGATTTCCACCGGCAGTGGCGCTACTTACGTTCTGAATATTGCTGCCCTCTTGAGAGTAATATATGCTACTATGGCGATTCAAGGAATCTTATAACCTTTCGGAAAAATGGGAGCTGCTTTACCGATAATAGATAAGCAATTACACTGTCTGACAAAATTTTACTTTTTGTCTGCCTTTGTCAAGCGAAGTATCATTCCCGACGTATTTTTTTGTGCTGAAAACGATGACACTAACAGAATTTTATTATCACGTCACACGTTGGAGAGAAGGGGGATTAAATGGGTCAAAATCAGGGTTTTTCGCCATATTTCGGTTTATTTTGTAACAAAAGGGAATTTAATTTGGCAAGCAAAGTATCATTTCCTAAGTGTTTTTTCATACTGAAAACGATGGTGCTATCAGAAATTTGCAATCACTTTACATTATGGAAATAAATGAGATTAAATCTGTCAAAAATACGGTTGGTGACAGTATTTCGGTTTACTTTGTAGCAGAAGATGATTTATTTTTTACAAATGCTCGCAGCATTCTGCTATCACGTCACATTTGAGTGAAAAATGATGTCAAATGTGTCCAAAATATCGTTTTTGGCCTTATTTCAGTTTACAGAAAAGAATATCTTTTTTACAGGCGAAGTATCATTTCCGACTTATTTCTTCCGGAAGAAAACGATGGTGCTAGCGAAATGTTGCTATTACGTCACACTTTGGAAAAAATGACGTTAAATGAGGTTAAATTTAACCACGTGTTTCTCTAAAATGTTACGCCATAGCAAAACTTTGCTAGCGCGATCGTTTTTAGCACGAAAAAATACTTCAGAAATGCTACTTCGCTTGTCAAAGGCAAAATGAGTGTCGGACAGTGTTATTAAAGTCACCATAAAAAATGTATTATAATATGATGGAATGTTTTTTAATAGAATATTGTGGTAATATTACAAGTGCAATTTCCAAATTAACTAACAAATGATAATTTTCAATATATTTGAGGTTAGGAATATAATTTATATCATCAATAATCACCTTTAACACGTGATTTATATTTTTTTAATGATAGAATAATTAAAATCAGTATGAACAAATGCATAATGCTACTGATGCTTCTTATCTCATTGATCATATGATATAAACGCTTTGAGAAGCTAATTTTTCTAATCAGGAACATAATTTTTCTTAGAAAATATATTTTTTGGCATACCCAAAATTTGCAATACATTTATTTTCACTTCACTGCAGTAGGTTATTTAATAAACTGGTCTAAATTTGAATGTACGTCTAGTAATTCATTATTGTAATAAGTTAATTAGGAAGTAAAACCGGTAGCATTTTGCGTGTGTTTTACGCAAGATTAATTCATTATATTTTTATAAAATCTAAATTAGGTGACAGAATTTCTAAATTTCGTACATCGGGTGTCACCCAATTAATTACATTTGTTATTAACCTGTATTTCAAGGCAAACAGTATTCCCATGAAACTTGCCTTTCTAAAAATTTCACATAATTTGTATGAAATATCCTTCCAAACCGTTATTTGAAATAAAATTAACCTAACCCAACCAGTATAGATTTTAAAATGAAAGAAAAATGAATCTATAACATTCTTTATTCATTTCATAACCAAAAATCCCCAACAATAAATTCGAAAGCCTTTCCTTTTATGTTCAAAACCTCGCGGGTTTTAACAACTTGAATATTGCACAGATTGTTTGTTATTTTGTTTTACCAGTGGTTTGATCGTATCTGCGAATCGAGGAAACATACATTTAAACTTCAAAAATTTTAATGTAATTAAATTAATCAAAGAATTATACCTACAGAAAAAAATTTTAAAAACAATAATAACAATCATGATTCGTCGTCGATTACCATCAACTTTAATGAAGAGTTCTGATCTACTGTTTACGACAAACCAACCTTCAAGAGCAGTTCACTGCAGTGTCGTTCATCTGAAAAAGAAAAGTGATTCGTGTGGTCCTATCCCAGTTGCTGTGGTATATATATATTTTATATTACTTTTTAAACATTTGTTTGAAGTCAACTCAAAATTGTGTATAGAAATCCTTTGTAAACTGAACATTTTGACAGTTTCATATTAGTAGTCTTATGTGTTCGACATTCCTTTCTCATTTTATTAACATAGAAATTATTCTTAGATATTTATTAATTGACTGTAATTAAGATTGTAAATTTGATTTTTCAATTCAAATTATTTTCTAAAAAGATTTCATTAATAAAACTGATTGAGTTTTCATGAAGCGTCGTGTTTAACCCCCTAATGTCAGATAAGTTATTTTTGTATGAGAAAATTCTCAGGATAACAAGTTAACGACAGATTAATTACGTTTGATTGATGAAATAGTTTTACATTTGGAAGTGCATTTCATGTACTTTATAAGAAAATGGTCAGACTTCATTTTCCTAGAAGGGCACTTTAAAATAGAATTGATGCTTCTTTCTCTAGAGATATGCTATCATGTACTGATTATTATTTTGAATAGAATTAATAATTTTCCATAATTACCGATAAATGTAAAATATTATAAATTCTTTATTTTGCAACCGTTCTTTGTAAATTAAATAAAAATAATATTATTTCTCATTTCAAGTGCGGTTGTAAAAATAAGGTTAGAAAGTATGTTAAATAAAATAAAATCTTGCAATACATATTTATAATATTTTATTATATCTATGAAATAAATATTTTTTTTTACAAAACATTTGTTGATAAATATATTTTTACGTTTATGCATGTCCTCGTTATTATATTTAGAAAAATTTATATAAAAAAAACAATGTAAGAATATTTGTGAATTAAATAAATAATTGCAAATATTAATATATCGATGAGCATATAGGAATTAGTATGATCTCAGTGGTTTTACGTCACAATAATTACAGAATGGACTTGATCCTTGATCAATGTTAGATCAGGGATTTAACAGTTATTGTACTCAGGATATTTTTAGTTCGAAAATTTTGAAAAAAAGTTGAAAGAAATTTTTATGAAAAGTCTCGTTTGAAACAGTACTTTTACATTGCTTGAATTAAAAAAAAATAGATATTTCTGAAGGTAAAAAATTATAAAAATAAAAATATTTCGCAATCGAATACTTCTATTACATGAGTAATGAAGGTGTCCATTCATTTAAATGAAGCACATGCATTCATTGGCAATCATACGTTCTTATTCCGTCATTTTTCAGGTTTTATGTGGTTGCGGTGCCCTCGATGGATCAGAAATATCCGAAACAATTTCCATGGGAATTCATTGTGCCAAATTAAACCTTGAACCAAAATATTACGCACCAGATACAGATATAAAATGTCTAATGAATCATTTAACCAAAGAACCCGACAAATGTGGTTCAAAAAGGAACGCTTTAGTTGAAGCCGCGAGATTGGCAAGGTCTTGTATATCACCGCTATGTGAGTGCAAGTCCTGCAATGCTCAGGGACTCATTATTCCTGGTGGTTTTGGCACAGCACGTACTTTGTGAGTGACTTTTGAAGAATTATATTAAAAATTATTTTTTATTTTGAAATTATCTTCCAAATAAATTGGTTTCAATGGACTTTTATATGCTGTATAATAATTCTATTAAGAAACGAAATAGTTGTCCCGAGGAAAATATCAATTCATATTTTTGAGGGATAATTAAGTAAGTAGGCCACCCCCCAAAAACCCGACAAATCACAGAAAACACCGACATTAGAAAACCGGACATTTCAAAATTCACAAATGCAAAATTAGACATTTCAAAATCTACATATTCTGAAAATATAATTAATGATTGAATTCTAAATTAATAAATAACCTGGGGTCAAACTGATTTGACCTTGAAATGACCTTCCAGTAAGACATCAAGGACAGCGACCGACATAATTGAATGTAGTGAAATGTAGTGAACGTACCAATCGGTGGTGTCTGTATTTTGAAATTCGGGATTTGTAAGAGTCTGTTTTGTGATTTGTCGGGGTTTATAGATGCTCCCAGTAAGTACAGTAACCTACACGTAGTTCGTTGAAATTAACTCCAATATAGTCAAAATTGTTCAAATATTTTTCTGCGTGTAGTGCAACAAATGAAAAATTATTTAATGTCTGGATATGTTTTCAAAAACCACGAAAATTACATCGCATCAGCATTTCAATATACGCTATATAAACATAGTTTTCAGTGATATATCAGTTAGATTGAGATGAATATTCATTGTGATGTTAATGCATAAAATTATAAATAATATTTCAAATAGTTGAAATGCAAAAATGCTGACAATAATGACGCTGCATGCGATTTGTAATGCATGGATTCTCTTTTATATTAAATTAAAAATCATACATCTAAGTGTTATGATAACACAAAATATCAATGTAAATATCCCTTGGATTCATTCGAATAATTAGAATATCATTGTTTCGAAATACTGTTACGAATTAAAACGTATCGCAAAATCTTTATATATCATGTTATATACTATTTAAACGTACTACACGATTGAAATATAAGTAACATGGCTGATGTACGCTAAAGAATAGTAAATAAAAGATAATAAATATTAAATAATCAATAGCTGTAAATACTGGAACAAAGATGTAGTAATAATTTTTTATGCAGATATTTTGATCTCAAATTATTCTTCCAACCAAGTCCGCTAAATTTTATTTTTGAAGAACTTTGGTTCTCTCCATGGCATACTGAATATATTTAATATATTACCCAAAATATACATCTTTTAATTCTTGTTGTGAAAAGGAAATTTAACATATTAATTTCATTTTTTGATTATCCAATTAAATAGATCGTACTGGATTTTATAAATGCACTGAATAGGAATAATTTTAAATTACCTGTCAATTAACTACAATGGAAACATTCTAGAATAAATTATAATAAGTAAACAGATACTTTGCTATCGGTTTACAATATAAATATGAAGTACAAAAATTACAATATTTATAAGAGTATATTACTTAATAAGGGAACAATTATCGGTCTCTATCGATCGTGTAACAAACTTCGCACTCGACGGAGATCGATAAATAATTCGCTGGTATTCCATATGATAGTTTTTTAGTATTTTAATCATTGTTAAACACTTACTGTCTTATTTTAAATTAAAAATATATTATCGTGGAATGCAATATTAGAAATCAATATCTTCCGAAATAAGGAATCTTCAAGATATAAATGAACAGACATTTAAGTACAATAGAAATTGAGAGTGAAACAAAACAAAATGTTGTAAATGAGAATTCTTATTGTTTTTTATCAGGAGTGATTTCGCAACAAAAGGAGCTGAATGTTATTTACTTCCTGATCTCGAAAGGATTATTAAAGAATTTAACTGCGATGGAAAACCAATTGGCACAATGTGTATCGCAACAGCACTGGCTGCAAAGGCCCTAAAAGGAGCAAAAGTAACCTTAGGAAAAGAATGTAAGTTTAATAATTTATTATATTATTTTCAAATATTGTACTCAAAAATTATAAATTTTATGGCTACTATAATTTTTTTGTTTCCTTTTTTTTGTTTGTTTAAGAACATTTTTTGTTCGTTCACTAATAAGTGGCAGTGAGGGGAGGGGGAGGCAAGTAAAATAGTATCAAACATGATTATAATGGAGAGCACCAAATTTGAAAAACAGATAATTTCAAAATTTTAAAACTAATGTTGACGTTTGGACTCTTATGTCAAAGATCTCCACTGCTCCTTATTACTGAAAGAAAAAGAATAACTTGTTCTTACAATTTATATTAAGAAGAATTGGTCAAGATATGTCTTTACAATAAAGTGCCTACAAATAAAACCTCTTGTGGATTCCAAAAATAAAAATTCGATTTTACGTAGAAATTCGATACATCTGAAAAAAATGTTGATTGACTTTTTTGTTGTGGAGGAAAAGAATCTTCTTTTTAAACAATGTCGTAATTACAATTTTTATAACTATCTATGCAATTAATGGTTATTTAGAAATTAAATTCTCTTTTAAACTTGAAGAGAAATTTGATGTTCAATGTATGCCGTGCTTTGTGAATCGTACAACAGCAATTAAAAATTGTACCCTGCATCTTTAAGTGTATTAAAATTACATTATTACACGAGATAATTCGGGCATTTCCTGAACAAAGATTGTCCACAAGTCACGTACTCTGACAAGAAAAAAACTAGCGTTGTAAAAAGAGTGATGAGGCTTTGACGTCAAAATTTTTTTAGAAGTAATAACCTTAAGATGTTTTGATCTCGTGAACAGAATTCCTTATTTACCAACATCCTGTATGTCAGGAGAAAAATCGTAATGGTTAAATCTCTTCAAGTCCGTTTCTTACAAATTTAGTTTTTAATGTCACTTCAGTCATTGCCGAATCTTTATTAATGTTGTAACTTTTATTAAAAAAATTGTAGAATTTAATGAATCGGCGTAGCCTTAGATTGATTGTTATAAACCAATTCTAGGAGTATATATTATATTCCAAAATTATTTTTAACTACAAATGCATCTATTGTACGCCATTAAAAATGTTTATTACAACAGATAAATCATACTCACCTCGAAGCATTTATATCTAAGACTTAACAACAGTATAGCTTCTTGCGAATACAGTGTATTAGTAACAGCCGGAAAATTTTTCTTTTGCATTACAGTCGACAGGCAAAGAAACCCAGTGTATACATTTAAAAAATAATTTAAAAAATTATATAGTATTAATAAAGAAAAGTATTATGTTTAACTTTCGTACACAATGTAGTAATTAAGAAATTTAAATTAATTGACCTTAAATTGCGTCGTAGTTTCAGAAGAAAATACATAGAAATTATCGTTTACATTGTTCTTTCATCAAATAGTAAACTTTGAAAAATGAAATAAAAAAAACATTATCCTATTCAATCTATAAACCATTCGAACGCGGCCTTGTTATATAATGAAACCTCGAGCAATTGCAAAAACTTGTAACCTATTATTTTATAAAATATATATAGAGACTACCTATACCATAGGCTAATGAGCTTAGAAACTTTACAATAAGAATTGTTGGTATACTGACAGTATTATTGCAGAATGAAAATTAATTACGTTCCACGAGTTTTACAACTTATAAAACAATGGATCGGGTTAGTGTTCGTATCATGAATGAGGTCATAGTAAACCCGGGATTTTCGACTTCCGAAACTAATGCTCTGATTTCATTCATATAGAAAATCAAAAGCTTTTCTATTCATAGTATTCTTAGATAATATAATTCTTTAGAATGTGACTCTAATTGTTATAAGAAAAAACATTTCTCCTAAATTTCACAACAACATTAACAAATTTGAGAATATTTCTTATGTCTTTATTAAAAATATGTTTAATACTTTTTTTGCTTATTCTTATAATTAATTTACTTACTTTTGCAGGTCCTGAATGCGATTGGCCTTATGCTGAAGCAATAGAAAAAGTAAAACAAATGGGCGCATGCATAGAACTGCAGGAAGTGTGCGGTGTAACGCACTGTAAACAGTACAACCTCTTTAGTACTCCTGCCTGGCTTTATGCTCCTGCTACATATGCAGATATTCACGAGGCTATCGGCAAAATGATAACTATGATGAAAAAATGCATGCAAGGTTAATTACTTTGTTCCTGTAAACCCAACGTTGGTGATACGTGTAAATCAAGTCATTTTTTGATAGTCGTCTGGTGTTATCTTTTTATACTTGGTTTTTGGAACAACTTTTATTTGTACGTTTATTTTTCCGTATTGAAAATGTATTTATAAATAACTTATAGTTTTCGTAATATGAATTGTATGTATGAACTTGTAAGCTGTGCTGCGTAATAAACAAGTCTTTTTGCAAATTTGTCTGACATTCAATTAGTAAAGTCGCAGCTTCATTATTGATGATTTGTTTAGTCTAATCACTGTGAATATCTACTGTTATATTCAAACACTTAATCATTATAACTAATAACTCACAATCAAAAGATCTTAAATCATTCTTGAATTATTCGGTTAATTTTCAATCTGTTTCATATTTATAATACGACGTTCATTTGCGAATTGGAAAAGGATATACATTTTATACTATATATAATTTAGAGTTCATTTAGGGAATAATAAAACACCAATAATTGTTTTCTTATAATTCTGTTTAGAAAAATATGCTTTATTCAGTTTAGCGCTTCCAGTAAATTGTGTCAATGCACTGGTTGCAACATTTACAAATACAGTTTTACTTCATGAAATAAGTTCTACATCTAACGCTACAATAGTCAACAACAAATGAGATAACAATATACCAAGATTTACGGCAAAGTATCGCTTTAATTCGTGTGAAATTTCTACTTTTCGTTTTACTTTGCCATGTATTACGATATTAAACAAACTTAATCATCATAACACTTTGTCGCAAATCTTGACTATCTGATGAAAGATAGTTAGAGGAATGGAGTCACGAATGAAATCCAGTACCACTGCCATTCAGATTTTACTACGTGATTCACGACAGTGTCGAAGCCGTCGGATTTGGCATTAAATTCCTAGTGAAACCGCCGATTGACAAATAGTTCCGACGTTTTATCATTTCGATCACTTTTCTTACATAAAAAATGTACCTTAGGTCATCGAAAAGTGAACTAGTCAATTTTAGTAAATCTACTTCAATATATCTAATTTATTGTTTTCGTTCTATGGTGAATCTCTACGAATTCATTAATATTAATGCGGATTTGTTTATTAATTTAAGAATAGCACCATGGATGTTACAGTTAACTTTAGATATATTGAAGTGCACTTTTTTTATAATTTTTTGTAATGAACATAGGATGAAATGATTGATGAGCGATAAATGATACAAAACTCTCAGTACCTAAACATGATTCTTTATCGCTTTCTTATATTATGTACTCAAGAAAGAATAGAATCGTGGAGACTACGAAAATCCGTTTAATAAATCTAGAGCATCAGGTAAAATGGATATATTTTGAATGGGGTATCATGGTCACAGCGCTTAAATCGCCGTCATTTTTTTACTTAAACTGAAGGTAGGTATTACGAATTTTCGAATTCTCCGTAAGAAAGTCTAAACGAATATTATGCCAACACATTCAAGATGGAAACTTTTGCTTAGCAATTTACGTTTAACGAATCGCAATTTAATTGTCGATTCATAATATACGATTATAAAATCACTGTATATAGTAATCGATTGTCAACTGAAAATCGAGAGTCTATTAACCGATCAGCTGCTCCAGAGATATATTTTAGTCACTGGAGCGTTGATCTACTCAGACTTAGGTTGACCGAACTTGAGGCCAGATTGTTCTTGGGACAACGGTCCCAAGGTGCTCACGCGTATATTTCTCGCAGCTTGCAAAAATAATCATTGGGCAAGCAGAGGCGTTCAACTAAGAGCGAGAAGTGGTTCGACAGTCATGCGAGACTTTCTTGCTTTTTCCTCCTGATAATTTTTTATCTTCATCAGCTTCAGTTTACTCTTGCTTAATTTTTTCTGCGGTACTTCAGTCGTTGTTAACATTGGGTCGTATTCTTGTTCTTCTTCCATCATTCTCAAGGTTTCGATGATATTCCTTGGTTGTTCCGTATCATGTGCTGTGCTGCTGCCATTCTTGTTAGCGTACACAATTGAAAGATGAGAAAAACTGGATTTTGGTGGTGCCGTGATATCAGCAAAATCACGGAAATTAGCGAAGAAATCTCCTCTTAGAGGTTGAGGTTTGGGATTTTTGTAATAATTAGATCGGCCTCGAGTGGTTTCATGATAGTATGGATTGTATGAAGCTTCATCGACATTGTATTCTTCGTGATCTTTTTCTTCAGGATAGTAGGTCCCTCCTGTAATTACACCGAAGTTACCTGATCCAAGAAGCGCAGGCTGAGAGTCTTTGTTTGTGCTTGCTGCAGCTTGGAATGGTCGATCTCTTTGCAAATAGCTAAGGAATCTGCTTGGCCTATAACGTTGCTGATGTTCTGTGAAAGGCAAGCGATGATTTCCGAAAAGTTCAGCGAAAGATGGGAAGAAGTTTTGACTTTCCGTTTCCAAATTCTTTTCTGCAGATTCAGTCTTTTCGGACTTGTGCGAACTGCCTTCAACTTGATCCTGAGACTGAGTTTTGGTGAAACGAACAATGTTCTCTTCTGGTTTCACAGCTACTATAATAACTGGTGGAGCTGGCTGCTCTTCAGGATGCGTTTCTACTTGACGAGCTGAGTGGGAATCGGTTTGAGCACTTTCTGTATCGTCTGGCTCCATGTACATGTCCGAATCATCTCCGTCATCGTAGGCATCTTCACCCGTCTGCGATGCAGCCGCTATGGAATCCTGTTTGGAAAAATAAAGTCATAAGTTATGTGCTTTCAATAAAGAAGTACAATAGTAATTTTAGTCAATCAGAATTTCAGGAATCAATTTAAATTATTACTATTATTGACGTTAGATATATATTCTTGACAGTAAGGAAGGTCTATATCGCAAACAATGCATTCTTATACTGTTTCTATATATTCCTGGAGGAATGTCTGGTCTCCTATTTTCATTGGCTCTTTCGGTAAAAGTCATAGATCTGAGTTACTTGAGTTCAATCCAACGTATAAATATCGTAGAAGGAATAAAAATTGACAAGACATATATCTATAAATAATTGTAATAATATGAACGGCATGGTATTCTGACAAGTACAAGCAAGAACCACGTTTCTAAAGTTCAATATGTCAGGTGACACAAGAAATCTTATACGCACACCACATTCAGCATCCACATTATAGCGCATATGAACTGGGAGCACATTTAGCGACATGAGATATGCAACATGCGAAGAGCAAAAGTTTGCCCAGTGCAATTGCAACACGCGAAGGCACGCCTTGTATTGTTACGAATATGTCAGGTCAGTGACAGCAACGGGAGTCATATGAAATCTGACTTCAATGCGGTGAAATAGCTTACTCCCGTATTCAAATCACCCGCAGACTGAAATGTTGTGCAACGAGATCTTTCTTCGATATGAGCTTTCAAGATCTAACGTTATTGTAAATTTTACATGTTTATCTGAGACGTGGAACTCCTTGTTTCATCTATTTTTCAAGATATTACTTTTTATTTTGCTTTGTTATAAACTGTGTACGTCGCTTAATTAATATTAGGCTATTAAAGCATGCAATTAAAATTATTTATTAATCGTTACTAACAATAATTAAAACAAATGAATAATATAATATTGTTATAAAAAGTAGATTTTTAATTAGTACATTTCCAACCTGTAAGAATATAGCTCAAAAAAGAAAATAGTAAAAGAAACGAAATGTCAGTAGCTCATTTCGAAGTAAAGAGTATTAATAGAGCAACCAGTTCCTGTAATCGAGTTTTCAGCGGGTAATATTCACGCCATATTTTATGCGGTATTTCAATTTACTTAAGACTAAATTACATAATCTAACATCCACCATTAAAATGAATGCTTGCGATGGAAGAAATAATAAGCAATATATTACTTTCTTTATAGTTTATAGTAGAAATGGTATCAGGATATTACCGTTTCGGTAGCGCGATTAAACAGAATAATCAAGCTGAAAGTCTACGCATGGATACGATAGCAAAAAATTACATTTTTAAGTAATTTCCGCCGTAGTTTTACAACCCCGTATATCTTAATGACACGCGAAGACTTATGTATGAGTTAGTTATACGGTATATTGTATTTTAATGCAGTCTATTGATAAAATAGATCGAAAATATAACAGTGGATTTAAAATCTCGTTTTTCCATGTTTATAATTTAGTCATTTGTAAATGAATGATAAAATTATACATATCATACGATTTATGAATATATACTCAAATGTGCATATAAATAATATCAGTAACAAATTTGTGGAATAAGTTAAAAATCCAATACTACAATAATCACCTTAAAATAGCTCAGTCCAACATATAAAACGTGTCTTTCAAAAAATTCATTCAAAATGGAAATAGTATTTCCTATAATAAAATGACATAATATTAAAATTATCGAATCGTTCACCATCAAAGAAATAAGTCTGGTTGTATACCACGGTCAGCTTGGACTAACTTCAATCCAATAGTTCTTGTACAACAAATTTTTTTTCTGATATTGTTTTAGTGCAGTCACACGATTATTTGAAGACCATAAAAAAAAACCTGCGCAGAACATTTAAATATACCATTTGGCCATCGTAGATTTTCTAAAGAACCACTTCTGATTCGATTTAAAATTGATCTTAAAATTGACATGTTTCACATGATCCCTCCTTCAGAACTGCATTTGATGTTAATTTATTTAATACTATATTTTCGCACTTGTTGTCTGAATGTGAAGAAGATGCTCTTAATTGGATTCGGAATGTAATATTCAGCGAGACATAACACAAGGAAGTCCTTCATTTAATGGTAAATCATTTTGATGAAAAAAATTGATTTTAGGAGCAAAAATTTGGAATGCCTTTAATACATTCAAGATTTAGAACCTTGTAAGATTCTAAAGATTGTAGCTGTCTGATTTGGAAATAATTAAAGGAAGAATTGCAGATTTTATATTACATCTTGGATATGACAGTAAGCAAGCAATAGGGGCAGTACGCTCAGACTTTAAGACAATATGGATAAAACACAAAGATTTTCTAGAAAACATTCTGAGTATCCAAAGAGATTGCAACGAGCTATCAGCGAATGTAACAGCCTTCACTCCTTTTTAGAGGAATAATTAAATCAATTAAATAAAGAATGATTTTTTTAGTTTTAAAGTTGATGTAAATATGTTACCTTTTGAAATAAACTTATTCAGATTATTAAAAAGTGAATGCATTTTTTCAAAATGTAGACAAAATATGAGACAAATTAATTTTCTCTCTATAAGTTGTTGAAATTAGGTCGACTTGAGATTATACTATTTGAGCTTTCAAGTACAAAATATAAAAAATAAATTATTGCTGTATGCATGAAGAAAATTCTATTACTTTATTTGCGAAGAATTAAATTTAAATAATTGTGTCTTCAAAACTGTGCAAGATGAACCAATCTTATTTACATTTCATTCGGATTTTTAAGTAGTTTGATTCGTTTTGCATCATTTTTTTTTGTATTTAAAGTAATTATCAGACTTTTTATATTGAAACATATTCCTGGGTGTTAATCGGAAGATTTGAAGTCAAACTGAAGTTTGTAGGTGTTAATTTAATAAAACTATATACGATAACCTGCAAACAAATTCGAAAAATTGAGTTTCTTTAAAATTTTCTAAGCAGATTTGTTTCTTTTTGGTCTTGGAATAATCGTGTGACATCACTAAAACAATATCTGACAAAAATTGCATGTGCAAGAACTTTTGGGTTGAAGTTAGTCCAAACTTACCGTGACACGTAAAGGACATTCTAATGAAGATATTTTTACTTCTTCAGGTGCAGGTAAATAAGAATCATCTCTTTAATAATGCATCAATGGAAAAATAATGTTACATATTTTTTTTTCACATTTTTCCCTTTGTTGAAGACCGAATCTTCGTTTCTCATCAATATCATACGATTCGCTGTCTCATTCCAGATAATTATCATACTTGTTACTCAAATTTTAATACATTAAAATATAGTTTACCGTTTTGAAATCAATAACAAAAATAAAAAAATATTAATATTAAATTTAAGTAATTTGTTTAACCAATGCAACCGCCCAGAGTGTTCGGCTTTTCAAAGTAGATTTATGCAAACGGCAATTAAATTTCAATATGACAATGAACATTACACGACATAATATATGATAAGATCATTATTCTCACTTGATAGTCAAGAATAATAGCGTCTCATAACGAACATCCTCACAGGTGCTAATTTATAATATGTTTAATTTACAATAAAACTTCTTGTAATTTTTGTTGGACATTATATGTATGATAATAATTTATCAATTTGCTTTATCAGTTTGAACAGAATAAATCTATCTCATGCGATATCAAGAAAGAAAACCAATTAGAAGTAAAATACAATTTTTTTTTAGTTAATGCTCACATTAGACTAAAAATAAAGATTAACTTTTATTTATCAAGTGAAGAAAAGTCATAGTTAATATTAGAAATATGTATTACTCCATCATACATGTCAAATAATGATATTAAAATTTCATCTCAATTTGAGTTTAAACTGTTAATTACTGCTAATTTCTTTATAATTGTTTCATACAAAGTAACATTTAATCATTATTACAAATTAATAATTAATCAATTTGACACTTCATTACTGATAAGATCATATCGTTTTATAAAGCGTCAAAATTATATTGGAATAATTGTATTATAAATGTAATTACAACTTGAAATAGAAAATAATTTATCAACCAATTATTAATATACTTGTCCGTTATGTAAATATATTTATTTTTTCGTCCACTTTTATAACATCATATATTTTCAAAAACAAATTTGACGAACCTTTGGATGAATGGAATTTGCGTATAAAATTCCTTTTCGATCTCGAAATGACCCTTTAAAAACGATCGTGACATAAAATTCCAATAATTCGGCGGTTGCGAAAAGTGATTCCTGCTTTTACTCTTCGGAATATTACCGTATAAAATTTTATGACCATGTCATCAAAATATTGGCGGCATCCCAAGTTCGTTCATCACGATACGACTATAAACATTACCGTTTTTAACCTCAATATTGTCACAACATCGAAATTTTCTCATTTTTTAACGAATTAATTTATTGCTTATGCTACTGGGCTTTCTCTCAGGACATTAAATTGCATAAGGACTAGCAATGGCCCAAAAAAAGTCCAATTTGAATAAGAATGCCACCCAAATTTAAAAATACATAAAATTAATATTATTAATTATTCTATATTTATTTAAAGTTTTATTATATATTATTATTTAACTCAGTAGATTCTAAATAAATTTCTGTACATTTAAACTACAAATAAATAAATGTTACAATACTCCGACCATATTCTGGTAAGTACTAAATGTAACATGGGTCAATTATTGAAAGAGCGATGAATAATTCTGCTTGAAAACTGAGAATGAAAGACGCGTCATTATTACACGATTTCTCTGTTCATTAACTATCCCATGACGTCAAAAATACCTCCAAATTACAGTATTAAATTGCAAATTGTGACAGGAAGATGGAATCTGGTGCACCTCTATACTTCTTTTAATTGTGGGTTATCGAAACTATAGATGATTGTGTAATGCGGCAACCATTAATCACACAATTTTTCAATAATTTGAGTGATTGCTGTGAACGATATTTACGTTCAACATGAAAAATATTGCCGTCGGAATTGAGAGAAAGATGCTAATTTTGCGATATTTGCCAGATTATCTTTCACAAACTTGTTTCAGTAACCAATCAAGTCAATTTCTTGTAATTAAGACAATAACATTAAAGTCAATTTCTACTCTCTAATCTGTAGAAAATTCCCTGTCTCTATTAATCAATATTGAGTTTTTATGTTTATTTTAAATACGTAGTGAATCTCCGAAAATTTTTTTCGGAAATACTAACATATATTTATAGTGGAGTGAAACAATCAGCATTTTGTCTTTAAAAAATTTAAATCTCAGAGATATGAAGAATGCGCCATAATTACTACATATTTTTTTTAACGGAATTGAAAATTGTGATATATTCATGAAGAATACATAAACCGAATTTAGTGATGATAAATCAGAGTACCAAGAAATTTGACAATCAAACTATTAAAAAATACGTGTACCAACTTACATATCTACAATAGAATGTGATTATTCAGTAGCTTAGAGATAAAAATACTACAATAATTTAAGAATGTATTCATCCATATAACCGAAAAAAGTTTTTAAATTTATAGATAAGTAGTATCTTTTTTCTCTGGAATATTTTATCAGCCTTAGTAGATACACTATTGCTTTCTCTAATTAATATTTAAAATGTTGGTAACAAGAACTCATATTTTCTGGTGCAATTATCATAAAAATAATTTTGTAAATGAGCCATACTAAACTGAACGATGTCATCAATGAAATTAACATCGCTCGCTAAAAATTTTTTTTTATTAAAAACTACGATTTTTTTAAAAGGCAATTTTCACTATAATATCAGTTTTTAATCAGCTGTCAGAAACGTATTCCAATAGGTTTACTTCAAAAGTATGGTTTCAAGTTATTATATTCATCATATATTTAGATTTTTATTGATTGGGGTATTATAATGACGTCGGAACATAAAAAAATGTTCAAAATTGAGGAATCGTCTAAATTTTAGCCATTTCCAGCAATAATCTAACCAAGATGTTTTACAATATTTCCTCGTTTTGATTTTACAATTTGACGCAGAACAGCATCGAAGTAATTGTTCTATTTGTTCATTTCACATGCAATTCGTATTGATCTGCTCAAATAATTTTTAGCTACTCTCACTGCTTAATCTTTTGTACTTAACTTTACTTTATTATTTTCATTGCAAATAATGTGTAAAATTGTAACATTAGTTAGTGAAGTTTGAATAATCCTTTTCAAAGTCATCTACATACATTTCCACATGTATACACGTCCAACCATACACTTGAAATACATTTTGGAGTTCAGGGGCCATTTTAAAACCCAAATCGACAAAAAGTATACTTTTCAGTAAAACTATCTGGAGCACGTTTCTGATAGGTTGTTCGGTGATCAGAAGCAGTTATCAAAGTGCAAACTGCTTTGAAAAAAATAGTAACCCAACAATTTTTGTTTCAATAGTTTTGAGAAAGCCGTGTTAAACATCATTTTTTGAAAATTTAACCAGCACTATTCGAAAGTGCAACCTCAAAACTAGTAGGATAAGGCGGTCTCGATTAAAAAAATATTTTGTACAAAAAACCACGCTTTAATCCGTGTGCAAATTGTGCACATTGAGCCGTTATAGGGTTAAGATAAACGATGAATAAATATATCAAAGTTTGTTACCTGATAGGTGATTTTCTCATTTGGCACAGGAGCTCCATCTACAACACAAAAATAGAACATATTAATTTTGTAAGTACGTAACATTTAAAAATAAGTTTACTTATAACATGAAGTGTGAAAGCATTGGTAGAAATGTTTCAAATATGGAGTACATAGGGACTAATGCGGAATAGCGCGTTTATTAAGCAATGTGCTTGCCACAATCCCATGAATGCTGTTAATTAATGAGAACAGGCTGAAGAGATTTCGAGAGGAGTAGAAGTTTCGAAAAGTCGTGTTTATTCATTACATCAAATGTGTTTATTTACACTTGAGATTTAATTTTCGTAACGCTCTTTGCTAATTACGCAAAAACAAACATCTTTACTAAGTGAGCTTTATTTGCCCATCAGTAAACATCAGAATACTAACGCGTTTTCCTATAGAGGAAATATGGTAAAAATCTGACCAGTTTTTCACACTAGTGGGTCACATTTCCCAGTTTCTCTATACTTTTAACATGGGACATAACGTAATTGGCTAGGGACTAGCCAAAAACTGGACTCCTTTTCTTGTAGAACTAGTGTTTCCGTTTGACCGAAAAATGTTACTCTGACCACCAAATCAATAACTAATTTTCAGTGAATGAATTTGGCAAATACATCATTATGTGACATATTTAAGTGGTAAGAAACGACTAAATTTACGACTAGTTTATATTCACTAAACGTAACAATTTTCAATGATCACGTGTAATGAATCTCTGATGAAACATGTGTCAACGACTTATCTTATTTCAGTAGTATTTAGTAACTCCTAAATCATTGACTACAGATGAGATTTCGTTAAAAAGTGTTGAAGATCCGACACGAAACGTTTTATGCCATTCCAAACCACAATAATTATTAAAAAGCGACAAACGGAATTTCCATTCGAAATAAATCGTATTGTTTTGTCAAAATGTAAGATTTAGTAGCGATTACATTTAGTATAGTTAATTTTTTGCTACATATTTCTTGCGCTCGTATAGTATGTTCGTGAAACGAAAAATAGAATTTAATGTGCTGCCGGTCGAACTTCCGACAATTCGGAATTTCGAATGGCAGACACCGTTCTAGGCAGTTATGGTCATAGAGCAGTTAACGGCTGTTTCATTTTCCTCCACTTGAGGTTAGATTTTCGTAGACATGCCTTTCGAAAAGAAATCCCCTCGATGGACTTGTTAAACCGCGGACTGTCAGCGGTATTTCACCGTCACCAATTACGATCGGTGCAACGTAATGCCGGCGCTGCGAGACTGGACAATTTGTTCAGACGAAACTGCATTCCGGTAATTTATTGACTTCCTTTGTTGAACCAAGTTTGAACGAACCATGACATGTATTGTTTAAAATTTTGTTCACAATTTTTGTGGACTGACCAACGAATTCATCCGCAAACTTGTAACGAGTAACGAATCATATGTATACCAATGAATGGGCTTGATTCCTGTTACTAGGTTTGTTTTCAATAATCTTATTTTTCCCATCTGTTTGCATAACCAAGTCATAATTAAACATGTCAGATTCTCAAAATATTCACTTTAAACTATAACCGAAGCAGTCAAATGGACATTTTGATTTTTCTTGTCGATTGTTAGCATATTCTGTGATAAACTGAATGTTCGAGGCAAATATATAAACAATGAACTAATGAACTCTAGTAGCACTCAGCATAGTAGCTTATCATTATCACCTATGCTATGTTTCTTCATATGCGCTGATTAGGACGGGTTATGTTTTCTTAAAGCGAAGTCATTGCCCTGAATAAAATAAATATTGTTTAGTAAGTCGGTGACCTTACTGCATAGACATACCTCAAAATAATCGAATGATATACAAAAATGGATGGTTTTAATAAAATGGAAATTGCTGAATGGATGTAATGGAGATTACTTTCAAATGTTCACTCTTTTAAGTTAAGAAGACAATATTGAACGCAAATATTTGCACTATAACCGCGGAATGATAACTTTAGTAAACATAATTAGCTAAATAAATTCCAGAACAATGATGACCATCTACTAATAATTTTATTAGTTAGAAGTAGACAGTGATTGATTCTAAGATTTTAGGGAATTCAGCCCATTAATGCTATGACAAACACCGACAAAAATAAATTTTAAATGATCAAAAACAGGATTTAACCAATTTTTTAAGTACATTTCCAGAACAATAATTGTTATTTATCGTGTCCATATTTGCTTTAAACATAGATGAAATAAACCCCAACTAATTACGTCAGCGAAGTACACGTGCTGGTTATAATAGGTTATGTACACTTTAGATGTATAAACACTGGACTGTATAAAATACATTTTTCTATTAAATGGATGATTGTATCAACATTAATTAACGTCATCAGTAAACTTAAAAATTACGCAATATATGTATACAACAAATAGAATCGAAGACGTCAGTATGAAATTCCTATTTGATCTTATCTTTTGCACCACATTCTAATCGATTTGGCATTTGTTCAAATAAAATGATTGATTACTTTTAGTTTTTAAGTTTAATTAATTTTTCTTTAATGAATCAACGCAGTCTACGTCAAAAATATATAAAATTATTGAAAACACTTCAATAATATGGATATGCGTGTGGGTGTGCGATTTTGTACATATTTGTGGCATTTTTTTATGTGAAAGAAGTTTTTGCAGCAAATACTTCCTTTTACTATTTGCATAGATTTTGATAAATGAAACTTTTGAATACCACGATGTAGTTGCACAAATAAAGTAAAAAATGGAGTAAACACGATTGTATTTGCTTTAAAAGGCATTTATTTTTATATACCAGAAGTAATTACTTTGTTTGGAAATAATCATTGAACTACAAAATATAAATAGGTCTATTTCATGCTAAAGATGATATCACCGTACAATATTGAATGCCAATTAATTTGTCAAAATATAATATATGTTTATGTTTTACTGTTTCTTAATATCAATTTTTATTGAGCATATATTTTCACATAATATTATCAGGAGTTAATTACTTTATTTTTATGGCGTGTTATTTTATGAACTCATCATTGAAATAAATAAAACTGTGACCAAAAATGTTCAGAACTAATAACATCAGATGTTTTTTTTTAACGCTTGAATTTACTAAGGGCACCAAGTCAACACTTACGAATTAGTGCACTGTACTTAGAAAAAAGACATTTTAAACTGAAATCAATTTGAAAAAATGTTTAGATATCTAACAATAAAAGTGGATTGTTTTATACTTTGTATTAGATAATTCTCTTTTTAAATTAAATGTACATGATTTATAGGATTTAAAAGTTTCTCTTTTATAGATTCTTTGCTATAATTTTTGTGCATAATAAAATATATTTTTAAGTTTACTTAATCTTGCTATTATTGCGTAAACAGCGGCATAGTTGCATAATCATTAATTATAGTATGATATTCTTATATTTTTATCCAACCTTGACTTCACAATGGCAAACAATTGTAAATATTTTAACAATTGGGAAAAATCTTTCACAAAGCCTTTAAGAGTTATGAAAACCAGGCATTACACATGAGAGATGTCGCATGTCACATATGTAATGCAACTTATAGTCATAAATAATAACATTGTCCAACAAAATTAGTACTCGTGCATACCATTATTCCAACAAAAGGTTTCCACTGAGATTTCTCAACGGTGATGCACGGATCGTTACGTACTTCTGACAATTAATAATTTCATTTGTCGTTTGTCGGTCGTATCTCACGCATCACTCGCCATGAGAGTTCATGGCAAATCGAAGATCAAGCCACACGCGAAATGCGTTGAGTTTAGAACTATTACTTGCAGATGATGGATACGCATTATTATAAATCGTTGATCACTGACTTGGCCTCAATTTCCAATGACAACGGTACTAGCCGATATAGAAATTGAAACGGCAAGGTTGAATTATTCTCACGCGAAAATCTATGTATTCAAGGGTTAATAGTTTTTCAATAATTTTTTTTTCACACATGCAGCTTTGGATAACAATTGATGGAAGGATTCTCTCACATTAATCGAGTTGAAAAAGATACGCATTATATACAGTCGCATGTTTATTGTTACGTCGCAAATAATGTATAGAGATAAAGATCTACTGCTGTAACAAGTTGGTGCAACGAGTTGACTTTATCTACTTAATAAATAAAACAAGCAGCACAATTTCACTTCTATGTAATAAAGCCAGATACTAGTTAAATACGAATCAACTTGCTTAATTGATGTACGCATAGCGACTCGATCTGGCTGTACGCAAACATGTAATACAATATCGGCCAAAGGATTTTTGATTTACTGACAAGTAATGAGAATAATGTATTTCGTTGACAAGAGGTCGGAATTATTTGACCTGTTAAATTCATTTTTATTTATTTGCATTTCAAAAGAATTCTTCTTCGGATAGTAACACATGTACTTAAAATTGGAATTATCATAAGTTCGTTCAGAAGTTTCTTTATCATTTTCATCAAAATAAGGTGTTTTATTGAGTAATTGGTTGATATGTCTTAATCAAAAGATTTTTTCACGTTTAAGTATACTTCACGAGTGAATTTTACGAAATTGAGTTTTGTAATTCAGAGATTAATCAAACGATACTGTGATTAGAACAATGACCCGTATGTTACATTGTGCAATTATTGCGTACTTTTTTATGATTGTTGTGATCAAGTATCATGCACAGAATTAAGTTATGAATAAATGAATAAGCGACTAATGAAATGAATGCTTGCATGAAATAATTTCCATTATGATTTTGAGTCTGAAAATATTTTTTCTCCGACAGTAATGAACGTTTAATTCATGAAGCTAGCACGTTCAAAACGTTCCAATAAAATCAACCTCGTTTAACATCGGCAATTGCCCGTATATCACATTGCTAATATTTTATATCAGAGGAAAATAAAAATAACCCTCTTTCTGCTATTCAGGAAAACATTAAATTACGATTACGCAATGCAAAAAATGATAGCGGTAAGTTTCTATAAAAACGGAATTTAATTTTATGGACCACCAAGCTTCGACCAAACATCGTGAGCTACGATTTTAATTTACATCCAGTTAATTTTACTGGAACATTTTAAAAAAATAGTTAACTTCATGAATTTTTCAGTCAAGTTAAACATTTTATGTAATCGCATCTTTATGACGAAAATGTTCGTCAAGCAGAGTCATTGTTGGTATACATCAAGAAATTTGTTCTAAAAACTGCAAGAAACAATGGAGCTTCGACTACATCTGATGCTGTTATATGAAGACATATAACGAATTCGAGTGGTAGCTCGTGATAATCATTAATGCGTTGATCTAAATCGCGAATTAACACTTTTACGACAATCGTGTAGTATCAGCCGAATGAGGAAGTAATTTCAATCAGCTGGCAACATGCTCAAACGACGCTCTTTCTATATTTACCTATTTCTTGTATATAGGAGAAGCAATTAGTATTACGTGTTTACACGTAATGAGATAGGGTGGAGACAGGCAGTAACACGCACTTTATGCCCTGGTATGTTTCGTAAATCATCGTCCTTATATCTGGCTATTAGTTAGCACGCAGGTGCGACTTGATTCATGACGTATTCAATACATTTTTAATACTGGGGCATATAATAAATTACCCTAACGTCGAAATGATCGATTCAAGCGAGAGCACGTAGCAAAACTAGGTGTTATTCTTAATGATCCATTTAAAGAGGTGAATTAGTGGCTCTCTACTGGTTTTGGTTTCGGTAAAGCAGTTATTTGTGCGATTTATTGGTGATTTATGGTTTTAGCAATGCATGCTAAACTCTAAGCTACATATGCCACAAGCTTTTGTTTGTTTCTTTGTATTCAGTTGACAGTTGTTCGATAGAAATCTACACGGTTATAAAGAACAACTGACTTCTTTATTAGGTGCGATATCAAATATTCCCTCGATAAATGAATTTATTTAATCTAATGATCTACAAAAGAGTGACATTGGTGATATTTGAAGAATAAAACCAACTTCTATGGTACAACAAAGAATTCGTCGTCTGTATTATCATCAAATAAATCTAGATCAGTTAGATAAAAAATCATACTGCTAATTCACACGGGTGTCTGATATTTGAAGACAAAATTTTTCTGGAAATTTCCATTCAACTGAGGAATATGTGCATGACTTCTTTTTAATAGATCTAATAGGACCATTCATTTAATTAGTATTATCAAATAATATTAATTCTTAGAAATTTTAGTTATATTTGAAGAGGTATTCTCAATTATCGCATCAAACCATTACTCTGCTGTGAACCATGTACAGAAATAAAAATCTAATTAAGTGATTATTTTTTTTATATTCATATTTTAATTACATCTTCACAGACGTCAGCATCCAAAATAAAATCAAGAATATATTTAAGGTGCCGAAAACCAGTTCGAAATAGCCCACAGTTACAAATAAAAAATTAATGTTTTATCAATTAAAGTTAAAGAACCCACAATGATGCAATATCTGCATTACGTTAAAGTTAATTTTATGTAAATTATGTTACATTCAACATTTATTAATAGTATTTAAAATATTTATAATTTATCGTGTTAACATCTATATCATATTTTTAAAATGAAACACAATAGTTCGTATTATATTTATTACGTTGTAAGCATGAAAAGACATCAAAAGCGTTACTTAGATTATCTGCAGTGAATTGGGATAGAAGCTCCGGAAGAAGATTGAAAAAAATGTAATACGTAAAACAGTGACTCATGAGTTATCGATTGATATGTATTTACTAACATGCAAAAAATAGTGTATTATATAGATGATGAAGAATTTAACAGATTAACTTCTTAGAATTTTGAAGACGTTGGCATTTTTTTTTATTTTCTAAGAAATGAAGCTTCAAATATGCGAGTTTGTGACGTAGAAGCTTGTAATCGATTGTTTGACAGATTTCCAATCAGCATATACACAAATATTGTCTGTTTTTATTTTCTATTTCGATTATCATTCATTGCTTTATTTTTCCCATTTTATTTTGATGTCTAGTCTTAATTAGCGATTGTAACATCGTTATATTTGAATCGTTGTTTTCACAATTTTCTTGAAACCACTTGTGCTTATTGCTGAAATTTAATTTTCTTTTGAACTCATAGATAGTAGAGTTTTGGTGAAAAGAAAATTTTAAATTTTGTCGATGACGTTTATTTTAATCTTGCAATTGATGTTTACGTGCGAAGAAACACATGGCACGGTGGCGTGACCTGATAGTGATATGGCAGTCACTATATTGTAATCAATCCAGAAATCTGTACAAGTTAGCGTCAGCTTTTAATGAGTCATCCATTCATTCATACTAACGTAAAACGTATCATTAAAGAATATAAATTTCATACATTCATCATGTTTCGTATATTTACTTAAAACTTAAGTAATAACTGATAATACGCAAACGGATGGCAACGTCTCTGATAGTCTACCGTTTACCCTTTTAAGAGATCTTTATGCTTCTGCGGTATTAATGATTTAATTAATAAATTGTACTTTATTGAACTAAATATTATATTTAAATTATTTGATTAGGTGCGTTAGTGTATGTAGAGAAATTAACATTTGTCTGTGAACTGATTTTTTATTATTTTTTATCGTTATTTTACGATAACTTTAAACAAGTTAGACATCAATCCATATTAAATAATTTTACAAACAGCAATGTCGAAAGTTTTATATATAATTTAGTTATTTTTCCAACTATTTGAATTAGAGTATTTTACTGAATGGATTATAGCTGATTGAGTAGTTAATATTTTTGGCAAAACTTAAAAATTCTCTGAAATTTTTAAATTCAGAATAAAAATTCTTGTAGGTTTTGAAGTCTTCTTCCGTCATATTGTACCTGCAATATCCAAGTTTCCAAATCTAATAAAGTGTAGGTATACTCCTGATAATGTATTCGACTAGATTTCATTTAGTTTTAAATTTAACCATAATATGGCCTGGATTTTTGTTAAAAGATGTCCTACAATTACATTATCGTAATCCCGGCCATAACTAAGAAAGAGTTTAGTTTATTTATTACCAGGGTGGGAATAAATATATATTAATATAATTAAATTAATAAATATCAACAAAATCTTTTAAAAAAAAAACTCAGTTATATGAAGGTAAAGACATTTTGTTATACGGTAATTGTTCAATGCTCTCATCACTATATTAATCATTAAAATGGAATACTAATGGGTTAACTATTTTTATAAGTAATAATAATTTAAACTATGGACATTATCAAATTATCATAATTTTTTAAAGAATTTTTTTAAAGCCTAGGCTAATGCACTATTGTTGTGCTCTGATGATTAAACCACTAAAAATTTCTAGTCAATGCGAAAGAGATTAAATTGTTTAAAGTCATGGCCCCTTATCTAGTAAAATTATCTTACACAGTTATTTGACGCCAATAAGTGATATTTTATCAATCTGCGGTCGCAAAAAAGTCCCAAAGAAGTGGCCGATTTTAATCGCTATTAGATTAACCCTCTTTTGGAACATGTTTTACTGTTATCTACTTAATTATACCGACTTCTATAACCGTTTCAAGTATATTTTTACCAACATAAAATCTTGTTAAACAAGTTCAATTGTCAACCAAAATTTATCGATATTTTGAATTTTTGATGATGATTTACATGCTTAAAAATAATATATAAATTCTATAGAAAAATCTGGTTATTTTGTAGAAAGTGACAACAATTGAAACAATATCTGTTATTCTCATTGAATTTATTTTTAATACGAAATATCAGCATATTTCATTATGTTCAATCCAACGAGAATTCTCCTGCGTGTACGTTCCAAGAAAATAGTTTCCGATAAAACGTAGTTGCAAACTAATGAAGAAAATAAAGTGTTATTTAAAATAGAAAAACATTTTCAGTTGTATTAACCCCACATTTCCAAACAAATTCGCCGAGAAATCTTTACCATTCGATATAAAAAAAAGAAAATAAAAAAAACTAAACTGGTTAGTTCGAGCGACTAGCATTGTGATTATAGCAACCAAACTCGAAAAAATTCCCAAGATCTCCTTCAATGTCACATACACGGAAAAAATAGTTTAGACTTCACTCAATCCAGGTTTGTGCTCAATAGGAACCAGAAGATTTGTATTGAACAAAAGTCTAATTTATAGTGATCAAAATTCTGGTCTCTGCTCAACCCAAACTGCTAACCCAAACAGTATGTACCTAAGAAAAAGTTTGGGCACAGCTCAAACCAAGGTTGTATTGAGCACAAACTTCGAGGTTTTGGTTTAAGACAAACCTGGTTTTGTAGAGTGCAGACTTTTTTACCGCGTATGCAGTAGAATGGATCCAAGTTTCTTGTATTAAAATTAGAATTAAATGACATAATTCGTTACATCATTTTGATAACGACACAATGCTGAAGCCTTTCCTTTATTAATATTGACGTAATTTCATAATCCATGAAATAATAACTAGTCACTTCCTGTCATAAAAGGATTAATATTTTAAGTTCATTTTCCTGTAATAGATTATGATTTGGAAATGGTTGTTCATATTCAGGAACAATTACTTCATTTCTGATTGCGACCAGCGGAAGGTTGATGTTCTATCAACTTTCCTATCGAGGTACCTGATAATGGGCTGAGGAATGAGTCCGTGAAACTGGCATGCAAAATTCATTAACTACCGACGAGCATATGCAACAAGTACTTTCTTGTACTCCAGGAAGTGATCAAGGCATCAATATACGCTAATGAGACTAGGTAATACGAACATGTCGGACCCTCTTCATGCCGCTGAAAAGAGTCGTTAGCTCTTCATGATGAATCGCCTAGATCTAACGTTCGTTTGCAGAAAGTACCGGGTCGCGTGCGCGATAAACCGTAATTTTATACGGCAACTTCGACATCGGGTTCGTATCTTTTAATTAAGCCATTAAATAGGATCTTATAAGCGACAAGTGTTACATGGGTTTAATAGACACGATTATGCCGCGCGGCGCTTTGCGCGTGTCTCCGCTTGATCCTATCAATTTTTGCGAATTCTTATGTTTATCCAGAATCTGACATTTAATGGGGACTGAAGACAGTGAATATCATTGTACTCCTAATATCTTTGTGTAAAATTTGATTAGTGAAAGAAAATACGGTATTATGCATGCGTAACAGCTTAGTCAGCTCAGTTAGTTACTTTCTCTAACTACTGAAGCAACAAGTGTTTTTCAGGTACTAAAATCCGATGAAGACCCATTGCTATAAAATGTATTTTATACCAGGTAATAAAATGGACACTACGAAAATGAGAATGCGAGTTCGCTGGAGCAGCATGATATTATCAGGGAGAGTAAAAGAGATCAGGTTTAAGAGTAATAACGAATATTAAAAATTCTATTAAACTTTACAACTGTCTAATAGAAGATTCGTCCTTTTAATAGGAATCGTGCGTACCTTCGACAAAATTTCCAATAAGTATTATATATAAGCAAGTTAGTTTATAAAACAAAATGTCAAACTGTAGAACGCTAAATATCCTAGTATCGTAAAATGATACTTAAGAAAGCCGATTTTTAACCGAATTAATTAAACATTTTTTTCTACAACAGCGATGTTTTTTGCATCGTCTTGCTATATATAAATTAAAAAGCAACATTTCCGACGGGTTTGTAAAAAAATTGGATTATAGTTTATAGTATGAATTATGTTTTTACTCTAGGATTGACGGACTAATTAATTAAGTGATTACATATTTCCTTGATACTTTGATGACGGAGAAAATAATTTCGGAAATTTATGAAGAAAAGAAATATTTTCTGTGATTAATAAATAATAAAATCCATGATGCAATTCGTAAAGGATGTTGCAATATTTATGTTCAGTAATCATCCTAAATTACAACAATATTTTTATATTTATATAATATTAATTGGTGTTGCTCTTTTCGTTATGCAAGCATTACAATTCTTTAACATTTTATTTCTTTAATTCAATTTAATTATAATACAACTATATCAATTTCAAATTTCTCATAATTATTTGAGTGTGACGCGCGACTGTATAATGATGTGATGACATGTTACGGATCGTCAGGTAAAATCTATATTGTGGTCAAACTGAGGTCAAATTGACGTCGAGCCATATTGACGACATAGACGAACTTCGGACCAAATACCTTTCTTGCCTTCAACGTCACAGTGAGGTCACTATTCTGGCACAAAAGCCCTAAAAAAATTAACCGTTCATCGACGTCACAGCAGTATGATCTTGCATTATGCGTATCATCTCCATTAAAAAAAAATTTCAGGTATATTGTTTTGATTTTGGAAAATAATCACTAATGACGCACGCAAAATTTTAATTTTGAACTTAATAAAATTGTGTGTTTTTCTTTTACATATATAACATGTAAGTATAAAAAATACAGGAAAAAACCGATATGTTTCGTATGTTATTGAGGATATAAGAATTGCGTAAATCTTGTACAGTAATTACTTAATCCGAGTATGTTATAATCAATTAAGGATTATTGTGATTAATTTTTGCAATATGATAGCAGTGGTATTAATCTTCATGTTGCACCAATTTACATTCCTAATACATCAATGTAAAAATGCAGCAAATGAAGCCTTTCTACAAAACGACTTGTGAAAGTATCAATTAACTCGACAGTTTTGCATTTGAATGATTATCTGTTTCACGAGCGTGCTGTCGTTCTTGATGATTAATGAATAGAATTTAAAAATAATTCGACGACACAATATTTGCAAACTGCGCAAGTTTAATTGGACGAAAACGTAGTTAGTAAGCACTTTAATAGTCAAAGCGTCCTTTTCATCACATGCATTAATGTAAATAGTTAAATAGCAATATATCGGAGTATTAATATTGACATTCTGCAAGAAAGTTTAAATTCTGCAATAATTATATTTGATCAACCAATAAAATTGAGCAATTATGAAGTGTTGGTACGAATGTATATTTTTGTATTAATGAGTAGTAGGTTTTAATTTAAACTACTTATGAATTAGAATTATACTAATAATCAAAACTAATGAAAAGACGGGTAAAACGGATGAATATTAAATTTTTAAGTTTAGCATAACATCCTTATACATTAATCCGGTGTAAACTATACTAAACTACTAAAGAATAGCACAACCCCTTATTTAGTCGTCATGAACCTTCCATAAACTATCTACAGACCAATTAATCATGCACATTCATGCGCAGTGCAGCACAGGGAAATCGCAAGAATCAGAACAAAGCACTGCACAGATCGTGAGAAATCCACAATATGAAATTTTCTCTTTTCAAACATTATCAATAATCTTCTAAATATCTATTAATAACAATAAATATTTGTTTTACACTGTACTTTCTTATAGAAAAGGAAGACATAATCGTTCTGAGTAAAAAATTACCACTTTGTATAATCTGTACTTAGTACAGATCAGTGAAAGCCAATACGCAATTATCACGGAAAAAAATAATCTCAGCCTTGTATAGTGAAGTACAAACATACATCAAGCTGCAGTTTTGCATATGTAGTTACAATCCTGATGTGACCAGCACGAGAAACTAAAAACTTTCATCTGATTTATGGTCGTTATTCCGCCCACTTAGTAAACCAATCAGCAACTTTTGTCAAACATGAAAGCAATCAAATGAAATTATTAGCAATCAATTTTCGGCTGCACTGTAAATCAAGTCGATAATTATACCGGAAACTGATTTTCTCTGATACTATGCTAATTTCAAATTTGGTTTTAATTATTAATATTATTAAATGAATATTAAATTTATTACAAATTATAAAAAACATGATTTCTTCATTAAATGGAATTATAAACACCTTCTGTTAACCAAAATAATTAAGCAGTAAACTATACTTTTAATATCTGAATTTCTTCTAAAGTTTCTAGGTTAGATTTATTGAACACCTATGACATTCCTTATACTGACTGACGAAATGCTATTCATAAAAGCTGTGTATAAATCATTGTAAATTATTGTACATGAGGTAAAAAAAATCAGTTAGAAAGCACAAATCGTTTGACGCAATAAAAGCGACAAAAACGTAGAAATTGTAAGAAATTATTCATTTTATAGGGAGAGGGAAAAAAGTAAAAGCCTGACCTCTCATGTATAATAAAATTTTACAGAGCTCATATAATTGATGAGTAAGTATTTGTAAAAGTTACGTTAAGCGCACTTTCTGTACAGGTTTAAACAAATTTTTAGGTCATCTCAAAAGGATCCTAAAGATATTTTTATTTAGTTAGTCAAGATTGTTTAAAGCAATGAATTAAGAAGCATAATGCTCTCCTTAACAATTTGACAGTATTGATAAAAAAATATCTTTCGCCCACTTGGAGCCTAAAATGTTGTTTTGTTCCCTATAACGTGGGAGCAAAGTAGCAAGCCTTGATATGAGAAAATAGTTCCTGCAACATGGGATAATACTCGGCTGGGGTTTCAAACTCGCACTCGTCTACAAACACCTATTTTGCTCCCTAGTTGCACAATGTACTATGAATAAGTAATTAAACAAAGTTGTTAACTGCACGATAGTGAATTGTTAGTAGTATACGCAATATTAATTTATATGTCTGATACCTCATTAAATGTCTCAGAGGTGCGCATTTATTTTGTTTATTAGATAATTTAGTCTGATATTAAACTCAACACACCACAAAAAAATTATTTATAACATGAGATGTTGAATAATATTGCAGCCTTTTTTGTCCTGAGCATATTCCATACGTTACTCTTTTTTTTATGTTATGAAATATCAGTTTTCCATATATTCTTTATAATATTCCTAAAATTTAATTAATACTGTAAATTTTTTAAAGGAAAGTAATAAAAAATTACTGAATTATAGATTGCAACTACTATTAAATTGAATTCTAGTCTTCTATAAATTTGCAAAAATATTTTTCATATCAACTAAGATAAATTGCGATATTACTGAATTTCATGATTTAATTATATTCCATAAACAACACACGTCAATGTCCATGTATTATTTAAGAAATTTGCAACGAAGTAGAAATTGAAATAATCGATATTTTTTTTTTGTAGGATTTTTTAAGTGATTAATATAGTAATTAACGCAGTACAGAATTCTAGTAGCTGTTTCCTTTTTTTATTTCATTCCATCATAATATTATTATATTTCAGAATATATATCAATTAGATTATCTAAAAATGTGGCGACAAACTTCCAATGAATCAATGGAGATTGATATGGTGACTTCATCTACCACGTGGTTTCCAAAATGTAATTACACGAAAATTGGGCTTCGGCATATATATATAAAAGCCCACCGTTGGCTTAGCATTCAAAGTTCTCAGAGGTTTCAATAACTCTAGATCTCAAGAGTAGCTCCGACAAAATGAAAGTGATTTCAGTAGTTCTTTTTGTGTCGTTAATGGTGGTCATGATAAATTTTGTTACTTCGACCGAAGTTTATCGTAAAAAAGTAATGGAGTGTAAGTACTCTGAATGTGCACCATTTAGGACCAGAATGTCGTATTTTTCTAGTTTATTAATTCATTTGAAAATGACGATTAGTGAATATTATGCACGGAGAACAAAATTAGTAATATTGATCAAATATGTGGTTGCCTGTTAGCAGGCAAATATTAAGTAATGCCATCTACATTTTAGTTGAATTAATTAAATGTTGTTGAATCGGTATTATGATGTAGTTGGAAGCACTAATTTGTAATTGTATTGACTAAATATTTAGGTGCTAATCGACAACCACATATTTAGTCAAAATTACTAATTTTTGTTTTTTCAGTGTGTTTGAAGACAAGTGTTAAATGTTAGTTTATATTTCATCGATATTCTGTTGAAGGTAGTGGGAATCAATATATACTGAATGACATTTTTAGGGATTCATATTTTACAAAACTTCTTTCTGACAATTTTCTATGTTATTTTTTAAAAACAGCACCTTTTAATTAGATTGATAAAATTCAAATTAATTACGTAATCGTAGTATATTTAATATTTAATTTTGTACGTTACAGCTTGCTCAAGTCGATATCAATGTGCACAGACGTGCAAGATGTTTTTCCTTCTCGAGCCATATGATGTAATCAAAACGTCCTGTGAAAAATCGGGGTGCATATGCTCCCTCATTGATAAGGTTGTGCCGGACATTCCTCGACCAGCTCGTAAGTTACTAATGTGATTTGCATATTTTTTTATAAAATAAGGGACATAGCTTTAATAAAATTTTGTGTAACACTATTCGCTGTTAATTAATTAAATGTTTCTCTATTATTGTTTAGAATGTATCTTCCATGAAACCTGTCGGAAATGGAATTGCGGTTCCGATCTTCCCCACTATAGAGTGTGCAACCCTGAAACTTTAGAGTGCGAATGTATTCAAAAGTAATCATTAATTTTTGTATATAAATTCGTAATTATTTATATACTTACGGGTCATGTATATTAATGTTTTCTGTGAAAACGAAGTATCATATATGTACATATGTTAAAAATATGATGTTTATTATTTTGTCTGTAAATATTCTATATTATACTGCATAAAAGGTATATTAAATATAACTCTAAAAATAACATATAAGTTGCAAAAGTTTTTTATATTTGCCCTTCACTTATTTACTTAAAAACTGACAAATCAAAAAACCGATAGCTCCAAAAACCAACAGTCATAAAACCAGCATTCGAAAGCCGACATATAAAAAAATAGACACATCGACAATCGGACAGTCATTTTTTGAAGTGTCGGTTTTGTGACTGCCGTTTTTTTATCTATCGGCGTTTTGAGTTGTCAGGTTTTCAACCAGCACCAGACATTTAAAAAACAAACATTTAAAAACCATACACTTTTAAAGAAACAGACATTCAAAACCAGACATTTCAAAATGCAGGCATATTTTGTAAGTGTGTTTTTTTAAATGTTTAGATTTTTATTGCTTCTTTTTGAATTGTTTTTTAATCCAAAAAAGTTTTGTAATCCAAAAAAGTTTTGTAATCCAAAGAAGTTTTTTAATCCAAAAACTGAAAGAAAATTATATTGATTTTATTTCAGAAGTTTTACAGTAGCCAAAACACGTAACTAATATCATTTTAACTAATCACAGGGCAAACATTGTGTAAATAAATGCTGCACAAAAAATGCCTAATTATTTTTTTTTAAATTAAATTTAACAGTTCTTTAGATATGGATGACAAATTGTGGGTGGAAAATTATGTGACGGCGAATTGTCCGTAAACCATAGTTAACACATATCGTTCAATTGAGTAAGGAGCCCGAACTTGTGACCAATAATCGTGGCGATAATTTTTCGCATACCAGACATTGGAACGTGCATTATTGTTACACGTGGAGGACCACCGCAGTAGTTAGTGCCGTTATCTACATGCGAAAATGTACGAATTGAAATAGACATAGGGATCGGTTAAATGATATGCCATCTAATCCTCCAACAGATTTAGTCCAAATTTCAGGTTCAATGGGACAGGATCATTATTTTTAGTACATAGGGTAATTACGACGACCTTCCAAATTAGAACCTGGTTCATCATCGTTTTGATAAATTGACAGCAATATATATCGCAGGCGCCTATGCGTTCTCTTTATCTTGCATTTAAGAAAAGTTTAAAAGCTCCGTGTTTAATAGAGATTTTTTAAATGAATTTTAAATTGCAAAAATGAAATGATCACATGCTATTTACCAAAGTGGAGTTGTGTCTTATACGACAATGGAGCGCCACACGAAGTTATAATTGGAAATGTTTTTTCTTAAATTTACACGTTTAACCTATTCTACACTTTTATGTGCACATGTTTTCCCGTTGTAACACTGTTGAAAATTTCTGTAGCAATTTCCTGAAAGAGTACCCGAACTTTTTTTTATCATAACGGTTTCAGAATTTTATGAAACATAGTTTACTAATTTTCTGAAATATTTTCGTAATTTTCTGAAACATTTTGGTAATTTTCTGAAATATTTCGGTAATTTTCTGAAATTTTTTCGTAATTTTCTGAAAATGTTTCTTAATTTTGCTTCGTAAAGTTCTGAAACGGTAACAGTAAAAAACTTCAGTTACTTTTTCAGAAAATTCCTAGAGAAATTTCTAACATTGAAGGCCGTATTGTGTGGTGCAATGTATATATGAGCCATATCTCGTCAACTATAAAATTGGTGACTTTAGTTAATAGGCAGTATTTGACTTATTCATAAAGTTAGTTATTAATTAGTTCTCAAGTTTACTAGTTATATAATCATTTTTCTATAATAACTATTATTTTCGATATGATCAATATTGACTATATCTATGATTTTAAATGTCACATGGGTCAGTTTGCTTATATTGTAAATATAAATCAGATTTTGAATAAAATACATTTACTTTTTGTTCGTAAAACCGCAATATAATTTAATTAAGCGGATTACCCACGAAAAAGTGCCCAGAAATTGAAGTAACTGACCACGATGGTTTTAGTTGCTGTAATTAACTCTTTATATTTTTTGGAACAAAATCTAATTGAAAATTGTTGTTTTTCATGTAGTCAGTTTTTATGACGGTATTATAGTATATCTTGACTCAAAGGAACTGCAAAATGTAATCGTACCCAGCTAATCACATTTTCTGCTCCTGTATGCTCAAAATTCACTCCAACAATTTTAGTGCCAAGGTACACTGTTAAAAATGCTATTAAATTTCATATTATACGACGACTATATGAGAATAATATTTCTATATCAATATATTGCAATATTATAACTTTAATGTATGGTGTATTAACAATAATGTGTGTCTATATTAATAAAAATCTTTTATATAAAGTGTTCATTGTCTATTTCATTAAGTTCCCTTTATTTTACTATATTTTTATTTGCACGGAAAATAGCTGAAACTTGTTACTCGGAGGTTTTCGGGGTCGCTGATCACGGATCTAACCTCATATTTTTAAATTCAAGATGGCGAGGTGAGAAAGGACCCCGTGCTTCAAAGGGTTAGAAGTAATTAACAATTTTTCTTAAGATTCCTGATGTGAGCATAGCACAATTATCAAAGCGCTAAAATATAAAGCGAAACACCCTCATTCATTTCCTTAGCTGGGCGAGATTTTTCCTTATTAAATAATATAAACATTAAATAAATTAAAATAAAAATTAATATTAAGAGGGGTTAAACATTTATTAAAATAAAATTTAACGTGTGCCCAGTCATACATTATACTGAAGCGAATCAAGAGTAAATAAAATGTGACCGAGATTTTCACAAACTCGGTATCATCCTAGAGGACAAGGATATAGGTACATATAATATCAAAATTTATGATTCTAATGCAAATATAATTTTTTCTAATGCAGGTTTTATGCTAATAATCCTTAAACAATTCAAATTTGGCGTGCTTAGGACCTGCACTAGCAGCTGATGGTAATTGAATTATTCAATCATTTCATTTTTGTAACAAGGTCCATTGTAAATAACATCAATACAATTCCATACAAACCAAGCAGATTTGTCAATAAGGACAAATAATAAGCAACTATTTAGGATGAATCGCTTATCGTTTTAAGTGCTCCGAGCATTGCCAAGTGTACTGTGATGACAAATGGTTCTTTGTTTACCTGAAATATAAAATAAAATAAAATATAAGTGTCATGAAAGTAGTTAAACAATAATTTAATAAGAACTACAATAATATTGTATTTATATTCGGTTATATTATGTTAGGAAAATCATATCAAGATACATGAAAAGCATAATAATGAAGACATGTCAGATTTAGCCACCATTCCTTTTTTCTTAAATAATAATTTTCTTAAATAAATATGCATCGTTTGATCAGTACCAAACGATTTTTATGCAATAGATCGTGTTTATTAATTATTACGTGGGGTTTTCATTTCTCAATAGTAAAATTAATTTTTCTGGTCTTATAAGCTTCGTTATTTTTGTATCGTTGCGTTCGTTCGCATTACAACGACGCATATTTACATTTACATTCTGCTGTTTTCCGCCATTAAATACGCCGTCACACCGAGAAATATTAAATAACAACGGTACATACGTTCTTATATGTGACTGTGAAACTGCATCTATTGATGCAAGTTCATATTACTGACCATTGTGATCATAAATGGTACTTGATTAATGCTTACATTTATTTATGAGAATCAGCCTTATTTAAAACATCTTAAGCTTAGACAAATGCAAAGTCAAATTGACCTTCTCACTATTTAGGAAGAAGCAGTTGAATCAAAAAAATTAAAAGTTAGGCAAACAGCGTATTAAAATAAAGCTGTAACCTACTATTATCCAGTATTTTCGTTTAAAAACTATATAAATTGTAAACAATTATATTCCATTTCTTGTGAAATACTTGTATTAAGACTACTGTCAACAAGGATAATGGAATGGATGTTAAGGAATATAAGGAAATGTTTATTTTATTTGTTTTGAATTTTTTTTTATATTCTCAATATTTTAATGATTTTATTATATATGATAAAGAATCACTTAAAAATGCGCATTTTTATTAAACTTTACAAAATTTATTAATTTATCAAGTTTTCGAAGGCTTTCGTCAACTATACTTAGATCTACATGTACAAAATTTCTTATTAATAATACTTTCGTTTGTGTCCATATTCATTATTATAGTTAAAAATTCATAGAATACGTCATACATGGGTAGCATTACCATAAATCTGTATAATTATTGCAGTAAATGAGGTAGAAAATTCTATTTCATACATAAAAAGAACACAGTCGTATATAAAATAAAAATGTTCTATGGCGGTTCATAATTGTAAACTTCAGCGTGTGACTTCCTTCAGCCTTCATTCGGGATACTTTCGTTTGCCAAATCCATTAAATTCATTATATGAACCCACAAAATAGGATATAAATAGCGGTACTTCGTAGCTTATTTCCGATAGGTAATAATGGAATGGTATATTCATTTAATTGCATGAATTATGTGTAATATCCAATTGAATCCCATCACCCTGTAGGTGACACGCATAGGCATTGAAGCGATTTACCGCGGTCGCATACTTGCACCTCTGATTCTTCGCAAATCAACCATTGGCAGTCAGGGTTCTCCAAGCATTCTATTAAAAATCGAGATAATTAATGTAGGGAATTGATAGAATTTATTATTACTGATTAAAATTGGTGAAAATATATAAATTTGAAGAATAACCCTTTAAAGTATTTTATTTATTTTTCGGTACTATAGCCGTAAAATCCGATTTTACGGCCTACTTAATGAATCTGCGCTGTCAAAACCATAACCCATACGGACTAAATGCAGTCCGCGAAATCGAATTTTTACAGTTTCAGTACTGAAAAATAATGTTCGACACACGGCCGTAAGATTTTACGGCCTTTTATCAAAAAATACAATTTTAGATTGATGATTTAAAAATGTCCAAAAAATGAGTATTTTACATTCTGATTTTTACAAAAATATTGGAAAAAGCATTTGTGAGGTAATTTTTTTCATACCTGGGGTTCTGTTATCGAACAAGTGCGAAAAAGTACATACATTGTTCGAATCTGAAAGATACTGTAGAAACCGTTTATTTGACCTTGAACCCAACGGGCATGAAGAATCCAAATGTTTCTAAAACGTTTTTAGAATGTTCCAGAAAAGGTTCAGAAACATTTGGGTTCTTCGTGCCCGTTGGGAATTATCCTAGGTGGGGTACCTTTTTTTCAAGATTTGGTGGTTCAGATGTTCACGATTCCAAAGTAATCTCATTAACATCTAAAAAGTTGTTGGGTATAGGAAGTACCAATCTCAAGTTAAATTATCGAAATTCAAAATGGCTAACCCAATACGGCGTAAATGGAACGACAAACATCAGTCTTTTTTTCCACTTTTCATGATAGAATATCTACAGTTAGAATAACGAATTTCAAAGTGGCGGCATATTTATAGAAGTGCCAAAAAAAGATAATAAAAGTGAAAACATTTTTCAAAGAAACGACAGTATATAAAAAGAGCTTAAAAACAACAAAAGTAAAAAGAATAAGAAAAGCATTAAAAAATGTAGACATTGGGTCCACCTTGAAATAATCCAATTTCTAAAAGCATAGAGCTACTAGTTTCTCTGCGTATATCATTTAATTATTGCGATAGTTAATAAATCCAAATCCGCCATATTGGGTCAGTCATTTTGAATGCCGTTATTTTAACTTGAGAATTTTAACCAGTAACCTCAAAAACAGACTTATTATTTAAATAGTATATACAGAATTGCTACCCTGCATCAGCCATTTTGAATTTCAATAATTTAACTTCAGATTGGTATGCGTGTACCCAAAAACTTCTTACGGTTCATATGTCAATTTCTTTGGAAATCTACTTATTCGAACCACTAAAACAAAAATGCCGCTATTTTGGACATTTAACAAAACATGGGCAGTAATAACTTTGTCAAAATCGTATGTACTTATTTCAGTATATAATATAGTGCGGAATTTTTTACATGCGAGAACATGTACTAAGAAAATAGCAGGATGAGGTACTCTTAGAAGGCCTATTTCTTGTCATAAAAATATTATTCAATGTAGAAGAAAAATCCCCATGCAATTATTTTATTACAGTAAATTTCCGAGTACATACCACCCCTAGCGTATCGTAATTTTTCTAAGGGATTTATTTAGATTTTTAGCATTTTCAGTGCCGTATTATTACATTTTGTTTCAATTGATAAATACTAAAATTGAGAAATAATGAAAATTAAAACTAGATGCCTTCGACCCGGGTGCCTATAATTTTGGCTAAATTCGTATTGCAGTTCCCTGACGAAAGGCTGATGCTTCCGGGAATATTCCCATTTTAACACTGCCAGGAAAGAAGGCGGCAAAGGGTAGTTCTAGCATCATTAGGTTCGAGTAGTTTCTATACATATTTTGTAACAATATCTTGTTCCTTAAATAGGGTGAACATGCCAATGAATGGACGGTTAAGCATTTTTCACACTTTAATCGATTGTAACTTTTGAATTCTGTTATGAAAATTTAATTATGATACCACCATTAGAATTGTTAGACTCTGTTCTTTATGACCGTGTAGTTCAACCTTTGATTTTATTTAATTAATAACCTCGTCTTCATACGTTTGTAAAAAAATCCGCTAAACCCTAATGAATAGACGGGTTAAATGAAATGGGACGTTTTCAGTACCAGTTTTGGATGGCTTTAAAACTTTGCTTTGATTTTACAAAATAATAAACACTGGAAGATCAATAGTATTGTAAATATTGTTTTGAATGTTCAAAGAACACAAAAATATGTATTTTGTTGCATGTCGTGCATCATACATTCATAAGAAATGGAAATATGTAGAAAATCGTCCATTCATTGATAGTCGTCCATTCATTGGCATATTCACCCTATGTTAAAATTGAAAATGAGCATTTTCAAAACTTCGACCCCGACCGCAGGTCGGCCGAAGCACTGATAAATGAGCACGTCTTATTCACACGGATGCTTAAAAAACGCGGTTTAGTCGAGTTTGTTACAGGTCGGGTTGCAGGAAATAAATTTTTTTATGTGTGGGATACTTCGGTTTCCGTTTTTTACGGCATTATCGTTGATTTTACGAAGAAATGTATACAACCTTTTATGTAGAGAATTCTCTATAGTTTTTTAATGTTCTATAGTTTTTTGTACGATTTGTATTTTTGTTAAAAAATGGAAAAAACGTATTTTTTGAGCGTTTTTTTGTTAAACCTCCCCATAATCTAGTATGCATTGTCTCCAAAAACTAATCAGATCTAAGTTTGGCCGAGAGAAACCCAAATTCGTTTGTACTTTTTAAATTCGTCCTGCCAGTCGCGAGATATCGCGTATACAAAATTTTGCCCACGGACGGACGGACGGACGAACGGACGGACGTACAACCTAACGGACACCAATTTTTTTATTGTTGCTTTGGGTTCCTTAGGGCCTGAAACGTCGACATTTGATGAAAAACTATAGGGTAATTTTTTAGAGGGAACTGACCAAATTCAATACTTCGCCAGACCTATGGTCTGGGTCGAAGTAATAAGTTTACTTCACATTGGAGTTGAAAAAATAGAATTCTTCTGAGTAACAAATGAAAACAAAAATTTAAGTTGACCTAATACCAACAAATACCTGATATAGAAACTTAGATACATACGTGCAGGTTTTCGTTCAGGCTCGCCGACTGAGCAATCACAGTGAGTGTTAATACACGAATAATTTGTTATTGTTTGATCAACCCAATATCGGGTACAATCTTCTTCGCAGTCTTCATGCTTACGGCAATCTATAAATGAAAATTATTCAATTTTTTATTGCTTAAAATCGTATTCATGCATGTAACGAACATGTGAATAAAATGTAGAATTTATTGCACATAAGCAGTGCACTGATTTATATCTATACATTGTTGAATATTTGTAACAGCCACAGATTGGAATGTAATGTTTTATACGATCGAAGTTATCACCAGTTACGGATTAAAAGATATAGGTCGTGTAAATAAATTTTCTTTTTGTTTTGTCTTAATATTTCACAATTTGCAAAACTACAACGTTAGCAAAATGATCGACAAATTAAAAAAAAGCAATATTTTATACGCATATATAAAAATGCAGAAAATTGTGGTAAATATTGCGCAATACTTACTGGTAGGTAAACGCTGTCCCGTACTTTTGCTTTCAACAATCACGTAACAGATACACAGAACAAAACACGCGATTAACTTCACTTCCATTTTCGACAGAAATTTGCCAAAGAGAGCAGCGTTAAGTCTGAGAACGTTGTCGGAGTATTGAGCACCTTCAACGGTGCCAACTTCTTATATATGGTCCATCATCCGTTTAATCACATTTTCGACCTAATCCGGTGATGTCACCACTCTTCGTTACATATTTCAAATTCAGATGGAGAAAACTGATTCGCGGAAAAAATAACGGAGAAAAAATGCATGAAATCGGACCATTCAAAGGACTATCGTTTATTCCTACGCATTCAAATTTATAATCTTGACACACTAAATGTTACACAGTGCATAGATTCGCATTTCATGTTTATTCATCGATTGCTTCTGAATATTATCTTTTATGTAAACAATCCACAAGCAGTACAATAACCTCGGTGATTCACACTATTACAAAATATATGTGTATATTTTGGTAGGGAACATTAAAATGATAACGGATGCCAACAATTTACGAATGTCCGAGATAAGTTATAGAACTGCGAGTTTGGGAATACGCTAATTTTTAGTCAAAACTTAATTCATAAAAAAATATAACATGAATTTAACTGCAAACGTTATGAATTTATATAAATCTTTAATCATTGATTTACTTTTAAAATGCCAATCAAATTAAATTGTGAAAAAATATTAACAAACCAATTGTTAGTTATTTTATGGTAGTTGCAATGGAACCCTTCATTTTTATCGCCTTTAATCATGAATCAGAAAAACAGGAAACACAGTGAATCACGTGTTTTTTTTTTCCAGTGGGTGTACCCCATTGGGTATACAGAATTGTGTATACTACAATACATTAAATAATAATTATTTGTTATGCTTAATTTATTCTACAATCTTCTAAAACATCTCTAAGTTGTCGATGTGATTAAGTATCAAGTAACACAAAATACAATACATCGCTAGGTTTTGTTTATTGAAATGCATGCAAATAAATACGATTATTTTCTTATCGCATGTTTAACAAAAAAACATCGGAAGAAACATAACCTTTTACTATCCGCCCTCTGTACCAATTTGGTCATGCAAAGGCGTAGTAAATGGCATTAATTTTGAAAAATTACACAAGAAATACTAAAAATTAAAGTCCACAGATGCTGACAAGTGGAATCGTCGGATATATAGGACATTTGAGGATAAGAATTTTGCGCGATAAGAGAGTACTTCACAACAATCGTCGCTGATATCTCCCTTCCGAGATAACTCATGACGTTCTCAACATCGCCACTGAAAACATCTGCGTCGTAAATGTTTTCAAGTTCAATAAATCAAAATAATTAAAGTAGTCGAATCAGTGTTTACGATAATTGACGACAGACGATTCCGGCCGATAAGCTATAACACTTCTTAAGAGATGCTGGTTACAAAAATTGTTTAATTTAAACTTTTAACTTCAGATAAATATTGTACGCTGTGTACTACGACGTTTGAATGAAATTATGTCGATAAGAAATACTATTCATCGTAGATTGATGAAGGTTATATACGCACTATATTAATTGCGATAATTGCTTCAACGTAAAGCAAATCGTATGCCTTTCTTTTCAATGGATGAGATAAAGTAAAAACAACTGACTTTCAACCGTAGCACATATTCTTATGATACCTATAATATTTAAAAGCAGTCAATAATTTCTGGTCGACATATCAGTTTTGTTGAGAATTTGACCGATAGATACTTCTCATATCTTGCATTGAAAATCAGGCAAATGCATATTTCGAACGTAGCGTTCACATATTTACAAGAAAAAGTTTCCTGAGGATTTCATCAATTTATGGTGATATAAGAGAAGAAATGACCGATAACTGAGCAGCAAGTATTAACCTTCTACAAAATATGGTAACCTTTTAGGTTCTTTAAAACGCTCTTGATTAGTCATAAATTTATGCAAAATTTCCACCAGGTTTGATTAATTATTACAATTAGAAGTATACGTGTTTAAATATTTTTGTAACACTCCGGGAGTAGAACTCTATTTTACGCCCTGCAGTGCAATAAACTTTGCACTCGTCGAAGATCGGTAATTGCACCCTTGTTACATAATTTATTATAATAATAAAATTGTACGTAGACTTTAAAGAGATCATATTCGATTTTTTTTAAAAACTGATGTCTATCGCTAGAAATAATGATAACAAACATCTGAAATCCACTGCGATGGAGAAGTTCAGACGATTTATGATAAGAAATTCCGTTAATTCCATTTTACATATTCGCTACAAGTTCGATCTTGTTCAAACAGATGACGATCAAGTAATCTCTATCTATACTGATACAAAACTAATATTGCAACATTGTCTTACGACAAAGGTGACATAATTGATGAAGTCGGCAGATTTAATTCATATTGATAATTTGATTGAATAAATTCTTCAATTTAGACCCCACATGAAGTAAATAAATATTGGAGATATTCTCCAGTGTTTTAAAGAAAAAGATGTAAAATTAATTAAATAAATTTTACAAAAATTGATATTGAAATATTGTTTAAGTGTATTTCATAAATTATTATTTAACATTAAATTTTAAACAATCTTACATCAGTATTTCAAATAATTCGTAAAATTATGAGGATATTAAAGTAACGTTGGACTGAATGCTGCTCGATATCAGTATCTGCTAGACAAAGTATTACATTTTGACAATGTATGTTTAACTTTTGATTATAGACTATGGTCAATATTTAGATGTCCTATATTTCATATATCAGGATTACTAGTAATAGAGCTATTTATTACGAAAAAATATTGGAAATTACATCATATTCGGTTCGCATGCTTTCGAATATACAAAAGTAGTAATGTATGATTGTTTACATATGCATTAACGATAAATTGATAAAACAATACAAGGTGATTTAACCGATTAAAATCATATGTTAACTTTTTCCGCGCTATATCGTGCAGTAACGCAATATTCAGACATATCGTGACAACTAATGTCATATCGTTTACTGATGTCAAAAATTTTTTTGTTGACCTTTTGTCAAATTATTAGGTAAATTTCGGTAACACTTGTATTTGCTCTCATGACACAACGAATTGTAAGCGATACTGTCAACTGGACGCAAAGTCATGTCATCGCAGATAATACTTTACATAGAATATGATGATGACACTCAGATCTACAGGAAGAAATGTTTTACTCGGTAGTGCTGAATCATTCATTCACGAATTTTGAGAACCGACAGATTTCGTTAAACGGGTCAACGGAAAGGACCTTTCTTTGCTTTATAGCTTGATTAAGAAAAACATCACTTTCTCGATTTCTGTGAATGAATTCAGAATTGGCTGCTGATAAACATGAAGTAAATAAGTATAATTCACATTTGAAAACTTTACTTTACATGCATTATATATATGAAATTGGAAATTGCAATTGAAAATATGACAATCAAGTGTAATTTTGCAACACTATAACTCTTGACTGTACCCATGGTACTGCATGGATTCAAATTGTATCAGATGTCGATCAGAATAGGATCACTTTCTTATCAACGTCCAATCAAATTCATCTTTGGGATGTTTCAAACGACATCTAATTGGTCAAATTTCTTGTCGTAATTGCATCTGGTATTTGAAATTTCCAAACCGCGGATATGCAAATTCAGAAGTGACCGGTGCTAAAGTCCGAAAAATGATTCTGGAGCCAAATTGCAATTGACTCTGCGAAGACATCGACAAAGAAGGGCACATGGAAAAACGGAAATTTTCATAAAAAATAAAATAGAACCATCGAAATCCGACAGCCACTGATGACTGTAGATCATTGGCCATATTTGCTGGATTATCGTGAGCTTAAATCCAAGAAAATCATCTGTATTACAAAATTGAAAATCCCTAGGCAGGAATCACATTTCACTATCATGTGAAATTTTATCTCAGGTCGCAGACTCGTTTTGTCGACTTTTCCTCGAGTTGAATGTAATTTTTTTCTTTCCTAAATTTGCATATGTCCGGCTTGAAAATTATAAATGCCAGTTACAATTATTAAAAGAAGTTATTTCTCCTATAATGATATAAAATAAAATATTTAAAAATTTCGATTCAAAATGGACCAAAATGAGTTACTTTTCACATCTAGATGAATCAAATCATAGAACGTTTTATACTCGATTAGTTCCAGATTTGGTTCATTTTGAATCGAATCACGCCCAATTAGATGCTGTCAGCTTAAACAACTTAAGTTCGATTCCGATAAGAAAGTGAGCCTATTTTGATCGACATCGGAATCACAGACATCGCAATTGCATATATTTAAAAATATATCAAAAAGAGATCAAATACCTATCTGCATTCCATATTTTACTAACTTACTTCAACGGTCAACAAATTTCACATCCTTATTTTGATTCATTTGCTTTCGGCCAGATTTAATCAAATTTTGATTAATTTCGAAAAAAGTTAGATCGAGTGTGTGAGAACCGTTATTTTTTTTAGTTTTTTTTTAGTTTTATTATCTTAATCTACCTCACACGAGATTTTAAAACTGGAACACTTCTGCCGGCGTGAATTCTGGAAGCAATTTCGTGAGCGCCAACGAGTTAAAACTCGTTTTCTGGACCGGTATTTTATTTTTTTACGTAAACGAATTGTGCACGAACTTAAAATATTCGATTTTTATTGTTATCAATAAGTATGACTTAATTGAGACGACGATTTCACCTTTTAAATTACTTTAAGCAAATCATATTTGTTCGTACAATTGCGTGGACTAATATCTTAATATTAAATTTTTTTAAATGCGACATTTAAAAACGTGAATAAATTTTAAATAATTTATTGAAATATTAATTTAAATAAAGTAGTGCAATATGAATAAGTCGATAAAGCATTTGACTCTTGACAATCCGACATGTGCTATTAAATTCATTATGGTCCTGTTACGTATCTTCACGACGAAAAATATGTCGTTGCAAATCCTATTGGATTGTCGTTACTTGCGACCTGTACTGCTTATCGTATACACGGTATCTTGCTATCGGGAATTTGAATTAAATATTTGCTCTGGTATACCAATCGATTCCAACTGATGATATCGACTACTGCATGGGCATCGCGTATAATAATCGGATAAATCTAGTAACCGATAATCAGAAAATCCGTCTCTTCAAACATACGATAATTATCACTTAACTTATCAAAAATAATCGATGTTAATTGGAGGCAGTGTACTTTAGATTATGTGTGGCGTAGCAACGCACGTATATAATACTCTGTGGGAATAACCGAATTTCGAACTATTATTCTTTTTGTATGCGATGTGTTAATGAGTTTTCAGGTATATCCTGATTCAGCAAAATGCTGAATTTAACTGGAATTAGGCTGGATACAAACCATTGGTCCGGATTTTTTTGGGATATAATGTAGGAAACTACAATTGGACAGAAGATGGGTTGATCTGAAGTTTTTGCGAATAACACAAAGTTCCAGCGCATAGGATTTCTGGAAACTGTTTCAAGCACAGTCTCATTCTTTGGACATGAAACTTTTGGTGTAGGAAAGCTGTCATTGTTAGACCTACTAGTTGATTAGAACTATTTTGCAGTATAATTTTAAGATATCCCTATTACATTGTTAAAATCTTTAAAAGCCCCTGGTATTTAATATAGAATAAGCATTATCTATCAATTCTGTGGACAAAATTAATTACAAACTAATCACACGATATTAAGGAATCATTGTGCTAAAAGAAATTATGTAAACAATTAAAGTAGAAAAGAAAATTTTGTATGGATATCTAATTGTCACATAAGTTCAGGAAAGGTGTCGGGTTGTACGTGACGACTTTACCGTATACATGAGGCTTTTAACTATGACACTCGCCACATAATACAAAATCCGGTTTGCATCCAAGTTGTTTGACCTGCGGTATATTTTCGTTTGCAAGGTCACTCTAAGGATGACTATGAGGCGAGGGTCGATTGTGCTAAAAAATGTCAAGGTCGCTACTAAGGGGAATCAGATATTTGCGAACACTAAAGTAAATGAAATAAAGAATAAAATACCTAAGTGATTCGCATTCAAGTAACTGTGTTATTTGACAGCATTTTAATCGAATTTCCAAACGTAGTCTTAAACAATGTTTAATATTTCTTATCTTTTGTTAGTTTATGGGAGGGAAGAATGAGTTGGACGTTTATAGCAATTAAATGTATTCCAACCATCCCCCGATACTTTGCTGTACTATACGTTGATGGCATTCAAGTCAAATGTTGCTGTTCATTGTGGGTAGTTAAAATATTCGAAATGATTATCTCTGAGTGTAGAGTTGCAACCGATTATTCCAATATCACTAAATCTGACAGAAATATAAAATTTAACCTTAATGATTACTGTAATTAGATTTAGATTTAACTTATTTAGGATGCACAACCGAAAATCACATTATCATTATCGTAACATCATTTTGTAAAGCAAATCTGAAGTCACATAATGTATTGACGATTGCCCTCACTAATTTGAATATCGGTGTTATGTCATAACGCAGAAAATATTAGAGAATATCTGAATCATACCATACAAGCACAATTAAAATGCATGATTAAATTTTAATAATGTTGTCGTAATTAATGGAAAAAACGACTTCTGCTTTTCATGCAATTTTGAAATTGAAGAAGTTTGCACACTCTTTTGTCACGTACTGCGCCCCTTTCACCGATAAAATAAATGGAGTTATGCTGTTTCAGCGTGTACTCTTTAATTATTGGGCATTACGTCAATTTATCTGGAAGATATATTGGCCTTGACAATGCGGCAGAGCTTCCCCGACGGTGCATGAACCACAGGGAGAAAGACGTAGTGAGAGTTTCATCTCGCAAGAAGTCGAGTTCGATGGCACTTTCACGACCAATGTCTGCAGCCAGTACTGCACTCAGGAACCGACTCAACCAGTTTTAAGGACCTGGGAATGCATCGGGCATAAACAATTGACGAGCAGACCGCGACATCGACGGGAAAAACAGGATTTCTTATAATCATGGCTCTCTCGCAAAATGCCTGATTATAATATTGTGCTTCCGAGAAAAAGTACTTTAATGTCCGATTTTAAAATGTGACCTAATTGCACTAAAAAGCCAGGATTACTTTGATTACAGAAGAGATTTTCCTGTTATAAGTTACTCTGCTGAAAAAAATCACTATTTGGAAATAAGTAGTTTTTAATACATTTAAACATTCACTAAAATATAGTACCTAAGACTCTTCTAGAATCATCTTTGCTTGAGAACATACCGTGAATTATGTAAGGTCTAACACCATCATCTAGAGTTTCTGATCAACATTTCATTTCACTCACTTGTAATTGATGTACTTGACTTTGCTCGATCCTGATTTATGTTTAACTCAAGTTAAAATTGTATGTTTTCTCTTTGGATTATTCACAATGCCGAGAAAATTATTTCATGTTAATTTGATTCTATAATCAACATCTTTTTAAATACTGTAACTTTTTATTACACAAAACATGTCTATAGTAACTGTGCATTACTTGAGATCATTTTAATAACCTATGTGATCTTCAATTCGAATTGACATTTTGCAATTAGTAAAATAAAGTGTCAGATACATTTTCCGCAGGAAAAAGTTCAACTCTCGTCTAGGATCGGTAGTTTTATCTTGTCATTTCAAGCTGTAACAAGACAGGAAGTTTGATGCAATTAGAACTGGCAGAAAGAACGATAAGACTAATTAATGACCACCGGCGGATCGATTCAGAGATCGAGAATATTGCAACGATCGTCTTTCGATGATGCGTGTGGAGAATTTGATCCGATCTAAATCTCGGATTATGCCCCGTTGGTGCCAGTAACGCTTATTGGAAAATCGACTAACAAAATTAAATATACATAGGGAGCGATAAATTAACTCGTAATGTGTCCAGGCGACTCGACTTACTTTTCGCGTTCTGAATCACTAGTCTCGTTGAAAAGTCAATTTCGGATGTAGTTAAGCTGCGATATTTCCTAAATCTATAAATTTAAGGCCATTTGCGATCTCCTTGCAGTCGTTTTATCGTCGATATTAAAATTATGGAATCTATATTTCTATGTGACAGTTTGCTCGATTAAGTATATTATATGTGCTATAATATCTTTCCTTATGTTTCATTAAGTAATCGAATTATACATTTAATGAGCTCGTTTCTCCGAAAATGACGTAAGATTTCCTTACTTAGTTACGCGCAAACGGTATATATATATAACATTTACCTATTTTTAATAATTTATTGTTTTATTGTAGAAGTTTCACAATAATGACGTATATTTTAAAATCACTCATGCTCTTCATAAACAATGCCACTTTATTTGTTTCTGGAATTAATTTAAACACATTTCCTGAATGACCTGTTCACGGAGCTAGTTAAGTCAATAATTTATGAGTAGAAATATCAACAAAACTCATGCAAAATACAAATGTTTTAGTTATACTATCGAATTGAGCACCGATTGTTCCATTCTCAAATCTGACTAAATGAACCATTGTATTAAAATTATTCATTATAGAAAATAAATAACGTGCTAGTCGCGTGATGCGTGCTTCATATTGAATTTTTTTAACCCTATCGGTGAATATTATCTTTGTTTCTGGAATAGAATGATAAATGGCTGGTTATAGAAAATTATAAATTAATTGATATTTTAATTACGTAAATTTGAATAGAAACAGGCTAAAAATAATTTTTTAGTCCAGTTTACATAACGATTTTCTTTGAGTAATTAATGTCATATTACAAAAAAGTAGGGTAAAAACTTATCCTAGACTAATGTTAGACACTGAATTACAACGTTATCTTGCAATATTAAAATTATTACGGGCAGTGATTAGGCATAATATAAAGAATCTTATCATTAAGTGCATTTAATATTATATAATTGTTTAAGAAGCGAACCTCTAAGCTAAGGTTGTTTCTTTTTCCACAATTTTGGAACTATTTTTTTAGTAATAATAAATATAATCAGAAATAAGTATTTTACACGACTATGTAGAACTATTTTATGCCACTTATTAGATCATTTCTGTTCAGTTGTAAACCGAAACACTGTTGGTTGAAGGAGTGAACGCTCGGTGGTTGAACTTTTTTTACAGTTTCTTTATTCATTTACTCGGTTTCTGTTCTTCAAATGTCACAAAATGTTATATTTTTTTCTCATCACAATTAACAATTGAGTAGGCTGCAGTAACTGATTGAATTACTGATTTTATTCACACCTGAAATTTATAGAGTACATTTATCGTAAAGTCATCAAATACCCATTATGTTCAGAGTCTCGCTGGTCTCAGTTGTTGCGCTTTTTTCATGTCTGCGAGATTCACATCGACGATCGTATCAAAAATGTCTTTAGAGATACATAAGTACAAGCACATACTTGTTGCTAATGTTACGATTTCCCTCAGCAAAAGTATGGTAGGTGAAACACCCGACGGATACCAGATGTTCATCCCAAGCCTTCGTATTGACTTTCTCCAGATGTCGTAAATATAAACGACTTGTCGTCACCGCGAAACGTCGTGACGAACGACCATAACTTCCGGGTGGTGCAAAACTTGAGATTGTGACAGATAGCGCGATTCTCGCTCTCGATCTCACCTTTAGATGAGATCGACATGGATAATAAAAACTCAGGTGCTATTCAGTCCTGCTGTGGTGAAACTTTCAAATCCATCAGGGTTGCAGTTTCCCTCTACTTTGTACGGCTAAAGCGATAATGTTCCAGGAATTACATTTTGAATCATCATGTTGCGATGCAATCCGCTTTTTTATTTGCATGTTTAGAATATCTAGATTCGTGATTCAAATACAAAATTTTCCAATTGTTTCAAGTATTTTGAGGTTTGAGTACTTGCAGATTTTATATTTGGGGTCATTTGTCCGGAAAAACTGACGATTACAGTCTATTCGTCTATTTTTTCGACTAATGTTTAGAACCCTCTTAAAAGTCAATTCTGAGGCACATTTTTTATAAAAGTAGAAATACCCAGAAGACAGCAAGAATGTTGCTGATGATTCCCAACATTCTTTTTGCCCAGAATTTTCAAACATTTGAATAATATGTTTTGTGTACGAAACCTATAATATCTAAATATCTTAGCTGAAGATGATGCAAACATCAGCTTCGCTAGGCCTTTCTATTGGTTTGGTTACGCTTGCCGGGACTACATTTTTAATTATCATTATTTTTGTTCAGTATTACAATAAATTAACGTCGAATTTCATGTCGAAAATGTATTGTAATATACAAATTGTTATATTCAGATTTCCTTTCCCATGAAAAAATGAATTTAGTTTCGACCAGTACCACTGGATCTCATCACTTACAGTATACATACACCTGGAAATGTTTTACGAGGGTTATATCCTTGGTAAGATCTAATTAGTATTTAAACCACTTTTATTTATCTTTTTCTTCTTTGCAAAAAACTTTAAAATTAAATGAACAGAATGTAAAAATTTGCTTTCCACATTGACACATATTAATGACATCACTTTTAGGAAAATTAATACACCTTAAGTTCATACATGAACAAACCAAACAAAAAGCAAAATTACGTTCTCTTAAAATGAGTTAATTGACATGCGAAATATTGTAATGAAATTATGTCATTATCGTAGTTTCAAGAATTACGTTAGCTTACGAAATATGTCAAATAAAAGATTGTCAATACTAACTGCGAAACTAATAGAAGCAAAAATGTATTATCAGGTGTAGTACCCCAAGACCTTCGAAATTATCGATTATTTCCCGATCGCTGCTTATCCCGATCTTTGATACGCAGGGAAACTTGAGGGAAATATACAATTAATTTGGAAGGTCAAGGGGTATTCGAAGGAATTTTTTTCATATCGCGATTTTAGCGCACGTGTAATATTTTCGACCTAGAAACGACTTGACATTATAAATCTATCCCCGTTTTCATCTAACTTTTTCAAAAATGTCTGTCACATGGATGGAAAATAATTGATAAGCTGTCGTAAGTCTCGAATACTGCTCGCCGATTGGCCAAGATCGCTGTAAGAAACATAGTCATATGTATTTTAGGTAAATATTAATGGGAAATAACTTTCATCATGTTATAACTAGTTTGGTGTAACTATTTGTAGTTTCGACTAGTTCAGAAAAGTTTTTATAAATGTGATAAAATCTATGTTGAACTCGCACGTATGGGAAGATAATCATTCATTAGCACAGGTAACTTATTGTAAGATTATCTCATAAAAACAAATATTTTAAATGCAGCTACTTGAGATATGAGGAATATGGAATTTGTAAAGATGCATATACATGTAATAATCAAAAGATCTCATACTTTGTTTGCTGATTGAATAACACCAGAGATGTAATACAATAGTACATTTATCAAATTTAGTTGGAGATCGACTTGGGCGATTACGCCAACACCCACATTTGTCCAGACGATAAAGAACAACAGAAAACATAATCAAGATTCGTTCGTCAGACATATTCGCGTTTCAGGCTCACCATATAAGCAGTGCATATTGTTGCCTTTAATATAAAAACACGCGTTCCGACTTTCATAGTCATAGCTTCTAAATGAAAAAGTAAATTTTGCCTCTTGAGAAATTAAATTGGAAAAATTTGTATATGCAAACAATATGTACATAAGTCGTACCTAAATGGACTCGTTGTATACATGTGTTCTAATAAAAATTGTTTATCTTAATAACGATTATTTTAAAATTAATGCATTTCTACTCGAAACATACACGAGTTCATAAATAACAGCACAGATAAGGAAGATTTAAAACATATAATTTTAAGTTAAAGTTTTAGTAGGTATCAATATAAATCAAATATATTTCATCAATCTAATACGGAAATAAATCTAAAAGTTAATCTCTATGCAACCAATAATTCAAGGACTAAGATGTAATCGCTTCACACAATGTAGCACATGATATAGATTATACGATTTAAGATCATATTTAAATAAAAACTGCTGAAATTCAAATATTGAAATAATTTAGAAAATTATCAAAAATACACATGACAATGTTAAAATTCAAGCAATCACATTTAATTAACAGAATTATTTTTCCACTCCATATCTCACTTTGATAAATATATTAATTTTCATTATTCGTCTTTAAAATATAAATTCTATTATTCCAATAGCAGATCATCGTGACCTACATGTGTGTTTCTGAATATATAGTAAAAAAAATGCTTTTTGACTATTTTAAAGAAAAAAACAGAATTCTCAACTTTCAAAATGCTTAAGTGCTCTCAAACTTCTAAATCTAAGAATAGTATCAAATTGAAAACAGGTTCTGAAAATGGAATTCTTCAAAATAGGTTTGGACTAATTTGCTTAACTTTGTGAAAGGATTAACTTGTTCTAGGAAAGTTCGTCAAATCACATGTCGTATGCAAGATTTCAATGATTTCAAGTTTTTTACTTAATAAAATTCAATTAAGTAAAATAAAACTCAATTAAATAAAATAATATTCAAAGCTGATTTGAGCATATAGGAAAATTTCGAAAACTTGTAAGCTTTGCTATCGCAACATTTTGATTAATTCAAGGAAAATATTTACAGTAAATTATTACTTATATCACACATAGAGTATACTAAAATTCTGAAATTCTATGTTATGCAAATATTGATATGTGTATATACATTTCTTAAAAAATATTGTTTCTATTCTCATGAGAAAATTAATCAAGTAATAATCAATAGTTCAATCAGTTGTTTGTGATTTTCTTATTGTATGCCTACTGTAGATAAACATGGCGGTTGTATAAGTTAATGAACTCCTATTATTTGAAATACAGGACAAAACGACTGAACTTTACTTTCACAAAAAATGCGGAATCTGCCAAGATGAATTTTTTTTAAAACCAGAATTGAAATCGCATGATTAGTTCTCTCCTCGAGAAATATGTTGGAGCACCAATGTAATTAGTTTTACTAACAAAGAAATTGCTTACTAATTAACTAAATAGTACCAAGAATTAATTGATCTCTATTTGCCTCAACGAATTTCTCAGATTAGTCGCAGACAACTTCTTTAAAATTTTGATTTATTCAAAAAATTGTGAATCTATTCGAACATCAAATATATATCAAACGCTTGTTTTAAGACTTTCTTTAATAGCGATAGTTATAACGTTGAAGGTTTGGATTGCTCGGTATTAAATGGTTAAGTAAAGTAATCTACCCTGGTAGAATTAAAGACTTTTTCTGTACAATTCTTGTATAATATTCTTATTTGCCGTGTTAAAGGTATAGGGGAAATGGACAGTGTTAGAAAAAAATGGATAAGTTTCTACCAGGGTAATTCTTAAAAAATGAATTCGTTATCTGAAATATGCCAAGCATGGAAGATATCTTGAAACCATGATGCGGCGCATAATGGCTTACAATTTCTGCCTACCTTGCACTAGATATCGATTGTTACAGATTTACACCGATAATGCGTAATCGTGACATAACAATGATTAAAATCTTTTAATGAAATTAAGCCTATTAGGTGAAATTAGACCATTACAAAATATCGTTAATTAATTAAATTACGAAATTATCATTAATGCTAAATCAATTATGATAGCGTCGTTACACAGCGTAAGACCAGTTCCCTCGTAAACGGCGCAAATGTCGAGACTCAAATTTTACGGAAAGTAATTCGTGAAAGTTGTATCATATATTTTTACGTAAAACTCGGAGCTTATTAAATCGAAACTCTATTGACAAATTGTAATTGGAATGTAAGGAAATGATAACGTCACTAATTTATCATCCTACCGCAAGCAATTTCAAGATGTCTAATGTAATTGAGCCTACGAGTACTGTTCGTCTATACAAATCATGGATTCAGGAAATCTCAATAGATTCGATTCAGAACCCTAAGGCTGTTCGTTAAGTACTGGGCGATGCACTGTAATAATGGAACAACTAGAGAAAGAAAAAAGGGAAAAATGCAATAGAGGCACATATAACCAATTATCCATGAACAGTGTTACGGTATCCGAGTAAGGAGAAATTGTACCCATTCCTGTTCGGTAAAGCTGGATAATTTGAATGTTTATTATATTGCAAGTAGCAGAATCTGACTGTAATTGTGCGACTTGCACGTCAAATTACTCCGCGGTTACCTCTTTACCTCTTTATAGTATCTGGAGTGTATGAATTCGGGAAGTCATTATTAGCGTCTAAGTGAATAAATGTGCTTATATTGACTTCTTGGAACGTAAAAAATTATAAAAGTGAAAGATGTTATATAAGTTTATAGTTGATATTATTGTGGTTAATTGATATGGACCAGGTACCTCATTCGTTTTTATGATTTTTCATAAAACGAAGTAGCAATAATGACTCGTGTCTTCGTCTGTTAGTTATCGTGCACCTAGGTAATATACAATGAAAAAGTTATAAATGATTCAACAATTTTTCCAAGCATTATTTATGCTGTCCTTTTTTAAATGACATCTAGTCCATTAAATAGTCTGCAAAGTATTTACATTCTATATATTTCATGGTAACTTGTGGCCGTGTAAAACTTGCGTGCGTTTTTTAAATGCAATCAACATTAAACATATTACGTAAGAGCCAATTTACGCTATACCTAAATTCATTTATTACAACCTGATTGTAAGTGACGCTTCCTCCGTTATTCTTGCCGTAATTATAACAGCCGATTGCACAACGTGTTTTATCCGACGGCATCCAATCAAGATGATCGTACATTACACCAAGGCCTCCACCTTCTTTCTCTTCTTTTGTAAGCATTCGCAAAGTAGACCGCATGCATCAAATTGAAGCAGAATTTATTGATTCTCTTGTTCGCATCAAACGAAAAAAAAACTAGCGACACTTTTCGCACTCGTATGATTGCTTAATGGTTCCATTCGTTAAAGCTTGGGAATTACTACAATTCCTAGTGGCACGTGAGAAATTGTCAACGAGAAGCTTAGAACAAGGACGTAGCATCCTTGTGACCATTTTCTTCCTGGCATGGGCGCAGCTAGGCGAGATCTGGAGCGCCTCGCTTCATACTGAAGGACACGCAGATCGTTAACGTCGGGATGTGATCGTTCCTATTCCTCCCACCATGTACCTTTTTCGATTAAATCGCTCTAAGGCTCAATCCAGATTCGAGATGATTGCTCCAAGATTTATAAACTAGACTGGCGTCAGAACGAATTCTCGGTCCCACACTGTAAACTCTGTTATATGTACCACGTAAGCCGTCGGGAAATCCATTATTTCGCTATTAATATTGCACCACTTTAAATTATTAGCACAGCTTTTCTCAATTCCATTTTCTCCGTTATTTAATTTCACAATGTATCATAACTTTGGTATATATGGATTTATTAATTGAACGATTAACATGACATGTGTTGATGAATATTGCCTAGGTTTTTCGCAAAAATATCCAGCGGTTTGCTCAAGGCACGTTGGTGGTGGTCACAAATCGTATAAATAAAGGAAACAATACACGAATGTAATTAAAACAAAACTGATTTAGAAATCCGGTATGAAGGGTGTGCTATTTAACACTTTTTTAATTCTCGGTAAAAATGAAACCTGTAAATAATTTTTTCAAACGCTGGATTTGTTAGAATCCATATAGAAGCTTGAACAGGGCTCTGGCCGGAATCCAGGTGGGTTGCTCTGGTTGTCACCGGGATCCGACTGGGCTTGTTACGCTTCCCTGACTACAGCCCTGTCAGGTTTGAGATACTGACCCGGTTGTAATAGGAACCCGACCAGGTTACCGTATTTGTATTCAGAATCCGAAGACATCAGGCTAGCCAGGTTGAATTCCTAATTTTTAATCGGATTAATCAATCCGTACCCGGACTGGGACCCTGTTTCTACTGGAGTCAAACCGGGCCAGTTTTTCTCGGGAAGATGGCACCCTAAATGAAGACAACTTCGTTTATATGGATAACGCGACCGGCCTTAATGCAGCCGATCCTATGAACCGAATTTTGGATTGCATTTTCGATTATTTGATAGAGCCAATAACAAACTCAATTTCAAATTTAAGTACATCGGTTGTCTTGTGCGGATTGGCACTAAGCTTTTCCTTAACAGTTCCTTATAGGAAATAGCCCAAAGCATTCAAACCGATTTTAATGTTGGAAGCCAATTAATCGAAATTTTTTCATAAAATTTAAATGGCCCACTATTTACGTAATATTTGTAACCATTCTCTAAACTCATATCTAGACTCATCCCCATTGCTCGCCAGAAATAAATAAAGATCGAAGTATTGCTTTTTTTTGCTGCTTTCTCGTTGGGGAAGTTAAAATAACGATAGAGAGATGACACGAAAGATGTACTCAAAGCAAGGGAAGGCCCTTGGCAATGGGTTTCTTTCAGAAACTTTTTTCCTGACAACGATGTTTGTGATCGATATTCAAGTCATGGAGAATTTTGAGAAATGCATACACCAAATTTGATCAACACGAAAATGTCTTGAATATGAACTTTAACCCTCCTGCAGAAAAATCCAAGTAAACTAGTTCAAACAAAAAGTTTCCGTATGTATGAAGAAGAGCATATATGCTTGTATACTTGCTCAAACATTTTTGTTACTAACGTTCGATCAAAGTAACTTTAAGACGCGAATGACATCGAAAATTGAAGCTTCAGGTTCACAGATTATGGAACAAATATTTACCTAAATAACATTAAAAAAACTAAAGCCTAAATTATTGACAAATTTAGAATAAAAATGGACAATTTGTAAATGTTAATCCTTCATGCCACGAATTTTTCTTTTCATACACTTGCCTCAAAATTTGTTTCTCTATTTCAAGGTAACTGATTTCGAATCGGTTCAATTAACTTTTCGAAATTCAAAATATCCCATATGACGAATGCATTTCGAAAAAAAATCGAATTTTCGTAAAACCTCGTATCTAGGAGTTTATAGTCGTTGATGATCTGACAACAAAATAAAAAATTTTAAATCGGCAGTTTCAATATGGTGTCATATTATTAATTATTAGGATATATTTGAATTTTCGCATTACTTATGGTATTTAAAGGTCTCTGGAATCCAATCTGATATCAGAATTCCAAAATATAACACAACGTATGGAATATAGAGGACGCATTTTTTTTAAATCGCGGATAAATTGAAATTCTGATTCAAATTTGTAATCAGCGATTACAAAAAACCCTATATACCAATTTACATGAAAATCCGTATTATGTTTAAACATATGTCCGTCGTATAGTATAAGCCATTTTGAATTTTGGAATTCTAATCTTAAATTCGTAAGCAGCGACCCCAAAAACCCCTACGTACTAATTTACAGGCAAATTCAAAAAATTTTCAAAATATGTCCACTATATCGCATCTGCTAATTTGAATTTTGGAATTTTTGCCGAAAATTCGTAAATAGCAAGTTATAATATGGTTAAAGACAAAATTAAATAAGATGATATTAGATGATATTTAAATAAATTATTTTCGTATTAAATAATGATAATGATAATATAACAACGATGTTATTCGCAATAACTGATATCCATTTTATAAATTAGCATTCATATGTATATTTTTGGTTTTTCAATTAACAATTTTATTAACGATGTTTCATAATATTTTCTATTCGTGAATTTTTATATATTCATGTGGGTACTGCTCAGTTCATAAATAATCGAATTTCTAATTTTATCGAGTTTCTTTAGACTTTTAAACGTTTTCTTTGTAACTTTACAATGTAATATTAATCACTTAATCCGTTCATTTGTAACTTAAATTCAATAAATAAAATTCCCAGGAAAATTACCGAAGTTCTTGTTAATATCGTTTAAAATTAATATAAAAAAGTATCTTAATTGTTTTCTACCTTAAATAAATGTGATGTAACTAATTTTGTTATATTAACCATCAGTCTAAAAAATATCTATTCATATATGACTATATTTTATTTTTCTTTATTTCATAAAAAGGTTGTTTTATAATAACTGTATTATTAAAAACTAGCATGCCTATTGAGGGAATTTTAATAAGTAACATTAAATTTATAAAACTATTCGCTTTTTCTTTAGTCAAAAACTTTCAAATTCATTGAACCTACTGGCATTGACATGTCAGCGCGCGGTCAATGCCATTAAAATGTTTTAGATGTACATTCAAATCCGAATATCGATTCTCAGAAAAGATACGGAAGTAATTCCCAAGTCCCAACATCTCTATTTGACTATTTCCGTGCTGCCATCTGTTGCCCACATTATCAAGTTTCAGGAAAACCAAAATCAAGTTTATCGACATATGTATAGAAGGAATTAAGTAATTACTACAATAACCTAAAGAAGATTCCGAAATCGACAATTATCGACATTTAAATGGAGAATTAAAACTTTTCTTCAAATTATCAGCCGGTATTGTCGGAATCTTTTTTTCGTCTTGTTTTTTTTTAAATAAAGTACTATTAAAAAAATCGAATAAATATGTAATCAATATATGATTTTTTATAACAATGCTGTTAATATTTGACAAATCTTGTAAAATATTATTTTTTATTAAAACATAAAAATGACAGTATAATTCTGTTTGTACGATGAGAGAAGTGTATGTTAAGACTCACAATATGTATTGTAAAATTTAAATCATGTATTGCAATATTTACAACATGTATTGCATCTTGTAATTATAGTATATAATGCAATACCTATTGTACATTTTAATATTCCTTTCTTTCTGAGTAAATGCGAATTTTAGTTTTTAAAAGGTTTTCGCTGCATGAACGGAACATTCGTTAATATGGATTGATTAGTTTAATTTCAAGTTCCATCCATTATTATTTAATAGCATTAATGTATGTCACAAAGGTAAGAAAAGTATTAAAAAATATTCTGTCAAGTTTTAAATTTTATATCATACAATAAGAAGAATAATCACATACAGCAACTACTTTCGCAAAAGTATACAATACGCTTTAAAAAAATCGGACAATTCCTAATTACGGTCGATAATATGTCCTTTGAAGTTGTCGCTTTCAATACGCGTTGAATGACAGTTTTTCTCTAGGTTCCTCGATACTTTGACATTCTAGTGAAACAATTTTTCTAAAGTCAGTCTATCTAGAAAGAACAATTGGAACGAACTAATGCGTGATTTCGCAGGTCGTCGATTTTTCGCAGAAGTTGACATCTGACAATGCCCTAAAGCCTATTGTCGCTTGCTCGCTCGCGGTATCATTAGTGCAAGTTGAGTTGTTGCAAACAATCCCGCAGATATATGACCTAATTTCAAGATTGGTGTTTCACGACCAATTACTAACAAGCATTTTTTCTTTTCCCAGAGATTAAATTTGCATATGCCACAAATTAACAATGTTTGCATATTTAACACTTTCTAATATTACGAATAATTGAGAACTAAATTTTGTTCAAAGAATTAGAATCATCGTTATTTTACGTGCTAAGATATTTTGTTAAACATCTGATTGGGTCAAAACTATTATATTATATCCTTATTTTTATGATTTTTTATTCTGCTCTTCTATATCAAAACTTCTCTGAGAATAATTAAAAGCGATGCTGAACAAACAGTTTGACATCGTTTTATCGCTAAAAAATAAATGAATATTAACAATAAATTCATAAATGTCATCAACGTTTCCAGAAAATCGTAAATTCGTGATAGAGAATAATGCTCTTTTCGTCAGAATGGTTCTTAATGTGACAGTTTAGAAAAGTCGTTTTTTTTTTGCATTCTTCAATATATTATGAGCACTTAATTCAATAATAAGGAAGACGTCATGAATGATACGGGAATTGCTGCTTAACTAAAAAGGTATTTTTTCTTTGACTCTTCAACTTTAAACCCGTTTTTACCGAAACGACATTTTTGCACTAGGTGAAGTTGATAAAAACTGTCGAGGTTACTGACTATACAATTTAACACAATATTTGTCAATATCATGGCTATCGCCCGTAGCTCAAAGCTGTCAAAAACTTAGTTCTTACTTATGATTTCACATGATTTATGGTGCAGAAAAGAGTACGTTGTTCCCTCTTGTACAAGAAACACGGGTATTATCTTAATTTTTGAAAACATTAAAGAACAAGGTTCGGGAGAAAGGAGCTGGAGGCTCAGGAAATATAGATTAATAATCGTATTCCACCTAATTTTGCAGATCACCGGGAGAGCTTTATTTTACAAATGAATAAATAAGTGTTTTTCACCACTAAACAATTTTTTTTTGTTCTGTTTGACAAATAAAATAATTTCATCGTTTTTGCTCCGTACTTCTCGAGAAAAAAAAGCAAAAATATGCTTTTGATGTTTGTTCACGTAGCCATTCTTCTATAAAAATTCTAAAATTTTATTATTTTATTTTATAAAATTTTTTAGTAAAAATCGGCGAGTCTAGGAAGATATTATTTCACAAGTTTCGTGTTTGTGCTCATTTATTTTTCAGTTTGAATGTTCATATAGGATGCGCCCTTATTGATTTATCTATTACCCAGATTAATGGTCACCAACCTCGATAAATAATCGTTTTTTTTTTCAAATAAGAATGTGCCACAAGTGGACGTCCATTATATGAACAATATCGTTAAATGGACGTCTTAAGGGCATAATTGAAGTCTGATCTGGAAGTACAATGAACGTCCAATGGTCTCTCTTACCCTGCTTCAGGGGGCACATTGTGGAAACAAAATCGTAAATTTCAAATATTACAATTTAACAATATTAACAAGAATGCAATATCAACATTAAAAATAGTAACAATATGATACTTTTCGGCAAGTGTCAGTTGGTATGGCAATTCGCATGTAAATTCTGTGCATTGCGTGACTTAAGTTTCTTCGAGGACCCACAGAAAGTCCACCAATCCTCAAATAAAATCTCCCAACATTTCAGTCAAGGATCAATCGGATGAAGGATACATAAAAAGCAAATTAACGAATATCACTGAAATAATGACTGACATAATCACGAATGTCATTAATAAAATGACCCTTGAATCGATACTGGGACGAAATTGTTTTCGGACATGAGTATCACTCATCATGTCCTGAGTAATAATTTACATATTATCTTTCGTTAATTTAGTGATACGAAAATTTGAAAAATCTATAGATGAATTTTAATAATTAATATTTTACTTCGCTAAAGTTGTAGAAAAAATAATCATACCTCTTTGGAAAATACCATATAGCGCATGGAAGTATACATTAATTACTTTTAATACAAGTGCAGTAGGTCCCTCCAGAAGTTATACCGTCCAAAGTTATACATTTGGCTTTTCCAAAGTTATACCCCTCTCTTCCTCTCCTTCCCCCACCACATTGTTTCGCTGAGCCACACTCGTTTGCGACAGTTACACACAGAAACACTCATTGCGCGGATTTAAACAAAGTTATGGAAGTGAACTTTGGATAAACCTCCATTTTGAAAAAACCGACAGTATAACTTAGGATGAGGAGTACTGTATAAGAAAATCCCGACAGATTTGTTTACAGCGTACATATTAGGAACGATATGATATATACTTTTGTATCGAAAGGAACGACGAACTCATGCGCAATCAAAATGTTTATGAAAACATTGAATGCATAGCCTGTAGCATCCGACACCTCTTACTCCCAATTTGCTACATGTGCTCAAGGGAGACAGCGCGTGTGATGAGAAATATTTCACAACTATATTAGAATACCTGAATGCACCTGACGTGGAAGTATAACGGTCTCGCGTGTCGTACACGTGCATGACGTAAAACGCGCAGTTGAAGTGTCACGTGATCCTGAGTCCTGAATGACTCGTGATCCTTGGCACGCATATCACTGCGCCGAACACGCCCACCGATTCCATTATGTGCGCAGTCGCTTGTGCACCTCGTGGTAAGAAACACTTGTACATTTCGCCGTTGAGTTAGGTCGGGTGTTTGCGATTATCTACATGCAAGTTACCCGCAAGCGGTAGCCGCATTGCATTCCACCTACTCGATTGAGTGTCCACGATTTCCATAGATCATTAAACTCTCATTGATCGTCTCAGCCGGTGATAACCTGATGCTGCGAGGCGCTGCGCGTCATTATTAACAACCGAACGGCATTGGTAATTTAAGGAGACGCCCACTCGATAATCATCAGCTAATTTAATTCGAACTCAATTGCTTATGAATTAGAAATTATGAGGTAATAAATGCACGGATATCAGAAATTTCGTTTTTAATAGGATAAGATTGAATATTAATCACCTCCAGTGGAGACTATTAAGGTGGATGTAATTTGTGGGCATGAAGTATGATTATAGTTAGGGGAATGTAAATTGAATCGTTCTAAGGTAGGAAGACCAATTCTGTCTATAAACTTATTTTCTCGGAGTACGCAGTAGTACGTATTCATAATTTATAGCAAATTGTTTTTTTTTTATTGAGGAAAGTACTTTTTAATACTAGCTCTTATCTAAAACGATAAAAATAAAGAAGTTTACTACTTTTCAACCAAGAATTTACTCGTATTTTAAAGAGACTTTCCGATCCAAACTACAGATGGAAGATTATGCATATATAATTAAAAAAAAAATTAAAATTATAGGACTCCAAATTTATTACAATAATCCGATGCAAATGTGATAAAACCATCTAAGATTATTTAAGTCCCCTATTATATTGAAATGATCATAACTATATATTTCCTCTCTATCTTTGACGAGGAAATCACGATGTTTTTGTGATGCATACTATCAAATTTTGTCTGATGATCGAAATTCGTCTGCTCGATCAGAAATAATACAAATTTAACTAGAAAAATTCACCAAATTTTTATGATGGTAAAGATGGAAAGATTGGATTGTATTAAGATTTTGTTCAAAAAAGTGAGGACCAAAGTGAAAAGATTCGATGTGCCGGGAGTTGCACCCGGGACCGGCAGAATTTGCCGGTCGCATGGTATATCAACTATTCTACGTGCCCTCTGACAATTTCGCAACATTAATTTTCAGATCTTTTAACAATCTAATCATAATAAGGTAGTACCAACTAGAGAGTATCAAATATTTAGTTATTATTTACTTAAGAGAATAAAAATACATTTATCTGCTTTGAAATAATCATTTTTATTATGTTAAACCGTTAGTATAGTTAACAAATTATAAAAAGTTCTTCTATAATATTATACCATTCTTATTTCTTGCAGAACGAAATTTACCTTCCAGGTGCACAAAATTTAAGTCATCATCCCCCAAATAAGGATATTTTACTTACATGGCATCTATTCAGTTCTCAAGGAAAAATTATTGATGGTTAAATAAATGTTTAGGAAGCAGAACACTAGACATACTATAATCGAGTGTTCGTCATTCTTTGAACACACAACCTACAAGATTTACTATTAATTAATTAATTTAATAGTTTAGTGATTAATGTTCGAATTTAAGAAAACCGTCATTCAATTTTTTAACAAACAATTTTTTTTCATTTTAAAATTTCTGATTTTAACATTATGGTAATTTTCAAAAAGTAGCCGAAAATTCCAATAAAAATTATGTCTATCCTATGTAAATTTGACGCTGAGTTATAACCGCATCAGATCGTATGATGCAAACAATTAACATCATCCAAGTTTATTTCTATTGATGATGTACGTCTTGAATATTTTTCTATATTATTATGGTACTCACTTGACTTTGTTTTTCAGCATCAGTAGGCAAATCAGGCACATTGTTACCTTTTCCTAAATATTTTGATATGACTAGACTAGTATACATATAATGGTTAATATTCGCATATATATAATTAATTAAGTGGACTCTTAGCATAATTTTATTTTGTGCTTCGAATATTTTTCCATCTTGTGACAGAGAAACTTGTGTTAGAGAAATTTGAGAGTGCTTTTTCCGTGCTTTCAGTATTTACACAATTAATATTTGCTATTTCGTTTTTAATTTTGCTATAACCAAGCTAATTGATAAAATTGGAATTTGCAACGATGGGTTCCGAAAGCAGACTTGTACTTCACGATTCAGTTTTGAGAAAAATGTAAAATCTATGTTTGGTAACATTTGCGAGGTTCCGCGTTCTCAACGGAAAATACCGTTTTAGCTGAAATTATTTTGCTGTACATTCGGGATATATCTATTGGACAGATTCTGACAAGTAAATATTGACAAACAGGAAAGAATACTGACCTATCATGATGGAAAATAAAAGGTTTCTGCCAATCACAGCCATTTGTTTTTATTAAAATTTATCAAAATTTGTCAGAATCCACATAATAACAGAACTGCTAAAGGTGTAATGAATTATTTACGTTTTTGATTTTTCTATAATTCACTGAACATAGTATTCCTTTTTACTTAGCAAAATTTGAGCCCTTTAATTATGTACATGAAACAAATATTTCTCAGTATTACATTATACGTATTAGATTTGATAACATCTTAGGATAATGTGAACGTAATGTTTTTTCAACTGTAATTTTGGTACGTTGTTAATTCTTATGTCGGAAACATTTTTCACAAACAGGCGGCACCATTTTCTTTTTGCGATAAATATGACAATTGCTTCGAGATTTAACACAAACATATTGAGAAATATGAAGTAGGATAATATCGGTTTTATAACGTCCATAAAATAAATGTTTTCTTCTAATTTGTTATGTTGTAATTTTTATTTTTATTTACATGTTCCAACTCTCAGTTGTCTTTGCATTATCTTGAGCGAATAAGAGTTTTTCCTAATATATTGGTATTCTAGAAGTGTGTAATAAAAGTCACAGTATTTATAAAATAATAACTCATCGATCTTTTTATTTTTACTCGCACCTAGATAAATATCCGGTTGCAAGTCAGGGCCAAGCTGGCGCCCGAATATTCACAAACTGCTTCTACTAGGAGTGTTTACACCATATTTCTAGGTTACAATATAGGTCCATACTTGCTTACGTAATGAAATGATACCTGTTTCACTGTTTACAAAATAAACTTTCAAATGTAATTACCTCTTTCTACCGATTTACATAGTGTCTCGATAAGTAACGATTGTTTCTTAAAAATTATGCAAATTCAAATTCTGATAATAAATAGCAATATTGGTAAAACTTTGATAATAAACAAACATGTAGCAAAGGACTTGTCGGATCAAATTAAAGAAAAAAGTATAAATTAAAAACATTTTAAATTTATTTGTCTACTTGAATAAAGCTTATTTTCGTTTTCTAATTTGATAAATCGCAAGCGAAATATATTTCATTGATTTTCTATTAGTAAAACTTGGGATAAATTTCTAACCACTCAATTAGTTTCTGTTTTCCTCGTACATTATCTTAAGAATAACACCTAAATTATAAATGTTTATATACATAAACCTGGATAAGTAGTTACTCTAAGCAGACGAAATCAATGTTCATAAATGCCATCGTTGAAAATCTCACCTGAAACACAAAATATAGAATCATAAGCATATTAATTGCAGAAACAAGAGAGTATATATGCATAATAGATGAACAAAAATAACTTGTACAATAAATACACGCATTTTGCTATTACCTACGTAATATTGTAAGTCGTTAAAAATAATTTTACAATAAAGTAATAATTAATGTTCATCGACTTTGTTGAATCGCTGTACATAACGCAACAAATGAATAATTCAAATGGTTCTACGCATATCGCTAGTTTTTACTGCAAATTTCTATTATTCAATTACTTCATTATGGCCCATTGGAGAAACGCGGTCTTAACTTACTCTAACCTGCGTTTATTTGTCATAGACTAATTTAATTGCAGAATCGCGTAATTACATTAGTCGTGGTCAATAATCGGTTCGAAATACATTACGTAACTTAATCAGATCTTTTAAACTTTCTTTCAATTGAAGCTTTTGCCGACTATCGCGGTAATAATCGTAAGAGTGAATGGCAAGGTGAAAGCAATCAGCTATTAGTTTTAAGAACTGTAAAGATGTGACCGTTAGGAAGTACAAACAAATATTCGGTTTATAAATGACATGAAGAATATGACATTCATAGATTTTCTTACTAAAGATAAAGTTTTAACTTACACAGTTTGCTTAGATTAATTAAATTCACCTCTGATCATAATGCAATTTCTTTAAAAACTGACCTTCGATATATTTCTGTTTAAATCGCATTTAGAACACAATACTATGACTTATTTATAACAACAGCTCTGTATTGTTTCGTATTATCGAAATATATAACCGTATTATAAGATAAGAGTACTTCGCTGCAAATTTGAACGTAACATATATTATTTTTAACAATATTTTCCAACTTAACGATCGTAAGTTATGACACATAATTGCATAGTGAAAGAATATAAATAGCTGAGACTGTAAATTATCACATACTATTTTCGATAAACACTTTGAACGTGACTAAAATCATTTGAGCATAATTGAATACCTTTAAGAAATTTTCGAAACCCTATGTAAATTTACTTACGGCGACGCCTAAAGTGGTGCACGTTTATCGCGAGTGTCCAACAAAAATTCTTTCATGCGTAACGAAAATCGAGGCTGACGAAGCATTTTGAATCACGCTTCATAAATCATGACAAAACTGATACGCGTACGTGAAATTTCGTCGAGCGTCATTCAAGAATAACCTGCAATTACCAGTAGGATCTTACTGTGCTTGCGGGTTGCACGTAGGATGGGCTTCGGGAAGGATCCTCGGGTCATATATATGCAAATTGATGGAGAGCATTTGGCTGTGGTTTATGACGTGTGTAGGCGAAAAATATGAGTCAACCCTTTTTTGCGAGCCGACCGTTTCTTAAACGGAATAAGCGATATCCGCATCCAGTCATAAAAGTGTGACACAAACGTCAAATTTTATAAACGCTTAATCTTTCATATGTAATTACATTTTATTACTCTGATAATATGAGTAATAAAATCTGACACATATTTTGAATAGCACAATAAGATATTTACAACTTCGCTTCGCAAATACAAATGTTTACAATTTTGACGATGATCGAAAAAAATTTATGCTTTACGTTCCTTTAAGGAGACGATCTTTTTGCGTTACGTCACATGCAGTGCGATTTTTGCAAGAAGTATTAAAACATGTCGGTAAATATTAATGGAGAAATTCCAAGTGAGATCACCAAGTCAGTAAATCTCGGGACATATATGTCGATGTTATACGCAAATTTTATTATTTATGATGGAGCTTTCGTGGAGGTAACTGGCATTAAAATAAAGTACTTTAAAAATTCCTTTGATGTAATTAGGGTCGCATTCAATGCCTAATATGGACCTCCTCAGGACTTGTTTGAGTTGTGACTTAAGTAAGAATTAAAAGTTTTGTTGATACTTCAATTAACAATTGTTACATTGATATTCTTTTAGTTAACAAATTCATTTTTTAATTGCATTTTTATATAGAACTTCAAGAGAAGCAATAAAGTCTTGCTATTTACAACTACACTTAATTTAAAATTGCAAAACAATAGATATTCCAAAATCTTTCTCTTTCGCAACTTGACGTGCCTTGTAATGGCCTTTACGTTTCTCCTAGCATAAATATCTAATATCAACAAACTAGTTGCCTCAGAATTATCTCTCTGTCAGGCTGCATCTAACTAATTTCTTACCGAAAGAACAGCCGAGGAACAAAGCGCCGGGCAAGAAAATAGGAACGCGGCGGGGTCAGAAGGTCGCGACCCATTCAACGGTAAATAATCGGAGGAACCGATCGCGCCCTCGCCGATCCCGTTAATGGGAGCGTCTATCGACTTATCGAAGCATCGATCTATCGACCTATCGATCTGCCCAGTGAAAGCAGAAGCAAGAAACGTCCGCAATGTTGCATATAAGCGCGAGTACGCGCTCGAGATTACCGCGAATGCAGTCGAACGTTCGTGTCGTACTTTAGCATCATTGCGCAATGTCGGGAAAAGCCTTTCTTTTCGCGCATATAACGAGCGAGATGCTAATCGGCGCTCATTAGCACGGCATGCCGTGCGTTTGACAGTACTACGCTATCCGATAAGACATTCGCGGTTCCTGGATAGTCTCAGACAGTCTTTTGTATCAGCTGGATTTAGCGATGATAATAACGCGGCGTAGCCTAATAGGAAGTTGGCGGAAGTCGGAATGTCGACGTAACATGGGTGCTCAATTTTGGCGTATTATCAGTAAGAATTAACAAACAGATTCTGACGATAAAATTACTAAACGTTAATATGAATATAAAATGAATTCCCTTTTTTTGTCAAAAAAATCAAAAATTTTGAGTCATTTGATTACTTCAGTGTTGGGAAATTATGAAAAACATTTTGTGCCTATTAACATGGTGTATTATGTAAAATGTCATTTTTCAAGTCTGTATATGCGAAATTTGCACAGAATTAACAAATAGATTTTCTTAAAATTAATGTCGAATAAAGAAAAATATATAACAAATGTTCGAGAGAAAGAATTATATCGATTGGATATGCTACGTAAAAGAACTTCAATAAAATTGTTGTCAAAAGTTCATTATCGTACAGGTTAGAAGCCATTATGCGACTTCCGAACGGTACTGAACTAAACAAAATTGGGCAAAAATTGCACTTGACTCTCTACGTACCATACCAACCTCCTTAAAGCTTCAAAGCCAAAGTCACCAAAACCAAACCAAACTAGTCATAAAATTTGTTATTTTTTTTATTGCTAATTTGTTACCCTATTACCGATTTTTTTGCTCAAATATTTAAAAAAAATGGCATGAATTTCCAGCTTAAGATAAAACTACCAAACCCTTATTAAGAAAATACACTTAGACACGTCGAAACCAAACCGACATAGATGGAATATTTGTTACTTCTTTGTCGCTAAGAGGTACTGCTAATGACAATTTCGTTACTTAATTATTTAAAAAAAACCCTAGGGTTTATTAGTTTATGATAAAGCTACCAAACCCTATGTCGAAAGACATATATACCAGCAATCAAATAAAAATTCAATGGCTTAGGAATTATGGCTACCAAAAACAATAAAAATAAATGCCTAGTATGCATTACTGGCAGGGTACCAGTTAGTGACCAGGAGGGCGCAACATTTATTTATTATTAGGGACACAATTAAAAAATCATTACACTGGCGCCACTAACAAAGCTCATTCATTAAATATCCTCCTCCATTATCTTAAATGATTATTTACTATAAAACCTTGTTTTCCTTTGATAAAAACCGGAAGTAGAGAGTTACAATCGACAAAATGACCGAATTTACGTATATGAGCCCAGTTCTTAGTCGAAAATGTTGCGGTAACAAATTGTTACGAATTGTAAAGATGCATCTTATTCTACACAGTACTAGGGATATTATCTATATGAAATCGCTTGGTTTTGGTGGGTCAAAAAGCGGAGGAAGAGAGTTAAAGTCGATAAAATGACCGAAATTACGTACCTAAGTAATTTATTTTTTTTTTATATTTCAGCAATAAAGACACTAAGGTAACAAATTAGCAAAAAAAAAGTAACTAATTTTACGACTAGTTTGGTTTGGTTTTTGGTGACTTTGGCTCTGCTGCTTTAAGAACCTTTAAGAATAATATACAAACGTTTCATATGCATGTAGTCCTCCAACGTTAAAATTTGAAGTTTTGTCTGTATGGCGCAGTCATAGCAGTCATTTTAAAAAAAAATTAATCCCTGCATCGGCCTAATGAAGGACCAGCAATTTTTTTTATATAAAAACTGTATATTAATCCTTTACTTCAGTGTCGTCACTTCGGAAATCGCATTTTTTATATTTTTATCAGTTTTTAAGTATCACTTCGTGCTTAAATCTGTACAAAGCTGAGATATTTATTTAAAAATTAAAAAACTACAAAAAATAATGATCGTATCTTAAACAATTAAATGAACTTTAAAATACAATATGTTGCGATCAGGTTCCATATTGTAAATAAAAAATTATTTGTTGCTTACATATTGGGTCCGCTATTGTGAATTTCATAAGTATGGTTTGTATTTAACTTCAGCGAAAACTTCTAAATACAGGTGTCTCTATAATCAAATAATCATTCAATCAGTTATGATCAGGTTTGAAATCTGCGATCCCGAAAATCGCTGATTAAAATAGATTATGTGATTGTATTCTATTATAATACATTTTTTCAAACTAATGTTGTCTGTTTCTATTCTTTTTAAATGCTAATACTGTAATATGATTAACATTTCTACTTCTATTATTTCAGGCATTCTGGGCGTATTAATGAAGGATGTAGTGTTGCAACTGTTTTTTAAGCGACTCCAGATTCTTTTTCGAACTAATTTGTCGTTACAAACCATACATTAGAGGTTGAAGAGTTTAAATGTAATTAAAAATCGTCTATTCTATCCAAACGATAAACTGGTGTACTCATACATGGCTTCAAACTTGAGTTACATTTTTGACAAATCTCCTTTTTTTTGAGCTGCTCAAAAGTACATCTCGGATAAACCTTCAGGTAAAAATCGATCGATTCGAAGTATTTCCATTAAATGGTTAATTTATTAATTGACCAAATTTTCTATAATACAAAAGATATACCAGTTAAAAAATTAAATTGGTTACGTGTTGCTTTCTGGATCCATTAAAAAATGATTGGTGACAAATATTGCACATCTCCAGTTTTATGCAAAATTATCTTGGCAAAATAATATCTGCTCTTCAAAACAAGACTATTGTTAAACTTATTATTCAAAATATTTATAAGTTTTTTTTTTACAGCACATAATAACGTTATTCGAGTTTCCTCCCTTAATTTTAAATATACATTCAAATCCCTTTGTATATTTCCGAGTAGTCAGTGATTCTTACACAAAAGGCCATTTTCCATTAAAATATGTTATGTTTTTGAGAGATTCCGAAATTCTTCTTTAATCACTAACAATACTAATACAATACATAGCATAATTCTCTCAGTAAAAGTAATAATTCACTAAGTATGGATAACAAGTAAATTTCAATACGTGATTCTCAACCATACAAGAAGCCGCCCTTCTCTTTATTCATCTTCCTCGTTCACTTTTACTCTCTCATCCTCAGAATAATTTTTGAACTCACGAAGTTTACGTTCCGGCTGGATTCCCAAATCACTTTCACAAACCGTTGCATTCGGCAATATCCGATGCTCTTTTTTGCATTCCGTTATTTCAGTCCGTTACTCCCTTCGGTTAAATTTCAGTCAGCGAAATTGACCTGTACTTCATGGAACAGTCTTACCATATTCCAGTTATGTTTTTGATAATTAAAGATAACAAATTAATTGGACTCTCGTAACAAATCGACTGGAGAACCGAAAATTTCGTAAACATGAATCTTGCGTGATGCAAGGAATTTATTCAAATGCAAATAACATGCTCATATTTTATATGCATTTCGGAAAATCGGTGCATCAGAGACATGCAATGTCGATTCATTGTATGGAGCATGCAAAATTTTCAGGTGTAATCGTCTCTCCCACGATCTCAAGAAATGTATTTATCAATTGAACAAGTTGCGCACAGCGGGAGATCGTAAATACTGGCACAAGATAAAAGAATGTTATTTACGTAATAATATTCCATATTTTTTCAGCTTCTATATATATTTAAAATTTCTAGTGATAATAAACCAGTTAAGAAAAATCCAAGAAGTTTTTCTAGAAATATTGGAATGGGAGCTCTTATCTACAATCGTTTGGATCATTCGCCAGTCAATCAAATCGAACCAAGCTTTATGAATGCTTGAGCGGGTTAAATGTTATATATTTGCATGATGCCCGAAGTTTATAGCTTGGTTGCAATTATGTCACGTATAAGGTATTGCGTATATCTGCTTTTTATTTTATTTTTATTTAAAACTTAGATATAAATAAATCATTTCAGCAGTAACGAATAATTTTAAAAGCGGAAACGCAATAGCATCCGGGAGCACGAACTGTGAGGAAAGTACCGAACGATGAAAAGAAATTTAAGTCATAAATGTTTCACCTCGGATTAAAATCTTACTTAGAAGTTTTTAACCGTTTAACTCGTTATTTTATACTTGAACAATTACATCGTATAATAAAAGAAATCAAGTTCTTCTTTATAAACAATATCAATACAATAAGCTTTATAAGGTCACCTGTTTAACATTTTTACCATATATATGTCATGTTCGAAGTACAAAACTTAATTTCCCACGAAACTAAACCAAGCTATGGCGACGTTTCACTTGTCGCTACACTTGTCCTTTCACTTCTTTTTACTAATTTAAAGAAAGCGTAAATAGTTAGTGAGATGTAAAAGGTGTCAAAATATCACCTACATGAGTATTCCAAAGAAATGCTCTTTTTCTCGTTTATAAAGATTTTTTAGTTAGCTATGAAGTACCTTCCTGAGTGGGTAAATTCAAATATATTTGATAGTAGACCAGAAAGTAGTACCAGAAACATTTTCGTTAGGTAAGACCTATATTCATTACTTATTAGTTCATTTTATTTTTATTTGCTAACAATTCTCAAAGTTTATTTATCTACTACAAGAAAGTTGCTGCAAACAGTAAAATACAATTGAGGATAATTTGAAGTAATCAGGGTAGTTAAAATATACGTAATATAATTTATCAGAATTTATTTCAGGGGATTAATAATACAAAAATTATTGTGCATGCATTGAAATAATGAAGGTGTACGAAACTAGGGCACAATTGCGCAAACACAAGTATGAAATAAATGAAGCTAATTATGATTCGGGAGACTTGAATAATGGTCCACTAATAAATGATGTATGGGCATGAAGTTCCTCGTAAATCTTACACGATCATCATCAGCGTAGTGGAACGGATAAAAATCGATCGTTCAATCATGCTCCGACATACATTGCGATAAATTATCACTATCAGCAATTCATTTCACGTTTTCATGATGCGTTGATGTCGGAATCTATGAACTCGTCTCGCATTTAGGTCCATAACGGCGTATATCTTTGATCTGCACGATCGTAATCGTAAATATTCCGCTGATGGTTGCAACAGCGTGTCGTCGTGCCAACATACCGACGAAGTTCACAATTTACTGGTCAGCGGATTTCCAGCAGCTTCCTGTACCAGCCGTTTAGAATCGTATTCTATGTTTATGGTTTCTGGTAAACATAGTAATGGGAAGATAAGTGAGAGTAGCCGACTGTCAGATCGACGATCGATGCGATCAAATGTACACATTCAGAGGAGAAATTAAAGGATCTAACCAGCCGACACATAGCAGTAATAGAAAAGTCGTATAATATATAGCAATAGATTTTGATGGCCCCATGTGGAATGGTGCCTTGAAGTTACTGATCCTCGTCGAAATTTATTCTAATTAACACATGATGAGTAGTAGTTACTTTTAGTACTATCTTTTTTATCTACTATAACCTGATAATATTAGATCAAATGCGATGCTTGGTTACTTCTGAAACCAGAACTCATAAGGAAGTTGGTTTCGCATTCCGAACTGACGATTTCTAAGTAGGACTTGTCTAGTCTCGAAGACCTATATGTTTATCAATTTAGGAAATTTTGTGCTATGACATCTTTTCAAAATATACCTTTCAAAAGTTCTACAATAATGTATTGTCTTTTTTCTATAGCTAGTATTAAATGTATGGTTCACAAAATAATTACTGTAGCTTTTTGTTCTGAATTTCATGTGATATACTACCAAGGAAGAACATAAACAAAAATAGTTTTTCCAGATAGGACATTCATAGATTCCCGCAGCATTTTACGTTCTGGAAATTTAAGATGATCATATAAAACACACGTTAAACAGTAGAACGTGGTCGTAGAATATAGCCAGCCATAAATCAATGTTCCTAGCGACTTGATGGTGATCGACACTTGATGGCGGGCGATAACGAGTCATCATCTACTAGCATGGATGAGCTACAGAGGAAACGAACGCCGCTTTAAACGGCCACTTTCACCAAGTTCGAACCGGATTGGGATATCTTTCACTCTCATAAGATTACTCATCTGCGCATATACGGTTCGAAGACGAGCCTCGTGGCAATGCGGGTTTTCGCGAACATTTTAAGAATGAAAGGATGATGGCAAATTTGGTAAGTGGATTGGAACAGGAATCTTGCTGTGCAAAAATATCCCCTATATTATACCATCATTGCTCTACATATCTATACAAATAAAAAAAAGTGTTTAGATACAGCCTAACAAAGCCCAAAGTAATAAAAAACAGAAGATACTATATAATAGCTTCTTTGGACCCAAAAACTATCCATTTTTTAAATTTGACAGTATTTAAAATAAATACCGTAACTGTACTGAGTTTAGTCAAAATAACTCTTGAATTTAAGCTACAAGAACGCAAGTTCGAATTAAAAATTGGAGCGCACCTCAAACACCCGACAATTCACAAAACCAGACATTTTAAAAAACAGACATTCAAAAAGAAGACATTTAAAAAAAACATATACTAAAAATCCAGACATTTCAACAATATATATTAAAAAACCAGAGATTTCAAAAAACAGATATTCAAAAACAAGACATTAAAAAAAACAGATACTAAAAATCCAGATATTTCGAAAACATACATTGAATAACCAGATATTTTAAACAACACACATTCAAAAATCAGACATTTCAAAATAAGACATTTTAAAATACGGACATTCAAAGCCAGCGGTGCAACTAAAAAATCCGACAAATAAGAAAACAGACACTTCAAAAAGCCGACATTCAAAAACCAGACATTTCAAAAAACAGACATTAAAAAACCAGACATTTAAAAAAAACGACATTAAAAAACCAGATACAAAAATTCAACATCAAAAAACCATATATGCAAAAATTAGACATTTAAAAAAATAGAGATTCAAAATCTGCTTTTTGAAATGTCTGTTTTTTTAAATGTCTGGTTTTTGAATGTCAGGTTTTTGAAGTGTCTATTTTGTGATTTGACGGGTTTTTGAGGTGCACCAAAAAATCGCATGTAAGTTAATTATTTAAGAAGTAACTAACAGAGTTTTGAGATGTGTTTTCTAGGAGTTGTAGATGGCGAACAGATTCATAAATTAACCTGACATGGTTTATAGTTCTTGTGATGATTTGATGGATGACATAAATTAGTCGTCATCCCAGTAATTTAGCCAAACAGAAAAAAACGACATCATGAATTTTATTAGTTAGCTTCAGTACATAATCATTTCCTGTTATATTGACACTTAAATGAACCATTTTTGTATCTCTGCGCCCCGTTGTACGCCAAAAATAGTTTAGTAGTTATCCACAAGTAATGTGAAATTATCTCAATCCATCCCACCTGAAAAATTTGAAAAGACGTAACGTCTTTTGGTACCGTGGTAAATTTCACACATAATTTATAATTCATTATTTTTTACTTTATAATTGGGAAGTGTACACCACATTCAAAAGATGCATTAGGCCTTATGCTGACATTCAATGTAGAATTGAAAAAGGTATAGTGGGTCAAACCACAGCGAGACTAACTAAGAATATATATGATTAAGAACGAGTACCATGTGCAGAAACTGACGAAAGAAAATGTAATTTCACTGACCTCCCTTCAATAGATCTTCAATTGAATTTTATTTGGTTGAATAACTAACCTACGAAGTAACTATAGAAGTTACTAAACTACCCGGCAGAGTTGAGTTATTAGTCAGGCGTAGAATATTTTCCAGACGTATGGTTAAACAATTGTACATTTGTTCTAAATAAACCTTTCGGAATATTTTTAATTTTCTGTTTTATTATGTATATGTTTTAAAACATTCCATTAAAGGATATGATCAATTCTCGTTATCAGAGTATTGGCGAAAGTTAATTATTTCCAATATTGGAAATATTACATTTAATTACAATTACGTAATGAAAACATAAAACGCGATATTTATCGATACTTAAGCTCAGGAATTCGAGGTGTGGTGAATCATCTTTTTTGTTTTTCATGCAGTGTGTAATAAGTAACAAGGGATGTTTGTAATTTGTCGCACACTGCAAATTCAGATGGCAGGACGAATTCTGATGGTCATGAAAACGCCAACTGCAAATGGGATGTGCGACCGAGGGAAACGGAATATATGTAAACGGCCTGAAAATGAACGCAAACCCCGCAAAAAGAGACAGAAAGTGGGCCTTAAAAGTGAAAAGGAGAAAAAAATGCAGATTAAAGGTAGAGAAAAGGGACAGTAGGAGTGAAAGAATGTACGAAGATGAGACCACAAATAAAGCAATAACCAACATGTAAGGAAAGACTAAAAAGAAGAAGAAGATATGAAGAACCTAAATATAGCACGAGAAGTTTAAGAGTAAAAATAACTTAAAGAAAGGAGCGAAAGAGTTGAAAGAGCGAAAGGAAAATAAAGAAGATACTGATATAACAAAAGTGTAAGCCAGCATTAGGGACTAACAGTAAAGGAGTAAAAGACATTCCGAGGAAAGGATTGAAATAAATTACATCAGGAAAAAGTGTAAAAGAACGAAAGCGAGGAAGCGATACTGCAAGGACACATTATTTCTTTAGTCGCATAAATTTAAAGCGGTCGTAATATGGCATGATCCTAACTTTGAAATGTGTCTTCAACATCGCAGGTACTAAATTATTCCATTAGAAAAATTACTCTCTACGCTGAAATATATGCGACTACCGCGTACATCGCTATTCACTTAAGGAATTTGATTTATTTCTGGTGTTTATATAATTGCCGTCAACGAGCAGTTTTAACAACGACATTTTTTACCGCAACTATGCCACGGTTATATAATTGTAAACTCGGTTTAGACGGATAATCTGAAAACGTAAACGAAATATAAATCTTCACCCTCGTATTTATAGTTAAATAAAAAGTTGATTATTTTTCAAATGTTACTAACGATCAGTTTACTGCAATCAACAGAAAATATGATGAAACGACATTAATTTCTAGATAATCATAGGAAATAAAATATATTAATTATAATTAGACATGTTTTTAATAGCCGTATTAATTGAATATCTTTAATTATAATATAGCAATAATAAACAAGAAACTTTTGCAACAAAAATTATAAATACCTTCATCATATTTCATTCACTTAGCAATGAAGAAACTTAATTAGAATAAAACTGTTAAAATTGTAAGACAAGTCATGATGTGAAAATGCTTCCAAATTTTTAAGCGATAATCATCGAGGAACGCTTCTTCTATAAAAGCGGAAGTTAAATACGTCGAAGGAAAGTTTCGCATGCGTGGTGGTATCTTCAATCGCTTCTGGTCTTCGTGCGAGAACTGGGCATAACGATGAGGAACGAATTTCTCAATTGTGTGTTTTGGTTATTCGTTTTTAGTCGTCTCATCGGTAAGACTTTCTCTAGATTTGCTTACAGATGGATTATAGATCCTCTTCCTGTACTAACATCGAAAGTCATCGAAATTCAATGCAGCTGTTTCTAATGATATTCCAAGCCGCTCTCCGGTCCGTGATGAAGAGGTAAATTATTCCGTTCGAGTCTTCCGATTGGATTTAAAATTTACATCCTGGATGTTTATTATTTTTATTTTTAAATGGAATTGCATCTAGTTACAATTATTTTAGGAAAAAAGCAAATAGTTTTTATAAATACGTTATTTAATATTTAGGTTCACGAATCGAATCTTTCTTTGGTAAATGCAAGAAATAATTGATGAAAAACAAATTTTTATTGTTCTTAAGAATAATTTTGTTAACCATGGGAAAGATACACTATATTACTTTTGCTCAATTCTATACCGAAATTTATTACTGCGATGCAATCATACGAAGTTAGATTTAATTTTCAATACAAATTTATGTCTTAATAAGTCAGTTTGAGCAATCCCAAATAATTAGATACTTTACGCATGTAACAATAATATGAGAAAGTCCAAATTGGATACATTTTAATACCTGCAATTAAATTAATAAAACGTTACTACTGAATTTGGAAACCACAGATCGTAACTTTGACTGTTTCGAACATCTCTTTCAACTGTGGATAATTGCACTCTGCAAGACAAACTCTTAATTTCACTTAAACTGGAAAATAATTTTGCTGTCCCGATCATCCGGCAATTTTACTGCCTCGAGTATTGTTTCGCTATAATATAAAGGCAATAATTTTTTCGACTTTTAAAATCCGATACTTCCTATTGCGCGTAACAGCGTAATTATTTAGGTTCGTAAAAAGCATTGCAATAAAACGTACTGCAAAAATGATGTTCGCATTATTAAATTGTCGTATCTTTAATAAACATACATGTAAGCCATAGAATTAAAAGAAATTATAATGATTAGTGTCGCACGAAATTGCTGCAAGAAAAATACGGTTTTAAAATTACTTAGGACGGTGATTTTAACGACCGCATGGTATAAGCGTTAAAAAGATCGTCAACATTGTATTCATTAGAGCACACCGACACCGACGGGAAAATTAGTACTTGGAGGGGGGAGCGATTTTCCGGCTGGAGACTTACGTGAGCATAGAAGCGGTAATTCCTGCGACGATTTCCTTGTTCCCTCTTTGCCATGCGTTGAAATCTCTTCCTTTGCTTTGTTTTTCAGTTTATAATTGATGATTACCACGGGACTTGTTATAAAGCAAATGACGATGCCGGCTTATTGTATGCAATTAGTTATGCGATCTCAGATATTTTCATTCATCTTTTCTAAAATTTAAATTTAGAATAATTGCATTAGTAAAATAGTAAACTTACTTTCAGAGTGAACCAATTACCAATGTTATGCTTATATATAACCGATATTATAAAGGTTATGTTATACAAAAGCAACCAAAATTAAAATAGATAATTTAATCGGATTAATTTTTGTAATATAGTAACAATATGATAAGAAAGCATTAATAAAAGAAAATGGTTGTTTTCTAATTTGTTATTACTATACAGCATTACAATAAATATTGATAAAATCTTAAACGAATAACTATCAAAGTAGGAAATAATAAATAAAATAAAAGTTAAAATTAAAATGGCAACAACCATCTATTGTAATTATGTTCAACGTTCCCATGTCAGCAAATCCGACAAGTGACAAATCGATGGAGTAGGGTTACGGAGTGCGCACAAGATTTTATTGATGTTATTCGACCATGTAGAAACCAGAAAATATTCCACATCGTGAGAATGTTTATTTTCTTTCTTTACTTAAGGTTTTCTTGAATTCATAACGCCCAAATATATTTAAAATATTATTCGTTATTCGTAAAAGGTTTTTATTCTATTTTTAAAGTGCAGAAAAGAAAAGTTTGGCATCAATAATAATTAAATACATCTTAAAATAGCTATTTTAACCATTTAATTAAATCACTGTTCGAGGTAATAAATGCGTTAGAGGAGTTTATGTTAGTGCGAGTTCAGACAATGGTATGATCTCATTTCATCACAGATGTTGAGTATATATATACTCATTGTAATGTAAATGTGAACATAGAGAAGTGTGAAACAAATAAAAAAAAATTGTTATAAACTTTGAGAATATTTATTATGTAAAATCGCAACGATGCAAAATATTCGACAAACAAGTCGACATTGCATACGCATTTTTCAGAGTTATTTATTGAGGCAGATTTTTAGACTACGTCTGTATAAATGTCATGAACGTCTTGTTCTTAATGTCATGAGATGCGTTAATATACTCTCTTTAGAACTTTTTATTCCTGCCTTATACACATTTCACACACAATTATATTGCCTATACTACGTTATACAATGTAAGAAATATCTATAGTAATCTTCAAAATACAACAAAATTTGTGCAAATATAGTAAAAAAGTACTTGAAATTACCTTGAAGAAACGTGTTGTAATTTTCAATATTTTTAATGTAGATTCACAGTAAAATCATTGAATTTATTATGTGAAAAGAAAGTCGTGAATAATAGAAATATGCTCGGATTTTCTGGCAAACATAATTCATTTTCAATCTTGGCAATCTTTTCGCATTTTTCATGACCACAATGGAAGAATTTCGTCATTATTCTATGCAGGTGGTGATGCGAAAAATAAGATTTCCACTCGACACAGATAAAGTACATACAAAATTTGCATAAATACATGTAGCACCTAAAATGTCGAGAAGTATTGTTCTGCATATATTATTTATTAATATATAATTATTAACCTATATTACAAACAAAACCTTTCTAATTGACTCACTAATAGAGAGAATGAGAGAGAATATTACCTTACTTCACTGTCAAGATTCCCCTTTATACTTCTATTTTTTCTTAAAGAGGTATTAATCTATATAAAAGACAGTTCCAATCTACTTGCGAATTGACTTAATTTTATGAAAATTTTAACTGCACGCTTCAACATTCAGCAGAAACCATAACCTAACCTAAAATATATGATCAAAATGAATGAGTTTAATATCGGTAGATCGAAATGAATTGCAAATTACTTAAACTCGATATTTTTGGATTCCTTACTTCCACCTGGATTGTAGTGATCTTCAAACATTTTCATTAGCGTGAAAATACTTTTTTAATAATGTTTTAAACTCTGGCCAGGACAAATCTTGATGAAGCCGATAGATAGTCATATACCACGTATTCTTATGTAATTTTACAATAAATTATTTAGAAATTGTAAATCTGCAATAAAATGTTCTAGTAAATAATGAAAAATTATTATTAATACTTTGAAATCGCAATATTTATTGCAATTTTAAATTATTTTTGTACTGTAATTTTGTTGTAAAATTACAACCACTTTTAACAGAATACGCCTTTGGTTATATTTAAGAAAAATAAAAATAAAAGTAAGCAACATTTTATTATTCAAATGACACTTCGTTATAATTTGTTAAATATCGTTGTCATTTATAAGTGTCACTTTTTTTGTTTTTTTTAATCAATAAGTCTATAAATGGTACTTTCGCTAAATCTTACTAAATTGTTCATTATATAAATTTCGTACATAAATTGATAGTAATGATATTGTATATTTTAAATTACGAATGTTATTTATACTAATAGCATCTGCAAACAGATAAACAATTTATTTTCCGAATCATTTGATTATAGCTCGTAGGAGAATAGAATCGTCGCTTGACAGTGAGTGATTTTCCGAGGCAAGAAAGCAACGCAACCCGCGGCGATTTACTTCTTGCCCCGCATTGAACTCTACAGCAACCCGTGCACAGCATGATACAACGAAACTTTTTACAAATGAAAATTCAAGTAGAAAATTCATCACAATGTTTATAATTCAATGAAAAATTATTTAAAATGTACTGATTCCGAGAAATATTATTATTTTTGTAGGACTAGGAAATATTTTTTGAAAATAACTCTCTATATTATAAATAGCTAAAAACAACTAATATAAAATAAAAAGTTGGTTACTATAAATTAGTTACTTGTTTACTAGAAAATAATAAAAAAACTGCTAGCACATTAAGAAATTTCTAGTAATCTAAAAGTACAAATTGAATATTTTAGTTTAGTTGTTTTTAGAATTAGTAATAAATTAACAATTTTTCATTTTTTATTAGTAAAAATAATTATCAATTGAATTACTGACCCACTTTTCGCTTTTTAATTGGTAGTTTTCAACTAATTCAGTTTTAGAGAGAATGTTAATGTTAAATATAACAGAGTTGCAACATATAATATTATAATTGTTATAAAGGTTTATTATTGATGATATCACTATAAAAGAGAAAAAATTAATATCACTAAAAGAAAAAGTAATCAAATTTTTTTTCATTTATTATTTAACGGGCGGAACCGCTCTTTATTGAGTTTGAATTTCATATATTCAATTATAAAAGTTGCGAGAACTGCTGATCGAATTAAGAAGATGGCGCAATACTTCACATTAGTGTATGAAGCGTAGGAACTGCAGAAACCTTCAGCAAGTACAGCAGCAGTCATGAGTCGATTTCCGCCAGGTACAGAATATTTTCGAAATTTATTAAAAAGTTCACAAAATCATCATGGCTAAATATCCAAAATGTGTGAATACATCAAGATATGATGTGTTGTTTTTTGCACGGAAAGGTTTGATTAACAAAATTAAAGATGAAAATAACGAAATAATACTACTAGACCATTTAATAGCAGCTTACATGATCGTGATTCTCGATGTCTGATCAGTGATGGCTGTTTTCACTTCATATTTCTTCTACATTCTGATAGGTACCCATGAAAGCTTTCAATGAATTGTTCCCGTTTGAAATGCTGTTATTAAGGGGATTAAAAATTTTGAAATTATTAAAAACTATGAAGGATTTCTTACTTTAGCTAAATGACAATGATGATAAGTAGCATTCTGATGCGGATACATTTCTACTATTATATTGACATACTATGCAGGTTTATCTTTCAATATTTTGCCAGTATACAGAGATAATGAAAAAGGTTAATGGAACCATTTTAGAAAAGTGAAATAGGTGATTATAAAAAATGGTTAAATTAACCATTTCTATATTAAAACTGTTAACAATACAAAGGGTGAAAGAAAACACGTCGATATACTTATTTGAAAACCGTTTATATTTTGGGCAATTCGGCAAAGGCTGACGAACGCTACCAAGAGCAACTCGAGTCTGACGAGTAGCGACCCGTTATTAGCAAAAAACGATCGTCCTTAGCAACCACGTCGATCCGAAAAACAATTCCAGACTGTCACACCCACGTGACATGTCTCCGATTGGTTCGAATTTAATTTGAATATTTTAAACGGTAGATGCATGATCTCCATCAGAATTCCGATTTACAAAAATAAATACAATATCAGCTCTACTCGGCTGTTAACATTTTCTGGCTGTCAGCACTCCCCGGCTGACAGCCCTCCCCGGGGGCCAGCTCTCCCCGGCTGTCAGCCTTCCGGGGGTCAGCTCTCCTCGGCTGTAAACTTTTCCTGGCTGTCAGCACTCTCCGGCTGACAGCCCTCCCCGGTGGCCAGCTCTCCCCGGCTGTCAGCCTCCCGGGGGTCAGCTCTCTCCGGCTGTTCATTTCCCTCGCCTGGCAGCACTCCCCAGCTGTCAATATTTCTCGGCTGACAGCACTCCCCGGCTGTCAGCTCTCTCAGGGTGCCAGCACTCCTCGGCTGTTAGTACACCCTGATACCGAAAATCCCTATCTAGATCCTTCAGGAGATCACGCATCATCTATCGCGAAACCAGACATAGCTTGTATACGGTCATAATACATCAAGTCACGTTACACTTATTTAAATATTAGATTCATTTATTCCTCAGTTACGTTTCGTTAACCTTTGTGCGTCTGCAGCCGTCTTTTAGAAATACCCATTCATAGTGCAATGGCGTAGGGAAACTGCAGAAAACCTACGCCCGGGTACAGCATACAATAATGTACATAATTTTATTCTAAATAATACTGTAACAGTAACATTCTCCCCCCCGTAAAGACAAAGGCTTTACACGACGATTTTTAACATCACCCTTGATCATCAATGACAACTTTATTTCATAAATCAATAATTATAACATACATTTTCATTCATAATCACACAATAAACATCGCAAACGAACCATTCCACACGCAATTCCTCAAGTATCATGAGTTACACCTTATGAACACAAATCACATATCATATCTCGCAACACATACACATCCATCCATCCCTTTAGACAGATTTAGATCGTACACAATATCTTTTACAGCATAGAGTATCGGTCTGAGCATATTACAGTACATGACCCTTTTATCACCGCAAAACATAAACAAGACAAATACTTAATTGTATCATACCACTACATAGCTTTACCCTCAGCGAACCATATTAATTTCGCCGCCGATCTTACCAACATACCATCGGCCGTTTTAACCTTAACGATGCGAACTCGACCGTCTTTGCCTTCAAATGTTTGTTCAACAACCCCTTTGCGCCAACAATTTCGCGCGGAACATTCATCTACTACGAGAACAAGATCCCCGATTTTTAAATTTTTACTCTCGCGAAGCCACTTTGTTCTAGGGAGAAGGGTGGGTAAGTACTCTCGTAACCACCTTTTCCAAAATGCATCCGCGAAATTTTGCGCCCAACGCCATTGTTTACGCAAACAGATTTCCTTAATGTCATAACGCGTGAGAGAAAGCAGACCAGACGAAGACCCTAGAAGGAAATGATTAGGAGTTAAGGCCTGACCGTCTCTAGGATCAGGCGAGATGTGCGTCAAAGGCCGCGAATTTATCACGTGCTCAATTTCTGCAAGTAATGTGTTTAAAGTTTCTTCCGCGGGGGCTTGTTCTTTTAAGATCACACTCAGTGCTACTTTAATAGATCTAATTAACCTCTCCCACGAACCACCCATATGCGGAGACGAGGGTGGGTTAAAGTACCATTCGATGCGTTTGTTTGACGCGTACCGCGCTAGGGCGTTTTTGTCCATTACATACATCGCTTCTCTGAGTTCCCTATCCGCCGCTTTAAAATTTGTCCCATTATCAGAATAAAGTGCTATGGGTTGACCTCGTCTCGCGGACATTCTTCGGATAGCCATAATGGCAGAGTCAGCGTTCAGCGAATTGGCAATCTCAATGTGGACCGCGCGCGTAGTGAGACAAGTAAATATGGCCCCCCATCTCTTTTCACGTCTCCTACCGTCTTTAACTATCATTGGGCCAAAATAATCGACGCCTGAGTGACTGAATGGCCTCAGGTAATGGGCAACACGCGCTTTCGGTAAATCTGCCATTAACGGAGGAGTCGGATTCGCTCGAAGCATTTTACACTTTGAACATTTTGCGACAATTGACCGTAGTAAAACTCGAAGTCTCGTAATCCAAAATCGCGAACGTATTTCATTTATAACTGTTTCATGTGATCCGTGATACATAGACACATGGTAATACGTTACCAAGAGACGCACTTCCGGATGCGTGCCGTCAAGAAGCGCCGGTTCATTTTCAAAACCCTCGACAACAGCCCGACTCGCTCTACCTCTCATTCGAAGGATACCGTTTTCATCAATAACTGGTGTAAGTTTCAGAATGCTGCTACGATTGTCAATTTGTCTCCCCTTTTTTAGAGCTTCGATTTCTGAAGCGAAATTGTCGAATTGAATAGCGCGAATACGAAGTTCTTCAGCCCGTTTTAAATGTTGCGCGGTAATTCCATTCCCCTTAATGCCCTTCCATATTTCAATCGCGATTAAAACGTTCGCAGTCGCACGTATTAGGCGGTTCCACGAAGAGAACCGATTACTCTCCGGTATCGATAACGATAAACTATTTTTTGTTACTATCCCCACGAAAGTTTTCCTCTTTTCGAACGCGGTAAACTCGTCTATTTCTGTCGATCGCAAATTATCTTTATGTGGCCACTGAGATTCGTCTAGTTTCAAAAATTCTGGACCGTTCAGCCAATGTCGGCGACCACCGACGCCAGGGGCAACATGTTTAGTAGCATCGTCCGCGGGGTTTTGCGCTGATGGTACCCATCTCCATTCAGCGGGGGATGTTAACTCGCATATTTCTGCTAATCGGTGGGACACAAACGGCTGAAAAGTTCGCGCATCCGCGTTTATCCAGGCTAAAACAGTACGCGAGTCTGTCCAGAAGATTCGTCGTTCGATTATAAACGCGTGTTCCTTCGCAACCGTACTAGCAAGTCGACTCGCTATTAATGCTCCTTGCAGTTCCAAGCGTGGGACAGAAAGTGGTTTTAAAGGGGCTACTCGCGTCTTAGCGGCTGCAAAACTTATTTCGACATTAATTTTACAATGTTCAAATCTCCAGTAACCAACAGAAGCGTACGCCTGGGCGCTCGCATCGCAAAAAATATGTAACTGTACCTTCGTGACATTATCACGTAATTGTGAATAGCATCTCGGGATTGAAACACGAGTCACCATTTCGAGATCTTGAACCCATTTCATCCACAACCCATGCTCTTCTTCGCGTAAATTTTGATCCCATTCAATACCGCTTACCCAGATCCTTTGCATCAGTAATTTCGATTGGACAATAAGGGGCGCGAGAAACCCGAAAGGATCAAATACCGACATTATTATGCGTAATACTTCGCGTTTCGTCGGAATTTTCGATCCCTTGCGAATATCTAAGGGTACTAAATTGTCGCTAATATTAAAGGAAAACGCATCCGATCTAGTGTCCCAGCGTAAACCAAGGACCTTTTGTCGCTCGTTCTGCCCAAGGGCGCTTATGTTGACGTTCGAAGCGGCACGATTTTTTTCGTCAATCGATTGGACTACTTTTGGATTATTACTCGCCCAGTCATGCATTAAAAATCCTCCCGAACTATTTATCTCCCGAACGCCTTTGACGATTTCTATCGCTTCTTGAACAGAATCAGAACTATCAAGAAAATCGTCCATATAAGTTTGATTTTTTATTTTGAGGGCAGCCATCGGACATAACGATGAAGACAATTCCGCATTTTTATTTTTTACATATAGGGCACTGCAAGGGGACGATCTGGAACCGAATAGCAAGGTGGTCATTCGGTATTCTTCGGGCTGTTTCGACCTATCTTTGCCCCGCCAAAGAAATCTTTGCGCATCTTTATCTTTATTCGATATTTTTACGCGAAGAAACATGTCTTTAATGTCACCTTTAATAGCAATTTTACCAACACGGAAACGCATCAATACCCCTAAAAGTGATAGTAATAAGTCTGGACCCTGAAGTAATCGATCATTCAAACACATATTGCCAACTTTCGCAGCTGCATCGAATACCAGCCGCACTTTTCCGGGTTTGTTCGGGTTGACTACACCGAAGTGAGGAAGGTACCACGTGTGTGTACTTCCAGGAGTCTCTACCTTTTCCGCGTACCCGTTGTCTATCAGTCGCGACATTTCTGCATAGTACAGTTTAGCGTAATTCGGGTGTTTGTCTAATTTCGATTCCACACTCTTTAACCTTTTAAGCGCATATGATCTACTTTCTGGGAACGTTACCGTGTCAGCCTTCCATAGCAAACCCGTTTCCCAAGACGCTCCTACCTTCCGGGTGGTATCTTCTAAAATTTTTACGGCTCGTCGTTCTTCCGGCGTTACTCTATCTACCTGTTTAATACCGAGTTCATCGATTTGAAAATAATTTTTTACTAGTTGATTTAACGCTTCAACGTTCATTTCATGTTCTAAAACTTCGGTATCTTTCGTTGTAAAAAATGTATTGCAGGTTTTCGGTATTACTTTCCGAGGCGCGCTTCCATGAACAACCCACCCAAGAGGCGTTTTAGAAGCAAAAGGTAATCCGCGCCCCACACTACGAGATTCTAAGGTAGCTATAGCGTGAATGTTGTCTTGACCGATTAATAATGTCGGTTCCGCGTCGGTGTATGGTTCGAGGTTCAAATCACGAAGATGCGCGTACGAATTTATCAATTCATGACTAAGTGACTGTGTCGTCAAACTGAAATTCGGCACCGTATGTATACCGAACAGCGAGCATGTCGCATCTTTCCCTTCAATTTTTAGGTTAACTCTTTCGCTAGCCACCGTTAATGAATTACCCGTAATTCCCGAAAGAGATAATATTTCGACTCGCCCATGCGCTCCGATTTTACGTGCAGTTTCCGTCTTTATCAAGGTCACGGTTGACCCCTCGTCTAAAAGCGCAAACGTAAAGATTTTAGATTTTTGACCAACGAGGGACACAGGCAGTATTTTTAATAAAATCGGGACCGAATCTAACGCTAGTCATGAGGTCAGTACTACATTATTATGATTTCGAACGTATCCGTCATCTGTTTTAACGTTCTGATTTTTCGATACAGGAATCAACGCATTCTCATTTTGCAAATTCGATTTTCCGGCAAATCGACGTCTTTTCGCGTTTTTAGCCGAATTGTGTTCGTAATTTATTCGATTCAACTGTAAAGGTTCTCGCGAGTCATGCAGCATTCGGTCATGAAAACCATTACACCCGTCTTTCCCGCATCTACGTTTTACTCGACAATCAGAGGACCGGTGAGAAGTATCGAAACACGCGTAACAACGATTTTCCATTCTAGCCCAATTCCAGCGTTCTGGTACAGACAATCGGGCAAATGACGGACAGTTGGCTAGTGCATGATAATTTCGCTTACAAAATTGGCAATTATTAGATCTCTCATTCGTATTATTAAAGCGGCTGCCATTCGAAAAGGTATCTACCGTTGAAACAGCGGCATATACAGGCTTTCGGAAATTTTTGGTTCGAGCGGTCGAATTCGCATCACGTGTTCTGTATATTACATGTGTCCCCGCTCGACACGATAATTCAGCTTGCTCATGTAAGAAATTTGCGAGTACAACTAATTTAGGTTCGGCACTATTTACATCTCTAAAATATTTATTAAAGTCGTACACAAGCGACGACGGTAATTTTTGTAAAATTTCTTTTAACAATTCAGGATTTTGTAAATACCCGATGTTATTCATCGCTTGCATTGCCGATACGCCCCCTTTAATTTTAGTCGCAAAGGTAACCAAGTCGATACCCAGCGAATTTAATTTCGGAAGTTTTTTCAAACTAATCACAATGCTTTCTATTACAATATCCGAATTTCCGAATTTCAAAGCAAGCGCATTCATTATTTCTTTCGCACTCGATGAGCTAACCATCAAATACTGAACCGCGTCTCTCGCGTTCCCAATCAACGCCCCGTGTAACCTAGCAACGTTCTCTCGATCCGAATAACCTCCCAGTTCTGACGACAGCTCATAAGATTGTTTAAAATACAACCATTCTTCCGGATCGCCGTTAAACTTCGGTAGTTCCTTTGCTATAAGTCGATTTATAACGCGCCCGGAATTCGTCGATGCATCGGAAAAAATCGTTTGACACCCAGTAGACATTGATAGGTTAGGAATATTTTCATTACGATCAAATTCATCGCGCGCATTAGTTTGACTGGCTGTAGAGACTCGATTAAGATTATTAATATTTGTTACCGTTTCGTCATATTCTCGCGGCAAATTTAAAGCTTCAGAACTGCGAGTGTATCCGGCAAACACACTATCGTTTTCTACATCAATTGTTTCACGGCACATGTCATTACGGCGACGTTCAATGTCGAATCGACGAATGTCGCGGTCATGTTCGAAATTTAACTGATGTTCAATTCCCGCTCGATCTCTATGAAAGTGACTGCAACGACTTTCGCCCGATCTCGATCGTCGATTGTTCGCGGCATCCGAAACGTTTGAAATAACCTCGTCGCCGTTTTCACTTCTATTGGAAATGACTGACCTTTCGATGATTTCTAACCTTTGCAGGTCCCGTTGGTGACGGCTGTAGCGACGCTCAATCCTTTCTAACAGACGCTGCCGTTCCGCCAAAGGGTTACTCGTCGTATCCTCCACCTCCACGTTGTTTCCGATGTCCTCCGAGATCAGCGCTGGTTGTACGGAAATGTTCTCCTGGGTCGTGGTTCCGACTTCCTGGTGATCGAGATCTCCGACGCCCGATGTCGAACGTGTGATGCGCTCGGTTGTCCGTCCTTTCTGCCCTCTTTTTGGAGGCGCCGTTTTCGTCGTAGACCTGGCTCTCCTCGTCGTCACTTCCTTTCGCAGATCAGTATCGTTCACTACTCTTTTCAAAGATCGCCCAGCCTTTTTTCGTCCCGCCATTATTTTCACAAGGCACTATAGCACAGTTTTTTCGGAAATATTTTCACTCGTCCAAAAGTCCTTGTAAACGTAAAGTCACGTTCGCACTATTTGCCCGAAATTTCTTTCACCCCGACCGGCAATTAGCTCCCGGGTTTCGGCACCAATTAATATGTTAACAATACAAAGGGTGAAAGAAAACACGTCGATATACTTATTTGAAAACCGTTTATATTTTGGGCAATTCGGCAAAGGCTGACGAACGCTACCAAGAGCAACTCGAGTCTGACGAGTAGCGACCCGTTATTAGCAAAAAACGATCGTCCTTAGCAACCACGTCGATCCGAAAAACAATTCCAGACTGTCACACCCACGTGACATGTCTCCGATTGGTTCGAATTTAATTTGAATATTTTAAACGGTAGATGCATGATCTCCATCAGAATTCCGATTTACAAAAATAAATACAATATCAGCTCTACTCGGCTGTTAACATTTTCTGGCTGTCAGCACTCCCCGGCTGACAGCCCTCCCCGGGGGCCAGCTCTCCCCGGCTGTCAGCCTTCCGGGGGTCAGCTCTCCTCGGCTGTAAACTTTTCCTGGCTGTCAGCACTCTCCGGCTGACAGCCCTCCCCGGTGGCCAGCTCTCCCCGGCTGTCAGCCTCCCGGGGGTCAGCTCTCTCCGGCTGTTCATTTCCCTCGCCTGGCAGCACTCCCCAGCTGTCAATATTTCTCGGCTGACAGCACTCCCCGGCTGTCAGCTCTCTCAGGGTGCCAGCACTCCTCGGCTGTTAGTACACCCTGATACCGAAAATCCCTATCTAGATCCTTCAGGAGATCACGCATCATCTATCGCGAAACCAGACATAGCTTGTATACGGTCATAATACATCAAGTCACGTTACACTTATTTAAATATTAGATTCATTTATTCCTCAGTTACGTTTCGTTAACCTTTGTGCGTCTGCAGCCGTCTTTTAGAAATACCCATTCATAGTGCAATGGCGTAGGGAAACTGCAGAAAACCTACGCCCGGGTACAGCATACAATAATGTACATAATTTTATTCTAAATAATACTGTAACAGTAACAAAAACAAAGCACAAACATTGCACCGTTTACTATTTCCCGATACTTAAATATGCAGTATAGTACATAATCTCAAATGTACCGCAGCTTTAAGGGTAAATAGTCTCTCGAAATATTCTTATAGAAAAATAGATATAGTAAAAGTGATCAAACGAAAATAACTACTTTTCATCATAAAAAGTAATTATTGTATGTTATATTTTACAATAATATGAATTATAAAAATATGATACAATCAACCACAACTTTGCAAGATGTTAATTGTATTATTATGAAATGTTATCATCATTTCTACCTTTTCCTCACGGTTCCATTAACATTTTTTTCTCTCCGTGTAGTATTTGTGTTTTTCCAGGCATACACAGTCAAAGGTAGTTCAAAGTGCAGCGTAAACTGTCTTAGTTACCAATTTCTCTACAATTAGTATTGTTCAGATTAAGGACTAAAAATTTCAACGGTCGAGTAAATTATAATTATTTGTTTTTTAATAATGCTTGATCGATAGCCAGAAATTCTTTGTAAGTTTGAACTAACAATATATATTTTGTATATATAAAGACGGAAATGTGTATTTAAGATTTTTATATAGCAGATTTTGAAATTAGGTAATGACGGGAACAGGGCAATTAAATAAGTCAACCAGTGGTGTTCAGGATTGTTAACATCAATCGTTATACACCATTATTCGTCCACATTTATAAGGATCATATTACATCATTTTCCATCATTTGATCATTCGTGGGCAATGACAACACCATGATTTATGTAACATCAAATGTCATCCACCATCACTTCTAATCCTCCATGATGTTTCTCTAATTGCCACAATATGTGTAATTGTCAAATGTTATTATCAACAAATATCAACATCGAAGATCATTAATATCTGCAGTTATTTAACACTCATAACGTAATGGTTAAATTTTTTGCACATTAACTACCATCGACGAAGAAATCTATCAATGCCCAATTAAATGAAAACGACGAAGCAAGTTTATTATTTTCGTAACATCGCTTTGAAAAAAATGGCCACCGTAACATTCTAACAGGTGATTGGATCCTCGCGAGGTGACCGTTACAAATTACGCGTCCCTATGTTCGGACTGAAACGAAGAATGTCCCTCTTTTTCCATTTTTGTAAATCCATGCATGTTAGTATGCGTAATGTCACGCATATATACACGTGCGTCTTAAGTGGACGCTCAAAGGTATAACGGTTCGATCACGTACGCGTCAGCACCACGTAAGGCGTATATATATATATATGCGATCCTGACATAAGCCGAATGCTAGGTGCGAGATCGGGTTGCTTCATCGAGACAGTTAGCTTCTCAAAAAGGGCTAAGTTATGAGGAACTGGACTTTTGCCGACTTGTCGCTGCCGAGTAGTTACTCGTGGGATTCGGTCCAGCGATTTCTGCAGATTTTTTTTCTTCGTCTTCTCGCAAATCCATTTGCACCGGCTGAAACGTAATTGAATGAAGTGCGGAACTTAGGAATAAATTGATTACGTAATCCGAATCTCAGAATACACTGAGCTCATTGATGATTTTTTTCGGATTTCTTCGATTTACATATTTTTTTGTTAGCATTGATTATACTGATCGTATACAGTTATTTAATCAGGGATGTTTTTAATTAAAATTTAAGAATAAAGTTACAATTATACGACCTTTGTTCATAAATGTTATTTCCATCCAATCAGTTTAAAAATATAACGAACTTTTTAAATCTCTTCAGTTACTTGGTCATCTAATTATAGAGATATCGGGTAATTGTGAATCTTGGCGAATTGGAGAACATCGCAGTTAGCATTTAGTATCGATTGTCTTAGGGTACTGTATAACTCAGGATGTAATTGCGTTGCTACTGTACATACGGCACGCGAGTAGAGTTCGTCTACATTCTAATTGAAATATACTAAACTTTCATTGTTATATCAACCGCCAATTAATACGTTTGTAACTTTGAAAATAGACCAGAAAAAGGGTCCAAACTCGGTAGTAGTTTTATTAGGCAACAGTTTGGACAATGTTGTAAATATGTTTGTAAGAATTGTGAGAGGGAATAAATAGATCCTACAATTATTATATGTTAAATTTAACGAATATTATCACATCACCCAAACAGTAAAATTAAAAAGGATTCCCCAATGAAATAGCGTTAAGTGCTGAATGTTTGCAATGATTAGTAATGATTAGTGACGCCCAGTGAAAAAATACATTTTGAAGTCTTATATGCAGACCCATTACATGGCTATCCTGGGTTTAATAAAACCGTATGTAATTAATAATGCTAAAAAAATATTTCGAAAACAATATTCATTACAATAAATATAAAATAAACTGAACTAATACCAAGAGCCATGCTGAATATTTTTATAAAGTTTTGATCCTACATCTTAGGGTGAATTTTTACACTCATCGGAAATTAAGTCCTAATTATTTCGACACATATAAAAATTTGTTTTAAAGTTTTCTAAAACATTTACTTCAATAAGACCAAAGCACTTTACGTAAAGTGGACGTCAGTTATGTTGAAAATTAAGTGTTCTAAATAACAACGTTCAAGTAGAGCACTTTGCACTCTCTTATTATATTTAAAGGAATTACTGCTTTACGTGTTCAGGGTAGTTCGTGATGGTATTCAGGTAGTTTATGACTTGTTCTTGTATTTTTTTAACCATGACATGTAGTTGACACGCAACCATTGTTTTCATAAATTGGCGGTTGACAATATGAGAGCATTTCCGATGATGATGGCTGGCGACATCAACGGATGTAACCATTTATGTTATATGATATGAAAAATGACGTACAATAGTAAAAGTTAATAAGTAGTGGGCGCAGAAAAACTAATATACAAATCTAAGAAAATAGAGTGTATATAATTACATTTTATTACATGGAGAAAAATTTTATCGGAAATTTTGGGATTTGTTGAGTGGAGGAGAACATTACCATTATTTCTGATAAAGATTATTAGATTTTTTGTCATTTTTGCTGGTAAAATTTTCTGAAACTTATCGGAAAGAATGGTAATTTTTCTGTCGCAACATTATCGTTTGGAATCATAAAATTTCCAAAGTATATAAAGTTACTTGATGAATTAAATTTTCAAACTACAACAGTTAAAGGTAACTCTGGTGATTGGCGCCATTAATCTGATATCCTCTATTTTGTAAATTCAATGCCTGGTTTAAAAAATTTCTATATTGGATGACGTTAGAGTAAGGCCAGATAATGTATAAAGTGTTCATAAGAATTATAATACTAATTTTAGCACATTATTTTCCTCAGCAACATCCGTTACAATCTAATCTACTCTTAAGCAACATTAATAATTCTTATAATTTATTTAATGCTATAAGGTTTTTGGTTTCTGTAAACAATTTTAAAATATTGTGAATTGAAGAATGACCAATGAAAACAAAATATATCTGCTTACAAATATAATATTTGCAAGTGTTTCACACACTTTTCGGAATTGTAACAAGGTGGTCATTTAATACTGAGAAAAAATAATGTACATTTTAGACGATACTAAATAACCGTTATTAAAATAACTGCTGAACGTTTGCCTGCATAGATTGCAAACTCGAAACCTGGATTTGCAAAACCGAAGTACGTGCTTCGAATCGTGTTAAAGCGAGGCTCTCCCGCAACAACTATTGCCGATTGTGCTCGTTATATGAACTGACGTGATGTGCTTTGGAACTACGAAAATCGATTAACGAGGATTGTAAGTTTCGTAATTCTTGCGCAATAAATAGAACATTTAAAATTCTTTTTCATATTTTAAGCAGGGCGAATGTACAACGAATTTGAATGGAAATCATAAAAATTATCACATTAATCGATTTTAGAAATATGTTAGAAAATCGAAAAGTTTTATATAAACTTACATGATCATGTTATAGCGACATGCCTACACATACTAACATCTTTACATAAACGTATATTCCTGACGACATTGTGTGAATTAAAATGACTTCAGTTGACACTAACCAGAGTGGAAGCAGGAAGCAATAACATCTCGAATATGATTATAGACGTAAATTCATAATATATTTGCATGTATTAAGTAATCATGTATTTAATTTACTTATAAGGCGTCGCTAGCTTTCATAAAATGAAGAAATTATTATAATAAAACTTGTTAAGCGACTGAAATGCACCTAAGTAAAGACTGCGGTGAATCGTCGAAACTTCAGAAATAATCAAGAAGAACATTGCGTGCCTTCCGGCTTCCACTTGATTTACCCTCAATTGGAATATAATTTTAATTAACGCAATGTCGTCATGGACTAGCAGCGTGACATAATCTGAGATTAATTCCCACGAAAAACCAAGTGACAATACAGCACGCGAGCATCACAGGAGAAAGTTTCGTTTTCTGTTATTTAATACTCCGCCGTACTCGAAATACTATTATAAAAACGCTATTATGAAGTTACGAAAAAATACAAGTAATTGAAGCAATTTCACTCTTTGCATTGAATCCGAATGCGCGCGTGAAAAATGTATCGCCATTCCGGTATGCAGAACGCCTCGTTCCGTTATTCGACTTTCTATAAGACAGCTGCTGAAAATTATCGTCGTAAGGAATAATCGAGAGAGTCGAGCGTTTGGGCTTTTATGGTCTACCACTTTCAAATATAATCTCAGAGACAGCTTTCTGCTTGCTGTGCCAGAACTAAATTGAAGCCTGGGATTCCCCGTGATGGACAGTGATGGGAAGTGCCTTTGAACTATCCGACATTTTATTGCACAGATATTTTGTCCATTTTCCTTTTCATGATTTAGTGCCTTTTCACTGCTTTCTTCTCGATAGTTCTTCGTTATGCAATTCCTGGATGCAAGTTTTTGAGGAGACCAAAAGTAAATTTTGAATAATGTATTTCTTAAATATTTTCTTGTCAAACCTGAAAGGAAAGATGCCGTGCAGCTAGGACTCGTTAGCGTAAACTGTTTACAATATGAACAATCTCTGGGTTCTTAAGTATTTTGGGTATTTTATTGTCCAAATTCATCCAAACGAAGATTCGTACAAGTGTAAATAATATACATCGAAAGGGCGTGTCTGGTATTTCATGATCACTACAACTATCGGTCTGGAAATACGCACATGGTAAAAAATTAAATGACCACGGAAAAAAAGAGTTGGCTGGCCCAGAAAATCAGTAGTTAGAGTCTCCAAACTAGAATGTGACAAGTTATTGCCTGGTTTATAAGCCTACTTATCTGTTGGGCTAGCCAAATCTCGTTCTTTCCGCAGAAAAATAAGTATTAAATGAGGATTTCAAGAGTGAAGCCTTGATTTGCTAATTCGATTGTACGTAAACACAAGTATTTTTAAAAACACCTTATTGTAACATAAAGTCTCCCTATATAGAACCCACCATTTGGTGAGCGAAACTCGTAGTTAGCTCCCATTTTTTAAGTGCTTTTTTGTAAATCGATTTATGTAATTACTTGTTTGTCCAAGGGCTCTGATGTCCAGGACAATAATAAATGATTTCATACTCATACTCAAATAAAGTTATTGTTGTACATGGATCAGGACCTCTAATCAAACGTCATATGTGATGCCCACAGTTCGAGATACACCATTCGGTCCATTATCATTGGCGGATTATTTTTGCTCGATTTTGCTCACAAGAAATGTTATCAGGTTCTAATTTGGCACTCAATACTAGCTGCGTCCTAGAATAAGCTATTTTCCTAGGATTTGTTATTGGAAATTAAATGTGGTATCGATAGTGCAACAAAAAAGTTCCTACTGTTTGGAAATGTCCATCTATGACCATGAATTACTAATCTAATGTCACCTTTCACACTTCGAAAATGCGGATTCAGTAGAGCGGTCCTGTTCATCTAAAATTGGTGTATTTTTGTGTAAGTCTGGTTGTTCTGAAGGTCATATACTACTGGAATCAATAACTATAATTCAGCTGATGTGTCCATACTGCTCCCGAATACATAGCAACATCAATTGTGTACTAGTTTAGTCTCATTGCACTTTATTGTACCTTGAAGTGGTTTGGGATTTTTCCAAAATGATTACATTAATCTTTTGCCAAAAAGTAAATTTACTTTCGATGCCTATGCTGATAAGTGATCAGTAAGATTACACATACATTTTGAAAAGTTTAGTGCTTAAATCCGAGCTTTCATAAAATACATATCAAATCATGGTTAGTAATAGAAATGTTTAAAGTATGGAAAATTGAAACGGTAAAAATATGCCTACGGTTAGTTTACTACAAATGTTGGTTCTTTTATGAACTACTAATAGATATGTTCTTAAAAACAAAGGAAAGACTGGATATAGTTTGTATGGCTACAAGTTTCAAACGAAACATTCTTGATTCTACTAACGATGAACGATTAGATATATTTACATTTCTGCATAATTCACCCAATGGAAGGTTTATACTGAATTACTGAGCCAATCTTTTTACAGCAATACCTATATAACGAGGCTTTTTGCGTAACTTGAGCGCAATGCGTCTCCTATTCCCCATGCTAAGTCGACACTCGAGAGATGGCTCTATATTTTCTCAGATTTATATACTTCGAGCAACGACTTAAATCAGCGAAGAACACAGAAAAACTGACCGCAACAGCCAGAACCCCGTAACACCGTAATTGAAGGTCACCTCAGCAACGGGCGCGACTATAAATATTTAATCGTACATTAAATGGAGAGAAGGGACGTGAAAAATCGTACAAAAGGGAGCGAGGATAAACGAAGCTCTACTCGAAGAATCTACAATCTCCAATTAAATCCTAGTGAGAAGAATGGACGGAACGTTGATTTACGCCGATGTTAGTTTAATGGTGGACTGAATTGCTAGAAGTCACATCTAATCGTGAAAATAAACGAAGATCGGCTTAATTGTCTAGTACAACAGTATTGCAGCGGATTTCATACATAATTGTTCGGTTACTTCACTTTGTCTCTTATAGCGAATTTCATTATTGTTGAAGAAATTGTTATGTACATTTCATTAACACATTTTCTGTTAAAAAAACTGACAGGAATATATTTAAATAAATTTGTGTTGAAAGGTTTATTTACTATTTCAAAATACGTGGCCTATTGTATGCCATTTTGATAACTAATTATGTAATAATACTATTTCGATATAATGCGCACACATATTTTAATCCCTTAATTTTCATTCCGAAAGTACAGATGCGCCATATTTACTTATTTGTAGAGAATGCTGTAATCAGAATAAGTCAGTCCCCTAAATTGGATTTTTGTGTAATTATCGTTAAACTAAACGCCATTATTTTAATGATTTTGTTTTTAAGTATTTTAAAAGGTTTAGGTGTAACTTCTTTGTCACTGCTCTGTTGTTTGAAGTCTTTCATTTTCATGAAACCGATTGGGAATGAAGCTAATACAGAGATATTTTGCCAAACAAACATCTAAGATATTCATTAATGAATCTAAAAAGTTCTGAAAGAAATGTAATTGTTTGAAAATTCCATGGACATCTTTTTTTACACAATTTATATTAATCGAGTCATAGAACTAAAGAGGTTTAGTGCACATTTTTTACCAAGTAAGTGACGAGAGAAAAAGTTATGATATTTACATCATTAAGATATTCTAATTTCATAGAACTCGTCCTATTAAAATTCATTACTTTGTCCATATTTTCTTCATTTATTTATCATCTAAGTTAATGACTAATCAATTTTTCTTATACTTGTCATATTGAAAAGGCATGTTTGAGTTTGTATCAAAAATTATATTCGTAATAGATGATATATTTATAATTTAAAATATTTTGAAATAGAGTCCGTGAAAAATATCTGGTTAGCTAGAAAATTTAAAAAAGCACAGTTAGGTACTGCAGATTTTACTGGCGAGATATACCGTAAGCATTTGTTATTTAATTAGTTTCGTATACTTTTATGTTCGTATAGATTTGAAACAATGTCAAAATATTCAACATGGATGATAAAACATGGAAAACATATAATGGAATTACTTAACTTAAAGTTAAATTTAAATATAATTCATTTAAAAAAAAACAATGAAAAATTTAGATGATCATATAGACATAGATACGCGCTATATGTATCATACTTATCTAATTTTATTCTGGAACGTGACCGTGGGTATTTGCGAATTGTATCAAGACACAAAACTTGTATATCCGGTTTACTCCCTCACGCCTTGGTCTAAACTTATCCATTTTTCGCTCCACCTATTCTGTATTCCGCGTATTTAGCGCAATTATACCAGGTGACTGCACATTACGAGATAAACGAATCAAGGTTATTGTAGATTTAGTCCTTATACACAATTCAGGAATTTTGATGTAAATTATTGATAAATTATTTTGATATAATGTAATTTCGTCATGATTTTTTGTAGAATATATTTATGTAGTACAGTTGATTATTACTAACTATATCTCTCCTAAAAGCGAAACGTTTCTTATTATTCTTTTCACCCCAATAATTGTAATTATTAATATCAATTTCAGTTGTATAGTCGCCCTTAAATTCCTTAGTATTTTAAATATTTAGGGCGTTTATCATATTAGCAAAAAAATTACAAATGATGTTTATGGTAAGGCTTACAAAAATCATGTTATTTAATATTTCTGAAAAACACGATTCAAAAAAACCGATACCCATATAATTACGAAAGACAATAATATCTTGAACAAAAATAAATAACAGTTATATGAATTCTATAGGGAACAAAGTATTTTTCTTTCATCCTTTATATCGTGGCTGATCAGTTGTGACTGTTTTCACTTATAGTGAAGCCTAGCGTGTGATGTCAACATCATACGTTCTTATAGTTATTTGGAGGTATAGCACAAACGCGAAAAAAACATAATTTGATTTTGTAATTAAACTCGACTTTCGATATGAAGTTCTCCATACTTCCGGTGCAAGTTTCGCAAGAAAAAGATTACGAGTCATATCATATTCCTTAACCCTTGGAAGCACGGTGTCCTTTCTGTTGGACACCTTTTTGTAATTCATTTTTTTTATTTTTTAATAGATTAAAATTGTGTTTTAGTATAAATTTTTTCGTCCATACTTCGATAACATTTTTCTAAATGTAAACAAATTAATATTTATTATGAATTATTGTGTTAAATTGTTTATAATGACGAACAATGTATACAAATTGCGTGTTTTTTTACAAAGAATGTATGCTGAAAAGAAACCGCCGTTAAAATTTTGGGCGAAAATGTTTACATTTTGGCTGTCATACTGAATCCGTCATTTTAAATTATGAAAATCTAAGACTAAATTCGTTATTTTGCGATCCCGAAAGCTCTCGAGTACCCAGTTTCATCTCGATGAAATAAATTTTTACATTTAGGTTTGCCATCTTCGATTCGCGATCTTGTTCAAGTTTTAGCTATTTTCCGTGCAAATAAAAATGTATGTTTCAGAGGGTTAAGGGGAAATAAATATCTTATTTTGCCCATCTATTGTCCCTAGAAAACATTGTAATGATATGAAATTATTTCATTAATCATTTTTACCCTCTCTGTTAAAAATACAATTCAATTTTATGGATGTTAAAGAAATTTTCTTTCCGAACATTGCTTTCATTTGGTGAAATTACATTAAATTCTTTTAAAATATTTAATAAATGTTCTTCAATATTGAAGAAATAAAATACAACTATTACATTTCATGATTATTTAAACACGTTGTCTTATACTTCGACAATGATGTCAAGATATATCCCAAAACTTTTCCGTTAGTGGTCACTGATCCTCAGAAATGCATTCCGTAACCACAACGTTTGACGTGACTGACAATCGTGACTGATTTTTTAATGAATTTTAGAATTACTGAAATCCATTTATTACAAATTGATATATAAGTAATTATTGTTATTAAATAAATTGTTTTCTTAACGTGACTCATTCAGGTTATTTGTTAATATTTCTTGTTATTTTATGCATTGTTCGTAATTTTGAAACTGTTACAGTTTATAAACAACTTTGAAAGGCAATGCAATTTTTTGTTAGAAATCTAGCGCAGAATGATTTGATCAAAATTATCGAATACGTTTTACGAAACTTAGCAGTAAAATATACTCACTATATACATATATTATAACAGAGACCAACTAATATCTAGTTTTCATTATCGTACCGATAATCAATTTTTAATAAAATCTTTCGAAACTAGAAAATGTTGCTAATGTGTTATAAACTTAGCATATATACTAGCACGTCATAAGTATAAAAGCTTCTAAAAAATTTACACAAAATTTTCTCATTTTTCAACGAAATTTTCTGCTATCCTTTTTTTTAATAGACTATTAAAAGTTTATATATGACTAATTTGGGTTCTGGCCCAATAAAAACTCTGACAGTAAAAAGCCGACCAATCAAAAAACCGACAATCGAAAAGACGGCAGTAAAAAATTAACTCTTCAAAAATGACTGTAGGCTTGTCTATTTATGTCGGTTTTTTCAAAATCGGCTTTATGACTCTCGGTTTTCGACCTGTCGGCTTTTCAATTTTTTCGGTTTGCCGCACCCACTGATTTTCATCGAGTATAACAAACAATTTGCAAATTTTTAAGCAAAATATTATCGAATGAAGTCAGTAAGGATTGCTCAAACTGTTTTGCTGATATGATTGTTTTCGAAATAGTGATTTCTATGTGAAATAATTTTACTGTTAATTACCGCAAAAAAAAAAACAAATCCAAGTTTAGTGCAACTAAAACTCGAAATCACGTGTAAAAAAAATTACGTAAAACTTCCAAGCACGAAGTCAACTTCATTTAATTCTAATGTATTCATTCTTACTTTGAAATTTGAAAGTACAGGTATTTTTTTTATGACGTGCTACCGGCTCAAGAATGCCTTATACGTACGATCATTTGAAAACTCATTCCTGTTAAGCTCCTTAAAGAATGCCCGGCACGCGTCGCTTGCGATTTCATCGCGTTTGCGAGTAAAGCGATTCGACAGATCGTCGAGGAGTTACGGCAGCTCATTCGAATGAGTAGACGGGGATGCACGGACTTTCTACGAGCCGTTTCTCGTCTCGGTAACCCAATGAATTGCTCGATGCCATCAAAAAAAGACTTTGATAATACAGTTTCACTACTGTATTTTGAAACCTAACTGCAAGTTGTGATACTAAGCCAGAACGTACATGGCCATACTATTAACAATTCAATTAAGAATCATTTATCTTTCTAAAACTATTCCTTGCGCAAGGCATAGAAAATCTTATTAGAAAATTATTCTTCTAACTGGACATTTGATGAAACTATTTTCATGTGCATCGGAAGTGAAATTTACTGCAGAATTTGCAAAATATGAAATTTTATAGCATATGATCCTGAAATTGGAAGAACTTTCCGACGCTCGTCATACTCTGATTACTTCGGCCTCGTCTGTTCGGTATGTCTCGCGTGGCGTCACATGTTGGATATGGTCGATAAAGTCACACTCTCGGTAATCTCGATTGTCTTCCTTCTTGCATGCGTAAATGTCTCAGACGAGAGTAGAGTGCATAAGTTTACGATAACCGCGTAATAGCAGTACTAGTTAGAAGTGTATCGCAAGATGCATCGTAAATTTTACATAAGAGGCGTGCGAATAGAGCATGTCTTAAGATAAACAAATAGGAGAATTAAGCAGGTGTTGAAGTAAAAATATTAGTTTCCTATTCTAATAAAAGTTTTTTTTTCTACCACAAGATTGATGTACTGCGCATCGAAGTTGTTATAAATGTGCGAAACCTATTGATATCTCAATTGCCGACCATGAAATATAAATTAATAATGATGAATAATGTATGAAATTTACTTCTAAGATTGTCAGTATTTCAATCATACTCAATTACTGTACAAAAAATTCAACAGAGGAAGTAACATGAAGATGTATGGAGAAATTAGTTGCCCAAGTGCACGGTTTGCTGAACATTAACTGATATAAAGTTCTGGAAAGTTGCTTCATTTTTGGTATGATATAACGTGTTGCAAACTAAGTTTTCACCTCTAATTACATTCGGTTGTATCACGAATCTTGTTTTATTTCAACACTCGAGATAAAATATAAGAATTGTTTAACATGTATAAAAATGGACTTTTATTATGAAATATATGTTTGCACGTTTGTCGAGTATCACCGACAAATATGTTATCTGATGATAAACTACAAGGATGTTTCCTGTGGATTTTTGAAAGTCAAAATAAGAAGGGGATTCAATGAATTAGGTATAAAAACTATACATGTACTAATGATGAAACGATAAGATTCATTTTAAGGAAATTGCTACATAAAATGCCATGTTTAGACGACAAGCTTTATGAATAATGATGGTATATTTCTAAATTGTTGCCTAATCCGTTTTTATATAAAATCCACCAAGCAAACAAAGAACAATGAAAAAATGTAACTGGAAAAAAATTTATTTTAATATGGGCTGACTTAAAGAGACAGTTGAAAAAAAACACTTATCTTGCTTAATAATACGAAATATAAAAATTAGTAACTATCCGATGAGACTTTGACATTACGAATTTATTAAGACATATTAAAATAATAGATCTATTATGCCGAATCTCAACTTTACAAATGAATTTGACTAGTTTGAACTTCGTAATGTTTGAAAAGCTTTCTCAGTACATATTTGTCAACTATTCAAACTTATTTTAGTAAAACTTATATAGCATTGGTCACTGACTCTTCATGATAGATTTAATTCGAAATTAAGATAGAATAACATTTGGTTTTTACTAAAGATTTGGTTTTTACTAAAGAAGAAGCTAATATCATATTTTAATTTCAGAAAGTTCACTGACGGAACCAGTGAATAAATTACGACGAAATTAAAATAATCTGGTAAAATCTTATATGCAATTATGAAACTAGTGATATTTTACGTGAGCGTTCATTCCTGCATTTGAACATTAAACGTAACAAAATTTTTGTAATTACTTAGTACCAGGCTAATGTTTGTGTGTAACGTGTAATTCATCTGCGTGTTGAAAACTAAGTGTTAGGATAATATCATGCTTCATTTCTTTCTGGATGTCTTAAGATAATCATCAAAAATACTGCAAGACTCCTCTCTCTGTATTGCACACTCATATTTCCATGCTATACAGTTATGAAACTCATCTGCATCCATATGCACCATTTTTTATTGTAGTTGCATATAATATGTGGCATATTTATTTACAAAAGGTACTCAACATTACCAAATAAATACAAATTAAAAATGTCGGTATTATTATTTACAGATAAAGACATTATGATAATAATTAAAGCTGATAATAATAATTTCTTCTTGTCTAAGAATTTTATTGCAATATTTGTTAAAATTTGAAAACATAATTATTTTTAATTTTATAGATCGATGATCACAATAATAAATGTCATTGACATTATTGTGACTCTATGTAAAAGAATATTTTTAAGTATATTTAATAAACATTTCGAAATTTTACCTTTTTTTTCATTTGTTATCAGTTAGAAATAAGTATTATAGACGTATCACATTATACTCAAGACTAGTATTAGCCATTTAGTAAAATATTGTTCATACAACAACAAAAAACAATGTTAAAAGTTGAACCGATCTCATACCAACAGAGTTCTTTGATCGGTTTTCTTGTTCTAGCCCTAAAAAATGTTTGTCGAAACAATGTGTTCGTATTCAAATTAGTTTGCATCAGTCTTCAGTATGTACGTTAACTGTTGATCATCTTAATGAAATATGGTACAAATATTGTCTAATAATTAATGTTAATATCAAACAAAGTTCTTGTTTATAAATCAATTCTGAAACCGGTTTGGGCATACGTGGACAAAAACCTGGGGAAATGCATAAAAACCCAACATCAACATACTGGAAAGATTTCAGTCTAAATGTCTAAGACTGATCACGAATGCACAAAAGCGTTTGTGCCTAACGAGATTATTCGTAGAAATGTGGACATAAAAACGGTGGAAGAAGACATAAAAAGAATTCTTTCAAGATATGTAGACAGACCGAAAAATCTTATCACAGACTTTCTGCAAGACCTCAAAAAATTCCTTGTTCAAACTCAAGAAATTCAAGCTTTTATGTTGACAACATTTATAAAATCTTTTTTATAGTTAAATAAAGTGTAGTTACAATGTTTTTGTCAAATGAATACCATTGAATGGGAGCATCACTCGCATGTCCACGTGTATTTAGAAATATTGTCAGATTATAAATAAATAGGAAGAAAAAAAATTATTTCAAATCATCCTATCGATTCTCCAGCAGAGTTTTAGCATTGTTAGTATAAGAAACATTATTTTCCAGTGCATCAGGAACGAAAATTCAATAGCCGTCCATACACCAACTGTCTCGACAATGTGGATGAGTTCTTTTTACATTATAATAATTAACCAATTTACTCCTGAACAGAAATTCAGAAAATGCAAACAAATAATGAAAAAGAACGATTTCAGTAGCAACGTGTAATATAAAAATTCAAAACTGTTCCAGGAAACTGCCAGGAACCAGTGTAAGAATATTTAGCATTAATAATAAGTTTTTTATAGTTAAAAAACTAATATCTTTCAAAACAGGTTTATATACAATGCGTTTATCAATGGATAACTAGAGGTTAACTATTTTATCAGTTTTTTACATACAAGCTCTATTTAGTATAATATATGAAATTACTGATTTTAGTAAACTCTTGAAGATTAATAATTAATTCAACGAAAAACAACGAGACGAGTAAGTAAACAATTTTAAGTTGAAATACGGTCAATGACAAAAGTTCTCCACTATCTAGGAGAAGAGAAAAGTATACTACTCTGCATGCAATAAAGTTTAACATAACCATTTGGAAATACGTCTTAATAAGTAATCTTTTTTATCATGCGATCAATTAGATGCACTTTTTATAAATATGTGAAAACACGTACGTATTAAATAGCTAACTCCGTTATGTCACTGTTAGAGGTATTGTTAAGTGTTAAAATACAGATAATGTACAAAATAAATAACATTATTAGGTGAGGTCGAAAAGCCGACAGTAAAAAAACTGACATTTCAAAAAATGACTGTCCTCCAGAAAGTGTGTCTATTTTTTTATGTGTCGGTTTTTTGACTGTCGGTTATATGACAGTCAGCTTTTTGACCTACCGGCTTTTTGATTTGTCGGTTTTTCGACGCGTACCCGCATTATTACATAATATTTTACATAAAGCGTGAAGTGATTTGTGTAAAATATGGTAAAACTAAAGGCAGCATAACCTCAACATTGAAAAAGGCGAATTTAAAAATATTTAATTCATTACACATGTAGATCATTTTAAATCTACTTAATTACTTAAATAACTACTCGTTAAAATATAATGTTTTTTTAAATTTTAATTACTCATTAATTTAAGCAAAAATAATACATCATCATTACCGACATGTGCAATTTATCATCAGCTTTCCGCTCAACTATTTAATGATAGTTGAATTTGTCATATCGATTTTTTCAGGGATTAGCAAAACATTCAACGACTAACTAATATCATTAAAATCGCTTAAAATTCCCAATCCGCAGTGGGTATACGACTAAAAGTCCATAAGCAAAGAACTGGAATGGTATGGACACTCGCTTTATGGACATGCCAGTGTAATGACTTCTGACAGTTGTGAGGTAAAAAAAGCATGCATACAATACAGGAAGTTACAACCGCTGTTCCGGAAATAATATAATTAACTCGTTGACTTCACTTACGGTTAACAGTAGATGCAGCATTAGAAATACGGTGGCGAACATACGCGTTTCGAATGAAAGGAATATGTGATATTTTGAAATCACCTTCAAATTTCCACTTACCTGAAAAAAAAGAGTAAAAATTAAAAAATGTTATATAACCTGTTAATGAATTATTTTTATTACATATAGTATTTCATGTATCATCAAAAGAATTCTCTTAAATATTTTATTCAATTCTACACTATTTCCGTTAAGACGTAATTAATTACTTATTGATCATAAAAAATATTCCACATGTCTAATTAATGTGATTTCATTATTAACACTTTGTCACTTAGCTCTTTATTAAGTGTGATCTAAATAATATGCACATTTTCATAAGAGGCGATTATATCTCGTAAGTTACAAGTGTTATAATTTCTGTGGTAATTTAGAATCATACATCATTAATGTAATCTTTCTGACATCCATGCAATAACTTATCTCTTACTATGTTATTATAAATTAATTATTAAGGATTACACTGCACGTAATTGCAATATTAGCGCGAAAAGAGGAGTGTGCGTGAAATGAGGATACTCCATCATAAATTCATCATTATGTTCGAAGTGCGTCTATTAAAATCTCAGAGAACAATGATTAATTTTATTACACCAGCTAAGCTAAAAGAGAATGAATGTTCGTTTCTACTTTGGTATTATGAAAATTATTAATAGATTTGACATTATACTCTTTGTACATACCTTCGTAAAACAATAAAACATATAGCATTGTTCTTGGATTTAATGACAAATTATTTCATACACAATCCGAAATAGGCGATAAAAAGCAGTTAATTAGGTTATGTAGTGATTAAGTTTGAGTTTTTGTACTTTAAAATCGCTTGTTATAAGTCCTTTTTTAATTCAATCGCATTTAATTAAAAATGCATTAAAAATACAACAATATATAAACAAATTACGAAATTAAGAATATTTATTATAAGGCTGGTTCGAATTTTTGATTGAACATAGGTCTAGACGAGGTATTGCATTTTAGTTATATTTTTGGTAGTTCAATTTTTAGTTACATTGTCCAAAAGATCATTAATATTCAAAGTTTTTAGTGACAAAAATATCATAACATTGTATATTTTGAACAAATTTATATTTTAAATTATTTTTTTTTCGTGGGGGTAATACTATATGTAAATAAAAGCTACTGATACTTTTATTGGAAGCATTAATCCATACCTAGGACATTTTCCGTTTACTTTATTGTAATTTTTAGGAAACAAAATTTCCTACATAGTACGTTTTATAGAAGTTGCATCTCGTCCATTCTGGACAGCAGAATACTCGGTTTCTGCCGACCTAAACATAACCACATGATGTTCGCGCCTCTGCAGAAATGTAAAGTACTGCAATTAACTAGAACTGCATGGAAATGCGCGAGAACCGTTCTTAATATAATATTACGAATGCAAACGGCAAGTTTATATTTACGATTACACCTGGTTGTAACAATAAATTCTGGTCTTTTCTCGGTGAGTATTTATTCTAAATACTTAGAATATATCGAATTTTATTGTTTCCTGACATTACGAGGAAAATTGTGAGAACAGTATAAGTTTTCCTAACATTTAAACGAGAAGGAATCGTTAAAATAGATACCAAATGGTGCGCAGAAAATACATTTTCTAATTGAAACTATAACATGTATTGTAGCCTTTCCAAACATTGTTAAACTGATTCTACTGATGTATACGTTTTATGCAATTTTAATGTCCATTATTAACCCGATATTTAAAAAAACAGACATTAAAAAATCATTAAAAAATCAATTTCAAAATGTGCATGTTCTGAAAATGTAATTTATGATTGACTGCTAAATGTGCTTAACCCTTTCCTGCACACATTTTTCTGATGAACCATTTTTCATTAAACTGGGCACTCGGGGGTTTTCGGGGTCGCCGATTACGAATCTGAACCAGATTTTGAAAATTTAAAATGTCGAATTCAAGATGTCTGCCCAAAATATAAAAAATGACTTGATCCAGATGAAATTGGACACTTGGGTTTTTAGGATCGCTGATTACGAATCTGAACTCACATTTTACAAATTCAATATGGCCGACCAAAAATGAATCTCAATCAGGTATTTTTTTACATTTTATCGGCCATGTTGTATCCGCCATATTGAATTTTTAAAATCTGTGTTCAGATTTATAATCAACCACCACAAAAACGCCCTAGTTCCGGGTTTAAACTCAATCAAATAATTTTTACATTTTGGTCAGTCATATTCTATGCGCCATTTTGAATTTTCGACATATGAGTACAGATTCGAAAACAGCATCCTCAAAAACCCCCGAGTACCCAGTTTCATCTCGACCCAAATGATCATTTGTCAGTGACTGCATTTTTTCTATAAAAATGACGATTTTTAGTTGTTTATGTATTTATAAATCATAATGTTAAATAAATATTGACTTAAATGTAACATTATTCACTTCTTCGACTCCCACTTACATTGGATTAAAAAAAAACGGGCGCAAATGCATTATTTTGTCTGTAAAAACTCAAATTTTCAACCGGGTTCTTGTGGCTCATATATTAGCCGCCGTGCCGAAATGAGTTAATAAATAATCCCTGTTTGACTTTCAAGTGACAAAATTAATCCTACGGTCAAACGTTTTTGACCTCGAAATAACGTTCTATGGGTTTTTGAATGTCTGTATTTTTAAATGTCTATTTTTTTAATTTAGGGTTTTGGAAGTGACTGTTGAAATTTGTCGGGTTTTTAAGGTACAGCATAAATCAGAACTTACTTGAGGATTCTCAATAGTTAGTAAACTATTGTTAGCCTATAGATTACCTTACCAGAATATATAGTACATATGTGGCAGTTTATTTGTATTCGGTAAACAGTAATATGCAGCGAAGATTCAAGCATTCATTAGCTCATCTTCATTTGCTCACTAGTCATCATTTCTGATTATGTTTGCAAATTATTCTACATCATCGTACGATACAATAGAAAAAGTGGACATGATTAAAAATTGTGTTTGCACAAGAATTTTACGAACACTTCTTGCTGACAAGATGCATGGATTACAAATTCTCATTCCCATGCTGTTTAGTAAAATTAAAATTGTCTAGGGAGAAATAATAGTAATTTTTATATGGCTATATGCTTCGACTGAATGACTTACGAGCAAAAATTAATATTCCCATCGAGCAACTGCGTACCTCGGGATTCCGGTTACTGAAGCGATTGACAGAATTGCTCAAGTGACGAGATTTTCTTTCAGATCGCTAGGTGCGTTGCACTATCGCAATTAATTGCACTGCCAGACAAGACAGGAGACCGGCACTATTTTGCTGCAACCCGCCGTCAGAAGCGTTAGTCTTCCTTTCATTTCGAGCACCTAGACGATGACTCGTTATCGCAATAATCACGGATAATGTACGATATCGCAAACGTGAGATTCGCATCTCACGTTCAGCTTTCGAGTGGCAATTCGTATAAAACGTGGCATCGAATCTGCTACTCTGGATAATTGTTTAGAGATTAGACAAATATTACTGTCGCCTCTTCAACTCGATAAAAGCATTTCGCAAGGAACGCGCTCGACGAGAAATAAAAATTGACAATTATGTCCTATTCGTTGCAAATCTGAAGATGATGGCGTGAGGAAATCGTTGGAAGATTTTGAAAGTGGAGAACCACAGACGAAATGAAAATCAGGAATTAATAATAGGTGCAAGTGGTGCAAGTCGTTGAATCAGACGCGACTAAATTCTACACGTAATTTCTTTTCTACGAATTAATATCATGTAAGAAATGTTTCGTCAGTAACCTTTAAGAGTATTATTTGTACTAACGTAATAGAATATAGAGAAAATATGAAATTATAGCGCGATACGATCGTAATCACCTTCAATTACATTTTTACAATAGTTGTATAATTGTTGAAAATAATAATAGCACTTTCACGTTTATAAAGTTTCCGGTATGAAATACGGAACTTAAAGGGGAACTATAAGTAAGTTATCGATAATACGATCATAATGTAGAAACTTGACCGACTATTAATTATACTATCATCGCAATGTTACGAGGTCAGAAACGATAGTACCCGGATAGTTTGAAAATGATTACAATCAGGGTTATTAGTATCGATGATAATGATACAAATAAAGGATAAATTCGAAGGTTAACATTTCTTTCAGGGGCTTTATTCCGGAGGAATGAGAAAGCGATTTTGCGCTTTTCAAATGGAGTTGTCTACTCGTGCAATCATTCTTGACGATCTAAAGAAGCTGAAGGATAGCGTGTAATTATCTGCAAATGGACACGCGTCTTTGACTCACGTAAATTGATATCCTATTAATAATGAATGGATTATAATTAAATAGTTAATTGAAGCTTTAAGACCTAGGCATACAATAAAAAAACACTTACTCGTCTTACGCGAGTCAAACTTGATTCAACTACGACCAATTTACTTTCATTCAAATACAACATATGAAAGCAGTTTTTGACTTTCAAAAATTATGAAAAGAACTTGATAGAAATGGCCCATAGCATAAACAACTTTAGTTTAAAAATTATTGATAACGGTAATGTACGACGTAGAATGGTGAGAAATTTTCTTATATAATTATTATAAGGATGCATGTAAACTCACATTCGAAGCAGCTTATACTTATTGGCGATTGGTAAGTTATTACTTGCGAACCGGATATATAAAATACACTTTGGATCATGGGACTTTTTGCAAAACTAAAAATCTATTCTCACGATTATATAAATGTATCATTTATAATAATTGTAAATGGCAATTAAACTGAAGATTATCGGTATGCTTGTGGCGTACCAATGACTTCCGCAGTAAGAATACACGTTCGACCGACTTAGGAATTCAATCCCTCTTGCTTTCTAGCAATAATTTTTCCATTTCCACCGACGATTGGATGTGACTGCATGATGTTGACGAAGATTTTTCATCCTCGCCATACATGGAAGAGACTTTGAAGAATGCGAAATCGGTGGTTGTTTAAAATTAATTTGGAATTATTACGGCGGTTTCGATGATTTAAGAGACATGTGGGAAAAACATTCTCACAGCGCCATACTGGGAAAGATTTTTTGGCGCGTTGACATTTATCTTTGGTTACTGTTACCGCAGAGTTCGTAGGTTAGAATGTAAATAAGGACGATTAATAGGTAATTTTCGCTATTGCGTGCGGAGAAATTTAATTTTATGAAGAATTATTATCATTGTTCAATTAGAGGCGCAGGCATCAAAAGGACTTAATTCTGTACAATTAATTATGATAAATGTACGGCATACTTGTATATTTACCATGGTATATATTTAAAGTCCTTAATTTTATGAACCAGACATTATTACCAAATCTATTATCTATGCATTTTTTTAAAGACACATACGAGTTATCATTTCGCACCAACTTTATGTTTTCACAGATACGACGTTCCGGCATTATTTTCTCATGCGTGTACTTTTGTAGCGTGAAATTTATGTATCTGAAGTACTCCCATTGTTATTCTTTTTTAAGAACGGCCAAATCGTTCTAAATGACCGTTAATATCTTAGATTTAGCGATTCGAAACATTTTAGTCGCAAAAGTCCTTTACGATGCGGGAAACTAAGATAATTTTTACTGATTGTATTAAGAGACTTCTTCAACCAAGGAAATACTTATCCAATACTAACCTCATTACACAATTCTTTTATGTAACTTTTGAGACTGAAATGTGAAATCTTCCCATTTGGGATTAGGACAGTTACGATTCGTCCACGGTGGCTGATTTATCTTGGTAAATTTAATGCGGAAACGTTTTATTACAGCAAATGTATGTAACAACAATTCATTTATTCCATTGTGTATTACTCATTGATAATTATTAGGCTAAAATCTTAACGTTGAGCAATCAGTTTTACTTCAAGGTGGTGCAAACTGTTGAAATAATAGTTCTAAAATTTTATAGTACAATGTGCTAGTTACAGCGGAAAGTTCGTTTCATTTGGAAGCGAGTTCTCTTGTTAGAATGTTTAACATCGTAAACTACGTTCATTATTTGGGTAGCATATTATGTAAAAGATTTGTACACGAGTTTATGAGAATTGTAAATTACTGTTGATCGTATATGACATTAGCATTCTACGTATACGACAGTAATATTCATTCTTCTACGTTCAAGAAACATTTCTGATTGGCAATAATCGAATTTCTAATTATCTTTGTGAGAGTTTGCTTGCCGACGTAGTATCGATTATTAACAAAGGAATAATTTTTAAGGTTAGTTTGAATATTGAAATATTGACTATTAATATCCAATGTATTTAAACCGAGCATTTAAATTTTCGCATTGTTTAATCATGTTGAAAATAGAAAGAACAACGTATTTCAAACTCATGACCTTTTATGATCTTTCCATCGACAATTAATAAGTGAACGAAAATGAAGTCTTATGAATATTACAGACAGATCAGAATGAATACAACTATACGAAAATAGGTGAAAATTGTGCTGATTATTTTATCTATATTCTGAATTGAAATTTATTCGACACAAATTATGAATATTGATCCACAAAGTATATGTATATCCAACGACGTTACTGAGCCGAAAAAGTAAGAAATTATATAAAAATAATAAATAAATGGTTGAATAACACTTGTGCACCGAAATTAATCGGGGAATACCCTCAAGGTTCCCTCATAAATGAAGTCGTCAAGTTCTCCACAAAAAACACTCCTGCTTCGTGCTCGTGATTTTATGACGTGTAGCACTTGAATCGTTCATTTGTTGATAACGGACCTACCTGGAATTACCAGATAATATTGCATGGTATAATATAAGTATACCATGATCGGAACTCTTGTGGTGTTATGTGTAATAATTTCAGGATTTGTTCTTAGCATTACCCAAATAAAGTAAAAAAAGTGATCATTCGATTGTTTATGCATTTTTTAGAACTATTAATTATAAGGAAATTTTTAATCTACTTATATATTTCATTGTGCAATTATTGATCATCAATAATTTATTTCTAACAAAATGATATGTTCTGCATCAATGTGCATTAAATATAATAAAATATAAGAAACTTTAAAATGAATTTTTGAGATGAAATCAAAATAGTATTATGTAACAAGGGCGTAATATTATGAACCTTCGACGAGTGTGAACGCTCGAGCGAAGCGAAGATGACTATCAAACTCGTCAGAGATTGATAATTCGCTTGTGTTCCATACGATAGTTTTTATTATGATGGGCGTTTATTAGGCTCAGAAATTTAAGCCCGAAGATTTCGTTGAAGGACGCAAAATCGAGTTCTATGCCCGAAGTGTTAAAAATATTAATATTTAGAAATTGTAGTAAACGTAATAAATGATTAAAATAAAATGATTCTTAACGTCCTTGGTAGAAATGAAAATATTTTTTCTACAATTCTTCTATAATATTCTTATTTACCATGTTAAAGGTATATAGGGGAAATGGAAAGTGCAAGTAAAAGTTGACAAATTTCTACGGTTTATGTTTTTTAAGAATAACAGAAAAATATGAGTGTTTTTGCTTATTTCTCACAATCAAAATAAACCACGTAGTTTCGCAAATTCAAAATTTTTTATTTTTTTAATGATGATTGTACGTTTTAATAACGAAAGGTTTAATACTTTTGCTTCTGTATTCAGTAACACCACGGCAATATTATTGTTCTCCTCGGATATAGAAAAACTTTTAAATACATTCAATTTGTTTACACCTTAGAATTAATTAAATGATTGTAGCCGATGAGAAATTGTCGCGAAAGAGCGTAGTTTTCTTTCCATTGTTGCTATCCCCATTGAACATGTATCAGATTTTTAATTAATAAATAATGTAAGGAATTGATTTTACTATTTTCACATTGTTATATGATATGGGATATGATTAATGATATGATTTTACAAACATTTTCTACAGGGTTCTCAATTATTATAACTAAATAGTATCTGAATAAATCACGATGTCTTTATGTTCACATAAGTTTATAGGAACTGCTTATAGGTAAATGTTTCTATTCATAATACAACTGAAATTTACATGTTATTCCAATTAATTATATTCCATTCTTCTTTCCAGTGTTTTAATTTCATTTTTCGACGAGCGTTATAATTATTTTATTTTTTATTTCTTAGTTTTATATACACTACTTAAAAAAATATTATGTATCTGTTATTTTATTTCATGGAATTTTTGTAGTAACTCATTTATGATATCTGGTATTCATCGGTCATAAAATGAATTTTCAATATCTAACATTGTACGATCCTTTTCTTTAAAGTCACGTTGTGCTGATAATATAGTTTTGTAATTCTAGTACTGCGTGGTCTAAGAGTTTAAAATTCGAGGATATTTTAATCGTACTCATATTTGTTACGTTATAACTTTTGTACGCTTTACAATAGACATTGTTGCCAAATATTATTAGGTCTACTATGATCCTGAAAGGAGCACACCCGGTCATTGACGAAATATTATTGATTTTGAAACTCAAAAATAATTTATTACGATATAAAACATGTCTAATAGCTAGTTTCAATCAACATCGTATTATGAAATTCTTTTTAAAAACAAAAAATGTTTTTTTTTATCACATTTGCGTGTAATTTTCAGGTAGGAACTAACACTTTTTATAATGTTCACAAATATTCATTATTATTGTAATATATATAATATTGTATAACCATATACATATTTATATGTTAGCATAACTCAAGAAATATTCTTAGTCTATCAAATTTACGAAATTTTTGCATACTGGAGTAATCACGAACATATAACAATTCCTATAATTGCGAACACACACACACACACACACATATATATATATATATATATATTACTTGACCACAGTTCTTGAGCCGTCCGTATCCGCTTCCTGTAGAGAACGAAGATCACACGGAAGAGAATATATGTTATTATAGATACTAAGATTACTAGAATGAATAATATGCAAGTTTTATTTTAATTTAATTCATGTCCAATTTAATTAAATTTTTCGAGTCAATCGTTGGAAATGTCGTTGCTAGGTTGTGTTGATTTTAAAAACGAGCGGAATTTTGGACAGTTTCGATCGAAGCTCTATAGGTGAATAACAATTAAAGATTATGTTAATTAAATTCAAATAATATCGACATATTCTCATTTTTTGGGTTCCTGATTTATTTTATAATAATATATAAGTATATTTTCTTTCTTCCGAGGGATTTTTTTCTCTATAGGTTTAGATTAAAGTGGACGGGTACGGACCAAGAATAACACATTCGATGTGCCGGGCAGCAGTACCAAAATTTGAATACAGTAGAGTCCCGGTATATTTACCCTCTCGGTTCCTCGCCGTCACCTCCCGAGTGACGAGTCCCGACTCGTTATATTTAACAAAACACGGGGAGCATCGCTCCTCCCACTTCCCTCATTAGCATTATGTTCATGACGTTACAGCAGATCGTTCCTGAGGCCCCCGTCCTTAACGTGGGGGAAAAAGAGAAAAGCGGCAGGTAAATATAACGAGAAGGATCCGCACAAATATGCTGGGACGTAAATATAGCGAGATGCAATTATACCGTGACTCTACTCTGTTGGATGCTATTTTGAGTGGTTTTCGTCGTGTCGCAAGATGAATGCAATCTTGCGGATATATTGGGATGTTCGTTCTAAATTTTAACCCAATTTTTGGGGAACTTGCCATGTACTTCGATAGTCTACGTTACAAATCTAATAGATAATACGATTTCCGGTCGAATGCTTTTCCAACTGAGCTATGACTCCCGACATGCCCCTTATTTTGTCATAATTTTTCGCACATTTTCGTTTCCTCCCTATTCATCATAGAACAGAGTTCTAATAAGTCTTTTAATAATATGAAATTTTATTTTATTTTAAACTCAAGGTTTATAACAACAATGCCGATTTGTCTCGCTTAACTTCAGTCGGTAACAATACACAGAGAGAAAAAAAGGGTTAATGGAACCATGAAGAAATAGGACAATCGATTTTAACATATGCAAGTAGTAGAATTAACAACATAAAAGGTTGTAGTTGATATTTCAGGTTATGCACGAATTATTTAAATCTGGGAAATAGTAAATGGAACAATTTGACAGTTTCATTTACTATGGAAATAGTTAATTTAAGTACTTTTGTATTAAAGCGTTTTACTATTATAAAATGATTCCATTAACTATTTTCTTTCTCGCTGTGTAGGATCAAAATTTTTACTATTAATCGTGATTAATGTATCATAAACTTTTAAGAATATTTAGAGTATAGTGACTAACTGTGTGCATCACAGACTGTTATCAAATTTATTCATTTGGAAACGTATGATGAAGTGCCTCACATCATTCACAGCGTTTTGTTATACGATTCTCTAAAATCGGTATCATACTCACTTATAAAAAATCGGTTCTATTCCTATAATGGTAAAATCCGAAAATGAATTTTCCGTATTCGTAGACACCCTAATCATTTTTGCACGCTCCAAATACGTTGAGCAGAGCTCGTTCGTAAATCTATAATGCTATATAAGAATGTACGTCTGGAATAAGTGTGGAGTTTCTCTCCTCGCCGAAATCGCCTTTAAGTGCGATTCGTGTGCACAAATCTGTCTGGGATGTCGTCATACGAGGAAATAATTTCGCACGCGTGACATTTCTTCGTATCGAGAGCAAGACGGTGTCTGAAACTTACCTCTGAGGCAGTGCTAAAGGAATGTACCCGCTATGAAATTTTACAACGGAGACAGACCGTCTGACGAAAGGCCTCAGACTGGCTGAATTATTACGCGCAATCGCTCCTTCATTTCACCGCCGAATAGGCGACTAGTTACCGATCGTGCTTTACGGTCGTTACGCTCTTTCGAATTTTACGAAAACCACTGGTTCAACTAGTACGAAATTCCGGCGAAAAACCGTTGGGAGAACGACCGGTCTACTTTTTTATGGCTAAGATTGAAAACAGTGCTATTGAGTTATTACATACGGCATTGCAATTAACGTTCAACAAGAGTAAGTTTCGATCTTTCTTTGCTTTTTTATCACGCGAAACAACATTACTCCGAATAGACATTTATGTACCTCAACTTTTTCCACCGGCATGCATTTTGAATAATGTTGCAAGACAATAACATTAGAAATATTTTAAGTTGGTGATAGGTCCAACAGTTCAAGGTAATACAACTCATTTTTATCGCTTAGTGCTTTGCAACATATTTTACATCCATTGTATACAAATTTCCAGATTAAATTTCGTATGATTATTACAAAATACAAAAAGAAGTAAATTGGCGTAATTGGACCCCCAGACAGTGCTTAGCTATAAATTTTGTCAGGAGGCCAGTTTTTGCCGTCAACTTAAATTTTCATCGAACAAAGTATTTTAAAATCGATCAAAAATAATTACAATGTAATCGACCGATAAATCAGTAATCAAAGTGAATGATTACGTCAGAAAGTAGTTCGGACCTTAACAGTACAGGAACTTTGACGTTTATTACATATTTTTCACTCGATTTTTAAAATTATTCCCATTTTTTAACATTTTGTATAATTTAACTTTCCTGAAATGGTAGATAAGGGGTTCAATTTCCATAATAACTGCTGATATTTTTTTACAATCGGGGCCAAGAGTTAAAAAGTGAAGTAAAACAATCGTTTTAATTTACTTTCTGATTTATAAGCAATTGATATGACAAAAATAATAACATTCTTCCTAAAAACGAGATAGTGATCGAAGTACATTGTGTCTCGACAAACTGATGTGTAATTTACGAGTCCACGCAATTCCGTTGGATTGTAAAAACTTAAAAGCTATTTAGCAGAGTGCTAAAAAGAAGTATTGCTCAGGATCGCATTTCTAGTCCAGTTTAAATGTCTGTTCGTGTTTTGCGGGCGTGCTTGATACGTGTAAACATCGTTATACAGATCACATTACCTATTCGCATGTCATATTATTTTTATTCACTAACGTGGTAGAAAACGTTAGCTGCAACAATAAAGATGTGAAAGACGGGCAATTATAGCATTAATTTGATTGCATCACGAAAGTGCTAAATATACGCTACTGATTATGTATTTATTAAGGACTAATACTAAAATCCAAATAAAAAAAGGTTTTCACGCTCATGGTTACGAATTTCTCGTTACAACCGTCTAAACGTTATGAAAAGAGCGTGTTCCATTTTTTGTCGGAGCATTTATTGGAATAGTTAACGCCATCTTAAGCAAATATTAACAAGGTAATATTTAAATAAGTCTACTGAACCAGACTCTAAGGATCGAAATACATAATTTACCACTCTAAATCACCCTACTGAAAAAAATTAATATAGAAATAAAATAATTCTTGAATACTCGTCATTATGTTTCTTATATAATTTTATATGAATTTCATGACTTTCTGCATCCATTGGTTTTAATTAGGAATTACATACGCAGAATTACGCAGGATATCGATGCAATAGCCGGAAGTATTTTCAGAACGTGATTTCCGTCCGGTGCAAAGGATGGATAAAATAATCATACAAATCACTGACAATTACGAGAATAATTTTCGAGATGAAATCTTGCGTTTCGTGAAATAATTTTGCTCTCTTGTACAGTTACTTATATAGATATGCCTAGAACACACGGATGGTAACCGCGTCAAATTGCACAGTGCGTTTGTACTTGTGGCCGATTACTGCAATGTATATAATAATACATGCATTTTATTCCATACCCGTACAATTGTAACCCTATTCTACGGCGCAACTTTTGACGCAATATTCAACATTCGCAAGTAAACCGTGCAATTACGAACCGAACAAAGAGACGGGAGCTTCTTGTATTTACACGGAAAATTCGAAACCTGCAAATATCCCATTGCATAATAGAATTTATGGACAGCCGTACCAAAGTTCGATATCACGCGCCGGTAATAAATGTGTAATTACCGAAAAGGAAAAATCTTGCACCAAAAAGCGCAATATTTTTCATACGTTTAAAATTTATATTTGGATCTTTAATATTTATATCTCGCGCGAAGAAACAGCGGTCTGAATTATGTAGCGAACATTTAAAAGAAGATTTATATGTAACACTTTCTAATATGCATTAGCATCGAACTTTACTTTTACTTTTTAATGTAACAAGTCATAAAGTAAGTCATTTGGACGCATCTTAAATCACGAAACGGTAATTTATATTTATAATTACTCTATTATGTATCTCCAATTACTTTTCTAATACAAAGGGAATAGTCGTAAATTTAAGATCTTTTCCAATTATCGTCTATAAACATTTCTTTCATCTGTAGTATATTACGTATTTCTGATATTTGCCTTCTTATTATACTCAGGCAAAGTGATTTGAAAAGTAACGCAAACAAATGCAGAAAATATTAAAATAAGATTACGTCATGAATGGGAAAAGCAACAAAAAGGTTTTGTAGCTAACAATGTATTACGTCAAAATTATGTGTCGGATTATTCGTTGGTAATGCAGTAGGTAACTGCACATTTGGACACTCAAGGATATTATTACCAAACGCCCCAGAATGATACGCGTGATATTAGTCTGGTCTAGTATATCATTTCCTAGACATTAAACAAAATTATATCAGTGAGTTTACTTGGTTAAGCAAAGCTAACATGATAGTTTCATGTACATACAAGATAGTCAACTTTTAATGACAAAATGAAATAGATGTTGAATATACATTAAAAAAATACTAACAAATTAGATGTATAAGTGAAAAAAATAATCTTTGGAAATAAAAATATATCTATAAAATAGTTGAGTTAACTATAAAAGTGCAGTGTTTATCATCAACTTTAATTACAATTCTTTGGGAACTTTTTTTGTTCGAGATTTCGAAATTTCACCTGTTGTTTAACTCTTTTAAGCTATATTCGGAAAATAACAACATATTAGAAAGATTACAAATAGAATAGGATTCAACAATTCCTAAAATACCATTTCAGCACATGTATATTTTTTTCTTTCCTTTCTGATACTCTTTTTTCGAAAGTAAAGTCAATATCTGTTTATATTAATTACCACCCGAACTTACGTTTTAAATCATTCACTCAGCTGTATTTATAGACTGAGATTTGCAATAGATAAGATCATTTGTTCAAATAATTCAATTTTAAAAATCAAGTACAAATAAATTATGAAAAATGTAAAATTAAACGAATCAACGAATTCCATTTGTTTGCAATTAAGTAGTTTGATTGCTATTGAATCATCTAATTTGAATGAAAAACTTAGATGGTGATTAGATGTACTTATATGGACTGAGAACATATACAATATGACAAATAACGATCAAAATGACTGATTAGTTCATTGAAAGAATTGTACGTAATATTGTGCGCGAATTTGCAAAGAGAATACTTGATCGGATATTTTGGTTTTTTCTTCATCCTAAAGTACTGCAAACAATTGTAATTCCATAAATTTATTTCTGGGATGCATGTTGAAAAACCGACAAATCAAGAAACCGATAGTCAAGAAAGCTATAGACAAAAAACCGACAATCGAAATGCCGACAGTAAAAAAAATTACGGTCCGCATGACGATTTGTCTATTATTTTGTGTATTGGTTTTGACTGTCGGTTTTTTTACTATTTTTTGTTATTTTTGACTGGTTTTTGGATCTTTTATTTTTTTGTCCCGCACCCCATATTTAGTTTTGATAATAACATTTCTTTATTATTTACAACCGAACGTCTTTACTTCTTCTAGTCACTAGAGATCTAACCTAATCAATTGGTATACAAAAATTGTTTCTGTCAATGTATGTTTATTGTTCTTACTACCATCACCAATTATAATAATTAAAAGTAAAAATAAAAATAAGGAAATTCAGGTTCACTGTTTTTCAGTGCGCACATAATTGCCTGCTATACCCAAATTATCTTTCGTAGGAGCATCGATAGTTTTCTTATCGATTTAGAATTTACGTAGATAAAAAGTTAGTAAATTTACCATCCTGAGAAATAATAAATTGTTCAAACACAGTTAGTGAAAGCTGATAATTGTAATATAATGCATATACTGAAATGAATTCAATGCGCCAGACAACAACTGCGAGTTTGCCAGAGAGTCAGTTGTGATGCAAGATATTTTAATGGAAATTTCGTATTTGGGTTACATCATATAAGAAGAGTAATTACAAGTGATGAATTGCAAGGAATTAGCAGCAGTTAAATGAATAAAAGTGGTAATGACAAAACAAGGCAAGAATAATTTTTTGATAACCTATTTTTATGTATCATTAGAAACATATCCGGAGGTAATTGGTAGGTCATCATCTAGCAAGATGTGTTCATCGATGATGCAGATGATAATTCTCGAGACTGAGAGGTGCACGATAACGTAACGGATAGCTGCAGCACGGGTTCGCTTAATTATCCCGTTGTCAGTCACTCGACGAGGGAAGAATCGATTGAGAGATCAATTATTATGTCGTTACGTTGCAGCGAAGTCAATGGCATCGATCAAGGCGAATGTTGATGAAACTGCCGGTTCTTTCGCTTCAATCTAGGTCCCCAAGTTTTATGGAACAAAAGAAATTGTTACGTTTTCACCGAAAGTTACCTCTGACTTGGCCGTTTCGGAAGCGAAATTATTGTGGCATGAAATGGTTTGTGAAACGTCGCGCTTCAATAACTGCGGCAAATCGATTATCGAGCGATTGGCTTAGAAAATTAATTTTTTCTTTCGCGACTGTAATAGGTCGTTGAAATGGTGCAGTATTTGTCGGAAATATTACTCGGTAAAAAAGTTCAGAATTGAATAATTTTAGTACTATGCTACTTATCTTGCTTTAAGATAGTTGTAATGTGTTCGGAAGTAGAAAATCTCTTAAATATTTTTCGAAGATCTTGAAATTCATGTATTTTATGTTTTAATTCCAGTTTTGGATTCATAGAACACTTAGTATATTGATTCTAATATTTTAGAAAATCAGCTTCCTAGTCAGACGTATAGTTGCCTTTATGCAATTTATCGAGTGCCGTAAAAGAATTAAATGAATCGTTAACTGTTACATTACTCCACTTTGTAAATAAAAAATGATCTCAATTGTTAGTTTTTTCTTTTTTCCATAATTAGATAATTATCAATCCTATATAAAAATGCTATACATTTTCTATCTTTATCATTAAAGTATAGGGTACTAGCATGTATTGTTTGTTCAGATCTCGATTTATGATAATGTGCATTATTTTTTATCGATTATAAATCAAGACGTATATTTTATGATATTTCACCTCCTGCATATCCGTGATTATAGATTATACTTCTTCCGATATTGTTGTTGGCTTTCAATCGCGCATTCACATTTTGCAACATTGATTTGCACTACATTCCGTCAATCACACGCAACTGACCTAATCATTGCTTTTATACGTCTAACTTCATTTCCTAGTAAATATATTATACCATTGCTGAGCATATAAGAGCATACCGTGGCTCAATTACGACAGGCGATAATACAACGCAGATTTCAATCTGAATTCGATGATCCGATAATATCGTGAATATTCTTGGAGTATATGAATGCTTGAATGTCGAAAGCACAGATTTATGAGCCCTAGAATCAATGTAAATTGTCACTGTTCGATTTACTTGTTAATGATTATTGGTGTTGAGATAAGAAAAGCAAACAGTTGAACATATAATTGTCTCGCGCGATTAAGAAATGTTTGCATAATATTACGCATAAAAATAGATTTTAGTTTTTCTTTCGTCAAGAGCCAAACATTTTGCGTGGGAATGAACAGGCTGAACTATCAGGACCTTACAACAAAAGTAACTTTTAAATGGATCAGAGGATATCCCCAAAGTATAAAAAATTAATATTTCTTATGACCACTCTTTATTGGCGTTATAGTTTTTGCATCCATGTCGAGTTCAACACGGTTAGTAAGTTCAGTAAACAAAGAACGAACTACATTGCTCGGAAACCATGTCCGGATGCCTGATCATATAAAAAGTAAATTATTAAATTTTCACCAACACTGTTTATAAACAAATTCTTATAGTATGTGAAAGAAAGATATAAAATTAATTTTTTTATTTTTATTGCTGTGCCCCTTGACTCTTCTACAGAAACACCATAAAGTGAACTAAAAGTGTCACAGAGAAAGGGTGAACAGAAACTCTTAAAAATTAGGTGATTGAAAAAGAAGTTGTTAATCTGAAATCTGGATTTGTATTCCTATAAAAAATAAATTGAAATGACAAATGATATTAGAAAGACTCATAAGGCACATGCAATTAAACGTTTAATCTTGATCAGGCCCTGAAGTATAATTTGGCAACTTGATTAAGTCTTGATCAGGGTCGTATCGAAATTTCTACTGAGGAATTTTATCTGACTTGGACAACATTTATTTATCAAATAATTCCTGACATTAATAAAATAAAATACTAAGTTAAATATGACAAAAAGAATTATGCAACATAAAGTATTATACTCCACTTTATCATTAAGTGAATAACTGAACGTCACTATAAATAAAAGTTCCTTTGTAAAATTGAGTTATACTTTTTCATAAATACCTTTTGTAAATTTTTCAGTTTATTGTTGTAATATATCCGACCAATATTTTGTGAAAGGTATATAAATCAAATCCGTATATATTACTTGGCAGAATGTACGTGATAAATTCGAAGAAATAATTGTAACATCGATAGTATCGAATATTGCGTAGCAAATGAAAATGCAGCCATAAATCGAAGGAATGTAAATCCTTACTTCATAACTCTGGTGCAATACATTGGTACTTTTTGATTATTGCGATTAAAATAAATTTCAGTGTGATTATCTTGTGTGTCTCTTTTTCTGTTAATCGTCCTCAATCGCGTTACGCCAAAGATATCGAAAGATGATAAGCATGCAAATGCCGGAAGAAAAATACGCCTCCATAATCGATCAATTGATTCTGTGTGCTGAGTTTCGAGGACCATAACTCTGGGCAATTATTCGTAACTGCAAATTTCATAATTATGCCACTGTAGCAAGGATTTCTGGGGAATTTGTTGAATTAAAAAAAAACATCAAAGTTGAAGTGAAACTCCGCGACGAATCTTCGATTCTTGATTTGCGAATGAGTATGCAATTGATGTAATTCTTCCGAGACTTCGAAACCAGTACCCGCATAGAATTTCATAGTAATTTTAATCGTAACCCAGCGAAATAAGAAATTGTGTTGGAATTGCGCAACTTCTGTAACGCAATGAACAATACAATTATTTAATAAACATTAACGATGACGATATAAAGTATAAGCATATTACTCGTAGATAATGTACATGCGTTAATAACTTGCAAGCTCCCAACAAAATCCTAGAAAATAAGTATACTTACAACATTTTCAATACCGGCATTTAATACGCTGAAAAAAAATTCCTAAATTTCAAGTAAATATTTACTTGAATAGTCGCAACAAAATATTTACTTAGTTGAATTAACAAACTATTTTTTGTTATAAGTAAATATTTTGTTGCGACTATTCAAGTAAATATTTACTTGAAATTAGGAAATATTTTTTTGAGTTTACGTCATATTTATTACTCGCTTGCACTTATACTTTTTAAATTATATTAGTTTAAGTTTAATAAACGTATTCGAATGAGATTTTTGTTTATGATTTTATAAAAATATTTTATTTTTCATTTATAGTCGTAAAAAAAGAAACGTTAATTATAATGAACATGCCGTAATTATTTCCAAACATTAACTGCTCTATTTTTTCTCTGAAGAATATATTTTGAGACTTTCCCTAAACGTAACTCATGATTCTTGAATATCTTGTTAAATATTACGAGGACGATGGATATCAAATGAGAATAATAAGCCGATTACGTATAGATGTATTTGGCGAATCTCAATGAATAACTATTTATTGGACGTCTACTGTACTAAATGAGAGTAAAAAAGTATACGAATACGATATTTGTGAGGAATATATCACGTTTATGAATTGCATACAAATAATGTATCATATATTGTTTTCTAAAATATGTGCCCAGATGATCTATAAATAATTTAATTATCATGTTAAATAAACATATTAGCCGATGACATGTCAAGAAAATAAAAACAATTAATTTAAACGTCTATTTTATAAAATTGTATTGAATAGAGATCCAGTGTGAGTAGTTTTGTGTCATCTGGCAGTTCAAGTGTTTCAAATCACGGTCATGACAGTTTAACGTCTTTCGTTTCAAATAAATCGGTAAAGTATTATTAAATAATCATTTTTAACGTTATTATTTACGATAACAAAATTTGTTCTAATGTATTTTAATTAAACTGAAAGTCGCAATATAAAAATATACTATCACAAACAATAAATATTTGTCAGTCATTGATAGAAATAATAGTAAATACGTAGAGAAAGGAGTCAATAATCTGATATAAATTAAATGATGAAAGCTCTTTTCCCTTTATTTTTTGTATGTATTATGTATAAAATATATTGGATTTTGTATACGCCGTTTAACGCGATCATTTAATCTATCATTGATTCAATGGTATTTTTCTTTTTAATATATGCTAATTAAAATAAAAGATAACATTATAATGTTATTGTTATTGTATATTAATTTTACATAAGTTTCTTTATTATAGAAAATTAGCAGCTTTCGACTAATATTTATTTAAATTTATTTTTATTCAATTTCGCCAAATATAGACAGATCGCATGACCATATAAATGACCTAATTATAAAGTTTTTGTTTGATCTTGCAGAATGTCTTATTCTACAGTGTACTTGTAAGTACCAGTTTTAAATCTCGTTAGAACTCAATTGCAAGTCGAAACGTACTTACGCATATCGATCACGAATCGGACCAATTTCACGTTTCTTTCAAAATGGGCAAATCCAGCTTTTGTTCAAGGAAGTATCGGTTTCGATAAAGTTGTAAAACTATAGTAACGGAGGAGACAAATGCATTTCCGGCGAAAAACAACAACACTGGTATTAAACGTATTTTCATTCGTTTACAGCAGCCTCCCGTGGTTGGTTAATGAACTCTTGCGACGGCTCCCCGTTATCTAATGACGATGTCATAATATTGCCATTTCTTCGGCGAATCCAGCAAGCCACTGAAGCGATGGTGCGCTAGACTATTTCCTAAACGGTTAACGTACCTTCTGCAAGGAAGACTTGTTTCCGCAAGAAAGTATTGGGAAACACTTCTTCCCTGATCGGCTTCAACTTCTGGCGTGCCAAGTCAAGGAAAGTGAACGATCTGCTTCTTTTAAACGATTTTCCTGTTGGAGCCTATTAATTTCAAGTTAATTCAGCTTTTATGAAAAAGGTAAACGTGATATTTTTTCTGTCTACAATTTGTGATCTTTAATCATCGTCAAGTCACAATTTAGCCTCGAAATACAGCGATTTAAAGATGGCGTATTCGTTTGATATTTTCCAAATTATAATCGATACGAAATTTGAGTTGAATTATCTGTCTATGTGCAATACCCTTTTTGGTCAGCGAATATAAAAAATTAAGATTTTCTTATATAGAACATAATATCGTACTTCAATTTTGTATACATCTTTTCCGTGTACAACAAAATTGGGTCGTGCAACTAATAAAACGCATTCAATGAAATTCAATTTACATTAGGGAAACAAGTAGACTTCTCTAAAATAGAATATCAAAACATAAGTTAAGTAATAAATAAACGCAATTTAAGTAATACTAAACAATATTCAATACATTTGATGAAAGAACATGGAATTGCTAATTACTAAAAGTTCGGCCTTAATTTTTTCATAAATCAGAAATGATAGTCCGGCGAGGACTTTTAGTCACAGTCATAATACTGTCAGTCGGTTTTTTGACGCTTCGGATTTTTGTCTTTTGTTTTTGAATGTCGGTTTCTTGCACGGAAAAAATAGTTGGCTGGCGCAATCACTAAAGTAGTAAAATTTACTAATTAGATAGTAAAATTTGACTTAGTCATCTCCAGTTGTAGCATTTACTATCTTTAGATAGTAAGCTTCTGAGATGCACGGTTTTTACTAACTAGATAGTACCGCCAGACACTTTTGAAATGTTTACATCCACGTGTTTGACAGTTGGAAATACTATCTGTATGTTTCTTTCTCGTGCACACATGCGCGCTATTTTCCCCTCTAACTCTCTTTCTCTTGCCCCATTGCGAACAGTTCCATCAGAGCGTCATAACCTACAAAAGTTATATCAGCTGATCAGCTCGCATGCGAGGTATTTCAAAGATACAAGAAGTTAAATGTAATTCCTTCTTTCGAATTGAGTTATATTAACAATATGAGACTTCAGGTCTAATTCCTTCTTTTGGGTGGGACTTATTTCAACGATATAATAATTTAGGTCTAATTCCTCTTTTCGATGGGAGTTGTATCATCGATATAAGAATTTAGACCTAATACCTTCTTTCGATGGGAGTTATATACTGACCTAAATTCGTATATCTTTGATGTAACTCCCATCGAAGGAAGGAATCAGATTTAAATTCTTACGTAGTTGATATGACTCCCATTGAGAGAAGGGTTTAGATTTAAATTGATATACTGTTGAAATAACTCCCAAAGAAAGATGGAATTAGACCTAAATTCTTATATCGTTGATATAACTCCATCGAAAGAAGGAATTACACCTAAATTCTCATTTCGTTGATATGTAACTCCATCGAAAGAAGGGTTTAGATTTAAATTCTTACATCGTTTATTATTATAATGGGATAAAGTCAAATGTAGTTTTTTAATCATTTATTGGTCATTTCTGTACATCTAAATATCTCGAAAGCATAGAATTAGAAAATTAATAGTATATTGTTGAAAAATTGATTGTTCATTATCAATTGTCACATTTGATTGGAAAGAACTTTTCAAAATCACTGAACAGTCAACATTTGGCATTGTAATTACTTATATTATAATGTCGTCTTCAAAAATATTATTATTTGATAAAGTTTGAAGAATTCTCAATGTAGTATTCTATATTATCATGTGTATATGCTTAACATATATCTACCCAAAATTTCCTGTCTTCATTTTTGAACGATATATAATTAATTTTCTACGCAAATAAATAATTTAAAAACTACATCTTGACTTTATTCCATTACAATAATCAACGATATATGAATTTAGATCCAATTCCTTTTTTCGATGGAAGTTATATCAACGATATCAGAATTTAAGTCAGATAATTCCTCTTTTCGATGGGAGTTTTATCATTGATATAAGAAAATACAATTTAGGCTGCAAATTGTGATAAAGATATGTTATTAATTACCTTTTGCACTCTTTAAAAGTAATATTATTAGTTTGGTACTCATCGGTTGCTTCTTTTCAAGAAAAAATGCATTTTTTGTTTCTTCGTCGAAAGTCCACTCGGAGCCCAATTTCACCAGTGTTTTGTATTAACTTTTTCACTACCTTAAAAGTAACTATTTGATATCAAACAACTTAGAATAGTTTCAGAAGAGTTAAATCTACCAAGTTTCATGGTTGTATTAGAATTTTTAGCACAATTTCCATTTTTATGGGCTTTAACCAAACCTGATAAAAAACAGTTGCTTGGTATGCAATAAAAATTGAAATTGTGATAAAAATTCTAACATAACCATGATACTTGGTAGATTTTGCTCTTTTGAAACTATTCCAAGTAGTTTAATATCAATGAGTTGCTTTCAAGTCAGTGAAAAAGTTAATACAACATTTTGATGAAATACGACTGCGAGTGGACTTTTCACAAAGAAACAAAAAAATGCATTTCTTGTTACTGTGACAATCGTCATTTTCTACATTTAACCAATAAGTTTGTTACCGCAGCCAATACTATTCTTACTACTTCAAAAGTAATAAGAACGACAATCGAGTTTTTTCTGTGTGACTATCGGGGTTTTCAGCTATCGGCTTCTTGTTTATCGGCTTTTTGAATGTCGGTATTTTGACTGCCGGTTTTCCGACCTGTCCGCTTTTTGATTTGTCGATTTTTCGATCCGCACCCCATTTTCTAAAGAAACTTATAATCATTGCATAGAAAATTTAAAAAAAATCTACGTTATTATGGTCCATTATATGGTAAATGTGTGTCATTATCTTAAAATGCATCTGTTCCAAAGCATGACATTAATAATTTGAGATATTGCGGGCCAAAGTATATATATTACACAATAGTGTGTCACTGTTTGACAGTATTAGCGAGAAAGGGATGTTGTGTTTGCAATAATTTTCATTCTACTATTTCCCATGCTTTCTTAAGTAATTTCTCATATATATAATTTTTCTGGCCGGGAATTCTTCCCTCGTTCATGTCTTCGCTGATTATGTTCTCTATTAACGTATCTGGAATAAACACGGAAGGAAGAAGTCGACCCCTACGCATTAGTGCGCAAGTTGTGCAACATAGGATGCAGCGTTTTTGCATTCAACTCGCAGGCGTTTCGCTCGGAAGGGTCAAGTAACTGACCCAACCGTGAAAGCGCTTAATGCCAGTGCGAGAACTTCTCTCGGAACATAATTCACACTTACGAAAAGAGCGAAGTAAATAAACTGGTTGTTTATTTTTATTCATGCAAGTTCCGCCAGGCGAAGCACCGATTGATTGATGACGTGTATCGTCTCAATTATTACTTTCGCCGCATTAGTAAATACCCATCTCACAAGGTATTGAATAGTTCCTCGACGAATCAATTACATCGAAATATAAATTAGAAATTGCTTTTCTATAAGATGCGAATAATTTACAGGTATAAAGTTTAACGAGATCCCTAATCAATCAAAGAACTCAAAATTAATAGCACTTCTGCTACATGAACGTAAGAAGGAAACGGAATCAGGAAATGTATCAACAAATAATGATCTCTCTTATTTAACAGGATTTTGTATATTCAACAAGTTGCGTGATTACTGCAGGTAGTGCAGATAAGTTAAACTACAGGATAATTTTCAAAAATTACAACTAAATATCTACATTAGTCTTATCGAGAAACCTATTTCTAGAAATATCATTCCCAAGTTTTTCTCATTTTATCCAGTTTAACCATGATTTTCGTTTTAAATATAAGAAAACTACACGTAGAAACTAACTAAAACAGGTTTAATTTTCTGTCCCTATTAATTCCAATCTTCTTAAAGTTAGACGCGGTTGCGGCAACTATCAATGTTTGTCTTACGTATGGACAAACATCAAGTGCAATAAAATTTAACCGCCAAGCGTGACCTTCCACTATTAGATTACAAAATGTATACAAACACACGTGAGCATAAGACAGTCCCGATTACTTTAAGTCCGGAGTAACAAGTATAACACGAAAAAATTGGCGCCATTCGTAGAACAGAGCCGGTAATCTGAGTAGGAGTTAATTTCCAACCTCTCAAAGGAACGATGTGAGCAGACGTAAATCACGGCTACTTAAAATGCAAAATAAGGCGTTCGGATAAAGATACCAGTGCCGTATTTTCGCACGCTGCCTTTTTCATTCAAAAGGACCGGGTCTGATTCGTCAGTCTGATTGTGTTGGTCCATTATATAACAAAAGAAGCGTAACATTGAAAAATTCGATATAAAAAATGTGCATAAATTTGTTTAGTATACAATAAGTCTTAAGAAGTTTTGTTCTTCTAAGTCAATACTTATCCATCACTTAATTTTTACCTTTAATTGTAGAACATTAAAATTAGTTCTTTTTAACTAAACTTGGTAAAATTCTATGATCATTTAAAAAGTACATGTCTCATAATGTGGTAATAATTTTTTTTTTTATTTATTTTACGTCGCATTAACTGCTTGATCATTAGCGGCGGGATATAGTGGTAGATTGTTGGTAATAATTTGATATTGTGGATATTAATTATTACCAAATCATCTTAGTGCGCCAGTAGACCAATCGACATGTGTACCGGCCTCGCCGTTTAAGCCCTTCACTGCACAAGTGGGCTACGCACTTCACGTGTCACACGTGTTTGACTGTTGTATATTTAAAGCGGCCGCCACGTGTATGACGTTCGTCACTACACAATTGCGGATCACGGTATGGCGATTAGTGACGCTAGTGCATTTTTAAAAACGTTTCAGCACGATTAATAACAGTAGAATGTTCTTTTGAAAGTTCGCGTCCTTAACGCATACAAAAATTCATGGCGAGTAATTTACATTCTTTACGCGTAATGTCGTGCGTCACTGAAAGGCGAAAGTATTTTTTAACTCGGGAATGCGTTTATCGAAAGATTGTCAATTGAAATCCTTGATTATTCCTGTTACAATTCATGCGTAATGACGACAAAGAAACAGAGAAGATTCAGTTATGTATACACTAAAAATTAGGAGGTAGACGGTTTTAGCACCAACTTTTTTCCGACCTTGATATTAAGACGGATTTGGAAATCTGCATTTCCATATATTTATTGACTACTTATTGAATCGAAGGGTACGGACGGGAACTACAAAAACTGAGAGTAAATAGCACCATTACTTAAATAAAGCGACAATATTCAGACAGTTCCGCAACACAATTTATAGTATGTACCTCTAATCAGTATGTCGTATCGTGAATTTTAAGGTGTTGTTCAGGATTTTATCACAGTGCATAAATTGACAAAGAAAGAGATTTATTTTTTATAGTAATGATGTAAGACTCGGTGATTCTTACGAATTATGCGTGCTGAAATTTTGTAATTTTTCACAAAATATTTTGTTAAAGTATAAAGTTTTTGTAAATTTGATTGAAATTATTATAGTATCATTTAAAGTGGACGATTCAACAGAAATTCGAGAATTTATGTTAAAGTTTACGATTTAAATGGGTTAAACTAACCAAGATTGTGCATGTGTTTCATTCAAGTCTGCCGTTTTATCATTGACAGTCTCTGAAATGTTCTAAATTACAAAATGAACAGACTGTTCACAATTAAAAGATTTTTTAAGTAATTCAGATGAAAGATGGGTCATTTTTCAGGTTTCGGAATGTTTATAACAAATCCTCAAAATTAATATTTCAATTAATTGATTGTACAAGTTTTTTTCACATTTTTATTTTATCTGTTGTATTAACATCATATATTCAATATTAAATAATTACAATATTTATGTGCAAATATAGAGTCAAAATTCCTGAAGTGGCCCCCTCAATTTTCATGAAGTTACAAATGTTGAAGTTAATCATCGTATTTTAATGTGCTGGTACCCGGAAACATGTCCACAAAAGATTTTGAGAATATTTAATTTATTGTAATAGTTATTGTTAATTAAAATTTTAAGCAACTTTTTATTTAAATATCTATAAGTCCTAAAGTTTTTAATTAAATTTAATGAAATTTTCTGAGTCAGGTCATAAATGAATGTTCTTAAACTTGATCTGATAAAACTAGAAAAAAAATGTATGCAAGTCATTTTTTTAAACATTTTTTATAAACAAATGCGATTTTAACTGTGTTCTCCATGTGATTTTTTAATTATTTTTACCGCTAAATGTTCCCTATAACCTTGGTAAAAAACAAGTGAAAAAAAATTTTTGCGCCCAGATCAGGGTTTTTTAATATTTCAGTTTTTGTCACGCGCTATACGTTACAGGCACTGTACGGACGTAGCATCCGGCGCGGTCACTATACCGAAAACATATTCTCGGTAAAAATGATTAGTTTTTAACTACTCTGCATACTTCAACAGGTCCACAACTGCATTTCATCAATTGCAGTAGATGTCCTAAAATAGTTCAAACATCACAGAATATAGATAGTAGGAAACTTATTCCTATTAAAACTTAATCGAAAAATTGCTGCAAATTGCCCATAAACTTAAGTGAAGTTGACTACTTCTATTATACATTAATCTAAGTAAAAATATTACAATTAACAATACTAATAGGGGATACCTAACCAAAGAATTACTTCTTTTCGTTACTTTCCACTAAACTATCCAACGATACTTGAATTTTGTCATGTAAGGTTTCTTCCGGAGTAGGAGTACAAAATTATACACGTGTTAAAATATAGATATAAAATGTATTTTTTAAATAAATGTATATGGGCATTATTCTAGAACTTTTAAACTTTGAGGTTGAAGAAAATTGCATTTTTTTTAGGCACATTCATGAAATTAATTTTATTGGCTTTAGAATTGATCAAATGACAGGAAAAACCTTGCGTGACTCATTTATACACAATGTATTTTTTTTTTAATGTAACATGTTACGTTACTCGTAAATTAGTTTTTAGTTTTGTAACGTTTAATATACATAAAAAATTCAGTTCTTTTTCTTATGGCGTAATTTTTAGAAGCTAGTATATAAAATTAAACGTCTAGTTAATAGTTATTCAAATTTAAAATAATGGATTAAATATGGCGGACTATTTTTACCAAATTTCTTTGATTTTTATAAAATTTGATATGTTAGGGTTTTTGAGGCCACTGATTACAAATCCAAAGTCAGTTTTCATTAAAATTTGAAACCAAATACATGATTTAACATTAAGGATACCAAAAAATTAAAACGATTTGTAAAGAATAATCATTTTATTATTGTCAAAAAGTGTGTTTTTTGTTGTATTAAAAAAACACAAAAGTTATAAATAGTTTAATAACGTAGGAGAAAAGATCACAATGATTCCAAAGTACTTAGAAGCTAAATTGTAGATGTGCCATTAAATAATTTGATTTTTCAAAGTGAGTTTCGCTTGGAAATTTAAAGTTTGACGTGGTCGCATTTTTTATGTATAGGTGGCACACATTCGGGCAAAGGCTCAAATTACTTCTTATCATATAGGTAATGTACCCCTGTTGTGTGGTTTCTTAAAAACCAATGTGAAAAAAATGATCTAAGGTTGATTGCTAAATTGTCAACTATAAAAAAAGTTATCTCACAAGTTTGAAGGTATATAATTTTATTCCTCAGTGAGGCACATCATTAAGTTAAGGATTTTTCATTTGTTTACATCCCCAAATACTTCCACAAAAAACCACAGACCATAAAAAAAAAGGTTCAAAAACTTTCAGTGTTAAAACTGAAAAAATGTAGTGAGTGTCGCGCACCAAAAACAGGCAAATTCACTACTTTTATTTACTCTCATTGTTTTCTACATATCTGTAATTAGTAATAAACACTTATTACATGTAAAACGAACAAAAATTTGTTGATCTGTAGAGTTGCAAAGTTATATTTAAAATGTTTAAGGTATCATAATGACCGACAACATAAAGTTTAAAAATTCTAGAACAATGCCCATATATTACATAACATTATATAAATTTATACATTTTGCCATAGTTTCTTTTTTAATGTATGTTTTTTTTTAATATATACATTTCATTGCCGATTTAGTGTCTTGAGAGAAAATTTTAGTTTCAATCGTCTTATGATCTATATGATTATAATGATGAAATTGACGTTCTTTTCCTAATGGATTGCTACATACGTTAGCCCGAACCATTTTATCAGTGCAAAAAGTAACACTAATGAAAAGAAAAATTACGCGACTTTCTTTTGTTTTCGAAAAGTGTCCGAGCAGACACCGCGGAATATGCAGGTTGAAACATGCACGGATCCGCGGGCCATGCAGCGCGTGACAAAAACTGAAATATTAAAAAACCCTGGTTTTGGCGCAAAAATTTGTTTTCACTCGTTTTTTAACAAGGTTATAGGGAATATGTAGTGGTAAAAATAATTAAAAAATCACATGGAGAACACAGTTAAAATCGCATTTGTTTATAAAAAATGTTTAAAAAAATGACTTGCATACATTTTTTTTCTAGTTTTATCAGATCAAGTTTAAGAACATTCATTTATGGCCTGACTCAGAAAATATCATTAAATTTAATTAAAAACTTTAGGACTTATAGATATTTAAATAAAAAGTTGCTTAAAATTTTAATTAACAATAACTATTACAATAAATTAAATATTCGCAAAATCTTTTGTGGACATGTTTCCGGGTACCAGAACATTAAAATACGATGATTAACTTCAACATTTGTAACTTCATGAAAATTGAGGGGGCCACTTCAGGAATTTTGACTCTATAACAACATTCCATAATTTCGAAAGTTGTGCAATTTTAGATTAAAGTGATAAACGAATTTTTTCTTTGGAATGATTCCATTCTTCAGATTTGAAAGTACTACAATTTTCGGTGGTATGAGCAATTTTCAAATATTCTTTAGTCCCACTTCATAACTTGAAATAAATAGAAAAAATAGTTATTAAATTCAAATTAATATTAAAAATTAATTAAAATTAATAGAAAAATGTTTTTCTAAAATCTTGGACACTTTAATAACCTATTTGATCTTAGTGTAGTTCCCTATAGTTTTTATGAAAAATATCTTTCCTTTTATTTTTTCATCTGCCGATGACTTGAATTTACAAATCGAACTGTCAATGTATTTATAACGGCGTCGTTTTCTTTTTCGTTATTATGAAGGGAATATTTTGGTTAAAACCTTAAAATAAATGCTAATTTCATAGTCTGTTAATCCTATTAGGATTTCATAACATCAACTATGTGAACAGCGAATGTTTTGTTGCACTTTTTCATCTCTGAAATATAATTATTACTATATTTTGTTATCACTTCTGTAGATAGAAGAACAAATATGTTGATTATCTGATTAAAATAAAAATACATAAAATCCAAAAGGAAATAAAAAATAATTCATTTTTTAACATATAATATCTAATTTTAACAATAACTTTGCCACTATTTAATCCACTAAATATTGTCTGTTGATAATATATGTTAAAAAAAGTCACGTCACAATAATATTGTAGGAATGCGTTTGATATCATTAGCCTACTAAACTTAGTAAACCTGTTAAGTCTCAGACACGAGAAAAATTATTGAAACTGATTTATTCGGTTTCTGTACGTAGCACCATGGGCATGATTTTAATCTTGAAATTCCATTTAAATTACTGTTGTGCAGTAAAAGAGTGTCAATTTTGGCATAAATAGATAGGATCAGTACATACCATTAGCAGGTGCAAAACTAACTATAATTTCCTCCGGTTATGGCTAACTTTTCTGGTAAATAAATGCAACGATTTGGTGACTTACCTAAAACATAAAATGGAAAAATTTGTTTAATAATGGTAACAAATTATGAAAGATGTGTATATGTAATATTATATTAATTTTAATTACATTAATCTTTATTTATGCGAAGTATAGAGGTATAATTTAATGTCTGCAAAAATTTGTAAGTTCAAGTAAATTACATAATGATCAATTTTACAACAAATTCACATAGTAGTACTTTTTGCGCACTGGAACATTTTGTTCAATAAAATTATTAACATAACAAATTTTTCGATACTTTATTATCACACTAAAGAAATTAATATTTTTTATTTAAATTAATTAAATTAATTAGAAAATATTACTATAAAATAATAGTTTATTTTAATATAAATGCGGGTCACAAAAAGAATGGTTAAAATTTCCTATACAATATCTTTCACTGTACATGCTTTAATATTTAAAATTTTTTTTTTTAAAGTGCATTACATTTATTAAAATCATTTCTTTGTATGATTTAATGCCAAGGGAATTTATTGTAAAATTTGCTAATTTCTATCATGTTTCCTCGCATTTTTTTTTCTAACCAATGACGGTTTCAGTATAAAATAGAATCGTAGAAATACTTTTTTTAACCTCAATCTTTTAAATGTAACACATAACATTATTGAATGGTACATAAATTTATATTACATATAATTAAAAATCATAATTAAGTTGGACTTTCTAAATTTATTACAGACAATCTAGGCCAATATAAAAGAAGGAGTAAGCGCCTACTTTTTAATAATAAAATTTCTTTCAATTCTGTAAAAGAAATGATATCTAAAATCACTAATATTATAAACATGTTTTTTAATTAGCTTTAATTTAACATATTTTGCACATATTTTCTCATTCTCAGGATGGTGAAATAATTGTTCATAGTTTAACTAAATATATTAAATATATAAAACTTTTTATGTTTTTGAACGCCCTTTAATATTTGTATAAAAACTTACATGATGACATTTCATATTAATAATGAAAATTCTTTAATTATGCTCAAACTCGCCCATCACACGTGAAAAGTGCCTGATACAAGTAAACGTAAGAATTCTAAAGAGATTTTATCAAAAGTTGACCACATACATAACCTCAAATGTCGAGTACCCCAGTTTTGCAGAATAGTGTAATGCTTATCATAAATTTTGTAAACCAATTAGTGCAAAGTAAAAATGAATTTTAACCATAGTAGAAAATGAGTCCAGTTTTTGGCTAGTTTCTATCCAATTCAAAGGATAAAAGTATAGGGAAAGTGGACAGTGTAGCAAAATCTAGCCCGATTTCTACCAGGGAAGATCCGCTTAACAATGTTGAGTTGGTAAAGTAACATTATGTCAACTATAACTTTTGAAGTTAAATTTCCTCTATTGTGTGTTATAACCATGTCTACAAAATTTGTTATCAAGTCATCATTTTTAACTTTTTAAATTTTTAATACAAAGCGATGTTGTTGTGTGATACATTAAGAATGGAGACCATTGTTAAGTTCAGTTTACTCTACTAATGTTTATCTTCCAAATATTCACTTTCATTGCTTCCTTATATAAACTCATTCATACTTAATGTATCATTTATGGTCACTTGGACCAATCGAAAAGCTTGAGGAGGCAACATCCTCTTTGATATTACGCGATTCTCTACGGATCTGAATCTACTGTGCACAGCGTCGAGAAAAGCATATAAGAAAGGTGAATATTACTGAGTATTGAGCATAATTTACACTTTTATTTTCCGCCATGTATTGAGTTACAAATAGCAGCGGTACGCCCTATTTTAAAAGGCTTGTAAACAAAATCCAATTCCTGTCAGGAGAACATTCCACTTCCAACGACTTGCTTTTTGCACGAAGAAACGTTTACAAAAACGATTAACCGAAATTGCAAAATAAGTCTAACAATCGTAATCAATTGGTAGATTTCGCCACATAGTTGGACATTAGTTGCGCGTGTAATGAACTTTCTAACGCAATGTCGCGTGGTGACATAGAGGAAAGACAATTCCACAAGTTCAGATGAGAAATATCGGTGAAATTCGATCCGTCTTGTTGACCGAGTGCCTGTGGTCAGATTTGTGAAACGATCGATTCCGCAAAGTCCGGCGGTTTGTAAAAAAAATCTCACGAGAGATTTACATAGCGCACAGAGGGAATTTATGAGGCATAACAGCCAGTGATCCTGCAATTTTTCTTCATTGCATTCGCTATTACTGGCACCTGCTTCGTGTTCTATGTCGTACTGAAATGTATTGGTAAACGATATTTCGAACGGTAAACGCCCTGGACCACCAACTGCGTTATTACTTCTTACAGATGTATTTTATTACCCGCCCATTAACGTTCTCTCAATACATCAATAGAAAGTATTCGACAAGTTTCACTGTCTTTCTTGAATATTGTGCGTTGCATATCGCAAAATCGATCTAGATCTTGCACACAGGAGCGTGGAATTGACAAATTATTCCAATTTGAAAAAAAAACAAACTCGCAATTTCTAATGGTTTATAGAAATGAAAATCTACCTCATGAGAATTATTGCTATTATTGTTGAATAAAATATATTCTGGGCTCTAAACTTTTCCTGCTTCGTGTATCATTAATGTATTTAATTACAATTTGACAACATTGGTATCAGAAAGTAAGTAACATGACTTTGTCAAGATATTATTGTTGAATTAGTTATATACCCAGATTTACAAAAAAACTTTATATTAATTTTAATTAACATTCTCCATGTAGACAAGGTATGATTAACGAATGACTATTTAGCTGTGGATGTTAGAATTTTTAGAAGCCAATAAAATTGTTTCAACATAACAAAATGCGATAAATTAGTAGAACGATTCTAGAATTACTTGACCTTTTCCCTATTCTAGATAATTAATTCTTTATTTACACATTTTGTACCGAATAACTCAAGTTATTTTTCTTTGGTATGAAGTGTTGTAGGTAAGGGTTATAAAAATAATATAATGTGTTGGTAATTATGTGTTGTTTTCTTGTGAAACTATAAAAGAAGAATTTTCTAACGAAAAGAATGTCCAATGGTTAAGATCATGCTGTGCTTATTACAGCATCACTATCATTCCTGTATTCCACTTTGCTTTTTTTTAAATTCTGAGAGAATAAAGAACGATTAAATACGTGTAATTTATCGACGATATGAAATTCAACCTCACGCATAAAATTTAATCGTTAAGCTCAAGCGTCGTTTAAGTAGTGCACATACTCAATTTCACGATCGTTTCTGAAAGTGATTCGATAAAATGATAATTGTAAAATCGCATTTGGTTTTATTTCCTGTTATAAATCCGTTGCATTTTATTCGTGGTGTAAAAACTTAATACCAGGCTGCGTCTTTTCACTGCGCGAAAAAATTGTAAAAGAAATAAATGCTCTCAGAATGCTACATCTACCATTTTGATATTTATTATTTTTTTATTGACTGATAAAGTTGGTAAAATCAACAAAAATAAATGTTAACTTCATGCACATAACCTTACTACATTCCTCTGGTTTCAGTAAGACATATTTTTTCTGCTACTTCTTATTTTGATGTTATGTGTTGATATTAAACAGGATGCGACTTGTGGGACGCTTCTTCTTAAAGCTGCATTCTGACCATTTGGGACACAGTGATTTCTCTTAATATCCGTTTAATTCGATTTTGTCAATGACATCCGTAAAATTACAAGACACTGCACATGAATTCGATTTAAATAATTTTATTAAGGTACAGATGACAAAGTTAAAATTGGAAGAGTCATTAATTTTTTAAGTACATCAAATTTCTTATAAAACAAAGTTCAAATCAGTATGTAGTACCTAATTCTATTTTACGATTTGAGATAATGCTTAAAGGCTATTAGGCTTTCGTTAGAAATTGAGAGTTCTCGTCATTAGAAGAACGAAGATCGGTATATTATTTTGCGCAATTTTGTTTTGTTTGTGAATTTTGCTGGTCTTTACTCGTCATACACATTCGGAATCTTTGTTGCAACTAAATAGGCACAATTTTATAATGCTGTAAACAACAACCATTTTACAGTGATGTTTATTATCTGTAGTAGTTGCAATTAGTTTCAATTTCGAGAGCAACTATCGAAATTATGTTTTCAACATTAACTCGGACTGTTTGGACATTATAAATATTTATCGTGCGTTATAATTACTAATGTTTCTTGATATATTATTTATACATAGTACAGAAATAACGTAAGATGTCAAAAGCGCAGAATTACGCAATCTTGGACTCATGCCATGTACTGGAATTATTTATTCTTACATGGACAATAATATCTTGTGTCTTAAATTCCACCTCCTGTAACACAGTTTCATTTTAAATTTGAGAACATTTTTGTTTAATATTGGGATTCATAACATTTTAACCATACTTATGTTTTAATTAATCGCTTTGCTAACTTAGGTACCGACCGACAAAAATTCTATTTCAGAACCAAATATCGTCTAAGCATTTTCTAATATCAGGAAAACTTTAAAACCTCGCATTGACATAATTTAACCCTTATGACCAAATTTGTCCATTTTTTTCTGGCAATTTTAAGCAGGAACAACTTTGTTATTTATGCTTAAAAAAAATTTAAACATTTGTAGATGGGTATTTTCAATTGAACTCTTTCAGAATCCGGCACGACGATTTTGAAAAAATCATCCCTCCCTACCCTATTTATCAATTAAAAGAAAAAACTTTTTTTTTAAGGTAATTTTTTTCTAAATCGTATTTTCGATGCGAAAGAGGTCTTGGCGATAGCTGAAACCGTGAAAACTACGGCTCAAAATGCAAAATAATAAAGTTATACACACAAAAAATTCATTGTTTATCATAGAGGGGTTGTGCCTTCAAAAAATAACACTATAAAAAAAAACAGTATTTTATGAATTTTTTCGTTTTTGGAAAACATATCACACATAGTAGAAAATATCTTTTATTTTGTTATCCCATGTTAAATTTCATGACCACCCCATAAAATAGGGGTAAAAATGGGCAGTTTTTCGAAAATGCTATTTTCAATACGAAAAATTGCAAACAAATTAAGTTTCATAAATAAATAAGAGCAGCTTTTATATTCTCACGTACTATAGACAATGCTTATGACAAAATTATAAAATAATGTCTACCAATTATTCATAGTTTTAGAGATGACGACCGGAAGACTATCGGTATTCATCATATTTTTCATTCATTTTAGATGTGGTCGCACAACCCCTCTATGATGAAAAATTAATTTTTTGTGTGTATAACTTTATTAGTTTGACATTTTGAACCGGAGTTTTCGAGATTTCAGCTATCGCCAACACCTCTTTCGCATCAAAAATACGATTTAAACAAAAAATTACCTTAAAAAATCATGTACAAAAGGATGGTTTTTTCAAAATTGTCGTGCCGGATTCTGAAAGAACACACTTGAAAGTACCCGCCAATGAATGTTCAGATTTTTTAAGCATAAATAACAAAGTTGTCCGTGATTAAAATTGAAGGACAAAAAGGGACAAATTGGGTCCATAAGGGTTAAGAAAATTTGCGTATAGTTTCAAAATAAAGGCATGCTTTAGTAAGATTCTGAACCAAATATGTAAGAAGTTAACTTTTGATGTGAATATGCATATTTTTGGCATTCGTCTAAATCGAAACATTTTTTTTACGAACATATCATTAATCTCCATCGAAGATGATTAAACCCTAGATATAAAATGAACTACAAGTTTAACAATCGTTTAAATATTTATCTAAAGACACAAGCGAAAATGTTCCATGCAGCTGGGAAATATTTGTCTCCACTTGTCGTTTTTAGTCGCTCATTGATTAAATAGTGGTATTAAAAACAGCACTTTATTTTACTAATATGCTTTTATAAGTAAAGGTACGTGCATATCTAGCTGCAAGATCATTGTTGATATTAGCAAAGTTGTCGTACTTTTCAGCGCCTGACTGAATACTTACAAAATCGATGCATCACATTGCTGGTAATCTGAGCTCCGTGTGGGTATAACATGGATATATAAGAAAGAAAACCGCACATAACTCATAAATCTTCGCGATTTTTCACAGTGGTCACTAGACCTCGAATCGCAAACAATGCGCGACGTGCGGGTGCATATTGCGTTGTGCATTGCTGCGCATTCCAGAGGCTCGACTCAAGGCCCATTTGCGGCGGTTAAATACGAACGAACCAGCCCCGGCTATTAGTAACACCGCACACTTAAATATCGCGATGCCATCGGTGAAAAAGGATACGTGCCTTTTCACTGCGGTATATCGATGCGCGGCAGCAATTGTAAATTTCAGGAGAAAGTTGCGTATTACGGTATTAATCAATTTTTACAGCACACCACGTAAGTTGTGTAATTTTTACGCCAGGGTAGTTCTACCTTTTTGTGCATAAAACGTGCTCGTTGAATATATCATGCATTTATGACGTCCGAAGTCAGTCAAACTGCAAAATAGAAGAGGATTTATCGGCCTTACATATGTAGTAAATACTATATTTAGAAATTATTCTTGTAATTTATACACCACATTTCCATAGCGCTTTTTAGTTACGTGTCTCTTCTGAGCTCTACGTCTTCAAATAGGATTATAATGTAACGAGATGGTTTTAAGTAGCGCCATATCTTCGGCGCCACCATTATATAATATTGATAATTTCATATTGCTTGAACGGTAGAAAGGTCTTAACTTGTAATTATAAAATCTTGTTATATGCAATTGTTTTCTCTCCGTATCGTACAACATATAAAGAACTCATCCCTTGGACATTGCGATTTGTGGTACCCGATACTCTCACGACGTAGTCTTATACCTGCTATAAACTGTTGTATCTTCTACACCGAGGAACAAAAGTCGCCATGGACCTTCTTTTGTCGTGTAAAATAAGTTTTAAGAACGAAACCAATGGAATATACAGTAGAGTCCCGGTATATTTGCATCTTGCTACATTTACGTCCCAGCATATTTTCCTGCTTCCGTCCCGTTATATTTGCCTATTACTGCTCTCTTTTTCCCCCCACTCTGCGGGCTGCGGCCTCAGGAAGGGCCTGCTGTGTCGTACGAGCACAGCGCGATTGAGGAGAGTGGGAGAAGCGACCCTCCCCTTCTTTTGACAAATATAAGGAGTCGGGGGGAAGGCGAGAAACCCAGCCGGCAAATATACCGGGACTCTACTGTATTTCAATTTTTAATATACGGAGGTTCGTACGATCATTTAAACCATTTTTATTATGTTTCAGTAATTTCTTTAGTTAATAAACAATTTTTAAAGTTGAAGAACTTAAGTCTTCGGTGTTGAAAGTATACCTTCTGATTTAACCGCTTTCGTGTCAAAAGTGGTACATTATAGAGCAAAATGGAACTCAACCAGTTCCATAGAGCAAACAACAAAAAAGTCAGGAAGAGCCCTAGTCTAGATTTAGTAACTTAGCCGTGAGAAAAGCTAGAATATGTGCTCAATATCGGTGAAATCTGTCCTAAAATACGTGCAGCCAGTACTGCATCTTCGGGCTTCGCTCACAGCTAAATAAATTGTTAAATTTAGACTGAGGTCTTTTAATTTTTTGTCAGTAATTTTCTGGGCTACAAAAGAGGTGCAATTTTAAGTATCAGCATTTTCTATGTTAAAAAAATAATTGAAAAAAATATGTATTGCATGGTTTGGTATTTATTCTGCCTTTACTAAAGTAAATATCTATTTATTTTTATTTATTACAAATTACTGATGTGTTGACTTTCTACTAAGATATATATACATAATGTTGCAGAGGGTGAATTTCGATATCATTCTGAGCCAAAAAGATTAATACCAAAATTGGATCTGAAGCTCAGAATTTGAGTGGCAAGCCATTGAAGTTTAAAAAAAAATAATAGTTTTGTTGCAATAACTCGGCTCGTTTTAAAGTTACTTTAACGAATGATGACTGATTTTAAAGGTTTTTTATAGCGCTACAACTTACATTATATAGCCTATGACCTGCAACGAATATTTCATCAGTTATCGACCTAAAAGAGGGTAAAAATGCCCTTTTTTGCAATTTTTCGCGTCTACTTCATTTCCGTAAAATGCTAGCAAAATATCATATACAACAGCGTTGTAGAGCTTGAAAAGGCGAAGAATTAGCCCGCGCATACGTTTCGTTTTGACAAAAATTGAGCCCGTGAGGAGACGTTAAAAATCAGAAAATAGTCGAAAAACACGCTTCAGCAATGCCAAATCCGTTTATAGTAATTAAACTCCAATCTGAGTAAGGAAAGAAACTTCTATTCATTATAATTTAGTAGTTTCTTTCACGCGAATAGTAAAAACTGATTCAATCAGGAACTATCCTCGCATTTAGGCATTAGCAATTTGGAATTAATTCATAACTAGGTATTATATTCTGTAAGAATCCGAAGTTAGTATTCCAGTAATGAATTTTTAGATTCTCTTAAGATGCTAATTCTAAATGTAATTGAATATTTTACGTAAGATTTAATTGTAATAGAAGTGGCAATCACGACTACAACTAAACAAGTACCTTAAGTTATGGTAATATTCTGTTCTATGATCTTTAGTGAAATTAGTTAGCAGATACAATTGTATTTTCACACACTCACAACTTCAGAGTCAAGCATCGATCACATTTCACAGAATTTTAATTTCGGTGAGTTCCCAGTACCCCTGCCCAGACGATTAATTTAAACGGAAAAAAGTAGATTAAATTGCTTAAAAAGTGCATGTTTCAACATAACCTGTCAAATTTATTTATTTATAATAAATATTATAGGAGAAAATAAGGAATAATTATTTTTATGATTAGATTCATGGATGGTATATTAATTTCATTCAACAATAACTCAAACAATTATTACTGGCGAATGAAAAAGTTTTTAAATTAATTATTTTTAGCAAACCGTCAATAGTCAATAAAACCACAATTTTTAAACAATTATAAGTCGACTTCTATTTCTATATATATACGTATCGCTAATAAACGTCACGTTATAGAAAACACCTATTCAATGAGAAAATCAACAGCTTATAGAAATTTCCGCAATATCCGTTTTATCAAGCGATGACATTTATATCCTACCACAAATAATGGCATTCCCACCGATTTCTGAGCATTAAAATAAATTTAATTGCTAAGAGTTGAAGCACAGAAAGTTACTTAGTTCTAACTTTCTTATGCACATGAGTCGTTTATTAATACAATAATTAGGAGTAAAATACAAAAACAATATATAAACTGATAAATTGATCCATATTAAGATTCTAAATAATAAATAAATAGTATATTAACTCCTCTCTGTAGGACTTGTAATGGCTACAAAACTTGTAATGATTTATCACGTGTTCCGGTGTTATTTATCAACATTCGGGCGATACACCGAATGATCGAAATCATATTCATGTTATTAGAAATTATAAATCGTGTTAAAAAGAACATTGATAATTTTACTTAATTGGATATATCATTCTCGATCGGTCATTTATCATTATTCATTACTCTGATTATAATCGATTTATATGAATCTGAATATCGTTATATGTAAAATAAAACTACTTTTGTAGCAACGTAAATTGAGAGTAATTAAATTTTCTTTAGAGTATTAACACTAAATTAGAATTTACTTAGGAATTATTGACTGTATGAAAAAAAAAGTTTTACAGAAAATATAATATGACCACTTTCATAAAATTCCAATATTAATTATATAAAACATAATTTCATACAATTAGGAATTAAAATTATTAGTCGATTTTACAAATTTACAATGGAAATAAATTGTAATGTATCACTTTGAACTAATTTAACATTCATATGGACTTTGTTTCGCCATAAAATTCCTTCATCAGAATTTTTAAGTAGTAAGTATAGTAAATTATGCATTCGATATATAGTGGTCAATGAGTAAATTCGCTCCTGGATTCTTTGCAGATTCGATTTAATTGCCAACCCGTCAAGGCAAACCCGCGGTGTAATTTTGATGTTGTAAATCACGCCGCGATGTTAGAAGGCATAAAAATTGCGTTTATACTGGCCAATCATTGGTATCCTTCCGGCAATTGGGACTAGGGAAAACACCCGCACTTGGCCATGCTCCAGAAAATTCCACCTAATTAATACGAACCAACAGTTCGACCATGATCGTTCTATCCTAAGAGCATGTATGCAATATTAACGATAAATCTATTCACGTACAGTTTAAAAAATGTCCTTAGACATAGTTATCTCTTATGATTAGGAGAAAAATGTTAGATTTACTAGTCAGCACGTTAATTGGAAGTCAGCAGAGGCACGTGTCTATTTAAAAACTTTGCGTATACTGTAGCTAGTAGGATTTAACGTTGATTTATCCTACGATTTCTACTTTACGGCTTTTCATATATGATGCTTATCTTTCATTGTCGTCTTGTTTCACATATTTGTTTCTGAACTACGAACTGCGTTTCACGTCCCTACTGTGAAAATACCAATATGTCGTAGATGCTCTCATGTAGTCTAAATTTTTTTCCGAATATTATACGTAGAAATCGAAACGATCGTTGCTAGATCGAAGATTTTTATCATCCAGTAAATGTTAAAAATTGTATTTCACAATCTACTCAATTTGATCAAACGATGAAATTCGCGCTGAAAGAGATTGCGTAACAAATATTTATCCATGAAGTAAAACTTCACGATTTCTAACCTGATATTATAACCTTTATCCATGCTTCTAATCAGATATTGTAGTTGCATTTGTCGATCTATCGTCGATCAGCTTCGAAACGCATAATTAGCTATTTGCCGCATAATTCGCAAATTAACGCGCGTCGAAAAGTCCCAGCCTACTATTCCCCGGAGTGTAAAGACATTTTTAATACCCGCAGCCCGCGGCATAAATTAGTTGGTCTCTGTATCAGTCATACAGATCGCAAATGCGATTATAACTCTGGTTAATAATAACTATCCTGGCCAACTGGACACTTTTGCCCAACCGTGCTGCACGTGCACCAAGTCGAGATTGCGGGCTCTCCTGTGGAGCGCACCGTACAAGATCAAGGGAATCTGGTTTCTCAAACCTTGCACTTTTAAGCGCCGCACGCATAGCGTAAGTACGTGCAAATTAGCCAGTTTACGCCCGGTCCTGCTGCGCAGTATCGCCAATTCCATTAAGAAACTGCGCACAAATGAGCAAAGAGTGAGAAATTTGCGAGGATCGATCGCAGTATTATCAGTCGATCTTCAACGATCCGTGGAGAATTAATCGATGCTATCGAATCATCGAAGCCTCCTTGCAAGCACTGCTAAATGCGTTTGATTGGAACTGCTGATTGCTTTCTCCTTGGCGTTCACTAGTAAAACTGCCGTTAATTGCGACATACACCAACAATACACTGCAAGCGATAATGGTACGCAACAAAATTATTTGATGATTTTTTCGTTAACTATCTGATATGACACCGCCATTATTCAAGTTGATTTTTTCGATTCAATAAAACGCGATTCTGACATTTGTATGTAGTTTGGGAACGGTGTGACTACTGCATTGTGGGTGCAGAAAGCAAATAAATAAACATTTCTCTTTTACGATGATCTTTCTACTAGTAAATCTGATTGTTATATGAAATAAGCAGGATCTGAAGATATCAAGAGCTGAAGATGCTAAATGTAAGCTTCGTAGTTATTGTAAAAATGACTCACGAGTAATTCAATCAGGATTTTAGATTCATTTATGAGTAGTATAGTGTGTTGGAGTAAAAAAATATAGCATAACAAATGAACGACATCAGCAAGTATCTAATATCGAGCAATGATGTTGAAAGCAGGGTTGCCGGCAGTTTTAATAGCGTTCGAAAGGGGGATTGAGCAACAACGGCCCGCTACTCGTGTCGCGATTATGCTAATTTAATTGGGCAGTTTTGTAACACTCGATAGATACTAGTGTACATACGAATAGAATTCACGTGCCTTTTGTTTTATACTGAAGAGCAGGATTATTTTGGCGATTCCCATTTTTCACCATGCACCTGTCATGTTCGTGGCTAGCCTAATGGGCCGTAACGCGTAAAAGGTTGAAATAAAAAGTGGCTAATCCTTATTGTTTACATTAAAATATTGAAACAATTAATTACATGGATACGGGTGTAAAGTAGGAGCCCATAAATGAAAATCAATGAATATTCGATTAAATTTTGACAGATTTTTTTTGCATATCTGCTGATTTTACGCCGAGAAGTCATATTTGGAATGGTACAGCATTTAAAGTAGAAGCACAGCCATAAGAATTTTGATATTTGTATAAGATTAGGATAATCAGTCGAAACCGGTAGCCGCGATGAAAGTGATTTAGCACGTTCATAGAATGATTTAGCACAGTCGGTGTCGGCTTTTGCTTAAATAAGTCGTATTGTTAATATTTTATGTTATCCAGCAGTAATCAAGTCTCATTGGTCTGTTCAAAATATATTTTATCTTATTAATGAATCATATATCCAGTTAATTCTATAAATAGTCACTTATAAATAGAATTTTATTAATCCTTTTCTATATTTTACCATCTTTTTGCATTTATACATCGCATTTTTATAGAGAGATACTACAAATCCGGTTTAGTAATAATCCGACATCTAACATTTTCTTTTTCAAATAAAATTTAAACAATTTAAAATATTTAAACCTTACATTACCTAAAATAGTAGTCCACTATTATTTCCTACGACATTGCATTATCGTTAACAATTCTATAAAATGAACGAAAATAACAATAATTTAGTGTGATATAGATTTGCGCAAATTCGCGATTGATTTATGACGAGTTCAAAACAACGCAACTTTAACCCAATCGAGGTTAATCTTGAGTGCCTATGTGCACTTTGTGCAGCAACCAATTTCCGTGTTAAGAAATCTGATTTGTCAAGAGATAATGAATTATTATCAGATTAATTACTCCGTACTTACTAGGCTGATTACTTTGTTGCGCTCCCTTTATAGCTTCAATACTCTGCCGTGTAAGTCCCACGAATGTCAGACGAATTTTTCTTATAATTACAGTTAGCAATTAACTAACCTCTCAAGGTTTTAATTTATCTATTGAAATATTTAGTGAAATACATTTACAATTATATAGTAAAAGATTTATTAACTTTTGGATAAACAAATTAAGAAAAATATCGTAGTTAAAAAAATTTCGTAATGGAGTTTTTAGCACGAACTAATAAAGATAATTTCTACTTCCTGATTGTCACCAATTTTAAAATTTAACATTACACTTTTTATTTCACAGTTTTCACGTGAAAGCTCATGTTTATGGCACGAGAAAGTAAAGGTTATATATTTCAGAGAATTCAAAGTTTTACAACAGTTCCGGAAATTGTCACTTTCTAAAGAAAATCTTATAAACGTAAATATATAATAATAATAATTGCAAAATAAAGTCATCTAGTTATATTTTTCAAACTGATGACAATTAATTGCACAAGTGCCTCAAATACGTTAGCAATTACGTCGGCGATGGAAAGGCATAGTTTTAATAGGTGCGCAATCCACAGTTGATGTGGAAAATCGGTAATCGGAAAATCGAACAATAGTGCAGGTCAGTTCGATTGACTAATGCAGGGTCCTGATTCGACAATAGGACTATATTATAGAGTAGTTAGAGCTCTTTTCTTGGCATACTTAAAACGCGAGATGCAGCCGTATTCGAATCTAAGAACAAAGAGCAAAAGACAATGAGTAATCCCCTTGGTATCCAACGAATTTGCACCTACAGTTCTGATTATTTCGCCAACGTAATAAATTCTTTTCTAACTGAAAAATGTTATTGTGTTGCGATCTAATCACGGGTTGGTTACGAGCGCTGTTTCTTACAAGAGATCTGCATAAAAAATAAAAAAGCACCATATTATTACAAATTAATCATTATAATTCGAGTGGCTTCACATGAAAAAATAAACTAGCTATTACATCTGCAATTTCACTTACTTTTCTTTAACCATAAGACATTAATCGATTAAATGTATCATTGTCAAAAATGTTAAAAAATGGTCATTTGAACAAGTCAATATGGCAAGTTTGTTAATAGATTTCCGGAATGAGACCATAAGTAGATAAATTGAATTGAAAACTTTCTCTTCATTAGCAACAACTACAGCGGCTGAACTGAAGAAGAGAATTCTAAGATTGATCCAAATTAAGGTAAAATTTCGGTTACTCCTTTCTTATTCGCAGAACTACAGTTAATGACTACCTTACGACAGCCATTAAGAATTAAAGTAGGAAACGTCACACTAGCGTATCATTTAACGCTCACTCAGGCTTGATAATGACGTCGTAAAGTACTGTTCGTTTCGCCATTTTGCGTCCACAAAGATGATACGAAAGTGTGAGCGTTTCAGATTAAAATTCTTGACCACATTGACAGTAATCGCTGCCTCGCGTTCTACTAATTCGAGAAAAAAGCTTGTGCTTGTATAGACAAACAAGCTGTTCCCAATAAGGCGTGAACGTACCGGTTAATATGTCGATCTACCCGTATTGGTCCACCGGTACGTTTGGCACGCACATTACGCAGATGAGAATACATGCCAAGGGAACTTTAACGATTTCCGACAAAAGTGCGTGGGTGGATTAAAACGTATCCCATGTTGGGGTCGATTGTGTTTCAATTGTTGCTGGACCATTCCAGTAACCTGGTTGCAGAAACGACGAGGAAACATGAATATTCGTTAGAGCGTAACACAGCTGTCTTTATGCACGTTTGGCCACGTTAAAATTCTGTTTCCATCGAACATACAGGCTTTCTCTCATAAGTCAACTTGGGACTGCTCCTTTGAGAATAAGTATCATTTTTATGCTAGATAATGTCGATTAGAAAGGAAACGGACATCTACGGAAGTTTTCCTTCTTATCAAGTCCAATACTCATTTAGTAATGCGAGCTTGTGTTACGTTGCATTAGAAACTCTTTATGTTAATCAATGTAGACTGTTCACAGACACCGCAAAATATGACATCAATAAACCTTTTAGATGATTGAATCGACAAATTGCGATTAACATCTACGAATAATTGAGATTGATGTGTTGATAGTTGGAATAGCTTAACGGAACGCCAGTGTTAGATTTGATTGCATCTGCAATGGAATTTAGCTATGCTACTTGGTCAAGTTTTATTATCAACTTAAGTCACCTATTCTACATAAATGCTATTCACTGAGGTGAAACGTAGCTCCATTTTGTAAGATAATTTCTTAAATGAAATCCTACTATGCATAGGCATTTTTACAAGCAGGATTCATAATTAACGCACTGTTCGATGTTAATGAAATACTAGGAAATCGATAGTGAAAGGAACAATTGAATTGAATAAATTAATCGACTTCCGCTTTCCTGTTCCTATTTCAAATTGACAGCAGCAGTTGAATTCCAAAAATTTCCCTTTCCTCAAATAACTTGTTTGATTAAGTTATACAACGCAAAATCGTTTGAAGGTACATTCAGTGTCTCATATTGGTAAACAACTTCAATCAACAATATATTAAGTATTATATTATATACATTAACTGTAATGATTATTTGAACTATTATTATAATGTAATGAGACAAACTTTCGTAATATTGTCTAAATGTGAGGTTGCCAGTTAGCAGCTACATGTAGCTCTCAAAACTAAGTCATAATGTTGGGTGCATATCAAAAACCCGACAAATAACAAAACAGACACTTCAAAAGACCGACAGCAAAAAAACAGTCATTAAAAAAGCAGACATTTCAAAAACAATCATTAAAAATCCAGAAATTAAACAAAAAAACAGAATTACAAAATATGTCTGCATTTGGAATTGTCTGGTTTTGGAATGTCCATTTTTTTGAATGACTGGTTTTTGAATCTCTGGTTTTTCAAATATCTGTTTTAAGATTTGTCGGGTTATTGAGGTGCATCCACAATGTTGAATGAACAATTATTTCATTGAATTGACAAATAGATGATTTCATAATAAGTTGAACGAAATGATTTTGGCAAATAACCGACAACCTACTATTTAGTCAATATACATTGTAGTTCTCATTATGGAAATTGTATTAAAGATTTCGACTATCTTTAAATGTTTAAGTAATGCAATTATCACCAATTCCTATTGCAGGGCTTAAGGCACGAAATCCAAATTGTTATTTCTATATATATTTTGAAGTTCGTCCACTCTGATCATGGGAAAAATATTGGTGATAAATCCTCTTTGGTGAGTTAGTTTTGCATGAAAAATAATAGTACAATAATTTAGTATAGAACTAATTTCAGATTAGCAATGAATCGTGTTGAGGTTAAATATTTACAATTGAGGCGCCAGATCGAACAATCGGACTTGTGGGATTTTAGTTGGCCTCTGGATTTATTTGGCTGTAACTCGGCCATTTCTGAAAATTTTGAACTGAAATTTTAACTAAATACTTTTCATAGCATTCTGAGGATAATAATACAAACGAGAAATTATTTTAAAAATATATAACATCACTTTTTGCTTCCGGTAAACAGTGGGTCATAAATGGGTATTTTCAATTACTGCTGGAGCAATAATGACATTATCAATGCATACCTTTGACAGTGATTCAATGGTTTCTTATATTTCCAGGGTCGCAGATGACGAATATGATTTTCAAAACTCAAAATGGCTGATCCAATATAGCGGATGAATTTTGTAAAACCAACTGGATTCTTTTGAAACTTACTACTCGGGGGGTTTCCAAGTCGCTGATTGCGAATCTGTGATCAGATTGGTAAATTTCAAACCGACGCTAGGGATTAACTTAAATTTTTGTTCAATTTAATTAATAGTAATGAAATTTACTGAATACAAATTTTTGTTGATATTAGTGTAATTTTTTTAATTATGCAATATTTCTTCATGTTAAAAATATTATACGGTGTATTTTAAAAAACTATCTTTTGATTACGTTAGGTTTAGTGTATAAGTTTTCATCACTATAAAATATTCGTTGATGAATGTTTTTCATTCAAGTGTATTTCACGGTACTGCTAATATTGCTTCTGATGAAATTATTGCTCCAGGAGCAATTGAAAATACCCAGTTATAACCTACTGTTTACCTGAAGTATAATTATCCTCAGAATGCTATGAGCAGTATTAAATAAAATTTCAGTTCAAAATTTTGAAAAATGGCTGAGTTACAGCCAAATAAATCCACAGGCCAACTAAAATCCCACAAGTCCGATTATTCGATCGGCGCCTCAATTGTAGATATCTAACCTCAAAACAATTCATTGCTAATCTGAACTTAGTTCTACACTAGATTGTTGTACCATTATTTTTCATGCAAAACTCACCAAAGAGGATTTTTCACCAATATTTCTCCCACGATTAGAGTGGACAAACTTCAAAATATATATAGAAATAACAACTTGGATTTAGGTCTTATGCCCTGCAATACCAACTGGTGATAATTGCTGTACTTAAATATTTCAATCATCTTGATATGTTTAATGCAATTCGATTGTTCGATTCGGCGCCTCAACTGGTAATCACGATTTTTTCATTCAAACTCTCCATTTTTTTAATGTTATGTCGACACCATCAAATAATTGACAAAAAAAAATGTTGTCATTTTAGTTATTCATCACTATTCAATCACAAAATGAAGGAACTTTGACTAAATAACCCGCATCCCGTCAATCACATCAAAGCTTCATGGTCGGTTTATTTCTAAGAATCTAGAAAGAGTATAATCGCCATTTCTACGAGTCACGTGCTAACCGCTACAATGTGCGTCATAAATGTGGGTTGCAAGCATTTTGTGCCTATATACTTGCTACTACGGTTAGTATCACGTGTGGTTTATCATACTCTGTAGGACGGCGACTTTGTGCAGTACCAGTCCGTTCTCCTCTCCCTTTCGGTATGTGTACGGATTGTTCTTGGGTATAAACGCGTTGTACGTAATTCCGCGTTTATGTATAAATAAACGCTGCACATTTACACGTGACCCAGGCCAATGGCGTGTAGTGTCACGTGCATCGAAGACAGTGCATCGATGGCAAGCGGCACACTTAGGAGCACGTGAATACAAGACCTCGTGCGATTTCGTTCAGCACGAGAGTCGATGCAGACCGTTCCTTCATTCCTGCCTGATCACAACAGTTATTCACGTGCTTCGATATATGGTTTTGTATCGAAGCCTTGGTATCGATACGAATGCAGTACGAAATAAGTTCGATGTGCAGTTCTTCTCGAAAATAAGATAACCCTCAATCTTTAATTTTGATATGGTAACAAAAAATTTTGATATTTTGTAATGTAGGGTAGTGTTTATTGATAGAACTTTGATTGACTCTCCAGTAATTATTTCTTGGTCTGACAACATATAATCATCATCAGGTAAGTAAAAGTAATAACTGGAACTTTATTGAATATTCCATATTCATATGAAGGCGGATGTTGTATTACTTATATTTCAGAAAATCCAATTAAACATGAATTCAATTAAGTATTTAAATAAAATGAAGAAAAGTATCTGATTAAATATAGTAGTTTACATATACGTTTTGTTCCAAGCAATATCCTGTTAAGAAAATATTTGCTTTGATGTGATTAGTCGTTGTTACTTTCCCGCATCATAATACTGCAATTGCAAAATTAAATTTTATATTTAATCGTTCATGGATGCGGTGACATTACTACTAAGAAAAACTGATACATTATTCGTTGAGGTAAAGTCAAAATCCTATTCATATTTCTTAAATTTCGTAGGTAACTCGATTTATTGCAGCAATTGGTTTTATGGATTTAAACGCATAAAAAGAAACACCTAAAATTTTGGCACAGTTTTTCAAAATACTTTCACTCCTGCAGCTTCAAAATTTGTGTATAAAATGAAAAGCTGTCAATTGAAAGTTTGCTTCGCGTTAAAGTAACCAGCGTTAATAATTATATGTACTTTTATTTATTAAGAGACAGGAATAACAATTTTCTGGGAGTAAATCGAAATAGATTGCAGGTTAACATAAAATGACCAAGTATTAAAAATCATAAGCGCAGGACCGTGCACTTATCAACATATTTCCTAATTGACAATTAGATTAAACCCGAATTACGGCACGGTTTATTTACAGCCACAATAATTAGAGGCAACTCGTCAGTCTCGCTTGAACTCTTAGCAATTTAACAAAACGCACAGTAACTTGCGCTATATGTGGACGAAGAAACCGGTAGTGGTGCAGCGGTCGTTTGCGGTGGTCCGCGATAAATGCTGGTTTATAACAAGCGACGGGAAAAAATTGGCCGCGATAGAAAAAAACGCAGACGGCTGGTCCTTCGTAAGAGGACCAGCAATTTAGAAATTACGCTACCTTACATAGTAGTTTACCCGTGGAGTATGCAAGCCGCGACTAAAGTAACGCACCTCGGTACGAGTGGTGCTGCTACTGTACACGATTCCTAATTAGAAGGGTACAGACACAGTAACTGCCTTTTTCGCAACCCACATTTTTTACTCCAACTCGAATTGGATGTAAGATTTGTGATAAAGCAGGTGTGACTTTTGTCGGTTTCTTTGTGAAAACTTTCGAAAAAACGAAACGTATCGTACGTATTCGTACCGATTTCCTAATAATCGGGTTGTAGTAGTAGTAATAACAATTATTAGCAAAACTGTTTAAAAAAGCTGTTTCCTTGGAGTTGAAAATATAAAAATAAAGAATCTTCCCTCTCTAATTATCTGCTGTTAACATTTCAAACTGATGAATAATCATTTTTTTCTTAAGAAATTGTGCAAAACTAAAAACTTGCTCAATATAAATGAAAGTGCAATACACAGGTCATTAGGATTACGTTATGTTAGTTTAAAACGATTCAGTTTCATATTAAATTGTGCTACTCCCTAGAGTACAATACCCGAAGTATTTACTACCCTCCTTTGATCTGTTCACAAATTGGAGCCCCCATAACCTATAAATTATAATAATAAGAATAAGACCTTAGATCCATGTTGGAGGCCAATTCCATATTAAATCATAAAACGAAAATAATTTTGAAATTCAAATTAATGTTTTATACAATTTTTATTGTTCTTTTGGATAAATAAAAATATATCTATTATTTTGTTTTGTAAAAAAAAATCCGCACGTTTACGAGTACTACAAACATTAAGTTGAAAAGCAACTATTTACTGTACCGTTTTTTCAATTTAGTAGTATTTGATATCGTCTTTCTTTGCAATTTTTTAGTTTCACAAAATTTTGAAAATTAACAAAATGGCGTCTGTTTTTTTACATTGTTTTGTAGACAATTGAATAACATGCCTTATTCTCAAGTTAAAAATTCATAAAATTTGTAATCATAAATTAGAGATATTTTGAACTTTTTATCATCTGTCAGATATGACAGCTTGCAAAAAAAGCTCATCAACAATTTTTTTTGCACATTTAAAAATAATTTGTTATAATTTATATTTTTCTTAGAATATTCTAAATTTCTTGTTATCTATCTTGTACATTTTTTCATTAGTTGCATTAAGATAATTTGTTTAGTATTTCAAAATAAATTAGTTTTTCTTTCTTTTGTTTGATATTTATGTTCTTTGCACTTCAATTAAATTAGTGATAATTTATGGAGACACGATTTTACGAATATCCCAGAAATATCCATTTTTCAGTTTCATTATTTTTGCGATTATTACTGTGAGGTTTAAAGTATTCTAAACTATAATGCTCTGAACTTGATTGCTGTACATATTTAATGGGTAACAGCCGCTATCATAGTAAATAATATTGAAATCCAAATAAAAATAACAAATTTGTTAAATTTCAGTAAATATTTACTATATTTCGATATAGAATACCTATTTAAATTGCAAACAGATCAAAAGATATTAACGTCATAATCTATTAGCAAATTAATTGTCACTAGATCTCAGGAAATTGATTGGTAAAACTAAGCAAAACCACAAAAACCCTAATCACAAGCAGCAGTTGTCTTGTTCCAATAGTAAGAAATTACAATTAAAAGGTAATATTATTTACATGAAAAGAGAGGCCTTAAGAGACTTTCAATTTCTTAATGATCATTGGTAATGGACATGATATCGGATGTCCAATATATCAGAAATTTAATACAAAACTTTTATTATAAAAAAATGAGTTACAACAAAAACGATCCACACAGAGGACAAATCCGTTTTATTTGTACTCCGGTATTGAATTGAATCAAAAAGCGAATGCATTAATAAAAGAAGCTTGACAGATAAAAAGAAGACTAACAACGTGCTAGAAATAAAAGATTCGAACATGCTGAACCCTTAAACGAAAACTAAGGTCCTACTAACAAGGAAAGTACAAAAACGTCTGTATATGAAATTTTGTTAGTTATATATTTTAAGTAGAAACAGACGAATTGATCAGACATTACAAATGTTAGAGGAGAGTTTACATGACTTTATAATGGTTTCTTTTAGTATTAACTATAAAGTCTTTTGTTACTACATATAATTAATATTGTATTAATTAAACAGGGGCTTTCTCCGTTACATTATTTCGTGTGGTTGAAAATAAATCTAGTTGATTTGGCAACAAATACTATTGTATAAAAATTACCCTAGTAGAAAATTTAGTGTTACATTCAGGGCTATGACCACAGTCCGACATTCAATAACGGCTCTGGCCAGACCCCAAAATGTAACGCGACAATTTCGATAAGCAGTTACTTACTAACCAGTAGAAAGGATAAAAAAATTATATTCACAAAAAAAACCATTTTACAGTATACGACCCTGGTGGAAAATAAATTCTATCAAAAAACTGTGCATTTACCTAAGTAACTAACCTTCTCGACATTCGTGACGTTACGTTAGATATCTCTATATACATTCCACAATTAGTGCAAACATTTTAGTGCAAAAACGGTGCAAAAGTGCAGAAACGATGCAAATCCCGAATTCGCAATTACATATAATGGAATCATATTTTCAAAAACATCGATTGCAATTGTCGAAATGTGGATAAAACTTGCTTGGTGAGAAGGTTATTAGATTATATTTCCCTAGAAATGGAGAATTTGCATCAAACTATGTATGTCAATTTGTATAGAAAAAGTTCTATTGAATGTGCGAATGTTGTTGTCTGGACAAATTTATTTGTCCAGGAAAAGAAAACACATGTTAAGTATAGAACAAACTCCCACATGCTATGTAAACCATTTGTTAAATAAATTTGGGCATTTTGCAATCACATCAACATTTGTAGGTTAACATGAATATTCCTACTTACATTCTCTCGTAAACATCCGGTATACTCTTCCAATTAAATATAATTATAACCACACAATTGTGCCTTATAAATATATAGAATGGACATGTATTAATTATTAATTTTCTTTGACATATATACATGTACATATATTGTCGCCATTTCTAAATACGAGGTGACAAACCTAACCTACGTAGATTTTCTACCCGGTGTTATATACCTTTATTTAAATAAAGTTTGCGATGACTAGAAAATAGCCAACTATCTGACATTATATTCGAAAGTTTTTGGGCATATATAACGGCTAGTTCATGGGTACATCAGCGTTACATTACCACAAGAAAACCTCCCAGGATTCAGCGAAAATGTTGGCCGTAATCTGGTTAGAATCCAGTAGTAATGGCTATAAACCAGGAAAAAAGTGGTCAATTTTTCCATCAGCGAACGGCCATCTGTTTTCATGTAATGATGTTCCACTATACCAAACAGGATACTATCGGTCACACCGTCATTATGAAAATGCAGTAATAATTCCTTAACATAATTTCGACATAAGGATAAAATATAAATATTAAGTTTGATAATTTCAACCACAGCGACGCTAACAAATAATCGCAGACCCACAAACTTACAGATTCAGTATTATCATAAATCATTTATGTTTAGGTAACGAAGGGTTTCCAACGCCACAGTTCTCCAAGGTGTTTTGAAACTTCCCATAATAATTTCTATTATGGCAGTCACGTGCTACAAAAGCGACGGGAAGGAGTGGCTACGGATGAAGAAAGTCGAGTCGAGTGCTTGGCATAATGCAATCTTTTGCGCACGGGTACGCACTTGCCGCTGACAATTATATTTTTACCAGCGTCATTCTGCATTGAGTTGTAACTGCACGGGGTATCGAACGTGTCTCCCCGATCGAACGCATAAATTTCACTCTAAGGCCGGCAGTTCGTGTCGACGCATTATTTGCCATTAATTCCGTGGAAATGTGCCAATTCGAATCCGAAGTGACTCGCATTGATGCAGTTGTAATTTACGTACTAACCGTCCACGTACTCTGCGCAGGGTTTATCTTGAATATCGATGCCTCGTAACGGATGCTGATATCTTTTTTTTACGTTTATCAGCTGTTAATCGTAAAAATGCGATATATTTTCCCATTGTTAAAAGTCCACGAATGCATTCTTTAACGCCTTTGTTCTCGTATTGCGTAAATAGCAAAGGTTCTTCAAGAAGAATGTCCCTATTTTGACAATAGCTAATGTCATTAAATTTCTATTATATATAAATAAAACAGAAAAAAATAAGTCTTAAAATTGTTACATCTTAAATTCATCATTAGGTGAGGCTTAATTTCAGCCCAAAATTGCGTTAATTTTCTATTTCAGTCAATATTTAGACTTAAAGTCTTACTTTCAGACAATAAAACTGATTTTCAGCCGATAATTTGGTTTAAAATAAGATTCGTCTAAATTAGATGCCATAAGCTCGATCAATCTTATTTTAAGCCAAAATATCGTTTAAAAGTCAGTTTTGCTCACTGAAAGTAAGACTTTAAGCCAAAACACTCACTGAATTTAAGAAAATGACCGCAATTTCGGGCTTAAATTAAGCCTCACCTGATGATGAATTTGAGATGTAACAATTTTAAGACTTATTTTTTTCTGTGAAAATTTCAGTCATCATTGAGCCGCTAATTAACAAATGAAGGTCAAGTACTACTTGAAAAATAAGGAAACCATATACATTCCGCTTAATAGATCAATGTGACAATATTGTCGTTATTACATCATAAAAGCCTTTCGCTAGGAGATTAGTAGGTTAAGATTAACGAAGTTATTTATACCCTCAAGACGAATAGCGTTACTTGAAATACTCTAATTCATGGTTAAAATATGAAAAACATACAAAAATTGCATGCATCTAAAACATCATAAAAAAATTTAACTATCCTGTGGGTTTCACAACGACAGTTTCAACGCTACTGGAACTATAGTTTTTTCTATTAACTCTAAACTAAACCTTACTCAAACTAGAATTTGGTAGCGGGAAAATGGCTTGGAATTAAATACACGTGGGCACCATCTAGATCTAATAAATAACACCAAATTAGCCCTTTCCAGGCCTATGCGGAAACGGCACAAGGATTTCGCAAGGAAAATCGGTCTGACTAGTGAAAAGACGGAGAGGAAAGTAAGGGAGAAAACGCCACCCGTAGCCTTAGGCCGTGGGTTTGAGTGCACAGTCCAATAATTGGCGCTGCAGAATGTGTCCGAAGAGCGAGAAAAAAAATCGACTAGAAAACTGGAAAATGTCGCGGACTTTGAGATCTCCCCTAAAAGGAACGGCAAATCCAGGCGGCGAACGGTTCAACAATGTTAATTGCCGGTGCCAGCCTCAGCCTGGTCCTCTGGGACCACCTCCGGAACATTAACATACTCCGTTTTTCCGGTAAATGTGTTGCCGAGTGCATACACCAAGATCTGCACCGGGGCCTAGAAAGCCGGGAAACCTAAATGAGAGCAGTCTGGTGTACACACGTAAAGACGCGGGCGTAACACGCGCCAACGAAAAGTGCAACGCGGAAACGCGGGCGACCGGGAGGGTTTATTGCTGCCGGCTCTGGTGCAATCGTGAAACTATAAATATGTATTGCAGTCTTTAAACTAAGTAGTGCAATTTTATGAGCGATTTATTACCCATTCGCAAATGCGAGCGGCGGCTTTTGTCGAAAGAATATATATCGCTCGTTATCTACTAAAAAAAATATTTTGTTAACACACGAGTATATGCCATTTGTAGTTCTGTTGGGTTGGTATGTGATTTTGTTTACTGCACGTTCAGTCACTGGGTTACAATTTTCTCTTTATTATTTTTCATGTGGTAAATCTGTTGCTCGACATATTATGTACAATGTTATACTAAACATAAACATGACGGGAAGTGCTTAATTTTACCTTTCTTGCGCTTTAAGTGTTTGACGCGATCGTAAGCATGCTGTTAAAACGAGAAAATATTAATTTGTTAAACAGACAGGATAAGGTTTCGAGAATATGACACATATCCGTTTTATTGCAACAGCTAGTATGTTTCCTGAGTTTCGATATTTTAGATTAAAAATGATTTCATTCTTTACTTTAAAATTCTTGCAATTAAAAAAAGGAGAGATGGTCAAGAAATCGTATTGGGTAACATTCGTTTGTCTAAATACAATGTCGAAATGGCAATCCTGTATGAAAAGTTGATAAAATTATGAAAACACACAAAATAAGTTGTTTGTTTAATCGGTGTTAATAATTCACGATTTTTAAGGGCAATCTTATATTTAATTGGGAATGTAGTTATCCTCAGAGGGCAGAAAGTACCGCAATATAAAAAAAAAATAAAAAAAAAATTGGGAATGTTATATAAAAATGGAATATTTTGAGAATAGGAAAACCATTGTTTACAATGATTATTGGAAAAATAAAAGTTGAACACAAAGTTAATTTAATTTTGATGGTGAAACTTTGAATATGAGTGGTAAAATATCCCATTGAATTTGAAAATGCGTAAAAACTGCCCTCGAAATAAAAAAAAATTTATCAACGAAATAAAAAATGGTCCTAAAAATTTTGAGTCATCAATCTATTACTTACATCAGGAAATTTGGAAACATAGTGTTGGAAGTTGAAGCTGATACTTTCGAATGTTAACAATAAACGGACACATTTGAATCCTGTAAGGGCACTTGATTCTGCAGAAGATGGAGGTCAATTTCGATTGTTTAGTATACAAAATTGCATTACGGTGTTCACCAAATGGAATTAAACTTCATTAAATTTTTTAGATTTGGAAATTGCAGAAGGAAACTTGTACTTTTGATTGTTTCTTTGGTATATTTTGTTATCGAATCGTGCTGTCTTTTGACAAACAGATTTGATGTTAAACAAAAATTCCATCAAAATTTCTTTCCTTAGTTTGCTCCTTTCAGCAATTCCTTATCTTTATAAAAAAAATACACAAGCTTGCAAACCGAAATCCATGTTCATTCTTTATTTTTTATATTCTCAAATGTCGGGCCGTTATGATTAGAATCAAGATGAAGCTCCATTTAAAAGATTAAAAAAAAAATTTCTACAAAGTTTTGTTTGTTACACTATTAATTCTTGTTTTTTTTTGTTAATGTTTAAAATCTTGCCATAAATGTGGTCATGTCTGAAAGATAATATATATTTTCTACTTTTAATTGTATTTTTATTTTATTTATGCGTTTACTTTGAAATTAATGAAAAAGAACTTTAAAAAAAAAAAAATACTTTAAAGAACCTTTTTGAACATCTTATTGACTTTAATAATTTTACAATTCAGCGTACGATTACTTTCACTACGGTAGGTTTTGGCGGGACAATTGAGAAGGAATGCAAAGCAATATTATGTGCAATAGGTGCAAGAAAAGGGATAGCACAATGAAGTAATGATATGTAATTATGTTCAGGGCCCGGAGTATCCGCAGACAATAATTCCTTTCATAACCAGCAACACACAAGTTCTATCGTCTCATCCGTGCATTCGCGATTACAAAGTCGACATCAACGCCGTGTAAACTGCCATATTGGTTCGGCACTCCAACACTCATAGATCCCCCTCGATCCCTTTCTTTCTCCGCGCTCGTTCGGTAGCCTAATCAAGCATGAAATTAAATCTTATATTTTCATAATCGATAAATTCGCGATATCTACATCCGCTGCAAAATTCAATAATTACAACCTATTAACGCGTTTAGTTACGGAAAATGTGAAAGCTGCTTTTTTCTGCACGACTAATGTACAAAAAATAATGCAGAAAAGTCTATTGAATATTTAACACCAATTTATTAATGTAAAGTTGATTCCCTCTTAATTTACGACCAACTCGTAACACGCGGTCAAGGGTCACTATATCACTACTTTTACGTCAGATCTGTGAAGTTTAATTACATTCGTGAAAATGGTAACGCTTATACCGAATCTCGCGGTGCTACCGCCCGTGAATTATCTACAAATCATATTTGCATACAAATTATGTCTGTAAAAGTGTGACATAAGTTATATGGAATGGAATTTATCGCGCTTTATAGTATTTATTGGCATGGTAATAATAAATCCGCGTATGCGGCAATAAAATGCTGATTTTATTGTGAAAACGGGATGTCGAACAATACGCGGATGAATAATGCAACGGTAAAAAATATAAGTTTTATGGCAAAAATTTGTGACGGCATAATATTTCAATAAAATTGATACAACGTTGTTATTAAATTTTTGCCTGTAATTTCGTCATTTTTAAATACCTTCATTTTTATAATTCAAAGATCGCGAAGAAAAGAAAGTAAGGTTGTTAAATATACTGCTGCCCCACAGTTAATCATACCGAGGTTGGCAATTAATATAATGTCTGAACAAACAGTTTGGTTGGAGTTCTAGCACGAAATATTGAAAAGTATTTTGAAATACATGTAACGCATAACTTATTAGAAAAGGTTTCAGGCATTCGCCCGTCTAAAAGACCAATGTAATAAACATGTGCAAAATAACAGATTTAGCTGGATTTTTATTAGTACTCATCGAATATTGTTATCTGGTCCATGTTCAGGAATAAAACTCGTCATTACAAAAATTTATACAAATGAAGTTTCGTAAACAAGCCGAAAATATGCAACGTGAATATTGCACGTTCGTTGTCTGAATTAAAATTAGTAGAATTCGTTTATTAAATAAGAAAAATAATCTGTTTTAGCAATTAAACCCAATTAAACAAAAGTTTACGTAGTAATTGGATTGTTTCTACTTCCATTAAAAAATTATCTACCTAACGAATTTAACTACCATCGGATAGACAGGAAAGGAAACTTGTTTAGTTAGAACAAAACCGCGTTCATGCTCATTTTAATACTTTTATGAAAGTAATAGATATTTATTAATTTTTCTAAAATATATAGTTAAACTAATACAATTTTAAAAGGCTGAGATAAATTAGCCACTCCATTTCTTTCAGTTAACTACTGTCTACGCTTCTTTAATTACTTTACGGTGGAAATTACATCAACGAAATTCAGTTAAGAACTTAAATTATTCTACTCGCAATAGTTAAAATATAGTCAATCTGACTTATAATTTAGTTTAGCGATGATTTTTAAAAAATTCTTGTCATTTCGCATGTAACTTTAATTCATTGGACATATCAGTTTTCACGTCCATTATCTAGAGTCTATTACCAGCTGCATGATATATAGTACCTCGTTTCATATAAATTAATAATCTTTTATGTTTCAGTTCACCTTTGTTTATCCGACATTTTAAACACAAAAAATCTGAGGTCATAGTCTCAAGCAGGAACTTTTCTGTAATTTAGCCAAAAAAAAAAACAAATGTATGCTTCAAAACATCATTTTTATTTGTATAGCTGTAGAATATATCCCTGAACTTATCCATATTAATGTCCTGAAAACTGAATATTGAAACGTTTCTCTGAATACTTTCATAATAAAAACTAAGTAACCTCAATGTTGAAATCTCGACCCTTTTCATAATTCTGGAGGCATAGTCAGAATTCCACAATCTCACCTTAACCGCGATCGGTTCTATACGTACGAGTGCTGGCTCATAACAAAAACACCAATGATAATTCCGTCGATTGACTAGCAATCAGTCGCCTAGAGAATGAAATTGAGCTCGGTCTTATTTTCCGAGGAGTATCATGAACGAGAAGAGCGAATCATTGTCAATGACACGAATCATTCCTGCCACCAGTTCCCCCATCTGTCGCCATCTCTCAAGTCTCGTGGTCGCCAATTATATTCTCGCAAAAGTGATTTCTGATTTTCTCACGCTGAAACGGCCGATTGCAATTAGAGAACTTAATTGACGTGTATATGAACGCAAACGGGCGATACCGACCGCGAGAAGATTTCGTGCGTGGACTTCGAATTTCGCCTGCCGATACATTTCTGATCAATGTCAATGGCAACTTACGATGAAAGCGTATCTGTAGGTATTTTTTGCTTTAATCTTAAAACCTGCTTTAAACTGTAATAAAAACTGTTTTATTGTACAGGAAGTGCATCTGGTGTATCGTAGATGACAATTTCCAGAAAGGGAGGGTACTGTATTTGGTTCCATGTTTTCTTCATAGAACCAATTGATTCGATTATTAAAATAATTATTGTAAATCACGTGTATTTACTTTCTGCTGTGGTCTAATGTTAGTTAATTCCTACCCAACAGCAATTACGAATTGTGCACAAATCGAACGTCATACTCTCGTGTACAGCACGTGATAGTCACACTTTTCACCGCCACTCGTTCAGGGTTCTCTCATATGAACCGTTCTCGTGCGAAATATGGAACGGTTGTACTATCCAGCAGGAACGCGTGTTTCTACACGTGCAAAATTCCGCGAAATCACGTGCCACACGTGATTTTCTCGCCCGCATCCGCGAGGAATTATTTTATTATGTTCTCCACTACACGTCATCGAACACGGATTCCGTACGGAGTAACCGCATATTCCATGCTGCTACTGAGATTTCAACATTTTCTTTACCTGCGTATATTCCCGGATATCTGTGATCTAGCCAATGTCACGCAATTCATGATAGATCATTGGTCGCATATTCGATGGAATTCAGAAGGGTTGAATATGTGTAGGACCAGTATTGTTGATTAATCATTTTTGGCTATTGTTTGAGAAGGTGAAATATTGCTGATTTCGGAGATATAATGGAATAATATATCATGGTTAGGATTTCCAAATATTCTCTAAAACTAAAACCAGTGAATATGTGTGTGTGTGTGTGTGCGTTATCTGAACGATTAATGGAATTGTCATTCCATCTCGATTGACGTCGTTGACACTTGAAAGGCATTATTTGCTGATGATTATTTTTGCAGATTCTAGGTATGATGAAAATATGTTGTCTTGAACATGTGTCCCTTTCCTTCATAGTATACTATTAGAGTGTGTCTAATTCTAGTCAACGAATAATGTACTATATCAGAAATAACATGACAGATTTCTGGAATTGTAACTCCACCTCGATTAAGAAATACAAAATAACCCGAGTAAAAATAATTCGTCTTGTAAAAATTTTTCGAAGATCTTGCAGGCTTGATCTCGTTAACATCCTACCACTGGGACTGATCGGGACGTTTGCGGGATAGAGTAGTACATACATTGCCGTATATTTTAGATCATGTCTTAATCTGTTGATGGGTGTCTTCCATTAACTATTGATCCCCAAAACGTTTGTCAATCATTAATTCAATATCCTATTTTTGTATCAGAAAGGTGTCAGAATCATTTAAAATATACGGCAATGTATGCTCCAGTCTATCTCGCAAACATACCGATCAGTCCAAGTGGAAGGATGTTAACGAGATCAAGCCTGCAAGATCTTCGAAAGATCTTTACATGTCGAATTTTTTTTACTCGGTAAACATCTTCAAAACAATTCTAACCAACTATGTATGGTTGAGAGCGCACTATAACTATCAAACTTAGACGCACTTCTGACCCATTCTTATAACGTATCAACATTAAAATAATAGGGAAAAAAATTAATAGACTTATTGCAAGTGATTCCATATTCACTGAAATATTGAAAAATGGAAAACAAGTATTAAAATATCATCGGAGACTAAAATAAACACACACTTTTAAAATATGAGGTACATATATTATGAATTAACTTACGTATCATAAAATTAATTTTCAAATGTCTCGGAGCTATATATTTGTGTCCTTAATGCTAATGATCATACAATATATATACTGACGTATCTTACTTTCTCCTTCGATTTTAATCATCATGCACGCGTCTCACTGCATATTTCAAAGTAATTCTTTTTAATTAATAATGAAAAGTGAATAAAATATATTAAAAAACAGCGACTGTAACGACGTTTCCAATTTATGATACAATAACTTCACAACTTTCGTTAATAAATAAGACAATTAGTTTTATGATAGCGATTTTTAACGTAAATATTTATCCTCTAGCGTATGCGAAATCATACATTACCATGCAAGAAATTAAGAAAAGCGATTGTTGCTGAAACAGCTCACCGGTCTCTACATAATTGTAGTTATCCCATGTATGGCGTCAGAGCCATAATTTCAAGTAATGTTCAACTTGTAAAATCCTGGATGTTATCTGTTTTCGTGCAATAATGTACAAAGTGGAGAGATTACAAATGAAGCGTTATTCACAAACTGACAATTATCGTTCGTGGGAATATACATGCAAACAGGAATTATTGGTTCTATTTAATTCATTATCAATAAGCATTCGCAAGCACACTTCCTTATCAGTTTATTTTATTAGTACGATCTGTAACAATCGGAATTATATAACAACGACCAAATACATAAGCGCTTCTGGGTTTATAACGAGTTATGTAATCGTCGAAATAATCTTTTCTTGATTATTATCACCCTTGGGTATTACTGGTAATGCTCATATAACCTTTTTAGCAGATACATCCGAAATTATTTTATATTGTTCTAATAACGTTAAGGAATTGTCACATAAAATATGGAAGGAAAAGATTCTTCTTAAACAACACTAGCATGAAAAAAATAACATGGCCAATATCCTGGAAGTTATGAAGGTTTTCTATCATAATTACATCCACTAACGAATTGGCGTAAAAAATATTGTGACAGTAGCATTTACTGAATTTCACTGTTTCCATTTTCTGCAGCACTTGATTAAATGATGACTATAAAAACTAAAATTACTCAGACAAGTTGATTACGCCTTCACCGAAATGAAGTTCACTTTTCAAACATTGTAAAGTTAGAAATGCAACCATAAAACGTAGCAATAAATCTGACAAATAAAAATTTCTAATTCCTTTCTGAGAGAATTTATTAGTTTTTCTCACTTTCGGTTTTCCGGTATAATTAATCTATGGGAATGAAAGACAGAAGAATTATCAAGTTATATCAGTTCTTAACCCATATATTAAAAATATATATTACATATATTTTCGAAAGTAAGATGAAAGAAATAATAATTTCTAAAATGAATTAATGCGTAGTCATTTAAAAGTGAAATAAGTTTCAGTTGAAGATAATCGTGAGTACTACTAATGTATGTAATTTATATTCGGTAAATTTAGATCTTTATTTTTAAAAACGAAAAATAAACTCATTGCCCATTTGCAAAATAATTAATTGACAGTAATCTCGCATTATGTGTATGATATCGCTAAAATCGATATTAGGGTTTTCTTAGTCACTTTCTCCGCACTTTCAACTTCTTCGTAGTCTTCTGAAAAACTCAGATACAAATGAAAAGTTAATAAGTATTAAGTTTACAATATGTACACTTCGCATAAGATTTCTATATTTGATTTATGCGAAAATCAAAATATTGTTGAAATAACATCTGTGGATGAATGCGAGATCTCTTATAAAGTAATTAAAATTACGACAGATTCAATCTTAGAACAAATCGTCTTTTAAAATTAAAAATTATTTTCTTTCTCAATAAATTAATTTACGGAATCTCTAGTGTATACTCACTTTTAACGTAAATCATCTCCATGCGTGGAAATATACGTACAAAAAAAACTTAATTGTATATGCGTTCATGTCTGTTTTTGTAAGTTTTAATAAACGTTTCGTAATTGTTAAAATCCACTTTTGCAGAAGTAACCACCGGGTTAACGTAATCTTCATGTAATAATTCGATAATTCAGCGTAATAGTGTGTATGAGTAGTTTCTAACAATATAGATTAATAACATAGTGGAATAACCGGATAAATTGTGGCATGTCTACAGTGTCCAAAAGCTACAATTAAATGAACTGCGTTGTTTTTGTATGACAATAATAATATGCATCATATCTGAATTATATAATATTCCTGCCTGCATATAATACTGTATTAATATGTAATTAGGTTATATGATAACAAATACTTCCTCCAAGTATTATGCGCATTTAGTTTTATTTCTTTTAGCGATCAAATTCATCGATTAATTCACTCAATTAAAATATTATTTTAATCTGAAAATTTCAGGTTAATAATCTACCTTATCATTTGATATTTTCACACGTAATAATTCCATTTTAGATTTATTTAAAGTAATCCTGGAGAACATTTCCTTACGTTTAATATTTGTAATCTAAATCAGGTTTAAGGATGGAACGTAGACTGAAACGTTAAATCGTCCTATTATATTTGTAAAATTTTGTTTTAACACGAAAATTACATGTGAAATTTATGTGCATAAAATGGCCTTAGATTATCATCTGATTTTCATTCATCCTTCTATTTCATCAAATTTCATCTAATTTGATCCTAAGTTGATCGAATTCTGATTTATTGTTGTACTACGAAACACAAGTAATAATATACTATATTTGCATATAAATATATTAAATATCTAGCAACTACTGTTAAATTTATATATCACAGAAGTTTGAAGTATTTCAAGTGAAGAGCGAAACAAAAATTCGTAAGTATGTTAGCTATTTAGACATGATTGTAGTTCCATGAATCACCTTTACTGCCTGAACAATCAAAACATCACAATTTGTCCAGAATTAAATTACCTACAATGTAATTATATTATACGTCGTTCTTAAGAATTATATCTTTAGATTGAATTGCAGTTCGTATATGTACATAAATGTCAGGACATATTTGATTCCAATGACTGATACAGCAAAGTCTATTAATTCTTTATAAAACAAAAAAAAAAGAACCTAACGTTTCGTTTTGTAAGTTACCTGGTTAACATTTTATTTAAAAAATAATAAAGACAATAGTAGATTTAATGTTAGCTATCAACAATAATATAAAATTCTAAACAATATTTAATTTGTCTACACGTGTAAAAATAAAATAATTCTGACGTATAATACCCATGAATTAATTCGAATTCATAACGTCAAACATGCTAGATATTTGTCGAAATATTTATCCCTATAGCTTATGCAAATACATTCCCATCACTTTCTCTAAATTTATATTTTTTTGAGCTAAACGACCGTTGTCATCTATAATCTCAGGTCGTGCCCATACCCATACTTAATTCTTGATATTATCATATCTAGAAAGATTAATCTTGTCAATCGAGAATTATTTCACGCACTTCTGTAATACGTAGCTGGGTATCTGCAGGAACAATAAAAACATTCGATAAACTTCCTAATATCCACAGAGTCGTCGTTAGGCACCTAATAAGGATCCCGCCTGGTAGCCGGAAAGTGAAACGGCATGACTTCGGCGCCTCATAAGTCGCCGCTTCGTTTGATCAGTTAACGCCAAGATTGAGGGGATAAAATTCCAATTATCTATATCCTCCCTGCTTTCCCGATCGCTGGGTTCGCAATTACGATATAAACTATTCGAATCCATATACATAGGTAGGTCAGCCTAACTAGAATCATGAGAATTCGTACGATTGCGTGCCTATGTCGAATTGACTCCAATTCAGATAGCTCAATAAAAGACGACTGTGAGACGTCACCAGAGAACCAATCAAAGTCGATCACTAAGTACACTGTCAATTCGCGACTATATGAGGTGCGATCGAAACGCGTGAACCAATTAGGACAACCGTCTCTCGTTATCATTGGATTAGCTTCAATTGTACCTGATCGTTAAGTGTGCACCTAATACTGCAAAAATCATTATCGCCAAGATCACTGCAAGAACTTGCTATAAATCCTGATATTTACGACATACTCTCCCAATATCCGAATCTGCTGCTAAAACAATTCGTCAATAGCGAACGTTACCTTATTCAGGGCGTGGAATATGGCAAGGCGTCGTTATGCGAGAACGCCTGTTATTGACGTTCATTTTTAGGTTTCATGGTTTCCTAACAATGGGCGAAATATAACGATTGTTACAAAATTGCCTTTTAGCCACTCGTAAAATACCGAAATGAGCAAGACCAGTCTTTGTGAAACGCTTTGCTAATGATTAGAGAAATATATAAAAAACCTTGCAATAGTTTATTGTCTTTTTTAGGATGATACGATATATGATAAAGTATGCATTAGCTACTTATACCGAGATAATGTATGATATCTTAAACTTAAATTACTAGTTTCCTGGTCCTCGGTTTCAAACCTTTCAAAATTATCATCTTTCATTATTTTCAGTTTCACTGTAGTTTTCGCGCTTTTTATCATGACAAAGGATTCACAGAAGAGATGTGAAAGTTAAATATATCGATTTGTACATCGTTCAGTTTAGTGAAGATATTTTTCAAACAAATTTCCGATATATTCTTAATTTTACCTTTATCTCAAGTAAAAATTGTAATTAAGTAATTACTAAAGTTTTAATTAAATTAGGCATGTACAATTACTGCATTAGTCATAATACTAAAGTTGATTTATAAGATACGTCATACAAAAACTGATTATTTTAATATTAAAATGAATTTCACATTACAATTGAATATTACCGTAGTGTATAGTTGCCTATTGTTTACTATATTTTGTCGTTTTTAATATTCCAAAAATTTGAAGAGTTAGATAATAAAACTTGCATTTAGGTGTCTCAATGTAATTTGCGATATCGTGTCGAATATTTGGAAACATTTGAAAGCATATTTATTTTTGAATTCTCAATCAACATTTCCGTTAAAAAAAGGGGAAACAAAATTTTAAAAACGTTGAAACGTAATAAAGAACTGAGAAACATGTCAAATATACCGTAGCAAATCTAAATACATTATGAAACTGAGCTTTAAACTACCATCACATATTTTCAAATCTATGAAGATGTTCACGAAAGATTTAAATTGTTAGTGTCAAAAATTAAAAGGTAATTTTTTTATAAATTACACTGAGAAAACAATTTAGTAAATTTAACCATATGATTAGTTGTAAGGGCAAACTATTTTGATATTTTCATAACTGCATGTAGTTGAGGCAACTAAACGAAAGTTGCATTAACTAAATTTAAGTTGCATTAACGAAAGATAGCTATCAACTGTTAACGATTTAGTTTCCTCAATATAATTCACAATTTAGACAAATTCACTAAATATCTTTCCCAGTGTAGAACAATGTATAACAAAGAAACTGCTTAAAAAACATTTTACAAAATATATTCAAATTTTTCAAAGGAGTAAAAAGGAGAAAATTCATCAATTATTTTAATGCATATTTGATAAGATGTACTAAATATTTGTTAAATTCAATAAAGTATGAAATTATCGTTAATTTGATTAAATTATTACTTAACTTCAGAAAGCATCAGTTATTTTTTCTTTCTTAGTTTTAATTCTCATTTTATTCGAATAAAATATTTATATAACAAAGAACAGTTAATTATGAGGATAAATAAACTAAAATAAAAGACAATTATTTAAGGAAATAAGAATAGCATTCTAGTACTATAGAAGTGTAAATGTCGTAAACGTAAAAGATGTTCGACATAAAAAATGTGCAATAATCGAAAATGACCAAAATAAGAAAATTGATGCAAATGAGGAAACAAAGACGAAATTCTCGAAGAATAACAAACATGTCGTAAAAATTTCTAATAAACATAGCATTAAAAGGTGTTTTTACGACGATGTAAAAATACCCAGTGAAACTTTTAGATACCATCGTCATCTTTTGTTTCCTGTGATATGCTGTTTCTAAAACGTATATGGAAAAGAAATGATGATTGCGAAACATTAAAAATAAAAAATAACGAAAATTGTCCAATAGGAACACTGGATGACGAAAATATAATAAAAGATGGTACAATGGAGGCAAAAAAAATCTAAAGTGGTCGAGAATTGACAAAAATGTTGATAATAACGCAATTCGTAGTATATCTGTTGAAAAAATAGAGAATATTTCTGCGCGTACAAGTTTATATCACCCATTTATTTAGCATACTACAACTTTTTGAAAAGCCTACACATAATGTTTATATTAATCCAGCGTGCAACGTGTGACGAGAAGGTAATGTTGAATGCGAATTTGAATTTTAAATTTGCATCACACTTTATAAAATCGGAAAAAGTGTGCCGGATATTTTTTACGTTGTCCAATAAAATGTTAAGAACATAATAGTGCAATTAATCTAACTGTTCTGCACTTTATGGTAATGCACTCAGAAATCAAGCGCATGATGTTTACGCCACGACTGCGAGTATTATGCGTGATAATAATGCAATGATTATTCAAACTTATAATTTTTTCAAATTTACTAGCAATGCTAACCCGATTAGTAACGACAACCGTGTAAATATTGTAAATAGGTGTCAATGCATTTCATTAATTTTAATTTTGACAGTGAGATGAGGCGATAAGTATGAAAAGTATTTGAAAATATTACACTGGACATTGCGAAGTATATATATATGTTTTAGTTATCGGTAATGCAATTATTTTAATTGCAGTTTTCATGCTGCTTTTCTATGTTTGTGCGTAGAAAATACATTCACCTGTCTCAAAACTTATTTGGCGAATGGGACACCTAATTAAGGTCAGCAGCGGTGAAACGAATCAGTGAAAATGAGATTCCAGACAGCTTTCGGACAAGATAGAGAGATAGTAACAGACCAAAAAGGTATAGAATTTCAAATGGGTGACAAACTTCTTGAAAAACGAATGCGTGTGGCTTATTATGACACTTGAGTGAAAAACGACCAATCAATCTCGAAAATCAGGTCTAACAATTCTTATATACTTTTTAATTTTGAAGAAATAAACAGGAAAACAAACTCCATGACCTCTATGATTAATTACACATTTACTATAATCATATGAGATATAGATCATTGATCTGCCTTCGTCAGTAGGAATAAATGGATTTATTCATTCAAGATCGCTTTAAAATATTTACATAAATCTCTCATACAATTAATTTACATGATAATTCTGAAACAGTTCACATTTCATCGGACTAATTAACTAATTTGACACTTTATACTCAATACTCAAGTTTAATTGGATCATTCTTTAATTTTAGTTTATTGTCGTTTACTTCAAAACCGGAATTATTTTTTTAAGGTTTACTTATGTGGCGTTATGTTCATTGCCATTATACACGTATCGGAAAGTCGTTTTATATCAGCAAAACAAGTTAGTGGAAATTATTAAATCCTAGTATGCAGTATTAAATAATTGATTGTATCACCTAACATTCCATTATGTCATCACTGCATATACAATTATGCAATTTAAGAAGCTATATATTCCACGAAACTATTGTTCATTTTGTCATGTTAAAAGAGATAAATATAGTTGTATTTACAGGAATTTTCACAGATGGTTGTATTTGTTACTTCTTAAATAGGCCAATGTTAGCAATTTTTAAAATTTTGTTCGAATTTATAACGCACATGGCATTTTTGTGCATGACTGTAAAACCCATGATTCATACAATAAACGTAAAGTGTACCTTCATACAAGACAAGCTGTTCACATACTACACAAATTTGAGATTTATATCTAAAGAAAGAAACGTTATACTTTCACAAGCCATTACGAAAAATGACGTTCCGCAAGAATGATGTTAACAGGTGGAAGGCCATTCAAGAAAAGTAAACGAAATAGCAGACAACTAAAAAGTGCAGCACATAAAGATGTTAAAGTACTATAATACAGTTAAGTAGGGCGCTTTCAAAACAAAAGAATAAAGCAAAAATTCGGTTTATATTAATATATTTAACATGCATTTGTTAGACAACTAAACGTGCATAAGTGCAAGATTAAAATAGGTGACAAAACATGATAATCCAATTTGTTATAGAGACATTAGTGTCAAATATAATCCAGTTCAACGGACATCAGTAAGTGAAAATAAAAAGAAACGTATGCCTCTAGAGCATAAGATTTTTTTTAAATGTATTCAATTATTGTATTGAATTTTATAAACTTAAATTAACGTAAAATTCTACTACTAAACTTGTGTCGACGTAGTGTGCTTTTAATGCTTGTATGGATCCATCACACTATAAGAAAGATTTCATATAAAGATGTGACTTTATGGTACCAAACATTTAAAACTATTCAAGTTCATTCCATAATATTACATTTTGTATTAATTTATAGTTTTATACTACGGATTATTTCAAACTTGTGAAAAAATAATATGTGATGAGCCATACTCAATAATGCGTAATAATACGACCTCTGCATAAGTGATTTAAATTCCCCACTTCACTAAATTTACAATCTCGGATCAGTCATTAACTCGTTCTCGACATTATATATCCTTCAATAGAGTTAGAGGACAAATTTTGAACTATGTTTTAAAACCCATTTATTCTCGAAAATTGAACTAGTTAAAAGTGACTAATACCTAACCAATAAGTGGCTTACTCGACTAGAAATAAATTTTGCTATTAACAAGTGATAAAAGATTATTTCGTGAAATATTATGTTTTACTATTGGATAAGTAGAATCAATACTTCGATTGTTATAATTTTTTAAATATAATCGAGTTTTTCTATTTACTTATAACTGACTAATTTATAGCCGCCCAATTTTTATTTTATGTAGTAATTTTTGGCATATTTAGAGAGCATGTGAAATAAAACTCAAACAATTTCTATGTATTAAAGAAATAACTTTTAAAGAGTGCTAAAAAGTAAAAGGTAAAAATCCACATGTGGCAGCTAAAAATGGAAGAAAGAGAATGGGAGGCGTAGAATTACTGAGACGAAGCAATAGCAAAGTTTTGCCGTCGACGGGCGGTAAGATAATAGCTGCATTAGAAATAATACGTTCTTCGTTAATGAGGAATCAGAATTCCTTGAACTTTTATTGCGTTAGTGCTGCTCCCATTTTGTAGTAAAATGCATAGGAACATTTACGAAATTGCATACATTGTTTCAAATTAGTGTCAACGGTACCTTTATGTTTCGTTTCATTAATGATTTGTTTATTTCTACTAAAAACATATATTTAATTGTTTTCGTAATTGATAACGCTTGTCCACTAGATTTTATTTTTAGTAATTATCCAATTTGCTAATGGTATATTAAATGGTGAGTTACCAAGTAGGACCCAAATCTTTAGTACTTGTTAACCTTAATTTCGTGAATTTTAGTAAAATTTAGTTAATCGAGCTTACATTTAGTTATCTAAACATGCATCTACAAAAGTTAGAAAATAATTAGTTCCCACTGAGTTCTACTTCACTTCGTTACATTTACAAAATATTTGTCTCAGTGTAAATAGTGAATAAAGTGAAATGAAATATGTACTCGAATTATTACTTTTATTTAAGGTAGTACGCATGAGAGAAAAAACGTAGGTGATTTAAATATTCTGCAAAAGTAAAACACGGAATTACCAAAATTAATTAGCTTAACTATTTAGTAAGTCAAATAATAATATTCTTTCATTGACTATTTCCCGATTGTTATATTGGAGTATAGTATATAACCTCAAATCTACAGCAGTTTTACTTTAAAATGATACAATTGATTGAAGAAAATAACCTTTTGCCATAGTAAGACACTTTTTGTATGGTATATTTTATTATTATTGCCAACTTTTTTTATGGTTCTACTGACCATTTTTTTCTCCATTAAACTAATATTAGTTACTGCTGAATAGATTCCTATTTTTTTAATATCAAGAAAGACTTAAGGAATTACTTGTAATATCGTTGTTGTCAAAACTATTATTACTTTTTCATAGTATAATTTGTTAGTGCAAACATTAATTCACCTCGTCTTTTCTTGGTTAGCTCATCAAAGGGATTTTATTACCATAAATACTTGAGAAAGAGACTTAAAACTGAATATATCATAAGCAGAAAAATAGGAATGTTATTGTATGGTTTATTTGCATAATTTTTAATAGAAATTTGGAATAACAAGACTTTTAACAATCATGGGATGCTAAAAGTTACCAATCGGTAAGGTAGTAATCTGAGCTGATAAATATAAATTTATTATACTAGAAGTCACTTAACACAAGTCATACAGGACTATCCCCTATGGTATGTGTAATATGGCAACTATAAGATTTTTTGTATTTATAAATTGTTTGTTTACATTTATCAACGGTTACTTTAAACTTACTCGAAAGAAAAATACCTATTTTTACTCAATCTAGCTATTATGTCGAATATGAAGGCTACGCATTAGTGATATTACTTTATAATTTTAGATATCCTAAAAATAATACTGAATAAATATTACTGCTCATATATTAGTAGTTTATTTATACAAGTTCATAGACTTTAATACCACTATAATATTTTGTTTAATTACCCATCCAGTAATAATTTGCCAGTATTAGTATAAAGTAGATCAAATGCTTATCTGATTGCAAATTAGATTGAAATTTCGATTTCACGAATAAAATAAATGTGATACTTTTTAAAATTAACATTAGCCGTCATTAAGTTATAAATTATTTGGCAAAAATAGACAATAATTATTGATATTTAATACCAGCGCATGATGCGAAGATAATATTAAATCCATGATTCGTTTAAAATCATGTACTTAATGATATTAAAACGCAAGTCGTTTCGTCCTGCACAAGATATTAGCAGTTCATTTTCAAAATAATTTATTTAATTATTCGCTACCAGTCATGTGAAAGTGATTTGTATTTAGATTTTCTCGCACTTTCATCTTTTCGTCCTTATGTCAATGAGAGACTACGCGCCGATTGGAAAGTTTAATAATATGTATTACACATCAAAGCAAGTAATTTCTGAACTACGTCGCCCATCGTGACTAAAACAGGAAAATAAAAAAGCTCTTATCTCCTACACGATTCCCAAACATGAAAAATAAAGCTTCGAAGCAGTTTCCTGTTCGTGTGGATATAAATTTATTCAGTGAGTACGAAATCAATATAAGGTATATTGAATGAATTGTATCTCCCGCTGCAAGTGCAAATTAATTTTAGCATATTGAGGAATCGCATTGAACATATAAATAGAATGAAAATAGGTTAATATCAAGGTGTATTGATGGAACCGGTTCTAAAATGTTATTTTCCGTATCCTGCGTTTCCGAGTGATCGTGTAACCAGATAAGTTGAATTCCCCTAAAATTTGAAATACATCATCCGTACTATATGCCAGTGAAGTATACGTGAAAGTTAATAATTTTTTATTCGCGTTATCTAAGTCACGAGTGTCAAATACAATATATGTGCATAATACACGCAAGAAATAATTTTATTACATGAATTAATCTCCCTTTTTCTCCAGTTATGCGTCATGTTATCTGCAAGATCGGTCATTGTTGTATGTTTTGGTTTGCAGGTAGATCCGTTTAAATTGATACGAGTTACGTTCAATAAGTTAAAATGAAAAGGAGAGTCAAATGACATCTTGATTTATTGAAGTGATAGCCAATTAGTCCAAGATTATTTATCTAGCCAATCGAGCCTCATGCTTACAGGTGCATGCTGGATTTCTTTTCGTCTACGATTTTCGAAAATTTCATGTTTCTTATCAGTGAAATCGTCGGGATGTGTAATTATTAATTGTTGTTGACGACCCGAAGTCTTGCTTCCTTACAGCCACTCACTTATTGTCTTTATTGTGGAAATTTATTAATCTGTGATTAACTTCAGAGTGATTGGACATTTCCTCTATTTTTATAATTTTATGACATATTCGCGATGGTAGAATTCTTTTATGCTCATGTATATCTTAGGATGACTGGGGCCTCCGTGGGCGCCCAACCTCTTCGTCCCTGACGCGGATGTTTCGGCGACTAACATCACCATCACATGAATAGAGTGTACGAAAACCATACCTTCCTATCAACTTTATTAATATCTGAATATTTTAAAAACAAATCAGAGTAATGCTATCATCAAAATAGTATGCAAAATGACGATCTCCCTTCTTCCCTGTTCACGTGGGACTCTATAAAGAGATCTAAACATTGCAACCATTGGTTCGCCATTCTCCAGATTTGCAGGCCAAAAGGTAATCGCGAACTTTTAAACTTTGTACTATTCCCGACACGATAAAGCGTATACTTCATTCGCGAGTATTTGCAACCTGCGGTTTCTCTCGCGCCCTCTTATTATTCAGTGCTTCGAATCGCGAACACGCTTTATCGAGGATAATGACATTTAGAGGCTCGCTCTCCGAGCACGAAAGGCATAGAGTTCTCATACGATGCCGGTAGAGAGTTGTGTAAGGTGCAGCCGTGAACTTTAAGTCATCGAGAGGGAATAGCTTAGAATGTATACCTGAGGATAATTTAGGGTAGAAGACACCATTATCCTAATTCGTAATTATCTCACTCGGAAAATCTGGGAAATCGAACACTTACGATCGGCATGAATTTTCCCACGTGTAATTTTATTTCACGTAATTGAAACGAATTAATACGCATGAAATAATATTGGTCTTTTATGATGGCTTTTATATTGGCATATTAAGTTATTTATGAGAAATTGATACCGGTCTAGTTCCACATATAAGAGAAACAATTTTTGTAATGATTGTGATGAAAGCATAAAGTTCTCGGCTGTAACAGAACTTATAGTACAATAAATATTTTTACGCACGTTAAACATTGGACTTGAAAGATTGAAATTATAAAATATTTATGATAAGCAAAAGTCCTATAGGCTAATTCCCACAGATATCATGATTGGAGTTGTACAAGACCAAAGTTACAAAATATGTCTGGTAATAAATATAAAAAAAATAAAAAACTGTTATAATATTCGTCCAACATTTAAAAAAAAAACGATCACCAACGATGTTTGCAACACTTTCACAAGTCCCTGGTCATCATCATACAATCCGATCGCGTAGAACAACATTGTCTATCACGCATGGGCTCACCTGGCATGAGTCGTTCCTGAGGGTATCCTGATACTGGATTCCCGAAGATCAGCGCCACTAGGAACATGTGAACAATTAACATCTTCATTATCACTTCCGCTTCAATCGACGACAAAGTTGATAATATGAACCGGATTTGTCAACAGTCACAAACACGAAAAACTCAATCAAACAATAAACAATAGAAATTTCGCGGAACTGTCAAAACTGATGTGCGGATGAGGTCTGCGGATCAATTGGGGGTGGTTTTCACTGAAGGTTACTGATCAAACGCAAATGAACTGAACTGTCGGAGAACGTCGACGAGGCTCCTGTTGCTGGCAGACTGTGCGGCAGTCTGGAGGGCAGGCAGGCGCTTTCACTGGTTTTATACGCGCGCACGAAAGCGCCTCTTCTACAGGAGAAGGGGCATCGATTCTGTAGATACGAACGACATCACATGCGACGTGGGGCACGAAAACTCCCGTATAATTTCCACGAAAAAGCTCCCTGGTATTTTGCACTGCGTGAGGTAACCGGGTCCGCATGGAATCTGAGTGATTTAGGGCAGCTCATCAGATCAGCAGGTTGATTCGCTTTTGGAAAACATCTTCAGGAAATGAACATCAATGTGGTCATACTATACCGTATTTGGCCAAAACCACTGGTGCGTGCTGGACGATAAAAAGTCTTTCGAATGCCGCACTCTCGAAGAAGACGCGTCCTTTGAGATCAGACCGACGAGTTGCACTGATTTTTGCTACTAATTGACTTGAGAGTCAGCGTATGGTCAAAGGACAGTGGTGTCGTCATTAATTACTAGAATCTGCACGGCTGATTGAGAACCTGTGTATTCAATTACTTATCGTAAAAATAATTTACTATTTTTAAGTAATGTACCTGAGTACATCATATGTACAGGGTGATAAGCCAATACGTTATTTGCATTGCCAATGGAACATTCATTCTATTGAGGAAGTGATTATGTCATTACGTATTTTACGCAGGGAAGGATTCAATTTAGTCTTCATTTGATTAACGCCAACTGTGAAACTGAGCTTTCGAACTACTAGAAGTTTTCAGGAAGTTTTTGATGTCGTTGGTTACAATCTAGGAAATTATGTCAAACTGGTCTTTTCGTTGTCTTCTCGGAGATTCACTTTCAGTTAAATATCAGGAGGGGATGATGATAAATTTTTGTTGACCGACAAATTGTATTTAAGCTCTTATCCTCTGTGAATTGTCCACATGCAAGGTATTGGATCACTTTTTATATTCAGACGTATAGCCAGAATGGTAAAGTGACATTCGTGTAATTGAAAGTATCTTCAGAGATTTCATGACTGACCGGATGTATCGTGACACGTTAAGATTTGCACATTCTGAGAAGGTGTCTGAATTGTGAATACTGCGTGCGGCGTTTTATAGATAATATTTGTATAAACTTTCGCTGCTTATTTTAGCATTGGGCTCGAATGTAAACAATTTTGACATAAATTTATTGGTATACTTCAAATGCAGTGTTCTTTAAAGACTTCACTTCTTTACACAGGATATGATTTAGGTGTACAATATTCGTTCCGAGTTATGAATTCGAGTTGATAAAATCAACTTTTGAAAAAGAATCAAGGTAACTCGGCAAAGTTTGATGGGAAATGCTTAATGCAATTGAATGCTCTACTTTAAATTTTTCAGCGATAAGTTCTTCGGATGTTCTTCTGAGAGTAATTATTTTTTGATACAACAGACCATTTCTTTTAACAAAATATTCTGAAGTTATTTTTGAAAGCTTTTTATTCTTCTTTCAGATATATGTTATATTAATACACCAGAAAGAAACTGTTGCTGTAGTGGGATGCTGTCCCTTTGAGATATACAGGTGCTCAGAACTGTTTTAGGGTACCATGCGGTGTGTTACATTGTTTCATCGGCTATTTTCAAGACATTGAATATGAAAATATTGCTAATACAATACATTTTGACTCAATGAACGTTAAAAACGCCATCATTCTTGGAAACAAGTTTTCATTCTTGGAAGAAGATTTAATAACAATTATTTTTTGGAATTACGTCTTTGACATTCAATGTTTCGTCATTTTGTCAACTTAGCAACTCCTACAAACATGTACTTCACATAATTACAATGAAAATAATAATTAGTGTCCGTGTTCGCATCCTTGAACCTCTATTTCATCTTACAAATTATCTTCCTATTAAAGTGTAACATAGAGCATTATAATTACTCGAAATTCAATCGTGTATTCTACAGAAATTATATGACCGTTATTGTAGTAATTTCTCAATATATGATGGACCTATTATTTGTTATGATCCAACTAATAAAATTTAAATTGGAAGAATGTCGTATCTTCGGACCGTGATATATTACAAAATAAAATTAAATATCTTATTCGTTGGCCATCGTAATGAAGAATAGTGCCATGTTAACTGAAGGATGTATACTTAAGGATAACAAGATTACATTTTCGTTCCTTTAATCGGTATGTTATAAACTCTATAGTGTGAATTAAGTTGCAGAAGAAAGACTTATTGACGTGTGAACTTTGGACCGGTGTAGTTGATTTCTTTTATTAATTTATCGTGAAAGGAATTTAGAATGCAATACATGGGGAGTTATCGTTGGTTCCAGTAAGGTGTTATACGAATTTATTTCTGTACAGATTGATTATTTTACAACGTAATAATATATCATTTTGTTATCTCTGAAGCCTGTGGGAAATCTGTTATAAGGAAATTTTCGGGGGCGTCGATGTAATATTCTTAAAATTCAAAATAGCTTATCCAACACGACGCAACATCCGGAAATCCCTGATAAACTCGAATTAGTCTTCAGGTCTTCTCGGAGACGCAAATTATAAATCCGTTATCAGATTTTCACGATTCAAAATTACTGATTCAGTGTAGCAGAACAGGATTATCTAACATTATAAATATATTCTACTCTTAATAAACCATTATGAAAGGTTAAAACGGTGTACACTTTATTCATTTTCAAAAATCGAACAGCAAACACAAAAACCTCCGATCAACAAATGTTAAGTTAATCTAATATGGAAGGAATAATTCATAACAAAGTTTTTAGCAGTGTAAATACGCATTTTGACTTTTATGTCTCGTATTTTTTTTTAATTTCTAACTTTTATTCACTATGTTTTCGGTAATGTGTAAAGAAACTTGCATTTAATTAAAGAAACATTTTTTGCAGTATTCGTTGCTTAATTTAAAACGGAAAACCCCGTTCGTTTTTATATGTCATGGAATTTTGGGCTCTAGAATGAAAGCAATATTTATTGCATATAATTGTTTATAAAAAATTTCAATCCTTGAAAGACGCTTGCTATAAAGCGAAATATATACTCTGTATTTATAAGTCAAGCTTAAAAGTTATATACGCCAGAAATTTTTGGGAATCCCTTAGTCGTTTATTTTAATTACTCTCCAGATTTAAAGCGATGAAATTTCACGGCTCCCGAATGAATAGACGCATGATTGCCCTAGTGAAAACAAGCTTCTGATCGATTGTAAAATTTGACCGATTATCTTTAGAAAAGAAGTATTTTTTCAACTCATGAACGTATAAATATTAATTCATTAACCAATTTCTTATTATTTTAATTACTGAACAAATTATGTTCCTTTTTACGATTAATAAGCGCAGAGTGTGAATTAATTGAGTTACGGTTTTTATTGTAATTTCCGCAATTTTTTCAATATAATTAAGTAGTATCTTCAAGATCTCCCTACAATTAATTTCAACTCTTCGATTCCAAAAATATCTTCAAATATCTGCACAAAACGAAATTAAGCTTATAAATATTTCGGACTGGATCATTATAATCTTTTATTCCTTTCTATATTGTATCACAATTTTCCGCGTGGGTCCGTTACAATGAAAGTAATGAATGGTTGAATTGACTTTATGGCTATAACGGTAACCGAGGATGTGATATTTTTTTCATCTTGATAGACGTCCCTTAACAAATTCCCTTACTATTATGACGATGAATCGTACAAACTGCTTTTTTTAGTTCATCGCCGTCGACACAATTGTTCATTTGAAATGACTTCTCACGATCACCTATTCAGCCCAGAAAAAGGAGTCTGATATGATAGGTGTTTAACATAATTCTTCTATTCAACAGAGTTTGATGGTCAAATTTAGAGGTATTATATTTATAGTAAAGCGTTATTAATTAAATATTTGAATAGAAGAAAGGCTTATTTAAAATTGAACATTGTTAGATTTCAAATGTCATTGACTTCAGAGAACGCTTAATTTTAATCATATATACTGAAACGGAAATATAAGTCGCATTTTTCGTATTAGTGGATAATATTCAATAATTTAATACATTTTTTAAAATAAATTGTTGCGTCGGAGATAAAGTAGAACATATTCCGCTTTATTTATCTTTTTTCAGAACCAATTATAATTATATGAATAATTGGATTTGTTACAAAGGAATTCATTGTTTTATTCTCGTCAATAAATTTGTTTATTAAAAGTGTATTTATTTAAATATAACTGATCGAAAGCAGACTTTTCTGGTTAGGAACATGGTATAAGAAGAACGTTTATTCCAGTTTATGAAATATATTTGCATTTATTAACTTTTTTTGGAATTTCTTTACTCATATGATTTCACAAAATTCGTATCTGTTGATCAGCTGTCCAAAATGTTTCTCGCTCTTTTTTTTCAAAAAGTAATTTCCACGGTTCTGCTGGAAATGCTTTTTGGACTAAATTGTAATATTTCAACATTTCTTGCCGTTTAATTCTACAAGTAAATTATTTGGATATTGAAAGGTAACGTTGATGACAATTTTTGACAATTACTGACGGTACAATAAATTAAATTTTTGCTAATGCAACAAGACGGACATCGAAGTCCATAAACCATATGTTTTATATTATAACAGTATTCAATTACAATGTGATTGACTTACCGGATACCGATTTTCACAACGAGATCAGTTGTGACGCACCGTCGATCTTCCGGTCGAGTGTTGTTGAGTTTACATTTTCAATTCATCTGACGTAACTTGCTCCATCCCAGCGAACTGCTTTAAATGATTTTGATTTAAGTATGTCTCGAGATTTCACGAGACATGAGGTGGTTTCAGTAATGAGACAAAGTCAATTACAATTAATTTTCCACTTGATGCGTTAATGGGAGACATTGACAAGTTTCATTGGTCATCTCTGCAAGTAATTTTCAGCGAAGACCGTAAGTATATATCTAATAAGTAGAGAAGAAATATTGGTGACATCAAAATTACGGACAATTTTAAAAAATATTGATGCGAATTGACTGACGTGATAAACGTTATTTACATTTTTCTCTATTTATAGGTTATGAACGGTTATGTTTATGTGGAATTGTGCCACGTGTTCTTGGCGATTGGAAATAAATTGGTTATTTAAAAGGTCGTTAAAATGTTGATTACATATTTAACGTAAAAATTAAAACTGTTTGTTAGTTCTATTAAAATGTGAAGTTTTTGGACTTAAACACAGATCTAATGTCTCCAGAAGCCATGAAAATATTTGGTATTGATGTTATTTCAAATGATGTTACTTTTACTTTGCTCCTTTGAATACCATTTCCTTTATTATTTACTAACTGAAAGCTTATATTTTATTATTGTCTTTTCCGAATCCGAATTTTTATTAATATACTATAGATTTATTCTTTTTTAGCACTTTTGAACGAGCTATTTTGCTTTTGAGAAATGTTAACACTTTAAATCTGCAAAAAGCTGGGGGGTAGTCAAGATGGTATTATGATGGTATTATGAAAAAATGTTTTTATGATTCAAATTTTACGAAAAATATTGTTCGTATCAAAATTTATTTTGTTACAATAACGCGCCTGAGCATCACCAATATCCATCCTGGAATGACTATATAAAGTATCCCTTGTTGATATATTACATTTTTATAATAATATATTGATCATAGTATAAGAAATATCGCATCTAAATATAATAAGAATGTTCTGCCCATTTTCGAGCATTTTTTTCATTCCGATTTCGTGCTGTGCTAGACGCAGCAATACTTGAGTTAAAGTTTTATTTTCCCTCATTTTCTTCAATTAATGGAATCCGGATCGGAATGGTGTACTTAAAAAATGGCACTTATTTTCGAATCTAAAAATAAAAAGTCAGACAAATACCTGTCTGTGCCAGTTAAAAAATTTAGTAGGCATCCTGGACAGAGTTTGATAGGGATTCCCCACGTCTCATTCAAGATGCGCGGCAGGATTCCTGATATATAAGGGAGAAATGTTACGCGTGTGATACACGTGACTCTTGCAGGTTCTCCTAATAAGAATCTATTAGAACCCCATGTGGTCCCTTTCCATTTTTTCTGACAAGTATTTCCACCTATTTTCATAATATTGAAGAACTCCAGGGTGGCACCAAGTGGTATGTATCTTCCGGGCATTTTCGTTATGGAATTTTGTTTTCTACGACACTGAATGAATAGAAGAGCGATATTAAACGCCGATCAGTTAACCGCATGCCTCAGAAACTCCTAATAATGAGGTTAAATGATAATAATGTATGAAAAAAAAAGATCTAAAAAAATATTTAAACAATTTAATTTTGTATTTTGGAGTTTCAAATACATTAGCAGCCTTTTCTGTTTATTCTTCCACTCGTTTAGTTTTCCCTTAAGAAACCAAGTAAAAATGTGGAGTAAGTCGGTGATAGTTGCACTCGCCAAGTTTGCATTCAGTAGTCACATGAACTCTTATGGAAACAGTTAACGAATACAATTGTAATCAGAAATCAGTATAATTTTGGTGCTTTAAAATAATTCAACGCATCTATTTGTACTACTCGCTTTTTAATATGTTACTGGTTCAAGATTTGCAATTATCTTATTTATAATAAGTAGCTCATGAACATTGATTTCCAATATTTATCATTTTCTAAACTATGCATAATTGAATTTGTTGTTGTGAGTATCAAATTAAAGCAGTTATTTGTGAGTTAATAAGACATTACAATCGATTGTTTAAGTACAACACGAGTTAGAAAATAAAAAATAAACCTTTGATAGTAGATAGTATATTGGTAATAGGTGATATGACACCGTAAACATTCTTGATTTTTTACAAAGTATATCATTTATATATAATAATATTTATTATATTTTAATAATATTTATTATATTTTATTATATAAAACAATGAAAAATATTCCTGTATTCTGTGAAATTGAATCGTTACAGCCATTTATTATATTACGCCAAATGTGTTTATTCAAAATGAACAATATCATTTATTGCAAGTCCAATTAAGTGTTTAAGTTCACAGAATAAGATCAATTCCTATTACTTTACAAAACAAACTGAAGACGTAATTTGTTTCAAGACCAATTATTTTCTTCTTTTTGTCGCATTTTTTATATTCACTAATAGTCACTCTCAGAACTGCAAAAAGTAAAGGAAACGATTCTCTAACGAGCAAAAAAGATTAACAATACAGTTACATTCAACTGTCGCCTTAAATCAATATCTTTCATGGGAAATGTCAGGATACATTGAAAAGGCTGGTGTATTACGAGTATTCCTGCCAACTAAGAATATAGAGGGAATGAACTCTTAATCTATATTTTACAATCAATTTGAAATAATCGCCTCTAAACAAGGTTTACAGTTCGATGAAAGGAAGTGTTCGTTAATGCTCGTCTGCGATACGTCTTACTCAACGAAACCGGAAGGGAACCCCGGAACATAAAATCAGATTTCTCGCTAACTTATTCCCCCGAGGTAGAGACCATTTTTGCCGATGTGTCACATGCAACGGCGCCGAGCACCAACCGATCGCGTGGTTTTAAAGACAGACGTATACTCGATGCATAAGGCTGTCGTTCTTTGGTAGTTCGAAAAAACAGACGTTGCACTTGACAACGTTGCCTTCGAAGTACTGATCGATGGTTCGGATCAGTCGTGAATTATGGGGGGCCTGCACCTGGTTCACGGACAGGTACCACGGTTTGTCGGATTGTTAGTGAAACTGCTTCACTTTCGTCGTTTCACTAGTACGTTCGCCTATATTGATAAGTCGCGTAAGAAAGTAGACTCGTACTCCGACAAGGAACATGTGATTTTCGCATTATTGTACCAAATGAACGCGAGTCGGCGCGAGATCACAACGTCCGGAAAAATCGCATTATATAATTAAATATGTAATTAAAGGAGAACCTACAGAGAAACTCCAATTCAATACACATGTACACATAATTTACGATTATTTTGCATACTTGCGTAATGAGAAAGGAAGGGTTTAATAAGAAGTGAAAGATACATTGATATCGCAGTGAGAATTTGGCGCATTTTACTTGGGTTACAATTCGTTGAAATGTAAATCCTAGGTGTTCTATGATCATGTCGATCTTTTCATTAAGGCGAACATATACATATGTAATATATATATCTTTGTAAAAATCGACTTCTAACTACCGGTTTTATTAGATTAATTAAAATTAATTAAGTTAATGCTAACATAACTAAGAACAGCAACATAGTGTAATCAGTAACACGAGTGAATGTCATTGTATGTAAAATAATATGATATACGATACATAGATAGATATGCATCGATTTTTATTAAACATCCTACAAATTATTGTACAACTTTCTGAATACATAATTCGATCTTCTTGGCATAGATTTAAATAAATCTTTTCAATTAGGAATAGTGCAAATAAAAGTAATTAGTTTTAAAAATATGAAATGAGGATCTCGCAGTACAAATTTGTTAACAGTTCATTTTCTGGCAAATTAGAGCTAATAGTAATCTAGAGTTACCTCTGATAATTATATAAAATCTAGTAGATTATACTTACATAATAATTAATTCAACTTTAAATATTAATAATGTTCTCTGAGAAATCAGTTCGCATCTTAAAGTTTTAACTGGGGGATCTCTATTTTAGCACTAACTCGGTCACTAACATAGCACATTTTTCTGAAGATGACCTCACATGCTCCTCAGGATGTTCGATTATTTGCTTGTATCAAGCTATAGGCTATCTTTAGGACATCCTTAGGACGTGCGCCCACCGCCTGGAGGACATCACGATGAAAGCGAACGTTCTTCCGTTGGTACTCACTAGAATGAACTGCATGGAAAATGAGCGATGGAGCTGATACATTGTAAGATCTCCATTTCATGTTGAGAAATTAAAATTGTGAATAGTACCGCCTAATAATTATTTGGAAATAGATAGAATGTATTGTTACGTTTACAACGTTTATGCATTTTTAGATTATATAGAGTTAACGAAGGCTTCATAGAATATTTGCGAATGTATTTTTTAGTATGCGTCAGTAGAGAATAATAACACTGGACCACAACAAAAATTTGTTTCGAGATCACTTGAATCAGAAAAAGTGGATCTTATAGGTTTTTAGCCACTGAAAACGAATCCTTTATTCGATTTGGCCCATCACATCAGGATTTTAAGCTATCTTCCGAAAATTATTCAAAAATATACTTTTTGGTAATTTGCTTAGGGTATGTAAAAAATTTTAAACGATGAGTTCACTTGCATCACTAATTTATTTTCAGCAACCAAAAATCTATAAGATCCAGTATCTGTGATTCAACTTCTCTCTCCTAAAAAAATTTTGCGGTCCTGTGTAATTAATCACTGCATGTACTTCTCAAGAAAACATAACACAGGACCACAACATTTTTTTTTTTTGACACAACTTGAATCAGAACTGGAAGTTCTTATGTATTTTTGGTCGCTGAAAACGAATTCTTTGTCCATGTTAACTCGTCATTTCAGATTTTTCACATATCCTAACCTTAAATTACCAAAAAGTATCTTAAAATCCTGACGCGATGGGCCAAGTTGAATAACGGATTCGTTTTCAGCCGCCAAAAATCGTTAAGATCCACTATTTCTGATTCAAGTGACCTATAAACAATTTTTTTTGTGATCCTGTGTGATTGTAGTTGTTTGGTGATATTTATTTAAATAGAATAATAATGAATATTATATTTACTGCAAAACATAAAATTATGTTCTGTACAATCTGCAAAAAGTTTCGTTACTCAGGATGTTGAGTTTTACATAGTGTCTTGTACGAATTATAAAACGAATTGGATGGCCTTTTTTAAGACCCGACACAATTCTAAATAATGATTTGAAAATGAGTTATCCTTTTTTTGTAGAAAATTTATTCAGCAAAAAATCAAGTAGAGGAAATTTAATTTTTGCTTTTTTTCGGCATAACTAGTTTAAGAAAAATCTTATCAAATTATGCTAAGAAGGATCAAATTCCTTATCTTTGAAGGCTACATTTCATTGAAGCCTGAGTGTATCATAAGTATCAGAAAATAATTTGGAGATAATTTTTTTTCCAACACACATTGTGATTTTTATGCGAAAAGGTCAAGGATTCGCTAAAACATTAATAACTCAGCTTCAACTGCGCATGGATGATTAAAATGATCGTGAAAAAAATATATATTTTTAAGCCGTTAAATTGGATTTTGGATTTGAAACATTGCTAACATCGAATTCATGTTTAATAATAAAAGATTCACAAATAAATATTAACTTTGATAGAAATTCATCGCGCCAAGATCCAAACGGAGATAGTTTGTGCGACCTATATACCGAAGAGTCCCGGTATATTTGCCCGCTGGGTTCCTCACCTTCCCCACCCGTCTCCTTATATTTGTCAGAGGAAGGGGAGCTCCGCTTCTCCCACTCCCCTCAATCATGCAATGCTCGTGACGTCACAGCAGGTCCTTCCTGAGGCCCCATTCCGCAGGGTGGGGGAAAAAGTGAGCATCAACAGGAAAATATAACGAGACGAAACCGGGTAAATATGCTGGGACAAAAATATAGCGAAACGCAATTATACCAGGACTCAACTGTAGGCGCAAAAGCGTTAAATTCCAATTACGAATTATAAAAATGGTTAGATCAAATCTCATTAAGTTTCAATAAATATGGCAGCCTTTTTTAAATTATATAGTATAACCGCGATATCCTGTAAGATTAAGTACAACAATAATGTTTCAAACCTGATATAGCAACACAATTTGCAACATATATTTATACCGTCTTAATTAAATATTAATAGAACGCAACTACTAATAATTTTGCTGACTAGCATCAAAAAATATATTGCATTATCAAATCTACGTGACCCAGGTGCTTTGCAATGATGCATATATAAATTAAAAAGTGTAACTTTCGTTAGATGTAGAATGCGTGGATCCACCGGATGAAGAGGCTAATTGTTCCAAAAAGTGACTCTTTTCACCCTTATAAAACAGGAATCTCGGCAGCTTATGAAATTCAATCCTGTTTTTAGATAAGCTTATATAAAAATAGTTTTCTACCATTTAATTTAAATTTATTATGAAAATGCATTAAAGGAATATTTTTCTTTAATCAGTTATTGCAAATAATTCGACAGAGTGTCGAATTTAAATTGCTAATTTATTGGGCTTTTTCTGACACTTGGAAATAAAATTGAGTATTAATATGCTATTTGCTTCTTGGTTTTCGGTAGGAAGTACTGTACAATGTTTATCGTGTTTCTTAGAATTATACATATTTCTTAGAATTATATATATTATAATTAATGAATATGTTTTGACATAAGTTCTACGTGGAGTTTTCTACTGCTAATTTTAAAATATTATTCTTGCACTTATTATAAATATAATGTATGCTTTATTATTGACGGAAACATATAAGCAACACTGTATTATATCAAAATTACTTGATATACACACATCTTTCAGAATCTCGAAGAGAATCTATTGCTTGATGTTTGTATAATTATTGGGATAATCCAAATATCGGGTGCAATAACTCCGTTTAGTACTTAAGTTCTGTGAAGAAAAATAACAATTGTAGCCAAACCCAAGCATATTCTCACCTTTGCACATTTCAAAATGTAATTCTGAAACGTACCTTTCAATGTACTTCTCACACTCGAGTAGAAAAAATACGCAAACATATAAATATTTCCGCAAAAGTACATTCCAAAACTAACTTTTAGTACAACTTGATAGTAATTAAAACTGAATTAAATTTTGTTCAGAGATATTCCGCAAAAGCAATTTAGGTTTCAGTTATTACGCGTATTATTAAATATAAAACCATAATTATATCTCGTGACTACTACGAGTTCGGCAATAATTACATAATACTTCACAGTTAAATTTGCAAAAATTCTAATGAGTTTTATATATGATAATTATGTCCCTTGCGTAAAACTACTGCTATTAGTCGATAATTACTGTAGTATTGTCCGAAATTGCTTAATAATGTGTATTAAACTAACAGTTCGAAATGGGTCTTTCCCATGTCAGCAACAATATTTTTTATAGGTTAAAAGTACATAATTTATTGTGACCCACAGAATCAATACCGTATTACATTTATAACGATCTCTTCTACATAATATTTAATCTGATCCCAATGTAATCATAGCGTTTAGAAATCGTATGTTTTATATTTTAAGAAATCTGTTTCAAATCCATATGGTTCATATTGAGACCGCTTGATTTTAAGTAACACAAATTAAATCTGACTGCCTGAAATATTTACAAAAAATGAGAAAACATTTTTCCTTTTTCGTTTAAAAAATGTCTCTAAAAATTGGAGGTTAAACTCACTGGTGTTTATTTTGAAAAAATCGCAAAATAACTTCAGATCAAATTTTAACAGAGGGGTACATAGAAATTCGATAGATAGAAAACTGATAATTTACAAATTTTGTGCTGGAGTAGTACTATCTCCACTTAGATAAACAGTGCTAAACGTTTACCGATTCGCCCGGTTTGTTGATACTGAGACAATATTTTGCTGATGGTGAATTTCGGCGTACCTTTAATATTTTTACTAGGGGCAACACTCATTGAATATCATACTGTAGCACTAGCACTAAATACTGTATCAGTATTTAAACGGAGAGAAATAGATGTTAACGAATAACATACCGATGGTACTGGACATCAGTATGTTATGGTATGCAATATTTTTCTTTCTGTGTATTGACTTATTTCGGCAATCAGTAATAGTGTAACACTGAAAATAGTATTGGCAATCAGTACTGACGTACTCTGGAAAACAAACTTTACCGATTTTTCTTACCGCAGACACTACTGTTAGTCAGTATTGGGATAGTACTGAGATGCTCCGTCAATCAGTAATTTAATACCAAATGTAGTACTTGTTCTGGGCCAGCACTGAAGTACTCCGGAGGTCGATCATTGCGTTTTACTATTTCCAATACTGGCAGCCAGTATAGTAGTAGTACTAATTAATAATTTCGTCTGTAGTTCAGAATTGGTTCAATATCGAAACAGTATTAGACACCAGTAATCGGTTAGTATCTTGTCCGGTCTTTACTCCGCCCATTTCTATCTAGAGGGTTGCTTGATAACCCATGCATGATCGCAATTAGGAAGGTTAAGGTAGTATAAAAAACAGGGATCTGCGATTCGAGGTCCCCAAAATGCAGGCGACTTTTTATCAGATTGCAATACGATTCAGTGAAAAACCGGTCCTCCCTCAGACGATCCTTTTTAAGATTGGCCTAATATCTAATCAGACAGGTCTCTAGGCCCCTATTAAAATTAAGTTTTTGTCGTTATGTCAATGTCCTGAAATATGTGTACGTGTTCTTCAATTTTGTTGGATGCATTTCGCAGTCAGATTCATATTTCGTATTGTGAGAAAAATAATAAAGAAAATATGTGCAATTTTTTTAAAGTGCAACGCAAACCTATAGGGGTCATCGAAGTAATGAAATAGTTGCTTAGAATTCCACAGTATATCCCAAAAGATCTATCATTATAAACTGTGCATGTACAAATAACCGAACACATGGCTGTCAGGTTTAATGTCGTTAGGTTATACAAATCACGCGTTATCTACTCATGACAAAATTACTATTCAAATCCGCACGCCATTGAGAGCATAGACATAGAATTTGGCCGTGCACCGTAAATTAATCAATTATCAGATAATGGATGTAGATACGGACCACAACGCGACAAAAAACTATCGATTATCGACTTTCGGTTACAGCTGATCGCTCGTTGGAGCTGCCGCGCAATTGTATTGCAATCACATGTATATATATGTAAACTGTATCGTTATACTTGCCCGACATAATTCGCCTGGCGATGTCGAAATGCAACCACGATTCTTCACTGTTCAAAAGTTTTGTATACTTTTAAAAGTTGCTTAACTACTCGGCAAAGCGCGCTCTTTTCTCAGGTATGCCTTTCGCGTGATCGTGCGCGTTCGGCGATATGCGATTGGATCGGATCGTGTGGCACTTGGGAAGTTCTAATAGTGAAGATAATGCGAATCTGAAGAACTGAACAATTCAGCCGCTTCGCTCGTGCACCAATACCGATTTAGCTATTGGCACAGTGAAAATCGTTGCATGCAACATCGCGTAAAGATTACTTAAGCTGTTTCATCACTAGCGTTCATTTGTTTCGGATTTTCTACTCGTTGTTTATAGCGAACCGAAAAACCTGATGTTTTAATTTAATACGCTGTAGTAATTGGGATAATTGTTCACTACTCATTTGAGCTAGTTCGTCGTGGAGCTATTTCACGAGTCTCGTGTACGTATGGGAAAAAAGCATTTCCTTGTAAATCATTATTTTAATTAACACATGACATCGGAGAGCGATATTGGTTTAAATTATGGTGAATGATTGCTTGTAGCTTAAAATTTAATAATTCTAGTTGCCCTGCATATCGACACCTATTACGAAGACTAGGCCAATTGAAAACTGCAATGAAGACTTGCCGAGAAGAGACTATTTTACCCGAGGACTATGTCACGTACATATTGGACCTTTACTAATAAATATCAAATTATTTTTTGTAGTCAATTAACGCTAACCTCGTTTTATCGTGGTCCTTATACGTTTTGAGCGCTCAAAAAATTTAATAATCACAGGACGTTCGTTCACTTTTTGCCATTATGAAACGTGCGTGAGCTTAAAAATTTTCTCCAGTGTATACGTTAAATGTTATAATCGTATTGATTACGATATTAAAAAAAAATGAAAGGAAATGTTTATCGCTAAAATCAGATGACATATATATCAAATGGCATGGTCTTCGTGGCAACATTCCAAATGGTATAGTCTTCGTAAGAGGCGTCGGTACAGCCTTTTATATTCTTTCCTCAAATATAAACACTTGTCGCCATATACAAAACAAACACAAATCGTTATTTTCATAGTGCAAACATGTCCATTCAATTATTAAGATGTAGTTATTAACCCTTTCGCTGTGGACTACGTGTATACACATAGTAGACTAGGTGGGCTCCCATCGTGGACTAGGTGTATACACGTAGTTATAAAAGATTTAATAAAGAGCGAATAAATAAACAGACGTATACCAGCATTATGTTTTATTCGGTATTTTGAATCGCAGCATCCGAATGTGATGTCGAATTTCGAAAATTCTAAACGTAAAATCCAATATGGCCGCACAAATTTGAACAATTTTTATGCATTTTTCATTATACGCGTAATTATAAAAGAATGAATAAATATAGAATAAAGAAACAAATATATCCCAGAGTTAGGTTTTATTGGGTATGTTGAATCGCTGAATTCGTAATCAGCGTCTTCGTAAACATAAATATCTATATTTACACAAATTTCAAATTGACAGAAACATCGCAACATTTTGAGCCCACTTTCGAGTTTTCGGTCTTCACGAAAGGGTTAATTAATCATTTATTCTGTACTTTAGAACGTTAATATGCAATTATATGTTTAGGGGAATGGCAGAAAAAAATTTTCCGTAAAATTTATTAAACACAACATGTCTACAAGTGCTCGATTATTGAGTTTATCAATGTCATTATGCGTAGTAAAATACAAAACCGATTTTGGTAAATTTCCTATATTTGTCTACGTTACGACCTCTTGTGGCTCTTCCTGATGAATAACGACAATTTGATTAAAATCATCTATTTATACGATTGAAAAAGAGGTGACAAAAAATAACCCTCTTCCAGAGCGTTGATGCGTGGATTTAAATTAAAAAACTAGTGGATTCGGTCGTGCAGCATTTAGCTCAGGTACTCCTTGTCTGGGCATTGTTTGGTAGATTCAGCTGTTTAAGTGGACAATAGAAAAAAAAACTGAAAATGGTCATTTTCAGAAAATCAACACCCAGCACATGTCAGCCGGTGCATTACTATATAACATATTTATAAACACGAATCTTAGATGCTTTAATTTTATTATTAAGGAACATTCCTGCCACAGTGATGCAATTAATGGCATTAAATAAATAATAATAAACTAAAGAACTGAAAAGTTTTACTTCGCACATGCAATCCCATCCATCATTGTTTTTATGCGAAGTTCATTATTTTCATTCGTCTTCTACGATGTTACCCTTCTTTTTAGGAAGAAAATGCATATAAATTTTTTGGTCGAAAATATGAGGATCTACTATTCTTGTTTCAAATATTTCTTAATGTGATTGGTATTTTTTGTATATATACATGGATTCAAAAGATAAATTCCAGAACTGCAGAAAATTAGGATTGTTTTTTTAATTATTTGTATTAACAATGGTTACTCAACTTTTTCGGTAAATTTTACTCAAGTTTTGGGTAGAATGTACTAATTATTTATTTTCTGTGCACATAGAATTTTCTACATCTTTTGGACAACTTTTAAATCTATTCCATTACAAATTATTTTTGTCTAAACTTTGGATATGTGCAAAATGGTATACATTCTGCAGAATTAGGAGCACCATTTCTTTTTTTCGTATATTTTTAAAATTTTTTAATATAATCAACGTGTCAATTTTCATGATGGGGAGAAACTGATCATAGGTTTTGTATGATCAGAAATAAAGTTGTCTCCCTTTTTGTTTTCCTTTAAGGAGTCTTTTATGGGGTTGTCACCTATCTTACGGAAGCAAATATACAAAATTTACCAAAATTCGGATTTTTATTTTACTATCCTTCTGAAATAAATTACCACCAAAACGAAAAAGGTCCAATTGGAGATATTTTCCAAGAACTTTATTAAAAAACCAGTCGAGTATATGAAGATATGAATTTCATTGTCCACGAAATACCGACGTGCTACATTATAATTGGCATTTGATTTAAAAGATAGTCTGTTTGTTAATGTATTATAATATAAGTTTAGTCAAACACATAACAAATGCGCCGAAATTATATTTCGATCTTGCCATAAGTACGGTAAAAATTATACATATCGTATAACTACGGTAAAAATTATTAATGCAACCTGATTTTATAAGAGAAAAGAATAGGATTATATTTACATTATAACCTATAACCAGAAAGGTTCGACATCTTCAATATACATGTTTCAACTTTATAAAGTTCAACATGTATCGACGCTACAATAATAAAAAATTTCTGAAAACTTTTCAAATTCTTCTTTTTCAACTGTTATTGGAGTTGAGTAATTTGCCTGGAATAAAATTAACAATATTTTAATTGAACTAGATGCATTATTATAACTCAAGTATTTACAGAGGGTGAATGTATTTCATAAATCGCTTCTAAACATTGTAATTCACAGTTCTTAAGTAATGATTTTGAAATATTAAATTAGGTTTCCATAATTTGTAAACTTTCACATGACTGTGTCGATATCCACGTATGCATTTTTTAGTGGCTGCGAAAAATATTTAAACTAAGCATTTAATTAGTAACTTTTAAAAAGGCAATTTGTTCGTATTTTTCAACTGAAGGAATTTTTGTTCTCTTACTGTAATACAGTATGATTTATATACTTCAGGTGTCATTTGTTTTTTACTAGTTCGCGTATATCGTGAAGTATCAATTGCAACATTCGACTCGCGTCAATAAATGTATTACGGGAACTTTCATCGGATTGTAGTTTATTAGGCGTGGCTGGAGGTGTTTCTTAAAGATCAATAATAATAAATTGAAAATCTTTCAAGAAAAGATTTATTCTCTGCAAGAGTATGATGAATAATGCAAGGTAAAAACTTGCAGTATACTGTAAAATTTGGGTAGATTTTCTGAAAATGGGATGCCGCTATAATTAACCGTGAAACGTACCTTTTTTTGTTTTACTTTTTTCGGTTATCCTTAAAATGAAAATTTTCGTAAATAAACGTCTCTGAGTGTAGGTTTTCGTTTTGTTAATTTTACTTTTATTGTATGTTACAACTTCTTCCATTATTTCTCTAAATTTATTAAACTTTTTCTTCCCTCTGCGTTGTAAGACCAATATGAGGAATATGATATTAATTGTTACTGCATTTATATCAATTGAATTAATGGCAATTTCATTATATAATTGACACTCATAAAATTAATTACAATAATTGTGTATATTTACAGAATTAATTAGACCAATCCTACATTTTCAATCCAATTTCAGAATAATAAGAAATGGAATAACATATAATTATGTAAATGTCGTCAGATAAATCATTTCTGCTCGTACGTATTGTTAAAAAGAATCGTTTCCAATTACGCAAAACTCATTACATATTTTGCTTATGATTTTCGCCATATGTCTAAATACGATTAATATCCTAGACACGCAGATGCAATCAACACAGAAGTCGTGAAAAGCTTAGCAATAACATGTGCGGCGCAATGTGCTTTACGACCAGAGCAATGTGACCTCGAGTTCGCACTCATATCTAGGATCGGAACCCATGTCCACCTACAACTGTGGCAAATATACATGAGTAAAGCGGAATTTCGAATTTTAGTCCTTGTGTGTTTATTATGAAACAGTCAATCAGTAATTATGTTAATCGAACGATTAATGTCCTGGATAATTAGTTCGTCAATCTCGCAGACGTCGATGAAACTAATTTTTCATGTGTTTGAAATGTGCGTTACTAATTAGTTACAATCTCATATATCAATATTTGTCAGAGAACAAATATAAATGGAGTAAAGGAAATCAAATGCTACTTAAATACTCTTGAGTAGGTAATTAACTAACCTAGTAAAACGCACTGAATGATTGTTTCTTCACGTGCTCGATCCTTAAATGTTTATACGAATTAGTGCAGTTTATAACTCAACATTATTTATTAATTAAAAAATTAGTAAAAAAAAGTGCTTCAATGAAATTAAAGAAACATGAGTTAGTTGACTAGTGTGCGTCTTTCACATATTTTGAGACTTATTGATGTACACTGAGAATAATTTTAAACACTGAATTTAATAATTCACTGAAAAAAAACAATTAGTAATTTTGACAAAATATGTGGTTCCCGATTAGCACCTAAACATTTAGTCAATGCACTTACAAATTAGTGCTCCCAACTACATCATGATACAGATTCAATAACATTTAGTAAAATCAACTAAAATGCAGTTGGCATTACTTAATGTTTGTCTGCTAACAGGCAACCACATATTTGATGAATATTACTAATTTTTTTCTGAGTGTTCCACTTTTCAATTCTGAAGAAAATTAAATAATTTCTTAAGACTGTTAAATTAATTTATGTGGTTAAAGTGTATCAAAATAAGATGATCTGTCCGCCCTTGCACACTCCAAATAGTTTACAAAGTTGCTTTCATTCAGCTGTCATTTTGGCACAGTCCACATGATTATGAGTATATGTCCTGTCCCGATGTAGAATTATCAAATTGGTCGTAACTTAGATGGGACCCTATTTCTATTGAGGTCATATCGGGCCAATTCCACCTGGGTGTAGCATGAATTTTTTGTCTCTTACGGTTGAAATTATCCATATTAAAAAAATTAAATATTTCAAAAAATGACGACATTTTGTAAAATACAATATCTTTGTTTGGAACTTTTCGTTTTACTTGCAATTGTCTCATAAATGGATGACTTTTACGAGGACGTCAGATTCATCCTTGCCCACGCGGTCTGAAATTACTCGGATGAAAAACTATTATTATATGCCATTTATTGCAAGTGGAAAAGCTATAAATCTTCATATTTGGTCAACAATATACTAGAAAATATTGTAAATGAATTTGACTACTTCGCATCTACTCAGCGTACTTCAGAATCCTTCACTGCAATTATATTCAGTAATAATCCTAAAGTGATTGATAAAAATGTCGAGACCAATAATTATTTTACCTTTCGTGAGATGCCAGATAGCTACTTTGAAAACTTTTATTTGAAATCATTAACTTATAAGTATAGTAAAATTAACCACAACAATGTGATTTACCTCACTAAAAGTAGTGGCTTTTTCTACGCTTTTCGGTCGACCATCCAACGATAATCGAATTTGTCACTGCAGTCAATAAAATTGATCATTCTCAAAATGTCATGCTTAAACGTTTGTAACGATTACAAGAATCTCGGGGAAGTGTCGAAACCTTCGTTCAACCAACTCCCTATATTTTGTTGCTTTCTATTACGCTTGAATGTCGAATCGCTAATTCCCTCGTTTTGCAATTCGTCGCGTGTCAAACTGCTTGACCCTGAACTTAATTACTGTGAATCCTGGATTCCTATAGCAATGCTTTTCCTTCACGTGATTTATATTTGTACCACAGCAGTAAAATGGCGATTATGTGCGTGATGTTATTATGCACATAAGTATATTATAATAGCATGGAGTTAACGCGGTTGATTAATATTTTCAACTGTAATTAGCTGCAAACATCTAAGAATTCATAGATGCTGACCTTTTGTTGTGAAATTTGTCTACTAATTCTTCGAATTCACGTCGAATAAATGTTTTTTACAACATCTGAGAAATTGAGTAAGATCATGATGAAATAGGATAAGGATGTTGTGCTCTAGTTAATTACTAACAGCGATTAATTTGTTTGGCTATTACTTATATTGTCACAGCTTACTCTTGCAATGTTGAATTTGAAAATGCCCGTACGAAACGTTTCGGTTTACTTGGTCTAGTAAATATGAAAAAACATTGATGAAGTAGTGCCGATGCTATCGTGAGTACTATCGAGATGAATACATTTTTTTTGTGATATACTTTTTAAGATCTAAATTCATATTTATATATCTTCAAAGGACTCTAGCAATAATATTAGATCGGCTAATCGAAATATTATTTTGAAAATTCATCCAAATAACAAGAGTTTACTTTTTCTGTAACCTCATATCAGAAGACAATAATGTTGCAGCTTTTGGAAAATATCGTTATGAAATAAATATGTTCGATTAAAATCCATTTTACATTAAAACGGTTGATATTATAATAACTTTCAGTACCAGATATTTAAAAATGGTTAAAAATATATAAATATATGAAAAACAATCAATTTTCCTTTTAGAATAAACTAGAACAATATGTTTATTTAGTTTGTTTTAAATTTTCTAGACTTCTACAAACTTGAACATCATTTTTCATATAGACCTGAACATAAAGACATTTCGTTCGACACCTTCGTTTAGTGATTGATTACTGCGTTAATATCGTCCAATGTGCCTCAAAATGCCAATAAATTATGCTATTGAGATTACTGAACTTGTAATTACGAAGACTAATACATACTATTAAAAGTACGAGAGAAATTGCAGTTGCATAATTAATTTAATAAAAAAATGTCGCGGCACAGAGCTCAGTATGTCCAAATGATTAAGTACGTGCACCATTTTTCCGCGTAAGCACTTAGTAATGCAGTAATTAATAAACCATGATGTCGTAAATTTGCAGCCGTGAAAAAAATATGAAAGTTAACATTTCTAATAAATACCGAGAAAGTCACATAAATGCAATCTTCTCTCTGTTAAATCTTATTTTCAAAGCCTGTTATAAATCGCGTACCCACAAACAATAGAGGTAAGCGTCAGTTTTTAGTAATATTTTGATATTGATAATAATTAATCATATCTGATAGTATACCTGATATGCGATGAATACTATTTCAAAGCATGGGAATATCAACGAAATCACAACGCCCATCAATTGTTACGACGCAATGTTTCATTGTATTTGGAAATTTCACGCCAAAAGGCATTTCATATTTTTTTTTGAATGAGATTGCGTATACGCCCCCTATCTCTTTCTGATGATCCCATATCAGCTCATTATTTCAAACTTTTTACTAGGGATCGTGGTGAATCACTTAATATAACAACCATGTTTAGTTACGTAATACAAGTATCTGTTCTCAATGGTTATCGAGTCAATGTCGGTAATTGTACCTTATTGAGTTACTCGACTGTAATATTTTTACAAAACAGATATTCTTTATATTACTTGAAAATTTAAATTGTTAAATTTTTAGTGATAAATTAGTATTAATACAATTTAATATTTATTTCCAGAATAATTTAATGACATTTAGGCCCAGACAATGAAAACCAGTTCATTTCAATAGGGAAATGCAAACTTTGTGTTTCACGTGATTTTAACCTTGTAGAAATCTGTCCAGTTTTAACGCAGATTAAATTTAATCGATCTCCCCTTAATTTGTCTCGATCACAGATCAAAAACTAATCAGGACCTAAGTGAGGTCATGCCAAACAAACGCCCGATCTACTTTTTATCCGTCTTTCCGTTTTCGATTCCATTTTTTTTGTGATCTAAATGATGTGCTCCATCGGCATTTGATGATGAACTATAGGGTAATTTTTTGGAGAAGTGACTAAATTCAATATTTCGTCCGACCTTCGGTCAGGATCGAAGTAATAGTACGCCTCTTTTTCATTTCTTTCTCATAGAAAACTTGTAACACCTGAATGAGAACCCCTTTTTCATGATGATTACTAGTCTAGAATGCCAATATTTTGAGGTTATGGAATGCAGAACAATTTAAACTACAAAAAATGCGACACCTTTGTCTAATGACCCTCCACCACCAAGTAATTTATTACAGTATTTGTATATATATATATATATATAGAAATGATCATAATCATCACGCAATAAATACCTAAAAAATGTACTCTTCCTGATGTGGAGAACTATTTCTCAAAGACGAAACGGGAAACAGTGACACAAATATGGAAATTGAATGTACAATACGGACGTTTCGAAGCGTGTCGAAAGAGAGAATACATGTGGAATGAGATTGTGATACGTTAAGTGACTCTTTCAAAAATTACTTACCATTCTTTTTGAAAGAGGGAAAAGTTAAGTATGATGTTCGCATTGTAATTCGATCGTTCGGCATAAACCATCGATCGTCGAAAGATTTCTATCTGATAGAATGCTAATCGTGTCGAGAAGATTTACGCGTGGGCGTGTCGAAAAAAATATTAATAGAATGAGACAAGCGAAACAATACAAACACGTGTGGCACGTGGACCCCATTTAATTCAAAATCATTTTTGCTTGGACCACAGGAAGAATTTCGATTTGAGATTATTTATAATTAGTAAAGATTTAAAGGAATTTAAATATATATTTTAATTCATTTACCCATCGAGGAGATTAAAAATTACGCGTATAGGTTGCAAAGAAAATAAATACTATTTTCCATGGTTGAAGTGAATAGAAGAACAATTATTTATAATTTATATTACTCTTAGTATTACTATTATCATCAACTTCATTCTGATATATTATAAGGTAATATGAAAGATATTTAATTCTGCACTATTATTCCTATATATGCAATTTAGCAGAAAATCTTTTTTTCACAAAACAATGATTCATTTTTTACAATATATCTGTAAATTACTAAATCAGATTTTGTCTACCTTATTATGTTATAAGTAAGACAAAATTCTAAGTATAAATTATAGCATATTTCTACTTTATTTTTATGGAATTAATAATCGTCATATTATTTCATTTTTAGTTTTCTCTTAAATTTAATTCCATTTTGGTATCTCGGAACGCTCCTTTCAGGTTTTACTTGCGACTATGATGGAAATCTTCATTTTACCAGTTCACGTCATCAGCAATCATTTTGCATGCTACGCTGATTTTTACGTGGCAATATCAGTAAGTACCAATTTTATGCAGAAATATTTTAAAAGATTCAGTATGTCAAGTGGAAAAAAAGTCAGCATAGTGTGTCATTAATTGACATTCTTTGTCAATTTATAATGGTCATTCATCTATCATAACCCTCAGACCGAGCCCTTTGAATGACGTAATTTGCACGCAACTCTTTGTTCGCGTTGCATTCAAAGGTGCCTCTTAAATTCCACCAACGCACGTGTATAGTTACCTGATACTAATTAAGATTTATACGAGGTGGCAGGGCACATTGTTTGATAGCAATCTACACATTTACTGCTGAAATGCTAAATCATAAAGATAATCTGAAATGTATAAAATTATCGATCTGTCAATTTATCTCTACCAAATGTCATTTGAATTTTTGCATTACGTGAAATATCAGATTTCCACAAAGGATACGCTATTGCACTATAATACTTATCGAGTTCACTATTTTTTGAAAAATGTAAAAAAATTGTTACCCTATTATCGATACTACTTAATAGTTACATTATTGTCCTGTTCAAATTGTACGAAAATTTATGATCGTGCACTTCATATATATGTTATTCATCGTACAGTAATATTAAATTATGTTTATTTATGTACTTTATTGACATGATTTATAAAAAATTCGAAATTTCAATAATAAGAACAATGTAATTAGATAAAGGCAGTATTACGTTTTTAATTATTACTACCGACCAGTTTCAGTATAAGTATAAATACTATTGGTTAGTTTTGGTTGTTTACTGGTCTTAATAAAACATAATTTCTTGAATATAAATTAAAATTAGTATATAGGAAAATAAGACACGGCGTAAATAATATCAGTAAATTCGGAAGCTGTTGGGGGGTAAACAATAAAAATTAATTTTTCGACCCTAATTCTGGCCCTCTTCAGAAAGGGTATGAAAAACCAGAGAAATTTGTTCGAATTTATATTAAATTCATAGACACATGTATGTGTTTGTGTATAGTACTAAGAATCAACGAGTTCATACGTTATTTTTTATTTACTTATTAATTTGAAAAGGAATGGTATATTTCTGGAAGATTTGAGACCTCAAATCTGATGTTTACGTTGTTTTTATCTTTATGATAAAGAAATTTTCCGTATTGTATCTTTTTTTCCAGTTTTTCTCTTTTGCAAGAATTTTTGTATTCTTGTAATCGAAGTCATCACCAGTTTCCAATCGATGTAAAGTTAAACCAGGATCGTCACTATTTTTAGCTAAAATCTTCTTTTTATGTTCTTTTATTCCAGAATTAAGAGGTCTGTAAGTCTGTCCAATGTAGGATTTGCTACACTGAAAGCATGGTATTTTGTAAACGATTCCACTTTGCTTCTCCGTAGATAACGTGTCTTTTCCGGGTTTAACTTTCGCGATGTTAGTTTTGAACGTTTAGTTTTATTTTTTGAAAATATTAGCAGAAAATTTTCAGTTAGTCCTTTAATGTATGGAAAACTAATACTTTTTGGAGGTACATTATTATTGTTTGTTGTGTTGTTGTTGTTTGAATTTAAAGGCAGCATTAATTTGTGAGGATTAAGTAGGTTAGAAATGACTTGGGGGAGTTCTTTGTAAACCAGGAAATTTTCTATTTGCAATGCCTGCTTCACAATAACAATCGTTACTATCAGAAAATATGGATGTCAATTACAGTTTATTAGACCCTCGCAATTATAGTTTCATAAATATTTAATTAATAATCATTTCTGAAATTGAAAAGACATAACGCACCAAACACTTAACTCAAGCATATTATATTAATTCATTATTTAGTCGCATAATACTAGTCGACATAGAATTTAAATCGAATCTCTTTGTTTTAAAATTCTATTAAATCTAATTAATAATATATTTCAATTGTGATTTTCATGTTAAAACTACATCTATTTAACATATGCAATAAAGTGATGCAAATTTCATTCAGTGTACAAAATGAAATGTTGGCAAAATGGTGTATGTTGTCATTATTGTCCCTATAATTCTTAAACTTAGATGTGTGATTCTGATTAACTTGGATTATTTCTATTAAAAATGCGGATATTTATTAGTAATATTGGATCAATTATTCAGTTCTATTCAGGAAACTTTGTTTCGGTGATGATACCAAGTAATACAGTTTGTTGTTCACGCTCATTTTATTAGTAACAACTTTATGCTTAAAAACTCTTCATGCAAAATAATAAAATTTAAGCCGATTTTATTAGATTCTATCTAGTTAAGTCATATCTCTGTGCTTTGAAAATAATTTAATCCCTAAATAATGTAAAGTCGTCAACTTTTTACTAGGCTGGATTCAAGGAGCGCATCTGCATTTTAACCGATATAGTGCCCTATACTAAGATACGAATAATAATAATAATAATAATATACAAAAAAAATTTAATCTCATAGTGGTATAATATCAACTTTTTTCCCTATATGTTGTTTACCACCCCTTTACGTACTGTCATTGCACTCACAAACAATAAACAGACATTTTTATGAATTATTCTGCCATTTTAATAATTTTATAATCTTCTGAATAATATGCTGAAGATACAAAACTCCAAATGAAATGAATTCTAACATCAAGATGGTTAATGCCAACGTACGTCACACTTCATTCGCCCGTTAGTTTTACTTTCTTAGATGAAGTATTCAGAAAAGAATGTTGAAAAATGTTTTCAAGCCTTACGGTACTCTCATATTTTTTACATCTGCACATTAATCGTGAATTCTAGCAGTCATAAAAATTGACTAATTATGATCCTCTATCGGTGTATATATAATATAATCATTTTTATGGCACTATTATCTCATACTATTTCCTTCAAATAAAAAGACATTTATACTTCAAAATAAATTCTCATCTTTAATATCAGATAAAATTACTTTTGGCGCCATGAAAGATTCCATGCATGGCGCCAGTTTGCTACGACGTACCCAGCGACATATGTGGCGCCTTCACACTGATAAAGGAATTTTAAATAATTCACATTCCAGCACCTTATTTGTGACTCTTCTTATAGGATTTTCGAAATCTTAGTGTGAAATCTTAGTATGAAATCGCATCAAATAAAATGTCGTTCGACAATTTGAATGTCTGAATTCGAACTGATTTTTACATGAATTTTATCTGTTACTTCACTTTCTACCCGTGACACGAAAAGGATGAACATTTATCATGTAACCCTTTTAGACTTAATTTAAAGTAGATCACGCCCATTACCACTATAGAAAAATGAAGAAAATTACGTACTTTGTATAATTGTAATCATATAGGATTATATAAAGTGTTAACTATTCTATTCTAAAAAAAAGATACTTACATTTTGCGAAACATTTATATCACTTTGCAGCGCACTACAAAGATTAAATGATAAATAGTTCTAACGAGTTCCGCTAACCAATTTATATTCTGTAACATTGATTCTAATCTACTTCATTGACAATGACGACTAGATATCTTGAACTAAATTACTTCAAATTCGCGAGATGGTTTTCTCAGTCACTTAAATGGAAACATATAAATAATGTGAATGAATACACGAGTCATTAATGTGAAATATACTCTCCCACTGTCATGAACTGTCAACTTGATAAAATCATGAATGTACTGTCTATTTATAAAAAACCTGCACGGTAGCGTTGAATGCAAAATGTAGTGACAAGCACGTTTAAAATAACTTATTTGTTAATTTGCATTTAATGTTGTTAATTTAATATAAAAATGAATTAAACATTTTAACAAATTTTGATACTCCTTCCCAAAATGTCATGTGAACGCATTGCAAAGTGTTTTGATCAGTTTCACAAGTGGCGGTGAAAATTGTCATTGCGTTATTGAATCTATGCGTAGGCAAATTCTCAGTTTTTATTCCGTACGTACAGAATTACAAAGTCATGGCGAAACTATGACGACAGTTATTCCGTACTACTAATACTTAAAAAAACGTGATTCGGTGAAATTTATTGGCGAACGGATAAAAATCAATTGCTGATTGATTTTACAATGAAAATATATGTCTCTTTCACTCATAATAAGTTACACCGTGATTAAGTGTAACCAATCGATTAATAATCACTTAATTTTTAGTTTATCCTACGCATGGTGCAAGAATTCCTACATTAACGCGAGTCTGTCACCGCGTTATTAATTTCCTGACTAGATTATCTATAGAAAAAAGTCAATGAACTGAGAAATGTCCTGCGGATTGATAGATAAACGGCATGTGTTAATATTTCAATAATTGAAAATGTCATAGAACCACTTTTACCATGACTTACATTAATATTTTTACAATTTTTTGAAAACGATCAATAGGACAAATTTGAAATCACTTAAAAAAAATAAATGTTTCGATACCATAAAATTGCTTTACGTTAGTAGAATATCTTCTATCATTACGTCTAAACCTTTGCATTTTTACATACATTAACATATGTATTTTATTTTCTTAGTCCTTATCTTGTAACATTTTTCGCTACGCGGTACTTAAGATACTTCATTCGTATCATGCCCGTATCATTTATAACATAAATGAACATAGAACAGAACTACCCGACTTTTATTCTCCATATTTGGTAAAATAATTCCGTTACATCACTTAAACTACCAGATTGCCATTTGCTCTACCTTCAGATCGTACAGTAGCTAAGAATCTATTAAGGTACGAAGTGAGAGGAGTAACTCCTTTTGTAGTCCAAGCGACAGTAATATACGGCAATTCCTTCGAATTCCTCGTGCGGAATCCGCGAGCAAAGTACGTCCAAAAGGTTTAGGTGGTTCTGCCGCATTCCTCAACACCAAATTTGTCCATTGTGTGAGACATTATGCAAATAATCCACCTTGAATTATCGGTCGAACATCGTAAAAGCACATGTTCACGGAAATGTGTCCAGACTTTGTATTTATAGAATAGATTTATCAAAAAACGCGCTACAATTCGTTCGAGGCGAAAACGGTATTCGAATGGTAATCCACACGAAAGATCCGACTAATCTGACAGAGTAGTAAATTGATAATTTACAATGTTTGGACTGGCTGAAAAACATTGAAATAATTAAAATATATAGTTCGACTCGTTCAAAGCAAACTATTTGAATTCATTTTTTTGACGTGGGTGGTCGCTATAACGAAAAAGTTGATAAAATTCTCCAGAAATTTAGAAATAGATCTTCCGTTAATCTGTTTGTTGTTTGGAGGACCTTCAAAGGAATTTCTTATCTTGTATTTTATCTTTATCTTTAATTATGATTGTATTTTAATTAAAAAGACATATGTACCACGTTTTATTTATAAGACGAAAATTTAAGTAATTTACTATATTATATGGCTAACTTTAGTAAATAAGTACATAATAATAATAGCGTGAGCTTAGGTTTATTTTTTAGTATAAAACTGTCTACTTTCTAATACTAAGGACTACTAGTTATTCCTGTGGAAATTTCAATTTTTTAACGACACTTAATCTATATATACGATCTGCTAAATACAAAAATCAGTATCTCGCATAGAATGTTTCATGAAGGATTATTCTACCTATACAAGACATTAAGGATGCAATTGACCGTGACTGGATTGCAGAAAGTTTCACGCTTTACGAATATCTTTTATTTTCTTTTACTGGATTATTAACGCAAATAAATCACGCCTTAATATTATTTTATTTACTAAAACATTTTTGTAGAGTATAATAGTTAAAAATAGATTTTTGGATTGTTTCTAACATGATCTTGAATAACTGTAGAATGTGCATATTTATAGGCATACATTAAAACATAAATAATAGTATTTTTTAATCAATTTGTTCAGCGGCAATTTACTTACATGTGAATAGAAACTATCTTTTCTTTCAAAATCTTCCTTATCAAAGTCAGCAGATATTAATAAAGTAAAAAATGTTTATCACTACGATTAGAAATTTTGCTTTAGACAGATGTTTTATAATGATATTGATAATATTTGAGCTTCGGTTTTCTAATTTCAGTACATTAAATTTCATCAACGCGTAATTACAAGTAATTCATTAACAGCATCATAAAAATCATAATGAAAATGGAATAGTTATAGGAAAACTATAGCTGAATGTACATAGGTTATGTTATCAATTTGTTTTTCCCAATTATATGAACCCCCATAACCTCTAAGTAAAATTTAAATAATAAAAATTAGAGTGGATTTGACTTTTATATAGAACAATTTATTACTGTATAATACGTACCTTATTGCTGAATAAGAAACCAGTGGAAAAGAAGATGAATGAAATATTAAAGCAGATGAACAAATCTAAAATACGAACTTCTTTTTTACTCATGTAATATATCATTTTAACTAAAAATGAAATCAAATCCAGAGTGAATCTTGAAATTGCAAAGATATACGTCACATATCATGTATGAACAATTAGGAAATCGGTTTGATGACTAAAGCCCAATACGTACCAGCAATATTTTCTGAACATGTAGCAAAGAGAATGTGAGAGAATGTGCTCTGAATGCAACCAATCACATGTCGAGTTGTTAAATGTCTGGAAACATCTGATCGACTTTAACGATTTGCAACATCAGTTTTGGTTTCAAGATCCAATGCATCGTCTCGAGAGTAATCTTTCGATCTTCCGTGATCCTAAAAAAACGCGACGGGAGGTGTTGCAAGGAGAACACGTAGTGACTATCGTGTGTGCAAGATCCGACCGGATAAAATGATTGCCCGGATTTAGAAAATAATGAATCGCGATTCCCGATTCCAGCAGTATCCGAAGTGATTTCTTCCTCTCACTGGGGCACACGTGTGGATCGGTAGAACATGTTTATGTGACGCAAATATATAGCAAGACCAATCTTGTAAAAGAGAGTATGCAATTGGTTATTCATACAGTTATTTCATTTTCTAGCAAACTATACATATAACCGTCTCGAGCTGACAATTCCATAGTTTCCTGATGGCCAAGTGTCATTGAGATTGTATGTATGTATTTCAGATTATTTATTAGCCTTGTGCCCTATGCTCCCAAAACAATATCCAAAATGAATAATCCAATAGGCTTATAGAGTAGTAGATAAAAAATGGAGGTAAACTCGTAGAATTAATGTACACGACAGAATGAACAATTATCTACACTCTCCCAAATGTTTTTTCAATACTTGGATCGGTTGATTAGAACGTTCTTAGTTAGAAGCATCAGTCTCTTTTTTTATGTATGTAGTGCCAATCCGAAGCTTGAAACTGGCCATGAGCTCTCACCAATTAAGCAAAAAAAATAATCGCACAAATTTTAATAAAATGACATCAAATCAAATTGATCAGTCGCAGATTCCTGATTATTAATTAATAGTAAGTCAATCCCTTCTTAAGACAATTTCGACCTCCAAATTTTAAAGTAAAATGTTTCTACCCAGAACAGATTTAATACTACTGAAAAAAGGAGTTCACATTTTTAATTTCACTGACTTTTTCGGATTTGGTTTGGTCAATTTGATTAAATGTTAACCGACAAAAATAAAATATCTAACTTAAGTACGTAATACATAATTTTAATAGTTATGAATTTGGAATAATCTTCACTTGAGTTACACTTGAGGGCCTGCGGGGCAAAACGGCCTAATTCGACTCAGTCTGTTTTTAAGAAAATCGAAATAATCGACTACTGCGAATTTGTTGGTACAACAAACTTAATGAATTGTACTTGGTTCCGGGTACCATCTGAAGCTAGTTGAGGAAATAAAGTCCGCGTAATAAACTCAGATATTTGGCCTAGCCGATTAATTGAATGGTCTGGTCATAATCGAAATCGGATGGTTTTTACTTGCACGCCATAATATTATAGTGTGGATGACCTATAATACATCCAAACAATTAAATTAGTTCGATCAACCGAATGTAAGTAATCTCGCTAACCAAATTCTTGTATGAATCGCAGCCTATTCATATATTTGATTAGGACAACCAATTTATTTGTTCTCCCAACCAATTCGTTCTTTCCCTGCATTATTATAAGAAATATTAATATTAATATTATTATATGTAATGATGCGAGTTCAAACAGCAAATTCTAATTTGAGCTTTAGCATCTACATAATATTTCGCTATCCTCTTTTGTAATGATAGATACTACAAAACATAAAAAACGAAACTGATTATTAGAATAACCACCTAATTCCACATTTTTCAATTGCGACATGTTATTATATCTATGCGAAAATTGTATTTGTGTAATGTAGATATCCGTCATTGATGTTCCTACTGATTAGAAACACTGTTCGTAAACCCTATAAACTATAAAACATTTTTTTTTAAATTTTTTCGAAATCGACTGTTTCGACATAGACCGTTTTTTTTTGCGCAGCCCTGTAATTATTATGTGTAATAATTTTTCTCAATCTCTCCTCGCCATGTATGATATACGATAAAAAGTATTAATTATCGCAAAATATATCTTTTGAGCAGCTTTCCAAATACACTTACAAGACATTTCCTTATATGAATTCTATAAATATTTCCTAAACAAACTTTTGCAAAATATGCCCATGACTTTTCGACATTGTTTACCAAATTCCAGAAAATGAAATAATTTTCGACGTGACTAGAAATAGTTCTAAATTATCCAATTAAAAATGGTAGGTAGTTATTTCTCGTTGTTTTTGAAAGAAATCATGTCAGGTAATAATTGCAATTGCTCACTTAACAGAATCAAAGAAAAACTCAACAGCCGACTTGTGTGCATCAACAATCGATTTGTTCGTTACATTTAGAGGTTAGTGATATTGAGTGGGTAATAACTCTACTTGTCAATTAATGTCGTGAAATCTTCTGATCCTGAGCTAACAACGCTTACTCCTTGAGAATATTTCGCATGGTACTCTACGCCATTTCATAATCCGAAGATGGATGCCCTCGCTCGCGATCCAGAAAGAAATATCTTCTGAAATACCGTAAAGTTTAAATGGAGCGCGGTGGTTTTTATGAGTTCAAATATGGATGCATATAACCGCAATATATGTATACTATGTCTCATAAAGTCCTGTATTTTTCTGTATTTAACTTACTAATCATGAGAGAGTCTTTAGTAACGTGATTGAATTTATTTATTATTTAATGGCAAGTAATTGGTGCTTGATATTTTATGTTATTTTTCTACTTTCCTTACAGCTTCTTTTTCCATATACATAATGTCTTTCTTTGATATATGCGAAAATTCTTCAATATATTTGACAGGAATGTAGGAATTTATCAACTTGTCAGTACATTCCGAATAATTCATAAAAGAAAATGATATATTTAAATAATTATATACACTAACTTCTAATGATTTCAAGTTTTAAGCAGACGGTTAAAATGAACCAGTTACTGGTAACTAGTATTCTATATAGATGATGACCTTCGATAAGGGCGAAATATTTTGGAATTTGCATCTCATTTTTGTCCTCTTTTGTACAAAAAACTGCCAACTTAACAGAATAGAGGGCAGCGCATATATTTTATCTTAAAAATGAAAAATTTGTTTTTAATTTTTATATAACTATATTTTAAGTTCAACTGAATAATATTATCGCTTTTAAAAGTAATATATTTAGTAATTTAATATTAACGAATAACACCTTACTATGAACTTGAAGAATCGAAGTAAAACTCTTCTCCACTGGCCAATATATAGTTAAAACCCAAAATGCTAAAGGAAAATATTACTCTAAAATAAAATAGCATAGATACGATTTGTAAATTATATAACTTTTAGATGTCATAAGAAAATTTACATCACGAAATAATTTATGCCTACAGTGATTCGTAAATCAAAACATTTGCTATTGTAAGAAGTGTTGAATAGTGACACACCGTCGTAGAGATCAGCTAAATGATTTTTATCGCCACGTTCTTTCCATGCATCGTTTTTACATTTAATTGTTAACGTACACAATAAATTAAAGTCCATATCAAGAACATTAGACGAAAAGTCATTAAAACGTACATGTAAAAACAGTGTCCCACCCAACCAGTTGAAGATAAATAAATTAGTTTTTGCTGATATTCTCCTTTACTTTCGTTGTATAATGGGCATTCTACAGTACAGTAAGAGATAAATGGAAGAAACTTTCTTACAAATGAATTTTATTGCAGGTTGTACGCAGCATGAGACTTTGACATAAATGTATATATAGGGAATGTTTTCTATTACAGCAGCAAACCGAATGATTACAAAAGTACCTACAGCATCTTTTATTCAGATAACTTCATTTCTCGGCAATATATCACTATTCCAATTTAATCAATCTTAATAGATGTAAACGTTTAATGAAAAGTAACACTCGTCATGATCGGCAAAATTGTAAAGAGCGGAAAATATTTAAAAAATGATATATCTCTCTCATATACGTTTACACATATGATCTGCTATGAATCTGATCAGAAACAAAGAACATATCCTAGTATAGATCTTCGCACCTGACAGCTCCGAGCATTGACGATAAAAGTTGAGACACTGCAAGTGCAATATGTGTCTGAAAGTCCTTTAATGCGCAGAATAGTTCCTATATATGAACGATCTGCGACCGATAGATTGGTGTAAATTCTCGTCGTTACAAAGACTTGCCGTTCCCCATGTTAGTTCTGTGATTGATTGATCCCGGTAACCCATTAATTCTTTAACATTGACCAGTTGCTTTATTCAAAGCAAACAATGAACGTGTAAGAATTTTCCTCTATTGATTGATTATTATTTATTAATTAAATGTCTGCTATACTTTTCTGAAAGGGGTCCAAAATGAATGAATCAGTATTTCTAGAGACCTAGTATTTCGCGTTCTCAGTAAAAAATTAATTTACTGAAAAATGAATGTTTATATACGTAATCATCATCGTCATCATCAGATCTGTTTTATTTGTGGATAAACAATACTGGTTGCAAACCATGTAAATATTGCAAACAGATTATTTGCGTTCCTTACTCCAGTATTTAAGAATGGATATTATTCCAAATATTGATTTTCACGTTTAACGATTACATGTCTCATACTATTATATCGTATTGTGAGATGGTCTGAAATAAATGATCATGCTATTTCATGATGACTTTCATGTTATGTGAAAATGAATGTTCAAAGAGGCTAGACAAGCCTGTGTAATTCCTGTCCTACCATCAACATGGCATCAAAAGTATATAAAGATATTCGTACATTATTACAAAGTCAATAAATGTTGGTTGATTTACAAATCTGGTTTTATAAGATAGTTTAATTAAAATTTGTTACAACTTAATTACGGATACTTTAGGTTATATATTTTCACTTACAGTATTAAGCAGTAGATAACAGTAATAAAGAAAGTCATCAGTTTTCCTGCTACAGTAATTGAAATGGAAATATTGATGTAATGAAAATAAAATGTGGGCTTCGCAATCTCAAGTCAACATTTTCTGTAATTATTTTTATCGTAACATTCAATCCAACACGCAGCAACAAACGAATTATAAAATTAATGTAATAAAAGATATCACGTGAGTTCAAGCGATTAAACGTAGAAGAAAAGTATTTTTCATTCATGCGGAGGCTTGGTGTTGGATGCAGATTCACCTTTCACGGATGAAGTTCTACGGCAGGATACTTTGTCACGAACCTGCGACAGGTACTTACAGCTCGAGTTCGTGCTTATATACATTTGCGATAAGAGAAAAAAGGACTAGCGGTATACGAAGCGATCCTCGTGAGATCAGGTAAATATTTCTCCTGTTGCTAAAGTAGACTGCATGCATAGCTATTCCCCAGTGATGGGCTTTTGCTGTTTTCGATTATTCTTGCATCATCGCTATCATGCTATTTTAGGTTACGTGAATGGAATTTAGTTAATGTTCTAATAAAATCGCTAAAATTGTTAGCGACTCTAATACTATTCGAAGGCTGTAATTTGCGAGTAAAGTGTCTTTGTTTTCCGTAATTATGTTGCTTCAAGAGAATGTGTGAGAATATTTCATATCAGTAAAATGAGACCATTAATTTGGTCCCATAACATTGTATGAAATTTTTGTATTTGATGAAAAGGTCTTATATTAGATCCAGCCTTTGCTGGAGATAGTTGCCAGAATCTGGTCAGAATTCTTTAAGATTTTTATGATCTGGTTAGAAACCCATTTTATAATATGGTCCCTGGTAGAGATGGTGACGAGAATCTGCCCAGAATTATCCTAAATTTTTATGATCTGGCTAGAAACCAGCTCTGCAATATGGGTCGAAATCCTACCAAAAATGACATGAATCTGGCGAAAATCAACCAAGACGCGAGACATTGAAACAGCGAATATATTTTAACATGAGTGCGACAAGCTCCTACAACTTAGCGACCTCGGCTCGATTCGAGAATCTCGAATACCTCTCGATCAAACTCCCAATATGGCGGCTGGCTCTCAGCTGATACGCGCGCACATACTGTCGCGATTGTCTACAAAACTGCTGTAAAGATCAAATCTTCATTTCAAAAGAAAAATCGTTTACATTTACACCTGCTCGTTTTGGCGATTCGACTGATCCTTACCTATTACACATATTTTATATGATATTTTCAGTTTGCAATTATTGCTTTAAACACATGTTACTGGCCTAGCGGGTTTTTATCTAGAATTCGTGCATATTTCTACCGAGATTCTAGGGAACAGATATTCCCAGCAGCTAGGATAATCGCTAGTTTAACCAGCCAAATTTCTACCAGGGCGCAGATATCTCTCTAAAAATGACATGCATTCTAGTGTAAATATATTGAAACGCCAAAGACGATGATCTTTCAATATGGCGTCCTGCACACAGCTGATTCCCTTCAACACGCTTGTTTACATTGTCTCTCTAGCCTTAAAAATTTAATTGTAACGTAAAATTATTCCAATTATAGACTCACGAGTTTATTTTATGTAATAGGTAGATCATTAAATATTATGCAAATTTGATACAATATTCTCGCTGTACAAGATTCTAGCAGTACAATTAATAGATTATATAATATAGATATTTAAATATCAGTTGGGAGTCTAGCGGGTTCTCATGAAGATTTCGTTTCATTTTCTGCGTAGTGATTTTTCAGAATAGAGTGGTACGAGTAATATAGCTCAACCAGCCTTTACCAGGTTGTAAGTAAATGTATAAGAATCACTTTATACAAAATTTAGTACGCTATACTAAAATTACTCAAGTAGAATCAACTCCATCAATTTCTTGTAGCATTTAATGCTCACTGCTGAGTAAGTTTTATCTGTATGTTTTTTTATTCTGCGCGTTGAAGCCTTTTATTGTTTATTTAGCTTACAATAACCATTATAATATTTTACATTTAGCATATTATAGAAGGGTTTGTTTACAAAGTTAAATATTAAGAATACATACTTTAAAATATGTGCACAAAACTCTGCACTCTTCGACTTTTTAATTCTCAATAAGCATTTCTGCATTTAATGAAAATGAGAAATTTATTTTCAGGAAAGAAGATCCTTCAATAATTAAAAGCACTCTTTCTTCTTGGTGTATATTGCCAAATAATGTACAAATCCTTCTTAACATTTTTTACTCGTTACAATCTTTATTCGAAATAATCATACAGTTAATTTATGACGATCAGCACTCCATCAAGATATCGTAACTATGCCAAAGTTTAAGTTATGAAACCAGCGATTGGATCGATTATTATAACTACATTTGAGGATTATTTACCTTTAAATTGTGCTTGTTATTAAAGTATAATGTTTGTAATATATTGCAAAAAAGAATACGAAAATAAAACATCGGTCTGGCCTCAAAACTAACTGTTAAGAACACTGGTGCAATCAAACAGTTTAAAGACCAACTATCTCTACTTAGATATTCAAAGGTCGTTTTTGAGATACCTTGTACACAATTTCAGCGTGGCGATATTGGACACACAAGTAGGAAACTATACAGACTAGAATAAATGAACACCATACACATATTAATGGCGAAGAAACATTGTACACAGGCTACTTCATATAATTGATACAAACCACAATTCAACAAAAAAGCGTCAAAATATTAGCAGCAAGATCGAAGAGTAAAAAAAGCCATGAATTCTAAAATATTTTTATTAAAGACAATAAAAATACAGTAAATAACAGAGTTGAAAAATCCAATCTAAAAAAGATGTCGTCTACTTCTCGATAAAATAATGGGTTCTTACCTTGTTACATAATCCCATTATTATAAGGTTAGTCCCTAGAAGATTTCTTACATGTATATAATATTTTGGGGATGTGATTTTCCTCTTACAATGTTAATTTTCTTTTCAAACGCTGTGGAAGAGGGTCCGGTTAAAGAGGCTGAAATATAAATCATATTTAATATAAACATGTTATGTATTAAAATAATCTTCTTAATTGATTTGAGCTTGATATCCGATTTAGATTTTGCATCGAGCTTTGCATATCTGTCAGGTACTTAATTAGTAGTAAGAGCGGAATGGAATGGAACCCATATTAATTGTATATAACTGTATTTTATAACTAAATTTTGGATGCACATAAATTTGCTTTTTATATCTGGTACAAAATGACTGCTTTTATTGCTAAAAGTTTTTCATTTAATCCATCAAACAAACAAAAACTATATTAGCTATATTCCATTAAAAGAAATCGTTTGTTACTACGTCGAATAAAAATAAAGAGTTTTTGAAAGCTCGATTTTTTCATTAATCGGGCTTTAAATGTGCTAACAAATGAGTGCTTTCAAATTGATCATATATATGTTTATATGCGATGCTTTCTTCGTGACAATGTGGAAACGAATAAGTTACAAAATATAAGGTGTGTTCAATGAGCCCATACACTTCAAAGCACAATATGTCAGATAAATCCTCGGAGGTAAAATTGCGCAAACTATCTTCGTAGGCACAATGGAATGAGTCTAGAGACTTACTCGACGAAACCTGAAGAACCTAATTGCAATGGTTGCACGCCAATTACGACCGCTTTCTTCGGTTGGCATCTGGATCTTTGATTCACGATCCTTGCGAGCTATCAAACCTGGTCGCAACAATGGTCAAAGGCTAAATATCTGAGTAATATGCAACAAACTAAAATAATTCAACTCCAGACAAATTTCTAAAAATTTCTGGTATCACAAGAAATTTTTAATTTCTAGGTATTATTAACAGCAAATGTAGGTTTATATAGGTCTATACATTTGTATAATTGCTTGAATCATTTATTTAAATTAATTATGTATAAAAATAACAATAATTAATGGAAATTAACTATATATTTGTAATGTGGGTCAGTTATTTATTTATGAATATAATTAAATAATACATCAATGATAAAATGAATTAAAAATGCGATATAGCAAGACTTCACTATGTATATCCGTCTTACTCAGAGCATATGAAGGACAAGATGTATATTTTCGAACAAGATAAACTTTACGTAGAACAAATTACCATCGTATAGATGCAAGAATACCTGATCATCTTATCTTTATTACCCACAAATAGTGCAACTTACATTTTAAAAAATTACTTTTATAATCTGACGAACATTCTCTATTATTATAGTTTCAAACATCAGAAATATCAACGAATCTTATTTAATTCGTACCATTCGATAATTTCAAATTCTACTCTTCTCTACCACAACTGCAGTGAATGTTTACTTGTATTACTGTATGATTGATAGTGAAAATAACTCATATTTGTAATGCAAATTGACTTATACCGATCAGATAGGATTGCGTTTTAACTCTCTCATTTGTCATGAACGAGAATATATGACGACGAATCATCATTTTGAAATCACTAATAATCTGGTTGAATGAATCTTCTGTTGCAATATTTTCGTAAATAACTATGAAAGGCGTTTCCATTGATTGTTCGAAATATTAGTATTCATCGATGATGAGAGTAGCATCACGCCTACATATCAGATTCCAAATCTGTTGAAAATATAGCTTTATGTCAAACTAAACGGACATTCAGATTTGTGTATTATGTTCTCATTCAATCTAGCTGTGCGACAATATTCGTCCGGATTTTGAAAATACCAAATGTGTCACAAAGTGTCTATTATGGTTTTAAATCCTGCTTCGCCGTATAGCTACAATAGTAAACAATTACAATTCATATCAATATTTGCTCATTAACTTCATAGTTAATCACTGTAAAATTTACCGTATAAATTGTATTTGTATCAGAATGTCTTTTCTCTACGTTTATTATCAAACTTAACCCAGCGGGTTTTCGAAAAAACTACCTTAACTGACACGATTTTGTAAATTAATTACATTATTCAAATATTTAGCAAATATGTCCACATTTTGAAGTCATGGATTCTAGAATACTATAACATACCTAAATTGTATATTAATTATGATTTATCTCATATTAATGATGAATTCATTTTATAAAAATGGGTAATATTCTAAATTTTGATCGTTTATAGCGTTATATTTCGAAGTGTTCCTCCATTTTTTAATCATGAATCCCTTGTAAAAATTATGACTGCTATTGAATTCCGTGAATAGTTGCAGCATCATCAAAATTCTGCGGGAGCTATCAATGCGCATAATTATGCCAGGTGCAAAAAAAGTTCTTATTTATACTGTTATTGAATATCACGAGCCATCGGTACGATGATCGATTATTATATAATCCATCTGAACTATTACCATTCGTCATGTACTTAACAACTTTTAAATGTCACGACAAACCGTTACACGTTCTTCCGTAAGTGGAAATAGTACCTACTCTTCTACTCCAATTCTATACGTAAAATATGCAAATATATGCGGATCTTATCGAGTGGAAAAGAAATGAAGCGTTTGCTGAAATTTAAATACATCAACAAACGCTCAGTAACAGAGCAACGCATATTTCTAGATATTTTTTGTGAAAACGTCTTACGTTGCGTTTTCTGCGTACATTCGTTTCTCATGTTATTGTTTGCCAGTACATTTATGGTCCTTAGAAGTACGTGAGTGGTCTCCAGTCGCCGTTAAAGAATTATTCGATTGCAAGATCTTAAATGAAAATTTTATTAAAAGTCTTTGCAACCACTATACTTAAGATACTGTAGTTAATGTTCAAATTAATTTTAAAACCTCTTTCAGAAATTGTTAAGTACAATATTGCTGGGCAATATCAGAAATCGTATTTTATAAAATACAAATAAAAATAATTTGCCGAAGTGTTAAATTCTTCCTTTTTTCGTAGTAATGTTAACGATCCCGATCATAAACTTCAATATTTTCAAAAATTAAATTGGCAATATGTAATAGATTTTAGGAAGCAAAAGCAATTAAGTAAATAATCAATAAATTAATAGTTACATGAATTCTGTTGAACTTAGCAGTTTAGTTAATTTGCATTCTGAATGAGAAAGATTTTTACACGCAATGTAGGTTTCTGCTCAACACGGTTCAAGCTTGTGCTTAGCCTAAAGGTAGTGTGTATCTCAGAAAAATGTTGGATACATCGCAAACTAAAAATCTTTCCATTTTAGTGGCCTTCATTTTTTCGAAAATCTTAAAACAATATAACCTTTACATATTTACCATCTTAAAAATATATGGTGTATTTTTCTAGGAAAATTTGCATTATTTCTGATCGAGCAGACAAGTATCTGTCATCACAAAAAATTAGCTAGAAAAATTAAAAGCATGTATCAAAAAAACATTATGATTTGTTGTCTTTACGCGTACATCAAATATTTATTTATTATATCAAGGAGCCCAACTAATCACTTTTTAATTTAAACATATTCACAATTCACGTCTATCATTTCTATTTTACTTTCTCATGGCAGAAGGTATTTAATAAAAACTAATTATTACCTGTGTTGCTTCCACATAAATCAATTACTTACTGAGGTCAGGGTTAAAATTTCCGAACGAAAAATATTACCAAAATATAGAACTCCGAAAGTCTAGAGTAGAGTTCAAAAATAAATTACATGTAGTATTGGTACGGTGGTGATTATCTACTTATAATAAAATAAAAAAGCAATTGTATAAGAAAATCAACCGCCGTAATTTCGTTGAAGTATATTACAAAAGTGAATACTAATAAATCATTATAAATCTTAAGAAGAGTAAATTAAGACAAGATTTAGAGATATTAGTGAAAGAATTAGGAGCCAAAATGTAAATAAATTTAAGTAATATTATACTACACAAAAATAAGTAAGAATATTGACACTGTTAATGAAACAGTAGCATAAAAGTTTAATAAAATAATGTGCCCTGAATAAAAAAAACAAGTGGACCAAAAGTTAACATCTACTTATGTCACTTGTTTACTTTGATAAATAAAAATCAATTATCAGTCATATCGTATTGTTTTAAAATAAATTACTAAATCTCTAATGCCCACATTTACTTCTCGTAACCTTATTTGAAGCTGCCTAGAAAAGATGCTGCCTTTTTTTTGTTAATTTATCTTTTTTGGGGATAATTTCATTATAAACTATCATAAAGTTTTTTCATAATGATTTATATTGATTCCAAAGAAAACAAATTGCTTTTTTTTGCACTTGTGGATACGTTGAAACTGAAATACATCCGAAAACCAATTTAAATCTAAGATAGATGTGTACATAATAAATACTATAAAAGTGAATTGAAAAGATAAGATAAAAGAATGTTAATTTATTTATAGGTTATATTACAATTAAATTGTAGTAATCAATTTAGTATGTAGGAAAGATGAATTTATAGTTGACCGTATTTATTTAAACTATTCTTTTAATATAAATTAATATATATTTTGTATACAATTAGGCACAAATAAGCTTGCTATGAAAGTGAAATAATAAGCATAGCACCATGAATAATTATCTAAGTTTTCATGAAATAATGGCTACTGATTGTCACCTCTCACTTACAAACACATAGAAAATGCAGAAAGTGCAATAAGTATTTCTGAAAGTTATTGTATTGCCAATATGTAGGTTCTTTTATGTGCTCAGGCTATCATTTACATTTGTGTTTTATTGTACTTATTATTCCTTTGATAAGTAACCGATCTACAAATGTACTTCCTGCTGGACTATTTTGTCACACGTAACTTGATTAGATTAAAATATTATATTGGTTATTAGCTGCTGAAAATGTATTATGTATGCAAAATACATTGTGTAATTTTATTCACAACTGTTTTATTATTTTATATCTGCCTGACGGTAAGAAAATTATGCTATACAGTTTACTCTACATATCTGATCTATTACGGAATGATGAAAGGGTTCAATATCTTATTTAACTTAAAACCATTTTTATTAAAAATCGTCTTGATGGGATCGTAAGAAATATTACCTGTGGCTATTCTTCACGTAACACATCGTTTTCTTGTTGTTTTCTTTATATATGAAATTGTCAAGTCTGCATTAGTGCCTGGTACATTGTTTCCTATACTATCTATATCATTTTGATCTAATACATTTTATGAAATTTGTTGAAATTCTATATTAATAACCAATTTTTGAAATGTTATTAGATTATTATTTTTCCACTGAAAATTATTATATTATATAAAAGTGTACATAACGTGTTCATCTTAAAAGGGCATGGGCTGTTTGGAATACGTGTTTGAAACTTTGACAGGTAGGAGTAAAGAACATTGGTAACATGGGTGTAAAAGTACATGCACATGGTTTCATAAGCAGCGATGTAACAGAATATCAGAGCGGTGATCATCGTGCACTGATGCCCTGATTTACGTGACTAAAATGCCGCAACCTGCGGAATCGGTAGAGTCACGTTTTCGAGTGCAATGACGAGAAGATGATTAATAGTCGTAATGTATAGTGTAATGTCGACATGTAAAATTGTTTCATGTACATTTCAATCCCAGCATGCAGTAGCTCGTTCGTTGAAATTGCATGCAGCAACGAGGGGTGAAATTAATTTTCACTTTCCAATACTCTCAGCTAAAATTTGGCAGGTTTATGTGCAATCGTATTACGTAATTTTAACTGATACGGTGGAGTCTTCAGAATGGATTTGAGGTGTCGATTTTTAATATATTGACTTCTGTCTTAAGAATCGGTATGACATATTAATGATATATTATTATGTTATTCATTATATATGTTAATTTTGGGATTATGTATAAAGGGAATAACCGGACTAACTGTTTATGTCCGAATTTACAGTATGTTAAATTGGTGATAGAAGTCAAATCTCTTTACTGATAAATTTCGATCTTACTTGAGCCCACTTATGCTGAAATTTGTGAAGATCTATTGCAACATGGCTGTAAAGACTGCAAAAACCCGTATCCGGTACATATACTTTCCGGTTAGGTTTTTGACACTGCATTTTAAAATGTATGTAGAAACCATGTTTTTTAGTATACGAATGTGTGAAATATTCCACGCCTTAAGCGAAATCTTGTATGTAATTACATTTAACTAATTACATGTTTTAATTACATTTTTATTATTTTTTATTTCCATTGCATGTACGAGAATATTTTGGTAGGCTGTTGAGACGAATGAGGCAACACCGAGAGCTTCAACTTCTAAGATTTTACTGTCATGTGTCCGTATATATTGAATTATCTGCATTTAAATCTCTAGCTTCGAGGGCTTTTTGATAATAAGGTTCGCATTTGACTATATTGAAGAGCTTTGCCTAGTTCTATGATAACTAGTAATTTGATAATAAATGTAATCACAACCGTAGAGGGTGTAATTATTTGTTAGATTAAGATGAATTTTGACTTGTTGAATTTCCTTAAAACACGGATTGTTGTGCTATATTTTTTCTCGTTCAACCTTCTACAAGGCTTACTAATTAGGCGATATACACAGCCGTGCTACTATTTGTTAGTACTATGCATAAATCATTTTTGCAGAGAAATCGCCTTCATTCCCTCAATTGTAAGGTGCTTTGGTTTGGCTAAAAGGATGTTTTCGATTCAGGGGACGTAAAATAACCATTATACGCCTCCTTTAGGGGGCATGAATTAAAACCAGTCTGAAAATAGACAATTTTTCGAAAAAAAGCCGATAAATACGATTTCTTATAAGGTTCTACATTACAATACATTATGATAATGGTGCGATATAATAAAAAACGACAATTGTAAATACAAATAAATGCGCAGTAGCAGGGTATTATATGAATTTTCCATTATAAACATGAACATTACTAATTGAAAAATAAACTCGCAGTGATTCGTAAACATCTTTAATTGGGGTGATAGAGAAAGAATGGTCATTTTACTCCCTTAATCAAAAAATATTGTTTGCACCACGGCCGTAAAACGACCATTTCACGCCCTTGGTGCAAAAAGTACTATTGTGGGCATGCTGATCAAGTAATTTACAGCTAAACTGATAGCTGCGAATAATATTCTCTCCAATTTCAATTTAATTAAGAATTCAAGAGAAGGTTTATATACGTTTTTGAACCTATGCTTCAATTTTTAAAATTTTATTATTTTTCTTTATTATTTTGATTTTGATTTTTTTATTATTATTATACCACAATCCACATCGATAAGAAATCCTTCTTCCTGACCACAAAATTACATAATTTCCGCGTTAAAATTTGGATTCGAGCTACCTTAAAATAGTAACAGTTATCAGTGTCTTCAAGAATAATAGATTACTTTCAAATAAGAAACTATATTAGTTTATCGATCTTGCGAAATAAAGAAAAACAGCTGTCTGACTGACATAATAATAAACAATATATTTTCAATACCTTTCACATATTATGTATTATATGCGCAATATGTTAGTGTACATGGTTAATTAATACGGAAAGGGATATATGCACATAATCCAATTGTTACGGGTTCGCTCTATAATATACATTATTTTCAGATTCATTGCGCGGAAAATTCACGCGCCTCTGTCAGTAAGGACTCAGGAATGAAGAGGCCGAGACGCAGCAGTGCGTAAAAAGTGAATTTTATGCAACACCATATCTGAATAATCCGTAATGTAGAAAATGCGTTAAATCCTCCGTTATCTGTTTATTTTTCATATCACGTTAAGTCAAATTGTCGCGCACGATATATGTGCATAGCTACAAATAATATCGAGAATATTTTACTTTAAAATGTGCATTAGTTTATGAATACGAGAGATATATAGCTACTCTCGAAGCTCTGTTGATACATATGCAAATTTTCTTAAACTTCTTGTTTTAGGCCCACCTGGTAATTATGATTGCATGCTGCTTATATCATCGTGATGAGCATATTGCCAAGTCCGGCTGATAAGAGTAATGTATATTCTTTGGCTGTCATCAGATTTTAAAAATGAAAAATTTTGTAAGGCATTTGCATGATATGTTATTTGAACATCCTACTACTGGTCTGTTGCCCTGTGAAGTAAGGACTATCTGCTGAAGAATTGCAATAAAAAAACTGCTAAAAAATTCCAAAACCACTCACAGAGTTGAAGTCAGAATTATAGAAGAATACACGTTCAACATGATGCAATAGCAAGAAAAAGGATGAAATTCAGTATATTTTGCAATACATAATAAACAATATGTTTCAATAATAACTGAAAAAATACGAATCGATTCGGTGAGAATTCTTTTTTATATAAATTCTTCAATATGGGAATTTTTAATTTAGGAATGTGACATAAGTTTTTAATGAGGCTAACGATAGTTAATCGGTCACATATGCTTTGCGTAAGTAACGAGTTCACCCAAAATAACAAATAATAGCACCAACATTTTGTGCTTTTTATGTGCTCTGCGTTTTTGTTCATTCTCCATCTTTTTAACCGGATATTATAGCAGTTAGGAAAATCAAGGATGGCCGATCATCCAGGTTTACACAGAGTCAACACTTATTTAATGTGTCGACACGGATTATTTATTTCGCGGCGTATCGCAAACAACAATTGATACAAGTTTAATACTAATGTATTGAGTCTCTCCCTCATAATCTGAATATGCGACCGATCGCGATCAGATGTCTGCAGGCGACTGACTCGTCGCTCGAATTTACCGTCGATCGTTGCATAGCTAACGACTTTTCACGAAGGGACCGTTTGTATTTATTTGTTTACTTACGCATACATTAAAGTAATTAGTACATACTTCTCAAAAGTCTACAATATCAGTACAGTGAACTTTTCCTATTTCTGTCAAAATGTCGGCATTTTGATCCATAAAGCACTTATTAGATACGATAGTTGGAAGCATTAAATTCACCAGTAATGATACCGCGTGTTTTGAATCTATTTAATCATATTCTCCAATGTTCTGTTGCTTTGCACGCCAAAAGCAATTAACCGTGAAATCATTTGTTACACCAACATTGCTTTTGGATGTTATCACAGATTCCTTACGATAAAAATCTCAACAAACTTTATGATTTATAACATAATTTTAAAAAATACAATATTAAAAGAGGCGAGTGGTTTTTTTGGCTGCAGGTTTTAAGAGGATGGTTGTCGTTTCTGTTTAAACCGCTTATGCTATTTTGTAACTGACTGTTTTTGAAAAAAGTTTACTACAGTATTGAGAATATAAATACTAATTAGTCTCAATATTGACATTATGATTCTTAAATTTTTGTTTCCATTGTTATCTATTAAACTTTATATGTTTTGCTTTTAGGATTTGTTCCTATTCTACAAAAAGTACTAATTAAAAATCTATTTCCATCCATTTAATCTAGTCTAGCCCATCTAGCTGCTTACGTAACAATGCAAATGCAAAAATGTCGACGTCAACGAATTATACCCATGCCAAAATCACGATTATATTAGATATGCCTTAATTGAAATGCATTGAAGTGCCTCTTATTAGGTTAAATTGGTTTTCACAACTATTGTATAATGATGATATCATAACTAAGTCATAACCTACGCAAAGAGCGACCTATTTTAAGAGGAAATTGTTACTTCAACATCTGTAATATGAATAATACGCTAAATTAGTATTAAAAAATAGTTCTGTAAACCATTATTTAGAACTGAAAATTGTCTATTACATTTATGATGTTGAAATGTTATAATATATTGTCAGCTAATGGTTACGTCAATGAATTAATAACTCCATATTAAAGCATGCGATTTCCATTCCAAATTGTCATTTACTTAAATACAAGATCCACAAAAGTAGAAGTTAAATAAATTTTCGATTTCAATTGTCTTACATCACGTCACAGAAAATGCATTTTGATGTCAAGTGACTCCTACTCATGTCATCAAAGGCAACAGTTCAGGGTCTAATGTCGATCCGTCTTATACGATTAGAATCCATTTAAATGCTAGATTCCGGATATTCTGGTGCATGTATACGAACTGATCAGGATTTAATCAACTCATTTTATTTTCATCACTGGTTAGGTCTATTTAAAATTAAAATAACTAACTCTCGAATTTACTTATACTCTCATTAGTAACGTACAACAATATCTGTTATTTACTAAATGTCTAATAACAAATTGTGAGCAGGATATTGAGACAGTATTATATCAATAAGAATTTCTTGTTGAAAGTGCATGAGTCTACTATCTTCATTACCTGGAGAAATTAATTTAAGGTAAGTTTCAGAGAGCTAATATTAAACGCCTCTGAACGTGTTCAATGTTACGTAAATATATATAAGTAGAATATGGATTCTATTAAACGTTTTTTATTTTTAATTTTACATTTGCTATAAACCTGCATAAGCATGCCCAGTGGCACTCCTAACAAAACCGCTAATAATCACATCAGTTAACGAAGTTAATTTCATTACTTTGAAGAGTTCTGAATGAACGAATTAAAATAAGCGTAAAATGACATAATCATTTAATACGTCTGCGACATAAAAAAGTTAGTTATATATAATGAAAATATTTAGAAAGTATAATTTATATATGTAACAGAATTTTGATGAAATTTGTTTCTTTAAATTAAACGTAGATTTCTTTAAAATTAATAATTATTAGCTTTAGTAATGTATAGTAGTTCCTCTCTACTAGTCATCTAGAGGTGTCGATTACAGGAATTGTAATTTTAAGTGATATTTATTACTTCAATTTAATGAAGTTCATGAAAATATTTAAAGTTATAATTATTAAACCAGGCTAAATTTCATTAAATATAATAATCATTAAATTTTGTGAAATGTCTACTGTATTTAGTGTATGTATTAGTTTGCTTACATTTAGTTTTTTTTTTGCATTTTTTAAGAGTATTACAGTCTACAGTTCGCACTGCAGTAGAAAGAGTTGCCAGAATGAAAACTCTTCAGGATGGACTTTAGAGTATTATTCTAACAGAGGAAGGCAGATGACGTTTTCAAAACGCCATCCGTTCCGAAAGCCATTGATTTTTCATATAATGTCATAATACGAAGCAACCGATTTCGTTACGTCTTCCTTTCGATGCACTCATACGACATAACTATTTCCATTATTGAATAATTCTACACGCCCACGTTCTACAATGGATATTTTGTGATTTCATGAGCCGCACCTGCGATCGTCTCCAGACATCTAATTACAAGGTAACGGATAGTTACAAAACTATTTTCTAAGTAGGCGCGGATAACATCGATATCTGGCACTGTATTAATTGTCATCGTCCTTGATCCGTCTAGCACTCCATATAACAGAAAAGCATTAGGTTAAGGAAAAGTAAAATCACCGTGCGGCAATGATGATCAGGATATACTGGCATTACATTTTGTGCTATTAAAAAATACCTAGATTTATTTGCGCGTGCGAATATGCAAGATTCCTCATGCTAATCCTAGACGAATGCATTACCAGAACCTTTAACACCCGTAACTGTACAGATAATATCTACCGCTTATTTTGATACGGTGGCATCTGCTATCAAAGAAATTTATAACTTACTTTCATTAGATTTATACTCATGAACAAAACATCGAGAAAATATTTACGTGATATCGCTGTATTGCTTGCTGAGATACATTTTTACAATATATTAAATGTTTGATAATACATTGCTTCATTTAATGATTATGTAAGAGTAACTTTTAATCAGATCCTAAGAATGTGTATAGATTATAAACATTTTCATCTAACATTGTCGTTATAAATTCACGTACGAAACGTATTAACGTGTTGTGCATTGTAATCGTGGGAAAAGATTGTTCGTTTATTATTCTTGAATTAATATGATTTATTATTATTTCAATCTCTTTGAACGTGAGAATGAAATACTTCTTATTAATAAATTAATTTGATTATTCAAGGCATCAAAGTTGTAAAAAAAATATTATGATTTTTACCATTATGGAGTCCTTTTTAGTTAAAATACAAAAAGTGACTGCTATAATGATATAACATTCTGAACGAATTCATGAACTTTTCCAGAATTCTTATTCAGTGTTTGTGGAACCATTATTAAATATTCATTCAGCTTTTAACGCTAAGCATTACTCACGAATATACAGATAGTATAACCCTTTTATTGCAAACTTTTTTCATATCGGAGTTAAACAAAAATTAAGAGGGTTTTCCACAGTTTTTCCATCGTAAAAATTTTACGCCTCGATTTGCGGGCCTAAAATGTCAATTTCGCACCTGCGTGGGCATAAAAATCGTAATTTCACGCCTACTGCATCAAAATAGTTATTTTTGATACAGTGTCCGTAAAGTGCGGCTTTACGCATTTTTGACATTTTTTAGGTGCACGTATACGCCCACTTGCATCAAAAAATATTGTTCGGCGCATGTGCGAAATTGTTTTTTGTACTAATGTGAATGCGGACCTCGCTTTCAGCTCGGCCCACAAACCTCACATTCGTAGAAAAAACTTTTACGCACTTGTATCGAAAACTACTATTTTGAATCAAGGGCGTAAAATGGAGTTTTACGCCTCGACAATTCTTTGAGAGGTGAAAATTCTACGAATATTATTTTTTGATGCAGTAGACGTAAAATTACCATTTTACGTAAAATTACCGGAAGTGTTTTTTTTCATGCAGTAGGCGCTAAATTGACATTTTACGTAAAATTACCGTAAAATGACAATTTTACGCCCTCATTTGCGGGCGTTAATCATCTATTTCACGACTCCTGGTGCATAAAATAAATTTTACGAGCGAAATCAGGGCGAAAAATTTGATACAAAAATAACTATTTCATGTTACGAAAATAATCTTCTTAAAATAAACTTCCCAAAGGCGATCACCGAAGTCCTACCGAGGGATTTTCCGCACTGTTATGTTATTTAAATTTGCTTTAGAAACAATTTTTATATTTCCAATATTTACAAAGCTTTTCTAAAATTATATTTTCAACAATTTCTATAGAAAGTTCAACGCTTGCATGACAACATTTAAAAAATGCGTTCATAAATAACTTGGCAATGTGTTTCTTGTAAATTTATTTTCTTCATAAGAAAAGTAATTGCTGTCAAATCGCTGTAAACACTTTCTTGAACGAGAAAAAAACCTCGGTATATCGTCGTATACATCTGTCTTAATCGGAAGATTTCCTGAATATCGCGTTCAGCCATTTACGGAAATAGCAATAGACTCCGCTCACGCGCGCTAATCATTTTCTCTGCGGGGAAAGTAATTAACTTCATTATAAAATAAGAAATTGAAGCAAGCATTATTTATCAATATCGTATGACTTACTAAATCCTGATTATCGATACCATATTAGGTATGAGAGATCAATCACTAAAGCTAATGTAATATAAACTACAATAAAACTTTTGGTAAAATATCAATTATATACATGTTGTTAGGTTACATGATTTTCATGATTAGCGAAGAAATAAACAATTCGAAAACTGTATTTAATTTTTTTTTTTAATTACAGTAGGTTCCCTATGTATTTACCAGTTCGGGTCTTCCTCACTGTAAAAAATCCCTTTGTAAAATTACTAGGAATTTGTAAAATGAAACCACGGTTTTACTAGCAGCAGTGTAAAATCACAACTCTGAAAAATGTAATATTCCTATTTGGCTAGGTATTTTACCAGTGCAATAGTAACATTACACAAAAGTTGTAAAATTGCTATTCCCAGACTGGGTCGTAAAAATTACCTATTCTGACAGTAGTAATTTTACTATTTTCAGAATTGTATTTTATAAACTAAAATTCAACTCGCGATTGTAAATTTACGCTCGGAGTAGCAAAAGTGCTATAGAGACTTAAAGCGCAAAGGGACTGAATCAAATAAGAAAAGAGTTGTACAAAATTAAAGTTGCAAAGTTTAATTGCAAGATTTGAAACTGATGTATTTATTTATTTACTTATTAATAAACGGCCTAACGGCCTTTAAAAAAGTAAAAGAAAAACATAGCATGAAAGTGAAATAAAATAAAGTATTTAGTACAATCGTTACACATATGTACTATATAATTTTATTTACCATGATATCCTTTTCCCAACAATATTTTTCAAAATTTACAGCTTAACCGTGAAAATACTGCAATGTATACAAAAGATTAGATAACCCAACCTGACCTGAAATGTCCGAAAATATAAAATAAAGCTCAAGCGCTTGTTAATTTCAACCAGAAAACTGTAATTTTACAACGCTGTTGTAAATGTTAACCTGGTATTTCAAGCTATGTAAAATTACTATCCGCCTATGTAAATTTACAAGTGCGGTAGTAATTTCATAAATTTCATAGGGATTTTACTGCTCTCAGATTGGGTCGGAAAAATTACCTACTCTTAGAGTAGTAATTTTACAAAGCGATTTTTTACAGTGCTCTTCCGTTTCGTTATATTTACCAAAAGAAGGGGAGGGTCGCTTCTCCCACTCTCCTGAGTCCCGTTGCGTTCGTGACGTCGCAGCAGGCCCATTTTGAGGGCCCAGCCCTGAAGTTGGGGAAAAAGGATCGGCGACGAGTAAATATAATGAGCGAGACGCAATTATACCGGCACTCTACTGCATTGAGAATGTTGACATCGTGAAACCTGGAAAACATGAAAAATTCTGAAAAATAGCTGCTTATTTGCGTTTCTTTATCTGAACAGGGTCTTACTTGTTGGAAAATTGTTATTATTTTATTCTTTACTTCTTTTTAAATAATATTCATTTTCAAATACATACTTAGACAGATGACTGATATACCGCAGAACGCACAATCGACTGCAGTGAATGAATTCAAATCGCTTACGTTAATCGATCTTCAGAATATAAACTTATTAGAACTTTCGCTTTGGAAGTTCTACTTTTATAACGCATTCGACTACACTTGTGTTTTGAAAACTATTCAATTGGACTGACAAATGAACTCAGTTTAAAGTACACGCATAAACGTCTAGGCGCAATATTCAGTTAGAGATACGATAATTGCCACCGTGACATTTCTTTAGCATTCATGACAAACCCAGTCTTGCGTTATTACAGAACCATGCACAACATTTCGTCTGCATTATATGACGTCGTTTGTTTCACATACAGAGCTAAAAACAAGTCTTACATTCGACGGCTCCGTATACACTAATTGAAATTGCTTGTATTTCATTTTACAATTTAATGTTTTGATTATTGTAATACGTTTATGAAGTCTGACAAACAAAAAATATATAATGGGAAAATATTTTTTAATTCTTTCAATACAAGGAATTATAATCCTTTTATATCATTCTCCATGATAGTAAAATTACTTATTCAGGACCTATTTCAAGAACGTTGTTCTGTGGTCTGAAAATGTTTAATTAAAACAAAAATCAATCCCTTCCTACGCATACTAAATATTAGACCGGTCGTTTTTACGGTCAACACTTACAAATAACTGTTAATAAATGCAAACTAACTAACAGAAAATATTGTAACTACGGAAGTTAGCATGTAATTGATACTTATTAAAATATTACGTGAAAATATAAGCGATCTATGAAATAATAAACCTGATATGCTAACAATTAATGAAATAAGGCGATACGCGCCACTTCGCTCGAGCTTAATCTTTATCGCCTTCAGACTTATACAGATCATAAAAGATAGCTCGATAACATCCACTTTTCCTGATCCGCACAAAAGGAAAAACAGTTTCATTGCATCACAACAAAAATATTTGCCCAATTATGTTCAAACCTGCCGGCACATTTCCATTTACGATGTTGCTTAAAGTCCAACCTACGGGAAATAACCCAGAATCTGGCATGATGAATTTGACACAATGGCGGTTAACCTAAAAACGAGATAATGAATGCAATAGTTAGTTTTCTACCAACATGTTGAAACAATAATTAATGTCGTAAACATTTATCACTAAATTGCGTTGCGCTATGCTTATACGTACCTGCGAAATGTTATTCCCATCAATGTAGAAAATGTGTAAAGGATTCGTTGCGTTATAATCGAACCGATAACAAGGATGGAAACAATAGTCGAATATAGATGAGTCGATACGTGCCAATACGTAGTCGCTATTAAAGCCGCGGTAAAGATGCATTCTTTCCAGTGAGCCATAGGCCACGACCTCTGTAGATAATAATTACCTGAAGTAACGTAATACAGAAATATCTGTACGTACTCGTAAAATCTGCTCGTCGTTGGGAGTACGTGTGCAGGCAATAACTTTACCTGAGACGCAGAACAAGCCTTGTGCAACGATCCATTGCGCTGTGTATAAAGAAGTAGCGTGTCTCCGGAACTTAATTTTTGCAGCATCTGAAAGGAAACTTGAATATATTCGTAGAGAGAATGACTCACTTTATGTTGATAAAATAGAATTATGCATCTTTCATTACATGCTGCATGTGTACATTAAACCATTCGCTGGTATTTTGTTAATTTTTTAGTACTGTTATATCAATCGATCTCTACACGATCATTCGTAGATCGTAAAAACGCAACAGTTGGCATTTATTACTCGACCGTTAGCTATTGTAGGAAAACTAAGGGCACTGTCATGCGCAAATAATGACTTATTACGTGTTATGTAAAAAAGTAATAACCTAGGATGTCAGAATATTTAAGATAAATCTACACTATCCTCAATTTCACACTTTTTTTCTTTGTCCCAGTTTTAGCTACAATTACTTAGTCAGGCTGCGTGCAGAGAAAATTATTATAATTAATATTATATATGGGACATCTGTATGTAAACTGTTAATTTTTATGCTTGTGTTACCTCCAGGCAGTATGCAGGATGGAAAACGATTTTCAAAATTGAAATTTCTTAATAGGTCAATACTTTTTACCGTCTGCAACTATATCATATTGGCAGAGAAATGGTGATTGTCCATATGCTCGAGAAGGGAAGGCTGTTTGATAATAATGCTAAATATAATTCCACAATAAATCGTTATGAAAGGAATGAAAATTGATAGTCATTGTAATACATTACGCTTGCGAATAATTTTATAAATAATTGATCTTACATCTTAGCAAGGCAGTAATATATATCATGTTTATAGTTTGGTTATTTTTCATTATAATGAAATAGATATTAATTAAGATATTCTATCCATAATAACTCATACATTATGATAAAATATCGTTATATTTCAACTCATTCTGAATAATTAGTTTTGTATAGTAAGTTTCTGTCAATATGAAAAAAAATGTAGATTCATCAGAATAAATATCGAATTACAATATATTTGCCACTATTTTAAAATTTGTAAACTTTGAGATTTTTGTTAAAAGGAATAAACTACTCCCTAATTTTTCCAAACTTTTTTCTGAATATGGCTGTTTTGATTTTGATTGTTTTAGTTTAGGATTATTTCTATATAATATAAGTTATCCCTATCACAAGAGGCATAGTGGACAACGTTCCAGGACTAGTATAATTATTGCAGTGGACGTTTTTAAATTTCGAATAAAATGTTTCACTCCAACACTAGAGAATACAGCAATAATTTTAAATAAATATATTGTATTAAATATTTTCGCTGAATCTAAACAATTAATACTATGTATTAAATTTTAAACTTATGGATCGTTTAGTGTAATTCGTGTTTACGTTTTGATTCACCGATCTGTGTAAATAATCATTGACATGGAGTACACTATAAACATTTCACTTCATTCATATGAGTATTCGATGATTATTGCCTCCAACGCTATATAGACTACATATGAGTAAAGTCTTAATGAAGAAAGTGTAAACAAATCGTTACTATCTTAATGTAAATGATTTAGAAAGTTTCACTTCTCAGCATTTCAATGTATTCCGATAAATGCGCATAAGAAATACTATTGATGACGTGTCCATTAGTAATCAACTGACGATCTAAATGTTTTAATTGGTTCAATAATTTATTAACATTTATAACATTCTCAGACATTAGTTTACCCTTTTCAAGTGAAGTGCTCAAATATGGAAATTTCTATATTCCGCTGCTCCCATCTTACATGTGAGTTTCATTTTCACACTGAATTTCACATTTCTTCATTGTACTGACAAATATATGGCCAGCCGTTGTAGATAATTTATCCTTAAAAATGAGACCTTTAAGTATCCATATTTTGCTTATAATAAATTTCTAATACTATCTTGATATTTGGTTATTAGATACATCATATTGAAAAGAAATGGTAAATTTCCTCAAGTATCTAGTGTAAATATAAGTCGTTATATATTTTAAGCAAATTATCTCCTTAATCATAGTTTAACTGTAGGATTGATCAGTTCAGGCCCCTAACATATGCCCTTCATTTAGAAAAATAACAACAATTTTATTAATAAATATACCACACAATTGTTGGAAAAAATTAATGAAAAGGGAGAACAGTTCAATACGAATAGGATCGCCAACAGAATCCGCTTGTAAAATACGGATTTATAATATATAAATATTTAGTCTTTTCATTTGTCACACTGATTACAGGAATTAATGTATATGAGCATATCTCCAGCACTTTTAAACATTAACATGACATGCGTTTTGATACCTTAAAAATCATAGAAATAAATATGTGACATCATATTTTGGCAGATTATAGTGCCTCTTATATGTCCTTAATGAGTGTTCGACATTAGAATCATGAACGAATTAAATCCCGAATTCGCAAGTGTCGAATTTGACAATGTTTTTTGCGCGACAATTGTGTTTTTTTCAACATTCACTATAATTCTTTTTTAACAAAACTTTGTGTGCTTTCGTGCTCACAGTATAAGTAGTTGAGATTGTATGGAAGTGAGAAATCACGACAACAAGGATGTGCCTTTCGTCAAAATAAAAGGAGGAACAATATTAAATGTCACTATATTAATATTTTGTTACTCCGTGAATAATAAGGAGTGGTTTAAGCACCCGCAAAAATATGTGACGCATGTAGTTTACAAGTTTAGACCCCTCAAATATGGAAAATTGAAACGTGATTCGTCATAAAAATGTACATAATTTATTGGCACATGCTGAATTTAGCTTTTAAAGGCTTAAAAGTTATTGTAAACTCTTCTTTTATAATAGAAGAGTATTCGGGAAATTTGTTAACTAACTGCATTCCTGATCTAGAAGCCATAAACCACAACTGATAATATGACTTGCGAATGTCATGAATTTCAAATTATATCGCCTGTTTCAATATAAAGTGCAATAAATATGGTGTTATTTTGAATTGTTTAAGTAGTTTATTATTATTATTATTATTGTAATAAATGTTTATTTATTTTCAATTGTTTTCCAATTTCGACAACCGTGATAAAGAAATAAGAGGTTAGTATTTACACGAAAAGTATAAATACTCTATTTCTAAATTATCTTTCATTTGCTGATCTGAGATGGTTAAAAAATCCTCCATGTGAACATTTTGTCAAGTCTGAGAAAGGGTCGAATGCGGGATTACAAAAATGACTGTTTCGGAAAAAAGAAAGCAGTTGAACGAAGGAAGAGTCGGTTTTCGATTAAAAAAACCAAAAGGTGTTACTTGTCATGAGTTACAAAAAGACAACATTAATCGTAGAGTAACTCGGTCCATGCAGAGTTTTAATCTGTAATAAGTACTTTTCATTACTTAATTATATTTATATTACTCAAATGTCTCTAATATATTTATTAAGTGAATTAATATGTAATGTTTATGTAGTAAGTATCTTTTGTAAACAAGCAGGAAATTCATTTTTGTAAAAGACTTTAAAAATAAAAACTGAAAAATAAATAGTTTGCCATTTGAATCAAATTCAAAATTTGAGGTTACTTTTGGCAAATCTTAAAAATGAGTAACGCGGGGTGTTTTATGATCGATACTGAAAACAAGAAAATCAATATTAAGCATGTGCCTTAAAAATCAAAATCAAAATTCCTGTACCTTAAAAGTTTAAATGTTCTAGAGATATGCCCATATACAACTTACTCTAACGAAAGGCAGTCTGCAAATAACTATTGTCGGTATGTAGTTAGACTAATAATGAGTTATATGAAACCACGAATCCAAGTATACAGGTTATATTCCCAAGAGCTGAAAGTGTAGTTGAACCCGACATACTACAAACGGTTTTGTATTGTGACGATTGTAATAATCATGCAGTTGTTCCCACGCAATACGATTTCGTCCTGGGTTGTCCTCAGGAGCTCCTCAACACCTCCGGAACGTATTTTGCTACGTGGGATATCTATGACTTCAACGACTGTTAGGACAGTTAGGCAATAAGATACTAAGGGTCAGCCGGCGTTAACTTTTTATAGGGATAGTAATCAGAAAATTTAGTAAATATATGGAGAGTTATAGCAAAACCAGTAGCATTAAATAAGTTGAATGTGTTCTGGTATTCACCCATAAAATCGGAATTGACATATATGATGAGTATTCTTAATTCAGTCAGACTACTAAAATCGTATGATTGTTCTTATCCTTGGAACACTTCCGTGTCATGACCATTTAAAGAACAGGGCAATGAACCACTTGTGAAGAGGCAGCATCATCTGAGAGCAGGTCGCTGTGTCAAATACCCGGAGCAAGAAGGTAAGTGAATCGCAAGAGTACAATCCCTGCAACGACCTTGCGTTCTATCGAGTATCGCGTTTCAAATACCAAGACATTCCCTTTGCGATACACTCACTTGATTATTCAAGCGTCTCGTGCTTGCCCTCTTCTCTTGTTGGCATCTGCTGAATACGTCGCTGGGACCAATGTGTATATACGTATAGATATAGAGAAAGTTTCTTGTCTCTGAATCGAGGAGGTTGCATTTGTCAGTATCCCGCATGAGTGCACGAGAAGACGCCTTCTACGGTTTAGCCGTTCGAAGCATTTGCATAATTACCATCACGTGCAAAAAAGGGACTTCGACTCGAAGCCACGATTGCGTATGATTAGAAATGCGCATTAAGTAGCCTGGCATGAGCAGGTGGCGGCATGCCGTAATAATTTAGTTGACATTCATACTTCCGGCGGCTCTAGCATCAGCTACTGTACCAATTGATTAAGAATAACGTACGCATTTCAGAACTGTAATTCATGCTAAAAGAATGTTCGGTATTTAATTTTAATTCTAGCTTTGCAGTTTTCAATTTTTACTTTTGTTCTCCTCCAGCGTTTTGCCGCCTGAGGGTGATGTGAAATTTAATACATAGTTTTGAATTTCCCGATTCCACCAGGGTACAAGAAAATATCTTGCGATTTTTGTTCTACGATTTATTATTGTCAGTTTATGTAAAACGTTGGGAACGATTAAGTAATACATTCTATGGATTGAAAGTTGTTATAAATTAATCGTATTATGCATATGTACTTATTCCTTTTATGTATAACTACATACAGTAGACAATTTTGCATGTTTGCAACATTGCAACAAATAAATTTCAGCAACTCAATAGCGTTACCGACTAATGTTAGTATAATAATGCTCGGCTAAGAATAGTTTTTGCAATACGTTGCAGATATTCTGGAATTTATAGTATTGATTTCTGACTCAATTACTTTAACTGAGCATTTTTTAACTTCCTACTGATAATGCATATTCTGATACCGACACAGAGTTATATGTTTAGTGCATTACATTGTGATGTCTTTATTAAATAGAACAATCTTTGTGTCCGATATATCTAGATCCAGCTGTAGTTCAGTAGTCCAGCTCATATGCCGACCGAGCGCCTGCAAGACCTGGAACCGACATACACGGGAAACTTGCGTCGTGAAAATTGCCGAACGTAACAATGCTGAGGTTATGAGAAACATTAAAATATTTGTTGGTGATTATTTACGGTTTGCAAATTTTCAGGAAATTCTCAACAAAGTTTGTTTTCCTGGCATTCTCCATGAAAAGTACACTCAGATAAATATGGCAGTATTTTAATACTAAACTTAGTGGTAATGTACAATTAGTTTACCAACACTACTACAAGTAATATACATTGCTTCTACAATGGTGTCTAAAAGTACGTCTAGTGGTGTCTAATACTATACTTTCAGTAGTTGGTTGAGTAGTATTTTATATCACTGTGTTTTCTTACTGTTTGGCATTTAATACTTTAAATTTAAATCCGACGTGTTGTTGGGTCTCGCTCGTGAAATATATGAAGGTATGCGTGCGTGATAAGCGGTACGTTGTCGGAAAATTTGTAAGAAGACACCAGTTGGTTCTCAGGACGCGTGTATATGAAGGCACAATTTTTCACTCTTCGCGTGCAATTAAATATAATTTTGACAAAATTTAATTTAGTTGATTATTTGGGGCGTACCTGCATAGAATCTACCATATTTATTATAATTACGCCGTAATTTAGTAATTTTAATTATCGTCGTCGAATTTATTTCAAATAAACGTGAGGAATTTATTTTAATTATTTTTATTAATATTTCATCATTTTTTTTACCTCACATGGTTAGACACTCAGTGTATATTTTCTGAAATATTTCAAACATGCACATAAAGTGTCTGTAATATATTTGCCGTAATTTTTATAATTCGAAACGTATCAAACACTCTTATTTGAGCATTACTACTAACTAGATAGTAGAATAAGGCACAGCCAACGGGTTTAGTTAATTTCACTAAATAGTGACCCAGAAAAATTAAGCAGGAAATGCTACTTTTTAAATACAATGAAAAAATTGACTTGACAAATTCAACTACCACTGAGAAGTTGAGTGCAGAGTAATTAAAAGATTTTTTGTTAATATAACTTTGTTGAGGTTGGTAATTTTACTATTTTTACTTCACTGAATATTATTTGCCCAGTAAACGAAAAAGTATTCCGAAAGATTGGTGATCAAGAAATACCATACTATGCATAAAACTTAAAAAAGCATGCAATAATATAATAAAAAAGCATTCGTCAACAGCTGCAGTAAAAATAATTCCATTGAAAATAATTTCCATTTTATGCATGATACGGTGTGTATGAGTTGAGTGATTTCGAAACATTATTGACAGCTTGTAACGATAAGTTCCAGATGAAAATTTTTGTGAAATATTGTTATTTTAAAAATACTTACTTCAAAATAAAGCGCATTTATTTATTTATTATCAAAACTTCAATAACCTTCATCGGCGTTAGTTGTCGCAAATAGTACAGGTTATATTACCATCAGATCTGTTGTCGCAGAGTGATAACATCTGTCTATAATGCTGACCATTCTACCCATATACAAGGTGGACGTCGGCCAGCGGGTGATAGGCATCCCATGTTGAAGAAGTAACTAGATCAGTCGACTAGTCGATTAAATCACGCGGTATTTAGGCCTTGTCGGCTTTGCTACAATTCTCTGTTTATTTATGCATTGCGAGGAACTAAAAGGCTTTAGCAAAACCTAATTACCACGGATTAATCGACTGATGATCTAGTTACTTCTTTCACATGAGATGCCTATGACCGGCTGGCCGACGTATAGTTCTATACTAGAGCTACATTAAGAACGTCAATCATGGCCATCATTTTTTTTCTGTCTCAAATAAAAAATGGAACTGTTTCATTGTCAAAACTTTCTTATAGTTACCTTAGGGTAATTTCTACTCGTGCTTTCGAATATTTTGTTTTCACGTAGGCTCGAAAATAATCCAGTCGTGATAGTCTGACCGAACGGGATTCTCCAACACAACTAGAATAACGTGGTTGGGTTTTGACTATAGCCCGCTCAGTATATTAAATCTCGTGGAGGGTGTAACGGAGGGTATATATTGCTACTACATTTTGTCCCTAGAACTTTTTGGAATCTACTCCAGTAGTTCCGGCCTTCTATACAACAAATCTAATTGATATTGTATACAAAATATTTGTGTAATATAATAGACTAAAATATTTATTGAGTCAATTTTTCTTATAATTTCACATAGTTTTTTTTTCATTGTTTCTAAGGTTTCCCGATCCTGGTGAGTATTTGATACACGGGCAGTAATAGATACAGGGATATTTATTTTCTAATTTCTTCAGTGATAAATACGCCATATGCCCTATGCAACAAACTGGAAGATTCATCTAGAACTGAAGTTTCTCACATATTGCTTTTTTTTAGCTTTTAAATATTTTTAATGTTTGAACTTAAAACAGCAATTTTATACATGGATATTAAAGTATATCCTTCGGGAACATTTTAAAAAAATCCAGATCAACAGAAAAATTTTTTACAACCTGCAGCGACTTTTGACTTCAAGACGTTTGACGAAAAACTGTGCGGTAAATTTTTGCCACATGCATATTCAGAACTTAGTTTAAGGTTAAAATAATATTGTGAAATTTACTATAGAATAATTGTTGCTATGGACAATACTCAATTTCATTACATAAAAAAATATTTAAAGTGGCTACTTGATCGTAAAACTCCGGTCGTTCTGAAGTCAGATGTAATGTAAATTGTCCAATTGACCAATTATATGCACTACACATCGAATGTATGTAGGATTTAATCACTATAAGTATTTATTTTTTCAGTATACTATTCTGTGTATAGTTAAGGATTGTGAATTAGTAAAAGGAACAATATTTATGATGAAATAGTAGATTTAGCGATTTTTTGTATCTCGTGTTTTAGTAAAACTGACCCTGTTAAAGTAAACTTTTATAAAATTTTCATCAGCTACTTTGTTTTCTTCGTGTGAAGAATTAGCAGCTCATATTTTCGGTTTTGAATATACAATTCTTCCATTTCATCCTGCACTACGCAACTTTATGACAGTGCTAATAATTTATTGTAAACAAAGTACTGAATGAACAATACAAATTAAAATTTTAAAAAGAAAATTTGAAGATCATTAACATCATTAACATCATTTAATTAACGCAGTCGGAAGAAAAGTGCGCGAACATAGACTCCTCAAAATCATTAAAATTAATGTCCAAATGTCTATCATTACAGATAAGGTTACTAAGGATAAACAAATTAAATTATATATACCTATTTTTTCTGTACGCTTTAGTGTGCAACTACGCAAAGCCGATAGCAAAATTACTGTGCTGATAACTATAAACATGTGATACCATTTCCTGACGTGAGTGAGGCAAACTCGGTAACATTCTGCGAACAATATAAGAATATATACAGAAAACAACGTGTAGATTGTTAGAATATTTCTATAAAATATAACTTGCACGGGTTTGAATTGTTACAAAGTTTTAATAATTGTTAATGCGTGACTTAATGTTCATTGAAAAAAAAAGGACTTGCTACTTCTAAAAAGGTTCATTTAATGTCGAATTTATTCGTGTGTCGCGAAAACTGTAAAAAAGGACAAGAACGAATAACAATTTATTACGATATAATTAATACTCCTAGTATTATTATTCCATTCGATAAAATTTGTTTCTTTATTACGATTTAATTCCTAGAATGCCAGTCATTTCTACTATTAAAATAAATGCCAAAGGCGGCGCATATACGCAGTCAGTAATTAAGCTAGAAATAATAAAGGTGTTTTTGTGACAATTTACATTTCTTTAAATTACATAACGAATACGCAATTTGCAATTTCATTGGAAATTAAAAGAGACGCATTAAAACTGAAATTGTGTGCTGAGGTTTATTTATTTTTATTGCTTAATTAACTAAGCGGTAACAGACGATTTTATTTAAATTGACCGGTTAAAACACTGCTATGGAGAACATATTATTTTCGATAAAAAAGTATTTACTAATTTTGGAACCAGTAACATGATTTGATCTGTTCCCTATTTCAGTAATGATACATATTAATATAATTAGGAAATGCTCAGTCGCCGTTAAGTAATTAAATATTTCAATACGTGATTGTAAAAAAATATCCACGCAGGTTAAAAATAGTTATTATTACTCGAGAAAAATAGTAGTTAATTAATAATGAAATATGTTTCATATGTTTTTTGTATTTCTTATTAATATTAAACGCTCTATAGATATTTTCAACTTCACATCTACACTTTACGTAGTAGTTGACGAATCAAAGAATTTTATAATCTGTCCTTATTTGAATAACAATAGTGCGTTAAAATTTGTTATCCTATTTACTGAAATAACCATTGTATTATTTCTATATCAAGAAACAAGTATTTTTCTTTTTTATTTATGCTTTCAATATTCTCCGGTATTGCATGTTACTAATGAAACACATAAATTGCAATTTAAATGTTGTGTATATCCGGTTGTGTTAAATTTACAGCATTGGTTTTTGAAAAAATGTGAAAACTAAAAATAATTTTAAAAATGAAAGAAAAGGATATGCATTGTTCTCACAGTCGCAATAAGTTCCGGATATCGATGAATTCTTCATAAAGTATATTGTTCAAATAAGTTAAGTTACGATAATATGAGTTTCAGAGCTGGTCTATTATCGGCTGGAAAAGTAATAAATTATTATAATGAAATTTACAGGCAGATCTTTCAATTTGTGACAAATTTGAAACACTTAACTAACAGTTAATTTTTAGTAACTGTAGAATCTGATATAAGAAACTGAACGTTATCTACGACGTTAAGCGCATAAATTGTTGAATTGATAAATTACTTATTCCACAAGAAATGACGACCGAGATAAATTGCGGAATATGCTATTACTGGAAATGCATACAACAAAATAAAACTAAAAAATTCTCAGAAGAATACATAATAGAGGAAATAAACAACTTAAAACTAAAAATGAAAATATGTTTCCGCAAATGAGCTAAGTATCTTATTAAGAGAGAGGTTATATTATAACGCTAAATAACTATAATTTTAAAAAGGTATTTGATATTACTCATTATATGAAATTTGTTCTCAGCTTAACAAGGAACGTTTAGTAAAGGTCGATAATGGATTCTTGTTTTGTTTTGCTTTTTGTGGAGTTGAGTCGAACATGTTAAATGTACGCATGCGGTATTAAAAAATTAGAGAAAGTCGGATACTTATTACCTATATGTGTTAAAAAATACTAACTTCGTACGAATTAACCAACAGTGCATATTATCCGGCTTTCTCCTAATTTTCCGTTTGTGCCGCGTTGACTTCGCAAAAAAATAAGAAAAAATTAGAAAATTACTGAATGTGTTTTGTCCTGATATAGAAATGCTTAGATCTATATATGTATATGAGTAATTCCGCAATACTTTTAATATTTGGCTTTTAAAACAGCAACTAATGATGACATCATTAATTAATTTATTCCAAATATTGTGTGATGTGATGCTTTTTCGTCATTCACATCATAATTTACAGAAATTCTTGTCGCAATATATCCAGTTTTGAGTTTTACTGTCTAGTTTCCTTATTCATTTAACATCGGGAACAAGTAGATTAGACAGAAACAGGACTTACTTCCTACGAGGGAAGGTATTAAAAAAGGTATTTTATATGTGCGAAGAAATTATTCTGTGGGGTGTCTACCACAAACTCGAAGTTTTAATAATAATAATAATATTGAATTATTGATTGGATATTATGGAATACCGTTGACTAAGCCAAGACTGCCATTAATGTGACTGCTTTAGAGTCTGACTCCCTTCTAGTACCAACTTTAAGTTACAGACTAACAAGTATTTACATTGTCCCAATTATTATAGCAATATGAATAGTTAACGATAGTTGCATTAGTTTTTCCTAACCGATCAGTAATATAAATATGACACATATATAGATTGCTGTCTCTTAGAAGAAATTTGAATTTATCAGATTTGAATTTATTTCAAATTTTGAAATAAGTAAAGAAAAAATTAAAAGTGGCACCCCGAATGGAATACACATTATATGTAAGTATCCTATCGAAATTGACAAACTTAATTTTTCAAATCAGAATCATGTAAACAGTTAAAAGTGAATTGAATTACTTTGGTGTATGTTGTTGCAAAATTGCAAACTTAAAACTTATAAACCACTAACGATAATGATAATTTCTCAGAAAGTCTAAAGGAAACGACTCCCTGCTATTAGCGCAGAAATTGATTTGAACGTCATAAAGCGTTTGTCATTTTATACACAAGACCACCGGTCCGCAATTAGTAAATTAACGATATAATACGTTAACGATCCCATACGGAATGAAATATTGCTTGTAATGACCAGATGCGAAACGGTTGTCCGCGGTCCAGAATTAATATTTTGCTACTACCGGGTACTCGTCTCCTTCTATACGTAATTTCTACCATAAAATACTAGCGTAAGAGCAATTGGAAAGTAGAATTGTATATACAAACAAGCAGCGATTGAATTTAAATGCAATTTGCGGAACAAATCGATGCGGAAACAACGGGCGTTAAGACTGTTTTCCTTCTAAGTTGAAATCACTTTCGTAACACTTGAATCATTCCTAGATACTTATAATTTAAGATGCGCTACTTAAAGTGTCATTGTGGTATTAGAAAATGCCACATACATCATGACATCAAATCAAAATCCTACATTCTAATTAACCTTTATTTATATTTGACCTTTATCGGCGTGCATTTCCTTGAATGATTCGTCAAACTTCATCCTATTGACAGTAACAACAATTTTTATTATTGAATGGTTAAATCATTAACAACAATTTCGAAACACATTTTAACAACCGATATATTTCGCAAATGGGCTTGTACATTGGTTTTCAATATCTTCTACAAAATGAATGATAACATCAAATAATAATCGAAGCGTATTTAAATTTTTATTGAGTTTATTCAGTATTCCAGTGGATTTCGACAAATATACTAAAAAATATACACAGAAAAAGCAAATTGAACTTCCCTTCATTACAATGTTTAATCATTAAGTCGTCCGAATGTTTCATGCAAGTAAAGGTAGATAGATAGTTGAAATATTAAAAATTTACCTTTATCTTTTACTTTAAACTTTTTCCTTTAAAACTAATTTCAGTGTGAATTATTGCAAAATGGCAATGGCTATTTTTGTATCAAGGGCGTAAAATGGAGTTCTACGCATCGACAATAGAGCCCGAGAGACGGCAAAGCCGGCTCGAGGTTCATGAGGGTGAAAATTCTACGCCTGAGATTCAAACATTGTTTTTTGATGCATAAGGCGTAAAATATGTTTCGACCCTCCGGTCGTAAACCGCGAATTATCGAGTCCTACGACAATCGAATAAAAAAATACATTATTGGTGACGGGCGAAATATCGATCTCCGATGAGTGTGATTGTTACCCTCACTTCGCTCGAGCAACAAACTTCACAATCCTCGAAAATCGATAATTGCTCCCTTAGCACATAATTTAATATTACTCTTGCAAATGAGGGCGTAAAATGGTCATTTTTCGCCCACTGCCACAAAAATAATCATTTTCTTTCCATATGTGTTAAATTTGTTTTAAATATATATCTAATCTGTTCAATTAAAGCGCGTTTCATCAAACATATTATTGAAATGTCGTTTAAAATTATTTCTCATTTTATCAGTTTAGTCAATACTGTAATGATTTGCGCGAATATATGTTGAATTTAGGAATAAAATCACTCAGATTTATGACTAAAAACTAAATTCTCTGTCAGAATCGCTAACCTATATCTCAAATCACTTACGTTTTAAGCAATAAAATACTAAATGTATTTGTTGTATATAACTAAGAGAACCATAAAAGAAAATTCATAATTTTGATTTATTCATAATTTTGAAAGATCCGCATAAAATTGTACGGAAGTTTAAAACATGTATAATTAGTAGCACGACCAAAAAAAACCGATAATATGTTTTATCCAGTACGGTTTTGACCTGCCACATTTTCATAAGAGAGATAACCATGGCATATTTTTTCAACATAAATAATTATCTTTATTTGTTAAATAGATATTAAAAATCATCAGGCGATTGAAATGTCCTTTGCAATGAATGGATATCTCGCAAATTTCAGTGTATTTCATTGAATTCGCTTAGAAAATAAGGGCGTTTTTCCATACCGGTTGACATCAGTAATTATTAACACAGGTTCAAAGTATATCTAAATTTGTTAGAGTCCAACATACATTCGCTAATTCTTCACAATCGCACTGAACAAACATTAAATTTGGGTTATGTTACTTAGTAATTGCTAAAATAAACGTATTCTGTAATCTCTATTATTATTGAATGTGACTAGTTCTGTTACCATGAATACTTGCTGTAAGGAAGCAATAAGTAAATTTTTATTTATATAAATGTGATGTAGAAAGTAATTAGATTTGGTAACAAAATTAATTTCACTCAGTCTACAATATGTAAACTATAATATTTTTCATGCAATGAGAAAATTTTTTTTTTTTTAAATTGCGGATTATCTTCAATGCGATATGCTCGTAACATACAGGTATGTCATACTCTCTACATTTCTTGGAGTGAGAATTCCCTCTTTAATTAGTGAAAACCGAGCAACTTTTGTGAAAGAGTGAATATTAAACTCTTTAAGAACGAAAATTCACTCTTTCCTCCAGAGTTGTCAACTCCACGACTCGGATTTTCAATCTTGTTAGATTGAAATGTCACTCTTAAAAAGTTGAATATTCACTCTTTCACGAGAGTTGCTCGGTTGTCACTAACCACGGAGTGAATTCTCACTCCAAGAAATTTAGAGAGTAATGTAAGAGCCTTGATATTAGCTTACATTAACTATTAGTACATAATTTCTTTCAGTAAACATTGTCAACAATTCCCATACTGACAAGTAAACTTTTCTACGTGTGTTCTAATTATTTCATTAAAATGCCGCTAAATTTTTCATTTTCGAAGTATATCCCACGCATACAACATAGTATAGGAAGTTTTTCAAGAAAATGTTCTTTGTGAATTTGTGTAACAGCTTAACTGCGTTTGGTATACGTAGATACCCCAGAAATGTCCTCGAAGACAACGCAAACATTTTTCACGTAATTTCTACAGTATACAGTCACAAAATTTTTGAAAAATGTTCAATATGAACATACAGTCATTCTTCCAAGCGTACAACAGTACGCGGGAGCCATAAATGCGCGCGCAATCACACATTATGTAAGTTCTTTTCTGATCATGCTATTCGGATTTAGAAAGATATCTGTTTTAAATAATAATAAATTATAGTACAGAAGTTATCTTAGCTGAAAAACATTATTGTCTCCAATGTTAAATTTTAAATTCGATATTTCACAAATAGAATAGAATATAACAATTGCACATGTGTAAATTGTAGAAAATTCAATTTGATTTGAAATATACCGATTACACAATATTTGCTAGACAGAGTCTTCACTGGAACTTTTTCAGGCACTCCTTAAGTTCCTACAGTTTCCAGCTGTTACATGCTGTGTTCACTTCGCGTTTAGGAGTGCCACTAGCGCCAAGAACGCGAGACGACAATTCTTCTTTGAATCATCAGTAAATCCTGTACTTTCGATCTACAATGGCAAGAAGGTTGCAGACCAGTTCTTTGGTATCAAGAACTGGTGTTTCGATAGGTTCTTCAATAATACGATTTTTTGTACCATTTTCAACACAGATACTTTGAATTGCCTACGAGAATGAAAGCATAATAATAACAAGAATTATTTTGCATTTGTGACTGTCATGAAATTTGATATTATAATTGCATGGCAAATAATGTAGTCTTGTAAGAGTTTCGTTATGTAAACAATAAATGTTAACATTTTCTAATAACCACAACATTAAATCTTTTCATAAATTTTTATAGAAAATTAAAATAGAAAAGAATTAGTGATTTTATCGCATTTAACTATGTGAAATAGTAAAATTAAAATCGCAATCAATAGAATTCTACTGATCAATTAGTAATTCTAGTTAACTATTTGAAATATTCTTTCAGTCTATGAATTGAAAAAAGATACAAAAAAGATACTCTTATATTATCTCTTGTCTCTAATTAGCAAAAGGGTTTCTAATATACTAATCAAAATTATATGCTTTACAATGTTTTCTAATCAAGTAGTTTGCTTCAGTTTGCTCAAAATATAAGTAGGAACGAAAGGTCCGTCCTGGAAGTAACATTTTATCGATACCAGACTCAAATTCGGATAATTCACAAAAAATTCATTAAATTGGATATAACAATAATTCTTATAAATATTTTAAACTTGTGGTAAACTTCCCTTTCATAATTTTATTTGCATAATTTAATCAATAATTCAATATTACATTACTATTTGAAACGGTATAAATAATTTTATTTTTAAATAGTTTTATTTTACTAATTCAATTAGTAGTCTTACAATTAATTGCTGAAAAAACTACTCATTCCATTGCCTAGTATTCTAATTGTTAGTAACCGATTTCTCTCGAATTCATTAAATTTTACTAACAATTGAGGTTACGGAAAGCGTAACTGTCGTAGTGCTGGGTCCTAGCGTAAGTAGAAACGGCCGAAGAACAGATAATTTGACATCGTAAATTATAGAAATATGATCCTGTAAAGAAGAGAATTTGCTACAAATTTTCTCACGTATACTTTTTTATACGGTTTGTAGTTTCCTACATAAAAATAAAAACCATAAAAATTTTGAATTTAAAATAATTAATTTTTACTACTCAAATATCCACTACTTTGTTATTAAACGATCAAAAATGTTGTACATTATTAAGGAAGTAAAATGCATTTGTACTCTCTAAATTCCTTAGAGTGAAAATTGAGCCACTCTTTCCCGAAAATTGAAATTTTCACTATATTGAGAGTGATGTTTCACTCTTCTAGAGGTGAGATTTTTGTCTTTCACTCTTGATGGAGAGAAATGTCACTCTTAATAGGGTAAAATTTTCACTCTTAAGAAAAGAGTGGCTCAATTTTCACTCCAACGAATTTAGAGAGTATACATTTTTTTCTTTTTTCTTCTGTAAGTTGTACATTCAAGTAACATAGAATATATTATTGCACTATATGTGAGAAAACGTTTTTTGGGCAAATGCCTTCGCCTCGAAGCATTACGATCTTGTAGTTTTAGTAACTCATCTCAGTATACGTAAATTCGAAAATTTTGGAAATGTCGCCTGCGGCTCGAGGTGCTATAAAATGTAATAAAATCGCAAAATCAATATACAGTAAACAAAAATAGAGCATTGCAGTCAATGTCAAGAAAATCTATTAATATAGCGGTGTCCTAAAAGGATAAAAAATAGACAAAAAATGATATGATCGTTTATTAACAAAGTAATGTCAAAATTGTAAAAATTAATTATTATAAATTCAAATTTTGAATACTTTTATTTTTTATCTTAAAAACTACAAATCGCACAAAGGAATGAATAGGATAGAATTTGTAGCAATTCTCCATAAGCTGGTATTTTTATAATACAGTAGAGTCCCGGTATATTTACCCGCTCGGTTCCTCGTCTTCCCCTTCCGTCCCCTTATATTTGTCAAAAAGGGGAACGCCGCTTCTCCCACTATCCTCAGTCGCATTACGAACGTAACGACAAAGTAGGCCCTTCCTGAGGCGCGCAAGTTGGGGGAATAAGAGAGCTGCGACACACAAATATAACGAGACGGAACTGGGCAAATATGCTGGGACGTGAATATAGCGAGACCCAAATATACCGGGACTCTGCTGTAATTACTTTTCCTTATGTCAAATTATCTTCAGCTGTTCTTTAATTGTTTCTTCGGCTGTTTCTACTTAAACTGATGGGACCGAGCACTCTTGAGTCTAATTAGTCTAAATGTGTTAATTTCTTTTTCAAGATCAGAATTACTTTTTCTGGGCATGTCATTTAGATCTATTCAAAAGTGATTTCAATTCATACATTTGCATTCTTATCCAAAACTTTAAAGTTGAAGTATGTGTTTATATTATGCTTAAAATTATTTAGAAACCAGATTAGCAATATTCTAATTTCTATCCACATTCACAACTTTTGTATGATTATTAGACACTAGTAATGAAATAACAGAAAAGTAATTGTAGTATCAAACATTTCATAAAGAACAAAAAACCATCATGCGTTCATTTACAAGATCCTTTTAAAATAATCTCCGCAAAAGAATTCCGAATGTTTTAGAAAAGTAACATATACTAATGGTTTGGTAAAAGCAAAAAGAAAATTGAAATGATATTAAACTTAAGCCTTGTGAGAATTTCAACAGCCAATCAGAATATTGGTATGACTTACTCCATAAATGATTTACGTAAACCACATTTTTCGACCAATGAACCTCACGTATCACAGCTTTCCTGAATGGAAGGAACTATAAATTTATGTGCGACGAAACTGGACAAATATCTTACAATAAAAAGGGTGAAAGTGGTAATGCTCAACGATCATTTAATTTATTACTTAATACCAGGTACGAAGGTAAGGAGCTTCAAATGCGGCACGCGGCCCACGCATTCCCATACGTTGGTTTCCAGTTCTCCCCGTATAACGAGAAGAAAAGCCGTAGACGAGAGGTGCAAAAACTTGGCCCGCGGGTCTATCCATATTAAGACTATACAGACACATAATTATGCCGAATGTGAGCTACGAGTACGTGAAAATCAAACAGGATAGAGGTAGTTTCAGGGAATCTCGTTGCACATCATGCTACACCGCTCATCGAGTGAATAATTCATGCTTGGCACCCGCAAATCTTAGAAATTGTCGATGAAAATGGTAATAGTGCATTTCTTAAAATGCTCTTCACATCAGGATAAATGTCTATTTCATCCAACTAAATGTTATTAGAAAATGGGAGGTATTTTATTCTACGTTTATCTCGAGATTTTATGTGTCAACAGAAAGTATATTATTATAACACATTAGATTTCATTTTATTGTCTAATATAAATATTAAAATATATTTAGTGTCGTTATTGTCTGTGATTATTAATTTCCATGATATTTTGCAACAATAGAGGTCACAACTGTAAATCATCTGGCTTTGCAGTGAATGTATGATTTGCAATTAACCTCGTCAAATTACCTTAAAAATCAAAAAGAATATTGCCAAATAATATGAAATATACAGATAGTTATAATTACATATCTTTAGTGCATATTATTGACATAAGTCTACAATAGTACATATTTTTATCAAACCCTCATATGATACGAATAATAAAAAAAATAAAGATTCCTTGGAAATTCTTATGTCATGTTATTTGTAAAGCGATAATGCCGATTTCTTTATTACGTCGAGAAAAAATAATATCTTTTCAATTTAAATATACTAACTTCTCTGAACTTTAATGGGAAACTCAATTCTTGGTCTTTTCAGATTTAAATGCTTTGGTACCTGGTGATGAGTAAAGCCGGAATTTTGAAAGAGTAACAATAAAAAATACTGCTAACAACATTAATAAAATTATTCAAGACCGTGAAAATTACGAAAAAAATCTTAACATCATCAGTGTGTAATAAAATGTTGCTGAACCACATGAAATTTTTGATTTACCGATTTCAGATGTCCATCCTCTCTAAATTTCTTCGAGTGAAGATTTACTCTTGAAGAGTGCAGAATAAATTTTCTGTGAGTCCGTTCATAGATATATACACTGTTATACGTATGGATTGAAGTACACATTGTTTGAGTCCGTATCATGTGCGCTAAGTGCTTATTTTTCTCACTGTTTTCCATGGGAAAAGTAGGATATATTCGCAAGCGCTATAAATTAGCATGAGCTAAGTAAACACTTAGCTAAATCATATACGATACGCGTGGGCATAGGTAGGTGATTCGTCGTAAATATAAATTTGTTAACTCCAAATTGTATCCTATAAGGCCGCCAAGTTTTGAGAAGCCAGTGTAAAGAGTAATTCTATTAAATGAATCTTACGTGTATCCTCTTTGACGTTGTGCCATGAATACGACCGTGAACTTAATCTAATCTTATTAATTCTAGCTCAAATATATTATAACGAACAGGCACAATTTTTAAACCACCAAACATATTTTTGTATAATTGGCGACCCTTAACACGTGGTATATATGTATTTTCGCTGATGACATGAAAAACAATAAAGTGCACTACCGAAATCCCATAACTGGCGATCCTGAACTCCTGTTGACCGTATTTTATTTGATGACATGAAAAACTATGGTACGCACTACCTGAACCTCGTAATGGTGGTCCTGAACACCTGGTACGTGTATTTCTTCTGATAACTTATAAAACTTTGGTGCAAACTCCGTGGATCCCGTAATCGGTTGCTCTGATCAGCAGGTGAACGTATATTAGGTGATAACTTGAAAAATAACAAATGAAATTCGGCTTATGCCCCGCTAATGAAAAATGTATAGTTTCTCCCTCTCGGCCGACTAGCGTGCATTCCAAAGAAGGAACATATCTCAATAACGATAAAATTTGATTTGTAATCTTAACTGAAAAGGTTGTTTTTTATCATCAGACGAACGAAGCAGAATTTCCTAATTGAAAAAAAAGGGAGAGAACTCCACTTCTGGCGTTTCATCCCGATGCACCTACTGGAATCATCAGCAAGGTTTGTTGGTGCAGATCTGTCTTGTACGCCGACTATTATTCTTCATGGTGGAAAGTCTTTTATACCGAATAGGTGAATTTCGTTAGATGAGAAAGTCCAGCACTCGTACTCAAGACATCTCCTAACAATTTACCAAGTATGAGGAACAAAGAATCACTCACTCGAAAAGGTAGACCGTGACATTATCGTCTGATAATAAACAGATGTTACCGATTAACTTTTTCAATTGTTATAGTGCATTTTCTCCTTCTCGCCCAGAGCTCATTATAATAATGAATTGATGTAACGCGGGTCGGATTCTAACAAATGAAATTCGGCTTATGCCCCACCAATTCATTATTATGATGATGACGAGTAAATGAATAATAGATGCATGTACCTAGACGTCTAATAGACGTTCATTACCCGTCCATGTTATAACCACAGATAATGTCTGGTAACTAGACAAAAATATCGATGTATGTACGTACACTATTATGTACGTCCATTATATGACCGTTAAAATGCATTAAACTTGGAAAATGGACCTACTAGGGACGTAATGTACGTACGCACATTGAACGGATCACGTCCTAAAATTTTGCGAATAACTGTAAATGTCCACTTTGGAACCTTATGGGAATAAAATGTACGAAATATGTATTTCTAGGCGTCCAGTATATACACTTTGATGAACCAGCGTAGGAAGTATACTTTTGTAGCTGTTTCATTGTTAAATGATAGCTAATAATTAGTTTTTTGCATTGAATAGTTAGCCCACTATAAATCATTCAATCTTCCAAGTATTTGTAGTGGCTATTCAATATTTAGCCTAGGTTAAATATCAATTACGACTCTATTAGAATCTCTGATGCCCTTTGGTCGGTGTACTGATCTGTCCTGCTCGTTTTCCCATACAGATTGTTTTAAATGTACGTGGATCCTTGTACTATTATCGGAAACATAGAGGCAAGTTTATTAATTTTGGTTTGACCATTTTTGTTTATTTCAGTGTTTTTCGTGATATATTTGACCGTGCCTCGATTTGTTGCCATCTATATATATGCGACTAGAGTAGTTCAGTTTTATTTGAAAATGAATTTGGTGCTACATATGTCTACCCTTCGATTAAAAAAGCTTTAGTACAAACTCATAATTTATAAATATTTATATTTCGGAATACTTAAATATTGCTTTTAGCGCTCACACAATTTCTTTTCAATTTCCATATTTCAACACTTTCGACTTCAGCAAACTTTCTGTTTCATGGATTGTTAAATTAATAGAAATCTCTACACCCATAACTTGCAATTAGTTGCGAATTATAGGTGGTACTATATTATTTTTAGCTCACACATATACAAGTCTTAAAAGTTTTTGTGAATATTCCTTCGTACTTGATGAGGTTAACAGTGTCAGGACTTCGACATTCCAAAGTTTGATTACGTCTAAAACACTATTTCTAAGAAAAACATTTCATATTATTAAATGAATTATCTATAATAATTGATAAGATATTTTCGATAATTATAATAATATTTCTAAATTAAATACTTATACGATTTCAATCATGAATGATTTAATTGTAATCTTACTAAACCATTTACTGAACCTTATATTCAAGTCTACACAACTAATGATTTTTTAATATAAATATTTTCTATTTAAACGCTTTGTATGTATAATAATAATTATAAGAAGGTCAAGTAGGTACCTACTTACGTGGCTAATTTTGCACTATAGCTTACGTGAACTTCCTTCTTATGATATCAACAGATAAGCGCAATTACTGCTCGCTTAATTCCGCATTCTAACTACTCCATATTTGTGCCTTACAAATAATGTTTCATATATTTCAACTTTTTTGTTAGACATAAGATTTCAAAACTTAAAATCGACCAAATTTTTACGTGTAGAACAAGGCCATAAAAAATGATAGTGATACTTTGTTTTTTGTTATCGACAGTTGCATTGGGAAATGCTGCTACATTAGAAGAAATTAGTAAGTAAATATATTAAAAGATAAATAAAGCATTTTTGTTAATCAAAAACTTAACAATATCATGAGAACTGATATTTTATTTATTTTTTTGGATTTCAATACATATTTTGCTCTCCCATTCTTCAGATATTCAACTTTTTTTTTTATTGATAACTGTGTTTCGTTCATTTTTTTTATTTCCTTTCATGTGGAATAAAAATGTTGTCATTAGTATGTCAATGATTAGGGATCGCAACCGAAAGTTATAAACCATGGATCGGGGCGAGACGACGCATTACTATTCAACACTCGGTATTTTGGATAACAAGGGAGACGTGAATTTGATGAGTCAAATTTCGTTGCCTCTGTCACATTATGTTCACAAAAAACAATAATGAAAATGACATAAACATATTTGGCATTACACAGTCTTCAGTATCGGTCACTGAAGCGAATTATCGAGTTCGAGGGAGCAAAAGTGTTTCGCAAATATCAGCGAAAAATTTCGTTATCGCGAAATGTTTATTCGTGAATAATTAATGTTATTTAATTCAGAAGAATTCTACGTGAAGATCATTTAATTTTACGGTTTGTCACTCCGCCCCGTCAGTTCTGTCGTTTTTTAACGCGTCTGTATGTCAGTATGCATACACACACCATACATTTTATATATGAAAATTACAGTAATAAATAAAAAAATCTCGTGACACTATAGTGGTCGCTTCGCCCCATCCTCCCGACACCTATTTTATTTTTGTGAAGTACATCTGAAGCATTCAGAATATCCATCACAATGACTCCTGATTTAAATAATTTTAAGAATCGAATATTAACCATGACTGAGAATTTTAGATGCTCCGCAATCACCTTCAGCCATCAGATAGAATACTATTCTATGACCTGTCATCAAGATTGGTATGATTATGTCTTAGGTGAAGGTTTATATCCCTCGAATTACGGAATGTCGCCATATTTGCTCTCGATATTATCCTTATAGCTTAACCATATAGTGAAAGATGAGTGACGCCCACTAAATGCATTTTTTGTTGAAATTTATTTGAAGATGTGGCGCAAGCTCCGTCATTAATTTTCAATTATGCAAATGAATATATTCATTTAATTCATATGTTCACTGTGCTTAAATGCAATTATTTGCATAATTGAAAATTAATGACGGAGCTTGCGCCACATCTTCAAATAAATTTCAACAAAAAATGCATCTAGTCGGTGTCACTCATCTTTCACTATCTGGTTAAGCTATAAGGATAATATCGAGAGCAAATATGGCGACATTCCGTAATTCCTCGTAAAACTAGGCTTCCACTCCCAATTTCAGGGTAAATATACATCGTGTTGCATAGAGTATTTCGTCCATACATCTACAATTAATGCATCCATGATGTGGAGGTTTCGCAGAACGCTGTCCTATCCATATTTTCTAAAACCCATATTAATGTTGGCCGGTATTCGCGGAATTTGTCAATGACGTCTTTGAAATATGTCTGTTCAATTGTATGCTAGAGATTTGTAACCTATTCCTAGACCTTAGTCTTTAAATTGTGAAAATTCTGCGTTATATTATAATAGGAAGAAATTAGCTCCTACTTCACGTGTGAATATTTATGAACTTAGGTCAAATGCGCATTTCCCTTACTGTTAGTCTAAACAATTACCTGTCACAAATCTCAGGTAACATCTTTCAGTGATGTTTATATTTATAGTTATTTTACCAACTACTTTCATTGCAAGGAAAATTACATATTTCACATTTTTTGACAACAGAATGTGACGGTCACAGTCAGTGCAAAACGCCGTGCAGGAACTGGTTTGGAAATATTGATAACCCTCTTTTCGCTTACCATTGCAACGAAAACCATGAATGCATATGCAACGCAGTATCATTAAGTGAGTATTAGTATTTATTAATAAAATTTACTATATATATTTTTTATACATAACGCATTGGTATTTTTCTCGATGTATATAAATAAAAAAGTAAGTTATAAACGCGTATGGATTTACTGCTTGATAAACTGCTTGATTCTAAATTTTTTATATTCAATTAATTGGTTAAATGTGGAAGGATAAAAATAGTGAATTACTTGTCAACTCATAAATTACACGATATTTCCAGATTATGAAGAGCCTGAACTAAGATCGTAATTATCTTATATGAGACATCTCACGCTTATCTATTTTATTTGAATTAATTATTGTCCTAAAGAAAATCTGTAAATGCTGACCGACAATCGAACGGTCCTATTTTCATATATTGAACATCTTAATTTAGCATTTCTTACATTTTCTTTGAAAAATGTTTTTTATAAAAGCCCGGTGTTTGAGTATCGAAATCAGCTGATTAGTAAAACGTAGTAAACATGTAATATGAATCTATTAGTCTATTACAATACAAGTGCGTGAAGTAAGTATTTTTCAAGTATTGTTTATTAATACTTCGGCTGGCCTATGATCAGGGTCGAAGTTCTGAAAATATCCATTTTCAATTTTAATCACGACCCTGGTGTCGTGAGTTAGTAAATAAATAGTACTACCAGTAGAAGAATATATTTTCTTGTCTTTTAGTTTGATCTTAAACCATTTCTAGTTAACTTTCTATCAGTACTTTTCAGTGAACCAAAATATTTTGGGGAGCATGATATAAAAAGGCGCATGCATTAAAACTATTATTATTATATTTTCAGATTGCTCTTCAGATGAAGAATGCTCAAGGCATTGCAGGCCAAGTATATTCGACCCCTTGGTGGAAAATGCAAGTTGTGAACAAGGCATGTGTGCTTGTCCGATGAATATCCCTAAAGAAGACCCCCAAGGAAACCAATAAAACTCTTATTCTATTTTAATATTATTCAATTTGTCAATGATTCTTCAATTTTCATTATATATTTTATAATGTGACGGTAAAATTATAAAATTCATTTGTAATGGAACGCATTTTACGCATTCAAGATCGAAACAGAGACGATCCTTACGTAGCCCCTTTATTTCTTGCTCATTTTTTGCTACTGCAAGATAGTATATTGTAGAAATTATTGAGTTTGCCGCAGTAAATCTTACTGGTTTTGTGGAAACAATATTATACAAACAAAATTATAAACTGTCAATAACATATCATCCATCCAGACATGCTGCTGTATGTGGAAGGAAAAATTATATATCTCATTGATAATGTCATCGATTTTTATTTAATATATTTTGTAAACTAATTTAGCCCTATATGCAATGTGAATAATACAATATTATTAGACATTGCTAATTACATAAGGTTGGATGTACTATTGTTTATGAGGATACGAAAGATTGTTCCTTCATTTAATACAAATTAATGTAATTTTATTTCTTGGTTGAAGTTGTATGAAAATGTTATATATTTTCGTGAATTCATATATACTTGTACAGAATCATTGCAAGTGAACATCTTGTACTTATTTTGCATTTTTATGAATCTAGTAATGGTAGCATTCATTATCTTCAGCGGCCTTATACTTTTCACATAGCCAACCATTTTTTAAGGTTTTTTTATATCAACATTTTCATTACCATCAATGTTTCAGTTGTTACAGCTACTTCAAATAAAATGTAAAACCAAATTACAGTAATCCGCGTCTTAGGGTAGATCGTCTAAAGTAATATATCTGTCCAAAGTTATACTAGTATCTTCTGCTCCTTCTCCCACCACATTGTTTATTTGAGCAACATTCTCTTCGCGACATACATACAGAAGCGCCAATTGCACGGATATAAACAAAGATACGGAAATAGGGATAGTGAGGGGGTACAACTTTGGATAAACTTCTGCCATTTTGAAAATTTCTGCCAGGAATTTTTATTAAAACTATGTTTTTTTTACGTATATTGATGCGCTGAATTCGAATAGCATAGTGAATTTTGGTAAAAACCAGACGTATCACGAAAAAACTTTTTTTTTTTGTTTTTCTCATTTCCTTCTTAAACATCTTGAAATTTTCGAAAAATGTTTTAAAAAAAGCATGTAGAGCATACAATTTTGTACAAAAAGGCTTCAATGCATTTCACCAGGAGTCATATATATTGAGAAAAATAACAGTGATTTTTGTCAGTTGTAATCGGTCGCCCCAATGACGAATGCCAAAAGAGCAGAGCACTTTTCAATCTACGTGGATTAGGTCTTTTTTAAGCGTGAGATGGGGGGGGGGGGGCGTGGGGCCACAGACATTTACTATGATCATTAATGGGTATTCAAGAACTCTTATCAGTTTCTATATTAGAAAAAAATAGTCTTAGAATCCAATTCCGCTTAGATCACCTAAGTTGTTGTGTTATTAAGTTACAGGCATCTCCGAGATACAAACATACTGCAATTACAGGAACTCAAATGTAATAGTCTTATTACATTTATACTGTTATTCTCAGGTTCATCCTACTTTCACAGGACTACCGTTCATGTTACGAAAAAAAAGGAATTCGACCTTTTTTGTGCAGAACTTCCAAATTAACGTCCGTCTAAAATAGCGTAGGAATGCAACATATTAGTCGAAAATCTGTGACAAATGTCTTAAGAAAGCAGAACCATCCTTCCTGTATAAAATAAATCTCGTGCAGGAATTATCGGAAGATGCTTATGACAGTTGAGAATTGCGATGAAATTATGATATGAGTTCAGAATAATCGTGAGTTTTTATATTGGGTTTGTTTTTGCGACAAGCCTACTTTTGAATTAAACGGATTTGTAAACCGGCAAAATTGACAGATAGCAATACCCCTTGGATGAGAGATTCTCATTTAATGTGTTCCGTTAATTACCAACTTGCAGTCGTAAAGACGTGACGAGGGAAGACAACCAAACAGAGTAGCGGTCGAATATATAGAATTCCCAAAAAAGTGGCAAACTCCTTAAAAGTCTTATTTAAAAAAAAAAAAAACAATTATGAGGGCCTGCATTGCTCAAGTGATGAAGACATTTGTGATAGTCTGATTGACAACTGTTATTTTATTTGAGGATCACAAGTTTTTAAAGACTGCCGATGAGATAAACATTGCAAAAAAAAAAGTTGCCAATATTTGACATTTGAGCACCCGGAAGCGTTGGTCAATAAAAGTATCGGGCAAGTAGGTCAAGTTGACATAATTGGTATACAAATCCACACAAATGCCTTATATGACAATTACGGAAGCTTATGAAACATCTTGCTGTATCATACAAACTCTACACTTCCGTACACAAAAGATTGCACTACTTTTTTTACATTCAGTACAGAAGATTTTCTGCAGTTTTCGTCTTCGACATTACGCAAGAGGTAAATTTATAAGACAGAAAACTGAACTGCGGTGTGGGAAATGTCATAATTTCAGTTTCGTTTGTTTCACGCATAAAATGGATAGATTTTATTGTAAATTTTACGGTCCGCATAGTATTCCACAAAGTTATAGTCATATTTATTTGAAACAATTACAGTTTTTCTCATTCTGCAAGTCCGTTCTAAATGAATGAAATTAGTAAAAAAAATATTATCGCAATCGTCGGAAAATTGAGTCCCGAATAAAAATCGACTTAAATGCAGGGGTATTTATTTAAATTTCGTTTAGAAGCCCCAAAACGTAATCACATTTCGGCCAGCATATTTGTACATAAACGTTTCCAAAATAGTAGGTTGGTGACTTACACAAAGTTACAAATATTATATTCAGAAAAATTAAATTGTTCGTAATCGTATAGCTGACGTGTGTTCTAGAGGCGTACGCAGCAACAATTTTGCCGACCTGTAAGTGAGGTTTTCGTTTAATGATTTATTTAGAATTTGAATGCAATAGTGAGAAGTATGATAGATCTTAATCTATACTGTAGCCAATATATTAAACGGTGCTAAACACTTTATTTGATATCGTGTAATGGCTATATTCGAATATCCCCAGCTATTGACATTCTTTCTTGCGGTAGGTTGAAACCTACCCAAGGGTATTTGCAAATACCACAAGAATTTAATCATTTTTTGCTCGTGTTGTAGAAATAACTTTTCATTCTTATAGTTAAATCTTTGTACTTTGTGCTTTATATTATAGAACAGTTCCCTTTAGTTTTATAGCTATTATGATGAGCCATTCCATGTCAACCCGGACACTTTTCGGATTCGAGGTTACGAATTTAGTCGCGAATTTTTCCATCCATTCTTTTGACAAAATACATCCTGCAAGCAAACTTTTTTGTTTGTGCTGTATTTTAAAAGTTTTATTCATTTAAAAATTTGCAAAAGAGGCAAAATGGAATAAAATGCTAAATTTTTTAACAAGAAATAATATTAATATTGACTTGAAAGTAGTAAACTACCATTTTCGAGTAAGCTGTTCCCATTGGCGTAGTCAAAATTACATTTAAATTGCTTCAAAAACCAATATGGCGCGTTTTAATTAAAAAGTGAACAAAATTTCGTGGGTTTAGTTGTTTTGTGACTTACTATTCGTATTAATAAAGTTGAGAAATAGTAGTTTTCGATACAAGTGCATATGCGTAAAGAACTTTACACATACACACGTGTGCCGAAATATTGTTTATGTACGGCTTTTCCGTGCGTAAAGTATAATCGAGTGCGTAAAGTTTACTTTACGCACAAGTTTACTTTACGCACCGAAAAGACGTACATAAACGATATTTATTCACAACCAAAAGTGCAAAAAATCTACCACACGTTTCTTTTTGCACAGAAAAAACCTTCTTTTATGAATTACGAAAGTTATTGATGAAATTCGTATCTCTAGTGGTATAATTGTCCCAAAAATATAGGTACAAGAGTTTTCGGAGTCGCTGATCAACAATTTGAAACCAGATTTTTAAAATTCAAGATAGTGTACTTCCATCAGATTAAGAATTAAATTCAAAGCAAGTAGAAATTATTCATACCTTATTTCTACTTTTTATTAGGATAAATTGTGTACCGAGGATTGAGTGAAACTGACAGAAAGCCCGAGCATTTTAAAAATCAACAAACCTTAGCATCCTCAATGGCAAGAATGGTATCGAAAAAGAAACGTTAAAAAAGAATGTTCATTTCTTTTGCAGTTTCAGTAAAACGTCACTAATCATTATTTAACATTATAGAGTATAACTGAAATTGAGGCCTGACGTCGAATAACTCGCCCGATGCTCGAAAAAACTATTTATAGGTGGATTAATTTTTACATTAAACATTAAAAACTACCAAAATTTGGAACTCTATATTTAATTACATTTTTAAACACAAATCGTCATTTCTTGGACAATTATTGATGAAATCGTTTGAAATTTAGTACACATCCCGTCTCTAGTCTAGCGAAGCCTATAAAGTAATAACAAATGTGTAAATTAGTTATTATTTATTTATTATTTTTTTTAATAACAGCAGTTCCGTAACCTCACTCTTCTCGATTCCCGGACAAAAAAAGTCGAGGGAAGTTTATAGTTGAACAAATTTCCTGTGAGACATTTGTTCCTATAGTATTTCAAGAAGTTTTGTGGAAAGTTTCAAACAAATCGGCTGTAAATTCGCTTAAATACCGATTATTTTATAAAGCGCGCATCCTGTCAACGGCTGCTCTGCGTCACCTAAATTACATAGGGTTTCCTTCTTACTGTTTCCACTTCCTTAGAGTTCATTTTATGAATATTTTTGTTTGCTCGAGGGCCCGGGGTAGAAAAGGGGCTTTTCGTGACGAGTAATATAGCGCAGTCACAAGTCGCTATACGTATGCGCCAAAGCCTTGGAGAGTGCGCAGTATAGTGACGAGAGTCGTATAATCAAAAGAGTTACAAAAAGGTTCCTACCTCTGAGTGCATGCGATATTTTACATGACGAGGGCACGAAAATGGCAATCGCCTATGTATTTTAAGTGCTCTAAGAGGCGCCTTTTGCGGCAAAATATGGAAGCCTCAGCTTTAGACAAAAGTCCTAAGAACGTTCTAATGTGCTCGGCCGATAAGATAGGAATTTTCACTCAAAACTGTAAATAAAAAATTATTAAATCGATTTTTGTAAATTCGAGCGTTGTAAATCCATTCTTATTGCTAGGCGATATATACTAGAAAATGCTATTATTATTAAAAATCACTATAATTTCCGAAAAATCTCGGTGAGTTCTTAGTAGGACAAAGGACAGGAAATTTTTCCCCGCGTTAATGACGAATGCGGGTCGGCTCTCGGGTGGAGAGGTACAGGACAGAGACAGACAGTACAAGGCAGAACTATAGGCACACACAACACCCACCCAGAGCCAGTCCCCCCTACCCCAATATCGGTACCACCAGCAGCTTCGGCGGTCTGTGCCTTAGCGAGTACGACGCGGGGCTTTATCCCATCTTTATCCGAGATAAGACCCACGACGTACCGACCGCGGATAAGACGCTGACGGTCCCAAATTAGTACCTTCGCCCAGCAAGGTTCCCCGGTTATTCCACACTGGACATAAGCAGAGAAAATTGCACGGACCGGGATTCGAACTCGGGACCTTCGCGACGTTCAGTTCGGCCGGACAAGGACTGACGCCTTAGCCCGCACGACCATCACGCCGACGGTGAGTTCTTAGTAAATGTCTGCGGTATTTTCTTGGAAATCGTCTATAGTAATTAGAATTGCCTTTGAAGAGCCCGAATTTCGAAAATTTTATTCGGTCATCTTTAATTTACGTTTTTTAGTGAAATTTCCGACATTACCGATGGACTACTTCAGAACTCCCGTATGAAGCGATACATTATGAGAAAAGACTTCTTTAGAGAGGTACAGTTTATGGCGTTCTTCACTCACTGCACTAATAGAGAGACTAGAGCGCATTTTTATTTTAATTTACATGCAAAATTGTAAGACAAAGATACATTCAGTGCGCATTAGCGTAGTCAGAGATAAACACTATTTAACATCCTACGGAGATTCTGCTGCATGCAGTAGCATTGGCGAACATCATGTCCATTGCAGAAATTGGTTTAGAGACTTTAAGAATCCCACATGCTAGCTGCTTTCGATAGGAGGAAAATAGAAATTGAGAATGCGTCTTTAAGCTGCGGGATGGTCTATATATCTCCCACTCAAGAGACATATAATATTTAATGTTTTTAGGCAAAATATGATATATTGAATGCGGAAAAAAGTTTTAAAATTGCTCGAACAATTGTCGACCGTGAAAATTAGTATTTCAAACGTAATTTGAAAAGCTAAATAGGAAAAAATTGATGAAAAATCACTAAGGTATCCTTGACGTCGAAAATATACTGCGAAATTCACATTGATGCGTTAAAAATGAGAAAAAATGAAAAACTCATATTATAAATAATATTTAAAATTGAAATGGCCATTTTCAAGAACAAGGGTGTCTGCAGCAAATTTGTTACTATTCTCTTTATATTCATCTCGTGAAATATCACAAAAATATTCTTTAAACGTTAATGTAAAATGAATCAAATTGTTTACATTGTACTTTACGTTTCCTGCTGGGCTGATCTCTATATCAACCAGCAGTCAGTTCGATGACTCTACTTGAGATATCCAGTGATTTTATGTATAAATTTTGCGTTTTATAAGAGGCCAATTTATTCTGAAATTTCTCCGCAGCCGACAGGATGGTGAAGTAGGACATAGTGATGATAAGAATAAATGTGGTATTGAGTATATTCGAATTTGTTGATCTCATAAAAAACCGTAAAATATAAAATTATTTAAGTCTTTGCAGATTGTACATTTAACGCTGATTGTGTACCTAATGTACAATTGTTAACTTTGATAGGTCAGCGTTCGAAGCAATCTTTAGCCTGGCAGTACGCTCGTAACCAGAATAATCATTTACCCAGTTAAGCTGATGTTTTATTACCGTATTTTATATGGGGCATTCTCCGAAAAAAGAGCCACCCTGGAAATTTTTTGTTCCGATTTTTTTAACAATCACATATATTGTTGTATATATGGATCTAAGATCTTTGGCCGAGTTATAGATTTTTTGCATCATAGGTTGCCATACTGTAAGGGGTCAAAGTTTTATGTAAACAAAATTTCAAAAATTTATATCTCCGAAACGGATTGATGGATTTTCATTAACCAAAGCGCATTTTATTCAGAATTTCTCGAAGTTTGAAATGAAAAATAGTTGAATATGAAAAAATAAAATTTCGACCCAAAAAATGCTGAATAATGTTTTTTTTTTATTTTTAACGGCTTTTTAGGAGACGCGACTATCACCGTTAAATTACTTTTTTTATGTACTAGTAGGTAGGGCTTCAGGATTTTCATATCCATTTATGCAAGCTTCCAGAACAGTGTGCACAGCATGATCTGCACGCTGCGCAGCGTCACATAATCTCCTGTAGCACGAACAATTGTTCCTGTCCCAAAACGCCATTGCTTGGATTAAAAGGTGATGAAATGCGGAACATTTTGAGATACTTTTGAAAAAATCGTAGGGGGAGGGGGGGTTAAAAATAAAAAAAAAATTATTAAGCATTTTTTGAGTCGAAATTTTATTTTTTCCATATTCAACTATTTTTCATTTTAAACTTCGAGAAATTCTGAACAAAACGCGCTTTGGTTTATGAAAATCCATCGCTCCGTTTTGGAGATATAAATTTTTGAAATTTTTTTTACATAAAACTTTGACCCCTTACAGTATGGCAACCTATGATGCAAAAAATCTATAACTCGGCCAAAGTTCTTAGATCGATATATACTACAATATATGTGATTGTTAAAAAAATCGGAACAAAACATTTCCAGGGTGGCTCTTTTTTCGGAGAATGCCCCATATGTAAAAGTATAATATAACGTTTGCAACTATGAAATATATATCTAATTGTTTATATGCGCATATTTTCCCCTAACCAAATCGCATCTATGTAATATTTAAGACACAGCGATAACTTAAAATTTGTTTAACACGCCTACTGGAGATCATATTTTCTTTCTTCATGATTTACTTCGAATTTATCTAGGAACAAGATACCATTATACTCAACAATGACGGAGTTCGGTCACAATTGATACTCATTTCTGTAGAAACGCAAGTATTTCATTGACAAAAAAAAAATATTTTAGCGTGACCAAACAAATTTTTACATTGAATTAACATTGCTTTTGATACTGCATCCAGTTCTGCCAACTAAATGCAAGCTTTTCATAAAATTATATAGCAGTTTCCACTATTTTTTGCTATTGGAGGTATCCTAGTACAACATCACTGCTCAATTAGCAATATTTCGTCCAGAAAATGTTTTCTTTTTTTTTTTAAGCGGATCATACATTGACGTAATGCATTGGAACATTATGCGCACACGTAATATGGTAAGGAGGATGCCCAAGGGTTTAGGTGGTTTTGACCTTTAAGAAGTAATCTCCGAAACTGCCTAATTCGAACACAGAATGATGAAATGTAACATCTCATACCAAATTCGATTGTTTTATCACATGGTAAACTTTAAAAAGTCGTTGTTGAAATCACGGATTTTACATCGAAAAAGGCAGTAATGTAAGTAGTAACAGCGAATCTGCTACAAACAAGCGATCGTGCTGACTGTTACTACTTAGATTACTGCATTATCCTATGCAAAATCAGCGAATTCAACAATGAGTTTTTAAACTTTCCCACCTGATAAAATAATCGAATTTGGGATGAGAAGTTATACATCATTATACTCTATTCGAATCGAGCAGTTACACCTCGGGGCATAAAACCACCTAAACATGTGGGCATATCCATATATAAATGGATAAGTGTAATCAAAAGCATAAATGTAAAATTAAAAATTATAGTTAGCGCGCCAATTTCAGCAAGAATATAAAACAAACGAAACCGACACATACATGGTCCACTATAAATAGTATATTATGTAACAAGGGCGCAATTATCATTAAGAGTGACAATCACGCTAGTTGGAAATTGATATTTCCACCATGTTGCATACGATATTTTTGGATACGTCGCGTAGGGCTCAATAACTTAGGCCCAACGATTTCACCGCAGGGCGCAAAGTCGAGTTCTACTCCCGGAGCGTTAAAAAATATATTATCATACCAAGCAGTTCATGATGGGTACTGTGCAGATGATGGTAATAATCGGTGCATGAACAAAATTTTCGTAAACGTTTAAATTTATGAATAAAATAATATCAACTTTGAACACAAAAGAAAAATAATTAAATATAATTTGATTTGAATACTCATATATCAAATTCTTTTCACAGTGCCTGAGTATTATGATCAGGTGTTGATCCATCAATAATCAAGAAGATTTTGTCGAGCAAGCCTTTTCGTGCCTGGTTAAGCTGCGATCATGTTTCAATAATAAACACCTTAACAGGTATTAGTAGTCATTTTTTCAAGTCAACATACGTTTCTTGTTATTGCTTGATGACGGCGTAATAACCAGTTCAGAACATAATGAAAACAGTGAATTGACAAATTTTAAATTCTAGTTTCCATTAAATACTTATGATATTGTAATGAGAAATTATATAAAAGTAAACAATGTATTATTCTTTTGAACAAAAATCCCTAAATAGCGGATAATTTTCTGTCAATCTCATTGATACTGTTTCATAAATACAAGATTAGGTAATGGTAGTCTAAATTGGTCCTTTTGTACATTATTATTTTTATTATTTATTTATTTATTATTATTTATTTTACATTATTACATTATTATTGTACATATTACAAAAATCCCTAAATAGCGGATAATTTTCTGTCAATCTCATTGATACTGTTTCATAAATACAAGATTAGGTAATGGCAGTCTAAATTGGTCCTTTTGTACATTGTACCTACCAAAATTATATTGTCAATTAAATTAATGGATGCCAGATAGACACCTAAATAAGATCTGACCTCAGGGAACTTAAATAGACCCTGTTCCTATTAAGTGGAACATTATTAATGGATCCCTAAAGTATATTCAGGTAATATGGAAGCTTTATATGTTTCTTTTGAATTGTGTATATTAATGCAATTTTGGATTTGTACATTTTGACGATTCTAAAAAGAAGCACCCTAAGAAAAAAAATAAATGAAGAGTGCACCAGTAATCTAATTAATCGTAACCTCATTTTGGTATTTGTTAAAATCTTGTGAATATTGTAGTAGTTCATCTAGAAAATTTGAATGTGAAGTTTTACCTCTACCGATGTTGACAAGAGACTGTACGAAATTTGCTTAAAAAATGAATTCCTAAACACATCACTGATAAAATGGCATAATTGAAAATTAAGAAATAAAAAGTGAATATTAACTAAAATAATGAACTTCTATTTTACTTTGACGGTATGTCAAAATACAAGAATGTGCGTTAATAACATGACTCGGTTTTCCTTGTATAGATTAGGTGAAATTATGTCCTTAGACATCACCGACTAATAAACGCAACAATTATCTTTCTCATTATCTACTATTTTCCGTTAAAAAATCAACGTTTGAAATATGAAAAAAAATAAGGCGCCATGACTATTTAACATTTTCACACAATATTCGTACCACAACACCAGTAACACAATATTCATACCTCAAAATACACGCATATCCACGGAAGCAGCATGAAAATTTTGTTCTACTTCTTTTTGTTATCAACTATTGCATTATCGAGTGGAAGGACAACGTTGCCAAATAGTAAGTTATCGTAATTTACAAAATTATAATAATTAACGTATCGTACGAACGCTAGAATAGAAATTACATCTAATTGTAACCTATGTTTCTATTATTGTTTTCGAATTCAGTTATAATTGAGAATATAATGTTCAGAGTATTGCAATCATCGATACAAATGCATAATATGTATTTAATGTACTTTCTTCGAAATCTAATTCTTGTTGACACTTTCATTATAAGATAATGCATATACTACTTTACTTCCGTGGTTTTATCATTCCAAATATTCTATAAAAAGTTGTTATTAATAGTATGTTATATTTATTACCGAGACTCTTCCATTTTGAATGCTCTTTTCAAGTATCTTTGAGCAAACATGTGAATTCTACTAATAAAAACTGATCATTTTTTATTGAGACAGCGATGAACAGATCAAAATTAAAATGTATCGAGGACAATGATACTTATATATTGCAAATCAGTGTTGTATTTAGTTCCTCTAGGAAATTTTCTGCATGAGATTGTCAATGATTAAATCAAACCCGTCAATTATTTTAAAACCGATTGCTTATAATTGTGCCTGTTAGATTTATATTACGTTGAAATGCGGAATATCACTTTGGAGTAGATCACTTTTGAATGTTTATATTACCTGAATTATCTGTACCATGCCCAGAAAGTTCTCAAGAGTTTCTGGACTAGAACACTAGTACAATGAAAAATGCTACTCCCTGGTCATGGTAAAAACTGTACACAGGCATAAAACGATGCTCCTTCAAATCTATGTCTTCAGTTCTCATGGATTTCAATTTCTAAACTATTATTCCCATTACTTTCAATTGTGTCTCCATCGATGAACAAAGATATGCCTGTGGTCCTTTACATAATATTTGCATCTGACTCAAATCTTCATAATTGCTTTTATTTCTATTCAGGAGATATTCAGTTGTTCCAAATCCTCCCCCTTCCCCCTCCTACGTATCTGTCCTCTATAAAAAAATACACTTTTTAAGGGTTGAAACCTCCGAAGATTCAGAATCTAATTGTGGTTTTATATTTCATATTTGATACCATTGAATAGGACAAAGTTACTTATTCCGTGCATTTGAAATAAAACATCAAAATTATGGTAATATAATAGTTTGCAAAAGAGACGTGTTATTGTGATAACAATGTGATACACATGGACTGATCTTTCTATAGAGCTACGTATACCTATTTGATACCCATTTGATTTCTTCGTTGCAGTTACCACTCATCTGCTATCATCGATTAAAGCAAAAACAAAGCGATACATCTCGAATAGGGTCTAATCAGGATCTTAATAAAATTCTGGTTTGCCTGCGTTAATATTTTAATTTTGTATCTCCTTATAAAAAAGAGTAACTGAATAAATTCTAAATGTGAAACATACATTTTAAAAATTTGTAAATTCATAAAAGAATAATCGTTCACACAATTATATTCAATGATTTATTTTCAGCATGTCAAAATGACAACGAGTGTGATTCTCACTGCAATGAATGGTTCGGGACCTTTCAAAATCCTGGATTTAATTATCGATGTGATGAAACTCGACACTGTGAATGCAGCACTATTCGAGAGAACACTGTATAAGTTATAAATTAATACACTTCTTGACAATTATATTTACGTATAATAAATCTCTATTGATTTGTATTTTCTATTGGTAAGTCTAATAAATTATTAAAACCAGAAATAGTTAATTATATAATAAGACTTACTTCAACACACTAAACTTATATGGATCATTGTATACTTAATTTCAATCAGGAATTCAACATCTTTCCGTTTCGTGTCACATAAATACTTATGGCTCACATTAGCAAAAGAAAACCAAAAACTGATATATTTGTAGCCATATAACTCGTATACACATAAATATGCTGCGTACTCCCTAATTTTGCACATAACAACCGAGTAAAAAGAATTCGCTTCCGACACTTTTATGAAGACAGGTATGTTGCGATAATGTTCTCAAGGGAACTTTAAACAATTGATTAAAGAAAAATATGGAACGTTTGTAATCACATGTAAAATGTAAAAAAAGGTTTATTGACTAATTTATTTTTTACATCCATGACAAGAATATTCAAACACATCGAGTGTTGAAATGTGTGTTTAAATTTGTTGTGGGTGTCCGTGTGTGTACATGTACGTGTGCGATTGTGGGTGTGACAGTACGTGTGTGAACGTGCATTAGTGCGTTCATGCCTTTGTGATTAGAGAAAAATTGTAGCTGACAATTGGCGACAACGTGGTAAATAATTATTGAAATACGATGTGCGGCCATTTTTGAGATTGGAAGATGTTCGATTGTCAAAAAACGACAAATACTTGCGAACTCTTTAGATTTAAGTTGAACTAAATCTAATTTTTGTTTCAACTGTCATTTTTTGCTTGAATCATCTTCTCTTTTTCACAAAAACGTTTGTGCAATTGGACATCCAACTAAAACGTGGTTGATAAAAATTAATTTCGATACATCGAATCGATAAATATAAATATGATTTTTTAACGAGTCACGAGTAGTGTCAATTTTAATAAGATATATTATATAACATAAAAAATATTTAGATTACTGAAAAAATACGTCTCAATTTTGAGTGTTTTAAAAAACTGCCAGAGCCAAAAAATCTAAAAATGTCTTATTTTAAAAAATAACATTTATTCCTTACATGATTCTTCATAATTTTTCTTGTATACATTGTTGACAGTACATGGTAAAAAAATCATGAATAATCATTCCGTAAATTTTTAATATCGGGCCAAATTGGACTTTTTTAAAGGATTCATTTAAAAAGGGAAAGTGTTTCAAGATAAAAATGAATTTTAAAACAAAAAGTGCATTGAAAAATAAAACTTTTGAACTTGAATCTAAAGAATTCGCAAGTTTTTAACGTTTTTCTGCATTTTAACCACTTCCAATACAAGGAGCATACCCGAAAATAGTCGGATATGGTATTTCAATCATCATTTCCCTATTTTTCGCTAATTGGCACTGCACTGAACTTAGAGCTCTCGAAAAATGCAATTTTAGCGTTAAAAGGATATATTTTCCTTCGTTTCACATTAATGATTTGACATGGAATGTTCACCATACAAATGTCATACAGTTAAGAAGACCTTCTTATATTGTGGCGTACAATTACTGATTATCGATTTTCTCCGCATATAACCAAAATCTGTATTATCGAATTTATGTAAATATCGCAAATGGTTTTAGGTATATACGCTTAAATCGTGTATAGATTATAACTATTTTTGTAGTGACATTTCTTTGGATAGGAGATATATTTGGAGAAATGAGCGTACCCTGAAACAGATAATTTGCAGTAAAGCAAATTTTCATTATCAACTGGATCCCGACTAAAATAATAAGTATTTTTGGTGAATGCTGATTGAATAAATATTCATTATTCAATATCATCGAAAATTCTTTATAAAATAAGAAAAGTTAATAAGCCTAGTTAAAATAGTAAGGATTCTTTGTTACTTACTTTAATGTTACTTTTATATTTAAATTAATCAATACAATGGGCTGGAACAATAAATTTCCCTTAGATCATATTAAAGTTGCTATGTTAACAATAAATGTACATGTTAGCTCGAAATTCAACTTATCCTTGCACGCAGATGTAAAGTTATTTTTCAGTGTATTTAGTTAATTCAGTTGTAAGAGAACGATAATACCAACCCATTGGCGAGGATGAAGATGTTTTATAGACCTTTACAATTTCCCACTTGCTGGCATTTAAATAGTTGTCAAACAGCAATGAAACGATGTGAAAAATGGCTTGTAAATTAATCAGTTCTTGCATATAATTTATTGTGAGCTCTATAATAAAGATGCTAGTGGAAAAACCCCTTCAATTTTCAACTAATGTGAACCTCGAAACACTTCTACTCAATTTATTAAGTGTAACCGAATTTAAAGTGGTTATATTTGATATACAAATGTAGTGATTGAGTAATTATATGATTTTAATGCCTTCAAAAGGCATACACTTTAAGAATTCCTAAAAATTAAGTAAATTTGAAATGTTTTGATAATTAGGGCGAAGTAGTCCCATACCGATCTTTCGTATGGTACTGACCTTCCCCTACTTGTTATCCTAATATAATCAATGGATATAATCTTAAAATAAAATTAAGATCCAACCCTTTATTATTTTATTAAGAAAAAGTAACACATTACTGTAGGATAGTGGGGGTGCACTAGAGAGGACGGACGCAAAGTTCATTGCTTGAATGTTCGACCTTGTACACTGGAAACAGGGCGCTAAGTAAGCACTTAAGTAAGCATTTTGAAATACAATTGAGAATAATTTTAAAAAAATTTGAATGAATCGAAAATCATCATTTTTTAGATAAAAGTTACCATGCAAACGCGATATTTCTCTATACTTCTTGCAGTTCGCTAAAGAAAAATAAGGGGTCTATTATGGACCAATTTTGGGCAAGTGTATGTTCCTTAGGGGACCATCAATTTTTATTAATCATTTTAAAAGAAGTAACTAAATATCTAAAGTCTAAGATAACATCTAATACATGATGAATGGTAGTACATAGTAGTAAATAAAATACAAATGCTTACGTAATACTGATTTTATATAAACGGTGACATGTTTCTTTATTTTATTACACCGTTTATATTATTCTTAGAAAGCCTCTATTGTGACTGCATATTATATCATTTTACTTTCAGTTGAGGCTTCAGAAAGCCTTATGACCTTTTGCAGAAACTAGTGTTTATTCTCATCACACGCCTGCAACCGAGTAGAATGAAAGGAAACTGAAAACTTTAAGCGTCCTGGTGACAGGCGTGGCAAATTACCTTCTGCCAACGACACGTAGACTCCAGTTTTGACGGATATTTCATTTCTGTTGAAAAAAGTCATGATGGCACAACAATTCATGAATTGCGTTTCATGCACGCCTACGATCTTTTTGATGATGCGCCAAGCGCCAACGCAATTTGTCGGAAGGCGATATGATCAGGAGGTGATTATGGAAATCACATTGATCGATTTATATCAATTCTAAATCTTGACCTTTGCTCGTTCCGCAACAGTAGGCCTAACATGGCGTTAAGTACGCTGCCGTGTCGTTCAACGAATTATGGTTTGATATCTGGTATGTATGTTGGCTTTCAACAAAAAATTTACTCCTCCGATATTGCACGATAAGGAGTGTGAGGAATTTATTCGCAGGTGTTTGTGCGATTGTCTACTTTGTTTTACGATATGCAGGACAAAGTTTATACAGAAATGATTTAACTAACAATTAATCTTGTCATATGGCATGTGATTTCTATTTATACGCGACTGTTAAAAAGTATTTTACGACGTTGTCTATAAAGTTCTGTGACATTATTAGGTCGATGCAATTCAACCCTACAAATTGAAAAAAATGCAGCAGGACAATTTTTTATACACGTCTTGTAAAAAATATTTAGGTTACAAAAATTCATTCCCGGTTATCAGAAGTATGCGATTAATGGGATTGCTGATCGCAGTCTCCGGAATAATTGTTATTTAAGCTAAGAACCAAAGCTTTGTCAACGATGTTTAATCAAGATATCAGATAATGACTATGATACAACATTTATTGTAATGTTCCGATTTCAATCACTTTATTATAATAGTTTCATCATCCAGTGGTTTCATTAACGAGAACGGTAATTTTTCAGAAACGTTGCGCACTTGAGCTGTTATTACTCTGCATGTCCCTATGCTCATACGTTCCAACTTAAAAATATTCAATAATTGAATACTTCCCTCTGGTTAGGGTTCAAACATTGACTCGGTTCCCTCAATGGCCGTTATCAGCATCAAGTTACAAGTTCATCGTGATGACCATAATTACTGTCACAATTTCGGTGCTACATAGAATAGTGTATGACATGGATCTAGTATCCGAGAAAGTGTTATAGATGTACATAATTATGTTGTCACTACCAAACTAATTAGTTATCGTATGATACTTCCTAAAAAGATAACAAAATTTAGTATTTTCTTGTTGTATTGAATGCATGAAGTCTTTTGCAGCATTGAGGACACGTGCTTAAGTATTTCTTAACCACTTATTTCAAATTGTACGGTATAAACAATTCCAGGTTTCGGTTCTTGAACAATGGATAATAGTGGTTAGACAGTGTTTAATAACCGCAAAACCAGAAATTGTTAATACCAAGTAACTTTATTTACTTGTCGTGATATCTCGTAATAGTACAAATCTTTTCCGGTTGATTAACAATAAATGTGTTACACATTCCAGGTGGATTATATAATCTGTACAGGAAGGTTTTTAAAAGAAGTGCACCAATTTACGCACACGTAATCGTACTTGGGGACGGTTCCTCTCAGAGCGAAACATACATGTGAATTTACTGGAGATAAAGACAGTATCATGGATGTCCGCATATAAAAAGGATGAATTTTATACGCTCAGAAATTACAATAAGTTAAGATACAACTTTTTATGATAAAATGAAAACTAATTCTGTAGTATTTTTAGATTTATTACAGTAATTATAATAATGTCAGTAACAGTAAACTCATAGTTAATTATTATCAGTTTAGACCTAGATATTTTATATCAGATGTTTGATAATTATGTGCAAGTGACTACACTTGGCACGTTAACTTTAACTCGTTTGACCTGTCAAATCATATTATAAAACCCTACTACCCTATGTTTAATACTTCCCAATCCTGTAAACAACGTATATAACTAATAACGAATATGTTATTCGTATGCCCAAGTGTATCGTAAATATTTAATAATGCTCATGACTCTCGTGAATAAAGCAAGTAATCGGCATTTCCGTTCATCTTCCCAAAACTACGTTTCCTATTAATTAAATCTAAATCTTTTGTACTATCTGATGGCAGCGTTTCTATATTTTTTAGTTGCAAAGATATTCAAGAAGACTACGTACCAGCAATTACTTTTACTTCAGATTTAAATGCAACACGTAAAGTGTTTGCGTATAAGAAATCTTATAAAGAAGCACAGTACATTTAAACCAAATAAACATGAAATGTAGAAGCAGTCTTTAATGAAATAATAGAGAATAAAGAGGATAATAATGAAAGTAAAACTGACAAAAAATTATAATTAGTGAGATTTACATTTTGACTGTAAGATTTTTTAGAATGATAAATTGAATGCTATTTTCAACCGCAGTGAAAATATCTTCAAATGCACCTTCATCATTTCGGCCTTTTTTCCGAAGAGTAAAATAAAATAAAAATCCGAATTTTATTACATATCGTTTATTTCGCTACCTTTGGACCTCTTGTGGATGTCCTTCAGGATTAATGAATTGTGAGAATTTTGATTATTGATTTCCAAATCAATCTACACAGTTTTGGTCACTTTTTCTATTATTATAACACTTTTGAGCGAAACAACGTTCTAGAGAACAAAATCCTCTCCCATTAGAATAAAAAAAGGTTCGATCAAGATAATGCTTCTCTGTACATTTTTTTCCTTGAAATTTTCACTGCAAACCTGGAGTGAAAGAGTGAAGCAATTCACTCAAAATAGAAGAGTCAAGCAATTCATTTCAAGTGTTGGAGTAAAAATTTACTCTGTGTGGAGTTAAAATTCATTTCAAAGTGAGTGAGACTTTTGTCATTGCGCTTACAATGGCTACTATCAGCACAACTATAAAAAGTGGAAGTGCCTGATTTTTAAACATGTCTCAATACTTGGAATATAAAGGTTTAAGTTTTTTCTGAGGATAAGAAGATAAACTAAATACACCGATAGGTCAAGTGAAGCTCTTAAAAAAAACATTATAAATATGCTTATTCCATTGAAAAAAAAGGTTCAATTTAAAAACTCAATATTGGCAACTTCAGGGAATTTATGAAACTTTCGAGTACTCTAAACTATAATATATATAAAAGAATCTTAAACTATAATATTTGATATTCGAATATTTGCTTGAAAACTATCAACTTTTGGAAAAAAATGGCAAACAACAAAAAACTCTTAGAATTCATCACAGAATATATATACACTGTATTTTTTTCGGAATTTTTCGTAAATAAATTATAATGTTGCAAAAAATGTTGAAAAAAGAATTCTCAAAATATCATTAAAAAATTCTTTTAAAAAAATCCACTATATTTCTCTATGAATTATAAGAACTTTTCATTCTTATCATTTTTTTAAAAAAGCTCATAGTTTATGAGTAAAGGTGTCCAGAAATTTTCATTGTTGAAGCCATTTTGAGCCGTTAGAATGATGTGGAGTATAAGAGTAAAATATGTCCTTAAAATTCAAATATTTTATTCACTTTTGTGCATAGTTTGAATAGAGTCGAAATATTTTAATAACTCGAAAAAAATTGATAAGTATAAATTTTTCCTAATTTTTTGAATTTTTTATTTAAATTCCGCGCCATATTGGAATTCCTTATAGCTGGAACTCAATTTTGACCTCGGAATTTTGAAGAGCGACTTCGAAAATAGTAGGACATGTACCTTTCAATTTTTTTGAACTTTGATTTTGATCCGAAATAAAAGTTGTGCTTTGGGGGTTAATGGGTGAAGTAACTAAGGGTTTTATTAACATAAAGTAACCGCATTTGTGATCAATATATAACGATTTAAATTTTGATAGCTGAAAATGGAGAGCAACAGATGTTTTTTTGATAAATTATATTTTCTTTAAAAAATCAGCCCTAACTATGTTTGAATCATTATAATAACTGAAATTTAGCTTCCGAATCTGAAACAGGGGTAACTTGTACGTCAGGAATATTTCATGATTATTTTTCGCGACTAGATTTTAGCCAATCAGAGCGCGATATTCTGTGGTCATTTGTTTAAAATTATACTGGAAATTCCACGGTAGCTCCTGGAAAATGCATTCGAAAATTCCATGCTCGGTACTCATTTACCGAGGTTAAAAGTAAATATTCGTCTCTCCTCTTTGCTCAGCTGTAACCTCAAATATCGCACTCTGTTTCACTGAAATTCAGTCACAAAAAATAATCCGCCGAATACCCCTCGGAATATTTCCCGATAATTTTGAAGGTCTCGGGATATTACAACTGAGAATTTCTTTGCAAATAAAATGATCGCTAATTTGTGATATGCTTTGCATCCTCTCGTGTTATGAATATGTTAATAATACGTATGTTTGGTCGAATTAATCGCAGTTCATAAAGTATTTGACGATGCATTACGCATTACATTAAAATCATTTTAGATATTTTACTCATTTAGTCGGACGAATTTTCAAAGGCTGTTGCTGCCCTCTATTCGAGTATAGCGAAAGCTTTAGAACGAGAAAGCAACGATACACGAACTCCCTCCATTACCGACGGTGATGTCTCTCGTCCCCACCATCGATGGGTAATGCGGTATTCATACGATGTACCAAACGAGACATCTTATGTTAAGAAATTTTTTAATATCAACTTGCTTGCAATGCAATGTAGTATATTCATTTATTACACAGTATTATTAGTTAAGCTACGAAATATCAACAGAAACATTCTTAATATAAAATTAGTGAAATTAAATTATTTGGGCTTCCATGTGAGCCATTTCAAACTACTATTAATTGCCTGTGTTGATTATGAAATTTATATTTAACATTACTTTTTAAGTTAAATACTATATATTAATAACGATTTGCGTACGATATTATTATTTCCACAGTTTTGATAAAAAGCTGATTCACTATTGTTGCAAACATTTTAATTTAATCGATGTTTGTTAAAACATTTCACTTTTCGCTCAATTATTGCACTAACGATTTCAAATAAATATACGACGACAAAATATGGAAACAGCCCTCTTAGCGACATCTAATGGAAATCTGTGGAACTGCGAATAATAACTGCCGATATTGCAGGAATCATTTATGTCACGGATGATAAATTCTATATTAACACTATAATATAGTCATGAAATATTATGTAGGGATTATTTCATATAATGAAGAAATCCAGTAATTTACGTAAATCAACATTTATTTAATAAATTTGGTATAAAATTCAATAAATAACTAATACTATTAATCGTCCTATAATTACAATATATTACAATTTCATCTAATACTGTGCTCTTTTTCAATCTAGGAGCCACTATGTACGTATCTTTAAGATACAACATAACATCGCAAGTAAATTACGTTGCGATAGTGCGTACTATTTTATGTCACCAAAGACATAACATCGGCGTTTCTTACGTCAAATAATGCAAGAATATCTTAATTGTTTTTAAGTACATTTCATCCCGTATTATCTTATGTAGAAAATAGTATAAAATTGTATGTACAAAGTAATACGAAAGTGTCAAAAAATCTATGTGTCCTTTCACGATTTGCTTGCGTGTGCTATAAAATAACATCTTGGTAAAACTCAATTTTCTTACATAGATGTTCACGGATTGCACAATATAAAATCTCGGAATACTTCTAAATACTGTTACATAAATAATTAATAAATAGTTCAATTAATTCTAATCGGTCACTTCGATCAATAAATTAATTACTTTTAACCCTGTTGCTGTAATTGACGATATGGTTGCGAACGAAAATGACCAGCATCTTCTCATATCACGGATTCGATCTTGAAATCAAGTCGATTGTATTTTGGCCTAAATAATATTTCAATACTAATGCCGGTTGATGCCATAAACTATACCCTGAGCCTCTTCAACTTTTCAACATTTTAGAATTGTTAAAAATTCTCTTCTTTGGGATGTCTACTGAATGACCATGTGTATTATCAATAGTCAAACACATGTCTCCAAGCATGAAGGTAATCTTTATATTTTACCAAAATACTCCAATCCCGAAGTAATCTTTGAGTATCGTCGATTGGTTCACGTTCTGCGGTGCTCATTATAGACCTTGGTATCCTCTCAGGCAATCTAACGTTGCTGTGAGATTCAATGCTGTTTTCCACCTCGCAAAGCGTTGTCAGCAAGTACAGCTGGGTATTCCTTAAGGCGTCTTGCACTTTGGCCGTTTTTTCATCTTTTACCATCGGTTCCAAAGCCACCGCAAATTTCTGAAGGTCTCTATGGAGTTTTGGCAAATGATGAATAATCTGAAAAGATAAAACCAATCATGAACATATTGAAATTTATATTATATGATTATCTTTTATTGTTAGTACATACTATAAATATAACGATAGATATTTTAAAATCTTTCAAATGACTACTTTTATCTCCGCTAATATGGGAAGAAATTGAATTTATAAAAAGTAAAACATGTTTCTATGAACTGTAAGATGAATGAGCTACAAGTTTGCTCTAATGGAGGAGAGACTAAAAATGTGAATGCTGTAATTCCGTTTTAATTTTTAAGCTTCACTAAACAGTACTTAATGTCTGCTTAAGCATTACGTCTTAGAATTTTAGCATCCATAATTAAAATTCTTTGAAAATGTATACTTCTGACAAGGAAGTTTGGAAATTGATTCTAAAACATCGAGTGATTTGTTATCATCTGATTATAGATTCGATGACTCAAGTTAGGGATGATGCCATGAAAGGGACGTTTGAGCAAATAGCCGGGTTGGAAATAAGAGTTAGGGGAAGTGAAACCGCACGACCCCAGCGTTCAGGGAGCTAAGGAGACGCACTTAGGAGGTGTCACCAATTGCGAACGGCCGGTTTATGATACTGAGCGTTCAAGAGGCCTTTGATTACGATAAAGATTCGCGAATGCGAAATTTTGGCTATCGCGTCCTCTTTATTCATTATCGGCCAGCTATTCTATGTCGACTCTGACGAATCCCGATTACGCAGACGCGCGACCCGGCTAGCATGAGCATCGGACCGGACGACGCGCCATCCGAACCGACCACCTCGCTCCTGTTCTCCTGGTACTTTATAATAATTACCGTCTCATTAAAATTTGTTATTTAACGTTAATCAATTGCACGCACCGTGCACCCTACGTGTACAAACAAGTACGATGTACACGCGCGAATCATCGAATGCAAACATCTGACAAAACTACAGCACTCCACCGCCGTTTATATCGGCGGATCGATGGGTTGCCGTCACCCTTGGTGGTCTGCGCGTAGAATGCAGGAAGATGAAGGCTCAAAAGGGTATAAGACAATTACCTTCCCACTTAATCCGAAAATCCGTTTCACCTCTTAATGAGTCCACAGAAAATTCAAGCTTTACTAATAGCATTGGAAAGACGTCAATCAAAGTAAAGAAATGGAATTAGTGAGATATTACGAAATGTTGCGATTTTGAAATTTTGAGACGTGACTCCATTATATCCTACCCAAAATAGCTTATTTGTAATACATGCAAGTTCTTGCTTCGTGTGAATGGGCGGTTTAGATTCGTGATATCAGAAGTGAGTAATTGACAAGTGTTAGATTTAGATGGTGAGATATCAGTCTGGAATGTGTTCATTCATTGAGTACTTATCGAGGTTTCCGCACGAAAAAATGCCGGTCGAAACAGGTCTGGTATTATACAAGAGAATTGATAACGAGAAGGATGATCTACCGTTTCACTATATAGAAACGAGAACGGCGCTTAGAAGTCATAGAATTGGCGTGATAACATCAAGGAATCACCGTCTGGCGACAACTGCACCTGACAGTCACAAAAGCTTTGCGTCATCGTTATCTATAGGCGCTAGGGAATTTTTCCAAAAACCTTATCTATCGCTATATTATTCGCGTCATAGAGTACGTTTGACGAACTGCAACAGCAAATGACACTAACCGTTTGCTCATCTCTCTTAGCGATTTTCCTGATGATGCGGAGGATCTCCCGTTTTCCAGGAAGCCAATGGGGTGTAACATACTGGTTCTCATGAAAGGCAAATTTGGCCTTTTCATAGAGGTACTCGTAATCCCGATCGAGAAACTCCCGCATCGCCTGCTGATGCTGCAGCTTCAAACGATTTAAACTGTCATTGTTGTCCATTTCAAGGTATTCCTGACTTAGTTCAGAGTATCCGTTGCGTCCACAAGGTCGATGCCATGATGGTTGTTCAGTAGTTGTTGGTTCAGAATGTGGAAGCGTTGAAGGGGCTGCTGTAATCACTGCCAGCAGATACGTAGATGCTAACAGAACACTGCAGATGAAGTGCATTTTGTCATTTATAGTTCAGTTCCAATTGAGGCAGGACCGATCCACTTGCACTTAAACCAAGATGCACGGAGAAAGCGACGATCACAAGTTCACTCGCACTTTTGTCGAAATGTGAGCAATTGAATAAAAAAGAGCAATCGCGGGATGGGTGACTTGGATGTGCGCGTATGGCTCAAGATCGAGAACTGAGATTGTCAAACCTTGCTGCTTCCTCCTTTATATATGCGATAGTGTAAACAATCGTACATGTACACGCGTAAGTTCGACGTCTCTTGCCGGCCACCGCCACCGCCGGCGGCGAAGGTTTTACCCGGAGGTTTTTCGATCTCGGGCGCGTGCCGCTCATCGGGCAAAGATTTCAAGAGCAACACGCGCGTTGCTTACGGATTTCGAGATAAACTTGCCGTAGGGGGAACGGACTCGGCCAGGCAGAAGTGGGAAATGGAAGCCGGATTTTTGCCGAATTCATCACACGTGCTCGGCATGCCGCTCCAAGACGATGCTGATTTTCACGTGGCGGCTGATGACACCTTCCCTGGATATGAACGTGTCAGTTCCTGACCTAAACAATCGATCATGGTAACTTACAAATTAATAACATGGATAAACCACTGAGCTTCAGCAAAATATCTTGAAAAGATAATGAGACGTTTGTGCGCATCACCACGCAATGTTTGTCTATACTGAATAAAATTGACGTAATTGATAAACGGCAATCTTGGAATGGAATTAAGCTCTTGTATCATTTGATAAAATAAATGCGTAACACGCTAAAAAATGGCCACGGTAATCTCTATAAATACCGAGAGATTGTAATTGCATGCAGTTATTTCGGTGCTTCACAATACTATTTTTACATCGTTTTTCGATGGGAAATAAGATAGCAATTCTCTTTAAGCTATTACCGTCGATTGTTTGGTAGTATTGGGAATTAACAACCTGTAATTGCTATATCGGTGCATACTGGCCGAAGTAATGCATCGATGGCCCAAAATAACTTGCAAATATAGGATTGAATGTATTTCGTTCCCGCGTCACGTTAAGCTTCATGAAACCATACGTGACGTCTTTAACGACTTCTCCTTCGTTATATAAACTTTACTTTACCACGTGTTGAAGAGAACCCCAACTACGGTCGAGTTTGCCGAGAACGTAGGATTCCCGATTTGTCGTAATGACGTATCAATCCGTTACGTGCGTACCGCCGTAAAGCACCGGCAGTTCCAAGATGTATCTCTTACACCCTCCTCGGCCGTCGCCGCACGTTTTCTTCGGCCGGTCTGGACGTTCGTCTCCGTGAACGTAATGTGGAGGCGCTCCTTGTTGACGTTGTGATTCAAGCGGGAAAGCCGCAAGGAATCCCGTCCATATCGTTAGTTACACCCCGTGAAGTATTCTGATACATGACGTCGGCGTAAATCAGAGGTTACGCAATCGACCTTCATATCGAGAAATTCGGACAACCCCTCACAAGAAAACAAAAGCTTTAGGAATTATCCAATTCGGAGTACATGAAAATAATAAAAATGAAGTTCTGAAGTTTAATCTGGATAAGGGAGTATTACACCATTATATGCGAATGCCGTAAATCAAATAATGTTGAGATTAATCAATATTTTTATCATTGATCTGCATACGCAATAAAAATCGAGTTATACTAATTACATATTAAAAATTGCGTGTATTAATCCAACAATATGAAATTTGAATACGATAAAAACCCCGAATCATTTAACTTTTGTGAGTCTGAGTGGTTAAAGATATTCTATAAAACGTGTGTTACACCAACGTGATAAAATATTATTGTATATGTTTATTTTGGGTGCGGGTCGAAAAACTGACAAATCAAAAAGCCGGCAGGTCAAAGAACTGACAGTCCAAAAGCCGACACATAAAAAAGTAGACATATCGTCAGGAAGGAGGACAGCCATTTTTTAAACTGACGGTTTTTTGACAGTCGGCTTTTTGACTGTCCGTTTTTTGATTTGTCGGTTTTCCGACCCGCACCCTTATTTTGACAAACGTAATCATTTTAATTTACATAATAGTTATATATCATTTAAAAATAAAGAAAGTTCTAAATCCATTCAATTTCGCAAACTGTTATTAACCACTTCAAGTAATTTTTTTAGTTAAGTCCAAAATGACTTCTAATTTTTGGTCCTGCTTTATTACTATATAATTGTTAGTAACACGAAACTAAGTAATGTTGGTAGGTGCTTATAAAAAATAAAGTGTTAAACTGTCTTAAAAAATTGAGACCGCTGTTTTTGAATTTAAATTTTCATTTATCCAGCATTTAAAAGGTTGGTCTTATGGCACGGAAAAGCAGCACAAAATCGATTTAAGTTATAGAGTGTGTTTCGTAAGAGAAGGTTTTTACCAAATTTAAAATTTTTGGATTGAAAGCACTCTTTATTTTAAAAAATAGAATTTAGTACGACACACTCTCAATTTCAAATTATTTTTGAGGTAGTACCTTTGGTTATTCCGCTATTGAAATACTCGCTTTTATAGTTATGATACTAATTTCAAAACATTTTGAATGTATCTAAGAAGAAGATAAAGTGGCTTCGGTGCGCCACTCATAACTCAACCGATTACAATATTTTATAACTTTCTTTTCTAATTTTCTTAATATTTCATTTAGATAAATAATTAATTTTTTTCATTCGCGGAAAAGAAAGATGGCTAGCAGATTTTTAATAAAATTTGTCACTTTTGAAATTGATTCATATGGTTGTTTATTGTACCACAGATATTATTAAAATTAATAACAAAATTAACTGTGCATACTTTTTCTTTTCTTTGCATACCATCGATGAATAAGAATTTTAAGAAAAACCAGTGCTATCATTTTCTTTTAAATGAAGGGTTACAAATTCTGAAGGTACATTTCTGTTCTTAATAGTCTCCTTATTCTTTGTTAAACACATAAGAAACTTTTGAAAATGACGTCCCACAATTTGTTTTCAATTTTAAACATACACATAATCAGAATATATATAAGTTTTGCTTTTGGTAATATGTATGAAAAATTTTAATTTTAATTATTTATTAAAATATGTTTTTTTAAATTATGTAGTTTAAGTCTCGTGGCTAAGCCCACTTTATCGTTTGAATATACAATTAGACACCTGGAAATGATTTTTTTTAACTTTTCAAAGGGAAGAAATCTCGCGATTGCCACATAGGTCTGAACAAAATGTATCAGATAGTGAGCGGGGTAAATGGGATATTTTACTGTGATGAAAAGATTTTATTATTTATATGAACATATTTATAAATGGTAAAATTAAATATGACTGTATTTTACTTATTATGGGGCAGTGAAAACTTCGTTACTGCTGGTTTTCATTAACCAAGCAAGCGAAAATCATTCTTCTCTTCATAAAGAGTGACTTTCAACAGCAAAATGAGTTCATTTTACGATTTGAAAGAACCATTTCATTAATCAGTACAACCCAATACCAACTTTATATCAGCAAACTCTAAACCGGGTATTTGCTAACTACAATAATACTGAATGGAAAAAAGGACACAAATATCTTATACCTAATTAATGTATAACATAATAGAACCTTCGGAGGCTTATTTTGGCTTCATTAATCCAACGTGTTGTAATTCATCAACACGGAGAAAAATGACTCCGCTGGATTAGCTGATTCATATCAGCTAAAATTTTCGGCTGGAATTGCCGAAAATATCTGCAATTTTAGCTGTTTTGATTCCGCTAATGTAGCCTTAACCCTACTCAATTCGCGCTTATAGATCTAAATTTCCGCTACATTAGCAGATTTGTTCCGCTAAATTTGCGGACTTTTTCAGTAAATTTAGCTGAAATTATCGGCTAACCCTAACGGAATTCCAACAGCTATCCCTATAGGATAAAATTGGTAGAATCTGCGGATTTTTCGGCTGATTGAGCCGGTTATTTTTCTCCGTGAATAGTGAGAAATATATTTAAAGTTCACATGAAGTCAAATTTACCATCTAGTTTTTCAATGTTTTACCAAAATAAACCTGATATATTTTGTATTGAAAGTAGCATTAATTTAGTTTCTTCTGTGCAATACATACTAGCAAATTCTTAAATATTTTTTATAAAATGTATAAGAGTAACGAAACATATAAGTAGTTGACATAGTCTGAGAGAAATTTGAGAGAAAATATAGCCGAGTGGAGTCGTTTTACAAACTGAACCACAAAACTACAAAATATTATATAGTAAAAGTAATAAAAAAGACAATAATAGTACTCCCTGTACTATTTCTCACTCCTTAAATATGCATACAGCACATAAACCCAATTATACATCATTATTACAATTACATAGTAAATTTAAATGTTCCCTAATGGTTAAACAGATGCAAGAAAATTGATTAAACGAAGATAACTTCTCGTCAGAGTAAAAATACTTACTGCTTAGTAGACGTTACAATATTCTGAATTGTAAAAGTAATGTACTGCCATCTAGAACTTTTAACGTTGTTAATTCTAAGTTTACATGCTTTCATTTCTTCTTTGTTTTCATGGTTCTATCAAGCTTTCTTTCCTCTCCGCGTCAATAATAATACTCATAAGCTTGTATTATATTAAGACAAATTATCAAATTTGTCTTTAAATATCATTAATGCAGTGATTTCATTCACTGAAATACTACGTAAATGAAATGGAAATCCTATCTTTTCAAGGTTCTCGTCCATGGGTATTTTTTTTGACGTCAAACGAAAGTAACGGTCATTCGAAAAGGTGAATCAATATCCATAGAATGTGACATACATCAATAAGGTGTTCTTTACCAAATTTTGCCACGAAAAAACCCAGTTCCGTAATCGAAATAAACCGTATGTGGTACCTAATCATTTCGTCATCATTTCATTGAAGTTGATTTGAACTACTTCGGTCTTGTTTAAATATTGAAAACCAAATAATGTCTGCGAGGAATACCCGGGAAAATGGTCAGGAATATCGCGGGATAACCCACTGAAATCTCAGATATCTGGAATATCCCATGATATCTCGGTGTTGCTTGCTTGATATCTGTACTTTTGTTTATTATCCTTTCCGATGGTTTCAATAACACTTTTTCGTCTGTAATGGCGAAAAAAACGTTGTTTTGAATCGAAAGTCAAGTTATTAAGCTTTGTGGACTTTCGCGAATTGTAGGCTTATTTGAAGCACCTAGTCGATAACGACCAATCAAAGTACCAATGTTGATATATTATCTTGAGGTACATACGAATGCAAAGTTATGGATATTCCGTTATTGCTGAAATCGTTATATCATATTTTGTGGTATTTATAATTTGTAATTATTTATTGTATAAAAAACTCAAGAAATATATAATTGTTTCGCCCAATTAAACACTCTTATCTTAGAAAAGTATAATTATTTCTGAAAATAAATGGTATATAAGGCGAATATGTAAGAAAACCCGAATCGCTACAAAGGGAACACTGTTTTTAATAACAAATGAATAGCGGTTGCCTGTTCCAGAAGATATGAATATTTTTTGTATAATATTAAATTACTATTGTCTAAAATTAATTTATTACAAAACATTTTTATTTATATGGGGAATTCTCTAAAAATGGACAAATTAGGAATCAGGATTTTATAAAAAAAAAATCATAAATATTATTATAGCTGTTCCTATGACAAAAAAGGGACTTAATTAGGCAGTAAATTATATTATAATCTTTATAAAAATTATTGTATAAAAAATCAATTTGTTATGTAAAGAAATTGTTTAGTTTTTGTACTACAGATACAAGGTTTAAATTTACTGAATTATACTACTGATTACGAAACCGGTGTAAGTTTTTCAATATTCCAAATGACGGATGTAATGTCTTTTTGTATCATATAAGAGATCAAGAAAACATTTTACATTTAAATATTCTTCATTCACTTATATTCCAGTCTAACATAGTGTAGAATTTTTTTATTTTTTTTAATTAAAATACTGCAATTATCAATTGGAATTAAAACATGAATTTATTAAAATAATTTTTGAAAACGAGAAATAAAGCTTTGGAAGAAATTCATAACAGTAGTTTTCGATACAAATGCGCCATATTCCATGGCTACGCCAGTTTGAATCAATGAAATCAAACAAATTAGACTATTTTAAATAATTTCTTCCTCCATTTTGATAAATCACCTGTGCAACATGTTTAAAACGAATTTATTATTTAAATATCAAAAATTTGTAATGGTATTTGAGGTGACGGAGTGGAGTTTTCTGTATCTACGACAGCATCAAAATCTAATGATTCTGATATTAAAATAATACATTTTTAAGCATTTATTTAAAGTAGCTGCAATATTTGATTTAAATAAAGGAATATTTGAAGAATTATTAATAAGTATGAAAAAGAGGAATTTTGTTTCTTCTTCGTAGCTGCAAATTACAGTGATTTTATTATTAAAAGAAAATATTTTACAAACAAATTGTGAGTAATATTTGCAACATTTTATTTAAATATAGAAATATTCAAAGAATGATTAAGAACATTTATCATTTACGTACCAGAATTGAGAATTTACCGCGGTTACACAGTGGAGTTTTCTTTCTGTCGATGACGAACATGGGACTGAAAATCGTACTTTTTTTTAAATTTCAAATCAAATTTAATATTTGTTACATTGTAGTCAGGTGAGTTCTACGCTAAAGTATAAATCTATACACCGAGTAATTTATCATTTCTAATTAATATTTTATAAATATTTATTTGCCTACTATATTTTTATTATAATGAATTTTATGGTAATAAGTAACCTAATATAAAACGGTATATTAGTTTTCTTTCATTGCAACTTCATTTAATATTTTAATTATATCCTTTGTAATACTGTTATTATAGTTTGTTTATTTATCTTTTATGTAACACTTTCTGCGAGATACATACCACTAATGGGTCAGCCTGCAACACAGTTTTGTGATAAATAAGAATCGACGTTTGACCTTCTATATAATGTCTGTGTATTTTCAAATAGTGAAGTATGGGGTATTTGCAGCAGTGCGGTAATTTCCGATACCCTTAATATCTCGCTCACAAAATGCGATATCGTAATGTTACTGAAATTTCGTTAAAACACTAATAAAAACAAATACTTTGATTACAGGAAATTGTTTGTTTACAGTGGTATTTTTGTTTCTTAATGTCCTAATTCAGACATTACTGTATTATAAATCTGTGAATTCAATTAGAAATTATTATGCAAACCAATGTAACCAGAGTGTGTATAGTTTTTTTTTTACCAAAAAAGTATGTAATGTTATGTACATGGGTCATTCCCTGTCAACCGGGTGACTTGCACGACCAGAATTCTATACCACCAAAAAAATCGGGATTGAGCTTAAAATTTAGCTTAACATGTCTGCTTTGTTTCCCCCATTGTGATTTTGAAAATCGAAAATAGCGGACAATGTGTAACACTGAAAATGAATGATGTCAGCAAATAAAATTCTGCAAGTTTTGACAAAATTTAAACAGCATTCTGTAAAACATATCTTTAAATCCAAAACTATTATGTATTTTATTAAATAGCGAAAGGTGAATACAAAAAAAGGTACAAAAACACAAAGAAAATAAATAAATACAAACAAAGTACAAAAAAACTTGGAGACTATCAACTCTACGTCTTTATTCCTGTCTTTGGGTTTGGCTCCGAGCAGTTGCATGAGAAATGACTTGCAATAAAATTAATAAAGTTTGATGTTTCATTCATATGAAGTAACTTTTCGCAATTTCGCTTGGCCGCGAGTATTGTATCCGTCATTTCGAATTTTCAAATTTACTATTACGATCGATATGCAGAGAGATTATAATTCAGGACCTCAAAAATCACTTGTTAATACTGAGTTTTAACCAAGAAGAGAGAGTTTTAAAATTCAGTAGGCCATATTTACTGCGCCATTTTTAATTTTGAAACAATTGATATATATTAAATTTGGCACTAAAAGAAGCAGTGTAGTTGTGGATTAAAAGATATTTTGAACAGAATGTCGTTTAAATTGTGGCAAGACTGCTTAATTTTATTTACTGACTTTCTTGATTTTCGGTGTTGCCCATTATCTGCCGTCTTGAGTTTTCAAAATCGCCATGCCGCTAACAAAAGCATACATGTTGAGCTCAATTTTAAGTCTAATTCCGAGTTTGTAGTCCTGCAGAATTCTGGTGGTGCAATGATCCAGAATTTTATTTCAGGAGTTTCTTAAGTTTCAGTGTTACTCATTTTGGTATTGTCCGCATTTTCGGATTTTCAAAATCGCCATGCGGCAAACAAAAGCAGAGATAAATTTTAATATTTTTTTTGTGCTGTAGAATTCTGATTGTGCAAGTGATCCGGTTGACATGGAATTGCCTATATATTCTATGTAATGTATTTAACCTCCCTGTGCGCCAGGACGAGTATACTCGTCCAAACTACATTGTTCCCTTATGGGAAAAGAAAAACTGGTGCACGGGAGGGTTAATATGCTCATTTCAGTTGGAAATGGAGCAAAAATATATATACTTACAAAATACCGTGAAACGTCATGTTAAAATTTCGAAAAATTGAATTTGTTTCGTTGGTTTTCTATAGTGGTATTTGTCTTACAACTGACTATTTGCGTTTTCACTTTTGTCCAATCATGCAGGGTAGGTATGTGATGTATGTACGTAGTGTTGCAAATAAACATAAATAGTGATAGCAAAGTAACGTTTGCTTTATTTATTATGAAACTAATTCAGTGATAACTCAAAAACGAAATATATAAAATATTCGAAGTATCGCTGAATGTTCAAATCCGTATTATCAATATTCAATAATTAGGTTTTCTACTTCTGAAATTAATTTAGCTGAGGTACGTGGGAATAGCACCATTCTCCTATACCAATAAAGTCCTCTATTATTATTGTTGTAATTTCACGTGTAAAAAATTCAATTTGACAATATCCTACAACTCTAATTTCTAGATAGAAGCTCAATATATTAAAGCTTAGTCGAATATTATTGTTGTCACAACCACCTATTAATGATATTTGTAATAAATATAGATATCTTCAATTGTCTTATTATTTATTTTAATGTGTTTTTATAAGAGATGAGAGTATTGCATCTATACTGAATCAAATTGATCAGATAGATCACTGAATGCCATAATCCCGCTATATAGGCTTGAGTACAGTCATTTCTAAAATACGCGGTGGTAATGAACTGGAAACAATTTTAAAAAAGTGGCTTTGTGTCAATATTGCAGACAATTCGTGTACTACCGCAAGTCGCTCCGTACAAGGTGGTGCTATATTTAACCAGAACGTGAAGATACCAGACAGCCAGATCTTCTCACGCTCGATTGTATTTTCCGATAAAAATAGAGCTTCTATCATAGTCCTTGCTAAAAATGTTGCAGCCTTGAAAGGAAAGCGCGATGCGCTTTTTCTTAGCCTTCTGATGCTTAAATGTACAAATTTCGAAAACATTGTATTGGTCGTTTATTAACAATATTCTACCTTAATATTTGTTTCTATATATTAAATTTATACTGGACCAGCATCTTACTTATATTTTATAGGTTAGGCTTTTTCAAAATAATGACATAAATACTTGTACAAATGTACCAAATATGTCTATTTTCTAAACTAAATTAACTAGGAATATAATATAATCCTTTCAAACTATAAATCTAATGAAAATATACAATGCCTTGTATCAATTTATTTCCATACTCAATGGTAAACCATATTCCTTATTATTGGATCGCGCATTAATATTGGAAGTGAATGGTAAGAAAGCTGATATTAATATTACTACCGTATTGATAACGATATGTTAAGTTCGGTTAAAATATATATAAATAATAACACAGGACCAAAAAAAAAAATTTGTTTCGAGATCACTTGAATCAGAAATAGCGGATCTTGTAGATTGGTGACAGCTGAAAACGAATCCGTTATTGGATTTGGCCCATCATGTCAGGATTTTAAGATTCAAAAATATACTTTTTGGCAATTTAAGGTTAGGATATATCATCTAACTTGGACAAAGAATTCGTTTACAGCGCCCAAAAATCTATAAGATCCTCCACTTCTAATTCAAGTTTTTTAGGGAGATAACTTGAATCGGGGGTACTGGATATTATAGATTTTTGATCGCTGAAAATAATTTCGTTCTCCAAATTGACTGGAGGACGTCAGATTTTTCATATACATTAACCTTAAATTGTCAAAAAATATATTCTTGAATATTTTTCGGATCAGATATCTTCAAATTCTGACGTGATGGGCCAAATCGACTAACGGATTCGTTTTCAGCGGCTAAAAATCTATAAGATCCACTATTTCTGATTCATCTGATCTCGAAAAAAAATTTGTTGTGGTCCTGTGTAATTAAAGAAATTTGATCACAACTTTCATGCCATTGTTTACAATAAACGCAATATATTGATTTTTAGTAATATTATTCATTTTGAATCTAAGATGTTCATATTGTACGATTTCTTAAAAATATGTCATTTTCATATACTCCGTAAACGAATTGTTGATTAAACTCATAACACTATAGTGTACCAATTATTTTTTGCATTACTAGCATTGGAAATGATGCCCTAATGCATTCATCAACATTTTAGTTAATTATATAAGCGATGTATTTATCGCCATATACAGCACTTTAAAAAAAAGTCATTATTTAAATTTTGGATATCTCTTCATATAATATTTAAGTCAATGAGAGGATAGAAAATTTGGAAAATGACTTTAAAAAATTAACAAATTTTTACTATGAAAAATATCGAAATTTATTATCTTTGATTATTGTTTCTACTCTTTAGAGATGCGTAATACGTATGCTATGTTATGAAGTTTGAAAATATGACCGCACCTATGGAATTTGCACTTTTATGTCGTCATGTAACAAATATTCGACATTTTTGGAGTAATAGATGAGATAAAATTGACATTTACGATAACGCAGTGATCGAATAGACGATACGTTTCATTTTTGATAGGTATATTTCGTCAGAATATAAGAATCACTCAATGAAAAAGATACGCACGCAAAGAGAGATTTGCAAAATACTTTTTGATCATATCAAACATAGTAATAGTCACTTCCTCAACGTGCGTACGCGTTAGAAGTAACTCCAGAGGAATCTGCGATTGAGATCACGATAAACCGTAAAATTTAATCATATAAATGTAGGAAAGTTTCTTTGGCACATCGGAAACATTATATGTTACCGAATCGGGACTAATAGATGTCTTCAAAGAGAACATTTTTTGCCAATTTTCTGGAAAAATATACCTTTGTGGGAAACTTTTTCATGACTATTGATTAATTTATTTAATATAGGGAACTTTTTTAAAGATAAATATGATTAAAAGTTCTTATAATTGCACCACAAATGCCATGCAGCACATTTAAAGTAGGCGCTCGTTATCTAAAATTGGGTAATTAAATTTTCTTAGAGTTTTTACAATTAATGCACCAACGATTATCTACACTGAGTAAATAATTTGTGACATAAGAGTGGCTGATACCTACGAACACAGATTGATTATATTGTTGACTGATTATAACTCGTGATGGCACTTAACAATAATGACAGAGTCATCAAAGTGAATAATAATTGACAGATGACTAATTAAACGAACAATATATTTGAGGTTTAAATTGCGAAAAATTGCTTTTTTAGAAAATAATAGTAATAACACCGGACTAATAAAATTACTTATGTCATGTGCAAGAAACGCAACTAGGTTGGTCTTCTAGATTTTGGGCCGCTGAATCCGAATTCGGGCACAGAATTAGTTCTATACGTCTGAGATTTTTTATATTGGAGATTTAAAGTGCAAAAAATTGCTTTTTTAGGAACAGCTCAAATTTTCTTAAATTTTTTTTTTTAAAGTTCTAAAGCTCAAATGTAAAAAAAATCAGACGTATAGGACCAATTCTGTGCCCGAATTTGAACTCAGCGACTCAAAATCTATAAGAATAACCTAGTTGCGTTTCTTGCACAAGACATAAGTTTTTTTTTTTGTAGTCCGGTGTTATTATTATTATTATTATTATTATATATATATATATATATATATATATATATATATATATATATATATATATATATATATATATATATATATAAATTAATAATTATATTCATTTTGAGTCTGATGAAAACTCAATTTAATAAAGTGTGTACACGTATTTTATGAATGAGATATTTTTCGTGTATTAAAAAGTTATCGAAATCTACCAGTTGCATACTAATTGAAATATATTACTTTTCTCAATAAATAATAAAAACGATTTATATTTGTTATAGGCGGGACGTTTGAATGCAGGTTATTCTATAACGTTACTTGTTTTTGAAGTACATTTTATGGATATAATCTATACGAATAAATACGTCTTATTATAATTTATTGATTAAGTGGAAACTGGAAGAGTTAAAAAATATGTCTTTAACATGTACAAAATTATGAATTGTTCATAAGTAATATTGTAACTAATTATTTGCAAGTAATCTATGACTCATAAACTTTGTACAGACTTAAGTAGTTTAGCGAATGAGACATAATTATATGATAGATTGTTTGTGATTGTTGCTCTATTTATAATCTTTAGACCATACCTGTTTAGATAAAATGAATCATTCAAGTTCTAACTTCGATATATTATAACTTAATATACTTATAAAGCATTCAACTTAATTATGAAAATAAATGACACGCTGACAGCAAAAATTAGAAAAAATAAAGCGCGAGCAAACTTGAGTTAAGATTTCCTGCGAAAAAAAATACGAGCAAAAACGAATTTACTTAATGGTCAGAGAAAAAACGGTTCAAACTCCTATCTTTGCCTAATGAAAAGTTAACTCCCCTGAAACAAAATTAACCCACTTTTGCATATTTGCAACACTTAATTTGCTTTTGTACCAATTCCATTAATGCAAAAATGGATCGGCAAAAACGAATGATAACTTCTGAGCCGGCAAAAATAATGTAAAATTTCAATTCGTTTTTGTCCTGAAAATTATTTAAAGTCATTTTTACTTCATAATAGTTCAACTAATATTTTGCCTCCTATAATTTTGTTTCGTTTTTGATCACGCACAATATAAATTACTTTTTTTTCGCGGTGTATTTTAACCCATTTTTGCTATCGGTATGCTAAATAAAAACTATTATTATAAACTAAATGATATAAATAGACAGTAAATTAAGTAATGGTCCCAAATAATAATGACCAAATTCGGTTTCAAAAATCTGCTTTTTGGCTCTGTGTTTCGACGAATATTTTCGAAATTTTTGGAGGCTTAATAATATAGTTATATATGAGTGTTGAAGTTGTGAATAATGTCTATTGTATGAAATGGCTAAGGCTACTTCAGTTGTAAGTGAATGTTAATTGTTCAGTTGTAAGTGAATGAAATAAAAATTGATCAAATTAGTATGAACCACTAATAAACTATTATTGTAAAATATGCCTGTATCGCTCCTTTTTCAACTAGAAAAAAAGAGATTTTTTTCTGATAACTAAATTTATAATTACTATGTTTACAGTAATATCATATGATTCTTATTTCAACCTGAGTATCAAGCACTCGAAACGTAATTTTTCATACGAGTAAAGTACATCTGAACTGTGAATGAGTCGCCAGCTGCCGCCAGGATTTAGTAACTATAATACGTGGCTCTTTCATTGCGAAGGTTATCTTTATTGTCGTATTAGTATCTATTCCATTTCTTTTCATTCCTGTATCTTGCTTTCAGGCTTTTTTGACTTTTAAATAACTCTATATATAATAACGCTTGTTCTACTTGAGCAGTTGTATAAAATTAAATATCATATAGTAAAACAAATGATGCAACTTCTTGAATTTGATTAAAATTTAGTTTGAATTAATTGAAATATTACATATAAAGAAGAATGCACACGATAGAAAAAAAAGAAACATGTAAATGTAACGTAATTAAAACAAATGATTGAAATTTACTGAACGTTTAAGGAAATAAAGGTCATTTGAACAAGGCAAGTTTATAAAAAAAACGCACCTTTGTAGAATCTTGATATTACATACATTAGGAATCGTAAGTGAAAACAGACAAATTGATCAGACATTACATATTTTATAGGAGACTTTCTTAACTTCTCTTCTTGGGAGAAAATTCTTATTTCCTGTTTAAATGAAAACCCGTAATGTAATAAATTACTAACAATTTTTCACAAATTGTAGAATATAATCTTAAATAAACGTCCTCGAACCTTGTTTACACGATTTTCTGATGGTAAAGAATATCCCAGATGAAAAGTGTAGAATTAAAACAATTTATTGCGAAGGAGGATAAATATAGGAGAATGTAATAATAAACTAAACAAAAGTGTGAAATCACTTGAAAAATACGCATAATATATAGTATAGGAAATACATGTAACAAGTATCGGCTTAAAAAAAATATGTAAACTATTTGTTATATTGTCAAAATACATCAAATTTTTTATTTCAGTATTAGGGGAGTAAAACATAAACCTAGTTCATTTATTTCATTTATTTAAAGTAATTTAATTTAGTAATATTTAATTAATTTTTAACTGCTAATCACTAATCTAATAATTTAGTAAGCAGGTTTGAATTAAAGATACGGTACTTAAAATAACATTATTCGAACCCCTCTTTAACTCAATAGGGAATGAAATAACTTATTGTCCCTAACCCTATAACGACTTTGCATGTAAAATTATACACTAAATTAAACAATTGTTCTCAAACAGCTTCCTAATGCTATATTTGATGAAATACTAATTTAAGTTTCGGTCGGAAAAGCCAATTATTTTTTTACGAGACTTTAAATTGTTTAAAACATTATTCAAAGTTCCGCATGTTTTTATCAGTTATCAGCGAATCATGGGGGGTTGAAATATGCGCGACATTCATTGCCGTGAAGGGCTAGGTTGCGCAGGGCTCGAATCGATTTGAAGGACGGCGCACCTGTAACGAGCTTTCAGCCCTCCGTGTCCTCCTGGTAGTTCATCTAGCCATTTGGGATACCTTCAAGTCGATAAGGGTGTTACAGAATCCAAATGAGTGACGTCAACCTGCAACCCTTGAAATATATTACATTAATCCCTTACAAGACCCAATTACAAGTAATTCTTATGCCCCGCAAGGAAATGGTCGTTTTGGGTCTTATCGCATGCTGAACTCTAAAGGGGAAGTCGTGTCTCACTCCGTGTCGAATTGCGAAATGACATGCATCGGTTAGGGAAATTCGACAAATATGCGACTTTGCAACGTTATCGTTCAATGCTCGACCATCAAAAAACGGCTATTATGTCTTATCTTCGCGCATGCTCGTCGACTCCATCGATAACGTCCTGGGCAACGTAGTCAAAAGCGACATTCATACTTGCCTGATATTCACGATCGAACACCGGCCCTCTTTACTCGCTGTATCAGTACATTTTTTGCCTGGGTGGGTAACAAAGAGGGTGCAAAAAAATCCAATATTGGGAGGCTGCTGCATACCATGCAACTCATGGACCCCCGCAGTGCGTTTCACTCATCTTTGGTACTTAGCAAAGTAATTATTGAAACGTGTGAAACTGGTGGTTAATCAAATTCTTTTCAAATTATAGGATTGTAGGAGGAAACGACTTAATTAAATTTAAACTTTATGTATACAAGCTTACAGCAAAGTTAAAAGAAGATGGGCTTTTGGTGTGAGACAAGAGATTTTTGCGTAGAAATTACAAACATCAAAGTCAAAAGTGTTCTTCCATTACGTCATTCCAGAGATAATAGTTCATTTAGTACAAAGATTTTATATTTAGGACAGTATGCGAGCGAGTTCATTATTGACGACTGGAATTCCCGCGATTCTTTCAATACAAAAACATCAGTATGTTGGTAAAATGATGGAAAAGAGCTTTTCGATAAAAACAAACATATTGTCTCGCGTGTATTTAGTACAGAAGAAAGATAGAACCCGTCATTAAAAATAAATTGATGGTATACAATTGATGACTATTCTGCATTTAAGTACCAAAGGTCTATATCACCATGGTTATATCCGGAGTATTGTTTTATAAGGAATACTGTAAGGGGCTACAGCTTTTCAAGCTGGGAATGAAAGAAAATCTCCCTTATTGATGTTTCACAATATTTAGAAAATTTATTTAAAATATTTAAAAAAAAACTATTAAATATGACTAGAATCTTTAAGAAAGGTTATACAAAACAATGAGGTTATGAAAAACAGGTTTCCAACTGAAAAAATTATACTACAATATTTCGTTACATTTTTCCCTGCTGAACTGGTGAAAAACAGTTGTTATAAAAAATGGTAGTGTGAAGTTCTCCACAAAAAAGTATTGCTGCATTTTCTCGTAATTGTAGCAAAAAACTAGGTAAAAAGTGGCGAAAATGACCACGATTAGTACGAAACAAGGACCCCAGTGGTTCGTGGAGATATAAAAATGATTACTTCCATCAGTTTAAAATGGAATTTTATAAAACATTGTATTATTTACAACCACCCATACTTCATGTATAAGGTCAAATTACTACTATCATAAAGTATTTGGAGGTTAGGCCACAATGAAAAAATGGAGGCTCTGCTCCCCATGCTCCCCTCTTTTCTACTAGCCTCGCTGTTAACTAATAAACATCGGTACGACTTGAACCTAGGTAAAATTTGGAACTTGTAATTATCATAGTGAACATAATAGTCTTAAACATAAAAACGTATTACAAGCTTAAATGGCAAACGTAGAACCTTTTTTTGTACAGAAGTTTATGTTCTATAGTTTTTCGGCTGACTCAAAGATTTCGTTCAGAATATAAGTGCAAAAAAAAATTTCAATATGTCCGACTGCAAATTTTTATTATCATATTATTGGTAATCCTAAGATAAAAATAATACATTAAACTTTTTTTGTTATTTTTTTGGTAATTTAGGCATTTTCAACTCTTACAAATGTAAGACATAGCTGCACAGAAGTAAGTATCAATATTTTATAACTGCATTATAATTTACATTGTTTATTTAGAAATAGATATATAAACCGATTTTTTTCCAAGAAAGTATAGATATATTCATATGCCTTGATGTTGGGCTTTTTGATAAGTATATTTGATAATATATTTAAGTAGTTGAAAATGAATTTTGTTTACGGGGAAACCCGTTTCCCGAAGGTTTACTGTTTTTTACATTTATTTTGTAGTATTTGTCAATAAACTGTACGTGACTCATGTAGTTCAAGTAGTTGAAGAAATGAGTCACAAGTAGATCATCAATTGTTTACGAGCAGTAATTCCATTAGTTCATTCTCATGATAATATTAATCGTAAAATAGGAATTTATTAACACATGCATTATAATGATATCACGTAGATCTACAAAGTCAGATGTTAGTTGAATTACATAGTCGCATATATTACTGTTTGGATCTCGGACATGCTCATATCGAAAATGTTTAACAACTGCAGATCCAAATAGAAAAAAAATATTCAATAAGTAATTTCAATTCGATAATTCTTTCAAGTATTTAATCAAAGAATTCAAGAATGCTTCAAATTTTAAATTGTGTTTACGACTCATATTAGTTTACAGCGTTAATAAAAATTCTAACGCTATAATTTTGAATGCACAAGTTCCATGTGTAAGAAAGTCTTAAAATAGAATAGTAATAAAATAATAAATGTATAATAGTAAGCGTTATTAATTTAAAGATGCATCATAATGTTAATCATCTTCCATACCATTATAAATAAATGAATGAAATAATTGTTCATTAACAAATAAATAAAATGCGAACGATGCCCATATACTTGCTAAACGTGGTTAGATCAATTCCGGAATCTATTTCTAAACAAACCATTTAAGTTTGTTAACAGTGCAGTTAGTAGTGTTATTCGGATGTGCAGTGAGATATAGGTATGGGTTATTGTACGACATAAATTTCGTTGCAGATCACGTCAGATAACGATAATGTTATAATGCCGTTTTGTGTACGCAAACTGCCAGTCATGATATGAATCGCAAAGCTATTACTGATCTCGTATCGCACAGTAAAGCAAAGCAAACAAATGCGGTAAATATAATAAAGCTTGAACCTGAACATTAATGTATGTTTAGAAGTAGTAACTCATATCACTCGCAAGTAAATAATGTTCGACTCGCTTACAAAAGTGTCTTTATAAACAGGTAAACCACGACGGGGATTTCCTACATGGAAGTCATGAAACGTGCGCGAGTTCTCACTTTGACTGACTTTCGGGAAATTTCGAATGTACACATACTTATCAAAATAAAGACCTACCTTATTCTATACTTGAAACATTATTTTTTTAATTACATGCATGTATAAAACTGTAGTTTGTATGCAACTGCTCTTCTTTTATTTTATTTTGAGCTATTAATGTTGGTAAAATTTTTAATATTTTTTAAAATTATTTGGTGCTATTATACTATGAAGTATAGTTTCTGGTTAACTTAATTTAACTTACTTTAACATATTTATAATTATTTCAATAATTACATATTTTTTATGAAATTTGACAATAGAATGACTAGTGTCATTAAAAACTCATTCTGTTCCATAGTTCAAGATAAACATTGTGCGTGAACACATTTCAAAACAAAAATTCGAAAATCGCTGAAAGATATAAAGCGACCTTTCAAAAAGGCTATCATTATCTGCGTAAAGTTAGCGGCCCACGCGACAAAAAGCAAATATTTACAGTTCTGTACAAATGTCATTTTTAATAATAAAACATTACAGTTAAAAGAAATAGAACTCTGTCAGTTAGTCTTCAATCTGAATTCTAGTATTTCTGAAGGGAAGGAACGAAAAAAGCGATAATTATCAAATGTATTCATTGTGTAAATTAAGGGAGTTGCGAGTCGATTTTGTATTATTCACATATAATGCAGTTTGTATTGGCATGCAATACACAGATAGCAGAGAGGCTAACAACCTGCATAGGTTACGTTTTTATTGAGTAAATACCATTTTTATGTTGTTTCCTTTCAATTGCAATTTAGAAATTTAAAAGATTATTTTGAAATGTTTGTTTTCATCTCTTTACTCATGTTTGTAATTTATATTAACTATAAAGTGGCAAGGTAAATACTTTCCAATTTTTTTTGTCAACGGGCATAGCTTTTAAGAGTTTAAGTTAAATTTTTGAAAATTATTATGTCAATATTTGTACGGTAACAGCTTTTGAAATTTTGTTAAAGTATTCATGATGTTTTCAGTAATGTATTATAGAAATTCGTACTAACTTAACCAGAAGTTTTTTTAAGCTTATGTCACTCTCTTAAGTTTTTTTTTGTGAACAATTTCTTTCGGTGTATTTCTTCCAATTATTGGTGATAGTACTGTGACTTCTGAATATGCATATTGTAAAATTTGTTGACCAGATGTGTTGCAGCCAAAAAATATTGATAATTTTTAATTTTACGATACGAAGTTCAGAAACTCAATGAGCTACCCTCTCAACACTATTTGGACACCAAATATTGTAGAGAGTTCTATTATTTTGCTCCGATTCTGCAGTCATTACTGTGGTTATATAAGTAAAAATTCACTTTTATCGCTAGCTTTGTCAAACATGTAGAACATTGTGTTCCGGACACCTGTATTTGATAGAAAAGTTCATCTTCTATAGAGCTATTTTAATGCAATTGCTCTGAATATAATTCAATACATTCAACATAAACAAATAATAATATTTTCTTCGCTATGTAAATAACAAAAATTCGCTGTTTTTAGTACAAACCCTTATCGCACAAAAACAGAACAAAACTAGATGCCTTCGACCCGGGTGCCTACAATTTTGGCTAAATTCGTATTGCAGTTCCCTGACGAAAGACTGATGCTTCCGGGAATATTCCCATTTTAACACTGCCAGGAAAGAAGGCGGCAGAGGGTAGTTCTAGCATCGTTAGGTTCGAGTAGTTTCTATACATATATTGTAACAATATTTTGTTCCTTAAATAGGGTGAATATGCCAATGAATGGACGGTTAAGCATTTTTCACACTTTGATCGATTGTAACTTTTGAATTCTTTTATGAAAATCTAATTATGATACCACCATTCGAATCGTTAGACTCTGCTCTTTATGACCGTGTAGTTCAACCTTTGATTTTATTTAATTATTAACCTCGTCTTCATACGTTTGTAAAAAAATCCGCTAAACCCCAATGAATAGGCGGGTTAAATCAAATGGGACGTTTTCAGTACCAGTTTTGGATGGCTTTAAAACTTTGCTTTGATTTTACAAAATAATAAACACTGGAAGATCAATAGTACTGTAAATATTGTTTTGAATGTTGAAAGAACATAAAAATATGTATTTTGTTGCATATTATGCATCATACATTCATAAGAAATAGAAATATGTAGAAAATCGTCCATTCATTGGCATATTCACCCTATATTAAAATTGAAGATGAGCATTTTCAAAACTTCGACCCAGACCGCAGGTCAGACGAAGCACTGATAAATGAGAACGTCTTGTTCACACTGATGCTTAAAAAACGCGGTTTAGTCGAGTTTTTGACAGGTCGGGTTGCAGGAAATATATTTTTTTATATGTGGGATACTTCGGTTTCCATTTTTTACGGCATTATCGTTGATTTTACGAAGAAATGAATACAACCTTTTTTTGTAGAGAATTCTATGTTCTATATTTTTTGTGTGAAACATTTTTTTGTACGTTTTGTATTTTTTGTTAAAAAATGGAAAAAACGTGTTGTTTGAACGTTTTTTTGTTAAACTTCCCCATAATCTAGTATGCATTGTCTCCAAAAACTAATCAGATCTAAGTTTGGCCAAGAGAAACTCAAATCCGTTTGTACTTTTTAAATTCGTCCTGCCAGTCGCGAGATATCGCGTATACAAAATTTTGCCCACGGACGGACCGACGGACGGACGGACGTACAACCTAACGGGCACCAATTTTTTTATTGTTGCTTTGTGTTCCTTAGGGCCTGAAACGTCGACATTTTATGAAAAACAATAGGGTAATTTTTTGGCGGGAACTGACCAAATTCAATACTTCGTTAGACCTATGGTCTGGGTCGAAGTAATATTATAACTAAGTTTAGAAACAATAAAAAAGCAAGATTGCCAAACGACTTCATGCGCCACCTTTTTCATTGGCGTTAAACGTAAATGTCATGTTCTCAAATTGAATACCTGCAAATCGGGACATTCTGTCAAGTCAGTTATACTATTAATGTCACACCTATTAGGATATAATTGACTTGTCATGGATTATTCTTTCACCTTATTATTTTAAATGGAGAGTTTTTATGTGTTTAGGAGGATTCCATACATATTTGTAATTGATAATTATTGCTAATTGATTGCGACATAGAATCTAAACTATGCTTTGTTTATCCTAATGTCAGCTATATTAATATTAATAAGTGAACAACTAACCATAAATCACATTTTTGTGGTAATGAAATTTCGACAAAGTAGTTCTTCTTCTTGTTTATTTGCATGTGAACTGCGCCGAAAGATTCATGCATATGATACTATAACGTCATTTTCAAAACTTTGGAAGAAAGGAACGTTCTGTCTACAGTTGTTGAATGTACACAGATTTCCAGTAAGTTAAAATCTGTGCCAGTATGATGCATAATTTGATTGTAGTTTGCATTTAATCCTTCGCGTATCTGCAGCCGGCTTTTAAGTAAACATATCCACATTTCTCTCGAGAAAAGCCAATCCGTCGTACTTCGTAGAATGGAATTATTAACCTAGTAGAAATTTATTAAGGCTCTGATTAGGGCCTGACCACATCGTTACGTGTCTCATTAGAGCCTTAATAAATTTCTACTTCAGAGCTAATATCAACAATCCAAATTCGCTACTCTCATTAAATTAGCTAGTTCTGTGAAAGTTCTGACTTTCATTTCCATCAGTAACGTTTTTAACAGCTCTACATCTACTATTTTAAAATTTTATTAAGAAAAGTGTCGTAAATTTAATACTAATGAAAATATAGTTGTGAATTACCAAATGAAACCTCATCAAGAAGGAAGCACATATAATATACGGGATCTCAAATTTGGAAGATGTATTAATAAAATTAAACTTATAAAAGAAAATCAAATTGCTGTTCTGTAACGGTCTTTATATAATAATACATAATAAAGTCAGTAGATTAAAGTAACAGGTTGCAACGAGCCATGTAAGATTTGCAGTTGAAAATTATTTGTCCTGCAGGAAAAACAGCTCATGACAGATGCTGCACTTAATGTATAGATTTTCAGCAGTTTCCTATAGCTTTCGCATGTAGCCATATTTGATTGCACACAAGATGTCCAAAATATCTGAGCCCTTAAAAACGTTTGTCCCGACTAATGAAATAAACAAAGTTACCAATGATGATTTAGATCAGGTTCCTTTCATTTTTGTTTTATTGATTCTTTCTTAAACTGAAAAATTAGTGTGCGTCTATTTATTTGACTTTGTAGATGGATTAGATATGTTATAAAACGGAAACTAATTTTTTATTTGATCACGTAACGCATTTCTTACAAAAAACCTAATTGATATATACTTCTATATCTAATTTTGTTTGCAGATAATAAACAGTTATGCGGGTAAAGCTGGTATAATGACAGGTAAATGTTTTTTGTAAGAGCTTGTCGTACACCTCTATACTAAGAAAGATAGTATTTGATACAATTTACTGGCATTTATCAGTAATACAATTGACATTAGATAGAATCTATCTATATGCATAGTAATAATGATTTTATAAAACTTTTGAACGTTTTTCTACCTTCAAATCAGAGTTACAATATTTTATAATACTGAATATGTAATACTTTATGAGCATTGAATCATTTTCTCAATGTAAAATACTATCAGATAATTATGTAGTATAAATAATTTTAAAGTTTGTTTATAATGACCCTAAGTGGCATGTATAATAAGCCTATTTTTTATAGTGTTTAGTGGCTGATTATATAACAATTTATTTAATATCTAGAATTATAAGATCTCTTAATATCTGCATTGCAAACATCTCAATATTTAGTCAGTTCAATTACATAATTCGTTCTTGCAACTTAACCGTGATACCTATTCAACGAAATTTAGTAAATTAAACTACAATGTAATTGAAATAATTTAGCTGCTAACTGGCAACTATATATATAGTCAATATTAATAAAAATTCTTCTCATTATACTATAATAAACTTTACTTAGTAATTAATTCCATTTATTCTAATAAAATTTGAAAAATTGCATAACATGCATTCACTATTAAATTAAATTACTGTAAAAAAAAGTACATGTTTGACTATTAAATTGATAATATCACTATAATATAACTACTTAACTTATAAAAATATATAATTCTTGACAATATATGCAATTTACTTCTGTTTACTGACAGGTAATTGAATATAAATGAGAAAAACTTTATTATAAGTATTACTTTCAATGAACTGGTTAAAAACTGGCAAATTTCCACAGAATTCAAAATCAACTATTGTTTGTTATTTTTATTTAGAAGATGATTATTGCTTATCAGATATTAACAAATTATTACTTCTAATCAATTTGATCCTTAGAAATCTCCAAATTTGACACGAAGTTATTAATTAATTATAAAGAAATACGTTACATATTCATTAACCAATTCTAGTAATTGGTCATTTTTAAAATAGTTTATAGATATTTTAAATAATTTAATTAGAATGCTATGAGGTATGACAGTTCATAATAATAAAGTGCTCTAGAAGGTGATAATAAATAATATATTTGAATCATATAACATATTGGATGGTAACATGATATAATAAATAATCAATTGTAAACACTATGTAAGTAATGCGTGTGTATGCCCAATAAATATATGCTACAGTACGTATGTTTTAGGATATAGTCCATAGAGTGTAGAATTAATGAAAATTACAACTCATAATTTCTATAATAATCACCTCGCATCTTTCTTATCAAATATAAGCTTATAGCTAACTTCGAAATATCGAAAATAGTACATACTTCAGCATATCGCATTGCTTTCTCGTTTGCAAGTACCAAAACGCCATCGAATTCACAGTCGGTCGAAATTCATATTATTAACATTTTAATGAATTTTACGAACATAACACCGTTACACATAACGCTTGCGATTAATCACACTTTGGCGCTTGTGTCGCTTTTAGCGTTCCTTCTAGTTATTATTGGCATCTCTGCTCGATCATTAGGAGATTCAAAGTTGGCAACATTTTAATGATTTATCGAAGTATTCATGATCAGTATGTACATAATACATGTTTATCGAATTACCTACGAAATAATACTACGTGTAATATACATTTTTAAATACAAAACGTAGGAACTATGTAACGTCCGCATACGTTCTTGATATCACAGCTAATAATTGACAGTTACGTCAGGTTGTGTAAATTAAAGCTACAATAAATAAGCTACAATGTAATGTCTCTCGTTTGAACTGTGCATTTTTATGAAAAAAAAACAAACGAAACAATGATAACACCGTGTTTATTTGCAAACACGATGCTATTATATCGTATACGATACTTCATTTAACGCCTCATTTCGATCATTATATTTTCACATCGTTTCTTAAGATTTAAGTAGAAAAGAGCTGATTATGCAAGTCATAGAATATACTGATCACATATAATGATGACCTTCGTGAAGAACAATTTGTATACTTTCTTTCGATTGTTTACGTGTCATTTATTGGAAATGATTCTAGTAATGTTGAATAAAGTCTAGTTTAATGTACAATTTGGCGATGACATTATTTCTTGACTTCCGTTCCTATCATTCAGCTCTAGTCTACTTTAAATTATTTACATAAGTTCGTATACTTGCAATAGTACGGCACCGTGTTCTCGAAAAGGAGTTGAATGCTAAAACATAACACCCCAAATTTTCTTTATCCATGTTTCTAGAAGCGGTAGACAGTGTAAAATAAGTCCCCAGAACTATTCATAAGAAAACTTGTTTGGAAAGTCATGAATTAATTAAAAATTAGAAAAAGAAAAATTGAGGTGTTACGTTTTACCATTCAACCCCATTTCAAGAACACCGTGATGGAATGTAATTCAATCAAGTCATAAATAACTCTGCAAACTGCGATGTGATACATCGTGGTCTAGAATTGTATTTTTGAAATATATTCTAGAATTTAATCTGAGATGATTCACGATTATCAAATAATAACATATTACGTAATGAAATAAAAAATTGCAAATACCAACCGGCCTCGAAAGTGTATACGATTGCTAGTCGTTGATCTATAGTCTAGATAGTTGTTTCTTCAATTCTGCGCAGATTATTTACGGACAATAACCGAAATCTCCTCAGAAGATCATGGACAACTAAATTTCGCGATTCGATGTGCATTTATAATCACTCGACGTTTATAATACTGCTTAATCGCTCTGAAGTAGATCTCTTAATACTGGTATCTAAGTCTACAAACGGATTTGTTGATGGAATGGTAAATATCGTTTGCCATCCATCGTTGGATCATCGCTTCACACCGAAACGCAAAACGGCTTAAGAATTACACGAAAAAGTTCGAATCACTTCAAGAGCATTTGGAATACAAAGAAATAAATACGTTGTTAAGTCGTACCCAGTCAACGTTAAATAAATTATTAAAATTTGATATGCTATTGCAGAAAATAAAAATTTCAATCGTACTTTAGCATCTGATGTTTCGTAAATATTTTGGCTACAGTCAAATTTTAACGGTGACTGGATAAAAGTAGAAGCTTGTCTGAATCTATCCAGACTTACTCCGATCATACAGAAAACGATTAGCTATTAATGTAATGTACCCTGTTAACATTATTATACAAATTACGGAACGCAATTGTAGCTAAACCATTTTGCTTTAAAATCAAGTTTCCGCGTAACTCGATATTATATCATATGATTGGATATGATGTTAATTAACAATTATAATTGTCAATGGAATCAAAATGATTCCTACGAATACGTGAATCAATTGCAAATACTTTTTCTTTCCACTTCTGATAGCCTAGAAATAGAACTAATATTAACAAACCAATTAGATTCAATTACTGCACAAACTGAATGTCAATCAGTTAAGACATTTTACCACATTAATGTGAATAAAGTCTTTGAAATTTCTACTGCAAAGTCCATCGGAATGAAAAAAATATAGTAAAATTTAAAATCGCGTTTTAATGTTGACTGGGTAATAGTTAATTGAAACAAATCGTGAATTAACGCAATTCGTCTTCACGTTTTCAACGCGTTTTGTGCTAGTAAGAACAGTAGCATACGTAGACTTAACTTAAAGAGCGCGTTGCGCCTTCTTTTTCGGGAATCTCTTTCTAGGTAATTTTCTAGGCCCTTGCATAATAACTCGATTTTTCCCTAAGCCATTTCCATTTTTCCCTGACGCACTAACTAAATGGGCTGTTTTCTTAGGCCGTTTAGTTTGCTGTCCCTTGGAGGCTTTCTTCGGGGTTGTAGCCTTTTTCGGACGCGGAGTCAATGGTTGTACCGTACTTGGGTCACAAGTTCCGGGTCCGATGGCCGTGGCATTTCTGAACGCTCGTATCCAGTCGTTTAAAAATGCTTGATAAAGTCGTAGAACTCCTGAATCTTGAATCAACATTAAAGTTAGGTCGCCTTCATTCGCCCAATTAGAATTCCCCGTTACAATAACGGCTTTGTGCGTCTGAGGGAGCTGAATGCCGAGATTGGTGATGGCGGTTTCTACCTCGCACAGCATCTGAAACATATATTTCGTATTGTAATCTCCAATAAAAAATGTTGACTCTACTTGTAATTTCTCAATTTTATATTTGCTTAATATGATAAGATTTCGAATTTGACATTCAAATAGCCTTAAATTTTATGCAGTACTCATTAATGAACTTTGCTTTGGAATCCGCGACAAAATCACAGGATAATATAGTCTTTAATGAGCAAATTTAGATATTTAAATGGAACAAAGATCAATCATTAATACCAATTTGAATTAACAATGACATTTCTTGGAGTAAGTGTTGACTACTTTGGATGATTGGTATCCCCATACCATAACGATTTATTTTTCATCCTCAGAAAAAGTAGACAATATGATTTGCTACATCATAAGAACTAAAGCATTTTATTTCATACCAAGAAATTCGCAAATTTTAAAAATGAAATACTCACCCTCAAAATTTCTTTGAACATGCCGTCGATAATTTGATTCCGCCTACTGAATGTGACATCGGCGTTTATGTTGGATTTAAGGCGAAATGTTCGAAGATGATGAAACGTGATGGCGAACCTCTGCAGTGCATCATGAAGACGCGGAAGTGCCCGTTCTGCTTTTTTCCCCTTTTCCAGGCACCAAACTTCGCGATGATACCATTCAAGCTGCTTCTCCGGCAACCAGTTCATCCTGTACTGCTCCTTCAGCACTTTATACACCTGCAACAGAGAAACCAGATGCTTTGTTTATATTCTGACAATATATTCTCTTTCAGCAAGGCTTTTCCATTCTCTTATATCTGTATCAAAATAACTTTAGATGAAATGAGTCATGGCTTTTAGTATGAATTGCAGTCTGAACTCTTTTTATATTTTGCTTGCACATTTTGTTTTATTATGTCTATTTTTAATATTTCAAATTTTATGCATTTATATTTATGAAATGTAATTGTATCAACGTAATTAATTTGTCGTATTAAAAATAACTTAATAATAGAAATCTGTTACCGCAGTCAAAATTAGTAAAACTCCTTACAATTTCACTAACTTAATATTTTAAACAATCAATTGTTTGTTTAGAAAGAACGTTATAAGACAACGAAAGAATAATTCGCAGTTTCAATTAAGTTCAATGGTGACGGTCAGTGCTCGGAATGAAGAAAATGTATACATTTACGAAATCGATCCTTTCTTGATAGAGATTATCAAAAGGAATTTGTAAACGAGATAGACTCTGAAAGGAGTTTGGACTTTTTACAAAAATGAACTAGTGAACAGAAACATTCTTTTCAATAAATATTTTCTTTGAAAACATTTTTATTTATTTATTTTTTTTAATTTTCTGCTCTTCTCCTTTGTTTCACTTCACGTTATTAGTCATTTTTTTTAATTTTATGACTGTATTGTTTGAAAATATTCTGCAAACTCCAGTAAATATTTAACTTTTTAAGCTTTTGACAAATTGAAATGTCCAATATTTATAATGCGACAGCAATGTAATGGAGACTTCCAAAGCTGCCGTATGTCATCAAATGAGGACAATTTCAATCACTTTTAATAATAGCAAGTCATCGTATGTACTCAACGTAATGTTCCACATCATAATTATCATAAATCATTCTCGAAATGCAAAAGAGCACAAAGAAGTGATTCCGACTTGATTTGGACCACCGGGAGCTGCCGCACCTCTCAAGTCGATGCAGTTGCTCTTACCGAAGGTTTAGACCAAACAATCATATCGACTGTCATCTATAGTTTCACGCCGACTGTTCTGCAGGACACTGCGGTTATTATGTAAACCACCGAGCTCTTATCTAGCATTTATAATACGGACACCTTATATCGTATATCCACCGAGTTGCAAATGTGAGTTACGAGAACGGGAGTTGGATCTCATTTGAACGATATCCGCGAATGTGTCAAACTTCTCCTAGCGCATGAATAAATCAATCCGTTGAAAATGATACTGATTTTTTCCTCGCATCGCAAGCTAGTAATTTAAGGAGATTTGCGCAATATTAATAATACTGTAATATCGCAGGAATGGTAAGTGTTTGCAGTATATAATGTACCGTTGGCAAATTATTTCGAAAAATAAACTTTTTGTTAAACAAAAGATTAGGAAATAAAAAGTAAAAATTAAAATAATATCGATGGATATTTAATGCAATAATAAGTTAAACTTCTTCAATTTGACTTTCTTAATTTTGTCGGTCATTTGGTTCGGAATTTGTGAAATAAGAATCCGTTTTTTAGTAACTATTGTTATGTTTAGACCTAGCTCTAGTCAGTGTTCTTAACGACCGAAAACAATTTTTATACGATGAAAGGAAAGGTGAAAATCCCCCAAAAACTCCATAAAGGAAAACGAGGAGGAAACTCTTTCTTTCCCACACTACAGAATCTTTGATGAATTCCCCCTCTTTATGATCTGCATTGTCGGCATGTTCAGATAAGCCTGCGTTATTCATTTTGTGATGGATTTTTGTTATATTCTCATTTTTAGAGGTCCTTTAGTCCGATATAAACTCCGTAACTACATTTTATATGGAATTTTTTAAACACAATTACCTTCATCTGTAAGTTCGCCTCTGTTTTTCATTTACGTGAAAATTGTGGAGAGGTTGTTTTCATTTTTGAAATAAGAAAGTATTGAGGTGTGAATTACATTTCTTCGGACAATCTTTCAATATATGGAGTCAACGATCTCATTCGACGGACCCTTTCAAAGGTTTCGCAAACTAGCATAAAAAAACTTTTACGAACACTATTAGTGTAGCAGTAGTACTATTTATTATTAGCAAACAGTTTACTATTGTTTGGCCGATGATTGTACTGAGCTAGACGTTATCTCTTAAAAGGTGTTTAATTAACCGGATATTTTTGTTTCTAAAAGCTGTGGATGGTTCAACTTAACAGCTCTATCGACTGAAACTTTGATTAAATTACTTTTTTGTGAAAATTCATGAGTAATAATTTAAGTATCTCCCAGACCAGGTCTTTTTATTGTGCCAGTTGATTCTTATTGAATATGTAAGATCAAAGCAGATGAACAATTTCTTTCTTTAAATTTAAACATTTAGAATTTAAAAATGAATATATTATGCAACAATAATAAAAAATGCGATGTTCGGAGGAGATATCCTTTACACTTAGCGGTTATGTCAACAAGTAACAATGTTTAGCTACATTTTTCATGCTGAAGTTTCGCTAAAAACTCCTTCCAGGTATTAATATTGTCATAAGATGCTGTTGCAGGTTCAGAAGAGGAATTGTGAATGGTAATATTATATCGCGCCACAAAATGTATTTTTATAATAAAACGATTCTTTTACAAAACGCCTATTATCAATGAAATATCATTTTACTTCATTCATATTATGTTTGTTTTGTTTTTTTTAATGAATCACGCAGTTGTAATAGGAGACCGAGAGATTAATATGTTTCAATTCATTGAAGTGAAATTATCATTTGTAAAGACTGCAGAAACTGTGAATGAACTAGGTGACATAATACGTATTATTTATATGTTATCAACATATCTGATTTCGTGTGTAAAATTTGACTGTTGGGTACAAAATAAAATATCCTGCCATTGCATTTTGAAGTTTCTTTAAATTGTTCTTGGTCGAAAAAGACGTAAGTGACACGTAAACATTAAAAAAAAGTCTTAAAATTGTTACATATTCAATTCAGCACCGTAAAAAGCTTCATTTCAGCTTATAATTGTGCTAATTTTCTTAAATTAAGTCAATATTTGTCTCAAAATCTTGTTTTTTAGTTTTGGAAACTTACTTTTTTTCAATATTCAGGTTTGAAATAAGAATTCTCTAACTTAGGAGCGACAAGCTCGAAAATTTTTTTTTAAGCCTAAATCTCGACTAAAATTAAACTTTGCTGTCTGAAAGTAAGATTTTAAGTGCAAATATTGACTTAATATAAGAAAATTAACTCAAATTTAGACTGAAATTAGGCATTTTACGGTGTTTAAACTGAGATGTAACGACTTTACGAGTTGTTTTTTGTTTTAAGTATTGATCCTCATATTCTCAATATCTAAATGATCGGTAATTTGTACCAAACAACGTTTAGCGGTGCGGGGGTTTGAGGAACAAGTTATCAATCTATGAAATGAAACAAATAATAGTAAAAAGAGCATTTAATTTTTTTAAATATGAAGACAGCGGTTTCTTACTGGCTGACAATGAAAATATCATATTCCACGTAGATCGTATAATTTTGATTCGCACGAGTTAAGTTCGAAATAATTCTCATAACATATGCATTGAGAGAAGGGATGACACTTAAAATCATTACTCGTGAAATGTGATCAAAATCTTCTCTTCACGAAACTCGTCCTTCCGACTACTGTTTTGTAAAATACGCATTCGCTTTGTATCAAATCGCAGCGGTGTATTATGGGAATTGGCACCGGATCTCCCTGGAAGTGCGAGCTAAGATTCTGTGAGATGACGTTTATGTGCATCTCCCAGTAATTATGTCATCATTCGAAAAGAGCGTCGACAAAATCATAAACGCAATACTTGACCGTAAGTATCTTTTTAAGTGCAGGACTTGTGTGCAAATAAAGTTGTGAGAACTGAGATTTTCGCTCATCAGTGTATACAAATTTCTGTTTACTTTCTCTCTTTCTTGCCTGTACTTATCAAGTACTTCTTCTCTATTCACTTAATATAATGTATATTCTTTATGGTATTTTCTCCAGTTATTGAGATTTAAAAAAACGTAATCGCTTGAATAGTATGTCGATCGATTTCTATAATCCCCTAACAATACGACATATATTATGTTAAAGCAAAAGTTTAGGTGGTTGTAACGGATCTATGTATAAATTTTCCTTGTTCACTGTGCACATGCGTGGTACATATACAACAGTTGTAGAAATTTATAATCTCAAACATTAATTGAAAATTTTACTAAGCCATTAGATACATAAATATTTGCAATTATGAAAACAGATATTTTGAAAAATGAATAATTTCTATCAGAACCGGCTGTAAAATTTTTATTATTAATAAAAACAAATGTTTTAATATCTAAAAAGGATCAGTAATTATGGATATATTCCTCTCTTTTCGAACAGAATATTTCTTGAATAACTTCATAGTGCGATAATAAATATTCTGCTTTTACGCGGTAAAACTGTTAGCAACAATATAGAATTGTCGCAAAATTTATATCGCAAGATATGTTTTCACCAAGTATAAGTATGCAATATTTCTCAGAAAATAACGAAAGTTTATACTTCTTTCAACAGACTTTCTTGTGCTAAATCTATCTATATAATGATTTGCTCAAATCTTTCGTTTTGCAATTCATAACAAAAAAAAATCAATGTAACTAACTTAAATATTGTTGTCGCCATTCGAGTCATTTTGACCCTTTACGTATAGTAGTTAAAAATCAATTTTAATATAAGAAATGGTAACCATTTTGTCGGCGATTTCTATAGATTTTGTAAAATCAAATACTTATTTTCCATGGCAGCTTATGGCTGCAATACGCAAACGTATAGAATCGAATATCATTTCGAATCAACAATGTTAGAATGTAGAATAATGGTAAATATTTCATCATTTTTTGCTCATTTTTGTTTTAAAAAATGTTATTAAAAAAGTGCGGATTCTAGAGATGCGCCGAGAGGGAACCCGATTTCGATTGATGGTCAAATGCTCTAAAATCGTAATTATATTTATTGATTAATTTTTTGTTAATTTTTGATAAACAGTTAAATAGATAGTTATCTTATTCAAACATTTTTCATTCAAATTTTCACTGTAAATTTGTTGGACTGAAACTTAGTAGAATGGATTGAAATTTCAGTCCAAATTACTGAAGTTTTAGTCAACTAGGACTAACATTTCGTCCAATGGAATGAAATTTCAGTCCAACAAATTTGGAGTGTACAAAAACTGTTAAGGAACTCATAATGATAAAAAAACAAAGGAATTTTTATTTTTAATGAACATTTTTAACAATAAACTCAAAAAGAACCGACATTTTTCTATTTATATAAAATTTCTTTCGAAGCTCGTGTAACCGGTAATCTGCCATTAATACTCCCTTATACAGGGTCTTAAAAATAGGTTTTGACTGCCCGAAAATTTAAGTTACTGAAATCTGCAATCATCGGTCTGAAAGTTTTACAGTATATTCTAAGTACATGACTTCCAAAACGATATTTTTCAAAATTTTCTGTGAAGAATTATGTAATGATTTTTTTTTCCATGAAATTTTGAAAACAAATTTAATAAAAATATTCAAACATAGAAAAAATACTATGCATTTCGTAGTTGTTATTTAGAGACGAAAATACAATTTTAGGGTTCAAAAATTAGTAGAGTTGTTTTCGGACATGTATCCCTTCGAAAAATCCTGACACAAAAACGATACTAGAATGAAATTACTGGAAAAACTATTTTGAAAAATACGGAGTATTATTATTATTTTTTTTGTAGATTTTTCCTGATCCTTTTTCTGATCCAAACGAACTCCTGTTTTTCATGACTATTTTTTTGCTCGAAAACTCCATTGCCATTTTTTCTAAAGTTAGAAATTTAAATAAAAAAACAAAATCCTTACAATATGAAAGAAAAATGTTTCATTAAACGTATCCTCACCTTAGCATAAATGTCATGAATATCTTCGAGGTTCTTCCGGAAATGGTTTTGGGCAACTCTCAATTGTATTCGTACCCTCTTGAGAGTTCTGTGAACATTGTGTCGTTGTGGAGCTCTTCTCATGGCCGCGGCTATCGGCGTCCCGCAGGGCTGCACCCACGGTTCCATTGCTATTGTTTTAGAAAAGGTGTTGTGAAGCCCGTAGGAGGGCGCTGCCGACACTACGCTCAGACCGGAACTCAGGAAGAACGCGAGGCTCGTGAGAGTAGCCGTATGTGCCAATGAATCTGCAACCAAACGACCACAAATTTCCTTGTCAGCAATACATCATTCTACTTCGTACATTGAATTAATAATTTATGATATATATTTTTTGTACAATTTCATGTCACATATTTTTCGAAGAACATTTCTTAATTGAATAATATGACGTATGTTCTGGAAGAGAAATTTTAATAAATCTCAATAACTTAAATAGTTACAAATTATGCTAACAACTAGGATCTTAACTAGATGTAAAATGAGTAAGGTATATGTGTTGAACAGATGCCTAAATTATGTTGAATACTAACCAAGTAAATACCGGTTAACTCGTACATGACTACCCTACATGAATTACCACATGATATCCTACGCTTTGTGGAACTTTCAAGAATTTATGTGACAAAGTGTGGCTCGCATTTTTTTTGTTGGAGTTATGTACATTGACTCCTAACCTTTAACAGCCTCTTCAACAACTACATAGTAAACTACATTCTGTAAAATGTTGGTTAGAAAATGAGCAAAATCTATAACGGTCTCTGATTAATGGACTGATGTTTATAAATCGGTAACGCGAATTTACCATAACGTTACTATATAAGATGCAAGACGTCATCAACCGTTCACGTTGTTCATACATCTTCGGTGGTTACTAAACGAGAAACCTTAATAACTTCCCGAACAGCACAATCCGTCCCGGCATGTCCTGGGGAGCTCCCGAGGACGTCCAAATGTCTGCTTTTGGTCCTCGGGAGCTCCTCAGGGACTCCTGAGGATGACCTGGAAGAGGCTTGTGTTGTTTGGGTTAATAAATGCGTAACGCTATTTCTAATAATTATACAACTAATACAATCTTCTAAATATGTTCTAGTTATTTAAAAATAAAGGAAACACTTATTTTTCAAATACTTTCTCCAACATTCACTGCAGAATATAACGAGTAAATGTCACAATTTTCCAAAAACATCATTACACAAGAATACAAAATAATTTCGTCACATATGTACATTGTAAGCGATCTGACGGATAAAGCGGTCGTACCGGCAGTTAAAAAAATCGTATGTTAAATCTTCATTGATCCGGATGGGCGTTATTACTATTGGTAACGCCGCATCGGATTCGCTCAAAGGACTTCGGACAAAGCGCCAATCGATTTTTTGCGCCTCGCGGCGCGCGACCGTGCATTAAATTTGAAAAGAATATTGGCGCATAAACACATCGAGCTTAATATCGCTGGCTACGAATACACCGATCCGCGATCGTATACCCGGATTATGCGCAGTCCTTCAAGTCGCAAAAAAGGACCGACGCGCGGAGACAATAAAAGTCGAGAAGAACGCGGTTGCTGCAAAAGTATAAATGCATCTTTCCGACTGGTATGCTTGTGCATGAGAAAGATGAAAAGAGAAAGAGATACTCTTCCGACTTTCACACCCGGCGCACCCCGCATATGTGCATACGGGTATGGGTGCATACATATGCGAGTACTCGCTATTGCGATCCGGCACCTACGCGCCAATTTAACGGCGACCAATCGCCGCCCCCGCAAGAGGAAATGGGTTGCAAATCGGAGAATCACGATTTATTGCACAATTAAACGTTCCCGGCTTACGACTTCCTCCACACTAGCGGGCGTAGGCTTTTTCGGTACATCATCCCTTCGCGGATTCCGTTGTTTCGCTCATTCATTTCCTTATATATTTTTTTGTTCGAGATCGCTTTCGACTGGGGCCAACGTACAACTATGTACATTATGATCTTTACGAGGATTGCGATTGCTTCCGTATACTGAGGGAGAAAGTACGGGTACCGTTTTTGGTAACCGTGACATGCAAATTTCCCAATTTGCATGCTTGGGACCAATTGATCTGGTACTCAGTCCAGAATATCATCTCTAATCTTCTGTTAATAACAATAATGCGATTTCTCTCGTACATGACTTGATGTGTGTATGCTTTAAAACGTACTTGAAGGTAATCGATGACCATAATAAACAATTTACATTAAGTGCCATTTATACCATTTTATTTACAAAAATGGATTTGTATTGAATCAGCCATTTTTAATGTTTACCAAATGAATCCAGGATCATGATCAGCTGCTTCAAAAATCTCCGTATACTGAGGGAGAAAGTAAGGGTACCGTTTTTGGTAACCGTGACATGTAATTTTCGAAATTTGCTTGCTGGGGACCAATTGATCGGCACAAAAGCTCTGTCCAGAATATCATGTCTAATGTTCTGTTAATAAGAACGTGACCTACTGTATGTATGTTTTAAAATGTACTTCAAGGTAATCGATGTACAATAATAAACAATTTACTTCATGTTCCATTAATACCATTTTATTTACAAAAATGGGTTTGTATCGAATCAGCCATTTTTAATGTTTACCAAATGAATCTAGGATCATTATCAGGTGCTTCAAAAATCTCCGTATACTGGGAGAAAGTAAGGGTACCGTTTTTGGTAACCGTGACATGCAATTTTCGAAATTTGCTTGCTGGGGACCAATTTATCGGCTACAAAAGCTCTGTCCAGAATATCATCTCTAATGTTCTGTTAATAAGAACGTGACCTACAGTATATATGTTTTAAAATGTGCTTTAAGGTAATCGATGTACAATAATAAACAATTTACTTCAAGTGCCATTAATACCATTTTATTTACAAAAATGGATTTGTATCGAATCAGCCATCTTTAATGTTTACCAACTGAATTTAAGATCAGCTGCGTCAAAAACTGCAGGTTTGAAGTTGTTTCGTTTTATTGTCATTTGGAAAAATTCAAATATGACTTCAGTTGTATTATACGACATAAATCCTTGTGTAAGAAATTTTTCACCGGTTATTTCAAAGGTAGATTTAGTCTACTTAGCGAACCTAATATTTATTAAGATTACATTTGTTAAATATAAGATTGTTTTTAAACTCCAGTGAATCGTCTGCTTGCTCAACGAAAAATTTACGTTTTTTAAGGACCATGAAGTATAATTTTTCTTAATTATTCGTCTTGAGCAAAGTAATAAATAAAATTTATTTTACAAACAATATCTAAATTACTACAGCACTTAATATGTTCATTAATTGCACGCGCTAATCGATATGCGTTGATAATTATCTTTATCATACGCGAATTAATAATTCAATTTTAAAATCGAAAAACCGGCATTAAATAATTACAGGGCCGGTGGATTCTAATTCCAGATAAGGATCTCCAGATGGCCGAAATATCGCGAAGCTCATGCCAAAATCTTCCCAACCAATTAATTTCTGCTAATTTGGCAGTCGATTCAACGCGATCGCAATAACCGATTCGCGAGAGCGATTTCAACGGTTGTCACGCCTGACTGGCCACATGCGACGTCCTTGACGATCTTTCAGTCTGGCATGTGCTTATGAGCTATTAATCATAATAAATGATACCGCCTTAAAGTTCAGCGACTTTGCGGATATGGGCAAGTGCTAGGAGGTAATAATTTTCCGCCGTAATGCCCTCTCGTACATTTACCGTAAGCGATAAGCCAATTTGCATACAAATTGGTGCAGGTTTTTACAAAAATCTGGGTTTGGGTGTCACCCATTGTTCGCAATTTGCACTTCCAAAATTCATGTCAATATTGCATGACGTTGCCTGTCGGCTATAGATTGTTACAAATATTTTGTGATAATATTATATACGTATTTAATTGCAATTTATTGGCATTCATTGAGATCGTTCATTAATTATTATGTGACGTGTGAATGATTTATTAACTTATTGCTTTTTCTTGTCAGTGCACTAATCGGTTTTGACAGGAACCGATACTTGAAAACGTTTCGAATTTGTTATTGAAACGTATGTCATTATGTAGAAGTGTGATGAAATGAATATGTTATGCAAATTTGTTCGTTTTTTGTCTGGTAAAAAAAAATCGGGTACTACCATCACACTTTATTATTTACATACCCATTTATATAGTCAAGTTTTTCATCGCATTTGAGTGCTTGAGAAAATTGGATTGTAATTCTTACATATACGTATGATTATTCTACGAATTTAATGTGTTGTTGCATCAATTCGAATCGTCAGTTAAATAGGAAAAAGACAGACCAAATTGGTTTTAGGACCTCCAAGTTTTTGCTAAAAAAAATAACGGTTCTATTCTTGTAAAGAAGAAAGTATTCCATCGGTTCGCTGAGTTAAAATACTAATGTTATTACTCAATTTTTAGCGCCTCCTATACAATATACGTGCAATACAGAAATACATCACCTTCTGTTTTTCCGCAGTGTCTACTAAACATTTCATTCCAAACACGGTAACTTGCACAAGAACAACAATTTAAAATTTTTTTTTTAGTGAACCTACTGATAGTATAATGGTACTTAATGGCCATTAATAAATATTCTGATAAAAACCTGATGAAAATTGTCAGTCCATACTGTAATAAAAAGCAATTAAAAAGTCTACCTTTGATGAAAACTGTATAACTCGACTAATATAAGAGCTAAAAGAAATCGTTTGAAATGTTTTGGAAAAGTAATAATTTAATATGTAGGTTATGAATTCCAAACTGAAATATGTTCAATGATTAGACCAACCTTTCATGACATCTCACGGGCTTGCTTTGATTTAGACTTTTCATGATATATGACGACATAGAATATACACGCGTTTAAAGTCACTGCCACATGTCCGAAGGCTGTAAATCACTAATCAATTAACTGTGTTGCAGTAAGCACGAGAAAGCTAATGATCACCTTATCCGGTGCATTTGTGCCTCTTCTCTAGGAAATCTTTTTCCTCGTCCTTCTTGTTGTACTGTCCTATCCGAGGACTTTCGCTTTGGTTTAGTCTTAGCGCTCAAATAATCGAAGTTTATATATGGCTGTTTTAGTAAAATTGAAATCGATTATGTTTTCGTGTTATTTTTGAACAGATAATTTTGGGATTATATATATGAATATCGAATGAAAAGGATCAGAATTGAAGGCACCGTTTATTTAATGAGAGTAAATAAACAAAGGTTAAGTATATTTTGAGAAGTCAAAGGGACTCTCTAACATCAAATGACAATGTGGTCCATAATGGTAACAGTAACTTTGAGGTTCTATGCTCATGACAAGACAGTGAGTTGTATTTAAATTAATAGATTGTAGAAAATCTGTAGTGACATAATTTACACTTATTCCATTCAGAAATGGATAGTTAAGTTAGGGATTAAAGTCAATGCAAATAATGGAAAAATTAAATGATTTGGGCATGCGAAAAAATACAACTTATTACATTGTTCAGTTTTACTTGCTCATATATAAACCATTTAGGATAAATAAGCAAGGATCTTAAGTCATTAATAGACAACAATAATTACAAATTAGATGGTCCTTGCAGAAGCGAGCATACCTGAAATAGTGTCTTATTTTCCATTAAGGCAACATTCAAGACTCGTCAACTATTGCAAAACCGCTACAGCTATCTTCCTGTTTGTATCTTCATCCAGCAACGTTTTTGACATTGAGAAACAGAAATCAAACAAATATTATTTCAAGAAAAGGATGTTGAGTTTACAAAGTGAACATGATAACTCGTTAACCATCGAGTTCTTGATCAGCTAAAATAATTTAGAACTTACAAAGGATTGTACTTTTTATGTTTATAAAAAAAATACATTGAATTAATAAGATTCTTGATAATTGCAATTCGATTCTATCTGATGACCATAAGATTTTAAAAATAACCGTTTCTGGCGAACTACTGAATTTCACAGAACTATTTTGGTATGTAGATCAGAAGCTCAAACATTTAAGTTTTTGCACGAATTCGCCTATAAGTTCGAAAAAAATTTAGCCAAAAATGATTTATTCAGGATTTTACCAGATCATCATCGTGGAGCCGCGGTTCGTCAAGCTCGCACAGATTCCCGTGGATTCCCCAGGTGCCAGAGATCATTCTGACTGGCGAACGATCGGTAGGAACGCGAGAAGATTTGTTCATTTTTTCCTCGCGGATCCTCGAAGATTGTTGGTTTTGCAGCGCGATGCCTCCGGGGGCGGCACGGCGTTAATTCTGGGAACGAGTCGGGGTCGACCGCGCCGGCAGCGGTGATTGCGTGGTGATTAGACTTCACCTTCGATTCTCTTTGGGCAGAGGAGAAAAGCGAACGGCGAAAAAGAAATCGGCGGATAAACAAAAAACATCCAAATTGAATACAACCTGACCCAGTAATGAGTAAAAAGTCATTATTACGGGGTTGCCAACCTTCTTTTTGCGAAATTGAGTTGACGATTTGTCATAATTACATACTCCACATACACTGAGGATCCATTTATGCCGTAGCTGAATTTGATCATATGTAACCTGCAGTCAGAATGATAAGAGGTTTCTCGTCAGACGTCAAAATCGATGTATCGTGCAGAAATAAAGATGTGTGTAACAATAATGGCAGGTTGGAAGAGATGGAAGCTGATTACTTCTTTACTGATGTTCAATGCCCAAAAATGTAGCATCTAGATACTTTATTGCAGTTTGAAACGCTATTGAAATTTTTGAATTTTCATTGTGATTATAAATGTATGACTAATTTGTGGTTAAGAAATTGTTTATCACAAAGTACCTGTAACAAAAACATCCGACTGTTGCAACTAACTTTTCTTTTATTTAGACAGAGTTTTGAAGATGACCAATGTAACGACGCAAACTTAGGGTTTTCTTCACATTCTGTTTATCTTACTTCGTTGGGACAACTAACCAGTTCTCAGATGAGAAATTGGTAGGACAACTAAGTAAACAGTTGCAATGAGAAACTGATTGGTCACTACCCGAACAGAAATTGGTTCATGCCCTGATCAGGGTGTAACGCTTTTGGTCAGGCTCTGGTCCGGGCCCTAATAAATTTATTGGTTACCAACTAATCAACTGACTAATGTAACTATTTCCTTTGTTCTCTCCATCCATTTTATGATAGATCCGAGTACACTCAGCGGTTGGTTTCCCTAACTAAGTTTTTTTTCCGTTTGTATACAGCTAATCATTGAAATCAGTAAGAGAACTAGCAGACTATATCATCATATGTATTTACTACAACAAACTTAATATATCATGTTATTAAAATTTATGAAATTCGATTTAACGGCCAGAATGATACTTAAATTTTATTATTTTCATTGAATAAATATGTAACCGAAATTTCCATAAAATAATTTATTATCATTGTCAACTTTCCAGTAGCGAGAACTTGAAGTTTTGAATCATAAAAATGACCATCTTTAAGGATATTTGGACATTTTTATACGAATACCGTATGATATTGTAACCACATTTAAATAATTCGAAAAAATTATAAATGTAATTGAAATCACACAAAGAACCGAAAAACACCATTCCTAAAAAAATTTAATTTTGACAAACGTCGAAGCTGCTCTTTTATTCAACTTGCAATCGACTTTTCATTTCAAATAAACTTTAAACGAATAAATATTTTTTTGATGACTAAAATTGTGATGTTATGATCGGTTTAATGCTCGAATCGAATCGCGGGATGTAAATGATAGTACTTATTATCATCGAAACGTTTCAGGTTGCAGTTTGAAACATTTTGCAAAACGCCTTCCTACAATAAAATGGAAATTTCATTGGCAATTCCTGGTCACGGTATAAAATATTAAATTTCGCATACCACATCTTTATTTCCGTAAGACTCTTTCTCTTCGTTCGAAGGTCTTTTATTCCGTTCCACCCTTTAATCTCAACGCGGTATATACACGCGTGTGTTTATTCCAGTCTGCGGCCGTGCACGTGTCGTTCACAAAGGTATGTGGGACGATATTCTCGTATGCTCCTCCCATCACGATATACTCCTGTAAGTACCAATACGTAAGGTGTATGGGTACGACGGAACCAAGAAATTTTGTTGTTCCCTCGTGCAAACAGCAATTAACTGTTTGCCCTTTCGTGAAATTTAAGTTATCTTAGCATTGCAATTTCATCATACATATTATATAATTAAAAATAAAAGTTTCTCTTATTTCCTGTTATCCTACATAACAAATTTTGGATGAGGTATGATGCACACTTAAAATTTTGACTTCTTTTTTACATCAAAATGTTATTTTACGGATATTTGGGGTAGTAGCAGAGTAACTCGATTTTTCGAAAGCCATACAAATAATGCCATAAATTAAGACCATATTTCCATATATTTTGGTTTTCTTTATTTGATTGGAGACAGATTGAAAATGTCCATTCACCTCATGTCTATTGCAGAGAGAACAGCTATGCAGAACTGCTATCTGCCGCCTCATATTTTTGATCAACTACAAAATTAAAAAAAATATTCGGTGAAAAACATATGTTACGTAACTGTTGCATTAAATGTTATGTACCGGTTGTACATCGAATCATTGATGTATCAGATACATCATCGTTTCATAATTCAATACAAGTTATATAGGGATTATACATAGCAACATAGCTGGTATTGTACCTGCTATTCCGCAGTTTCTAAGGAACAAAGATATCAATGATCTTTTGTGTTTAACTGAAGATCGTCAATGGATTAAATAATCAACATTTTTTATTAGAACATCATAATTGCTGTCTAGAAATAACTGCAATCTATTGCCGACTTTTCTTAAGTCTGTTTTAAATTATATACAATTTGACGATGAGAGTAAGAAACGAAACTTTTGAAAATAGTATATTGTATATCTAGGGCGAAAAGGAAGGGATTACAACTGTTGACTTGTCTTCGATCCCTTCATTCTCATCAGTGATATAAACGATATTTTTTGTAACGCCTTTACGTAGAAAAACTGAGCCTTTATAATGCCTGTGAAATAAATGGCGTCGGCGAAATCGTAAAAATCGGAAGCGGGCGCAATGAGTGAAAACGCCCGATAAAGCGGGCGCGAATGACTAAAAAACGCACAGTAAAGCGGGCGCGAAATCGCAAAAAACTAAATGGTTACATGCTTTTAATTTACTACAGAATTCGGGTTAAGAATGAGTTAAAAGAAATCAACTATAACTATTACAAGTATTTCAGTAGGTTGGCAGTAAACCGACCTCAACAACAAATATTCAATGTTTCCATTATTCGGAAGTTATTTGCGTAGCAAAGTAATTATTAATTAACTGTTTATCATGTTTTTGATAACAAAAATATTTTTTTATCAATTTCTATTATCTGCAGTGTACCTTGTCTCTAAAATTGCGAAATACAAAAATTAAATTTCTTTGGCGTGTTATAATTGTATTTTCTTTTAATCTTTATAATGGTTAATTTTTGTTTAGTAATAATCAAAATAGTAGCGTAGAGTGGAGTACAACGACTAATTCCAATTGTGTAAATTGATTAAAAAAGTTTCTGAAAATTTCTTAATTTGGCTAAAACTGTGCATACTTTATTAGTGGCACAATTTACTTCCACTAAGCTCGATAACACACTATGTGTATTTTCTACATATATCAAAACAAATTCCACTGAATTATTATCATTAACTTTAATCCCTATGCTTTACAAAAATATATTTCAATAAAATGCATAGATTACAAAATACTATGCATACAATTGATTGACTACTTAAAATAAGTGCAAAGAGAATTGCTCGTAATAAACATGAACAATAAATAATTTCATAAATAGCAACTTTGAACTATTCTTAACTGCACGAAACAATAAATACGACACACTTTTTGAGTCATCGGTTACCCTCACTGATAAGGAAATATACTTAGAAACAATAACATAAAATGTTCTCATTACGCGTGCCGCAGAGGTCTTTTAAAGTAACGATAATATTGTATCATTAAAACGTACATTATTACATATCGCACTTCGGTTCATTGCGGTAATAAGAGATTTACATTACACTGTCGTTGTAACTTAAAGCCCGCAAAGTGCAGAGGCGTAAGTGGCTTTCACTAAGCGACAATGCCGAATGGATCCGGAACCGTGTTCTCTTCCTTGTAGCCTTCCCGAGAGCTCACCATTGAAAATTACACGTTCGGCAAATACAAACGATTACATAAGATGTTGAGTACTATTTATGATAATTAAGCTCTTTTTCAATTCATTACCATATTTGCTGTCAAAATACAGCAGCGGAAGGTATTCAATTTTTTGTCGCTTGCTCCTACGGATTAAATGCTTGATGAGTCCATAATTTTGTAATCATAAGTTGATTAATATTTTATGGTGTAAGTGTTAAGAAATGGACCATATTTTAACACCTGACTCTAGACACAATTTGTAATTAACAACACCTCGGCCAATCTTGTAATCATAAATTTATAGGTCAGCAGCAATAATGATATATGCAAAGCCACTGATTTCTAATCAAGTGACATTTGTTAAGTTAAAATAGAATATTACGTGCCTAGGGCGGATACAGAGGCATTGCAGCAAGGGAGACAATCGTCGCCCGATGCTTGCAATACGTGTTCACTCCCGCGATGTTACACTATTTTTTGTCACACCCGTACACGAAAAGTTCAACTCACCTTTAGAGCATGTAAAGTGGTCCAAGGCTGTCAAGCACATTCAATGATCTTTACATCGTGAAAGATTGTTTTTCGATGAAAAAATTTCAACAAATTATAAGCGAGAGGAAAACAAAATTTTCCCGCCCGGTTACGCCCATCGTTATCAGACCGGGCGGCAATCAGGCACTTTCCGCCCTCTATTCGGGCGGAAAGATGGACTTTTTTTTGTTGGTGTGACAAAAAAGTATATTTATAAGTGACATTAGTACAGATACTGAAGCAATTTCTATGCATTTGTGTTTCCAGATCATGAATATCATAATAGAAATATTTTCGAACATTCATCCTTAAATAAGTTATAATGTACTATATAACTTATGTATATTCCTATGTACATTGTTTTTTACACTTTTTGATGATATATCTTTAATAACTCAGTACTAAAACCCCAAATACCGATCTTAACCAGTTTAGGAATACCATAATACTCATATATTCTTCTCTTTAAAATAATTAAATTGTGAGTTTTATTTAATAGCTTTTTCTCAAATCCCAGCCAAATTTTTGGATTTGAATCGCTTTTTCATTATCGTATTTTACTATATGCTAAACAGAAATCATACTTGTTATCATCTCTTCTCTCCCAACCCTCTCACGTTTGAAAAAATTAAGTGGACCCATTACATTTTTTTATGAATAAACTCAGCTCCAAGTGAAATAACATAAAAACTATTCTGCATTAAAAAAAATATGTATGGAAATTAGTCGACAGTTAATCTTTATTTTCGGCTAATTTACTATAAAAATTAGTGTTAGGATGGAGAACTTATGACTGTTCTATTCGTTTTGGACAATAGTTGAAACTTTTATTTTAATATGAGACAATAACCGCCGTGAATAAGCATATAATTCATAAAAATTCGATATTACTAAATAACTGTATGCTTATGCCTGTAGTGATTAAAATTCGGAAACAATATCAGATATATGCAATTATCTAAGATTATCTAAATATGACTCACGAGTACCAAAATGCGAAACATAATTCGTTGATGTCTGCGGTTTGCTTCGAACCACATATTTTGGTGGGGGTTAAAAAAAATGACGTCACGGATGCGCCAGACAGATTAGCGGGTGCGCTAACGCTACGCGGATTTGCATTTTGTCTGGCGCAGAGGACTATCGGATCGAGTAGTCCCTGGTCGCATATATGCTTCCTATTGCTCACACTCACGAACACACGATGCACATTTGCATGACGACATGCACGCATTACTAAAGCGCTTCACCCATAAACTGTTCCGTCGGGGGTTTTAGGTTGCCTTAGTCGCCTCTTACGAATTAACCCGCCTCGTGCTTCTGCTATTTTTTTTGTACTTGTTTTCTGTCTTCAGCTTTATTATTATCAGCATGGACCGCAAATTCTCATCGTTCTCATCTTTTACAGGTTATAATCCGTCCGTCGTGAATCTTCCCTACAGTCCGCACTGTTTTCTGCTTAAATTTATAAGGTTAAGTTTTAGATTCTAAAACCTTTATATGGAGTCGGTTTATTAGCACTAAATGATAATTGGTAGTGTTTAATGCTGTGATTACTTTCCTATTTTCGGTTCATTTACGAACTCTAAAATGTCGAAATCTTAGAGTTATCTCAGCTACCTGGCAAACAAGTATTTGTAGTCATATGTGTTAATTTGTACCTATTTGTTTATTACTTAGAAGAGTTCATAACTTTTCAGTGCCTCTTCTTCGCGTAATCCTTTAGATTTTATGGTCTTTCTACGCTCTTGTATACTTGATCATAAACAGGTCTTTATTGGTTTACAGGCCTTCCTGCGCTCCCAGCTTTACGACAATCATCATTAACATCGCCATTAGGATCTATTTAGTCACACATGATGCTACTCGTTTTCCATCAATGACTACTTATACTAAAGAACAGTTTTCTGCACGTTGCGACCAATATTCGCATTCTATGTTCGTCGTATTTTCCGCGGAAATATTTCTATGATCAAGAAATTACTTCACGCGTATAATTTCTATGCTATTTTTGTTTTTCCATTCTAATTCTAGGATTTGCATCCTTTCAGTAACGCGGTTGATGATTTTCATGACTACTTCTTCAGATATTTTTCTTCTGACTTGACACGCATCTGTTAGCTATACCGTCTTCATTATCACTCCTCTATTCATGTATTTACCTTCCTTTTCTTCGTTTCCACGATTCATGCATGTATCCGCCTTTGGCGTAATATTCGTTCCTATTCATTTTCCTGACAAGTATTCCCGTTCCATCCCAGTGTCATCCCGTTTTACCTATATAATTTCTAAGATCACCTTTTGCCATCGTCCTTCATTCATCTTCATTAGCCTTGCCGTCATTATCGACCTTTGGTTCGCGCATTTTGTAATCATTACCATTATCTATCCCAACACCTCATTACGGTCATTTTCTTCTTCATCTCATCCTTCAACATATAATCATAATCAGCGTTCTGTATGACGCATTAACGCATTTTCCGGTGGTCTCCACCTTTTCACGTTACTATCTTGTTTATTTCCCTCATGCCATATCCGCTTACCCTTCCGTTCCGCTTTTTCGCGCTTCTCTTATGTCCTTTCCTCAGTATCGCGTCATTTTCCGCCTCTATTTACCCGAAGGCCATTATCATTAATTACTACGACCGCTTTGTAATCGTTAACATCAACGTTCCTAACACCTCTTCTCCATAATTTCCCTCATCTCTTACATCGACGTATAATCATAATCGTCCTCTTTCTCTCCTCATTCGCATATTTTCTCATATCTCCTTTCGTTTTCTCTAGTCTATCTTCTTTTATTCCCTGTCTACTTTGCTCAGCCCTCTGCATCCATTCTTCTTCCCAACCTTCTGTTCGTCTCTTCTACTTTTTTTATCCTCCGGCACTCGTCGTTCTTTTCTTCATGTTCTTCCTGCTACTTGGATCGCGCGGTCACGCCGCCTTCTCTTCGAATTATCGAAGGTGCACCACACCTCGCCCATGTATGAAACTATGTACAGTAAATAAATCTAAGCGCAGGTATACTTAACCAAGGCATACGATCAATCTGGCCTGCATGTAATGCCTGTAACCTCACGATATTACGTAGATATGGATCACTGATGTCATACTGACGTCATCCGTCGTTTATATCTAGACGTGACAGTCAACGGTTGGTACCGACGCAGGTATGATCGAGAGCGACGTTTACTTATGACCGTAAGCCTATGCGCCTATCTCTACTAATGCGTGAACGCATCTGTGTGCTCGCATAAAATCGCGGAATGCGCCACCACTCTGAGCCACGCATCCAATGCCATCGACTGTTCCTTATCTGTGCCGGTGTTTCAGGACGGACGAAAAATTTGCATTCCGTGAGGCGATACGCTTTGCACATCCGGCGTAAATATACTTGATTCGATGTAAAGATAATAACGATCGACAGTTTCGTTGGTGATCTCGATATTCCATAGAAATGCATGATCCGACATACTTGCAGATTTCATACTTTTTGTTCTGTTTGCAGATATTTACTTGATCACATTGTTGCAATTTTTGAAATACGTAGGTGCCTTTCAAGTTTTTTTACAAAATCAACCTGGAACGTAGATTACTAGTAGATGGGCGTAAGGCCGGTGAAAAAAACGTCACGCGTCAACCTGTCAATCAGACTTCTAAATCTAGAAGTTACCGTTACTTGATACAGGATTAGTCGAAGGTCGCTACATGTGACAGAATTATGTGGGAATGATATACATCATGTTGAACCTTTCTGGGACCTTTAAAATTTATAAATACTCTGAACATTATCGGTCTATGTTGATGATCGTGTTCCTTGGTCGTGGTTGATTTATTTGAGCTGTCAATCGACGGTGACACATGATGGCCCTATAACCATCTACAATTGGTCTGGAAGAAGAGAATCGTGTGATAATTTGCATTCAGAGTTAACTGAAATCCTTCAGTGAATGTCTCACCATACCAGTAATTGGAGATCAATAACAAAATTTCCGGGTATATATAGGCCACTCGAATAGAGAATTTATAAGATGTATCAATAATACTTTTTTAATTAAGTACTCCGTATTAGTCGATTTTCCAACACTAAAGTGTCAAAACAGGATGTCTAGGTAGTAATTGGAAATAAACACGATGATCATATATGATTATTTGAAATTAACGTAATATCAGATATTTCGTCCTCTATTTCGATCGGTGATGAGCCATCTATTCTTGTCTGACTGAATTCTTGATAAAAATTTGATCAAATTAATCTTGATCAATTGACTGGATTCCAATAGTTTCAATAGTTCTCAAGATGATTATTAGTTATACCCACTTAAGGCAAATAATGGAGGATGGCCACTTCTTTTGAAGGAAGGCATAATATTTTACTTTTTAACTCATTATTCTCAAAATAAGTATTTCAATCCAAAAACGAAATAAGCCAGCAATTTGGTAGTAAAAGAAGCAATTCCTTTTTAACATCTGATCTTTCCCCTATACGACAATGAGATCGGAAGATCATCCACTCCTTTATTTTCGTATTTACACTCTGACACATGTTGACAGAAGGTCCCAAGATCCAAAAGTCTCTAAGTTTCCAATGGTAATGAAGAGGCAAATTTATTTGCGAAAGACGCAAATTACCATCAACAAGCAGGAAGCAATGCTTACCTTACCTTCAGACTTCCGTTCGCACATTACCATCGTGCAAACGACTCGCGATGAACCTCAAATGGTCGTTTCGGTGTGTCGCTTTGGTAATTCACCGTTTGCTGGACCTTCGATGTCAGGCATTTACGATCTCCGACCGATGGATGCAGGGAACTTGAGAATAAGCGATCATTTAAGATAGAGTGTAAAGATGCAAATGTTACGAACGCTAACTTTCCTCAATTACATGCAGTAAAAATATATTTTCGATTTAAGAATTATATACTATTCGTTATTAAAACATTTCCATATTGTACTAATCGATGATTAACATATTTAAATATGTCAGGTAGGCAATTTATTATTCAGTGATTATGATTTAGTTAAACCATTATTTATACACCGATCTGCGACATAAATTATTCATCGTTAACCCCCCTGGTTTCTTTTTCTGCAATAAACTACGCAACTACGCAATTAAAAAATAGCCAATAATCACGAATTATTTATCGGAGTATAGAAGAGAAATATAGACGTACGGAGTGGGTTTTTTAGGGGACTACGCCGCGCGCATCTGCGACGCTGTTTCCTTTTTTCGTTCTTGGCCAAAACTCTCGCGGAACAGGTCGAAAGGGACTGAGAAGCCGCATAGCGTCCTCATCCATGTCACTGGATTTGCTGGAAGGGACGCGTTTTTATGATCGTTAAATAAATCACAACCGCATATGCGTGTATTATGTCGGCATAGGTGAACTCCGCAAATCCCGATGCCACATTCCACCGCCACCCGCATAAATTTATTACCGATTATCTGCCGACATCTCCCGATTCACTTAACGATTACGTCCTGTCGACGTCAGGTGTGATTGATGCTGCACCCCCCTCGTGAGAAATGGTCTATCGTTAAATATTGGGGACCAAAATTAGTACCCGATTAATCCTTGTAGATTAGTGACATTATGTGCATTATTATTTTGTATCTCTATTGTCAGCTTTCATTAGGACTTTAGTTGGATATCATGATCAAGGATGAAGACATCATTGGCACCTATTGTTCCGTACAATTATGGTAACAGAGAATCAGATCAATTTGAAATAAATAACTGAATTATTATTGCTAAATAAGATTGCCTACATTGAAGTAGAATTTAAGGAAAATAATTTGTTTGGCCTTTTCGAAAATAATGCAAAAAATTAAATCCGTCTGACTAAATAGGAATTTTTTCGCCTTTTTATGTGTCGGAATGGTTATTGCATAGAAGATTGCTTATTATTAGAAAGTACAAATAGACAGATTAGTAAATTTCATAGACTCAGCTGGAAATAACGAATTTTCATCAGGAATCTGATGAAATCCTGAAAGGTTTGTTAAAAAATATCAAATGTATTAAAGAGACAAAAAAGTGATTACGCAAAACATAAGTCAATTTATCAACATAATCTTCGTCAGTAATCGAGTCTCGAAAAAGAAAGAAGTGTGGACCGAAGATAATAAAAATCTGTAGGACAAAAGATATTCACCGCGCGAGGAGCTACGAACATAAAACGAGCTTCTTTTCGCTTCTTTATGTGTCGATTCCGTCACGCGTACCTACATATGCCCGATGTCGGATGGATTTCTTTAGGTGAAAATGCCGCCCCAGACTTTTTAACGATTTAACGATTCTTTGCCATTGTCGGCCGATAACGGTCCTTCTTGGGCCATAAAAGTCGCTGAAGATGTCATCGCTTTGACGAGGTCTATCACCGGCGAAAGTCTCTTCGAACCTATGCTAATGCCAACTTTAAGTCAAATCTTTTACGCGGATATTGCTTTTCAAATATTCCAATACGAACCCACCGTTTCCTTCGCGCGGAAGTTTACTGCGCATAAATATTGTTCAAATTTACTTGAGTTTTACACGTTCTTGGCAAAATTTTAAATCTCTTTAATTATGTGAAAAAATAGTTTTAACAATGTGTACATATTTTGTTATAAGCATTTCTAATATTGAATTATTGTTGTATTTCGGAAATTGTACAATTCCCATGCAAGAATGGAATATGACTGTATTAGTGTAATGACCTGTTGATTCAATTGTTTATAAATTTTAACATTTAATTTTATGATCGTTTTAAGGTAATTTTACTTCGGGCTCTTCATGATCTTCTATTGCTTATACGTGAATGATATGAAATTCCTGATATCAAACAAAAAAACGCGACCAATTCACTCAAACAAGTATGTAATAACTTGTAGGTAAATGTAGTAAATCTGAGCTCTGTGCAGCGATTGTCTTCATACAGAGGACAAAAAATATCATAACCTAGAGATGTAACCTAGAATTCTAAACGCAAATTGCAATTAGTCAAAGATTTGGGACATTATATAGTCGGAACTAGGATGATCATTATTTATGCGATTCATGAAACGCAACATCAAAAACAAAATTAATTTATGATTGTTATTTTTTGAATGTAGTTAAATATTAATCTTCAATGGTGAATAAGTAAAACTGGTAACATTTCCATTTGTGCGGTATACACTTGTCGTTGTTATCAATGCAAATTATGCCGCGTTTTAAAAATAATACTTAGTTGCCTCAAGGATTTGGTTAGAAGTAATTCAATTTTGGAATATGACAAATATTAAGAATACATCGCGAGATCGATCTTGGACCGATTAAAATTGGTTTACTGCCACGTTTGTCCTAAATTTGCATAAGTGCTGTTTTCAAAAAAAAATTATTTTGTATTATCAGCTATATTTAATTTACATTCATGTAATTAATTCTGAACTCATGATTTCAGTCTAAACTGCAAAAGCTCTACCTTTTTTATTACAGTATTTTTCAGAATTTTCAAAACCGTAAAGGACCTATAAAAGGTATGCTATGAAAATAATCGACATGTAATAAATAATTGTTACTATTGATAATACTGGTTTCTGTATAAAATATGTTTCTATGCAATAATTTCGTTTATGATCGGCATAGTGTTCCACAAGAATCATTTTATCAACAATTTTCGGTTGTTGCAACTAAAAAAATTATAATCTTGGTTATGTATTTTCATTGAAGTTTAAAGCTAATAAAATAGATTTTTGGTAGCCATAAAAGTATATTTGATTTGTATTAGGAATAGAAACATCAGAGGGCGTTGTATTAATTCCGACTTCTTGCAAGAAGCTAGACCATAAATCACTTATAAGCTTTACGAATTTGGCTTGACCGTAGGTATATCGATTATTTTCTATTTAACACGTGTGTTTTATATTAGTCGCATATATATGGGATATAGGTATAAATATACAAAGCTATTGTACAAGATAAAACGATCTTATAAAAATTCATATAGGAAAATGATTAAAATAATAAAAAATGGTAGTAGTAAAATTAGTTAATTTAGTATAAATTAACTGAAATAAATTACAATTATTATATGTCTATCAGGTTGATGATAAGAATGGAAACACAAAATATCTTTGAGTATTCAAAAACACTTAAAAACCAACAATAAACATATATTTATTATATTACCTAAAAGTAGTATATAATTATCAATTATTTTAGAATTAACGGGATAAGCGTGTATATAACATACTATACGAAAAAAAGAGTTAGGGCCGAAAAAAGGAGCAACCGCTTTTTCACATGAAATATCTTATAAAATTAAAAATATTAAGTCGGGTTTAATATAATACTCGTACAGTTATTGAAATCGAAAATTCGTCATCACACCTGAAGTAGCATTGCGTATTTATGTTTTATTTCCTTTTTTTGTCGTAGTAGACCGCAAAATGCAATTTTGCGCCCGCCGTTTTAACCATTGGAATGAATACCCAGAGTCACGTAACGCTCATCGCACTTTGCAGTCTACTGCCACAAAATATGTTCGTACCTAGGGCGCAACATTTCGCGCCCACGGGCGCTCGGAGGGGGGCAAAATATCAATTTGCGCCCTAGGGACGAAAAATACTATTGTTGTTTACATCCAAGTCGCTACAATACAAGTTTTTATTAATTATATCAATTATCTTGCTACCTTTTAAATTTATTTTTCAATGTTTTAGAATTTTGTTTATTTGTTATAAATAGCAAATTTATAGAACGAGGGAGAGTCACGTATTAGAACGAACATTTTTACACCAACGAACACATTATCTACTCGATGCCAGCGAGTATTAACATTTTCTAATAATTCCATATTCATTTTAGTTGCGAATCAAAAATGTATCGATTTTCCGCATCCTAACCGGATATAATAAAAGAAATTTTGTTACAAATGAAACGGACGATTGGTTACGAAATTTAAATGATTAAAAGCAAGTACTGAATTTACCATAATTCAAAATTTAATATATCTTCCGTAGATAATCAGCAAAGGAAATTAGTTCGCCAAAGAACCCATAAACTCGCAATATTATCGTAATTTCTCTCGTTGCAGGATTAATGATCACTCCATTTTAAATGATCTTTAAATACAAGCAGCTTAAATTGTAGTACTCGCACTTGCGTGATCTTAATGCGCATCGGTGTACGTTACGGTCGTTCGATCGTTTACGTGCAAGTCCCTCGGATCGTTGAACCGGCACTCGACAATCGTTGTAAATCAAAGTTGTCCCTGGTCAGGCACGATGCCGGCCACACTACACCCACGATCGAACGCAGCATTATGCGTGCCTCAATCTACTAACTGCTGCAAATCACTTTCATTTGTCGGCGCGAATGATATCTATATATATATTTATCGTCGGAATGAGAGAGTAAGAAATTCTGAATGAACATGAGAGTAAGTAAGAAAATGAATTACGGGCATCGCACAATGTGTATAGCGTGAAAACGTGAGAGAAATCGGTGACAAAATCGTTTATGACGTTTATAAATATAAATGGACAGATGTAAATTAAATACTGGAATATCGACATTCATTTGTATCGAAGGAAATTCACGACCATAAAATCCTAATTGCCTGTTATTGTACATTATTTTTTAAAACAAATTGCTGAAATCGACAATAGTAATATATTTTACAGTTTTAAAATTTAAATAACCAATATATTTAATTCATTTTTTATATTATAATTTATCGCATTCATTGTCTGAAATTTAGTCATAGAGCATGTTGAGATAGATGGTTTAAACAAATTATATTTTTGATGCAGAATTTTCATCCTCGAGAACCACGAGCCGACTTTGCCGTCTCTGGTTCCATTGTCGAGGCATAAAATTCCATTTTACGCCCTTGATACAAAAATAACTATTGAAACCTCGGCTTGAATATTTATATGCCGATAATATAATAATTGAGTATATTACCATTAATAATGTTACATTTTTATTAAGGATCCCTTGAAATGGTCAGAAAGGTTGGATCAGAATACATAAACACATCTGTACGTCAAAATGAAGCCTTCCATTGACAAGACACACATATTTGTTTTTTTGTCCGTTTCGAAGTGTCCATTGATGCACTAGTTAACATAACAGTAACACTAATTATGAAATTTATGAAAGAAAATTGAGGCTTTTCAACCCTATATACAATTACTATATGCATTTTTTTACTCCACAGGAGTGAGTAAATGAATGCATACTTTGAAAATCTAAATATTTTAAATGGCCAAGGCCAACAAAACGAAACTATATATCCCAATCCTCGTGAAAATGAGCCAATATACATGTACATGCATTTAGCGGTTCTGGTAAGCACTTGAGCAGCAAATCATTTGAAAACAAGTATTTCATGTCTGAATTGCTTTTTTATATTTCATAAATATTTCGATCTCATTCTACTTTAAGTTCAAAGCGAATTCAACATAGAAACTCTTCCTGTCTTTCTCCTATATATTTCTTCTATTTAAAAAATAAAGCAAGGTGGTACTCATACGAACAAAATTTGTGGAAAGTAACTCTTTTCTCATAAAGATGACAACATTACCGGTCAGTGTTCCTACTCATACCATATTATGCGCGTTCACATTAAATTTTTAGTAGATACATTTCCTAGGTACAGGATATTTTGGCGCGGCCTTTTTAGCGCTAAGACATTTTGGCTCCGCCGTTTTGGCGTCTGACCAACTGATCTTGGTTTTTGTCGTGATAATCATTTTAGGTCAAAATTCGTATAGTAAAATGGGGGAAACGGAGGTAAGGCAACGTCACGAAACTAACCTAACTGAACCAGTCAGAACTCTGCCTATCCCTAAGAATGCCTAAAAGCACATCCGTGTCGTGTCTTAAAACTAACCTACCCTACCGGGTTAGAACGCCGCCTTCCCCTAATAGCGCAGTGACTAAAAGAACGGACTCCACAAGGCAATTTTGTCCGGGAAATTCTGATGAGGAAATTACTTCCGAGAAATTAATAAAGTCCTGTCACTCTGCTGTACTTAAATATTTTAAATTTAACATACATTTCCAACGGTTCGTAATAATGAGTAAAAGGGGGGAGGGGGTCAGGATGATGTATGCGTGGTATTACGTGCGGTATGGTCTATATATGACCTGAAGAATTTTATTTATGGACATCCTTACAGCTACTTTTAAAAAAAGGCAGTGGCGCTGAAACATCCGGCGCAAAAACGGCCAACTCCAAATCGGTCGCGCCAAAACGTCCTGCTCCTAGATTTCCTATTTATAGTTCTCAACATCTACATCCATAAAAGATTATAATTGCAGATAATTTATACTATATATCCCCGGTATAGGCCTGCCAAAATGTTTAAGGTTTAACAATATATGTAAACAAAAATTAATAATATTTATAATGTGTATTTTTGGGACTCAAATAAAATCTTGTATGAAGAAATTATAAAAATATGAAATACGACTTAATAACAACAAGATAGAATATACCATGATCATATAATTGAATGCCGATTTTTACAAATCGTATATTCTTCTTTCTAAAACATCACACACGTGTATTACGAAGACTTAATGACAAGTTAGATAATATTGTAAAATGTGTGTGTATTACGTTTGTCACGAAACATAGTTCAGTTTATGTAATACAATGAAAAAATTGTGCAACATCGAAGAATAATCTTCCTAACATTATAGTTGTAGAATACAAAAGTAATATTTATTTAGTATTAAAAAAAAATTGAAGTATACAGTTAGTTTGGAAATTTACTTTGTTACCGAAGAGATTTACTGATTTTAAGGTTAGATTTACTGTTCAAATCAATCTTATCAACATGTATTTCTATCAGTGAGAATGCTACATTTCTGAAAAATGTATTGTTTGTTTTGCCTAAAAGCTCTATTTTTGTTTATTTTTCTTAGTGGAACTAAGGGGCGAAATAGGTTTAGCTTATATTGGACCTCCTGAAATGGAAAATAAAACTACCACTTTAAAGTAATATTATCTCGTTTCCGTTGGAAATGCAAGGAGAATCCTACATATTTTAGAAATACAGTCGTTAATAGTAATGAAAACAAGAAAGATAAATCGTGAAAGTAAAACTAGTTTCTGAACCGCTTTTCAGGATTTCTGATGTAATTACTGGATTGCATTGGGTACACATCGATGGCTGAAAATCGAGTATTTCAAAATGCATGAAGCCCAAGTCAACAGTAAACGAAACATCCAAACTCTCCAGCGAGATCGCATAAAGGTTTATAATAATACATTGTTCTAAACATTCTATCAATCTGCAAAAGAAATATTTGAATAGAAATAATAACAAATAATCATTCAAAACTAACATCTATCATACAATTTCTCGGTAACTAATTCTCATAAAATAGAGAGAAATATTGTCGTCTAGCAATTCAAATGAAAATTGATTCATCGTTTGATATAAATTTCAAAATGAGTAAATGTATATTTCTTATTAGCGGTCGACATGACATTTGGTTCTAAAAGCGTAAGCTAGAAGAATTTATCAGAATACGCTTTTCTACATAATAGAGTCATTAATTTTCTTACGTAAATACGAGAAAGTCAAATTACTCATTTCACCTAACTTAGCAGTTTGTGTGAAAATATCACGCGAACCCTGAATCGTGTGATTCCTTTATGCGACTCTAAAGAGCCTGGAGACGTCTGGTGCATAAGTGGGCAACAATGTGTTGCACGCTTCTCGTCAGGGTTGATCTTGGAGCGATACTTATCACTTGCGATAAATTCATGCCGGTTATTCCCTAGATTTACAGATAACTCTTTCAAACATATAATGCAAAATTGTTACGCGTCGGATAATCTGACAGGTGCTACTTTTGCCGTTTTACGCGTTTTTCATTTTTCACTAATAATTGCATCGTAAATATACGAGTTTTACATGAATCAACGGTTTTTTATAAATTACATATTAATTTGCAATATTATATGAATGTGAAAGGTTATCGATATCGTCATCCTTCGTTTTACGAAATTCATCTGCATTGTAAAAGAGATAAAACTGTCATATTTCCATTAAGCATTGTTCTAATAGCGTTAATTTATTTCTAAAAGTGATTGGCATCTTTGGTCAAGCCTGACAATATCAGTAGTATTCTAAAATTTATTGCATAAAGGACGTCATTTACGGTTGTAGCTGGACCAGAAGGATCCTTCAAAAACAAAAAAAATACAGTAGTTTATCGAACTAATGTCTGATAGTAAAATTTTCAAGAAGTAGCGATCTTGAGCAAGTAAGTTGTAGTCCTGTCATCGACAATAGGATTAGAAATGTCTTATCTTTAGCTTACATATTCTCCTGACACGATTGTAATGGATATCTTTGACAAGCTGAACTCCAGCAATCGTTATTGTTTTTAAAACCATTCCAGAAAATAAATTGAAATGTCAATATTACATGCAACGTGCTACCTAATGTGCAATGCGCGTTGAACGAGATATTTTCTCCTTGATTATGTAAAATAGGTGTCAAGATCGGCAAATGTTACGGGTACCGTTTGCATTTGTCTCTTATACTTAACCTTTATTGATATAGTTAACTAGACATAATTTATTTTGTTTTTGTTGATAAATTCCTGTTTACTTTTTGCATTCAGAGAATAAAGGGAATAAGGTACTCTTGATTAAATAATGTTTTATTTTACCCAAAATATATTTAAATATATTAAAAGATATAAATTACTTATTGAATCTTGATCAGGGCCTGATTTCGGCAAGGGAAGTCTTTCATATGACTAGAAAAGTGTCACTTCTATTTTTTTGAAATATGACAGATATTGATAAGACATCGGAACGCGTCAGAAAAACTGGATGGCTATAATTATAATAGCCGCTAATCTAAAACATTTAGTTATGCAGTATTGGAAGAATTTTTACATGTATAGTATTTCCAATCTTTGTCGAAGCCTTAATAAATCCATTACAGGTTTTTTCATGAGTTGGTTAGATGGATAAAAAATAAATCACCCTGGGGACACTTTCTTAAAAATTACTTTGCACGCATTTGATGGTAAACGTTGACGTTCGTGGCACACCCATGAATATCGCTATGAATGAAAGCATCGTTCATTGCGGTCAAGCCCCGAGGAACAGTAATCAACCCGACGAAGGTGTCAGGTGTCGAGAGATTGCAGATGGAGCTTGTCTACACCTCATGCCCCCAATTAATAAATATATCAGAAATTTTGCGCAATTTTACAATAATTGCTGAATGGGCTTTTGACAATGTGACTAATTGCACGATCTATAAATGGGTATATCAAAAGAATTTATCTACATAAAATTTGATTTACTTGTAAGTTTTCCGCCCACTTATGAAATTGCAATTTTCAAATTTGCGGAGGTTTATGGAAATTTTCATGAATTTCATGAACTATAGGAGCAGAGGTAATCCATGTTGCCGGCTGCATGAAGCAAAATGCGGGTTCTTGCATTTTGCTTCTTATGTACGATCAAAAATGATTCCTCATCTCGAATAAACGAATTTTTAAATTTAGTGCTTTATTGTTTTTATGTGTTCTGCAGCAATTGCACAGGCATTTGTTAACTCGTAAAGATATAATGAAATGCTATTTCCCGAAGAATTTATGTGTGTTAACCTTGTGCGTTCTGGGAGTAATTAAAGTGAGTAATGTCTATTTATAATTATTATTTATATTTGAAATATCTAAATGCGTTTACGTGAGAAAAATATCGTTATTTTTAAGTTTTAAACGATGGTGTTCGCTAACCCGGTAATTATAATGCAATTAATCTTCTACTTTGCGAAATTAAGGTCGGTTTGAAAATCGAAGGCTAACGAAGCATGTACATCAGAATTTTGTAATATCACTTACAGATATGCACAATTTGTGTATGACATTGAAAAAAAATCATTTTCATCCATTTCCGAATGAATGACGAGAAGATTAAATTTAAAAAATTTCGAAAAATGGCGTACTCAAAAACCTGTGCTGGATATCGTATTTCGATATGAGAGAAGGTTTACAAATTGAAATATTATGCGCAGCGAGTTCGGACACATAATAACGTAAATCGACGTAATGACCGACAAGACATTTACACGCCTGAAAGAATTTATCGCGCGCTATTACTATTTGGTAGCTTTTCATTACGACGTGAGATATTCTAACGAGCATCGATTAAAGTGATCGAGATATGCCGGCAGGATTCAATGGAGCGCATCTCGGGTGGCGCTACGGAATTTAAATTCATTACGCTAAGTTTCACGTTCGTTTATCACGGTCGTAAGATGGGTGCAACTTATACTAAAGTACATTAGTTGCGACTTCTTGTACGACGTAAAGTGGCAAAGTGAGAATAGCACCTGACGCGTGCGAAACGCACAAAATAGTGTCGAGGCTTTCTTTTGCTAAACGTTCACGGTATTTTATATGCCATAAATTTGAATTAAAATGTAATTACATTTGAGTCATTACGTTATTCGAGCTGCTTGAAATCGAGCCAAGAGAATATGATCAAGAAATGTCTTCAACGGTCGTTTAAGTTTTTATCAACAAAAATCATAACTTGCACTCAATATTGAATATCATGAGATGCGTAAAATATCTTCCAGTAATAAAAAAAAAAAAATAAATAAGATTGTTGTATTATCGAGTACTGTAATAAACTTTTCTTGTTTTGGTTGATGGTTCAAAGCAGTACTGTGAAATCTTTTTTTCGTATTAACAGTGGTCTTGCGATGCTCATCGTTAATTCACCATAAACTAATGAATTTTAATTCACCCCTAACTATTCCAATATGTCTATTTTTATTATGGTTTTCCATTTCAAGACGACATTCTTTATATTGCAAAAAGAAATAGTTGATCTATCCCAAAAACCCCCAATACTCCAATTTTGAAGTTTTTGGTGGTAAATTAAAATCAGTTTACTTACATCATTTTTCGGTTTTTGTCAGTTATGATCCGATGATGAAAATACTAAGGTTTTAGCAATGAGAAAGTTCATATTCATTATTGCGAGTTCATAACACACCGGAGTAAAATTTTCAATCGGACTCCAGCTAGGTTACCCCGGTTGTATTCGGGATCCGACCAGGTTTGTCACACTTCTCTGACTAGAGCCCGTTCAAATTTGACATATTGACCGCACTAAATGGTCGGAACCCACGTTAGTCTAGGTGTAATCGGAATTCGAACTGGTCAGGTTAACCCGGGTAAATTAAAGTCAGAATCCGTTTTATAGTCGGCCAAATTTACTTGATTAAAGAATCAACTAACCAGGCTGGACCTCAGCCAGGACCATGTTTCTATTCGGTTTTCATCGACCCTATTCATTTGAGGTAATATCAAAGTTCTAACCGAATCGTGATATAAGGTAGTGAACATATTAATATGATGCTAATCATCATGCCTGATAATTCTACTTCACCATCATTGCCATCGTAACGATTGTCATCAACGGTACCATGATCGTCATCGTCATACCCTCACCATTTTTTGTGGTCATTATCATCATCTTCATTGCGGTATTGTCATTATCATCCGCTTTCATCAATATAGTTTTCATACTTGTTATAGTTATTTCAATTATTTAAAATCGACGATGCAATTAACTGACATAGTGACAAAACCTAACAAACAAACTACAGATTGCATAAATAAAAACCCCGAATTTGAAAAAAAAAGCGCACTATAATTGGTTTAAAATTAGTCAAAATTACATGGTGCATCACGTATTCTACTGGACCATGTCGTAAATGATTAACAACTGAACTTTCATTATAAGAAATGCTTCTTGTGTAATCCGTCTAAATATAGAAGGATTACTACAAATAAACGGTACATTTAATATTATCCAACAATAAATAGAAAAAAGATATGTTGTCGGCAAAAAATTTTAAGACCCCATAACCCAAATATCATTTTTTTGAATTCCACGTTAATATAAAAACATCCTCCGATAGCGAAGATGATGCAAAATCAGCACAGTTAAGATTATTATAAATTTTTTCAAGCAATTCCTTTATTTGACACAAATGACGTGCGTCTTTGGAATTTCTTTAACTCATCTATATGGCATAAAACAAGTAAAAAGTCGCCTTGAGGAGCAATCGGGAGCGAATCGAGTCCCACGCGCCTTGAAAATGCGAGAAAACGAGCGAAGTGTCGATGGTTAACATGCTCGTAAATCCGAGCAATTAGATGACCATCGTGATTAACGACTGTGAGTTTTGTATCCGAATACCCTGGAATGGGAGAATAGTAAAAATAATACAAAAATAGAGTCCATATAATAAGGTCTGCTTAGTCTATTCGACAGTTTAACATACAAAGAATTTTACTGCTTTTCGTTCTACACTTTTTATTCTGCAGTTAATTTCACATAAAGCGAATGTGCTGAGACAAGTACTCCTAGGATTTTTTGACAAACATCATTAACATGATTTACAAATTAAAATATTGAAGCAAATATTTTGAATTATTAATGGCACTGCCTATGATATAATAATTTTAAACGAACTTAAGAACTGAAAGAATAGTCAAGTTCATGCATCTTACTATCTCCAGTTGGTACTTCAATAACGGAAAAGTATAATCCAGTAACGTTCATCAGCAGCAGCTATCCTTAATGAACTAAACTTCCGGTTTTGAGTTGCCGGAACACATATAAGCCTACTGGTTCTTATCGTTTATTATAATTAATAAATTCCCGTATGATAGTCGTCGAGTCCCAAGAGGCTTCGAGGCTTGCGACCAGAAGGGAGTCAACTACGACCGACGCCGCGATAGCTGCCCCGAGAACCCGTCAGAAGCAGACAGGAATGTATGAAACTGAATTTATCTCGGGTCCGGTATGTCTTACAGATCTGCGGGAGAAACAGAGGCAACACAAGCAGCAACAGGTCCTCAGGGCATTTCTTCGTAAGTAAGCACGATTAACAAATTGGCGCAAAAAGTTACCCGAGAGGCCTGATCGCCTCTCTCTTATCTCATGAATAAGCGCATTTCTCTCCCTCTCTATCTCTCTCGTTTACTTTTTCCTTGTCCATTACTTACACATTTTTTAGCCTGTTTAAGTACACGATAGAACACGAGAACAAATGGTGTTCTTTACAAATTGTACCAACTGTTGAGATAGTACGTGAACTTGCATTATACGGGTTACGCTAGCTAGATTTCAAACTAGGAACAGAAAGAAGTCTGTTACGTACATACTTGAGAGTGTTTATAATTTTCTATTGGTCATTACACAATAACAATAGATGTATGCAGTTTCTGTTTGCATTACAAAAATATCGATGATACGATAGCGATGGAACCTAAACCACAAATATGCTGAAGTCGTTGCTTGCTACCCTCGAATAGGTTCATTAAGATGAACTAAAGTATTTTAAAACACTCCTTAAAATTTAGTCGTTTCTATGATCTTTACATTGTTTTGTAAACAAGTAATTCAAATTATTAGGGACTCTTATAAACAAATTCAGCTATTCTTGATATTGCTGCTAAAACGTCCTTGTCTAATTACAGTTATGAAAAATATATTGTTCTAGGATATGTGAGATAGATTGTGTACATAAACTTCCCATTTTGAAAGTATCCAGAGAGACCGTAAGTAATTTTTTTGAGGGACTATAAATCTCCCAAAGCTCAGATGGTTCAAGAACCTGATATTATTATATCATGTTGTTGACATAGTATTAATCGTGAAAAAACTGACGAACATTGAAGTACACCTTGTAATTATCGGGCAAGTTATTTTCACGGAACATGTGATTATATATAATTCAATCAACCCAAATTTTTAAAAACAAAAACGCTGTTTAAACAATGGTCCCATCTTGAGAGTAATGTATCAAATGTATGAAAGGAATTGCGAATAAATAAATTGGATATAAAATAAAATCGTTTAAGATAAAGTCATTATTGATAAAACCGTCAAATCAGACAATACTTTGATGAGCGTTTCATCACCCCCAAAAAAATGACGAAACGATCAATTTTTTACTTGTTCGACTGAGAAATTACATCAGTACATAAATGAGAAGGAGGATATGAAATATATTCAATATTGAAATGAGACGTAAGCTGTATTAAGCAAATTCATATAGTTTATCAATTTTGACGTCATCTCCTTTCCCACTTAGCAAAATTTTCACCTTGTACATGACGAAGAGGAAGATTTACGGCTGTTTCGCACGTGGGAGTCGCCCATTATATCGGTAGTTTTCCGCGAAAATCAGGTCGTAATTCCCACCTTCGCCCAGGGGGATGCTGTGATCACGTTATCTACGAAGATCGCGAAACAAAATCGGCAAAATGCATAATAAGAAATAAGCACGTGCGTTCACGCGCGCGCGCTCGACTTTCGAAATGACGCCTACGAGACCCTATGTGATTTGCGACGCAGTAATCGATTCTGACCATGTTTCCCGCGATATTCGATATTTCACTTCTTTGTTCAGATTTTATTGTGGCCGAGGGCCTTTTGTCTAATCTACGGCGTTCTACTGTCAATTGAAGTATTATTGGTGCAATTTTCATTTTTATTTGCGAGGATACAAGTACTATTCGAGTCCATTGATTCGGAAATGTTTCGTAAGTAACTTGGACACTATACCGACATTGTAAAGAAAGCTAAGTATTTATTTTCTTCTGCGATGTTTATACGAGTTCCGGCTGTCTAGGTAAGAGTTAATGCATCATTAGTATACTTTTTACGAGTAAGTAGTTAATATTTTTTAGGAGTTACCAACACAGCCAAGAAGAATGGAATACATTTGCACATTCGCATATTCGTTTTTCCATTGTAGTTGACATATCCGTACTCGGGACCATTCAAAATTTGCAATTAACTTTATCCCGTCGTTAGAAATGTGCCAAGTTTGTGTTACAGTAGAGTCCCGGTATATTTGCCCGCTCTCGTCTCCTTATATTTGTCAAAAGAAGGGGAGCGCCGCTTCTCCCACTCTCCTGAGTCGCGTTACGTTATGACGTCACAGCAGGTCCTTCCCGAAGTCCCACCGCGCAAGGTGACAAATATAACGAGACGAAACTGGTCAAATATGCTGGGACGTAAACATAGCGAATCGCAAATATACCGGTACTCGACTTGCTAATATTCGAATTCTACTTATGGTCGTTTGTTGAATGTACATCGTTAATAAATATCATGTAAGTGCCCTGTATATTCATCAGGATGTAACCTACGCGTCAGCCTACGGCAAATATATTACGAAACTATCACAGAACTCGAAATTCGACTTGGCTTTATAATTCACAGTTTGCAACACCACTAATACACATAATTAATGTTGTAAATTAAAAGTTGAAAATGAAAATGATCTACGATTCGGATATATATACTGTTGGAATATATTTTTCAAATAACGTTACATTAAGCAAAGAAAGTTCCCATATGTTAAACTTTCATTTCATAATGAATAAGGTTTAAAATAACATTAATTTTATTCCGAAAAAGTTAATTACGGTTTATGAATTTTACATGAGATGTTTTAATATCGAAATGACTCATTTATGAATATGTAGACATCAGGACATAATTAATATGCGAATAAAAGCGCATATTTATTCACTTAGATATTCTCTGTTAATTTATGACACCATTTATAGTAATGATTTATTACAGAAATAAATATCAATTTCTCAAGATGGTTTATCTATTAAAAGAACCTGTATCACGCATGTAATATGCTTCCAGGGCATGTTCATTTTTATTAATTTCAATTGTTTGAGCAAATGTACAGGCAGTCCTTGCGAGACATTAGTTCGAGAAATTTATTAGAAGCTATAAATTCACTTGCTGCACAAAGTTTTAGTTCATTGATGTTAATAAGGATTGCTTATCTAGTACTGAACATTCATGTACTTTATTAATGTTAGCGGTGTTATGATTTTTTATAGTGTGTGAACTATGCCTATAAATACGAGCTGGACATAATGTAAAAGAATAACGAGTTTGAAGTATCAAATTGACAAATTTCCGAAACAAATATGACTAAAGGATGACAATTTTCATAGCAGAAAATAAGTTGAGAAAATTTATAAAATATTTAAAAATGTCTAAATAACTAAATAATAATTTATTATGGTAGAAATTAAATATATATTAATTAGATTGGAATAATACTATTTTAATTTTATGTCCACAAACCAAGGTGATGAATAGCAAAGGATTTACCATAAAATATCGATATTGGTGGGATATAAGGAGAAGGATCGCTTTCATAAATAAGACTATTTAAAAGTCGACGTTTTCGCCGTTTTTGACATTAATGTTCCAATATTAAAGTTTTGCTCTTCTTAGAGATCAGTGAGAGAGCAAAATAATGTGATGTTTAAGATCATACTGATTTTATTTCGCACTATAGTTATTAAAGTAAGTTGTAGTATGCTAAAGCGTAAATAGACATGCAACCAAGACAGCGAGTGTGCAAGATACTTCAAGTTCTGGTATTTCTTCTTTTGGCAGAGCAACTCACGAGACTGACAAGGCGAGTAACCAATATAAAATTTAAGACCGATGTAGGAAATAAATGATGTACGGATAAGAAATTTTAAATGCGACAATAATTAATTGCGTTTTTTCGGACTTTATATGCGACTCGAGGTCGTTACATATCGAATTTGTAATCAAACAGTGTACTTAATTATTGTAATATCGACAGGTAGCAATTATCTGAGGCCTGAATTACATTCAACAGCGTAGCAGATTATCATGATTATATGTGCTGTTCAATAAATTAACTGCTATTATGGAATATTTATGTCGACCAATAATAATTGAGTAAATAATTGTAGCAAACGAAGTGTTGTAGGTTGTACGTGTACCTTTAAGGAAATCAAAATGTAATGTTAGGTGGATAGGAGTAGGATAGAAGTATTACATTATGGACGTATGTTAATTTTTATGAAGTTAATATAATTGTGACATTTGAATAAAATGTTTTTTATTAGTATTAATAGATATTATAACAATATTGTTATTACTAAAATGCTCAATGAAATCAAAAATAAGCGACTCATAAAATGTTTGGAGTAGTTAATGCCTACAAGTTGTGCGGAGACCATAGAACTCAAACGCCTATTTGATTAAAGGTAGCCTTTAATATTGTATTTCACAAATATCATGTTAATAATTTCACTTAACTAGAGATGTGAATTAGAATTTAGTAGTTGATTAAGATTAAAATAACAGTCAGTTTGGCTTGATCCCAACATAATTGTTGATGTTTGTTTTAAGAAATAATAATTAATACCAACTATAGTGCTGATCCTGAAAAAATTCGACGGACTATATTTCAAAATTTATTTAAATAAATAAATTGACTTGCTGAATCCTAATTAAGAAACCCTATATTTTAGTGCTTAATGAATAATGTAGCGTATTGGTATTAGTTAATTTAAAAATGAGTAAAATCATTATTGTAATATTAAAACTACGTTTTCTCTCTATATTACAGTTCGAAAATTCAACAACTACTTGATATTTATATTTTTAAGAGAGAACTGAAAAGCACTACGATTAGTGAGCTTGAGATTATATCTACAAGTAAGTGCTGACCTAATGATAATATTTGTTTGTTTTTTTTTAGAAATGTTTCTATTTTATACATATAGGTGTATGGACTTTGGTTCATAGTTAATTATAATTGAATGTATTAGGATTCCACCACAAGTGAATAAAACTATTTTACTTTTCGACTTTCTTTGGGAAGCGGTAGGTGGCACAGCAACAGAATCCCGCAGTCGTTAGTTCAAGTATCGGAAGATGCATGGAGGAAAATATTTAGACTTTGTATCATGATTTGGTATCATGCTTTAGTTCCACGGTTTTCTATCCGCTAATAGCTGCGACTAAAAGCACGAAGCCATTGTTGGAGAACAGGCTTAGATACATTTTACGGGCGCATGTGAACGATTTGGCTGAAGGACTGTTTAAAAGGATATAGTTCATGCTTTAAATTTTAATATTAACAAAGATTGCAGCACGTCAGATTTCAGCTGTAGAATTTTTAAAAATTTGCCAAAAACTCTATTTTTAGTGATTTAAATCAAAATTTTCGAGAAAATGTGACGTTATGGTTTTTTTTGGACTGCAGAATCCATTTTAGCATTACATGGAAAAAATCGTAAGCAAAATTTGCCGAAATTAGTTAAGTAAAATTTACCGAGTCTCATTTAAAAGCACAATTTATTAAAGAATATAAATAAATAGTATTCTAGCGGTTAAGTAATAAGTTTTTAAATGCTGTTTAATCACAGATTAACGAAAAACCAGGCTAGATATTCTATAACAGCATTCGCAAGAAAATTGACACTTGTTATATTAAATATAAAAATTATGTAAATTTGTTTGCTTGGATTAGATTTTGAATACAACATTGGTGTTAATCAAGCATTTAAAAGATAAATTCCAGATAAACTGCTGTGAATTAGGATTGTTCTTTTAATTATTTTTATTGGCAATGGTTACTCAACTTTTTCGGTAAACTTTACCTATATTCTAGGTAGAATCTACTAATTATTTTTTTCATTGTAATCCATTCGGGAACGATAAGTTCTTATTCGCAAAATCCATGGAAAACAGCATAGCGTATTAAATAATTCATTTTCATATTAGTAGAAATTCCCGATGCATATAGAACAAATCTAATGTACACTTGCTATAAAAGCGAGCAAAATCTCAAGTAGATTTATTTTGGAATGAGATTCGAAAGCTGAAGTATTTATCAAATATTCACCTTTCGCAAACCTCTATAGTGTATTTTCCCATACAATTGAAATACATTAAGCATCGAAGTAATTCTTGCGAATATATCAGGCAGCATATGCGTTCCGGGTGCAAAACTAAAATTATGGACTACACAACCATAATTATTCTATTTTAATAGCGGACTGGATATTTGTTTATCATTAAGTAAACATACCTACCGGAAGTGCAATTTTCTAAAGATGTTAATGGGATACTTGTTACTTCTGCAACTTCGGGATTTCTACAATCATTAACGCCTTAATCGTTCACTAGAACACAGAGTTCCGTAAAAACATTCCTGGATACCAATTTGTTAATTACTGTTACAAGTAGTATTACTTGTTTCTCTAATACTGCTTTTCACAAAAACAAACACCGTAAGTTGCACTTGAGGCATAAGAAACACAATTGATTTTTTTAATGCATTATTATCACACAACCGAAAAGTCCGTGTTAATTGTTAAAAAAGACTTACTGATTCTACAGTTCTCGTTATGTTCTAAGTCGAAAATATTAACTATTGGATTCTAACAAAACAAACCTGCAATCAAATCCTAATTCCTAATATCCATATAGTGTGTCTTATATCAGTTTCAACTCCCGGTCTACTAAATGGTTTCGTATAGTTCATAAAAGAAATAGTATAATTAATATAATTCCTTTGTATTTGTGAATAAAATACTCATCTTCTATTCTGAGGAAAAAAAATATCAGCTTGAAAGTATTTAATGCCAATGGTCGTGACTTTAATGGAACATGTCTCGTAATATGGCGTAAATTGGTGAAAAAATTTGTCGCCGGTTTTCATCCTCCGTAAGTTTATGGATATCTTTGAGATATTGTTATGAAATGAAGGTTTCCGATAGTTTTTTGGTATGCTTCTTTCGAATATAAAGTCCGTTTTCACTTTCCAGTGTTTCATTGTGGCCACATAAATTTTACATTTACAATTTCGGATAGCCATATTGGATTCGACATTTTGAATATCCAAAATTTAATAACGAATTTGGATTCACCAACCTCAAAAGTAATCCACCAGAACATATTGATCAAAATACACGACAAAATACCACAAATATTTTAATAAAACTCAAATAACAAAAAAAATCCGAATGAATAGCGCCATTGTGAGAACGCCATTTTGTAATTTAAATCTTAATATTGACCAACTTTAAGTAAAATTCATTATGTCACGGTCTTTTGAGGCCGGACCAGATCCCGGAACTCCTTCGCAATAAAAATTTCAGTTTTCTTAAGTTTTCTTCCGTTTAAGTGGTCATATTTAAAAAATGGAGGGTGATATCGAAAAACCGACTTTAGATTCGAAAAGAGCGTACTCAAAGACTATGAAAAACTGTATTTAATAACAATATTGGAAAGATATCCATAAACTTACGGAGGATGAAAGCCGGCGACAAATTTTGTCGTTTTGTGACGAACTGGGTTGAACTTGACTCTCTCAAATTATCGAGAAAGGGATAGTACTATCCGTCTAACAGAAATCCCTCTGAAAACCCTTCGAATCTTCTGTAAATAAAGACGAAGGTAGCCAAAAATATCATTTTTTAGATGCATCCCGGGTATAAATGGCCCGATTGGACCCAATAAAAATGGCCTGGAATCCAGGCTGTTCAACACAGATAAACAATCGGACCGGGTTCTGGCCCGATCCATTCGGATTCCGCATACAACTAGGGTAACCTAGTCTGGCTCTGGTCCTAGCCCGGTAGCATCTTAAATCTGACCAGGCTATAGTCAGGGATACATGACATCCATGTCAGATCCCGGGCACAACCAGTTTAACGCGGCTGGATTCTACTAAGAGCCCGGTTGAAAATTGTACTTTGTATAACCTCAAATATCTCAAAATCCTGAGGTAATGGAACCGTTCTAACTCCGAATTTGGATTCTATGCAAACAATTAATTTTGATAAAACCTTTCACTTTCGAACAACTAAACTATATTCGCCTGTTTAATATTATCCGGCCCATTATAGAAATCAATTATTTAATTCAGTAGTAAATTAGTCTTAGTCTTTTAATTATTAAAAACGTCTTAAATTGTATCAGAGTAAACAACTTATTGCACCTAACCTAACTATATCAGAGGTAACAAAAATATCTAAGTATGAAATATTTCCTGCTCTATTTTACTTTTTATATTGTTGACGGAAAGACTTTTAATAACATTATTTCGCTAGTAGCCAGAAATCGTAGTAATTGTTTACAGTAAAAAATGTCAAACCCAAAATAACTATTTATCCTAGACCAACAAAAAAACTCCTATTGGAAATTTAGCAATATTCTGATTAGTACTTCCATGACAAACTTTGATTTTTGTTTTTCATTTAGATGAACTTTATTTTAGTCCATAATCAAACGTTTTCTACAAAAACAATGAAAATTTTTTGAAATAAAAATAGATATTGACATCATTTATTTTATTTTTATTTACTTAAGAAATACGTGAATAAAATTGCAAAAGTTGCAACTACATGCCTCTAAATCTACCGTTTGTAATTATATAAACAGTCCAATTTTCACGACGGAAGTCAATTCAACAAGTGAGGAAGCGTATTTTTTTCTCGAGTTGCCAATCGACGACATCATTCGTCGGTGGTTTCACCACAGGTGGCGGTAATGAAGGCTTGACACAGCACCTGGTGCGAATTTGAAGTAGGAAGGACCAGTAAAGAGCGCCGGCGCGTTTTGTCGCAACGATTTATATAAATGCACACTCACATGTACATATAATACACATGTGCATGAGTATGTACTTACGTACTTTGTCGTTCCGGTGTTGGTTCACGCGCAGCGGCGCGACGGTACCCGGGTAAAGAGAGGGTTTGCCTTTCCGATGTTTGACTCCTCCCTCGCCTGCTCCTCTCCACCGCCCATCGACAAATGTTGCCTTCTCTCTCTCCCTCCCTCTATCTCACTCTCCTGCCCGTCTTTCTTTCTGCCTTACTAACCATATATTTATGTATTCGTCTACATCACTCAGCCTCTCTCTTACAGCCTCTCCATTTGTGACATCTTCGATCACTATATATCCTCTTCACCAGCTCCGTGCCTTTACGTTTTCAACTTATATAAACCTTCCGACTTTTGTTTTTACCATTGTAGAAATCATAATTTTATATTTGAGTGTAATGAGGGTTTAGGTTGTAGACATTTTTGTATTGCTCTTAACAATATTCAGGTGACTGCTCAATTACCTGCTGCTCAGTAGCTTCATCGCTATTGACATCATGTTCATTGATATTGTTTAATGTCCATTCAAACCGACAACAATTGTCTATAAGTAAATTAACTAACTTAGTCTTCTACTAATCCAGATATTCCAAAATTTTATGAGGAATGGACACCACAAGACATCATCAAGTTTACTGCTGACCGCGAAACTTTCAAGTCATTCTCATCATGATTAAAAACGATCTACATCATATTCATTTCATTCGAGGAATGCAAACGAAATATTTCTATTTTTTCTGTTTCTAAAATTGTACGAAATATTTTTGAATATAATTAATTATCTCAGAGTAATGTTTCACGAAAGTTTCGAAGCGGAATGAAAGTCGTGATCAGTGCTTCGTGGGACGCATCTCATCATCTTCGTCTTACAAGTCGTCAAGTGTATTTTCGGTCTTTCCGCGGTGTCTTCACAAGAAGGATTTACTCAACGAAAACACACGTCGCGTGAACGCATAACAACTACGAAAAGGTGCAGCCAAGCACTGCTCGTCGACACTATGGAAACCAACTTGGAGTTCTACTCGAGCCCGTGCCTCAGCTCGAATGTTTGATAAACTGGTTAAGGCTCGTCTTTGGATCTGTTTGCCTTGGCTTTGTAACTTTACTAGTGTTGTGACTTGTAGAGTGAGAAACGAGAAAGGCAGATAGATTCACAGAAAGAGAGGGAAAAGCGATCAGGGAGAGACGGCGGAACGGAGAAAGAGAAGAATGGTCCGGTATGAAGGTTCCAACAGTGTAAACATTCCTTGTGTTCTCGTGCCAACACTGAAGAAACGTGTGTAGCATCTTAGACCTAATTCTTAAATCCATAAACCACTTTTGTCCTGAATTTACACGTTACTTGATTGTCGTTAATCGATAATTGTATAGAGGCGAACGTATTTGTTTACATTATTACGTATTGAGATTTCATGAATACTTATTCTCTTTTCTACTTTTCTCATTGTCAATATTCATGTATGCAATGATGGCAGTTATTATGTAACTTGCACATTAAGACGCCACTTCAAAAACTTTGTTCAGTTAATCTCTATTATCCATCGTTTCCATGATCAGTTAACTCTTTATTTAGTTTAGTCTTCATCAGCCGGTTCTAAGTTTGTCAATGTATATCTTCAGTTCATTTAATAATACAGAGTACATGGGTCCAACCTTAGACATCAATATGATTTATGTTAACTATCTTTCCACGAGTTTGCATTATTTATTCAGGAGTTAGCCTATTAACACCAATGACATCCCTAAACTTCCTCTCTGTACACCCCTACAAAATTGATATTTCCTAGATCTGCGACTAGAGACATGTGTCTAACATAGTCCTGTGAGACATTCAAACACCTTTTGATGGAGAAGAACAAATTATCTCAAATTTAAGAGAGCATATCGTATATACGTTATGATGTTAATTTGTCATGTTGATCATTCATAAAATTGGTATGGATTTTGGAGTAACTCATATTGAAAATAATATCCTAGTTATCCATGACTCAATAATTATTTTTTTTGTCTGAGTTTCAACATAAAAACTTAATAGAAACTATACAGTCAACATTCATTTTCAGGCGATATCGAAATCAAATGCACCGAAATTATTATATACTTCAGAAATGAAGCCTTATAAGTATTCGATAATATCAATATGACGTTTCTACATGAACACTAATTTCTGAATCCACAACTTTCATGTTTAAAGTTTGTCATACACGTTGCTTACATGGGATGTCAGCAACGTTACACTGAGCACACATCGATCTGCCAAATCGAAAGCGACTGCGCCTACCGGTGAGTGCCTAAGCAGGCAGCCTCCATTAGAGGCTCGGATTTCGATTTATAAGAGTTCGGAATGAAAAATAGGAATTCGATATGTCAGATAAGCGTGAAACGAAATCGTCTCGGAAAGCGAGGGTCGCTGACATATATCTGTTTATATCGCTGGGACCGATTCCAAGACTGAAGCCAAACAAACAAGGTGGTATTGTGTCCTAAACTCGGCGGTTCGCTGACTCGGTTATCTCTTAGTCATTTCGTATACCAATTTTGGATAGTATTAAAAGGAAGTCGCACGTGGAGTGATACAACTAATGAGACCCGACTGGTTTAGGGCACCTCCGCACTTGGATCTGCTTAAGTGATCATACCTCGCGTCATTTTTACACCCGCGGGTGGTCTGGCTCGTTGCCGCTGCATATATTCAGATCACTCGCGAATGGACCCGTATGGTAGAGACTTTAACGCCGCGGTAATCGAGCTCTTAAATACACTCTGCTCACGAATTTGTATATTGCGTGGTAATGCTACAATTACGCTTAGTTAATCACTTGTTTATTTTATATATATTGTCATAATTTATTTTTTGTCGTTTATTTTCAAAGAACTATATACTGCCTCAAATTAAAAAAATGATAAACTTTTAGATTTAGGAATATGAACTTTGGCGTTGATCTAATGAGAGGCAAATTTGAGAGCATTAAGGTCAAATCTGTAAAAAATGTTCTTGAAAACTCTGGAATAACAAATTTTCTCCAAATGTAGTTGTAAAATGTTTGTTCAGCACATTTGATGCTCCATTCTTAACTTGGTAGAAATAATAACGACTTGCTTTCAAAATGTTTGTCTGCTATAATGAATTCCCCAATTTTTAATGTAGAAAAATTAACTTCTGATTAGTAATCAGCGACCTCGAAAACCCTCTAGTAATCAATTTCGTTATAATGATCACATTTGTTAGATTGTTGTCGTCCATACTGAACCACCCATTTTATTGTAATAAAACTAATTAGCGACTATAAAAACTCCAAATAACAAGCTTCGAAAGAATCTAATGAATTTTGAAAAATTCGGACCCCACATTGAATCAGCCATTTATAATGTTGAAAAGCTGTATTATCATTGTAGTAAATAACTATTCGTCAGCAAAATGTATTTTGCAGGTTGTTAAAATAGGAGACTCGTTTCAATAGTATAATTGCTTAAATTTATTTTATTAATGTCAAATATATATTATGATTAGAATTAAAACTTGCAATATCAACTGTTTAATTACTGCACTTCGTTAAAAATGGAATCACTTTTTCAATATCTTACGTGGATAAGTGGTCATCATTAGGCAATAAATAACACTGTAAATTGTGTTTCTTTAGGCTATAACTGTGAATACCAGTTTTGTGATCAAGGACTAATGACGCCTGGTAAGCATGACTTATTGAATCTTGATCAGAGCCTGATCAAATATTTATCGGGAGCACTTGATAATGCATCCTTACCACTGTCGGGAAGGTAAAAACATTCAAAAGTGTCCGGAAATTTCAGGTAGTATTATTCTATATGAAAATAATATAATTTTCATTAATATTAGTTATCGTTTAATTTTTTTAGGAGCTGGTTTCAAAATATTTTATTTGATAAATTGTACTGTCGAAAAACTTGATTTGTCCCAAAGAATGTCTGTTAGACATTATTTTAGAGTACATTTGAATATGAAGTTGTAGAAAGAGTACTCGTTGTACACGTCATGTTCGTTTAAATAAACAAACAATTGCATAACAACGGGAAAAATGAAACTGTAATTATTACTTAATTCCTTTTTTACCACGTTCAAAACATAGCGCATAAACAAATATTGAATATTCTTGTAGCACACACTCTTTCTTGGCTAATAAAGCGACGTCTCCCACTTGTCTGACAGTAGAATACTAATTAAAACTCGTAGCAGTAATTTTTTTTAACTTTAATATGAAAAATGTAAGGTACATAAATATTGAACGAAATTCATATAGATCATGATAAAAAGAGAAGACATTTCTTGGCATATTTACAAACAAAAAAGTCGACTTACAATGGATTAAAAATGCACTTGATTGCGAAATAATGATCCGACATCGCGAACCTGCTCAGAATGACCGATTATACGAGATAATCGGCTCGTGGTGTATGAATCATCGTCGAAGATCGCTGATCAGCGATCACAGGCGTGCCTGTCCGATCGCATACATTCTTGCCGATTTCCACAATCGTTATACGTTTCGTTATTAATTAAAGTGACGTTCTGTATCTTCTCGCAGTACTACCGCATTAATTAATTGCATCGCTGCGATCGATCAGTCACGTAAGGTTTTCGGATGCAATTTCATTTTTAATTGTAAATATTTCGATTTCTGCCGTAGAGTTTTTAAATAAAATTTTATTTGATGTTAAAAAAATTTGATAGCTTTCAGAACGTGTTAAGGTAAACTCATGTCGTTTAGACGTATATCACTTCAATTCAAGTGGTTCGCTGTAAGAAAAAATAATATTGTAAATGCTTGAAATAACCAATGGTTCATCATGTTTCATTTATTTACGTATTGAAAAATATTCTGATGTGTTTTTAAAGTTACCGTCAAATAAAAAACGGTAAAAATATTCTAAATTACATACATAAATAAAACGATTTTTACGATTTAACAATTCTTAAAACCAACAATTTATTGTTTATGTAATTTTATGATTTAAGTATTAGATGCTTTCCATTCAGAGAATTAAAATTTTTGTAGAAGTAATTGAATTAGGCCTACCCTAATCAACCAATTCGTTGATATAAAATATATCACAATCATTGATATGAGTTTTAATCAAGCAATTTTGTACTAATTCACTCAAAAGAAAAGATTGAAATTCCTAAACTTCCATTTTCCAAATTAACAATTTAAACTATGACTTATTATGCAATAATTTTTTAGTAGATGACCATTTGAATACCTGCTAAATTTTCCAAAATTTTTATTTAATTTCCCGCTATATTGATTTTGGGTAATATGAAATATTTTATTAAAATGTTTAACATGAAAACCACAGATATCCGTCATTTTCAATTTTAAGCATTTAGGGAGATTTTTACTGTCCTTTTTTTGGAACCGATCTAGCTAAATCGATATACATCGACCTCGATTTAATGACAACCTTGTTTGTTATAAACTTAATTTTTTTGATATTGTTAAATGTAATACCATTAAATTTCGATCTGCATAACGAGATAAGTATGAAATTTGTAGTATAGATCTCGTTTGTATTACTCCAAAAAGCAAAAACTGGACATTTTCCTATTCTTATCCCGTGATCCTTCCGATTTGTATCAGTGTTTAAAGAACATTTTACAAATGGAAATTAAGAGTAAATGTCCATAGTTTTCAACCTTTTCTCCATCACCAAGTAAAATACGACTTTCAAACATTTGTTAGCGTGCAGTAAGATTCAAAGTTTCTGAAATTATATTTTGCTTATAATGTCCTTAGTAGTTTAAAAAGATACTTTAAAATATTGTTGCCAAGCAAACAGTATCTGAACAATAATTTAATATAATTTAATTTTAAACTCTGGAGATTTATTCGCTACTTCTATTTGTGAACGGGTTTAAAAACACACACGCGAAATTTTACGCAATTATAAAAAATATTGAATAATTGAATTATTTAATTTTGAATTAAGAATTAACATATTTTTACCCTTTTCTACGAGATGTCCACTTCATGTGAAATTATTGGTATGTCGTTAGTTACTATCACAATAGTTACAATTTATTAATTAGTAGTCTGAAGTTTATTGACATTGTGTTTTCTAAATTTCGACATATGAAGATTCTTTAACAAATCCTCGTGCTGCACTTTCGTTATATCGGTCCTTATCAAGAAAAACGCGGTGGTCCAGTAATAAATTTACTTTTTACGATTTTCTTTTGGCTGCTTTTTAGTAACAAAAAATTATTCTTTGTATTACAAATGTCACTACATATCAAAAAAAAAGGTAAACACCCTGACACTATGGGTTAGTCGACATATGCTCTAAAACGGCTCGAGTAACTTGCTCCGTCTTACAAAGAGTAATATTAGAGATATTTGAATCATTTGGAGTATACTTTGGAGTTCTTCGAAGTAAATTATTAATGTCACTCTAATTTGGACTACTAATTGACGTGAGGTTTAATTATTCGACTTTTACCTCTTTATAATTAATTTTTGTTTTCAACAGGTTTATTGTGTAAATGATCATTCATGATTTAATGAATAGTCACTAGTTTCCAATAAAAAACGGGACTATATTTTAATTATTACTACCCCTACTGGCTATCCCTAGTAGATGTTCAGAAGAAAAGCATTATATTTCTGACATCGAAAAATCGGGGGGAAGAAATGTTTTAATTTGTCAGGGTAATCCATGTCGGGTTTTCCTCATTTCATTTCTATAAGGAATGGCTTTATTAGACATTAGTAACTTTTCATTGTGTACCAATTATTTTCACTGTATAATCATCGAGGAAATCCAGTTTTTGGAGCTAGTTCACATTTCAAGTTAACCTCCAAATCGGATATGAAAATTATATATCTCATTAAGCACCTACGTATATAATTATGCAAGTATTGTTAGACCCTAATATGGACATCCAAAAACTTATGCGAGACCTTCTATTATAATTGTATTTAAACTAATTCGAACGTAATAAGTATAACGGCGACGCATTTCACTGTAAAAATTACTTAATATTAACTGAATCTTATTGATTTTTCGTGGATAATTGACATATTATATAATTGCCAAATTATATTAAAGGAACGCAAACGAAAAGTGATAACTCATCTACCTTAAAATATATTGTTGTGTTGTTATTATTACTCTGTCATATCTTCTAAAATATGATGAACTAATCAATTAAAATGCATAAAACAAGCAACAAATTATCGACAAGAAACTAGTACTTCATAATTAATATCCAGCAAATTGAAATTGTGCTGAACCCATTCTAAATCAGTATATAAATAATTTATAATCTATTAACATATCGCGCTTGATAACTCAATTAATTATCGCATTAGAATAATTACACAACTTATCGCTCATTTAATTTTCAATTTAAACTATCTAATAAACAAAGTTACTAAGTGTTTTTTGAAGTGTGTCGCGTTATGTAAACGGGGGATAAAATATAAACGCATTCCGATAAGCAACTTTAGTTCCCGAACTGCCGGAGTCTGATAATATAAAAACAAAATAAACAAAGATTCAGTTAAATGACACCGAAAGTACCGCGACGAAAGTCTACGCTTTTGTTAATTCATGAGCAGCCTGCACCACGTTTATGCTTGTCTAATGTCAGATAAGTGCTTACAATGTATTCTTTTCATTTGATGGAGATCCTGTTTAATCTGAAGTCAATTGCCAAAATCTTTTCACGGAAAGTGCCTGAATGTACGCAGATCTTATATTTGACTAAATTTAATTACATCTACATTCATTAATGTAATTTCTGTCAATTATAGGAAAACTTAATCAGGAATGTTTTGTTGACTATTTCCTCATAACGTCACGATTATGTCATTCTATACCTGATTTGTTCAAAACATTTCTGAGTGAAAAACCATGTCTCCATGTCAATGAATTGTCGTAATGCAAATAAATGTTTAGTGAAAATAGGAGATCATGTTAATGTCAGACCCTTACATTTCAATTATTATAGAAAGGCAGAACCCCCGATAATATCAGAGTCGATAAGATCCACTCCGGTCACTGTCGCAAAAGTAGACTATCGCGTGACGATTTTTCAACGTCATGAACGATAAGGATACTGGCATAACTGCAGTGGCAGTGACACGTCAAACTTTCCACTCCACCGACCGGAGTGGCGCTTTCAATCGACGAAAAAAAAGGTTGATAAGGAAATCAACAATGTACACACACCGCCTTAGTGTGGCGAGGGCGAACGCTCCAGCCACCAGCAGCTCGAAGATCATCTCTTCCTCGTCCTCCGACAGGAGAGTCCTGGGCTTCTCCCGGCGATCCTGCTTGTTTGCATCCACTCGCTTCCGGCTCCTCGTGGAGGCTCGTACTTGGCACCCACACTCGTGTCTTTGCAACCGATATCCCTTTGGATCAGTTCACGCAACGGACGACAATCCATCGATGCAGCCGCGCACCAGGAGTATCACATCGTTGCACCGAGTCTCGAATCGATGATCGATCGTCATCGAACCTAATATCGGATCGTCCTGACTCACATTTTGGACATTGTTGGACGACGCGAGGGAGCGATCGGTCAGTTTTTATATGCACCTATCACTCGGACAATTGATGTCGCGGATATGAAGGATCTATACGAGTGCCGCCCTCGAGGCAAGGAACCCTTTTTTTGCGAGCGCGATCGAACGCGGTTGACCATTCGGTTTGCCGATCTCGTGGTGACTGAGAGAGTCCCGCACGACTCCCAGTTACTCACTCGGTCGGACTCACTACTCACTCGCTCACTCACTCACTCCTCGGTCCCACCTCTTCCCTCCTGTCAGCCTCTCGCCGGTACCGCAACCCTCCCCCTCCAGCATCCACCCTCGCGAGTGGGGATACAGGCTGGACCCCCGGGCCACGCGATTTCATTACACGTATCATTAAATGCGCTCCGTGCGTTGTCCGATACCGGGATCGAGCGCGTGTTGGTGCAGGCCTACGTGTGCCTACCAGCCTCGATCGTGCCGATGATACGTGCATCTCGGTACATCGTTACCCTGGGTACGATGGGTCGACTCTGAGGAAAAGGATTAACCTCTCTCCCATCCTGACAAGTGGTCGTTGCCCACTGGTTAGAAAACCCCCTGGCGACTGAAATAGGGGTAATTGAAAAACTAAGGACTTTACCCTCCTACTCGAGGATAACACTATATTACTTCAAGTTACATGAATGAAAGTTTTATTGGAATAACGAGCGGCTAAACTTCGTTCGGTGAAAAGTATCACAAATGAAAATGTAGTGGATCTGACAAACTTTTAACGAGATTTGGTGAACATTCAGGAAACGTGAAAAACATTTCTACCATGTTAATGAAAGTGTGCTTGAAACATTTGCCATAATGGATGAAAGTTTTTAATATCCTGAACGTCAGAATACGTAGATATTTTCATTGCAAAATTGTTTTCTATGTAAACAGTGAAGAAATGAAAACACCCCTAACAGTGATCTTGGAAATATTACCATATGAGAATAGAATCTGGCATTTCGGGATATTAGATATCTTGGATGGTAATTTAGGGACGCATTTTGGCTATGCGAATATTTGTAAATTTTATTATAAATCTTTGGAATTCTTACAATACCAATGGTAAAAGTTGCAAAAATTATTGTCCCTTTAAACGGAAATAAAAGTAAACTCTCGCACAATGAAAGCATATCCCCAATTATCACCTAGAGTAACAAAATTTCTAATTGTTTCTTCGTGTATGAAGAATGGACTGCAAAAAAGAAGTTTGTCTATGAATTTTGGATTTTAAAACAGCACCAATAGCTACTTGTCAGTCCGTTTTCAACTGAGGTTTTATAGGCCCACGAATAATTAAAGATTCCAATAAAACTGACCGACAAAATTTGACATTTTTTTGCTTCTGACAATCACAATTCCTTTCCCAACGGGTTTTTGTGTTGAAAATGATGGAAATAGCAGAATTTCTCAATTATTTTCCATTTTCGATAAAAGTGAGGTTAAATGTGTCAAAATGTGCGGTTTGGTCATATTTTGATTTAGTTTATAGCAAAAATTTAACCTCACTATTCTTGAAAATAGGATATGAAAGGAAAATTCTGCTGGCGCCATCGTTTTCAGCATGGAAAATCCGTTCGGAAATGGTACTGCGATTGTCGAGGGAAAAATCAGTTTTGGACAGTGTAATTAGCAAGAAACAGTAAGAAAAAACAAAACCGCTTCGGGTAAGAATCTGTCACTTCTTATTTCATCGTTTGTTGCTTCGATGAATTCTACATTTATTCACATTTGCAGACATTGTTTTCCGAACCGTTACCATTATATATTCCAAAATAATTGATAATTTGTTGCCTAAAACTAACAATAAAACTATTAAGAAAATTCAGCAAGAACATTTGATATGGCCAGTGTGTAAAGTGATCATATATGTGTCGAGAACTGATTTATGTCCGGAAAAGCCAAAACATTTATTTTCCTGAAAAAATGAGTTTACCGTTCGTTGTTGGGAGATTTTAAAATATGTCAAAACATAACCTTTAACGTTAAAAGGAAATCAAGCATAATTTTGGTTCAATTTACCTGAAACTACCTCATTTTTATTTTAACGGTCATTCTAGTTTTTAGCAGGTAGTAATAAAAATTATATCAACACAGTTTTAATGCTAGGAGACCCATGTTATTATTAATCAATGCCTGAGTAGAAATGGAATTGCAGGTAAATTCAAACTAAAAATAAAATACCGTCCGTTTATATTTTGAGCATATGGCCATATATTTTCTACTGATAGTTTAAGAACATACTGGAACATTTTAGTAACGTTTATGGAATGTATTTCTGGTACAGGGTTTAAATTATAAGTTGTTTTCGTCCATAATTATTGAATTAAAAATCACTGTATAACAGCGAACACCTCGAGGGCGGCACTCGTAATCGAATATGAATATTGGATCAGGTAATCACTCACCAACAAATTTCCATGGATTACCAGCAATCAGAGTTTATTATCTTATTGGGTAATTCAGTATGCGCATTTTCTTTGCATTTTACCACTGGCGAGAATAAGACCAACTGTGGTCAAAGAGATACACATGCGCCACCACATGGTCAACTTTCAACATATACACGGAAAAAATAGTTAGAAAATGAGAGTAATAAACATAGTTACAGTTCAGAGTATGCGTTACTATTTTAGGATGGTTGGCATTCATACTACTTTTCTTCGTAAGAACAATTAAGGTAAACATACCGATGACGGGACATGTACCCATTGCTGGACAGACTAAGCAATTTTCGTATGTTCTCTAGACAAGAGTAAAAATTTATTAGGTTGTCCAGCTATAGGGTTGTGTTACTAAGCGTCCAGCTATTGGTACGTTTATCTTACTTTCTTATTGGGAAATACGAATTTGTATTCTTATCGATTTACAATTTTTTATCAAATAGTTTTTTAATGTAACGTCGCATTTTACGTAATATAAGTACCACCAGTATCTATCACGATTTACAATGTATTGATGCAATTCTACTAAATTAATTATTGTACCATCACATTGAACATATCAACACCCAAAACCAGCATTACATGTTTATTTCGCCCTACATTGATTGCATTATTTATTCATTAAAACATAACTACTACAATAAAGACATTCAAAAAATTGTGCACAATAACCGAACTCACGAGATAAATGATTGCCTCGAGTTGCTTGTTTTTAAATAAATTAAGATAACTAAAAAAAGCATGCATTTACCATTTTTAGTTTGTCTCATACGTCGACGTGACCCGGAAAGGTTAAAAGTTACAGTTTCGTTCTTATAAAAAGCAGTTACATTAACTACAAAAAGTAATAAGAACAAGTTTTGCAAATTTCGATAGACGTAGCTATTTAAAATTACTTGAAATAACAAACATTGGTGTATTAGATTCACTTCGTGACCGCGATTGTCTGCTGATGATTTCCAAATTGTGAATTCACTTTATCTTGCAGTAAATTTTGAAAGATCTATAATCTTCCATTTATGTTAAAAATGAAAATTGCCGATTAAAAATCACTTCATTCTATTGAAATCTATGAAAACGGGTTTGCACTTAAGCCGAAAGTGACAGTTTCATTGGTTACATTTTAGACAATGTAAACACCTTCACCCACCTCGCACATACAATAACAAATAGAAAAAAATCATGCGACTGTGAAGTGAATCCGTGAATTTCATAACTCAAACTTATATCTATCAATAATTACCAAGATTGGAGATTTTCAGAACAGTAATGATAAACTATGAATTATTGAAATTTGATGCGTTACGAAATAATTATTGTACTTTCTTATAACAGTAGACAGTGGCTCCTGTGTACGGCGCCTGCGTGGGAGACAAAGATTATTTTACACCCTCGTTACGTAACACAATATTAATCATCAGAATACATTCTTTTCGTACAACAAATTTCTTTTTATACAGAAAGGACATTAAATCTTTTTATATTTTCTCTCTAAATTCCTTTGAGTGAAAAATGAGCCACTCTTATGTTAAGAATTACAAGTTCACTTTTTGAGAGTGACATTTCACTCCGTCAAGAGTGAAAAAAAACTCACCCCTAGAAGAGTCAAACATCATTCTCAATATAATGAAAATTTCACTCTTCCTGAAAGAGTGGCTCAATATTTACTCCAAGGAATTTAGAGAGTTAATCTCAATTATCAATAATTCCCAGGAATCTCTATACTTATATGAATAAAAAGTCTTGGATAAATATGGAAATTCCCGAAGAAATTGGATTGTTTCTAAGATGTTGATCCAGGTTTTTGACTTTAAAATATACTTTGCTAAAATCACATCGTCCATCATAAATACGAGACTAAAGCAGGACGATACATTTGAAAAGTACCAACTCACATTTCATAAACAAGAAAACATATTTAATGCTGAACGTTGAAAGAAAACAAATCTGTATTGCCTGTAGTAATTAATTTATTTTCTAATTAATATATTAGTCTAGAACACTATCTAAACAAACTCTTCTGAAAACTGATTTATTTATTAATTAATGTATCAGACGTAGGTTTATTTATATAATTTATACGCGATATAAATGTTCAATGATCCATGAACTTTCTCAAAGATAATAATGCGCATTTTAATTAATGAATTTAGATAAGAAGTTTAGCATAAATTAATTGATGGATTTACTTTACGCAATGTATTCAAAATAAGTATTCCGTCAATATCAATCTAGTAAACATATAAAATATTATTAATTTATCAGGTGAATTCTTATTTTGTGTATAGTATAATATTCGCTCTTTTTTATAATAAACCAAAATACATGAGAAATAAAAGAATTCATGAAAATTATATACATACAATTAATTTTTTTACTGATTCAAACTCTAAGAACTTATCAAATAAGTTACTTTATACAAACTCTTACTAGTAGAAAACGCAGTAGCTTTTCGTTTAAATGCTGATACAGCAATGTTCGGCGAAGTGTAAGTGTTACAGCAAGAAACAAAGTGAAGCTCGAATAGAGATGCAGCGACTACGTGAGAGTAGAGTTTTAAATTAATTCTAAAGACGTTTAAATTTCTTTTAAACATATCAAAAACAAAAGCACCGCTATTTTTAAAGAAGGATATCAAAATATTACTTTCGTTAGACATCACGATAATATGTCAGATAACTTGACAGTTCTCCATTGTTATGAATAATAATTATTAACTGGTTCAATAGTGTTGTGTAGATGCACATCAAAAGAGTCGTGGAATAAGTGGTATTGAAGTTATATGGACATCCTGATTAACTTCTATATTTTAAGGCGAATTTGTCTGAAACTTAGTATCCTATTGTTTTCTTGGTTGCTGAATGTTAACCAATAAACTGTAGGTCCCGTCGCGATTTAATCCCAAATGGGTTCACAAAAATCGACGTAAAATATTATAAAAAAAAAAACTCTCTGGTTACTACTGAACAAAGCAATTGGAAAATATATTATCATTTTGAAGGTCTTGGGGTATTACACCTGATTATATTGACTTAAATGTGATACAGTCACCTAGATACACCATACGGATATCAAGTTTTACTTACTATATGGCTTCATTGGCCACTTACTAATTCATTGTTAAAGAAACATCGGTGAATCAAAATCTTACAATAATTATTGAAAATAATATTCAGAAATATAGTGTTACTATTTTGTACTATTTATTTTTGTTCGAACATAACATTGATATTCCGTACTAGCAATAAGATGAGTAAAAAGTTAAGTATCTACAGAACACATTACATTGTTTCTAAAAACGTTATATTTGTTTTCAAAAAATTAAATTTGATTAATTAATTATATGTTTTGTATATAATTCATTGTTAGGTAAAAATTCTGAAATATACTGCTTTCTAAAGATTTCTTAAATGTCAATAATTGCAGGCGAATTTTCAAAGGACTCTAATAGATTATCAGTTAAATTATGCTAAAATTATCATATTCAAATAAGTTTACCTTGTGAGAAATGTAGATCTGAGATGTGATGTGTAAAAAAAATTGACAAGTTAGACACAGTCAGAAGTAACTCACCTCTTCTTCAGAGAGCGTAAGTTTCGTTAATGAATGAAAGTCGATAATTATTATGGCAGTGACATTGATAACAATACAACCAATAATTGTCGAGATAGCGTCGAAACTTGACCGATAAGGAGTGCGTGCACGTGCGGATATTCACCTCGCTCCATAAACATATATACACAGTTTAGTATAAGTAGGCGAGTTTTGCGCGCGAAAAACTAAAACCTAATAAAGCGAGAGTCAACATAGATGCGTTAACTCTCGCACGTACCCGTAAGTCGAGGCGCGCCCATAAATTAAATCCCTTTAAACCTGTATTGACAGCACCTTCTCATATTAGGCGTATGAAATTCACGATCGTGAGTCGATGGATTTATGATTTATCTCGTCTTAACGATAGGCGTGATGAATTATTTTTGCTAACAGAGTCGTTACATATCCACGAGCACCATATTGTTCCACTATTTTTCAAAAAAGGCCAAATTCAAATAAAAAAAGCGAAACAACTCATTTTGCAGTCCGACTAATGTTTATTTATAATTTGTACAAAGAAATACAGATGCTCGTCAAAAACCCGACAAATCACAAAATAGACACTTAAAAAATCCGACAAATCACAAAATAGACTCTTAAAAAATCCGACATTCAAAAACCAGACATTTAAAAAAACCAACATTCAAAATCGAGACATTTCAAAATGTACTTTTTCGGAAAATGTAATTAATGATTAAATTCTAAACTTGTTTAATACATAATCCGAGGGTCAAACTGATTTGACCTTCAGGTGACCTACAAAATGAACCTCTTGGTCAATCAATTGTGACCCTGAAATGTCCGTCCAGTGAGACCTCAAAGACGAATTTTTTTTTTTATAGTGAACGCACCAATCGGAGGTGTCTGTATTTTGAATTGTCTAGTTTTTTAATGTCTGCTTATTGAGGTCTGTTTTGTGGGTGCTGGTCGAAAAACCGACAAATCAAAAAGCCGAAAGGTAAAAAACCGACAGTCATAATGCCGAGAGACAAAACCCGACAGACGAAAAGCCGATACATCAAAAAATGAAAGTCCACTAATCGATGTGCCTATTTTTCATGTGCTGGTTTTTTTACTGTTTTTCACCTGGCGGCTTCTTGATTTGTTAATTTTTCGACACCTATTTTGTGATATTTTCGAGGTGTAGCTAGAAATACTTTATGTTATATTTATACATTCCCCTCAGAAATATCCATAATCAGTTTAGGTTAGAATGACTTTGATGTATTATTATTTGAGGTTACTGAATGATTATATTTGCGAGTGAAATTATTTTGTGAGTTTTATTCATTAATAAAATCTCAAGACACTTCGATAAATTTGTAGAAGTAGTATGAGTAACATTGATATGTTACGTAGCATGTGGTATGCACCAAAACATGCACCGCTTGATCACTTTATATGATAATAAATACGATTTCCGTATTGCTACTTCCTCGAGTAGACTAACATCACTGAAAAATTCTCAATTTATATAACCATATTTTTATAGTAATTGAGTATTACTATATAAATGCTTCTATTTCCTGAAATGAAGCTGGGCATATTTTATTCCATAGGATTTTGTTTATCATAAAATAAATACTTTATTACCATTGAATATTGTTGATTATGATGGGCACCGGCGTAGTCAGAATGTCTTTTTTTATGACGAAATAAGTCCCTTTATATAAGAAGTATCCATTTTAGTGATCATGTAGAACATTTTACAAATGGAGTATATTCTGTGAGACAATATACTTATACTACTTTCAATGGAAAACAATTGTCGAGTTAATTATTCAGTGGTTGGTAGGTTGTAAATATTGTAATGGGAATGAGTTGGAAGCTGAGCTCAAAATTTATAGAAATAAGCTTCTTCACCTTCTTGAATCCCTCATTTTGAATTTTACAATTAATGTCAAAATTATATTTAAACTCAGCGACCTCGAAAAAAGGTGGTTCTAAAGCGGCGAATCTACAAGCTGTAATCTAAGGTTGAAAAATCTGAATTAAAAATTATGGAACGAATTTTTCTAAGCTTGTGCTTTGTAATTGCAATTCTAAACTTTATACATGATATTCCACACAAGATCAGAAAAATTCGTGAACAATTTACTTAGAACTTTCGGAAATAAGCAATAACCATCTAGTTCCGAAAATTCTAGGTCAATTATCTATCAAATTCTTTTTTATTTCTAGTTAATCCTCTATAGTTCTCGTTGGAATTATATTTACAGAGTCGACATTTTGAAAAACCTTTTTACTCATTTTCAATTAACATTTTCATAATAATTTTGAGCTCAAATTGATGATTTTGAACGATGAATTCGCAGAACATTTTGTTTCCGATATTTTGATTAAATTACGGCTCACCGACGTCAGACGCCACCTAAAGAAAGTTACGTTTGGTACAGAAATAACGTTAGAAGAAAAAAAATATATACAAAACATAATTTAAAAAAAAGGGGGATATTGTAGTGAAAATAACGTATTTTGGAAGTATAACTATGGAGTACCCAATTTATAGATATTCAAAGAGAATACATTCAAATACGTAAGATAGGATACGTAAAACATTGAAAACAAACGTTTTTTTAAACAAAATTGGAAAATTTTTAACAGATTAAAAAATATTGTGCGTTTGAGCTTTAATAGTTTACAGAATACGCTTCATTAAATTAACATTCAAGCGTCCGTGCATTTGATAATTTGAACATTCAAATTATATTGACTTTTACATTCAAGTATACTTTAAGAGAGAGAGAGAGTAGTGTAATCTTTATAATTATGTCAAAAGAAAGTTTTAGTATTCAGAGTTTATTTAAATTAATTTTTTTTTCTAAATTACAGATGTTATATAGTTATGTGACATTAATGATTATTAATAGTTGCTTTCATGAAATTAAAGAAACTTCTTGAAAGTGATTTTTTATAGTTAAAAATAAAATACCATGAATCGTCCACCAAAATGCTTTGAGAACATACTTTGAACAAGTAACGGACGTGTACGACACAATGACATAGATGAAACTAAACGATCAAAGATTCCATGAAAAGTAATTTATGGGGCGTCTCGACCGAGGTACATAATTGAATTTCAAATCAATATCACGTACAAATACGATGCTTCAAATTGTAGAAAATATCGACAATAAGGATATAACCTTGATAATGTACGTTACAAGAGGATACAAGAATGGATACCCACTTACACTTTTCAGTTTAATAAAAGTGTGCCAGAAAAATTCGAAGCTAAAAAATAGCTTCTAAGTTTTTAATCTATATTACGATGTTGTATTTATATTGCTTAAAAATAAAAAACGTTTGGTGACATGAAATAACTAGATGATGATTTAATGAGAAATATTCGAGTGTCCTGGAAAGCAATGAAAACCACGCGAAGACCCAACATTGAATTTGGCTGTTTTATTAAGTCCAAAGTGAACAAAATGTTTGCACTAAATTGTCACTGTAACTTATAAATAAACATATTTTTTTCAATATATAGGTAAATATAATAGATGATCAACGCCAAGTCGGCATGCAGGAAACAGTATGTAGTTTGAAAGTTTTATTTTCATTTTTATATTACAGAATTTTTTTTTTTACGCGTGTATGTACACTGCAAAAAGATTACGCATATAGCTATTCTGAAACAACTTTCTATTTGTGAAATGTTATCATTTCTGATAATAATTATTATAGTTTTTGTAAATATTTGCAATGGTAGTATATATTAAAAGCAGTCTAGTAATTTTTACCAAACATCTCTATTAATTTTCGTTCAATGAAAATCGATCTGCAAATGATCAGATGTTAAATTTCCAAGATCTCTTCATCGCGCAGACATAATACTAAAGGTATATTAAACAAAGAAAAAATTGAATACATCTGAATAAATATTTGTTCCTATTTTACTGAATGTAAAACGCGACAGTATCTGGATGTCTTATGATGATGAAAGATGAAGAAAGATATAGAAAGATGTGTGCATAATAGTATGTAATTTCTAACAACAATATTTTATTCTGATTTCAGAACTGCATCTGGCTAAACTTCGAGACAACTATAATATCACATAGATATTGTCAGATGAAATTCTGAAATAACATTTATAATAAATAAACTAGGCTAAAATTAGTAAGAAATAGAAATAGTGTGGGATTGGTAAAAAGTGAGCAAAAATGCATAATTCAATATGTCAGTATATTTCAGGTTTCACACAATAACCCATTAAATGCTATCTTTTCTAAAACTTCAAAAACCCAACATGAACAAATATTCATTGAGCAATCAGAAAAAATGTAAATTATGGATTTTTATTACTAAAATTTATTTTTATTATTAAGATTATTACAATTATATTAGAAACCTTTCTTTAAATACCTAAATCGAATATATTGTGTTATATTTTTTCAACTTAAAAATACTTTATATATCCACTTGAAAAAAATACTACTTCTTTGAAATTACCAAAAACTAGGGTAAAACAAAAAATGTAAAAAGACTTCGGCACAACAACAACAAAAATTAACTTTGCACCAAAAATACTTAAAAAGGAAAACATCCTAATATAGTAAATAAAGGTTACCCTAAACTAACGTGGCACACCACACTAGCACTATTCACAACACGCTGAATATTTCAGAAACAGAAAAACGAAAAACCAAAATAGTAAAGAAAATCGTTTTTGTATAAAGTTTATTTTTATAGAACTTTATTATTTAAAGTTTTTCAGCTTAAATTTCTAATATAAAAAGTTTCATTCTCACAGCTTTTTAGTAGTTTTTTTTTCAGCAAGTTTTTGAGACGAGTTCCTGATGTTACTATAGTCCAACAAAAACTTTTAGTTCAATGATACGTTGTAACACCTTATACATTATGGGAATCCCTATCGTTACAATACCCAATATACCTTTATATTATGCTTTCTCTTACGTAAGGCAATTCTGAACACTTCTTTATATATAAGGATACGACCGTAGAGTAATCTCGACGTAGAAACTTTAAAGAGACTTCACCAGAACATCCTATCGAAGTAAACAAGATACAAAGCTTTCTCCCTACTTATGCCAATTTTTAGTACCACTAAATATTGCATATATTCCTCATGAAATTATTACATTTATTGCTCCATTACATCTTTAATTTTACTTAATTGCAGATACTCATGTACCATTCGACTTATTAGAATGTCGAGACATATTGTTGGCATCCCATAAACACTACTGAAAAGTTCACAATCTCTACAGGAAAAGTTTAGGGAATGATTTTAATGAATCATATAATACTTATTTTTGCTAATCCCTTTATAATTTTTACTCGTATGTCACTAAATGGGAGCAACTTAGACGAGATGCTTCAAATGCTAAGCGTTACGTAATCAAAAGTCTAAGGCGATACCAAACTCGTCTAATCGTACGTCATTACGCGAGAGTACTACGTCGCTTAAACATATGGATGTTCCACATTTAAAACCTGTTCCACATTTCGATACTTTTATCTAAATATAGAAGCAAGTTACGACAATTTGTTACGTTGTTAAATTGAGGCTGCGAAATGTAATAATTATAGTTGATTCGCGGAAAGAATTTATTTCGTACTATATGCAGTATAACTATTGCGATCTCTTTGCTTTTATAAAAATTTTAAAAAGTTATATGACAATCGTATTTAACTAATTTAACTGCGCATACAGTTTGCATCATTATTATACTAAATATCTAATAAATTTCGGTTTACGAAAACTAATGAGTAATCGGCATTAAAAATTATAGAATTTTGTAATAGTCCAATTTCTTGTCAAGTTTTCATTTTTAATCAGTTTAGATTAATTCACTAATAAAAAGACTAATTTGTAGAAATATGGAAAGACGGGTTTAGTAACATTTAATTTCACTGCAAATCAATGTAAGTTTGTGAAAATAAAATTCAAATAAAATTGTACATTTTTAGAAAACAACATTTTTATAATTAAGAATAATTTTATACTGGCTTTTTTATAAAAATACATTCTTCCTATGAAAAATATATTAACGGTTCGAGTCTACTACTCCCGGTTGCATTGGTAAAAATAAAACACGCCTAACAAAATAAAACAAGTCTAATGACAATTCCGGAATGATTAAATCGGCTGCAAAGTGCAGTACTAGGAAAATCTCCATCTATTCTAAGAATTGAGGAGAATGGCCAGAAAAGTTTTAAAAGCTCTGAGTCAACTAAATCCGCAAAAGTGAATAAACTCCTTCAGGTCAGGATCGAAATATTATTAACGGGCAATATCCTGTTTGACGGTGAGTAGAACATTTCGAAACATCGCGGATAAGGTCTTACTGATAACCAAGTGATAAAAAGTACCAACTTCGAGTTCAATTGATCTGATGTCATTAATATTAATAAATTCACCGCCAACAGTAATATTCAGCACAAAAATTAGTAAAAATAAACTCTACTTTAAAAAATTTATCATTTACGTACCTCTGGAATTTTCCTTTTTAATTAATGCAAATATTAAAAAGAACAAGAATAATATACTAAACATTATGTCAAAGGAATGGTAACAAACGCAATGAGTACAATCCAAGAACATTGTTTATATTTACCCAACTTGGTTTTGCTAATAAAAAAAAAAATAAGTGAAGAAGAAGGTGTTATTAAAGTGACTCGTTAATGAACCAAACAACTAATTTCAGATAAGAATGGAAATTCTTATAAATGTTTGGGAATTCCCTTGCACGGAAACGGGACTTCTTAACTAGCATACGCTATATATATATTTTTTAATCGCTACAGTAGCGTGACTACGTAACACAATAACGCACCGATACGTTCGATACGTTGGAACGTAAATCATGGAAGCGTGCGTGTGCGACAGCATCAGGAAAAAAGTACACCGGTAATTGACTCGATGAACGGACATAATGCTGGTTTAATGATTAACCATAAATCAATAAGGTTCTAATAATTGAAAGACAATAAACAGACGTGTTACGTCATAAATTCAAAGGCGTAAGAAACACACGCGGGGATTTCCCAGTTTTTCCGCGTCGAAAATTTGATGCTAACGGTGTTATAAAACATTTTATTTCTTACACGGAAAAGCCAAGGAAGTACATGTGAACGCGTGTAAAGTACCGAAATCGGAAAAAATATGATATGAAGATATTAACGAAATTTACGATTTTCAAGGCAATTATGTTACCTGCGTGAAACGTGAAGATACTCGATTCTCTGAGGATTCCGGAAAAACAGAAACGATACGTCACTCTACGATATAACCCTTAAAAACCGGATTCTTTAAAGATAAGATCTTCAAATTGGTCGAGAACGATTTTAAAACATTAAATATTTGACGTTGATAAACGTTTCTCGTTTAACCCTGAATAATATAATCGGATCAAATACGCACAGATCTGGTGATTTTTTTTCCATACTAACTTTCGGAAAACGTATTACGTAATTTGTACTTTTAACTTTCACTTCTGCACGACAGTAAAATTGACTAAAAAATTAATATCTTGATGGAGTTTAATATTTTGACACGTATATAACATGAAAGCAATTATTTAATATTTAGAAACCGTAATATAATAATATCTCTTGGATCGTTACGATGCGGGTAATCCGTTAGTATAACCTAGTTGCATTTGCATTGCAAATTTGCAAAGTGTAATAGTTTTATTCACCCTTTGACGAGGAAGTTTGTATTACGAATATTAATCAATTATCCGATCCCGACGTTTAAATCTGTGACGTGGTTACTTGTAACGTTTAATTTCTTGTACGTCACACGAGATATTAACAGTTACCCACTATCTTTAGATCTGTACGTATGATAATTGACATTGTAATTTAAGCCGGTTCATTTCATCACAGATTTCGGTTTTGTCGATGCTAAAATTCTTACGTTACTTGTTATTTAAAGAAAAGTTTAATCGATCTCAAGTGTTTGATCTTTATATGCGTCACTCGATAAGGTGTAGACACTATCTAATAAATCAGCAGGTCAGAGAATGAATTTGCAATTAAGCGCAAAATTGTCTATTGACTTTCTTATCCATCTTATAATCTGTATACAAATAGTTGCTTTGTTTTGGTAAGTCTAAATATTTTGACTTGAAATCGATTAAAAAGTTGAGTATTAGAAAGCACCACCCAGTGGATCTTTAATGTTTAAGACGTCCGGCTTAGATCGGAAATGCGTTCGGAATTTTATCTCGCCTCGGCATAGTCTACAAGTCGCAATCTAGTGAGGGATAAGCGCCATTAATGTGAGTCATAGTGATAAGGGTTTAGTTGCAGCACGAGAAAGGTGTAGTGTTACTCGTTTGGCGAACGGGCCTCGTTTAGGCAGGTCCCTCATAATATGTTAATGTCTCTGACGAGAAATTTGATATTACTCGCAGTATTTCAGTCCCCGGGTCGCGCTTGTGGCTCTTTTTCTCTTGCGCTCTATCTCGTGAAATGCAAATTACGGATCTACCAAAAATATCCTTCCTTAACATCTGTATTTTATAATAATGCGACAATAAACTATTGACTCCACCTCAATCTCGTCTAAAAGAATTAAAGCTCAGCTTATTCGCTTTGGAAAATGTGAATACAAAATACTTGCACAGAGTTAATATAAAAAAAAGAAACATTACAATTTTTCAATTATTTTATTTTCTTTGTTCTCGCGTGATCTTCCTTTACTTTATTCGAATTCAAATTGATTCTAGTTAAAATTTAGTTTTTTCCACATTTCGAACAAACGCTCGTGGACCGTATGAAGGATAATGATGGAAACGCCCCTTGTCCGGTCTCATATTTAACAAAGCCATGTTTTTTTCTGACAAAATTTTTCGAGCAAGAAAAGGTAGAGTTTCAATCTGCTCTGACGAATCGACCGACAGTGGATGGTTTCATTCACGAAAGAAAATTTCGTCCCATTGAAACTCAACTTTGAACAGAACAAAACAAGTCAGCTTTCGGGCCAAATATATTTACCTGATCTTAAAAGGCAAGATCTCTATAATGTAAGTAAATTTTTTACATCGAAATATAGTTTTATACTTATAAGAATTTTCTGCGTATATTGTATGCAAATTAATATCTTTTTTTTTGAGGAAACGAAAATCTTGACATTAATCATCGTTAAACATTGATATAAGAGGAATCGTGGAAATCCAAACGATTATAATTCGGATTAAACTTTTTTTTATTTCTCGGAATTTACGGGCTAATTTGTATTCATCTATGACTTGATCGAAGATATGATTTTTTCCGTAGGTCTGGCCTTTCACTGTCGCGTATATATTAATGGGAAAATGATGCAAGAAAAAAAATATTGTTAAGAAACATCTTGCATCATTCTCCGACTGAATTCATCTGCGGCCATCTTTATTTATTCATGTTTAAAATAAAGCTATGGCGCGAGAGTAAAAAATTGTTAACAAAACTGTTCGGAGTCTATTCACACAAATTAATTCTGGAAAACCACATAACAGGCATTTGTAACTTTCAATAGACTCGGTCTACGCCGGAACGAATTTTTGAATAGCGACTCGAAATTTACTAATAGAGATTTCTCTCCTGGCGCGTGAGTTTTGTCCCGAGTCGTGAAAATCTCGTGGAAAAATGACGGCTTTGCGACCTCAGGCGAATTCAGTCCATTGACTAGAAAGAACCGGAAGACTCCGCAAGGTGCGGTGGCACGAGCTATTGCATGCGGCCAAGGGCCGAATCCGCAGGCAGCTCGGGATGCGAAAAGAGCCGTAAAATCGATTGGTTTCGTCAACAAGGCAGATCGGAGCGACCACCCGGACGGCGCTTGGCACCGTCGACGAGGGACCCCATTATATACTCCAGTCTTTCTTTCTCGATGAGAAAAAACCCGGTCGAAATTAAAAGTGAAAAAAGGAGAGTATAAGGCGAGAAGTCCGAATCGTTTCGGTGACTTAAAACATCTTGCGGGTTGCCACGACAAAGACCTCTTGAATCTCTAGCCTACGTTTTGGAAGAAATAGGTTATTGTATCCTGTGCTCCAAGTGCCATCAGCTTGCGCAAGTTGGGACCAATACTGGGGCGTGTTTTGTTGGCATTTTAGTTCTAAGTTCAATATTTGATCTAAGTTATACCACGAAGGAAGTAGTCATGAACTAGTCCAATAGGTTTGGTCCAGAACTTTGTTAAGTTAATTTAACTCATTGGAGACATTCATGACTTCTGGTATATCAAAAACCATCTTACCAATTCGCATCCTCCGTTCTGTCGGCTAACAAAATGTGTCCGGTTGATTACCGCCAGTTTGCCAGTAATCCTGAAATTGCACCACTATACACTAAGGACGATAGCCGATAGTTTCGAGACGAATGAGGTCAGTCGAACAATTGAGCACTCGATTATAGCACGCGGATGTTACTGGCGGCGCGCCGCGCGCTATACGCTAAGGACACTGGCGCCGTATCGAGTTAATGAATGACTAGAGTAGAGTGGGACTATGAATGAACTCCGCAGGGTACACGAGTACTATATAAACGTGCGCGTTGTGGGCGTCCTCCGGGCTCTCGGCCAATCGTCGCTCAGCGTTACGCCGCTTGGCACGCGATGGGCCGCTCGGGTGCCGTCACCCTGGGTTTTTCGTTTTCACAGTGCGGAAAAATATTAGCACTTCGTCCATTGTACCGGAAGTGTCGTTCTCCAGGAACATCCGAAAGACCGGAAGTATCGGTCAGTGCGCGAGGAAGCCACTGTGACCAGTTGCCATTTGAAACTCTCCACCGTGCTGCCGCCCGCGCTGTACTCTCGCCTCTGGAGATTGGAAACTACGTGGTCGTCGTCAGGGTTATTTATAGAATTCGACTTGTATATCGGATTTGTGATAATAATGGCACCTGTTCTAACTGTTGAGAACTAACGGATGTACTTTATCTATGGCTTCAGGTTAAATCCTGGTTCAAGAAAATAGCATTTTTGTCATGTTAACCCGTTTCGTCCCAAAACGACAAAATTTGTCGCCGGTTTTCGTCCTTCTTAAGTTTATAGATAACTTTGAGAAATTGTTATCAAATGGAGGTTTCCGACAGTTTTTGGGTATGCTCTTTTCGAATCTGAAGTCCGTTTTTCGATATCACTTCCCAGTTTCTCATTATAGCCACTTAAATGAATGAAAACGTGGAAAAAAGCAAAAACTTTTTCAGTAAACGGCAATTTTTATTGCGAAGGAGTTTCGGAATCAAGTCAGGCTTCAAAATCCTGTGGCATAATGAGTTTTACTAAAAGTTTGTCAATATTAAGATTTAAATTACAAAATGGCGTCCTCGCAATGGCACTATTAATTTCGTTTTTTTTTTCTTATTTGCTTTTTATTAAAATATTTTTGGTATTTTGTCGTGTATTTTGACGAATATGTTCTTCTGGATTATTTTTGAGGTTGATGAATACAAATCCGTTATTAAATTTGGGAAATTCAAAATGGCATATCCAATATGGCTAAACGAAATTTAGAAAAAAATTATCTGGTATTTGGTATATAGAAGGTTTCGAAGTCACATTAGATCCGCCATTTTGAATTTGCAAAATTTAATAACAAATTAGTATTCAGTCACCTCAAAAACAACCTAAATCAAAAATCAATCTCTCTAATCAAAAACTATCTACAAGATATCAGAAATATTTTAATAAAATGCAAAATACATAAAAAATTCGAATCGCCATTCTGCAATTCGCCATTTTGTAATTTAAATCTTCATATTGACCAACTTTAAGTAAAACTCATTATGCCACAGGATTTTGAGGCTGGGCCCTATCTCAGAACTCCTTTGCAATAAAAATTGCAGTTTTCTGAAAAAGTTTTCGTTTTTTTCCAAGTTTTCTTCCATTTAAGTGGGGATATTTAAAAAATGGAAAGTGATATCGAAAAACGGACTTCAGATTTGAAAAGAGCATACCCAAAAACTGTAGAAAACCTGCATTTCAAAACAATATCTCAAAGATATCCATAAACTTACAAAGGATGAAAACCGGAGACAAATTTTGTCGTTTTGGGACGAAACGGGTTAATACTCATTCTAAGGGTTTTCTACCCTGTTATGGAATGAAAAGTTGACTAATGTACTAAAAGAGTGTATTTTTACTCTTAATGAGGGAAAATTCATAATTAACCAGTAGAGACGTTCCAGAAGTAAAAACTCACTTGAAAATACATAGCGGCAATTCGGTCTTAGCGATAGTGGTAAAATTTTAACTTTATAAAGTGTGATTTTTCACATCAAAAAATGTAAAAAGAAGCTTCGGGTAGTGTCATACTAGTCTTATGTTAGTGTAATACTTCTTTTCGCATAATGAACATAAGGTAAGCTTCTTTCATATATGAAGCTTTTTTCTTAGGAATTAGTTATTTTATTTGGGAAAGTTTTATGTATTAATCGTTATTTTACTTCCGCACAGGATAAATTAAGATCAGACTTGAGAGACAGGCTGTAATAATAAGTTTTTTTGATTCAGTAAAATGAACAATGTATTGAGGATAGGGATTTTACTGAGTCATAATTTTCAAAAGTCATTGAAAAATGGTCATTTTTCACACCTACTGAATAAAATATTTCTTTTACGACCCTGATATGAATATAAGTATTTTTCTTCCAGACAAAGCGTGTCGTATAATAAGACACTTTAACTTCTAAAATCTTACAGAGGCTTTTTTCAAGACATTTTCGTTCCTTAGGCAGTTTAGACTAAGACAGGGGTGCACCTCAAAAACCCGACACTTAAAAACCAGACATGTCAGAAAATACACATAAAAAAATCAAACATTTCAAAAAACAGACATTAAATAACAAGCCATTTAAGAAAACAGATACTACAATGCCAGACATTTCAAAATGCAGAGATATTTTGAATGTCTATTTTTTTAAATGTTTGTTTTGTGATTTGTCGTGTTTTTGAGGTGCACCCCTGATTTTGAATGACGGTATTTTAAAATGTCTGGTATTTGAATGTTTATATTTTGAAATATCTGGGTATTGAATGTCTGTTTTTTTAATTGTCTGGTTTTTGAAATGTCTGGTTTTTGAATATATGGTTTTTTGATGTTGGGTTTTTGAAGTGTCTGTTTTGTGATTTGTAGGGTTTTTGAGGTGCATCCCTGGTTTTGAATGTTTATATTTTGAAATGTCTGGTTTTGTAGTATCCTTTTTTGAAATATCTTGATTTTGAATGTTTTTTGAAATGTCTTGTTTATGAATGTCTGTTTTTTTTAAATGTCTGGTTTTTGGATTGTCTATTTTGTGATTTGTCGGGTTTTTGAGGTGCACCCTAAGACAGCAATATTAAGGTAAGACAGTTTTTTTTTAGTGCAGTTAATTGGAGAATTTCATTCCTATTAATACCCCAACACGTTGTTCAAATAGAAGACGATCAAATTTCCCAATGTAAATAATGTTTGTTACATCTACACAATTTGCAAGCTTAGCCTTTCACTACCTACCATGTGACCAAAATTTAAGAATGTACTACCCATGAAAATTGATCAATTTCTGCACTATACTCAGTTCAAATGCTTAAATTCTGTTTCAGGGAAATAACTTAGAGGGTAAAAAAGTGAATTTTCTAACAGGAATGTAGCAGTAACATTATGAATTTTATCCATTCCAAAGTGAACTGGTGTAAAGGAATCAAACTTTTTTAAGATAGGACATCAGACAAATTTACATGTTTCATTGTTTTTTTCTGCACATTCTGCCAACATAAATTAGAAGTACTTTCCAACAAGAATGGTTTAATAATATATAGTGAGAGTTTAGGGAAGAAGATAAAAACCCTGATGATCTTCTCTGTAAAAGTTTTGGAGTGAAAGTTAAATCACTCGCGTGAATTTGTCAATCCTACATGATTGAACGTTAATTCCTATAGTCTAAAATGTCCTTCCCTAAATGTATGAAATTCACTCTATCATAATAATTACTCATTTATCTGTTACAAAACATTACTACAACCCTTTTTAACAAAATAATGTTTGAATCCGCGCTTCTATTCTATTTAAGTAATATTCCGTAATCTTGACAAAATTCAGTAAAAAAGAATTACATTAAATAATTACATTTATTTTTAAGTGTATCTAATTAGATCTAATAAAAATTAACAGTATTAATTAATTTTCATAAACTATAACCATGTGCATAACCCTAGGTGGCATTGGATGATGTTACTATTTTTGGGAATTTGTTAGTACAGTGTTCCATGGGGAATAATTACTGCCTTTCCTCCGGTCATAGTTTAGTTTTAAGTCAAATCCAGCAATTTCCGCATAGTACATTGAGGTATATATTCTGCAAAAAACTGTTCGAAATACTCTAACGATACCAAATGTTAAGTCCAGGTTTGTAATCTATAAAGACAGCGGTTTATTTGAACACCATGTAGTTTTAATTCACGGAACTTTCTAGTAGTAAATACACTTTTGCAAACTTGAATCTGTCCAATAAAATCGAATTGATTGTTTATAATAGTAAGTACCAGCCAAAAAATGAAAATTGAAAAGCTCAGTGTTCATTTTTTTTACAAGAAAAGGAATGATGTAAGGTGCGGCTTTTCTGTGAGAGAATGTTTCCTATTACACGTGAACATTCATTTTTGTTCTGAACAAATTGCACATAATTGTATATGGATCAATCTTACTCACGAAAGGATTAAAATAGCTTTCAAAATATGTCGTTAAAATTTAATTACGAAAAGAGGAAAACTACAATTTTAAATTGAATGGTTTTAGCGGCCTAAAATTGTAACCCAATGACAGTTCAATATTAGACATATTGCAGATCGAGTTCGATATTGCATTAGTAAATCAAGTATTCACGTGATCCATAACACTGATTTAGGGTTGTCGTGTATTTTCCATACACGACACAAAATTGCATTCAGCATTTTTAATGTAACATGAGTGTTTTAATGTAGGCAAGCATGAAAGACTATTTTTTGTTTCTTTCCAATGCAGAAGGTGAATTACACACTTCGACTGATGTATTAAAAAAGAAAAACGAGAAAGTACAGCTCAACAATAATAAATATATAACTATATTAAAATATTATTTTGTTATAAAAATTGTAGAATTGAATCATGTATATATTGTAACATTCATTTCAAGCTGTTTCGACAATTTATAATTATATCGCGACCAACATTCAAATTTGTAAAAACTCATTTTTATTCAATACCATTTCTCTGCTAAGATTGAACTAAGATAAATGATACATTTATTAAAGTAATACCTGTTTTTTTTAAACTAACAGCAAACAAATTTTCCTTATCAATTTCTCTCCCATGCAATATCCTGTTGAAGAATTCTCCGGGATTCAGATTCTACAATTCAAACAGCATCCTTGACTCCTCAGGTTCTCTGATGTTAGCTTTAAACCTACGCAAAAACAAATAAAATATGAAAAATTTAAATGCAGTCATTTTCAGATCGTGAACCATGATACGACCTTTTTAGAACTGTAAAATATCAAAACGTCCAAGCCATTGATGAGTCTACCCGGATTAGAATTAGCCCCATATGACCCGAAAAGAATCAGGGTCATATCAGGGATGCAACTTGGTTAACCTGAATAAAGAATACACTTGATTTGGCCTTTTTAATCCAGCTGGGATAGCCCGCCCCATTCCTGGTCGACTTCCGATCGTAACCGAGTAAGTATCTCAAATCTGTCCGGGCTGTAGTCAGGAAGCGAAGAACGCAACCAGGATAGCCCGTTCGGAGAACCCGGTTGAAATTTCTACTCAGGGGAGACAATTCTTCATATCAATATCCTTAAGAAAGGTGGTTCATCTGCAGCCCCCCCCCCCCTCCCAAGATTCTATTGTTTTTTCGGTGTTTGAACATTTTCAAATAGTACATTACAAATGTTCAGCTTCCCGGGACACTTTAAATCTTAAACATTTTAAATCCCAGTTTCAGTGTTCGAAAAATAATTCTAATGTCAGCTTAAATTCTTAGCTGAAATTTAATAATGTTCTTGTTTGAACACGTTTCCGCAAGTTGACCTAAATATTAGTTTTTAAATTGTCTTATTATCACATGCAAAGTTAATCAAATGTCTGCCAAACAATTGATAAAAATGGCAACGTATATTTGTAATCAGTTTTAAAAAGAGTCACTGCGTCATAATTAGGCGCCGCGTAATTATTTAATCTTGACGTTATTACTTTATAATATTATCGCAATTATCTAATTTGTTCGATATAAAACAAAGATTTCTCATGATTTTGATCGATGTTGATGACATGCTTGTTTTCAAGTTATTTTTGTAGGATGGCTAAATATACATAACAGATACGTAAGATATTTTTAGCACCATTAATAAATATTTTACCTTTTGGGGAATCATGCAAATTGATAAAATTGAGTTAATCCTTTTGTTTCAAGTTACTATGTGTACCTATCCAAATTTATATTTCTTGTTCTAGGCGAGAAATAATTACATATGTTTTAAGTAGATAAAATTTGCGTAGTTAAGACATTCGATCTATTTTCGAAGATATATCAATTGTTGTATTTCTGCAACTTAAAATACTCTAATAAGTTCCCTTACTATTGCAGTGTCATCGGACGAAATTATACATATTACCATGAATATACTAAATTTTGTATATACACAGAAAATGAATCGGAACATGACATAACATATATTTATCGGACGATGTAAGATTTTTATTCATGCGTAAGATAAACCATCGTAATGACGTATATGTCAAAGGACCGCATAGATAAAACTGTGTTCGCGTGGCGGCTTCCCACTTTGCTATTTTTGTATCGTATTAATCTTCGATGAATCATGTCACACCTTCATATAGATTTCCTTCGGGTTATTCATATCGTGGATGTCTTACCTAAGTGACACATGAAATTTCATGTTATACGTCATAATTACATGATATTTCGATAAAGAAATGTTTATCTGGAGTTTGTTTGCTAAAATTCGATATACATTCTAGGTATTTAACACCCATTATTAGTGCATCGCTGCACAGATTAATCACTTGAATCATATTAAATTCTTAATCCATTATTTAATACATAACAATTAATTGTCTAACTGCTTGATTTAGTCAAGATATAGTTCCAGAAGTCCCACACAGCACACTGTCCTGGGGACGTCCTCAGGAGCTCCTCAGGACGTCCAAATGTCCGCTTTTATTGTCCTATTAACGTCCTCAAGGCATCCTGTGTCCTGAGAATGTCCTGTGGACGTTAACAAGATGGTAAAAGCGGATATTTGGACGTCCTGAGGAGCTCTTGAAGACGTCCCCAGGACAGTGTGCTGTGTGGGACATAGTTCATTGTAATGTTCATTTGCTCAATAATTATTTCGTTGAACTATGAAAAATTACCATGACATTAACATGTTTCATATTTCATTAAAACATGTATGAATGGGACAAACTTTTTTATTTCTTTCACAAATATCACTTTAAAAATATGAAATATTTTGTAAATACTATTTAGAAATGTGTTTTACAGTTTGGAGTATTAGATCTCAAGTGACAATATTCGAAAAGCGTATAATAATTGTACATGAAGTAATAAAGCTCTCGATTGTAACACAAGTATCATCTGTTTAAAATCACTAACACTAGCTGTCACTCTAGGTCCATACTTGTTAGGTAGGAATACATAAATAATGTATTAATGATTCATGTTAGAAACTCTCTGAGCTCACCAGTGTTCAATGACTATAAATTGTTTTCACTCTTTACGAATTCCAGAATATTTCTATGTGTGGCCAACAGTTAGATGAATGAGTTGTGAAACCTCGTTAGTGACGCATCGCGAAGTACTTGCCAATGAAGCTGTACAAGAATCAAATCGTAATCAGGGGTTATAATATTGTTGGATGATTTTCCCATAATCATGCATATCGTAATATGCAAATATATTGTATATAATGAATACTCATGCCACCTGTACAGTACCGACCAGTACCCTGGTAGAAAATGAATCTAGTTTCTGGCCAGTTTCTGGACATTTTACTTATTTTACATGTTAAAGGTATAGGGAAACTGAGCCAAATTTCTACCAGAGTAGTGAGCCCATATTAATGAGTAACATGGTTTTGAAGAATGAAATAAGGAACGCCTCCCAGAACTGGTCTATAATATTGTCTAATGTAAAATGAGTACTAAATGTCATTATCCATGTCCTGAAAAATTTTTGAGCATCACAAAGTCAATTGATGAATTGTTAACAATTTTTTACCAAACTCAATTACTCGGGGAATAATAAAACAAGAATTAAGCACTTTATATCAATAAGAAGGAGTCGTTATTACAAACGAACTACGAAATAAAGCCAGTTGATATTTAAATTCTAGTCGTTATTTTTTCTTTGATTCTACGGACCAATAAATTTTCAGAACTTAAAATGCATTGAAAGTAAAAGAATATTCATACAATACAACAGTTCTACTAAGAAAAATATATTTTAAAATATTTCATAATACATGTGCGTAATACAGGAGTTTCTTACATAATGCTTTCTAGAAGTCTACGTTTGCAACCTCTTACGATAGAAGTTAGCTTGATGTGTTTATATACAAATCCTGATGATATAAGATATGATAAAAAACAATTCGTTAAACTCTTAAATATAATATCGACTTGGGCTTAAGCTGACAGAAAATCTTATCTGAACATGACATGTTATAGCGATTTTATGGTCGCGAAGTCGGAGCGATATAATGGTTAGACAGCCATAACACAATCGAGCTCCTTCGAATAATGTATTGTTCTATAAAATATTTGGTTGTCGGAAAATAAACCAATAGATAAGCACGTGGGTTTGTACATCGATGAACTGTCTTGTCGGTGAGAAGTCAAAATCCTCAAGGTTATTTTCCACTTTTATATTTCTAAGTTATCACGTGTAAGACAATGTGAGTTATGGTTTCATTGTATTTTCATTAAATATTAGGATTTATTTGAAGACAGCAATCTTTCAAGTGATGGAAACGCCAATGTTTGACTGGTTCAATAAGACCTAAAGGTACAAAACAAATAAAATGGTTCTGCTGACATATATGCGGAATGAAATATTTCTTGTAGTTCCTATTATTGCTTTAGCAAAGTATAATGCACGAAAAAAAAAGAATAGTTGCTTTTACTCTTTAAAGAGTAGGTTTGTCTACCTAATTCGACGATGTCACTATTTAGATAGTAGAATTAAATAATACCGATGGTTGTGTCTTATCCTACTATCTATTTAGTGGTTCTCGCTTTTTTTTTCTCCGTGTAACTACAATCCTTAGAACAAGGATGTGCCTTATGTATTAACGAAAGAAGGAATACTCAAAGTTACGCGATAATTTGTTTAAAAATTTGACTTTGTAATAATTATAACGACATATTATATGTGACTATTCCGATGTTATACTACTCTCTAAGTCATAATAGGATATCTAGCAGATATATCGCTTATGAGACGGAACGAGGCGTACGAGAGACGAATCGTGCCCGCAGCACTGGGGTATTTAGAAGATAAAAGAAAGACGTCGGAAAGACGATCAAATGATTTCGCAGGATTTTTCAGAGATAAAAGAGAGAATTTCATAACTTTCTAGATCTCCTATTTCTACACAATATGAGATCAATATGATTTTATTTTGAAATGTTTATTTTTAAGAATTACATGTATCGTATAATAAAACCAAAAGATGCTACATGTCTTGAGTTACAAAGAGATATAAAAACGAATAGAAGAATAATTTGGTCTATGCAGATCGTATATTATTTTTGAATTAGTAAAATGGCTCTAATAAATTCATTAAATGAAATAATGTTTTCAGAAACTTAAAATGAATATACAATTTACACAATGCAAGTACTAAAGCTGTTGGCTTTAAACTGTTTTAATTTCCCGTTATTATTCCTTGCTCAATTTAATGGAATATTTGTCGCAAGACGAAAAGAACTTATTTCGGTCATAGAACGTTTTGAATAGCTTTTATCCATTTCGAATTACATAAGGACGTTCCCCAGCGAAAAAAAGATCGAGTTAATAAGCGAATGGGTTTCTCACTCGCTCTCTTATATGCGCAGAAGTGCGAAATCGAAACTACTACGTTGGTTTTTAATAACTTTTGTTTTTGAATGTTATGTCATCGAGTTGGACCGTTATAAAAAAAACAACATTTTCGAGGAAGACCCTATTAAAATACCGGTCAGTCCCAAATTTTGCAGAATGATAATTCTAAAATTAATTCGGTAAGCCATCTCCAGATTTCAACACAACATTCCCTAATACTATTCTGAAACAGATGTTAGTTTTTTAAAGGATTCTGTAGATTATTTGTTTCACAATTCCAAAAAATCACCTCGCGAAACCGCGTATCCCTATACCGGTCATATAAAACCGTGCAACTTTAATATCAAATTTCTCAAAATTTAACGCGTATTGCTATACTGAATTTTTAATCAACGATAAGGCATCTCGAAATAAACGTTTTAGCAAAGTTTCAGGAAAATATTTAGTTTTTCATTTTCTACGGGAACGTCTTTAATGGTTTATCCAGGTTAATAGATTTTTAGGAGTTGCTTTCCTGAGTGGGCGCAATGAACGAAGTATCTATCAATACATTTTAAAAAATTATTTGTACTAATAAGCTAATAATAATATGCACTAATTTATAAACAATTACCCCAATAATATCTCTGTATGAGACTGATAATTATCACAATGTAGAGAAAAAATTGTAGATGCGGCACGTTTCAATAGTACTTTTCATACCCACGGCGTAAAATAAGAGTTTTACACCCATAGTGCGAACAATATATTTCAATTCCGTAGATGCCAAAAAATTGCCATTTTTACAAATGATCTTTTAGCAAAATTCTCATTTTATACATGGGTCGTGAAATGCCCATTTTACGTTCGCCAAAGGAGGCGTAAAATGCTTATTGTATGCCGTTGAATCAAGAAATATATTTTTGTCAAACCTGCGCAAAACTGCCACCTACCACCGAACGGAAAGTTGCCATTTATGGCCGAGGACGCAACTGCGCATGCGCACGGGCGTTTTTCAATTTTTACCGCCCGCTGTTCTCATTACAGCCCGCCACTCGTGACCGCCGGCCAGTAAGGTGGCATTTTTGTCGACAGGTGTGACAAAAAGTATCGTGTGTACCACGGACGGAAATGCATTACACGCTCGGGCGATGCTGAATCCCTCGTCTACGGCATCACTCGGCCTGCCTTCGGCTCGCCTCGTCTTTGCCTACGACTCGAGCTGCAGTATCGCCCAATGCCTTTCCGCCCTAGATACACAATATACTATTTTGTCACACCTGTACAATACTGTTACTTGTCCGGTGGAGCCACCGGAATGTTTAAGTTTGAACGTATTGCCATATTTACCACCCGGTTACTTTATTACCGCCCACTAAAAAGTCCCGCGATCCTCTTAGGTGTCGTTTTTGTCTACAAATGTTACAAAATTTTTATGTCTGTCACGTGTGGAAACCCATTACACGCTCGAGTGATGATTGAACCTCTCGTCTAGGCTTATTAGCCGAGCTGCAATATCGTCTGTACAGTAATGTTTGCCTTTCCGCCCTAAAGAAATACTGCACTATGTATGTGGCTGAAGTGGTCTCGACTTTCATCCCTCTTATTTGTTCAAAAGATTACTTAGGCATGTGTAAAAAAAGCTTCTTTGTAAACTATGTTAGATTATGGTTACCTTAATTTACGATCATTAGAGATCGTAACTGATACAATCTAGAGTATAGTTTTGTATACCTAACATAAAATATAATACCCGCTACCATCATCATATTAGGTGGTACCGTATATTCCTATCTGTACGTAACTTTAGATATTGTTACAATGGTATATTGTCATAATTATCTACAAGACAACCTATTATATACATATACCATGTTTCATTTATAAACCAAATTTATTTTTTAAATATCCATGTTATTTACCATGAATTAATATAACTATGACTAGCATTTCAATACTTTTATCCCGCTACATGTCACTCCCGTTGAATGTAAAGGTTGACCATGTACATTGTAATGTCGAGTCCACCTTCGCACTCTTCAACCTCTCGGAGCTTGATTTCCCCTCTTTCCTCCCTCGTAAACTTATTATTCCTTAAAGGCTCGTAAATTCTTTTCGACATTTTATCGACCATAAAAGTGAAATAGTACCTTGCATTTCAACTCCGACGAGCGGTCGATCATGTCATCGTTTTGTTTCTCTACCAGAACACGCAGACAATAATTTCGTAAATTATCGTCCGTTCGGGGGTCGGCTTCACGTTCGTAGTGGTGGAGTGACACGAAAAAATATACACCACCATTGTAAGACTGTGCATACGCTATACGGCGGCGACTGAAGCACAGACTCGTGGCGACATTGAAGCCTTTGGGAGGATTCGAATCTTTCGCTCGTGTAGTGTGCGATAGAGCGGAGCCTAAGTTTCTCTGGACGTCTGCGTGAACCACGTCTCCACACCGAAGGTCGCCTCCACAGGGTTACACCGCTGCGGTAAGGTACTGCTTAACATTGACATTTTTCGAAAATATTGTGGGAGTTTAAACATATTCAAATATTATAATAAAAAAAATACAGATATATCCATTATGAGTCTAGTTTTTGATTTGATATTAGTCAATAGCCCAGGTCTTTGCCTATTTCAAGTTAACCCTAATATTATTTGATATTCATTTATTGGTCGATTCTTAGCTGGTGCCTTTATAATTGCACTAACAATAGTTGTCGTTGTGATTTAAGTTGTTCTTAATGTTAGACAAATTTTGTAATATACAGGACTGTGCAAACATGAGCAAAAGTACATCCTATACTGAAAAAATAAGTCTTAATTTAAGACCATCGATAGGCTACATTTAAGATGTAACAAAAACAAGCCCGATTAGAAAAGACAAACTATACATGGAATATTTTTAAGACACTTTAATTTGTAACAATTTTAAGACATATTTTTTTCTGTGTAAATAGTTGCATCAATAATCACGGTTCACGTATGCACAAAATTTCATAAACAGAGGTGAAAATTAGCACAAGATAGATAATTTAATTTAATTTTCTTATATTTAGACAAGTTCGTTTAAATAAGCAAAGATCATAGTGTAACATGAATATTAAAAACAACACAATCCTATTACTTAATTAGTTAATATTAGCATGTCAGTTGCAGTAGATTTTAATAAATAATAAACTAAATAAAACCCAGCTACATCATACATGATTTAGAAAGAAACCCATCATGTATTCTCCAAAATTTGTTAAAATTGAATTTGAATTACTTTTTAAGTTAAATAATAAGGAGTCACTCACGACACTTTTTTGGTAAAAATCGTCATGACTATCATGCGTAGTTAATTTCTTGTCATAGTGTGGTATATTATAAACTACTTTTTCGTCAGAGGAAAATTAAAATGGACAGCTTCATAGCAATAGCAAGTTAGAAATAAGTTAATCTGTGGAAAATGAAACAATCAGTCTAGTCCGGAAATTCTCCACATCAATACCAAATGGACGGACATTTTATATACTCAATAAAGATCTTTATAACTGAAAATATATGAAAATGAAATAACACTGAATACCAAATATACTGCACATAATTGGATCCAACCTTTATAAGGTCGCATATGATTACAACCTATTTTCAATTACTTTCGACTTTAATGATGGTATTATATACCTAATGAGATTCCACTCTTAAAGAGTTGAATATTCACTCTTTCACGAGAGTTGCTCGAGTTTCAGTAACTAAACAGTGAATTAACACTCCAACAACTTTAGAGAGTAATTAGCGTTCAATCGTATAAATACTAATGTCAATATTTTTGTAAGCCTGATGTTTTTTTGCGTTCTCGTAAAGGCCTCTATATTTCAAGTTTTTCACCATAAACACGCTAGTTTCCATAATGTCGGAGGGCATCACCATTGGAATCACAAAAAAAATACTCATGAGTTCCTATTATTGAAAAATCGACATGACCGTATTTCTTAATATAAGAGAATAATTTATCATTTTTATTAGGTTGAATTTGTTTTACGTTCACAAAATAATATGCGTATCAATCAAGAAAATAAACAGATTAAGCCGGTCTAGATACTAAGAATAAAAGTTCCTGAAGAACTTTATTGGACATAAAAAAAGTTTAATTGACAACTACTATTATGCATATATACATATATAATTATATATGTATATATAAAAACAAGTAAAAATAATTAAATGCAAGTGTTATGAAAATTATTCAAAAAAATCAAGTGTATTTTGACGACAAGCTTCGAAATAATTCGATTGTTTTCCGAATATGTTGGATGTTCTAACAGCATTATGCTTGTATACCTGAGAAAGAATAAATTTCGTTTATTTATTCATATTCGTGTTTTTTTGTTTGCAAATTTTTTCCATTTTTACTGCTTTGCTGAACCAAGTCCATCCATCGTCGTTAACGCCAGGGTTCCATTTTTGTATTTGGACTCGCAGGGATGTATGTAATCTACAAAATATAAATAATATACTATTATATGCGAAACTAAATAGAAATTCAATATGCAAAAATAGTTTTAAATCTATAACACAATTTTCGTCGTATGAGCATTTGCCAACAACGATGAGAATTCGGGAAAAGGGAGAGACAGAGAAAGAGAGTGAGAAAGATGATGAGAGAGAGAGAGAGAGAGAGAGAGAGAAATTGAGAGAAAGATTGATTGAATACAATTTATTATTACCCTATCCACCAGGGGCCGTGGACAAATTTCAACTAATCCTGTCGAAAAGAAATAATTGTCTAGTATTTTTTGTGCAGATATTTTGTATCATCGATTTTATGCGTAAACCGTCCTCTTTTTCCAGTGATCTTTTGACAAAATATCGATTAAGTTATAAAAAAATATGCATAGCATGAATTTATTTATAAGCAATGTATTAAGAGAGAAATCATTAACGCCTCGTTATCCACTGTTGGACAAGGTGGAACTTTCGTAGATAGGCGTGATAAAAATATCGTGTTCATTACGGGCTTTATACCGCGAGCAATACTTTAATCTCTCGTCTAAAAATTGCGTTGGATTTCCTATTAATCGATCTGTACTACAACCCGTACCATAGTGCCTACCTTTCCGCCCTTGACGCACAATATACTATTTTTCGCTACTGCGTCAGAAAGCTCGTATTTCACCCCTGACGCGCGTGACGAAAGTAACCGATTGCGTACTCACAGTGGCGCGCATGCGTATTGACGTCTCATTACTCTCTATACGGAGAGAAATAGATGTTACTGGATACCATAATGACGGTACTGAATAACATCTGATGGTAACATCAGTATGTTATTGGATACAATATTTTCCTCTCTGTGTACAGTAGGCCCCGCCCTAAGTTATACCGTCAAAAGTTATATGTCTAACCAAAGTTATTATTTTAGCTTGTCCAAAGTTATACCACTCTCTTCCTTTCATTCCCCCACCATCCACCACATTGTATCGCTGATCCACACTTGGTGAAATCGCACGCTTTCCGCCCTTGCAGCATAATATACTACTGATTAAAAAAATTAATAGTGTAATCTTTCATGTTTTAAAAGAAATCTCCCGCTGCAGTGACAGCCATCATTTCAGTGCCTGAAAAAGAAGTGGACATTTTTAAACTAGAATGTATTACAAGTACTATGACGAAAGACTAAAAAGGCTTTCATTCCTTGTTTCATTTTAAGTAATAGTACTCAATTATGCTTCAATTATTATGCTAAAACTTCAATTACCTAGTGCATATTCGAGCCATTTACGTTATCTAAAACAATTGATAAGAGATGTGCTTTGATGACTTTTTTTTAATCGTTTTTTTACAATTAAATTAAATTTTTAAAAGAGCAATATGACTTAAGTCAGAACACATCTAAAATTAACGATTACACTGGTAATACAGGATTTACAACCCATTTTCTAGATGTGGTTGAGGTTTGCTTGTTTTTTTTTGTAGTTTTTGTAAATTATACTTTTCATTCGGCATTATAAAGGAGAAGTTTACAAATTAACAATAAACACAAAAAGCAAATAAAAACTTAAATTGGAGAAATGAATCGTCACGTCCGCAATTGTTTCTTCGGGTTTCGCAGATCAACAATTTATATAAGAACTTTTAGTGCTCTTCAGTGATCCTAACTATTCTTACTACAGTAAGATCTCCCTTGATGGGATGGTTCGGTTCTCGGCTCAACCTCTTAATGGGCCGCGTGAGGGATGGTATCGTTCCCCTTCTACTGCGGCGTTTACGACTGCATTAGTATACTACGCACATGCGCGACCTTACATATACACATGAGTGGGGGGTCGGGGAGACACGCGTTCGCCCAAAAAGTGAACGGCATTGATGTATTTGAACCACCTCATTCTAACAGTCTGTCATCAATCAGATCGTCAAAAAACCATTACCTATTAATTTTTACCTCAAAGGTGGTTGCCAACATCTTGATCATGTTTACATTTTAATTCGCCATATTGAATTTTGAAAATCTGAGGCTAGATTCGTGATCAACCAACCTAAAAATTCCCGAGAACCCAATTTCAGTTTGATCAAGTGAATTTTTATATTTCGATTGCAATTTTGGATCCGCTTTTTTGAATTCTGCATAAATATGAGATCAAAATTCGTGATCAGCAACTCCGAAATACTTTTTTTATTATATTTTTTTTATAAGTGATATATAGGCTTTGTTTGGTTATGTCACAAAATTCACTGAAACTGTTCACCAATTTTATTTAATTTTCGATTCTGCAGTGTATGTTAGAAATCGAGTTAAAAGTGATTAAAACCAGAAAAAATGATATAAATGTTGGTCGGATATGCTTATCCCACTGTGGGTGTAAAGCGTTAACAGAATTAACATAGTTACTTACAAACAAGAAAAAAAACGGGTAATTTCATTCCAATCCTGATGTCCATGATCCAAAATACATTTAGTTTTTCTCCATGTACTATCAAGTATTTCTTTGTTTATTCGTATGACCATGTTAAAAAAAAAATGCATTACAACTATACCGAAATAAAAAAGTTTTTGCTAATCTCAGAACCTTATAGTATAACTTCTAGATATTAAGTTGAAAGCGTCCGCAGCCTAGAAAATTGATTATTCAGCTGTGATGTTGGAGCGCCCTGTCACGCGGACATTACGAGCTAAAGTGAATCGAAAAATCTTGCGGTAAGAGAGTTCAGACATGTTCTTAATAACGTAGAAATGTAAAAAATCACGCAAAAGTTAGAAGTTGACAAAAAGATAGTCGAAAAAGGGAGAAGCATTGATTAAAAGGAAGCATGCAAAGTTGGAGGAGAAACAAAAACTGGAAAAAGAAGATAAAAAATATTCGGCAGAAAGAAAATGCGGAGAAAAAACATTTATGTAGAAACGAGGATAAAGGTCGGAGAAAAAAGAGGAAGGGAGGAACGGAAAGACCAAAGGGCAGAGAGAGAGGTCCCCCGAAGGCGAGGCGCAAGGAAGTGCGTGCGAACGGGGGAGGGCTTTCGTATTGGGTGCAGGAATCCGTCGGTCGGTTTCTCAAACGCCGCCTTATCTGATCCGGCGGTTCGGTGAGCGCAGGATGCTGCGATCTCGCGTTGTCAAACTCGCTCTATCCCGAGCAAATCTCCGGGCCGGCCTCCCGTGGCGCGAGACCTATTGTTGCTCGTTTCTCGGCTCCGGTTTTTGGGCCCGCTCTTGGCCACGTTCCCAGAAAACTATCGACCCGCTATAACTTATTAATATTTTCGGAGGAAAGTTCGCCCGACGCGCGCAAGACGGAAGGCGACGCGCGATGGGAAAAGGTGAAATTTGCCGCACGAGACGTCGGAATCTATGTAAATCACGTGGGCGGAGATGGACAACATCGTGTTCTAGTGTTCGCCAGTCAGTGTGCATTTCATATACGAGTTGTGACATCCTCGAACACGCTACCACACGAAGGGACCAAAAAAACTCAGATATTCTTCGGTTATGCTAAAATTCATCTATTAGCATTTCTTATAAAACTAATAAAAATAATATAAATCATACACTCTAAGTTCTCATAAGGAGATAATTATTGGAATGTAGTGAATTTGGACTTAGTGCAATGAGAATTAAGACACCTTCCTGAAGTCAAATTCGACTTCGTATTACTGAGAAATTTTGACGATAATGAAGGTATTGGTGTTGTTAAGTTTAAATATACATGTTATTATTAGCGGAAAGAAGTACATCTTTATTTTGGGTCAAGCTATTGCTACGTCGATAACACAGGACCACAAAAATAAATTTGTTTCGTGATCATTGAATCAGAAATAGTGGATCTTTTAGATTTTTGGCCGCTGTAAACGAACCCGTTACTCGATTTGGCCCATCACGTCAGGATTTTAAAATATCTGATCTGAAAAATATTCTAAAATATACTTTTTGGCAATTTAAGGTTAGGATATTTGAAAAATCTGAAAGGATGAGTTAACTTGGACAAAGAATTCGTTTTCAGCGACCAAAAATCTATAAGATCCTCCACTTCTGATTCAAGTTTTGTCAAAAAAAAAAATTTCGCGGTCTTGTGTTACCCAGAACCACAAACATTTTTTTTTGCGAGATAACTTGAATCAGAGGTAGTGGATCCTATCGATTTTTGGCTGCTGACAACGAATTTGTTACCCAAATTGACCTATCACGTCCAGATTTCGAGATATCTGTTCCGAAAATAGTCAAAAGTATATCCTTCTTTGGCAATTTGAGGTTAGGATATGGGAAATGTCTGACGTCGCTGGTCAAATTGGAAAAGTAACATATTTTCAGCGACTAAAAATGTATAAGATCCAGTATTTCTGATTCAAGTTATCTCCCTTAAAAAATGGTTTTGCTGTCCTGTGTAATTAATCACTGAAGGTACTTCTCGAAAAAAATAACACTAGATCGCAATTTTTTTTTACAGAACTTGAATCGGAAGTGGAGGATCTTTTAGATTTTTGCTCGCTCAAAACGAATTCTCTGTCGAAGTTAATTCATCGTTTCAGATTTTTCACATATCCTAACCTTAAATTGCCAAAAAGTATATTTTTTACTTTTTTCGGATCAGATATATGAAAATCCCGACGTGATCGGCCAAATCGAATAACGGGTTCGTTTTCAGCGGCCAAAAATCTATAAGATCCACCGTTTCTGATTCAAGTGATCAGGAAACAATTTTTGTTGTGGTACTGTGTAATTGACCAAGTACTTTCAGAGGGTACAGTAAAATTAGGGAGAAGGAAAAGTATAATTCAGTTGACATAATGTTACATCTGCTTAAATATATAATAAAATTTATTGTTCGCATTACAAAATGAATAATAATTAAGGGCTTCGCATTAAGTTTTAAACGTTAGATATCAAAGACCGTTCTTAATAATGTTCGAAAACTCGGTCCATAACTTCGATGAAATAACAGAAAATAAATTTCCGAGATATTTAGTACGATGAGGGTGAATACGTAATGTGATTGTCCTAAGTCTTAAAATGCGAGTAACTGGTTCACGATAGGAGTACATTAGCATTCATGTGCGGTACATTATGAATAACTGAAAGAGTGTGAAATTCAAAACACGTTAGTCAATTATCACTAACCCACAACTACCCTACAAAAATTAGTATCGTCGACGAAGACACTTAGGTGGTTGTTTATAAGACATTTTTTGGTATTTTTTTTTAAGTGTCGGATTAAGAACGAGTATTTTATTACTTTAATATTACTAGTATTTTTAATGGTATAATATACTTAAAATTGGCAATATTCCACTTTAAGTTGTATTACGTACAAATTGGAAGGTTTGAAACAAATCTGACTGCAAATTCATAATCAGTGGCCTCAGAATCCGCCACACAATGTGTTTTGATTGTATTGAAAAAAAACTGTCCGCCATGTTGGATACGCTATTTTGAATTTTCAAAATCTGTCATCAGACTTTTAATTAGGTGTAAAAGAAATAAAATCTTTCTGACCTTCATCCATTCTTAGTCGGCCATCTTGACTTTTTAAAAAGTACCTACGGGGAATTCAAAGCTTAGCCCATGTGGATGCGATATTTTACGCTTTCAGGCATTTATGGATATAAAAAAAGATTACTTTTTATTTTAGTTTTTTATTCAGTGGGCGAGCGCCCTTCGTATAAATATTATTTATCATATTCAACTTAAAAAATATGTGCCTGAACTGCATGTCGTCTCCCGAGATGACGCCGTACTTCACATTTATCGAGAACGTAGGAAACTGAAAAAAAGCCTACATTACAGCACAGCAGCAGTCATTTCCGCCAGATAAACAACATTTTCGATACGTCAACACACAACATAGCTCGTCTTACCAACAGCGAGCTACTACTTGAAAACGAACTCGAAAAACTGTTCACCGGACGGGGATCGAATTGACGTCGTTCTACTTCGCTGTTGAGTGCGTGTCCGCCTAAACCATGAATCCTTTTAAACAAAAATGTTTAACACCATATTTTTGGCCAAAAAATGACCGCATCATTTTGGAATTTCTTTTTTCTGCAATTCTAATTTTATAGTTTAAAAAAGCTAACTTGAGACTATGAATAATGGCTCTGCCAATTTTTTAGGACGATCTATTCATAAAGAAATACAGCGTTGAATATTGCGTTAAAAATGAGCCTATCCCGTCTCCAAAGGATTAGATAAGATTTCGCTCTCAAACATAAGCGGCCAGGAAACAGGGGAAACGACTCCCGTTGCTATTTCCTCACGATTAACGTCAATGAAGGTTTCGAATTCTTTTCTTTCTTCAGTTTTTTTACTATTGTTATTTAACCCACTAACGCTCAGGCGGCCGAAAAATTGTCGTTGGCTTTGATGTTATTGTTTTGTATGAAAAAGAAACTAAAAAAAATCGGCATAAGCCTTTCTGACGTAAAATATATCGTCGATCTTTCAGAACCTGGGGTCAAAATTTGTTAATAATAAATTAAAACAGGCAATTTTTCGAGAAAAAAATGTCTTTTCCGATGACTTCCCATGGAAAACGGTAGTGGATAGCCTCAAACGCCTAAAATTTCGCGTACATGGACCCTGAGCTACAAGTTTATATTCCTACTCATATGAAATTTCAAAATGGCGTCTCTTCAAAATGGTGGACCACAACATGGCGTTAAAGCCTCGAAAAATGATTCACAAGACTAATGACTGAATTTCTAATCATGACTGGAATCATTTGAAACTTGTTATTCGGGGTTTTTTGGGATCGCTGATTACGAATTTGAAGTAAGTTTTCATAAATTCAAAATGGTCTCAGTCGATGAAAATGAGCACTTTCTATTTTAGCTCCTGGGGAATTAAAAACTAGAATTTTATAAAAAGCGTCCAACATGACAAAGATATTCTACTCCTAATCACATATGTCATGAATTTCATGTGGACCTTTTTCCGAAAATCTCCAACAGACAAATTTGTCAAACTTATACAGATAACAAAGTAGATTATAGAATGATTATACATATAAATCGCTAAGCTGCTAGCAAGATATTAACATCTGAAATGAACTGTTACTAAATAACACTCAGAAAAAGAAACTTGTTGGATCTTGTCATAATGAATTATTTCAAATACTTGAAATACTTTTTTCATACGTAAATAATGCAATATTACATATTCCATCCACCATATGGGTTAATTTATAATGATGACAATCTTTCTATAAACTTTTATTCAGTAGGAAATATGGAAAAAATTTGACACAAAACAATTGAGGCATTCCATAACGATAATTGTGAGAAAATTCTTTACTTTTCCTATTTTCTGGACGGCATATTTAATCCGCCATTATCCAGGGTAGAAAAAGAATCCGTTTTTTGTCTAGTTTCGATCCAGTTTCCTTATTTCCGATGTTCTCGACATAAATTCAACAGTGTAACATAAAACTGGACAAATTTCAACCAGGGTACTGAGACCCTTAAATGCACTGAGAAATGATCAGGAATATTTATTAAAAAAAAATGTTACACTTCGGTGGCAAAACAATTTGTTTGGTGTCGAATTATATCAGAATTATAAATAATAAAACTTATTTTTAGAAAATCGTTAAACAAATCAAGCGGGCTTATCCCCTGCAATAGCAACTGATGGTGATTGATTTAAACATTGCTACATGGCTATGTATTTTTCGGAATTTGCACCATTTGTCGTCGTTTTGAAAATGGTAATTTATATGCAACTAAAATAAAAATTTTGTTCTATAAATATTTCATCCAACTTTATCCATAGTTTGGAACGGATTACAGCCCTTTTAGACTTGAACATAATTTACGGGAAAAAATTGTTTTTAAATTTTTGCTACTCTTACTCGACAAAGAGCTAAAAATTACAGATTTTTTTGGGCCATAATGGAATGATAGCAAACTTTCTATTTCACGTGTGAAATTGGCATTTTCGGCTCGCAATCAAGACGCAAAAACAGTTTACGCCTACTGCATCTATAAATACTACAAAAATAATGCTTTAATCTCAGGCGTAGAATTTTCGCCCTCAGGAAACTCGAGTCGGCTCTACCGTTCCTTGAGTTCTGTCATCGATGCGTACAACCCCATTTTACGACCTTGATACAAAAATCCCTATTTCAATTAGTATATACTTTATACATTATTTTTATTGCAACAAGAACATATGTTAAAAATCACGCTATTTATAATAGCATTCTGATATTAACGAAAATGAATATGTGCTTATGAAAACTGACTAAGCATAAAGATATAATGCAATACATGATGAGTCACCTGTCATTGATCGTGGGTTACTTGTACATGTAATTTTATATGTTGTAGAATGTAACACTAGTTTATGTTATATATAATAATTTCAACGCCGCTGTAATGTTTATACCAGAAACTTTAGTGATAACAAGTTTATTTAGTAATAAGTATTAGAGGAAAGGCATCTACAGCCAATTTTGTAATTATATATCTATCATACAATTGCACATGTCAGTTATCATTAGCAGAAGCTGAAAATAAATTATTATATAATAAAAAAAGCGATTTTATTGAAAATGTCCCGGGAAAAAATGGATTATATATAATTATATACATTTTTTTATACAATTAGATCCAATTATATATAATAATATATAATTATATATGTTTATATACCATTATATACAATTATATACAATTTTTTACACAATTAGATCCAATTATATATAATTATATATAATTATGTATGCATTTTGGCCGTCTCTAATTATATACAACGCCATCAATTATATACAATTATATATGCTAATATATAATTATATATGTTTATATACGATTATATATAATTATATACGGCCGAAATCCATATATAATTATATATAATTATATATAATAATATATAATTGGATCTAATTGTATAAAAAATTGTAGATAATTATATATTATTATATATAATTGCATCTAAACTTATATATAATTATATATAATCCATTTTTTCAGCATTTTTACAAGTAATTGAACCGACATTGTTAAAAAATTTGTATTGAACATCTACAAATCATGTAATATAAAAAAAATTTTAGCATACATGACTTTTCTAGTAGTTTTCGATACAAGTGCGTAAAAGATTTTGTTTACGAACGTGACGGTTGTGTAATCACATCCATATGAAAAACATTTTGGCACATGCGTCGAACAATATACTTTTAAAGCAAGTGCGCGTAATGTGTATTTAAAAAATGCTAAAAATGCGCAAAGTCGAGCTTGACGTGCACTGTACCATAAAAATTATAATATGTGTGTTGTTAACTTATAATACGTGTGTGTATCTATAAATTTGCTTTTAAGGTGCCAAACTTTACAACACATCTATTGTAATTCTACTGCCGCGGTACTCATATTAGAAAAACGTGTCGTAATTTTACTAAACATGTAGAGGAAATCTAGAATATATGTGTTGTAAATTCGTGAGACATTACATTTCGGCAAAAGACATATGTAAAACATGTTTAACATGAGTTTGCAATTAAATTGTTGTTTTGTTTATTTTTTCATCTGACGGTCAAACTATTTCAATTAATTGTACCTTTTATTATCACCCTTTTCCTGGTTGAAGATGCAGAGTAGCAGTTACTAATTCCCAACTGTATAAATGGACAAAGTAGACTCATATTGTCGCTGGAATATTTGATGATCATATTAATAATTACTATTTTCGGCCTTAGAAAACAAAAACAAGAATTTATTTCGGAAAAAGTCATGTAAAATTTAATAAACTGAAAAAGAACATAGAACTTAAAACCGTTACATGATACATAATAAAAATATCCACTACTCGGCTTACGTTAATTCCTATTTATAGCCTCGTTGATTGCATGTTTTCGTATTGCAAGCAATTACCAGTCTGCTTTTTAACAATATTAACTAACGACTTGAAGGGATTAAATAATAAACACCATATTTTAAAATGCAATACATTAGGTGATAAAATGTTATGTCCATCATGCCTGGGGATTTTATAGCCGTCAAAGGGGAAGTGAGATGACGAGTGTTTGCAAGTTAACCTGAGAATTTTCACAATTAGGTAGAGACTTGTTGCATTGTAATTCCCAGATTATGGACGGATATAATTAGTAAAGCAACAATGTAATACGTAATTATAATCAGCGGTAAAATAAAGATTGACGTCTTTCTTAGTATAAATACACCTTAAAATTTGATTCATAGGAAAATCCATGTTCCCTGACGGATTCACATGAATTTTTTATTTAAAGTCTCGCAATGAAGTTAAAGTGACGTAACAAGGAAATTTAATGTAACTTAACTACATTGATTATATCAATTCAATCTTGAACGCAGTCATGACGTTGTTTCTCACCTGGCAATATACATCCGCGCAATGACGTTTTGAAATGACGCTTTCCTTTCTTGACGTTCATTATTGCTCTAATCATTATTATTATTTTTAGAATTATTCATATATTACCTATATTATAGTACCTGTATTATATTACCGGTTTTAAGAAGTTAAATTTCATCGCAAATAAGTTACGATGTAAAATTACAATGAGCTTTTCCTAGTGGTCTATTGCGATTGCTTTTAGATATTATTAAATGTTCGGCTAAGGGTGCATAATTGTGGTAAATGTCACTAAATTATTTAAATAGAGATCGCATTATCCCTTTTAGTAGTTTACAGTTATCGGCGTTAAAATAAACATGGGCAAAACTACAGAAACATTGTTTAATTTAAAGTACACGATTTTCTTATGATTTACATAATTTGTTGATCAATTTCAACTAACAGTCCATTGTTGAAACTTATTTTTAACGAACGGTAACCACAAAGGATACTAAAATAAAAATATTTATTATTTTAATAGATTACAAAATTAATAATGCATTCGAATTCAGCGACCTTAAAAATATTTACACCACTACATTCATCAAAATATATGAAACCTTAAAAGGAATCTGTTAATAAAACACAAATAACGAATTCCGTACCAACAGCGCCATTTTCAGGACGCCATTTTGTAATTTAAATTCCAATATGGACCAATTTTTAGTAAACACAATATGCGACAGAATTGAGAGGCCTGATATGATACGGGAACTCCTTCGCGATGAAAATGTCAGTATATTGCAAAAGTTTTCTTTTTTCTTTACGTTTTCCCCCCCTGTAAGTAGCTGCAGTAAAAAATGAGAAGTGATATTGAAAAATGGACTTCAGATTCAAAAAGAGTGTACCTCAGTTATTCAAAAAACAACTGGAAACCTATTTTTCACAACAAAATGTAAATGATGTCCAGCGACCAATTTTGTAGTTTTAGGACAAAAGGGGTACAAACCTAGACATTTTGGGTTTTGAGTTATCAGGCGTTTGAACGTCCGGATTTCGTGGTAGCGTTTTGTTTGAGGTGTGATTTGCTAACTATCGGATTTTTTATATTGCGAGGTCTTTTAAAGGTTCTCTCTATATTTATAGTATAAAGTGTCGTTATGAGTTCCTCATATTGTGAAAAGGCTCCCTTGTTTACTAAAAGTGACTCCATTAGTTGGTTTCAATTAAAATCACATTCCTAGCACTTTATCGCTGATAAATTTTCAATGAGCTATTGCGATTTCCTATAGGTAAAATCCCATGAGAATGAGAACCAGTAACTTAAAGCAAAAGAGATCTAGCTGTGGATGAATCGAGCCTCAAAGAAAAAGGATCCCGAGGATGCACCGCACGGATGAGGTGCGTTTGTTTCCTGGAAGAATTTCTTGCGCCGCACGTCCGCTTTGAAGTGTTTCGCTTAGGAGGAATCGCTCCCGGTTCACCTTCGCGTCTTCGTCTTCCTTGACTTCGTCGGCAAAAGGCTGTAATGAGTCTTTAAGGCAGTAACCGCGAAGCGTCTCCACGAATTGAAGAAAGCGAGCGAAATAGACAATCTTCGAATCTTTGGACCAAGTAAGAAATATCTGACAGTGTCGCGATCAGGCATTGGAATCAGACCATAGCACCACGCGAATAGCGCCATTTTAAATGTCTTCATTTTTCCCCTCTTCGAAAAGCTTATTTATGGTTTAATCGGTGTAAGAGTGCACCAAATATTTTTAATTTCCGATATGTCTTAATTTTAATTTCCGGAGTCCAATTCTGTTTCAAAACAATTATACATCTCAAGATTCAAGGTGGAGGGATAATGTAACTTCACAAAATTGTGACGTGTTAATATAATCTAGTATCTTACCTTATTGAGTCGAATGGGGGTGAAAAAATGTTGTCTATAATATTTGATTGTAGTTATTATAATAAAAATAGTTAACATTGTATTTTTATGAAAAAATTAAGATCATAAACATATATCCTTATATCATCATGTATAGGAATTTTGTAGGATATTTCAATCCTGTGGTCTTTTATGCTCTAATATAGTTGTAAATATAACGAATTCTACGAAAGAGAACGTAGGATTCTATTTTAGTTTGCATAAATCCTTTAGGATGAACAATAATGCATATACAACAGTATACATTAATGTCCTACATTAGTGTCGCGGTCGTTTCTGAGCCCTGCCGTCAAATCCTGCGTTAGTGGCGCAAATAGGAGCAAAATCGCATTCCCCGCCAGACTGCGGGTGATCACATAATGTTCACACACACAGTCAATCTATCCCTGACTTTGAGCAAGTAACTCGCATTTATATTAGGGTTGAATGAAAAAGTACATCTTCGAATTTCATACAGTCTGAATGTAGAAGTTGTAACTGTGTGAAGGTTGAAGTCTGTTGGAAAACATCTTCAGCTACATAACTTCTTCAGGATATCTTTTCATAAGTCTTAACAATGAGTAGCAAAATTTTTTTATACAGAGTAATGGATTTTATTACTATGGCGACCACAAAACCGCAATAATACGGAATAATATATGTTTAAGTTATCCCTTAAAACTTGATTTATTAGTATAATGTTTAAAAAACCCTATCTTATGTTACACAAACTATTTTTCGGCGCCCAATCCAGGGGCTCCATACACAGATTCCGTCGAAAAGGTTTATCCGAATGCATTTTACCGTTTCGAAAATTACACGTATAATCCTGTTTTGAGTAGATGCCCAATGTAGTATAACGATTCAGAACTAGTTGCAAAACTTGCTGAAATGAATTTACAATGTAATCAGTGAAAAATTATGAGTAAATAATAAAAACATCTCTACCATTATGACAAAAGAAAAAGCATCTCTTCAATGTCACAACTAGAAAACTGTTTATAAAAGAAACTGATTGACTTAGTGTAAGTTAAATATCATAATCAAAGAGGTACTAGAATTAATCGAAGGAGTAGTGAGTTGAGATAAAACAGAATCTTCTCTTTAATCACACGGAACGCACATTACATCTGTAGAATATTTACGAAACTCGGCTTGATTCATTGCGTCAATAGAGTAATTCATAAGTTGGACTTGAGTCTGGTTATATCACTTAAATGTCGTTCATGTCATGTTGATAAGTGAACATTAAATTAGTAAATATAGTGATTTTTTAATTCAATTTCGCTATAAATAAAAGGATATACATGCCGAGAAATTATTGTTATAATAAAATGTGCACATTATTATTTAAATAAACTTATTTAAATAAACGAACTATTAGAATTAGTATATAATTCGTTGATAACTCCAATTAAATTTAGGAATTACATTTAAACATACTTTTTTCGGATAATCTATGAATTTAGATTTGTTTACATTCCTTAAATAAATATACGAATAAACGTTGCTACGTGAATGTTTACAGAGTAACGAAACAAAATTTAAATGTTACTGTAGTAAAAACAAAATTCTAACAGAAATCATTTTCATTATGAGAAGACATATAGTTGTGATATCTACTAGTAAAGTTAGTTCGCATATGCCAAAGTTTTCAGTATTTGCTCATTCAAATGATAAATATATCTGGGGACAAGGAACTCGGCGTTGGAAATTTGTGAGTATATTTTCTCATATATACTTTCAAAAACAGCACAATGATTGATTAAGAAACTAATTTTTTAGAAGAAAGAATTTTTTTGTTAGTAAAGTGAAATATATATATTTTGGTAAGATTATGTTGTCAGATGAGCTAGGAATTACGACATAAAATGGCACAAGAGTTTCAAAATTACTGGGTATTTCCAAATAGGCACGTTTCAAACAAATGAAGGAGTCAAGTTTGACGGGTTATGTAAATAAGCAAAACACGAGTGATTTTTGTGGAAAACTCGATGAGTTCATTTATGTGCAGGGAACCTTGAGGGAATTACCCGATTAATTTTGGAGCTGGAGTAGTATTCAGCTGATTATTTTTCTATTAAATTTCTTTGAAGAGAAATGCAGTCAGTGCAGAAGTCATTTTAAAAATTCGACCTCTCAAACTCAAGGGTTTAACTATCAAGCGTTGGTTTTGTATATGTGCATAGTTAAGGTGCAAAATAATCGAACATTTAAATTTCAACATCATGTAGTAATCAAATTAAAAGGTGGTTAGAAGCAGCAATATTATTGGTTGACATTTCGATATCAAAAATAACCACAGAAATAAGGAAGATGGTGTATGAAACATGTAAAGCACATAAAAGGTACGTTTCTCGCAACATTACACAAATTTACAAAAGAATCGTACAAGCAATTTACGGTAATATAAGGTATTTGAACAGTAGTTACCGATTTCAATACAGATGTAAATTTAATGTTTAAATAAACTGAATAAGAAATATTACAAAAAAATTTTCTAACGACCCACTGGAATTCTATAATTGCTTATAACGCAGGGTATTTCCCTGTTTGTGTAACTTGTGCGCTGCGTATGTGTTTATCGCACAAGTATTCAGGATTACCGCACTCTATGACATAAGGAGAATACCCGTAAAATAAAAATAATGCGAACAGGCAGCTAATTTAACGTTGGCCGATAAGAAGTTACCAATAGTGATTAAAAGTGTAGAATATTTAAATAAATGTTATTAAACAATACCAAATTCACTTGTTAATATTTCTGAATGTATAATATTTTTTAGACCTTTCGAATTTAAATTCTGTTCAAAAAATTCTAAATAGTGACGTAGAGATGACCTGCATTTCGTGTCGTCGAGTGATATACATTCACTGCATGAAGCAATTTGGCATTCTAACTCTACGAACATACGAAGTGCTTAACCTTGCTCATAAAAGAATTTTCGCTGTTTGATTTTTATATATTTTGGAATATCAATAGAGTTTTATAATAAAAGAGTTATTATTTTATGATGATCTTTGATTCCATTTTCATTTTCTTTCAAATATCGATTTGAAATGAAGAATCTAATTTTTTACGATATATTTTATTTCAATATCCAAATGAATTATTCAGTTTTGATTAGTAAGTTTTGAGATTATTTAGGTATGCATACAAATGAATAATAGAATATGTAACTATTAAATACTACTCTTTCAATTCGAAATATTGAAAATTTACTGGTTGTCAGTGAAATGAAGTTGCTTGATGAGGCAATAAAATGGATTCACTATTTGAACCAGTGAAACTTTAATGCGAAATAGTGAAACTCGTACGCCCTTTTCTGTTTATGCAGGGAATATGATGAAAGTCACTGACCTAGCAGTGCATATTCATTCACTGATTCAAATGGTGAGGTTTTCACTGTTTCGAATTTAGAGAGTATGGTAATGATAGGACATAATAAATTAACTATTTAAGACAGACTTGAGCAAAAAGTTCTTCTTACAAACAGAAAAATACAACAATGTTCGTTCGTGCATTATGCATTATATTAGTAAAAGAACAACTATGTTCGGCCTAAATGTTGTCTACCTCATCATTTATAATTGCGATTCTAGGAAATATTCCGAAGTGTTCTTTTTCTCAACTATCTTCTCTACCATCTTCTGTACTAAATTTCCTGTGCGAACCCTACGCCTGTAAAAAGACCTAGGTCATTTTCGATACTACGTGTGCGATATATGCATATATTCTTATTAAGCTGTGTTACTTCATACAAATGTAACTGACGGACGAGATTCGTCTCATCTGCTGATTGGTGGCATAATTAAACAAACTTCTCGAGTACAAATTTATTACGGCCCTAATCCGGGCCTGATCAAAATCGCTGCACCCTAATCAGGGCCGGGCCTGATCAATTTCTGCTCGGCTGTCTATCCACAAGTAGTGGGAGTGCAACTTACGTAACGATTCGTACAGCATTATAACTTGTCTTTCTTAAACACGCGTAGTAAGTTACATCTGAGGCCCAAGTTATTTTGTCAATGGCATTAGGTAAGCTACAATGGCAAATACTATCTGCTTGTCTCGTGTTTTGCAGTTGTTTCTTAAGTTGTTAAAATATACGTACAATGCATACCCGATGGAAATACAATGAACGAAGCATAGACCAGCGGACGTATAGTTATAGAATTGTCCGTTCATAGGCGTACAATAACAAATTATGGACGAGAAAAAAAAGAATTATAATCGCACACACGAGTGTGGTTAAATAGTGGCCGAATTCTGGGTATTTGCAGGATGCTCATTGTACGTGATGCTCGATGGTCATCAAGTACGAATTCTAGATTAATAACAGTTGAATTGTGAGTGTCTATTTACCGACATTGTACGTTCAATGTTCGTGCAACTGACTTTCGTGGCCAAACTTTCGAAGAGAAACGTTTTCAAACGTTTCTTGGATTATGGAAATGTACCACGCACAAAACATAAAATTGAAAACTTATCCTAGAATGAATGCGAGGCATAGGAGCTTCGGCTTACCATATTTAAAAAAAAAAAAGACTGATCTTGGGGCACTTGATAGCACCAATTTCCATCCATAAAAGTTTCAAATGAAAGCTTACTTCTATAATTTGAAATTAGGGATTTAATGTATATGGCGAATTGGTACATTCATCCAAGCTTCGTCTATTCTTAGGATTGGCAATGAGCTTCGAAGGATATTAAAGAATAAAGAACTTGGTATTATCCCTCGCTTTCATTATGTTTTGCCTATTCGCAGAGTGTCTTGACTCCTTCTGTATCGCATTTGTACTTAGGGTCAGGGAAACTACGAGAAATCCTGATCGATACAGTCGACCACGTATTTTATAGTTAGTGGAAGATGTTCAGTTATGAACCCCCTTTCATTTTTGGCTGATAAATTTTGCTCAATTAGATATTATGCAGATATATGCATATTTGAAAAGCTAGAGACCTTAGTTAACGACTATTGAAGAAACTAAATTGATTTTATCGACTAGAAAATTTTGGTTAAACATTTAGTAGAGTAGTAATTGTTGGCAAACAAAATTATGTGGTTCGGTTGTGAACACCTCTGAAAAATCGACTAAAAATCGGAAAAATTAAGTACAACCGCCCCAGATATATACAGAAATGATAATTATTTATTGATTTCAAAAACCTTTAACGACAAAAAAAAAGAACAGAAGATGGCACTATTGATACCTATTATTCTTCATCCTCTTGACAATGTTTACGTTTCCAGTAGGTCTTACACATTTGAGCGCACTTCAACCCGCACAGAGAAAAGTGAAACGAATGAAAGCCGATCTGAGAAAACGTTAAAAATGAAGGATCGGTTATAAATTATACAATATATACAACAATATTTTATAATTTATCAACAAAAAGAGAGTGTCCACAATGGAACCAATTGGGGTGTTCACAACTGAATATTGTAGCCACATCAAAACCTCACGAAAAAAATGTTCTTTTGCACATTGTGGTGTCTGTCGCTATTAAATCAATAAATATATTTTAAATTTACTCTGTAACTATGCATTGCATATATATCTTATGTTTTCCTTTGATTAAATTTGATTTACATGGCTTTTAAGAATACTGAAAAATAGAGTTGTGACGATGTATAGATAGCAGAAAATCAATTTGTTCGCAGCAAAAAGCACAAGCGACTTTTTGCTTTCATATTCGCACAAAAGCTATATGTATAGCGATAGCACACGCTTGATATTTGATTGATTTCTTCTCTATCAAAATGTACGCATGGGTTGACAACCGAACCGTGTTCACAACTGAACCTCTTACCTTACTATTTTACTATCAATAATTTGCTATCTACACTGCATCAAGCGATGTGATTTAGCGGGTCACCTATCCAAGTTGCAGTTCCCATTTAGGAGCACTACGCCAGCCCACGAGGCTACGGTTGTCGGTGGGATTGAAGGATAATGTCGGTAATGGTATCTGACAAATACGAAACTAAAACATCATATTATGATTTACAAACATTTTATGTATTATTTATGCATCGTTGGTCCCGTACTTAAAACAATTACCCTTATTCGGATATGCGTTGGCATACGGAAACTCCTAAATTATGTGGGAGAAAATCTTACCTTGTGTGCAGCAAATCTCAATCATTTATGACCATACCGATCTCCCACTTTTCTTCATTGGTGGCATTGCTATCTGAATTGATAGTAGTATGACTGCAAGGCTGATATAACGGTAACAATATTATCACAGGTCGCATCTAAACTTCGCAATTTTATTCTCAGCTTTTCATGAACGATTACATTTTCATAACAGTGGAGTTTATTTCTGAGCTTAGCAGGTCTTCGGTTAAAAGTGCTTATTTTTTTCGCATAATAATCTGGAGTTATATTATTTTTTAATACTTGTGACCTCAACTTTAATGCCTGCAAGTAAACTCACTTCTCTTTGGTTGGTACCATTGAAGGATGACTCGTCATGCAAAAAATATCAGTTATGCAATGAGAGAATTGTCAGACATTAGCTGTAATAAGTATAACGCAGCATAACTTTTAAGATGGCTCGTGTTCTAAAATAAAAGACGGCTGTTAAGCCAACAATTTATTTGCACATAGTATGGCTGCGTTCCCCTTCTACTGGAAACACAAATGGCTGCATTTAGACCACCTGCTTTCCCAACTAGAGCAGCTGAAATCTTAATCAACAAAAGCAGCCATCTCCCAGTTTGGACCAAACGTATTTTTACTAGCTCTTCTGTAATCTTTTCTCTCAGTGTGGTCCAGAACCAACCTCATGCTTGGAAACCATGACCACAAATTTGTATGGTACCTGTTTATAATGAATTTGGAAGGGATAAAGTGTTCTTAATAATGACTTTTAAGGATAATGACAGATATTTATTCTAGAATGGGACGAATAACTATGAATTGCAATGATCAGTTCAGAAACTATCGAAGAAAATAATATCAAACTAAGTCACAGCCCTTTATTATATCATTAACACCTGAATTCATTTTTGTTTCCACGGACAAATTTATTTGTAATAATTACTTCCAAATGGCAGTTTGTCAAACTCACAACCTTAATGTTTAGCTTGCTGCGAACTCCTATGGAGTTAAATTTACGCCACTTTTCTGTGGATACTACTGACATTTGGTGTATCCGTAATGTTGCCAGTACAGTAACCGTTAAGACATAACCCAACGGGCACGAAGAACCCAAATGTTTCTAAAACGTTTTTAGAATATTCCAGAAACGTTCCTAAAACGTTATATGCCTGCAACATGGATGAAACTTGTATAAAACGTTCCGTAAAAGTTGCAGACATATAACGTTTTAGGAACGTTTCTGGAACATTCTAAAAATGTTTTAGAAACATTTGGGTTCTTCGTGCCCGTTGGGAACGAACGGTAACTCGTATGTCAGATTTCTTTCAATGTAGCTTGTGGAGGTTTATTGGCGTGTATAGTTTTAAAACATATAATAACGCGCCAAAAAATGAACTACATGCAATGAGCTGGAAATATTTTTATCGGAGTGGTATATAGTTCAAAAATTATATCTTATTTAAAATATAAAATAATTGATCATAATGACTGAATTAAGGGATTTCAGCCTTCTGGCAGATGACACCTTCAGCGTTTTTTTAGCTACTGCTATAAGTAACAAAAGGTATGGTCCCATAATCCGTTATTTCAAACTAGTTATACCATTTCCATCACCTTTTAATTCAACTAAATTCTTATATTGTTGCTTGAATAGCAGCACCGTTGAAAAACTTCCTGGAGAAAATCGATTCATAATAGACGATAAACATTGAACATTTATTTTTTACAACGACCAGATGCAATAAGTTGTTTCACTATGCAAACGCCTAACAGTGTAAGAAAACATGGCTAGAGCGAACAAGATATTTCCGGTAATAAAAAGCGACAAATTTTCTTCCACTTTATATTTTGCTGTATCCTATATTGACATTTGTTTCACCGAGAGACTTCCGCGTGTTTATTTATCCCCTATTCATCCATTCAGCGCGATATTGCTTTATCATAGACAGATCGACTTTCTAACTAAATGCGACGTATTCTGCAATTCCTGATGAAATCATCCAGGAGAAGCGCCTACGCGAGTGTTACGCGTACATTTGCCGTCTATCGTTCGTAAATATATTTCTCACATTTGTCGCAATCACAACGGTGCGAACCGACAAAGCCATAACTTTGACTAATTTTCTTGGCTAATAGCCATTAGGAGGTTCGCGTGTATTCAGTGCGAATGGAAGTAATTCGTTCATGGAACGATCCTCGTCGACCAATCACCGGCTCGCATTAGTCAACATCAATGCAACCGAAAGGCGCTTTTTTCCTGATTGTTGAAATAAATGAATTTAATTGCGCCGCCATTTTTCCGGGCAGCGGCTCGTCCAAATGAGAACGCAGCGAAATTTGAAAAAATGAGCATCCTTTTCAGTCCCTTATTCGCGCCGTTCTTTAACGAACGAGAAGTGTCTCCCGTTCGTGTCCAAGTGGGTCGGTCGGCGCGAGGCAGGAAATCCGAGAACAAGAGAGTGCGTGTTCCCCGAACAGATTTACCTCCGCGCAGCAGTCCGAAGAGAAGAGGCGTGCGGAATAAAGAAATCGAACCATTTCGCGAAAATGAGCGGCGTTTCGTAACGAGCCGCCGTCACGGCCGGCGCGCATATACATATATACACGGGAGCAGGGAACGCGCACTCGAGGCGTGGGTTAAGACGTCGTCGCGCGGCTCGCTTATAAGCAAGACAGGTTGACAGGGGCTGAACCAATTACGGGGATATTATCCCACCGACGGTTGCTCCCCCTGCAATCAGCCGTGATTAGCGTTCGCCGACACTCGGTGCGCTGCAGCGGCAACCGCGGCTAATTTGAAAACGCTCGACACTTATAACCTACCCGATGCTCGCCGTACTGGCGAGGGGACCCCGCGCAATTATCGCAAATTATCGAATGAGCGACGCCATATTTTACCCGTTTGCTCGAAACGAGGATTCTTCGCGGAGCATCCAAAAATTACTGGTATTACTGGAACTTCCTCGATGCGGATTTCGGGGTGACGTATTCGCGAGCCCCATAGAATTCACGATTCCTCAGGACTTCTTTCAAGTGTCATTCCGCTCGCTGTCCTTTTCATCGTATGACGATCGAATCCTTAATGAGGTTCGCATGTATAACCGCACTGTGAGAAAGGAGCCAGTTTTTACGTCAAGTTTTGGTATGTTTGACCACTTACATGTCATTTACTTGTTTCCCCCAAAAAAGAGTATATCTATATAATGATCGCTTGCTTTTTTGTCTTTTTCTTTCACGATGTATCACAATAGCGGACTTTGCCGAATTCCTTTGTGAAATGTTGCAGTTTTGAATTTCCGCAGGTTATTAGACCGATTCCCATAAATCCTCTTGATATCGAACGTTTTCTTAGCAACATCTCCCAGCATTACAATGTTGTACAATACCAATTGACAGGTAAAATGATACCTTACAGTATGCTTTATATCTAAAAAGTAAAAGAACGAGGCTACTTCACGAAGTTTCCTAGAAGATTACACTGAACTTCTTCGAGTACACGAGAAGTTAATATTTGGCAGCTGCCGATCATCTTTAGATATTGCAATGCTCATGTTTGGAGTTCACGTACAAAACTGAAGAATTTAACATTTTTTATGGTAGTATTAAAGTGGACATTTTCTGCCGAACACATTTGTGCCTAAATGTTGAAAATATCCCACACAGCACATCCTCTTGACGTGACGATCAAGGCGTCCAATTTTCCACTCTGATATTCTTGTTAAAGGATAAGCATTCAACTTTCATGACTTGTTGGACTATTGACAAGTTGGCCGTCGAGTAGATACGATCGAAGAGGCTGATAACATAAGACATTACATAAGACGTTTCTGAACGTCACAAGATACTATACAAGGAGTACTTACCCAAAGCCAATTTCTTAGAATAGACTAGAATTTGTTCTGGAGTCGAGGAAAATTTCGGAAAATCTAGACATTAAATTCGATTCATAATACAGTAGTCTCCTCTCAGGTCACCTTCTCTTAAATCATATACCCACACCTCAAATGCATATATTCCCCTTCCTCTAAGTCATGTTTTCCTCTGAGGGATTCTCCCACCATTCGCTGGTTGAAAGGCTGGCGTTGTACCATTGTATGTGTGCGTGCGCATCTGAAAGAGGAAATTCAATTGGTGGGAGGTTAGGGGAAATATGACTTAAGGGAAGGCACCGCCATCTTCTTTGCTCAAGTATATGACTTAAGGGGGAGACTGCGCAATTTGTAGCTGAATGTGGACATTTCAAAGCTGAAGTGACCCTATTCTTCCAAACACGCACTGAAGTACAGTAACTCGTACACAGAAGACCTGAGAAATTACAGGAAAATCGAGCTGATAAAGTAGGAAAGTGAGAGCTTGAAGACGAATCCAATATTTAGGAAGTATACATATCATATCCTGAAGAAAAAATATGTACTAGAAGAGCGTGATCAACAAACCGGATAATAAAAAATTCGCAACAAAAGACACACAAAAATCTGTTTCGTGAGCTCAGAAGTTAGAAAACCAGCTTTTGTACTTAAATTGTTGTAATGATGTATTGTAAATATATAGATGGATAGGTGGAGAGAAAGAGAGAGAAAGACTGAGTGAGAAAGAGAGTAGTGTTAAAGAGAGAGAAGGAATCGTAGATCGAATAAGAAGAGAGAAGAATCTTAGTACACTTCACCTTACTAAGAACAGATCAATCATGTAACAGGCTGGAGTACCATTGGAACCAGTTTCCTAGTGTCTTATGGGGAGACGACAATTTGTTGCAAGGTTGCGACATGGTTCATCAGGACAAGGTAGTACCTAGCAGACGAACTCTTAGTATTTCAAAAATTCCCAGAGATTATAAATCGTGCGCGTGTTGCGAAAAGTTCAGTCATCTTCTTCTGCATCTAACCAACCGCGAATTTAGACGTGTCCGTTTAAATTCAAATCTACGTATTGGAGTCAAACATGTGACCAGGATGCTCAATCAAGGAGTATTTCCAGCGTCGAAAGACGAATCTGCATTATTTGCATCACGCAAATAAATTTTCCATTGCATTTGTCGAGGAACGCCTTATGCAAGGGCTGGAAGTGTTCTTTCTCCTCGGCGAAATTCGGGGTAAGCGTCGTTACCCTAACTTCAACCGTCCCTTTTTCGATTCGTCCAATGGTTCACTACCCGTCCTTTTATATGCACCTGGAGTAATTTGACGAGTCGTCTGTAAGTCGTCGAAAGATTCTTTCGAGGGAAGGACATTATCCACACCACACATCCGAAAACTATTCTTCTACATTGTTTATGGGGGAGCTCTACGTTAATTGGAAGATGGAAGTAAAGAAGTTTTATATTTTGTGTTCTCCCTCTCTCCCGTCTTTGAAATTGTAAGTTGATGTTTTGTATATCTTATGGAAAAGGATTACGAGTTATTACTTTTATTTCAAATCTTCACCTATCTGGATAGGCGACTCTCCATTGAGTATTAAGACGCTTAGTTTCTATCAAACAAAAATTAATCGAAAGATCTAAGGGACGAAAGTTGTGTTAACCTAAATGTAATTGAAATAATAATAGAACATATATCTTTTATGAAAATAAAATTTATGTAGGTTCCCAAAATTTTTGTTTGCAAAATATTAAATATCTTTGTTTTTTTATAATTTGTTAAAGCACCTCAAGTCCATCTAAATGAAAATCATTGACATATTTTAATATGCTGGCCACTTCAGAATTAGAATCATCTTTTTAACTTAAAGTGTATAATTGTTACATGTCATAAACATCTATTATATTAGTCTGGAAGATGTCAATATGTTCTGCGATATTATAAAATCTCAAGAAGATCAGTTCTGTGTTTCTTAAGACTACAAAAAGAAATGTAAATTTGTGAAGCCTTGACAGCAGAGTCGGAAATTTTACTCACAAGTTATCAGAAGCAAGAGTAAGTTTGCTTCCTTTATGTTTTTTCTTTTTAAAAGGATTTGTTGAGAACAGAACCGATGTTTTATGGACTGCGGTACCCGGCGTAGGTTTTTCCCACAGAGGTGGCTTTCCTATGCCATTGCACACTCAAATGGGGGTGCCTCTCAAAACGAAGGTGACCTTTTAAGGTAAATTATGTAAACACCCTTCCAAATGGTGACTATCTGGGTAAAATTGTTTGTAATTCGAACATTCAATGCTCGAGTAATTGAACAGTCGAACTAAGGTCAGAAAAAGTGACGATTGGATTTTTCAGTACATTTCGGAATGTCGTCGGGCTATCGATGGCACGTCGCGATCAGGTCGTCACCGCTTGATCGAAATCAATTTGAATCTTACTTTTCGGTCGATCATATTGAGCGTTTTATTTCAAAGCCCTTCCACCAGTCGTTAACAGGATTAATGCATTTCTTTTTTCCAAGGCGCCACATTGAGGAGAAATTTTGAACTAAAATAACAAAATTTAAAAACATTCTAAAATATAAATAAAAGTAAGAAGAACAACTGGAATACTAGTACAGTTTACAAATTCGTTTGAAAAACTGTACAAATTCTACTACAAATATTAAAAATGTAAAACCGTCATCTAATCGGAAAACTAATGATAGATACAGTGTACGGGTCACTATATGATTAATAACAACAATCTGCTTAGAACTTTGTGGTCAGGCATGCGTGAAAAGAGCACCTTTCTACCTGGGAAAATGTGTTTTGTAACGCACGCACAAAACTACTACTTTTTCAAACCGCTATAAAGAACGGAAAGTTACTAGTTACATGCGAGAACACAACTGCGCTTGCGCATGGACATTTCGCGGTGTTTATGGCCAGCTCATCACTTTATCTTTCACCCATCACTATCCGCAGCTCGCGCAGGTGACATTTTCCTCGACAGATGTGGCAAAAAATATCGTGACCACAACGAGTAAAAATACGTTACACCTCGGGCGATACTTTAACCCCTCGTTTAATGGATACCTCATCTGTGTCTCAGTTTGCCTGTTACTGGAAATGCAATATCGCCCGCAATACAATGCGTAACTTTCTGCCCTAGATACAGACTACACCTTCCTCTAGATACACAAAACACCATTTCCGCCCGGTAACATACTAGAATCTTGCGGAAAAATGTTTTTTGTCACTCGCCTTCGGTGATTAGCAGTATTTACCCCCCTCGACCTCCCCTCATCAACCTCGCTGCAATTATTTCATTTCCGCCCTACATGCGTAATATACTATTACCTTGCGCACAAAATCCGATTACTGTATTTTATAGAAAAACATTGCTGTGCCTTGCATTTGTCATCTTCATCGACACTAAACGAAAACCTTTTTAATAAGTGTATTACAAAAAGTACTCTACATGTCGCCTACATGTACTCGGGCATCGTATCAGTATTTTCGTCCCCCTCGACCGCCTCTGAATAACCTCGGTGGATGTTTTCGCGGCCGCCCTTGAAACAAAATGCACTATTGCATCTTAGTGGGCAAAAAATTCGATTCGACGCCCGTATAAATTACATGGATAGGATAGAATTTTCCTACTCCTTTCTTTTTACTTACGCCTTTCTTTTTAATACAAAAATTAATATTATATATCACACTCACTACATGGACTTTTCTATATATCATGTATCGCACTTTTGTGCGATGTGCACATTTTTGCGAGAAAAATAGCTATCTAGCGCCAGAAAACGGAAAACATCTAACGATGTTAATATACACCGTTCACAGGCATACGCTGCGGCGCGACGCGACGGCCACTTGTCCCGCTGGAAGCAGTGCAGGGATTCATTAATTTTACAAATACCCGTAAATAAAAACATGGGGTTCTTTCAAAAAAAGGGCTAAGAAATAGTTTTACATAAAAAACGGCCGAATTTATTATTAATTTAAACAATTAATTTGATTAAATTTTCACAATTAAGGTAATTGACAACCTTCCAAAAGTAACATTGCACAATTTTGATCAACGCTACAAAAAAGTTTCGAGTAATTGACAATACTGCCCAAAACACTCACCTCTTCTAACTTGATCTTATATGAGGAGTCGAACAAATTTCTGGTATGTAAACTGCCACCATAAAGAACCACAATTTTATCAACGACGGGCCAAATTCGACTACTGTGAGTTTTCACCTGGCACACTTAAGAAATAGTACCCCAATATGTACTCCGTTTAAACAAAAAATTATTCTTTTAGTGATCTACTGTTTGAAATACATTAATATTTTTAAAAAATTAATACATTTTTTATTGTATTTTATAAATGATTAGTTGTTGATTCCAAATTACATATAATTATTCCTTATATAGTTGAAGAAGAAGGAACTGAGCATATTGCAATTGACCAGGATGAAATGAATTTGTAGTGTAACAGAATACGTAGCAAGTTGTAAGCTGCAAGACGATTCTCACTGTATATCTTCTTCTGGCGGAGTGTCACAAAAAGTTAACAAGTGGGCAATATGTATTTCATCAATATTGCATAATTTATTTTTCCGCGTATTAAATTTCTGAATATCACACCTTTTATTTTCAGATATTATAATTTTGGACTAATGTATTTCTTTGAGATATATTTCATTCGAAATTTTGACCCACTGCAAAAAAAAAATATTTTATAAATATTCCCACCATTGTACAAAGTACAAAATATTTTTATAAGATTTTAGAATATTAATAAATCATTTAAAAGAATAATAAATTGTCATAACCATCAGTATGAAATATTAATGTTTCGCAATATGACGAAGTGTGAGAGTAACTAGTATAATGATTGGGCGGTGTATGACTTGTAGATGCTTCAATAACGAAGAAGAAGATGTCAATGACGATAGTAATGAAGTCGGTGACATTAATATTATTAAATATTAGCGTATTAACGCTGACTCATAAAAACAAAAACTACTGTCAGAAATCATTAATTTCTTGCTGTTTTCCTCTATTTTTATGTTCGAAAGAACCAGAGGAACTACACTTAAAGCTTCTGAAGTGTGGGGTGACATTACGATTATATAGTCGTGCGTCCAATATTTTCAAGATATGCGATTATTGCCATGAGTAGTCGAACGCCAGGATAAACGGTCATGAGAAGAGGGTATTAAATAATTGATTTGAAATATTTATTATTATATTCAAACCTGTTATAGTAAATAAAACTTGCAACTCGATATATTCATTAGTGACATTCAAAATACCGTTAGATATAATTTTAAAAACTGTTTATTTCCAGGAAATACAAACTCTTTAATTCAGTATATCGAATAAAGTTAACCATTTAAATTTTGAACCATTTGTTTATTTGATGAATATATATATTTAATATAATTAAAATTTAGTACGAACACAACAAGTCGTCGTTGAAATTGATGGCCATATTCTTCAAACTAAAAGCCAATTTCATGTCTGAAACGAGTTTTTATTTGAAGTCATTATTCTCTTCAATTTTAACAACAAATTTATAATTAAAAAAATAATAATACTAAATACGTGCATTAAACTAATAGTGCATTTGGCGAGCGATACTTCTCAGAAAGCTATTAGATGCGGCGTATAGTTTTTGTTTTGCAAATACACAGTTGCACGTAACCAACTTGACGAGCCGTCACTTTACACTCCTAATGATCTTCATAGTAGTAATTTTTGCACAAGTGGCTATTGTCCTTCGAAGATAATAAGGGACATAAATCTTTTCATCTTGCACTTAACTACAGTTATAAAAAAACAATAATTTTCTGGGTGAGTGATTAGTGAAATGTTCTCGTTTTTTAATAATATCAATTATTTTTCAACACTTGAGCGATATTTATTAATAAAATAAAAGGTAATATATTGTACACTATTATAAAAGTAATGATATTTCAGATATGTTCTGGAGGAGAATTTGCTTAAGTTATTATTTTCAAAATTTTGTACAAGTTGGTTCGATTACATTTTTATGTCTCTAAAGAATAACAGATTTATTGTTTACGTGTCAATTATTGCACTGATAATAATTATTTATTTTACCTCGTCATACGTGTGAACCCAACTTGCCAACCCAAGGCAAAATAACTTAGGTACTTAGGTCGTCACAACTGTGCATGCCTTTCTGACAAGAACAAGTATTTTTTTTTTTCGACATGGTGCACGTAGAATTCGATTTTACATCCGAATTTGCGGGAGCAAAATATTCTAAGCGATGTGAATGTTCATTTTACATCCTTGATAAGAAAGTCTCTTTTCATCCTAGCGGGCGTAAAATGCCGAAAATTACATAGTTAGGAAAGGAATTCCCTACCAGTCCACAAATCGGAGACATGAAATCGAATTTTATACCCGCTAGGACAGAAAAGTACTAATTCAGCGTAAATTGTTTTGTCAGATATCCTACTCAAATCTGCTATTAAATATTAGGGTTTATAGTCTTTTTTCAATAGTTCCTTATAATGGAGTCTTTTTTTAAATCAATCATTCCACATTCCTGCATTTTCTACTTTAAATTTTACTGCACGGACATGTTTGAAAATATATTATTCAATCGATGAAATGTTCAAGAATTTAATTTTTTATTTATTTCCTCACGAAGTAGATATCAAACGACTTGCAATGAACCAGGATGAAAATGCTACAACCCGGCTTCACTGAATACAATCCTAGAAGTTTGTGCTGCACATAACCCCAGTTTGTGCTCAACACAAACTGTGAATCCAAACAGTTTGTACCTAAGAAAAATTTTGGGCACAGAAGAAACTAAGTTTATGTTGAGCACATACCAGGGGTGTGTCGAGCACAAACTTTAAGGTTTTGGTTGAACATAACCTTGTTTGTGTGGTGCACAAACTTTTCTTTTTCTTATATAAAGAGATGGCACATACACTGGAGTCCCAGTATGTTTACCTTCTCGGTTCCTCGCATTTTCCAGTCTCGTTATATTTACGAAAAGAAGGGGATCGCTTCATCTCCCACTTTCCTCAGTCCCCATGTAGAAAATGTAACGCTAGTTTGGTCAGAATCCGGCCAACCTTCCCTACGTCTGACCAGGAAATCACAGGAGTTGTAACACTCTGCCGACCGCATTCTAACCAGGATAATCCTACCGGATTCCGATCAGAATCCTGCTTGTCCGACCAGATTCTGATCGCATTCCTGCTTTGTCCAACTATGAACTTACTACAAATTTTGATGAACCTAACCTAAATAAACCTCGGTAAATTCAGTCAGAATCTTGTCAGATTCTGATTAGAATCCCTAAGTATGGTAAATGTGGCCACATTCGGAACAGAATTACGGAAAATCGGAGGGAATTTCCACACGGGTTGTGTTATGTTTGTAATGTCAAAACAGGCCCTTCATGAGGCCCCAGCCCGCAAAGTGGGGGAAAAAGAGAGCGGTGACAGGTAAACACAACGAGACGAAGTTGCAAATATGCTGGGTCGTAAATATAACAAAACTGTACTCTACTATGATGGACGCAATAAAAAGTGTCCAAATATTGTCGGCATACTATATCGATTGTTATGAAATGCAAAGAGCTAATTTCGTATTGTAATTTTCGTATTGTAATTTAAAATTTAACGATTTACTTTCCTAGTATTTAATCGAATAGGATATGTTCACACATAGAATGGCCCTGTCTATTTTTTCATAATTATATTAAAATTTACCGTGTATCTGCTAGGAATGCAGCTTGATTGATTTAGACTTTTTGATATGTCGACAGATCCTAACTTAATGCCAACTAGATGGTAAAATTTGCACAAAAAAAATAGTTGGAGCATATGACATAAAGTAGCTATAAAAAATTAAAGAGGTATGCGGATTTTCGAGATTCGAGAGCAAATTATGACAATTCCTCTGAAACATGCCTCGTAACTTAGAGACGCGTTTTGGTCGTCGCTAAACGTCTTTCAGCAAGTTGCGTTATCCAGGCTGTTTACGGCGTTTACGTTCAATCAATCGCTAATGGCGCAACGTAATTGAAGGAGACGATAAAAGTCGTCGTTACAGGCAGCTTTGTTACGCCGAGCAACGGCGTTGTTCTTCTGGACTCGGTGCAAAGTCCCTGATCTACAGTGTGCGTATACCATGTTCCTTATCGTGGGTCACCGCGAGATCTGCGACTGAGGCTGGGGGATACCTACCTGGAAACAGCTAACTACTTATTGTCACCTCTAACGAGGCCGCTGCAAAAACTCAGCTATTCGCAGGTGGGAATGCTGCCAGGTTATGAAAGTATCAATTACCTTCCACGTCCAGTTCCTTAATGAGGGGAGCAGAAATGTGCGCGACGAATGAGACGGATATAAAGAGACGGAGATGTCGAGAGAGGAAAAACCGAGAAGGAGGAAGAAGGATCGAGGAGAGGCACGAGAGTTCTCCCAGAGTCATGCTACCGATAGGTTCGCGTGGACTTTTTTGCGGTCGCTTTAGATGAGATAAAAAAGACGAGCGCGAAGCTGGCAGCGCACGTGCTATTGAGTGTAGGCGAATTTGCGCAATGGTCGAAACTTCGAGTAATGTGCTTGTAAATATGCTTTGTAGGAAACGGAATTCAGGATGCTCGAGAATTTTGGTGTGTCAATAGTTAGTGAATAAATTGCGAGATACTCGTAAAAAACTGGAAAGGTCGTTTACAGACTTCTTTCGAGAAAACTTGCACTTCAAATGCTTACAACTTAAATTTGGTTTGATGTGTAAAATTATGGATTACTAACCTCATATTTAATACTGCTTTCGATAATCTATCTGGATCGAGTCAATTACAAGCGATTTTTTTTATATTTCTTTCTAAAAATATTACGTGATAGTAACGACAGATTCAATAAATTATGGATTATAGTATTTAGACGATGAATTACACTGACAGACAAAATTTTACTTTTTGTTTGCCTTTATCAAGCAAAGTATCATTTTCGACGTATTTTTTCGTGCTGAAAACGATGGCGATAGCAGAATTTTGCTATCACTTCACGATTTGAAGAAAAATAAGATTAAATGTGTCAAAAATAGCGTTTTTGGCCGTATTACGGTTTACTTTGTAGTAGAAGAGAATTTATTTTTGACAAACGAAGTTTCATTTCCGACTCATTTTTTCCTGCTGAAAATGATGGGGCTAGCGAAATTTTGTTATTATGTCACACTTTGGAGAAAAATGAGGTTAAAAAATCAGGTTAAATTTAACCCGTTTTCCCCTAAATGTGACGCCATAGCAAAATTCTGCTAGCGCCACCGTTTTCACGAAAAAATACTTCATAAATGATACTTCGTTTGTCAAAGGCGAAATAATTGTCGGACAGTGTTATTCTTTTACATTTATGTGATCTCTTTTTAATATCCTAAAAAGTTTTCTCGAGTAATTTTTTTTGCATTTCGTGAGACCGAAAAGAAGATTGAAGGATCTATCGATCGCTCTCTCTTTAGGAGGCATATCATTTTAGGACTCTTTCATATTAAAAAACTTACCAATTTTCGAAAACAAAATACAACATAACTATACTTCACTTACCTTATGATTTTTCGTTACGTAATAATTCTTCGTTTTTTTAAAGATATTTTGCACTGATCATCAAGTACATTTTTGAAAATCTCTCAAAATAAATATCATTAACTACCCCTATCCAGCAAACTGAAAATGAGTTCAGAATGACGCATTCGAGGATGCTCTAAAAAAATCAAATAGGTCATTTTATGATCTTTTTGAAAAATCTCATAAAGTGAAGCAGCCGACCGCTTTTGGAACACATTTCGAGATCAATCTGAATTATTGTGTATAGTTTCGGGTAGATCTTTAGTTATTACACTACATCTTTGATTGCTACTGCAGCTACAATGTTTTTCATTAATACAAAAAGAAAACAGTATAGTTGTACAATTGAATTAATAGTTAAGATATCTATAGTACGCAATAAAATACAACATACCCACAGGAGCAGACATTTTTTCAAGGTCCTGAGCAGGCCCGTAGGCTGCGGTCAGGTCCTGATCAGGGCCTGAATAAATTTCTACTCTGGTATATTTATAGTTGTCCCTTAATTTCTCTATCGCTATGATAACCGTCTATGACAACCACATAGTTGCGTCAACAATATTTTCTAGAAAGAAATGGCTGAGTGAACCGTACATTTCAGAAGTGTATTCATGGATAGTTGAATAGTTGTGACATGTTGGTCGAGTAACACATCCATTATTATTACACTATGAGATTAAATTTTTACGTCAGTTTATGGTAATGTTGTTTTTTTAAGGATTATGATTATATGTCGACATATCAGAATGCGCTAGGTTTCATTTCAAGGAATCCTAAAATTTGAACAAAATAAAAACAATCCTAAAATCTTGACAAAACGAAAGCAAATTAAAATACCTTGGACTCGCGGAATATCGAAATTTTAGCATTTCGGTTTTTTGTTTTTCGGAACTTCGTTCCCCGGCCCGAACAATCGCTATAAAAAATCTATCCAAGAAACAAAGATATAAAGAAATATTATAGCTGGTAACAATAATTTTTTTATATATTTTTAAAACTATCGATGTTACTATAACCAGAAAAATTTTAAGAAGAAATGTACAAATAACTTTTCTTCTATCTTTTAAAATGTTAGGTACTACTGACACTTATCCATATTCTGACATATTCACGATATATCCAAGAAATCGTATTAGAAATTGTAAATAAAGACGCGAAGTACAACTAAACATCATAAAAATCACGGATTTTCAGAGAATAAAAAAAAATTAAAATGGTTTTTCTCTTGAGAAGCAGGAAAATACCCAATTAAATATGTATAGTCAGCTGCAAGTATGATTATTTGCAAATATTGAAAATTTAGAGAAAAAGTTTTTTTTATAAAAAAAGTTGATATCGCTTTTTAAACAAATTGTATATTGTTGTTATTGGCACTCGAGATTTATCATTTTTCGAGGCATATTTTTAATAATTCTAAAAAATGTAATAAAATAAGGGACCAGACTGAAAGGCTTGAAAATTGAGAAAATTTTGAGCCTTTTAATACAAAATTTGCAAACATTTTTTTGACAAAATCTTAAGAAAAATATTCAAAGTATTTCTATACCAAAATTTAAAAAAAAAAAGCACTTGTTTCTTTATGTTTTAAATAGAATATATGTCATCGTGAAGTAATTCTTAATATGCCATCGGCCTGCCTGCACCCTTGGAAATGGATTCGGCCTATAATTGTCCCAATAATAGAATTCTTAGCTATATTTTAATGGTTGCAGCAATTAGACAATTTCTCGCGAGTAATGATATGTGATTTCCTCTAGACGTTAATGGCTGATGCGAAAATCATATACTTATTATTTTTTTCCGAAAACGTGCAGTGTTACTACTACATAAATTAATATAACTAGTAAATTTTTATAACTATTAAAATTATGATTGAATACTTAAACATGTTGTCGGTCAGAGTGTTTTTAAATCAGTGTTCAAAATGGTTAAGTACAATGATTATAAATTGATCTAATCATCGCAACACGGAAAATTATTTATTGTGTTTGTAGATCGGCGCATACAATACCGGCAGTTGAGCTTGGTGCCAACCTGATCATGCTGTTACTACTTATGTTGTTTATCTTTCCATTTAAGTAGTTAAAACCGCTACATTTACGCATCTTGCACGTGGAGTAGCAGTCGGAACTACTTATTTTTCTTGTAAATCAAATGAATAACTACTGATTCTTAATCGGAATTAACAAAGCTACAAAAAACGTGTATTTTTTTTAAGCATTCGTATACAAGCTCAGTAAATTTCGAATAACTGTGATGAAAATATAACTCCATTTTTTCAAATTTTCGCTCTTGGATTAAACACGTGAAGAATAACTAGCTTTTGGTCAAAAATAATGACTGACATTTAACTACCAAATGTGGCATAATGATCGGTCCGTTTTTATCTTTAATTACTTTTGCTACCACAGCCTTTCAAAAGATCGATTTGGGGCTAATGATGAAGACATTGAAAACGTATTAGTAAACACAACATCGCTTAAAAGATCTGTTTGTACGTTTAAGAAAGACTTGCCTGGAATATAGGTATAACTACAATATCAAAAATAGGTAAAAATTGTATTTTTAGTGTGGGATACGATGAAATCTTGACGTGTTAGAACTGATCCACAATCAGCACAGCGAAAACCTTCAGAAAAGTCCAATTTCAGGGCAACGGTTGTGTTGGCCTCTGATTTTCATCTTCTTCCATAGACAGCTTTACGAATAATCGATTAATCTCCATTTTAATGACTTTAAATATTACACATCCTGAAATAATAGTTCTTGGACAATTTCATAATTTTATAGTCACGCGGAAATAGTCATGATCATTTAAACAAGGACTGAAAAAATAGTAATTTTAGAATTGGTCTTAACAATTAAAAAGAGGTTTCAAAAAGCTATATTTGAGTGAGATTGTAACTTGTAATTCCTTTTTCTCAAGGGGCACGAAAATGAATACACATTTTAAATTTCAACTGGGAATGAGTAGATAGTCTTTTGTGAAAATATAGCCAATATAAACAGTATTGGTGGTGGTGTTGCGGCCGGGGAACAAAGTTTCGAAAATCAAAACCCTGAAAGGATAAAATTTCGATATTGCGAGAGTTCAAGGTTTTTTAATTTGCTTTCTTTTTGCATAAATTTTCAAAGACAAAGTGAATAAAATCATGCTGGAGCCATGCTATATCGAAAGTTTGGCCTCTCGGTTCGTGATTTCCGGAACTTTGTTCCCAACCGGTGTTGCAATGTTTCATAGAGTTCATCAGGCTTCGAAATTGCTAATGTTGTCATTTTTTAGGAGTTTGATCTTCAGTTCTAGGAAAATATGGAATACTTTCGTTTGGTGACTGCGGCGCCCCTTCACCTACCTTCCTTACCAAACATACGAAGTAGACAAGAACTGCAGGATATGCATGATCGAGAATTCATCGCGATAAGGCAACCACATATTCCGCAAGGAGGGAAGGGGTATTACTGCCCTTATTTACAGAAGGGTATTTTAGTAGAATTCATCACATAAGAATAAAGAATATTGTAAAAAAAAGGTGTATTAACATTTTTGTATATCTTGCAAGTGAATTCATCAGAAACAGTTTTCTTTCAACTTTTTATTCTGCAATATTCGGGTATTATAGTTTATTCTACCTTAGAAAGTGAATGGTAAAATTTAGTTTTAGGCCATTACATCTTGACTTTAGCGAACTAATTTCGATGAAGTTTTCCAAATCCTTTTCCTTCATGTACTTGTAAAATACTCATCTTTACATTACTCATGAGCAATATACATATAATTCCACCCACATAGCAAAATCGAAATTAAAGTAGCATCATTACTATATATCACTTTCTTTTTCAATTGCATGTAATGTAGGTACTTTAAAATTAATGTCTCCTTTCATATATTTTAAATTTTATTCATTTTTTTTTCAGTGAGGAGTCTGAAGATATTACGTAAGACTGCGAGATGAACCCGAAGAAACAATTTGCACAGCCAGCAGATGGAGACGAGAAACGGAAATTACTCGATGTGTACTCGCCCCCACTGACATGCTGTTTGTTTGAGCGATACTCCCGTAAGCTTAGTGAGCCACGTGGGTACATTCGTGAACTCGCAACCTAAAACCCGTAGAAGGCTCGACGGTTCGACGTTTGCAGTGACGTCACTCTCTCACTTTCCGACTCTCCTTCCTCACAGTGCAGTATCTCCCTTGCAAGCGATTCCCCATTGTTCAATGCAGGGGGACGGGATTTCATTACCAGACATTGAGCGAATAAGAGTCATTGAAGTTTGAACGGCTGTCCAACAGGTAGGTCTTCCCTGCGGAGGAGTAGGACAGATTTCCCCGAGTCGAAATTTTAAACCTATATGACGTCTAGATCTGGCGAACAAATCGAAAATAGAAATTATTTAGACCTATTCTGAGGAAAGCACTCAAGCTTTTTACCGGAACTCGGCCTCCGAGATATGATTATAATCTAATGCGAATTAACCCTTATTGGTGCAAGTCGGTCTTTGAAGTCCCGGGCGAAATTTGAAATTAAGCACGGTACCTCCATTTTTAATACAAAACTATATACAAAAGTAATTATTTTCGACCATGCAAATTTGTTTTCTTGAAATTTATAAATTAATGAAGGTCCATGAATTTTTGCAGATTTTTTAGATCACTTTAACATGTCTTAACATCACCTAGAAGATAGAGGAGATAACCTCAATTGTTGACATGTTTTGTGATAATTTGGATAGTTAGATCCGAAATCTTCTGTCGTTTCTTCACTGGTTATCGGAATGGAAATTGTGGTTTTAATTTCTATAGAGTAAGTAACCTGATATGACGGATTTCTGTATCTCTATAGGGATTAAATTGAATTTTTACTTTAATTTTAGGTATTTTTGTAATTTCTAATGTAATGGAAGATGCTTCTTGAGGGTGGGTTCTAATTGGTTAGGAAATGGGGTAGGTTAGTATTTGATTTGGACATTTGTAAAACTGGATTATTGTAAATGCCACGACATTAGGGATAAGTATGGTTCATTCAGTGGGACGAAGATCTTCGATGATTCGAGGTTTAGTTTTGACCTTTAATGATTCTAACTTTAGTATAATCTTATATGTCAGGACGAATTCTCCATTTTTAGGACATATTGAGTGCCCTCATATTGGAGCCGGCGTAAAAACACCTCCTTTCCTCCTGTTCGACTCACTGACAAAAAAACTTAGACGAGTTTGAGGTTGACATTTAAATAAGTTTATTTTTTTTATATATTTAATTACTTCTTTTTGAAAAGAGCCGAATGACCTCACGCGGACTGGGGAGTCGTTAGAGGTCAGTTAGATTTTGTACAATCATTGTGCAGATTTAAGCATGACTGAGATCTCTCTAGAACCCGCGAATGTTTAACTCCAGAACCTCATTTCGACGGCTGAGTAATCGTTAAAAGTTCTAGACTAAAAACATGTTGACGATGTTGGTTGATGTGCCTGCATTTATACAGAGTCGCATCCATTTAGTTACGTATATTCGGCCAAGAGAAATGGTGCAGTAAAGAATCTAAAAACATACTGTTCGGTAATTGCTGTAAAATGTCGAACCGGAAGTCAAGGGTTTCTAATTTTTCCATTGGTTTTCTATCCAATTGCATTTCCGTCGAGGGACTCAATGTTTAATTCTTTTCATTGAGTGGCTTACGTCGTAGAATGATAAATAGGCTTTGTATGGCTTACATCATACATTTCTTTCCGACAACCATGTTCTTTTTATAATATTTAACTTTTCGAATAAAACTAGAAATGAAATTTAATGATCCTAATAAGGAAATTTGTTGCTTGCAATTCCATCGTTAAAATGATTCCAAACAATCGATAATTTTACTAAATTAAATTTGTTTAATAAATGACGAGAGTTGGAAATTTAATTATTTTTATTAAGTCTACAGTGCCGTTCCTGCCTTATTTTATTAAATGTCATTCAAATATTTATTTAATGTTTTCGTCTTTCTTGTATTTTCCATTTTTTTTCCGGACGCTGCAGGGAAAGGCGGGTTTTATGGCATGTCCACACGGTAGGTGTCATTTTATGTTCTCAAAATTTTATTAGGATGTAAGACCTTCTTTGACACTTCATAAAGAGAGCATTTTTAAGAGATAGCAGTTATGAAATAGAATTAAATTTTGTGCTTGCGTTAATCCTACAATTCACAAATTTCCAGATTTGCCTCTGGGGGTAGTAAAATAGGATATACTGAATCGCAATTTTGTGTCTGCTTTCATTCTTCGTGAAACGTATCTCATATAGTAAAATAGGGTGAAACTTATTAACGCTTACCTTAACACTACATATCAGAACAAATTTCCATTTTTAGACATAATAATTCTTCTACCAGCTTCAAAGCAGACTGAACATTTCGGCTCGGGTAGATTATCTAGTCGGGATGTCCTCGGGATACAGGAATATAAATTATTCTCTCTTAATTATAGAGATGGGATCGAGCAATTGTTAACAACTGAAAAATGCACGACTTTTTTAGTTAGAGACTCTGTGCTTAATGGACTCGTTGGAATGTAATAATGTTACACTAAATCCTCAAATAAATTTCATATTTTCAGATTGGTTGAGCAGAAATGACAATCAAATTACATTGTATTCAAGATATTTAGAAATCTTACTAATATGATATAAAAGATAATAAAATAGTAATTTTTGTCATAAGTTTCTTAAAATGAGATTTTATCAATGCCTGACTGTTACATAATAAGGCCCTGGTAAAATACATTCCCGTGTAGGACATTCGCATATTATTACTGAAATAGAGTTAACCGTTATTACCTACAAAAATTTGCGAATTTAATGTGCTGTTGAAAAATAATTGTGAGGAAATTCTTTTAATAACCACGACCTGATCGGGGCTATCACAAATAACAAACAATTCTTAAAAACTATTAAAAATATCAATCCTCTTCTTTGAGACCATTTATTTTCAAAATCTCCTGCTTTGTATTGACAACTTCAGATGACAAAATTGTTACTCAAAACAAGATGGATTTTAAAATTAAATCAAACAATTTGTTCCACAATTAACTAACATGTTTTACTACCATAAATGTAACATTTTTCAATTTAATTAAAGAATTTTACGCCATATGAAAAGAATAGAGATTAAATAAGCATTACCATAAAGAATACCGACGCTATATAAAATTGTGAGATTTATTCTTTTTTAGAATGGACCCATTCAGGTAAATGAATAACGTGCAAAACTATCCAAAAATATATTCAGTATTCATTATATTTGGACTAATATGAATGCTAAAAGCCTCGTTTATATTTTAGTGATGATGCAATGGTTCTAAATTTCAAATAATGAATGAAGGGCGTGGAAACTCCCGTGTTCATGTTACACCGGACTAATTTATTATTCATTTCGCTGTTCAGGTCAGGAGACCAATAACTAAAGCCGCGCTTCCTTACCTTCTTATTTCAGAGATGGTCGGTTAGAAATATTTTTGATTATTGCACAAAAAATACTGCCGCATTCGGTAGTGTCACGGCTATATTTAGAACGTATGCAATGGCCAAATTGTTATTCGTTGCTTTATTTTCTGCAAATAACACTTATCTTTGCTGGTATCTTTATAAGATTTTTTAAAAATCAAATTATAACTTCTTTAATTTTTTTAAATATATGTTTATTTTGTTTTATTCTCTAAGCATATGTAACATATAAGAGTTATGGGTTTATATTGTATTTAGTCATTAGGTAGCAATCGGAGTTATACAATATGGGAATGAAGCAAGTTATCTAGAAAGTGCAACTATTTGCTGAATATATTCCGTGTAACATAATTACGTAATGTATAAAAACAGGATATTTTTAAATAAATTTTTATAAATGTTTTTGTTTAAATGTGAGAATTCTCGAGAAAAATTGAATAGAACACAATTGTACACAATTGCATATATCCCATTGTTTGTATCGGATTTTATGAAACTGCATTACTATTTAATAATATGTAATTATATATATTTGTATATGTTCTTTTACTCATAAATTAAATTAAATCGCAGAAAAAAAAATATATGAGAAGTTGGATTTGAACCCGAATAAGATAAGCAAGCCGCTTTCTAGAGCGAACATCTTTTCTAAGTAGATAAAGTGATTTTGTTGAGACCATCCACTTAACTGAAAATATACAGTTCGTTAATAACTTTGTGTATAGTCCATTAAATAAAATGGATAATTAATAATGTAATTTATTAATTTAAGAAATTTTCATACAATGAAAATTCTAATGAATCTTTTCTTGGTGTAGTCGGTCCCTCAAATAAAACAATTTAATTTTTAAAAAACGTTGAGGGCACACATCAGGTTGCCGAAACGTTTTTAATTAATTTATACAAGCGGTCAAGAATCAATTATTGGCAATCAGGATGATACAAAATCCTGATCAAATTCTTATTAATAATGTAACTTCAAAAAATCCATATGGACCTATTTGTATGCATCATTGTAAATTTGTAAACAATTGTACATGATTTTTTCTCGGGTTTCACTATATTGATTTGATCGTTTTGCGGGACAATTATTGTACAGCTTTTAAATAGTTTTATTTACAGAAAAAAAAAATAACCGGTAGAAGATTCGAACAGCCGAACTTCGATTTTATAAACAAAAAGTCGGTTTGTTTTTCAACAAATGGTTTCAATAAAAATTACAAAAAAAGAGACTCATCAATTCACGTTTACCTACACCCAGTGAGAGTTGGGAAACATTAAGAATGATATAATCGTTCAAGTAACCACTTTGAATTTTAAATATCAAATGTAAAACAACATGAAATTTATAAGACTCTAATTATTCACGTTCATCTCCACCAAGTGAGACTCGGGTAACATTATCATTTCAATTATTTTGATGGCTACGAATTATGTAATATTTACAAAAACCGTGTTATCATCAAACTGAAATTACCAAATCGAATTATGAACATCAAACACAACATTTGTAATCTGTGACTCAACAAAAAATAACCACCAAGTTTGAAGTGATTTCTATCGATTTACATAAATTCGTCCTTCATATTGGATCCCCCATTTTGAATTTTGAAAAAATAAATTGAAATTCCGAATCAGCGAACCCAAAAACCCCCTGATACCAAGTTTGAATTACATTCGATCGATTTCCATAGATTCATCCTCCATATTGGATCTACCATTTTGAATTTTAAGAAACTAGTTTCAAATTCGGATCAGCGACTCTAAAAACCCTAGGGTACCAAGTTTAAAGTGATTTCATTCTAGTCAGTCGATTGAGTACAACACGCGACTATTTTTTTTAATAAAAAATATCGATTTTCGTAGCCATTTTGGAGCCGCCATTTTGAAAAAAAATGTTGTTCATTAGTTATATCTTCTATCCTAAACATTTTTGACGCGAAATTTATGCGTATCTAAAATAAATTACGATAAGTGAAAAGAAAACCTAAAAAAGTCATGATTTTTGTTAAATAAATGCTCGTCGTTTGTTTATTTTTTAATTTGCAGCAATTTGCGATACACCATTCGAAAGAGCGTGGTTTGGGCAATAAAAAACATCCATTCCAAAAATGTAGTCCTTGCATTGTAATACGAAAAATAACTGACAAACTTCATGTTAAATTTATGTACGTTTGGTCCTTAATGAGTTAGAGAAACGCCCGATAAATTAAAAAAAAACGTTTATTATAAAAATCAAATACAACTACACTAATGATTCGTAGGGCTCAGTGTGCAAGAGAATCACATTTTGTATAGTACCGACTTTTAACAATTAGTATTATTGAGTACTTTTATTACAATCATCCACGAAGAAAGATTATGTATAATAACCTGGGGAACTGGAAGTCACCAAAATATTCATTGCACATAGTTTTGAGCCACTTAAACATACTTGTCTGAGTAAAAATAGTTTTCGAGATATTGCATCTCTTTGCTTTTATTTAATTTAAAGGAATAAATTAGCATTCGGTGTGAATATGTATATAGTTTGCTTCTATGTTGTGACAAATCCGTAAATAAATGTTTGGTGATAATATTAATTAACAATTGAGAACCATATTCAGTAACTAGATTACAATTTCATCACATGAAAGGTATACTTGGTTGTCATTCTCAATCAATCATTTTCCCTTTAATGGACACAAGAATCATTTGGTTTGCTAACCTAAAATTTAGGTAAAGGGTATATAGATAAAACTTATTATTTAATCGAATGAGTATAAATAGAACGATTGCATCTTCATTTATAGACATTATTTTAAAATCCCGAAATGTCTACAATTAGCAGTTTACGATGTGTCCAAAAAAAGCTGGCCCACTTTCACTGCAGATTTTTGATTGAGATCCCTACGGGACCATGACCATGGCAGCGATGATGTCATCGACATCGAAAACTTTCTCTTCCGTATGCGAAAGCGTATACGCAATTCTACGCGAATATGCTGGATACACGTTCTGCGACCTACGTAGTGACGTAGCGTCTAAGTTTATCGATGGACATATCTACTCACAAAAATCGTGTCAATTCTCGCGTGCGCCACTGTTATTATCATACCGGCGAAACCACTATTTTATAGTTTATTCGAGATTACAGTCCTATGCGTCATCGACCGCGATTTTTAAGATTTGGGTTTTCGTCGTCTCATTGTTTTCAATGGAGTGCGACACCTGTTGGACCATGCTGCTTATGAGCTAAAAATGCTAATAAGTGGCCGGCATAAATGTAGACACACCGCCACTATGAGTCAAAGCGTTTATTTTGTATACGATGAGCGGTAATTATGAAATTGTTGAAAGTGGAATAATTTATTATCGATTTCTCGACCGTTATATTACTATATCGAGTCACGGATGGCTATGATATCACACGATACCCATAAAATCATAAAATCCTGCATTTGCTATTGCACTATTTAACAAAACTCACGCGGTCATTTAATTTTTTAAAATTTTTAACCCTCTAAGGGCAGTGCCACCTATTTTGGTTAACCTATTTTTTTATATTTCCGATACATTTTTTAAACCTATATAAGCATATCAATACTTTCTATTATCTTCGGAGCCTAGTTATTATGAATTTCATAAAAATAGGAATAATTTATCTGTTTGTCATAAACTGTCAAATAACGTAAAAACGCGTATTTATAAGAAAAAAATCGTTTTCCCGGAAGTGTATACTTAGACTTCTTTATTTAGAATTTTTAATGGATTATTAATTATTGTTAATTTTTTTCATGTATTTTACAATAAATACATATTTTTCATAATGTTTGATAAATTTTTTTTTTTTTTTAACAAACATTGAAATTGTTTTCAATCCTTTCTGTAACTGGAAAGTAAATGGTATTTGATACTTGGTAGTTTTTGGGTTTGTTAATTATGAATCTGAACACAGGTTTTCAAAACTCAAAATTGTTGATCGAATTTGGGGTTACCGATGTGTATAAACTGCTTGATCTAGATGAAGCTGGATACACGGGGGATTTTAGGATCGTATGTTATGAATGTTACAAGGGATTATTGATCAACGACCTTGAAAACCTACAAGGCGCTTTATTTTATATGATTTTCATATAAACCTTTCCTAATAATAAACTGTTGATATTTTTCTATGTTTGTTTATTGTTATCTAAGAATTTTCCGGTAATTTTCATTAACAGCGAGTAATCTTAGATGATATTATCATTAATATGATACTGTATTCAATTTACAAAAAATTAAAAATAATATACTAATAGATGCCGATTAAGATTGTTTTATATTCGTATATTAATATTTGTGATTTTTTGTCTGTTTCTATGAATATATCTTGATTAATATTTTTCCAAATTGACCCCCATTTTTAATTTTGAAAATGTGTCTTCAGCATTAGAGTACACAAGCTAAATAAGTCACAGATAATAAAGTTTATTGAAACCAATCGATATATAAACTATTTGTTCACTGAATTGGATTCCCTATTTTGAATTTTTACAATTTGACCTCAGGATCGTAACCAGCAAACACTAAAATCCTATGGTTGAAAAAATTTGGCCAGCAGAATAATATGCCCCGCAAAGGGTAAAACAGAAAGTCGAAAACAAACGTATTTCTCGAATTCGTACATATTTTATTCTCTGGAATATTATAATTATTTCGGGTAATTTCAATCTTTAATAGCTTAATATATTAAATGTCCCTGTAAAGATTATATTTTTAAGATTTACCGGAAATAATTTGCATCATTGAAGATAGTTTACGCAATTTCCATAAGTATACTTGTAAATATTTTAAGTGCTGAATTTCAGTTAATGAATTAAATAATGATTTGTACATTTTCAATTTATCATCGTATTATGCGCGAAAATTGTGCATTTTTAAATATTTGTGGGAAGAATTGAAAATTGAAAATATAATGACCGATATATTCATCCTTACATTACATGCTTATAGATAAGTTTCATATACAAGTTGATGATGGTCCATGCGATTTCTAATACTATATCAATACAATACAGCTTTGCTACAATTCTCAATTCTATTTATTTATGGATTGCTAGGAATTAAAAGACTGTAGCAAAACCTAATTACCACGGGATTAATCGGCTGATGATCTAATTACTTCTACAACATGGGATGCCTATGACGCGATGGCCGACGTCCACCCTGTATGTAGTTTTATTATTGTTACTAACTATTTTACTTATTGAATCCAAACTAACGATCCAAGCTGAAGATAGATGTAAATTCCGCACCTGAGAAGACACATTCAACGATGAAATCACCATTCGAATAGTCCATACGATTTCTAATCTTTACAAGGGGGAAATCCCTTTCGAAAGTTGGGTTTTATAAAGATTATATAAGAAATTGTTGAAAATATTATCATTAACAAAAATATATAATTCGGAAAACAAAATACATATTGGTAAAAATTATTTCTTTAACAACATTATTCTATTACCATCTATACAGAAGGTAATTTACTAATATTTCATATTTTACAAATTATAATCAATTACAGTTTAATTTTTCGAGAAACTTATTTTTTAATTTATAAAAAATAAAAAAAATACGTTATTCATCAAACGACTATTATACTAATCAGCTAGACTAAATTTTATTTTACAAAGATATTACTGATAAAATTTTTATGAAAATGTTGAGTTGTTGAATAACAAAATGAGGATCAAACTCTAGAGATTCATTGCTTCGGGATTTAAACCCAGGACCTTTCGAACGCCGGTCGAAAGCTCTTTCAACTGTTATTGGTGTCTTTTCGAAATTTTTTTTGCAGAAATGCAATATTGTTAATTATAGTAATGCAAGTTTTATATAACTCATTTTGAAGATTATTAAACTTTCGTAGAATAAGAAATAGTCACTCTTGTTATTTAATTTCAAAAACCTATCTGGACTTCAGACGTTAGTTTACAAGATTAAATATATTGAAACGTTATATTGATAATAAATTAAAACGCATTAAATAATTTTTTTGCAAAATTTTCAAAATTCTTTTAAAATGTTTATTATAAATACTACTTAAGTGTTTCATCCTTAAGTATGTCATTGCTTAAAATGGAACGAAACAGACTTCTGGTAAAGTATATCACACAAGTTCGCCATTCCCCAAATTTAGCAAAGCGAATTTCTAGAATGATCGTTTAATAGGATGTCGCTATATTTAGTGAATGTTATTTCACGATTAAGTCATTTTAGGTACACCTCCACAAAACTATACAACATAAGTGTTACGTAACTGTCTCGCACATTATGTTCTGTCCCGGGACATCAATGACATCACGTAGTTCTGGAACCGTAACGTCACATGGAAATGCCGGCATGAGGAACGTGTAGGACGTTGTTACAGTGATATAATAAGTACATAAAACTCTCAAATAAGGAAAGTAATATTGGTAGCGTTAAGAAATTGTATTCACTTCTAGTTTATTTCTAATAACTTACTCATAATTACTATCGCTTCGTACATGAATTATACACCTGTGGGATGCAGTAAGTGAAATATATGAGTAATTATGTAACGGCATAATGTTCCCCTCAAATTTAATTAAAAATATTAATTATTTCCTTGCAGTTTCTTTATTTTATTATACATGTATTACGAATAATTCATTTTTGAAAATAACTTTTTTAATTATTACTGCATCAAATTAGGATCATCCAGAAACAATCAGAAATATCCAATAAATTCGAAATTAATTGCATTTATTAAATATTTTACCAAAATGCAGTAGAGGCCCGGTATATTTGCATCGTAACGGGACTGAGGAGAGTGGGAGAAGCGGCGCTCCCCTTCTTTTGACAAATATAAGGAGACGGGAGGGGAGGGGATGGACCGACCGGGCGACAAAATTCTATACTATACCAAATTCAACTGTACCGAAATATTTAAACCAGTCACTTTAAAATACCGTACACTTGTAACTGTTCCTTCATTCATCAAAAAAAATGATGGTGATTCGATCCACATTTGACGACTATTAATAAGTAAGCAGGTGGACCTAAACATTTTTTAAATAGATATTTCTACCGCAATTGTACAAACCTCTTCAAAAGCAGTCTAAAAATAGAGATCGTTTAACGTGGAGTGCGCGAAAGTGTTTAAATACTGCGCGAAACGTGAAAGGAGGGAAAACGGTGGACGAGCATGCGTGAATGCGCATGAATTGTTATTTTTGCAGTACTTGACTACGTCACTTCATAGGACGTCACCACCGCAACGTGCACCACTAGAATGACGTCACAGCTCATCGATGTTCGATCCTCATGATCGAGACAATATTTACTCTCTATCCCCGATTGCGGATGCATTTTACGGTACTACTTTAACAAGATTATTTTTTGTCAAAAAATTTCTTTTAATAGGCTTATGCAACTTTGTAAAAAATATTAAGTGTAAGAAAACAAATTTCTATTTGTGCTAAAAATCTATAAAAAATGCCAGTAGTCAAAATCGATGAGAATCTTCCGGGTGGAAGTAAGGAACCGGAATGCGATAAACTGCGTCTATTGCCATAATTGGAATGGTACTATCTTGGTGACATAATTCAACACGACGAGTCACTTGCTGATTTCACGTAGGCGATTGACGGTAGCTGAGAAATACCCGGACGTTCGTATCTGTGTACTATGTTTGGAATGCCACTTCGGTAATCGATTTAGGTAAGAGTTTATCAAACTAGAAGTTTGAGGAAACGGTACAATTTGCGTAAACGTTTCCGTATTCTAAACGTATGAGTACATTGCATATTTGTTGGGCATACTAAGGGATACACTTGTAAATTTGAATTATAAAAAAAGTTCACTTTGCTATATTTAAGAATGTCATGTGAAATTAGTGGTGATGTTCTTTCGTTACTTAATGGTGCAATCGTGAAAACTTTCAATTTATTTAATCAATATAATTTTAAAATCCCCCGATGTAAAGCATTTCCATTTGCAAAACGGTCCTTTCGATAAAAACCATAAGACACGTTTTCAAATATGCACACGGAGAAGAGATGCTACGTACAGTTAGAGTGAATTACACGTTTGGCGGATGTCCTTGCAACCATTACGATTTATTACCGTTTTACTGTGTTTAATGACATGCATGATGTAAAGTATAACGTAAATATTAAATAAGCATAAACGTCTAAAAGTACCGATGACGTAAAGCCTCCTACAATTTTAGTAAGACTCTCGTAATCCAACTGTACCCTCGTACTTGACATGGAATAGCGGGATTTTGCACGATTGGACAAAAGTGATGCTTTTCGCAGAGTGAAACCAGAGAATTCCAGATTGAATCTCATAATTAAGAGATTTATCCTGACAAGTGACAAATGGTGAGTTTCGTATGCAATCATTAAATCAAATCAACCTGGAGAATATTGCGCCCGTGTAAGTTCTTGCATTTCTTTAATCATAGCGACGAGTGATTCATAACGTAAATGCGGATCTCATTCATGGACAGTCATAAGTCTAATATTTAAATGCACAGGGTGTATCGTAAAAATTACGACTGCGCCCGAACCACGTGGGCGACATTAAAATGCCGAATTCATTCTGTAAGAATGAGAAAATGCCACGCGGGTATTCACTTCGAGTTTGCAACATTTTATTGTTCGTATTATTGTGTATTCAAAATTATTCTTCCAAATGATACGAACCATTGTTTAACAGAAAAATAATTTTTTGTAATGATATTCAAATTGCGTCATTTTTTAAGTTGATGCTTGGAGGAAGTACGATTAATGAGCTTCAGTCGGAAATGTTTTCTTTTACACAAGTCATTTTTATTACAATTTTTTACCACGTAATCTTCAATTACCTCCTTGCTATACCCCTAAGATAAAATACAATTCTGTAAAATTAACTCATATTTATACCTACTGTGTGGAAATACAATGAATTTCATGTGAACGTTGAGCAGAATAGCAGGCCATCAAATACGATTATTTTGTGTGAGCGAAATTTTATGGCGGTCACTCACATGTGTCAGAGCATAAAAAACTATAAAACGAATTAGCGCCTCATTCGCTGCCGTGTATAACGAATTCTCATTTAATTCGGAACGAGGTGAGCATTAAAGTTTTATGAGCCTAATAAACAGAGGCGAGAGCGTGTTCATAATGCAAAACTAATTAATCGTATCTCGCCTTTTGACAAAATATCGCGAGTTTGGTTTCTTCGTCGGGAACGTTTTTTATATATTATTTATAAATTAAGAGTATCTAATTCACTTGAGTTGCCTAATAATTATGCATAAATATGCCGAAAATGTAAACCAAAGTTAGTAATTTCAGCAAAGGAAATTGATATGTAACTCCGTCACTTATTTGTAGTAGCTTGGTTTACTATTTCTTCTTTCATATTTACTAATGGAAATAGGTACAACAGCTAGCCCGTAATAATTATTGCCACTAATAATATATTTGATTTAATTAAAATAGCTATTTCACTTATTTAAGGTCAATTAGTTAATTGAATATAATATCCGTTGGGGCGAAAATTAATTAAACTAACTATGAAAATTATGAAGACTGCTGTAGGACATATTTTCCATACACGTTTTGTTTATTGAATCAATTACCCAACGAAACCCATATGGATTATTGGACGTTTATTATACGTGTCTTTGGTTTCAACATGATTAAGATGAATGATATAAACGTTCATTGATAACACTTTTATTAAACTGTTGTTTAATATACGTGTAACATATAATATTATAATAAATGAGTATTATACATAAGGTATTTTAAACGTCAAACAATCTGTTATAAACTACCATAAATAGCATACGTTTAAAATGCGATTTATAAAAGTGTATTATTGTACATAAATATCCGTTTATTCAAGGGGCATAAATTTGGGTAAAGGCACGCCGGTTATAAAATGTGTCCAGAATTCAGTTAAATTATTAAATGTTGAACTTAGATGAATTTTAAATCGAAACGGAACAGTACTGTTTTTATTGCGATCATCCTAAATTAAATGCTTATTAAGCAATTATGTGCGTACTGAAATATACGTTTAAAATGCGTTTTATTAGAGTGCTATTAAGAGAGTATTCATACTGAAAGAAAGATTAGTTTTTAAGCTAAAGGGTTTTAAAAACGTTATTAAAACTTATAAATTTATAACTCCTAACCTATTACGTACTAATTATTATTGTTGAACTTATTTTTATCACTCCAGGAGTAGAACTCGATTTTGCGCACTGTAGTGAAATATTCGGGTAAAACACTAACTAAGATAAACTGGCTTGTTACATACAAAAAGAGAAGGGTTTCTTAATGTTTAGTCTCCTAAATATGGTAAAGTTAGGCATGAATATTAGCAGAACAACTTCCACGATTACAGTTAATCTGTTGTCCATCCTTCCTTTTGATTAATTGGTTGAAATGCATTAATCAATTTCAGACACCTCCTCCCTCCCAACCCCCAAGTGTTTATTTCATCTTTTTTGAGCATGTGAATTTAAAAAAAAATAATCAGAAAATACAGATACTTATTTATGCAGACAAATAATGACAGACATGTTCGATTTTGCTTCAGGTAAGTTAAAATTATAAATGCAAGAAATTGATTTTAACTTTCGCAAGTGCCCATACTGAATAACTCAGATTTCACTGTAAATACATGTTATTTTATTGCCATTAAAGTGATTTCATACTGTGATTCTGCTCTTTTCACTCGGTATCAAGAGATGAAAGGTCAATTTTATAATTTCGCAGCCAATTACGTATTCTGCCGGCTTGTATAAAACAACAAATAATTAGGAAAGTAAATACAGTATTGCATTGCATAATGAGCTTCGAGTAAAAAACTGACAGACTCAACTTTGAACAGGAGAGTATCATTTCAACAATTCGAATGATTCGATATAAAAAGAAAATACGATTGCTTAAAGAAAATATCTGGAAACATGCGAAAAATGTGTACTTTTATTACTATAATACAGTTGCTACAATCATAGTCACGGATAGATAGAATTCCAAAAATATAGAATAATTTCCTCAAGCATAATACAGGTTCATTAACGAGTACCTTGCAGAGAAATAGTTTAAAGGTATTTTATGACATGTTTTTTTAACTATGATACTCCGTTAAAAATGTCATGAAATTTCATGTACATTCCATGTACAGTGCATTAATTTTTCTAAAGATGTGTAGCTATATATGACGTATATGTAGATATTGAATATGATGAATTAATGTACATGTAACGGAAGCATTTTGGAAGTTTTATTACAGTGTAAGTAAAATTCCTACATTCTCTACAAATAATTAGTTCTAATTAATTAAGGAAGATTTTGTATTTTCATATATTTTAGTAGGGGAATAGTAGAGTCATTTAGATCTGGAAAGTACCACATTTTAGTCCATTTTGAACCTAATCAATTCTAAATATATTCTGTTATCTGACTTTTTAAAATATTTTATATTATTTTAGGATGATAAATTTCTTTGAATAATTGTATCTGGTATTTAAAAATTTCAAGCAGGAGATGTGTTAATTCAGGAAAGAGCAAAATCACAATCGACTGATGCGGAAGTGTGATGCATGTGTTACATATGGCCAAGAAAATTATCAACAGATTCACATCTGAAAGTCACTAGCAAAAAATCCGAGTGAAATTCAGAAATCGGGAAGTATTCTCTCTGTTTCTGGTTTATTTACAAACGCGTCTTCCCAGGAGAGACTGTAATGGGCAGCATATTTTGTAAGGTATTATGATTAGATTACTTGTTAAGATTGTGCAATAAAAACTTATTGCTTATTATGATCTATATATTGAATATCAATAAGGGTTCACATAGATCCTGATTAAAATTTAATAAAATATGCTCCAATGAAGATTCTATAAGGGAGTCCTTATCAGGCGTTCAGAGGTTTCACCTGCTCAGGAAACTGACGTTGAGAGTTATTACCTACTGATAAGACATAAGGTGAGACATATTCTGAATTAACGATATTATAACATTTCTAAAAAGGGATTATCGATTTTTTAATGAAAAAGTTACATTAAAGGATTTCTGTGCTTTTTCTTTATGCAACAAAAAATAATTGTACAAATATTAATAAAACCCGTTGAAGTTTTATATATAAATTAGTAGATAGTACACGCTAGTGAAAGACGTTAAAAATAGTAATTAGAAGTCTTAAATTCAATAAGTTATAGCTTGTATTATTTTTGGAAATTAATGTTTGCAGATACTAAAGCAAAACCGTGCTAGTAGATGATATAAAGGAAGATATTATATATATATGATCCTTATAGTACACCGGCCTAAGGTTGTTCTTCAGGGGAAAAAGATCCTTAGGTGTTAATAAGATGTCCGCTTTTATCGTCCTTTTATAATCCTCAGGATACAGGACTTCTTAAAAAAAGGTAAACAGAACTATAAAAGGGAATATTTGGATATCCAAAGGATTTCCTGATGTCTTCAAGTGGCTGTTCTTTACGAAAAATATATGTCTTTAGTTTAATGGTGAAATCGTCATAATTTACTCGCCGTGCCGGGTTTAATTTATTTTTAGATATTAAATGGAAACTATAGAAAGTTTAAATTTCATTGTTTAATACTTAATAACAGTCCTAGAATTAATACATTTTTTATATTTTGTTAGCAATCTCTGTTCGATAAATGTTTTGTTTTAATACTTGTCATTAATTGATAAAAAATCTTTATGTACTTCACCAAGCGCATAATAAGGTTTGATCAGAGCCTAGAATTATTTTATGTCTCATAGACTATGAAATACTCTGAAAAAGTCATGCAGAACAGTAACACAATCTGATCAGGGTTTGATCATGTCTATCTGAAACATTGCTCGGGAATTCCCATAGTGCCATGTATACGGCGTGAAGAAGTTAGTTTATAATATTACCTATTTTTCCTCTTGCAGTAGCATTTGTGGTTATATTGAGCATAAATATAAAAGTGGTATATTTGTTATCTTGAACATCTCAGCCATCTATGGAGCTTCTAGTTGTAGTAAGAAAGTACTGAATATTATGCAGAAAATATAAAATCACATTCGAAATTATGCAAAAACTTCAGTGGACCAATCGTGTGTGAGACCAATTAACCAAAGACATATTTAATAGTTCTTTAAGAAGACTTATGTGTCCATTTCAAGAACTCTATAAAGCTCCTCTAATATGAAGATCCAGAAAAGAGCTTGTATTTACGAGTTATAATTTTCACGATGTATGATTAATATTGTACTGCGTTCCTATTCTCGAAAACCACGGGATCACTGGAAACTCATGGAGTCATCCTCCAACAGCATGGTTTTGTGTATTTTAGTAACGGACCACACTCGTAGAGGATGAAAAAGCTCTGAAACGAAAGCATGATGCGAAACCATGATACAAAACTCTCCAAATATACGTACCAATGAGCACATTAGACTTTTATGACCCTTTTACCAGCTTACAGCTCATTTCTAAAAGGAAATGAATACGATCTTTTCTTTTTAAGAGAATTTTTCGCTCTCCATTTGTTATTGAAACTGTTTTTTCTAACGAGTTGCCATTTTTAATAAACGTTACAAAACTATGAAAGCACACATTTTTTTCGGGTTGTCGAGATGTCGGCTTCATCATCTTCGTCGGTAAAAATTCATTGTAATGTTCATAATTAGGGTGCCAAAATAAGAATCCACTTCTTTTTTTCTGGGTGACCAAGTCTTTGCCAGGCTTTACCTAAATGTCCGTAGGATTGTGATGATCTACTTTCTAAACATGGTATCGTATATCGTTTTTGGGCGGTATTTGTTTAAATATGTCGATCCTAAATCGTCTGAGAAATGATTTAAGATCCCAAAACTATCTCTCTCTCTCTCTCTCTCTCTCTCTCTCTCTCTCTCTCTCTCTCTCTCTCTCTCTCTCTCTCTCTCTCTCTCTCTCTCTCTCATCTGTGTCTTTCGAACGAATGACACCGAAAATTATATACTACAGTGGCATATGATAGCCAAGGCAAATCCGTGATTGTCGAAACTAGACACGAATTATATAATTATACTACCGGGCACATAGAATATTCAGATGTGCGTGAATGAGCTCAGATCTCGCGTTTAACCGGTTCAGAAGCTGAACAGGAATCTCCCGCGGGATCTGTTTTCGCTCTCTCGTATTGAAAGAGAGAGAAGGACAGGGCGCCGAGGGCTCGGGTCATCGGCATTTTCGCAAATGCATTATGATAATTGTGAAATAATGAATTTATAATTTGCGCAAATGATACATGATGGCTCGCGGCCTCAGCGCGAAATTACATGGCGCGCCACGGAACACGGTTTCTGCGTACGTATGTCTCTCTTCTGTTTTCTCTCTCGCGTTTCGTTTCGCTCCGCGCCTCTGCTGCAGGCTGCGTCTGCTCGTCCTTTTTTCACCAAACCTCGAAATTATCCTCGTGAGAAAATCGCGAAAAACGCGAGAAACCATCGTTCGCCCATCAGTCATTCGCGTTCATTTTTTTCTCACTTCTGTCTTATCTGATCTCGTTCCCTTTTCAACCGTACTCGACGGCGCCGGGCTCGTGCACGTGTTTACCGGCGAAAGCGGATGCGCTCGAGTATCATTTCACTGGCTTTTCTGGTTTGTCATTTTCAATCACGTGTTACTTCGTTGTCAAAGAAAATTTGAGAGTTTATGAATACAATGAATGCATATGCACTCAACATTTTCGTCCGATTCCATGCGAAAACAATTAGAAGTGGTAGAAGTAAATGCCTAAACTTTGACCGCAGAAGATCACAATATGATGAGCAGCCAATCAACGATCACTTTTCCTCTACCAAAACACAGTAACCCAAAAATTTTTGTGTGTGATCATGTGATCATGTGACAAGTCAAATTCGGAGGTCCATTTAACTTCGTCATGTCAAGAATTTAACTTAACTTTAAAAAACCCCGTAGATAAATTATCCATTTAGTAATTTGTTTTCAAAATGGCAAATGCCCTGTGACTTGACTACTCTCATGGACACATTTGTTTGCGTAGCAAACATTCTTAATCTCAATTATCGACATTAACTCTGTTAATTTCAGAGCCCGCCAATTTTTCTCAGTTCAAAAGTAAGCACATAAAACGTTTGGATATTAAATTTTGTAGACTATTGGAGAGAATCCCAACAGATTAAAGAGAGTGTTCTAACCTCTAAACGCTCGAGCATCGTAAGATATCCTGACAATTCATAAGCAGGCTAAATATGGTCATATATTCTAATGCCAAAAGAAAATCGAAGACTAGCCCAATTTTTAATTGTAATGAAAAAGGCAAATCCCGATAGCCAACATGACATGAGATGTAGGACAATAGACTTAGACGTGAAGATGCAATAATAGATTTGTTTGTTATATGAGTCGAATTAATAAACAAGCCAAGATCTTGGCCACATCCTCAGCAGTGATGAGTAAAATTTCATTGACAATTTGATCTGACCGAAATCAATTTCCTTACGCAAGCTACTAATCGGCGGAGTCGTCCACTTATCAGGGTTTATGCCCAGTGAATTATCATCTACCCATTCCCCAATAAATAGTAACTCAGAGTTGAAGGTAGAAACCACCTTGGAAATGTCACCAGGATATAAGAGCATAAAAATAAGAGTTCCAGCAGCATAGGTCTGAATGCTGATATTATTGCAGCACTCAAAAGCATTAGTAGAAAATATAATAAATAATGAACCATTCAGTTAAGCTCCATGAGGAACTCCACAGTCTAGTAATATAGGTTCAGATGTGATTGTGGAATTATCCGAGATATTTACGATGAACTGCGATCTATTATTTAAATACGAACCACTCAATATATAACAGCATTCAGATACTCCATAAGGGTCCTCGAGCGTTCCGGAGGCTGGCAAAAAAGAGTGGAAATTTTGCGCCTTAACTATTAACTTTTTACCTTTGTTATAAATTTTCTTCACAGAAATATGTTCCTAGTAACCAGGGCGACCGTGTAAAGTGATATAGTAAGGATTGGTGCTTATAAACTAGAAAAATCAAATTCGGAAGTTTGATGTCAAAATTTTGAGGTTTGATTTTCCTTTATCAAGTTGTCAAGTTCTAAACCATCCTTGAAACTTTCCGGTTTCATTTTTGCTATTTACAAGCAATAAATCCGGCCTATATTACTTTACCTGATAACCCTTGCGATGAGCATCATATTTCATAAATATTGAAAAAAGAATCTAAAACTAAATGGTTATGACTGAAAGTTTCCCCACGTTTTTGACAGCTACACTCACAGTTTTAGGTAGTTGCTGGTTAGCTTTCGGGTGGATAAGCTCAGATTCAGTGACATATTTGAAAACACACGAGTCAATCCAAGACAAGTTACTAAGCGTTACCCACCCAGACTCAGTACCCCCAATATTGTGCCCGCAAAATGGCTTTCCCATTTTGTATCGCATTGGCACGAGGGTCCGGGAAAACTACGGAAAACCCAGACGATACAGTCGACGAACTACCTCGTCACCGTAAGAGCAATCGGCCTACTATCTGTACCGTAATGGGCACAATCCTCGTTTTTTCAATAGTCTCCATGTATGGATCCCCAACCAGGATGCTTTACTTGAAAGAGCGACTATGCGTGCATAGTGCTGACCACAGGGCTATAACAGTCAAATCCAGGTTACCTAAAACCACTCCCAAATATTAAAGAGTGTTGGCTCGGAACCATAAAAACATCTACATGCAGATTGAATAGCAGGAGAAAATTGTGATTATTGAAATGATTGAGTATCTCTCAAAGATGGTAATTCGACTTCCTTGGATTTGGAAAGTCACAAAAAATTCGTGGTGATGCAACTTTTTTTTGAAGGCGTACTATTGAAATGTTCACAATAAGAAACTTGATTTTTCCTTATGGTAGCAGTGATAAAATGGAAAAGCGCTTTGTAGTAACTGAAAGCATATGTTAACCTAGTTCTCTGTTTTTAAATTTATTCGTATAAGTAAACCAGGGGATATTAGGTTCAGTGGCTCTTATATTTCTCAAAGGAGTATACGCATCAAAATCAATCAGTAATCCATGGGGTATTAGGATCAGTGGCTTAGCATATTTCTCAAAGGAGTGAACGCGTCAAATAAATAAGTAATAGCATTATTTAGCAAATCAATTTTCTGATTAATATTCTTAAAATAAGTAACTCAGACCCATGGGAAACTCCATGCTATCAACCTGAATTATTCAGATTCTAAAATATTAAGTGATAAAAATCTCACATTACGTAGAAGCCTATAAATTGTACAGCCTACTAAGTTATTGTCAGTCACCTCAAACAGATCAGTAGCAAATGATTTCAAAACGTTAACAGAGGTAGAAACTAGGATTAAATCGATCGAAGTAGATGATCTTGAGGAAACTCCAGTTGCACATTTTATTAACTGCCGAAGATTAAAATGACACGTAAACTCTAAGACTTTCAAAACTTAAGAAATAATAAAAAAGTAGCGAAAAATTAAGAACATTCCCGGATTTTTTATTTTCGAAAACTTACCATTACCAAATTGCTACTAAATTTGCCAAAAGTGGGGTTTTGTCCGCAACCAAGTCTAGTCAAGTTTTTTTTATTGTATTTTAATAGTAAACTTTACAAAAACAACAGAGTTATCCGTTGTAATACTCCAAACCCTCAAAATCAACAGGTATTAGATTGTTTCGTTTCGTAGCAATGAGAGGGTTAAGAGTTTTGAAAATATACTTAGTTTTAGTTTTAGATTTAGATTTTTGATGTGCAGATAAATTCTGTAAATCTACATTTATTTTCAAAGGTCAAGGCCATTTCAAAATTAATGCCAAATGGATCGAAAATTGTCCACAGGCTTGAGGGATATTATTACCGTTTTAATAATTTCTTAGAAATAATCAAAGTAACACTGAATGTGAAGTTGCAAGGCCACGAATGTCGCACGTCGAGAAAAATGATCTCTTAAATTTAAATAATTCTGTTAAATTTAAAGATAGTTTCCAATTTACATATAAATTCTGTAAGAATAACAGATATTTTCTATGTTGTTGCACTCATTTTTTAAAGCGTGCAGTACCCAATAGGAGAACTCTTCCGAACCACCAAAACTATTAATAAAATAATCCAAAAGAAACTCAATATGTATCTTACAGTAATTTTCTTGTTCGAATCAACAAGGAAAGACCAACTTCAGATATCAGAAACACTAGAAAATTTGCGAAAAATTGTATACATCCATATCTCATAATAAACCCGCGGGAAGTAATAAGCCTAAAAATGATTGAAAATAACAAAAAAAGTTCTCAACTTTGCATTGTATTTCACGGATACGAATTTACAACCACTATATCGTATTATTTCATAAAAATGGCTGAAAATTAATTTATCTATGAGTGGGAATATTTTTAGAATAACAATGAGCTTTTTTCTTGAAATGTAAGAAAAATAGTTCAGGAGGCATGTAACATGTTCAGTTGGTTATCATCTTTGTAAATTGTTGCAACATATCTCAATCCTGTATCAGAATTATTATAATAGTTAAGTGTTGACTTCTCATCTATATTCATTACCATGACAAATGAAAATTGGTATACTTAATTTGTTTCCGAAGTAGAGGATATGAGCCAAGTTTTATCTTCTTTACTTAACACATTCAAAATATTGCAGTAGTATTTTAGTACCAATCACTAATACTAATTTTACATTGTCGACTTTAGCAGATTATAGTAATTTCGATATTATATTTCCATGTACTTATGTCATAAGTACCCAACATAATATTATAATGGATATTATACAGCCGCATACTGTTTCAGTATACATGAATTACCCAAAAGCACATTCGTAAATATTTTTGAAAAAAAAACGTAAAAGGATCTTGCAGACTAAAAATTGCACGTCTGTTGGGCCCAAGCGGGTAATTCGTCCATGTCGAGGCACCTCATATCACGAGCGCGGTAACGCCTATCTCATATGCAATTCGCAAGAGAACATAACGAGAGCTCTTGTCGCTGATGGACCATCACCTCTCCTCTCTTGAATGTGATCACCTCGTTTATCACCATTTTATGTATAATGTATATATGCCTGATTGAAAATACGATAACAACATCGAGACAATAATTAATTTACATCGCGTTAGTTTGCCGATATTATCTACTATGTTTGCTATATTATGGTATGAATTTCATTAATATCTCCGCAGTTCAAATATAGTTTATATTTCATAATATGCTCTTGTAATTGATTGTTTCAGTACTTACATAATTTTGCATGCAGATATCGTTCATTTCTGCAGTTCATAATGTGCCGTTAACAAAGTTATACATGATACCAAATTTTGGGTGCACCTCAAAAACCAGAGAAATCACAAAACTCACATTTCAAAAATCCGACTTTCAAAAACCAGACATTTCAAATACAGACTTTAAAAATCTAGGGGTGCACCTCAAAAACCCAAAAAATCACAAAACAGACATTTTAACACATAAACAATTTTTGAAAGTCAGTTTTTCGAAATATCTGGTTTAGGAATCTTAGTTTTTGGAAATCACTGGTTGTAGAAGGTCGGGTTTTTTAATGTCTATTTTTGATATGTCTGTTTTTTGAAATGTCTGGTTTTTGAGTGTCTGATTTTTTAAATGCCTGGTTTTTAAAAGTTGGGTTTTTGAAGAGTTTGTATGGTGATTTGTCTGGATTTTGAGGTGCACCCCAAATTTTGCATTGTGATCAAAATATAATTATCAGGTAATTGTAAAAATTGTCAATAATGGACTGATAAGGACAACGAGTACTTTTTGGCAGTATTCTTTTACGAATCAGGTATTAGTTTAAAACTTAGATATTGAGGTCAATTTTAGAATGGCTATTAATAATATTTTCACAATTTTTCAAACTGATAGTTATCGAATACGTCCATACGTGACAGAATGTTCCAGCAACCGCGATCGGATATTCGTGGATTTTGGTGCATTATATAAGATTTTAGGTTCTGGGCAGCATCACTGTTTCGTGTCGACTCTCGTTGCCTTTCGCAGGGAGTCCTATGCACCACTCTACCAAGTGTGGGACGTCCATAATTACATAGGGCTCGCGGCGTACGGCGAAAGAACCTCCCACTTAAACACTCTCGCGGTATTAAATATTAATGTAGTTTATTTAAATAAACCGCCGACGGAACAAAACTGCCTGCCGACCTTCCACTCTGCGTATACTTCGATGATGCTCGCACAGCAAGAAAGTGGGAGAAAAACAGACAGCAAGGGGGAGAGAGATAGTAAATCAGAGAAATTACGCCATGAAGTTGCTAACGAGGGTTCGCAACTTTGGCACGATTTGTTGACCGAAAAGGAAAGATGATGATAGCGCATCAAGGGCTTCGTGCATTACTGCCCGCCGTAGTAATCGTGTAAATTTGAAAAATCTCTAACGTAAATAAGTGCCTTTCAAAATACCGCCCAATACGTCGTTAGCAAAGCTCGTTTGGCGCAGCATAATTTAATATACAAAAAATAATGGAATTTTGTATATATGTTGCATTATTTCAGTTATATGTACATTTAACTAACTTCTTGTGAATGACAATTTAAAATCAATTCTACAATTGACTGGTATCTAGTTGCATTTCGCTGCCCTCAATAACAAATGTACTAGTAGTGACGAAATAATTAATTAATGTAGTTAAACTAATTTTCCATTTTTTTACTAATTTTTTCTATTCGAAGTATAACGTAGTTGAACTTTCAATTCATAGAAAGGCATTTTGCATACGGGAGGAAGCGTTGCTAACTTTTAAGATGTTCGAATCGATACTCGAACTTTTAAGTAGGTGGTAAACACGATTAAAACGAGACCTTTTTGTTAATTGTGAAATTACTTTTCTTACAAATTTGTTACAAAACTACTATGATGCACTCTACGATATTTTAAATAAAATTAAAGTATGAAAAATATGGCTTGCGGTACTAATTTTCCAGAAATAACGATCTTCAAGGTTATTTCAAGGTCATCTTTATTTTTTTAAACTTCAAGACCCTTTTTCGACCTAGGCAATCGAAAGAAAGTAGCGGAAAATTTTACATCAAATTTGTCTTATGAAAAAAATTGCCTTGCGACCTTGGAAAGGTAAAAAATGAAGGCTAAACGTCTAAAAACCGATCTGTCGTACTTTTTCTAAAATGACGGGTTTTCAGGCTAACAAAATATTGCTTCAAAAAAGTCAATGAATTATAAAAGTGTTGATCACATTGACTGGCTGAACTTGATGTCAATTTTTAAGGTTGTCTGAAGGTCATAACGCATTTTTTATTGGTGAACCCTATTTTTTACTGCAAAATCTGTTTTTTGACATTGGGCTCTTAAATAATGGTACGTTTTTGTATGAGCATAGGGACTTTTTATTTTGTCGACCTGACCTTTCGAAGGTTATATCAAAAGCAAAAGCACCTTCGTCTTTTTTTTAGCGGTTACACGGAAACAACGTCGTGGACGTAGTAAGTTCCCTTTGGGGTACTTGATTATCGACAGTCCCCTTTCCTCTCATGACAGGGTCATCGAAGACCGGAATTTTTTACTTTATTTATTACAATATCTTTACTTTAAGTGCTCGAATTATTCACCATTTACTTCTTGACAGTGAGCTAATCAACGGTAGACAGCACCAACAGCATTTTCGATCATTTCAGGAGTAATATTCGCTGATTTCCGTTCAATCCTCTGTCGTAATTCGGTTAAACTCTGAGGTTTAGTTCTGTACACCCGATCGTTTAGATAGCCCCAGTAAAAATAATGCAGATGTGTTAAATCAGGTGATCTGGCTGGCTGTTCAATCGTACTTTTCCGTCCTATCCACCGATTAACGAACACTGCTTCTAAAAAGTTGCGAACCTCAAGTGCATAGTGAGCTGATGCGCCATCCTGCAAGAACCATGTGTTCATGAAGTTGTCTCCAGTTATTCTTCTTATGGTAGCGACGATTTGATTTCGAAGCATGTCTTCGCATTAGGCAACATTTAAATTGCCATCGATAAAAACAGATCCACAATCATGTTATTGAATATGCCTGCCCATACATTTAATTTCTGTGGATATTGTGATTTATCTTCTCGTGCCCAATGGTGGTTTATTTCCGCTCAGTATCTACAATTATGCGTATTACAGGTTCCGTCAAGCTGAAATGCTGTCTAATCTGAAAAAAAATATTTCATGGGAAGTTAGGATATTGTACTATGCGTGTCATCATATCATCACAAAACTCAACTCGACGATCGAAGTCATCTTGGAAATTACCTTAACCTGGTAAAAAATATTTTAGTATAATAACTTATAAACGTGTTTTGATACCTTTTGGACACCCTGTATATCTTCAGTACATGTCAATGTGTTAGACAAATGATGACGCTAGATGGATTATCTGATTGAACACTTTTTTCCGAAGGCGGTTTTATTTTCTCTCCAAAACTCATCATAATTTCGGTAAGTGCGACACAGAAAATCTTTGAAAGACATTATGAAAATTCTTGACCTTGAAAACGAACTTTAAAAAGAATCACACTCCACTGCGTTGCTAACATTGGTTACTAGGTTATGTTGTTTTTTAAAAACAATGATTTCATTGACAGTTTCTTCTGAACCTCGCTACAAACTGCATCGCACTGCATTTAACCTATAAATCGTATGAAATATTTCTGTTTCCTTTGTGTTTGCTGTATTTCCGGGTCAAGAATTTTCTTAATAACACCCAAAAGATTTTTTACATTTACGACAAATTGCTGTCAACGTCAGTGGTCATCAATGTTTGAGATTAATTTACACATTATATACGGCATTGATTCTTTTGCACAGATTTTCTCATATCTGCATCCTTCCTTTCTTCTGAATTGGTCGACGTCGCCTCATTCCAGAAGTCACAGAGCATTTCTCCAAATGTAAAACCGTCACCAGAATATTTCGACACTCGCTAATGGTGCTTTTTTCAACTCATTTTGAGATCATTTCCGCTTGAATTCAGAAAGAATAATTCATAATTTGGAAAATGTCATTTTTCTTAGAAATCAGCTAATCTTAACAAAGTTTGTATAAAAATAATTTGGTAGTTTATATAATTTTTATAAAGTTTTTCTATTGATAATCAAATTATATTCAATTTTGAGCAAAAATATATTTTTGCTATTTGGATGCACAAAATTGGATTTTGCACTTGTTAGATTAGTCTGCTCTTATATTTCCTTCTTTCAAGTCGCTTTTTATTTATATTTTTAATTACTTACGTTTACCATTGTGCATGAAAAAGATACAATTTTACAAATTACGTATTGTTGTCTCTCCTTTATTTCCTAATTAATTCATCATTTCCTTTTATAGAATCATTTCAGAAATAGATTTTTATTAAAAGCAATAAATATTACAAATTTATATCAATTTCACAAAATGCTTATAAACAAACTTTATAAATACTTTATTAATTTTGTATAGATCCTTTTTTTTTAATTTAAATACCTACTATATATTTGTTATCCACCAAGTTTATTAAAATTTGATGCAGTTTTTATAAAAATTGTCCACGAGGGACTTAGGTGTACTTCTAGTATGAATTTGATTTATCAACAAATCAATTTTTTTAACTTTGGACACTTTTAAGCGTAGGAGCGACTTGGGCAGGAGATCTGCAAAATCTTAATAGAAAACTTAGCCTTCAATGGTCTGGAAAAGGCGATCCTTTATAAATTTTAAGAGCTATTTCATTATATTTATCTTAACTATCAGTATATCCGTAGGCATCATGTTCTACAAAAATAGGAGTATAAGGCCAGCGTAAAATATCACATTTTGCCAATATGCAATTTTATAATTACTGTAATCGACAAAAACTAGAATCGGGTAATAGTAATTTGAAAAATACAATAATTGAAAATAAAAAAACAATACATCATTTTATTTGAAAAATTTACAAAAATACTTCCAGTACCAAGGCAGAATTTATCTCGTACCACATTTCGAACTGAATCCTTATACATTAAGCATTATTTAAGAACTAAGCTAATGTTCAGGATGTTCTATTTTTTCAATATTAATTGTAAAACGTATTTCTTTTTAATTGGAAAATTCATAATTCGAGTGTGAGTGAACTTATGATCTGGATCGAAATAATGTATTTAAAAGAATATATAACAGTATAGCCATGATTGATAATGTGGTATTCATAAAACAAAAAAGGACATTATTTATTACTAAATAATCGTGTTTTATATTTCCAAAACTTTTTATTGAAATAAATGAATATAAGTGAGTATTAAATTCGACTTCATCGCAGTACATCGCAGTACGCACATGACCCAAAACGCGGGAGAAAACGCAAGATAAACATAGTTACCTTCAAAAAATTGCGACTAAAAAATGTAACACAAGATTTTTTGTCTTTTTTTATGTCTTTGTTAAAAATCCTCTACATTATTTTTAGGCCACAAAATTATGTAAAGTATATTTAAATCATTCGCATGGTTGTTAAAGTTCTTGAAAATGTTATGTAAATTATTAAAAAACTTTTAAACCATTTCAAAATATCGAAAAATTGCAGGGACATTCTTAAAAACGAATATAACTGGTTAAAAAACAGGTGTGTTAATCATTTAGACATTTGCTCCCGCATTTGGGCGAGCAACGCACCTCAAAGTATCTCTGTGTGTGCTGCGGGTCTTTTCGGTTATAACAAATAAATTTCAGCCGCTACAACATAGATGTTGTCTTAAAGATGTAAACTCTATAAACATTATTTAAACAATAAAACATGTGGTTATTTGCGGATTATAACGGTATATGTTTTCTAGTTTGTTAACAGTTCACAGCGGTCAACAACATCAATTCTTACTCTAGGAAAAATGGACACGTTAATTTACATTGAAAAATGGTGTATTCTCCGTCTTACCGTATAAGACGTCTCGTTGACTAATCTAATGTAAATTATCAACCGATACTTCAATGTAAATTACGGCGCAATACGCGACAGGTATCCCGCTTGGCTCCGTACATTTCATTTCTTTGACAAACAATTGCACCAATTAATTAAAGTTAACACGGGACAATTAAATACAAAAGTAACGTGCAGCCTTGAACGACGTGATCTAAAATTATAATGTAATTAAAGTAAAGAACAACCGAAGGAAAAATCTTCAAGGAACGAGTAACCAGTCTGTGCCCTTCAACTTTCCGATTTCCTACAGTGTCGTTCGAAATGCACGGGAGCAAAATATTTCTTCGCACGACGCGAGGATGAACTGTCGGATCAACTGTCACGATTAATTAAGCGTGGCTTTCGATTTCACTGAACCTTTAACTCTTATCTGGGAGTGCGTATACGTTGGAGTGAAACCGATGCTGGATAGTCGGAGAAAGCCGATTGAGAAAATCGGTGAAGAATGATGCAGGTTTCCATTCGTCTTACGCCTTCTGGACCGAATTCAATACGCTCAAGTAGTTTTCACTATTGCTGCATAAACGTGCCAATCATTCTGCTCCTGTCGCCGTTGCTCTTGGGTGTTTGATATACGTTCGCATTACTAATTGCGGACAGGAAATCAATTGGCGGCAGTCACACGGCAATCAATCCTCGCGTATCGGCGGGAATTATTTGTCGACTGTAATTGCTACTTAGCGATAAAACACACTTTCCACAGTACGACTCGCGCATCTCAAATGATCGCGCCAACGCAGGTAGTTGCAAGTACATTCACGTCTACGAGTGTTTTGGTATAAATTTAACTTAAACAGTCAGAAATTTAGAAAAAAAGTTTTGAAAAGTTCTCTAAACGAGTTTGCATTGTCTAATGGTATAACATGGTGCGGAAGAGATAAGAGAAAGACGCCAGAGAGACAGTCATAAGACTTCGCACGTTATCACAAAAGGGGATATTTACTTCATAAAGAGTTAGGAGAAGATGATCTAGAAATAATAAAAAGATTTAGAATTCAAAGATATCGTTTGTGAGATTCTCTTCCAGATCTTTCAAAATTAACATAAACATCAATGAAATTCTTATTTTAAACGTAAATCGACACTGAACATAAAATACATATTCTATCTTATACCAGAAATTTTTCAAATTTATTTAATCGATAATCTGATAGAACAACTAAAATTTTAAAAATGTTTCATTAACATTTTTTTCTTTAATTGCAATCAACTCCTTTCTCCATTTATGACCGACTGAACAGTTGAAATCTCTCGTAGATGGTAAAGGTTAATTTGTAGCCTGGTTGCCAATAAAAATTTAGTGAATGTTTGCGTGCAAGGGAGAAAACAAGACGATTAAGCTGAAAACCACTGACAGGTTTACAATTCAAAGCAATGCCGGAGACTACAATGAAAAGAAAAGATGCACCATAACGTAGGAGGTAGACGCATCTGTAATCGCGGGAATGCACATTACCGGCAATACCGGTAAAATCAGCTTTTTTTCTTACGTGTGCCGTTTTCATTTTTTAAGGTTAAGTAGGTATGTTTCGTGTGAATTGGGTCATCGTCTGAAGAATCTGATTGGGTCCTTCTTTAATCGACGCAATATTTGAACGTTATCCCAATTGCAATTTTGATAGCCCAATTCGCTTTCTGCTCTTGTAACCAGCGTTCAGCGTTTCTTTATCCAATGCGTGGGCTGCACGTAATACAAATTTGTTCCCATATATATACTTTATTTTATTTGCATCTTACTATTTGTTCTCATTATGAACACAATTTGATTACTTCTTAATTGTAGACGTTTAATGATGCCTTTAATATAAAATATTGATTGCAATAAATATACATGCAAAGTAGCATTACTGGCCTTAAATATATAATAATTACTAAGTTTCTTAGTCTGATTTATTGACTGCACTTGATGGAATAAAGGCCGACGCTAAGGACGTTTACTGTTGTGACTAATGTCTTCCGCAATTTGTGCTACATCACCTTTTACAAATGAAATTAGCAAGTAATTTATCACTAAACAATAAGAATTATTTGACTGCAGAGAATCCATATTGGATATGTCAATAAATCAATTTAAATATCCGCTACATTTTGCATTTTTTATGTGCATAGTTGTGGTAATGCATTATGCATTATTAATATTATCATCATTTAGTAAAATAACTTGAAAAATTTATAAATGATTTAATTCCACTCCTTATTTAATATAACTTTAATATTGGGCTTTTCTGTAATAAATGTATATATGCCTGTGTTAATTCCGACGTTACTGTTATTTTTAAAATTACTGTAATGATAGTATACAAATTGTAATAATTTGTTAGGACTTTGTGAATGGAAACTGTACTAAAACTATCGAATACAACTTCAAGAAAATATTGAACTTTCAAAGACCAAATATAAAAAAATTTAACAAGTTTGACAATATTATTCAGTATTGAAAATTAATGACAAAAATATTCCAACCAACGTTCTTTATAGCATATTCCTCGCTCTTGGGAATGGTGTATCGAAAAATGATTTAGATTACAAAATAAACAAAGTGCAAGCATTTATTCTACAAAAATCATAATTTTTTAGGGTTGCTTATCAGTTATCAATTCAAACTTGGTACTCGGATTTTTTTGGGATCGTTGATTCCAAATTCAAAGTTAGTATTAATGGTACAAATATTATGCGGTCAAAATGTTAAAATTTAAATATAAACATTAAAATGGCGTATCGACTATTGTCGATGAATCTGCAGAAATCAATAGAATGTAATGGGTCACTTCAAAACGGGATGTTTTTGGAATTGAATTAAAAAATAAGGTGAAATTCCATTTTGAGTTCGGTGTAAGCCGATACCATTAATATTTTCTGTAAAATATGATAAATGTAATAATTTTGTAAACAACTTTCTAAATAAAAAAAAATCGTGTTACTCTGCCTAAAACTTTAAAGAACTGTAAAAAATCGATGGATTTTAACTAATGATGGCGTATTAGAATAGAACAGTTGAAGAAATCGTACAGTTGATTTAGCTTCCATTAAAGGATGCAGGGATGCCTTAACGCGTTTCAATCAACTTTATGCCAGCGATTTAACAGTTGCTGAGACATAACAGCTTAAATTTTAAAGTTTCAACGGTTTGGCTATATTTAATGCTGTTAGGTAGAGCAGTCAAAAGCCTAGTGGATAAGATCAGAAACATCTGGAGTAAGCTTCAGAGCGATGGATAGATATCGAACATAAAGCAAGATGACGTCACTACGCCAGATATATTTCTCTTATAGCTAATATGGAGTCTTGTGTTTCAGTAGTCGCTAAGTGGTAATACCGATGAAATAATGTCGACCTGATGCTAACGGGAGTAATGTGTTGTTTCCATGACAAGGTGTTATTGAAATAGCTTAGGTTGCTGACTGATTGGCCCTAAGAAATTGTGGTGTTTCATATTCTAATAGGTGGTAAATTAGCTAGCTCCATTAGATTCATAAAGTGCGGGCTGCCAATCACAGTTGCTTGACCTTTAGAGTAGTCAATGATAAGATCAGTCTGGAGCGCCCATTTGAAAATTACTCAGCGCTCTTAGTTAATCGTGCACAACTCTACACGATTTCTTGCCTAGAAAAGCTCTGGAAGATTTGTAAATCATCAGCAAAGAGCTTATGCTTAGCATATCACAGGACTATTAATTGGGAAGTCGTTGATTAAAACAGAGAAAAGTAATGGGCCCGATACAGTGCCCTAAGACCCCTGAAGTACCCTAGCATTTGGATGTAATCAAAATAAGGCTAACTGAGCAGAATAACGGCATGCGACCTGTTTGTCAGATATGAAACAAACTAGTCAGGTAATATACCTAATAGTAATTGGTAAGAGAGAGAAAATGTGAATTTCGTTTATCAAGAGTGCAGGAAAGTGGAGGACAGTTTACGGTAGAATTGGCTAAGTCCAGGTCCTAAGTTTGACCCAAGTATTTGAAGGATCCTTATTTAATGAAAACTGTTTACGAAAATACTTCTCGCGTGTCAGTCACCAAGCTGCTCCGTAAGTTTTATTGAGATATACTAATTTTGGTTTTATGTACGCATCCAGTCCACGATGGAAGACACGTAGAGTGGAATTAAGTTCACACTTAAGTGATCGCAAGCTAATTAGTATTGTAGAGGACAGGTTTGTTTTTTAGTGTAACCGTGGTTAACGAGGCCAAAGTATCGAAGAACGATAAAAGTATTTAAGATAGAGTTGAACAAAGCAGCAGAACAATAGAGTAATAAGTAGGATTCCAGCCGCAAGTTAGCATTTAAATTGGGATAGTCGTGACAAGTAATTGAGTTTAGTATTTTTGTGCGAAAATTTAAATTGTAGTCAATATGTATTAGATTAAATGTCCATATACGAACGACAGGCTTAGTTGTTAAAAAAACTTAATGTTGTCTAGACCATCTACAATGCAATGGTAAATCCATAGGTCTGCAGTGCTTTTATAGAAAGTTGGAGAGTAATTCAGAATATGTAGGTTGCTTTCAAAAGAAAACTGTTCAAGAGAAGTAGCAGCATGCAATTTTGTTCCAAAAAGTGACCTATTACAGTTATGTTAGCATATATTTTGCAGACAATTTTGAGAAAATTTGTTTGAATTACGCACTTTGAGGTTAGATCATACTTGGACAAAATATCGCCCGCCTATAAGTAATTTTCCATTGTAAATTCGACTTTCAGGTTTTACCTGTATCACGCTATTCGGGGTTAATTTTAATCTGATGGTCGAAATATAAAGGCATATTGTCCATTTAGGACATTTCGCCCTCATGGTCGTAATTAAGAAATCGTGGGAGGTTATATCTAAAAGCAGATCCGAAATCGACCTGTAAGTTTATTCGACTTTGAATACTTAATTTTGGTTATAGTTTTGGAAATTATAATCTAATGTACGACTTTGAAGACATCAGAATTTAAAGGCATTTTTTAGGTTTCATTTAAGTTATTTTCAATTTGTATCCAAGTCTTGAAAGTCTATCTGACTTATAAGACAATTTTTTGTCGAAAAGTGACTTAAGGGAGGGCATTTTGACGTTATCTTGGTTGAATGGACTTCTCCTGCTGTTTGGGTACGTCAGTTAGATAAAGTAACCTGATTCCTTTCTCTTTCGAGAAGAAGATTCTTCAATTTTAATGATCATGAAAAAGAATTGTGCCAACTCCTAAAGAATATTTTTCGAGAAAACATAAACTGCAATTTCTGAAAATTGATTTGTATTTAGACTTTCGCACAAGGCAATAAGAACAAAATGTGGTTGAACATATTACTTTTGACGTTTCAACTTTTTTCGATTATAATAATGCTTTCTTTATTCAACAATATCATTAATAATAAAAACGAATTCTTCGAAATGTTCTAAACTATTTTTCCCGTAAACTATGTTTCAATACATGATATTCCCGTGAACAACTAACTTCAGGATGAAAATATTAAGTCTGTGATAATTTTCTAGTATAAAATTGTTTTTAATTTTATAACGTTCTATTAATTCTAGAAAAATAATAATACATTTTGTTTCTTTTAAAGTCAAACATTTTTTCAGCAAATTGGCGTTCACAGAATTTACTATACGAAATTAAATTGAGCAAATGAAGAACACTAATACCGATCCTTATACACCAAGTTTAGATTCGACCCTCGATAAGTGACCAATGGTAAGGAGCAGCCAACGACCATCAGGACATAAAACAAGACCAAATTTCGTATTCGGTAACTCCCAGAACATCCACTGCAAGTGTGCTTGAACACGGATCCAACCATGTATCCGTCGCCTATACAAGCGCCCACACGACCTCATTAACCTGCAGCCATATGTGACGTCATCATCATTAACATCTTACACGTTGTTCGTATAATCGGTGATCTAGTGCAGCGGCACCCCGAGGGTAGGTAGCCAGCCGTGTTAACTTGGTTTCTTCCAGCTCTAATCACCTATATAATCGCGATTCGCTTTTACGTAATTTAATTTTTTTAGAATAATTCTAAATACGGATCAATCAAGGTTACCGACTGTCTATGTCTAATTTGTAGCGTAATAATTCATTTAATTGCCAACATTAGCGTTTCATCAATTCCTTTCAAAAACACGATCGGTTTCAACATCTCCCAGATGTATTCTTTAAAGAACATTGTTCCTTCTCTTTGGCAACAGAGATGATAAAGGCGTGGATGTGTGCGCTGCCTTAATTCTTAATTTTGTTAATATTTAGTTTATATTTAGTTTACTTTACAAACCATATCACATCTAAATCAGGTAACATGATTTTAATTCACGTAGATTAACTTATTTCATTTGCAATATTGCTCTGACTGCAAAACAGTTTGGCTTAAGCCCAAATTAATCCGATCACTGCACCTATTGAACTTTTATATTATGCTAAATATGTATACTAAAATATTTTTTCCGTTAAAATTTATAAAAATAAAGTCTTTAAAAACATATTATAAAAGACTGTACAAGTGATGAACAATGCTTAGTTTCGATACTTATTACTTCGTCCAGTTTACGAGGAGTGGTTGGATTTTCACTTATGTCTGTACAATTAATATTGCGTTCTGTCACGTTGTATATACGAGTAAACAATCCGTTTGACAATCGTGGGATAAGATTTAGCCTTGCGAAACACAAAGCAAACAAAAGAAAATAGTATCCCGGTTATCGGAAAATGTATTCTTTTATTTCGCGGTCGTTCAGGTGGCATTGATATATCCGTTAATACTTATTTTGAGGGCAATTTATAGATACCGTTTGACACCATACGATGCCGCCTGAAGTGAACTTGGTGCTGCATTGCAGAGCATATAAATCAATCGACCTTTGACTCTTTCTTTGTCAGTATTTCCAACTATGAGAACAGGTGCACGATCTATGCGTAACGAAACTGCTGCATAACGAATCTGGTCTTAGTTGTACACTTATATTTTGAAAAATACGATTTTTGCGATTGTAAACTATAAGACAAGTACTAATGTTATTTTAGTAGAAAGTGTTTATGATGTAAGCGCTCGATTTGCATAAGATTTCTTATATGTAATAACAAGAATAATAACTACACGGTGAAGATTTATTTGAAAAATGCATTGTTGATCGATTGTATGATTTTTATTCTAACTTTAGTTGCATTAATGTCTATTCATATTTTGCTCCTTTATCGTATTTATTATGATATATCCAATTATCAACATATATATTGATGGTTTACAGACAAATCAAGTCATATTTTTAGATGCTGGGCCACTCAGTGAAACAAAACATGAAAATGTTCGTAATGGATAACGTTGATCAGATTCGAACAATATGACAATTTCGCTAAAAACTTTTCAGAATGGTGAAGTATGCTAGAAACAAAAAGATCAATCGTTAACACTGGAAAGCATGACAAATTGATACCAAATACATAAATGTTAATTCGGTCTATGACATCGATGAATGCTGCAATTTTATTACTTGATGTTTGGATATGGATAACAATCAAAAAGTGGACCTAAGTGTTCTATGTGGACATAGTAATAAATATAACAAATGGCAATTGTCTGTGCCGTTAACCTCAAGAGAATTTTGAATTCTTAGCTATATAACTCTTTTGGTCAAAAATTGAATGAAAAATAATCACCTGAATATCACTTCAGCTTTTTTCTATTCTAAATTCCTTCAGAATTTCTCGCACATATTCATGAAGTCAAGAAGTTTTGCGTTTGTTTTTTGTTTTTTTTTTTTTTTTTAACCGGAAAAACTTTTGACCCCTTTTATTTGTGATGAGCATATCAGGAATTACCGAAAAAATTTGAATCTCTTGTTGTATGTAAACGTTTCCCAGCGGATACGGGAAATTTCCACTTTTTCTTACAATCTATCGATTAGATTAAGGACCGTTTATGCTGTGAAAAATTCTTTTAATTGTTTATGATATCGATGCTCGAGAAATTCGGATTATTTATATTAGTATATTTCATGTATATATGTATATTATGTTAGTTTTTTATTTCTTTTAATATAACTCGACTTGTAATAATAATTATACAAATGGTATTGCTATGGTATAGATTACACCATGGGTATTGCGTTGCCGGTTCCGATTTGTCGTTATTTTACAGACGCGATAATTTGTAAGTCGAGCGTCTTTGCTCTACCATCGACAATTATTTGTGGCTGCCCTCAGGGCAGTCGAGATAACCATTTGCAATAATTCTTGATATCCACAGTACTTACTGCTATACTCGATTATATGATTCTTTATTAGTGTAAAACGTAATTAAAAACGGAACAACATCTGAACATTAATTCTACACAATTTAAAAATATGTAGTCCTCTTACTATATAACATTTATCGTATGAAATTCGACATTTTTCGATTAAATAATCAGTCGCTTCTAAAATTGTATATAATTCACCTTTATGAATAAGCTATTTATAAATTGTAAGAGATTTAAAAATATTATATAATTTTTAAAAATGCCGGTTTAAAATTACAGAACTGTCATGAATGGTTACTGACATTTGGAATCTTAATTGATTGGAGATGCGCAAGTGGCAAGAAGAGATGAGAATTTGTCAGTCCTGATCTTGATCTCAAAAGATCTATTCAAAAATTTTCTCGTCAGGTGCATATCTCTCAAATTGACTTTAGAAATTAGCACTTATGTCTCGTAAAAGAGCTTATTATTGGGTAAATATAATCCTAATAGACTTATATATTAATATACTTAGGGGCATTGCGTATCGCCGTTAGGTATCTGAATTTTTTCATCGATTTCAAGCCAAGGTAAACATGGTGCTGATTTATCTTCTGCCGTTACCTACTCAGTGCAGCTTCTGCGCTGGAGGGATCAACGCTTGACAAGGAAGCACGATGGAAAGAGAGGACAAGGGTAGGTATGTTTATAATTTCAATTGATACGTGAAGTCAAATATACGCATACGAATATTGACGTAAAATATGGTTTCGTTATTATTTCAGAATCAGCAATTATGGTTAATTATACAGGATGTATTTGCGATACGTAACCGAGGTTAAGTATAGGGAAAGCACGCCTGTCATTATGTCGTTTGATTTTCAGAGCAAATATTCAAATTTACATACATTTATGAATGTTATAAAACCGCTTCCGCGTAAATAATGAACACAGAAAGTTTTTTTTTTAAATATATATATATATGAATGATTGTTTATTTTTCAAATTTTGCAGTTAGTGAAAAAATGATAGCACTACTTATATGTATTATAGTATTTTATGGAGCGTTCCTACTTACGGCAGTTCACTACCCACTAACAAAGAAAAATTTATTTCGGAAAAATAGTAAAAAAATATTTATAGTACTGTTTATGAAAAAGGTAGAACTAAACCTTGTAATAATGTTTAAAGCAATAATAAATTTCTAATTTGACTATTTGACGTGCGCCTCATGGTTATGTTTTGCGTTGTCAATTTGACATTTATTTAAAATTGCAAAATTTATCATTGAACATCTAACAAACAGTATGGCTTGACCTCATCAAGTTTTTATAATGTTTCTATAGCGCTATTGTCATATATATGTTATAGCAGTTTTTTGTAAAGATCTTCAAAGTAGTTTTTCGTCAGTTTATTAACTACTAAAATTACAGTACTGATATTAAAAATTGTATTCAGTACTGAAGTTACATACATCACGAAATGACAAACATCCCGAATCAAGATTGTTTTAATACAGAAGGCAGTACCAACATAAGGGTTGAGTCAGTACTATATAAAAAGGGCAGAAATAAAACTAGTACATTATTTCTACCGACTATTCCTTTCCATGTACATATAATAAAAATGGGGATACGAGGTTTAATCATAGGTACATTAAAAAAACAAAGGATGGATATTATGCAATATTACCCATCTAGAACATATTTTCTTCCTCTTAAAACTTCTGTTAAAATGTTAAAATCTGACCTCCTTAAACGCATTTCGAACCAGCAGCTATGGCTATCCACGTCAAATACTTATATAGTATATGTTCATTATCATTTGCAGGATAATCTTTACTTTGTAATAATACATTAAAAAAAAGTATTTTGTTCATAACTTAAACAAAAAAAAATAAAAAGCAATAAGAGTAACATATCATTGCGCTTATAGTCGTATTCACAAATACATGAAACTTACTCTACAACTTTAATACCAATGAAGAAACTAATATACCTGAATTGAAAAAAGAAATGAAAGTACACAAACGAATGGTAAATATAAAACACCTATAGGTTGCAATATTGTGAATATTATAATAAAAATGAGTTCATTGAATTATTATAACAATAATACTAAAATATTTTTAATATTCTATTATATACTTATGTTGAATATATATTAAAATATAATTACGTTTATTTTTTCATTAGCCCCACTATTTTCTTAAATAGTCAATCATGAGATGATCAAAATAACTTTAAGTGTAATTTATCCAATGTGAATAACATAAAGAATAAAATATAGAACGTAAGAACTGTAAAGAAATAACGAAAGTTAGTTATTGTTGAATAAAAAAACTTGTATGCAATGGAAATGTTATATTAATTAATAAATAAGATATAGCAATCCTTACTTTATCATCGCCTTCTCATGATGTAATTGACAAAAGGCCCGACCTGATTACATATTCAAAGTAATTCTAAATATTATCTACAAACAACTCATTGAGATAAATAGGTTGCGAAGAATTTCACCACATATGTACTACATATATTTATTATGAAAAGTATTAAATGACTTCCGGACCGCCTTGGATTAATAAATATTTCGTGGCCTTGTTTACCATTTTTTAAAGCCTGATCATATTGAAACCACACATTGTGTTCCTTTGACATGGAATGAGTCACTTTCTTATGTTTTGTCCTGTACTGTGTGTTTTATGAAATATTATCTATATATTCAGAATAAATGACCGCAAATATCAGAGCCGACGTTATTAAACTCTTTCAAAACAGTGGGAGGATAGTAAATCAACGGCCTTGAACAGTTTATGAGTGAACTTTAATATCTGTTCGTAATATAACGATAAAGTAAGTAGGAACCTCCTTCAATCGTAATGATTTTGACGCGAGCGTATAATTTCTAGTGTTAGCGATAAATACTTGATAGACGTATAATTAAATAAATAATCGATACGTTAATGCAAGCAAAGATTGGTCATTTTAATGATGAAATTAAACTAAAGGCAACGTAATATATGTATTATTTTGTAAGAAATCGGAATTTTGTATGAATCTAAATAATAGCTAAAAAAACTTGTTCTACATTTGTTACTGTTGGCATTTCTTATAATTTTGAATGTAGGTAGGACTAAGGTAAACGCATCTGTAACATTAAGTCATCTTAATGTCCGTAAAATATTTTGTTCTATGGAACGTTATATTTTATGAAAATGAAATTTTCCTGAGAGAAGTCGTAATGTTGACGTTATATTACAAGATTTTTCATTATTTTTTTGCATCAATTATTTGTATTATTTTATACACGTTTAAAATAATATTATTAATCTAATTTTTTACGATTTTTGAGGTTATGGCTAGAATTTGCCCAGTGGCCTCCATTTTGTTATTGCAGAATCATATTTAGCAATTCAAAATACGTATGATTAGTATGATCTGAAGTCTAGCACAGAACACAAATTTTTTTTGGAGCACTGTGTAATATAACAGAATTTTATTAAAAAAATCATCTGCTACGTTCAAATGAATATTTCATTTGCAGCACCACAAATAAAAACTCTCATAGGTAGATTGTATTAAATTTGATACGATTCGTATGAAAGACATGCAGTCTTTTGTAACTAATTACTATTATTAAGAAACACATTTTGTTGAGTGAACGTGTAAGTTCATAAATCTAAAATAAATAGAGCAATTCATCAGAAGCGTCGAAATGTTGGTTCAAGTTGCTTTTCAAGTAATAAGTTTAATTAGTACTGTACACATGAGTTTTCGAACTGGGAAATAAATATGTTCCTCACATACATGTAATTTATAGAGACTTAATTGCACTTAACAGAACCGACGAAACTGTAAATCACAGGTAAGCGTGTTTCACATATCCAGATACCGCCTGTTTGTCAGTATAACGCAATTATATCTATCAACAACTGTTGCGTATACATATAAGTATGAAAGTGAGCATTATATGTAACAAGAAGTTAAGTCGTACGTGATGAGTAAAAGGCTAGAAGAATTATAGTCAATGGAATGATAGTTCATAATTTCATACTTCATTTTGGTTTTATTATTTGCAAAAACCAAAAATAACCGATATGTAACTTTTTGCAAAATGATGAGTTTAAATCATTTTTCCTGTAGAAAAAATGCTTCAAATGAGATTGTTTGAAAATGAAACAATCTAAGGTTTATATACCTTCCCAAATTTGAAACGAAGCTGAGTTTTAAATGCCTTTTTATTACCCTACTAATTTGAATTCAGATTCTTGGAATTCCTGATTCGGAGATTTTTCTTCGCAATTATAAGAATACTAATTTGTAGTACACGATATTGTAAAAATCTGCAACTTCTTTTGCATCTATTTTGTACGGGTACGGGTCGAAAAACCGACAATTCAAAAAATCGACTGGTAAAAAAATCGACAAATCAAAAAGCCGACAGATCAACAAACCGACAGTCAAAATACCGATATTCAAAAAGCCGACAGTAGGAAAACCGAATTGTCATAGTACGGACAGTCAAAACGCCGACACATAAAAAAATAAACACATTGACAAGCGGGCAGACACACGGAGAAGAATTTCTTTGGAATATTTACAACTCTACATGGTTATTAGGGGACAGAATTGCATAATGAGAATATTTCTCATTTCTTTTGTTAAAAACTACTACAGTTTTTGTCATTCATATCACACCTTTCCGGAATTTGTAATGTTAGTTTTGCCAAAAATTCAGAATGTTGTGATAAAAATTACACAAATATTAGTAAATTTTAGCAAAAAGAATAGGAAATTTTCGTCTGATGCAAGTCTGTCCCCTAATAACCATGTAGAATAGTAAAATTTCCAAAGAAATTTTTCTCCGTGCATTTTTTGAAGTGTCAGTTTTTTGACTGTCGGTAATATGACAATTTGGTTTTTCTGCTGACAACTTTTTGACGTGTTATTTTTTTCCGGTCATTTTTTTCACCGACGGTCTTATGACAATTCGATTTTTCTCCTACTGGCTTTTCACGTATCGGATTTTTGTCTGTCGGTTTTTGGAATAGCGGAGTATTGACCTTTGGGTTTTTGAATGTCAGTATTTTGACTAGCGGAGTATTGACCTTTGGGTTTTTGTATGTCAGTAGTTTGACTGTCGTATTTTCGATCTGCCGATTTTTTGTCGGTTGGTATTATGACAATTCGGTTTTTGTACTGTCAGTTTTTTGACGTGTCGGTTTTTTCCGTAGGCTTTTTGAATGTCGGTATTTTGACTGTCGGCTTTTTGATTTGTCCATTTTTCGACCCGCACCCTTTTTACGAGATGGTTGTCATACTTTTTACGATTTCTCAATACTCTTGATTCTCATCTAACAATTTGTAAAAAACTGTAAAAAATATGATGCCTCAATGAGGACCGTTTAAACTGAACAAAAAATCTGTATTTGACTAAATATTTATTTGAATTAAAAAATTATTTTATCTGTGTATTTTAGTCAACATATAGAAAAATAATCATTTCAATGCTTCGATTTACTAAATTCAATTTAGGCGACTAATCCATTAATATTAGGAAATGTTTTACATCATGATTGCGAATTCAGAAAATACCCTATAAAGCGATATACTTATAATCATATGCTTATAACTTGAAAGCACGATGGACATCAAGACCAATACTTACTTAAAATTTCGTATTTTACAGTTTTCGAACTAGTTTATCTTAGTGCTGGTGCTAGTGAGATTCAATTTGCATATTTTATTAATTCTCACGTTGATCTCACTCAACCGATTTGTAACTCATATCAAAGATCGTAAGAACAAGCTTCTGATAAACGTGATTTTATTGAGTCAAACTAATCTTGTCTAAAATGTAATAAATTAATTAAATCCGTCTCTACTTTAATATCAGTCATGTAGGCATATACTACAAAATCTAGGTAATTTTTATAATGGTGTTCGTGAGATTTTTTGAGATATGAATTTCCAAATTTTGTTTTCAGCATGTTATTTGTAAACGGTGGTAAATATACATCTGTCGCATTTCTTTTAATTTTGAAAGCATTGTTGTCTTTAAACAGTACATTTTTTTGCGTAAACTTAGAATGCAAAGTCGTCATTTACATTCGCTGACCAGTATTAAAATTCAATATTCAATACAAAGAGACTACAAAAAAAAAGAATGCTGCATATTTTAGCCGAATGACTCATGCACCGAAAACGGATATATATCAACTTGAAATTCGTAGCCTTTACTAGTTCATAAATTGTGGAAGGAAAAACGAGCCATAAATAAATTTTGTCTACCGGGCAGAAGAAGTTCACGCAGATTTTTAGAGTTCGAAACCGTTGTCCTGCTTGCTTACAAAGAACGCAAGCTGTCTCTGCGGAGCGAGTTTGCGCAATGAAGATCGTCGATCCCGGCCAAGACTGCGATTATTAAATTTGCATACTGCGATTTATAGCACGTCACTCGACCATCTGCCCTCGATCATGATAGTATTGTCCCGGTCGATAAAGAAGAAACAATCTCTTCCACCGTGATCGTTCTCGTCCTTGTGCGATGCTTTGCCGCAATTCATTTCCCATTTTTGATAATCACTACTTTCCAAGTCAAGCAGTACTCTTAAATAAATCCTTCGTTTGAGATAATTTTTAGTTTGACTAAATTATAAAATCTTTTTTTAATGTATGTATCTCTCTTAATTTGAATATTATTTTTGAAAATATCTAGTTAAAGTTTCTCTGGGTCACTGTTGAGTCATTCTATCTTCTTTCTACACTTTATTAAAATGTATAATTAAAAGTATTTTGCATAATAAATCTAAACCCACACTAAGATTAAGTGTAGCAGGCTATGTAGCATTTTTGTTCTTATACGAGTGATGTAACATAATGAACTATAATAAACTCTCTGTCATTTACGTGCTAGAAAGTGATTTTCCGATTTAAAAACCTTAACATGACCCGGAGTGACAACCTGTTAAAATAGTAATTCCCATTTTTACAGCACTTGAAGATTAATGATCCTAAAGAAAACTCATTTTCCTTTCGTACGTTTCTTTCTGACTTTCAGCAGGTTCGCATGTTGCAGTGAACATTATCGTAATGGTGCCCTCGGCAAAAATCGTGATAATTCAACTTGTCGGAACTTAAAATACCTAAGAATAAACGATACTTAAAATTGTCGTTTTCCCCAGATTATGCAGAGTATGGTGTGCCATATATTGCGAAATAGATTGCTACAGTGTTGCTTTTGACACCATTATGTAGATAGAAGTATACATTTTTCTTATCGGGATGATTCTATAATGTAGATATATATTAAGTTTCTAGACGATAAGATAGATTATAAATTAATTTTGTTTTAAGATATCAAACGTTTTCGTGGTATATATGTAGCTATAACTGACTGAAATAATGACATTGAAGCTAGCAGCCAGATTTTAGCAGTCCCATTAGAAAAATAATATCTTAGAATCGCTACAAATATTCGAAAATCGGAAATTAATTAACATTTGATATTTAATTGCAAAAACGTTATAAAATTACATAATAGTCCTGAATTTCATTATCCGGCGACTACAACGAGGCCGCTAGACTAAAGTGTCAGGCTTAAATATATAAAACAGCTTCCCGAAATAAATTGAAAAATGCTTGTGGAGATAACTAGGCATTTCGTGGCAACTACGATTAACACGAATAATATTATCCAAATATTTCATCGACGTTTACATTTCTTGTATTTCTTCTAGTAATCAAATGGAAAATAATTTAGAACTAATGATTTTAATCGTTAGGCAAATACTCCTGATGTTGAGGTCAACATCAAAATTTGAATTTGCTCTTCATTGAAAAATTATTCTTTTGTAGGTTATGAGCCAATCTAAAAATTTTAATAATTCATATTATGTATACTTACATTCAATTTAATTTCTTCATAAACTTGTTTGTACTTAAACATAAACGTCGTTAAAGTGTTTATAAATTCCCGAATATATGTATTTCATAATAAATTACAATAATTGTTTAGTTATACGAAACTCTTAAACTTCCACTAAAGGGGACACTTTGGTACCATATTCTTTATCTTGGATTCCCACCTGCTCGAAATCATTGCAGGAAGTTGATCAGACAACAAGGAGTGGATTGAACCAGACCGATTAATAGATGCAAAATGAATTTTCTTAATACTCGATTTTTATTAATTAAATGCGTAAAATGATTAAATTTCCATAACTTAAATAATTTAGTGACAAGTTAAACAAAAATAGATGCAAATAATCATTCCAAAAGCATTTTTTATAAATTATCGAATCTCCCTGTTATTATCTCTACTACAAAGTTACAGTTATTTATCATATTAAAATCGATGAACGTAACTTCATATTCTGCTTTATTAACCAAATCTGTTAAAAGAGAAAGAATCCTAGATATTTATTTACTTATATTCCAACTATTACATTCCTGTTATTAAAATATATCAAGTAATTCATCTATATTCTATACATGTTAAAAAAAAACATTTACTATTCTCTGAATTATAATAACCGAAAAATACCAAAACTTCTTTTACTTATTACATTCCTGTTTAATATAATTAATAAAACGTATGTATATTTAAATATTTCACTTATATTGTTGTAGAAGAATTACTTTTAATTAATCTATTCCTTATATATACCGTAGTCTCCTATTTTCTTTCGCCAAAACGAAAAGATACTTAATATCGCAAGAATAAATTGTTTTTCTGAGTAAATTGAAAAATACTCTAGTATAGATTCAAATCAAATTGCAATTCGAAAATAGAAATGATAATAATTTCGTAGGTGGTATTTAGATAGATTTTCTGTAACTTTGGCACTTTTGGTTTAATTTTTACAATCTTTAGTTAGTTAGTAGTACGATTCTTCATATTGTAGTCCACCTTTGTGCATCTCCCACTTTAGATTTCAAAATTCTGACATCGTCACCTAAAGGAGCGATTTCTTACATCCAGAATAGCCAAATTCAATTAAAATCAAGACATTTTTTCAAATATTGTTCGTTAGATTATCTGTGTCACTTCGGTCATGCCATAAAAAATGTGCACGCGTATGATTTTCACTTCAGAAAGTTGTTCCACAGAGTAAATACTATAAACATATTTTGGAGCTAAAAATGAAAATTAAATTAATGTCCGACTAATTGTAGAAAACTCAAGACATTAGGATTATAATTTCTTAATTGATAGAGATTCCTACATATTAACGCTGTACTTCTCAATTAAAGTAACAATTTCCCGTAAAATATTTCAATTACAAACGTATCTTAGTTAATTGTTACGGCATCGGCGTAATAAGAGATAGAGCCGGGTTCAGCTCCCCATCGAACGGCCTTTTTTCATATTTACTTGTGAGCGTAAAAAAAAGTACAAATGATGGATATTTACGAATACCCGTTAATACATTACTAATATAAAAATTAAATTAACTCAAAGGTAAAATACAATTCCATAAATTTTTTATGTTTTATTTTTACTTTAGTGATAATGTGCCAATACTCGGTGGAAGTAATCCACCATATACTAGGCCATCTTTGGGTTTTGTGCTCTGAAGGTGGTGCCGTCAGTACCTCAATAGATCCCCTTTTATCATTGCACCAGTATCATGTCTGCACAATTAGTACTGGCGCAGTAACGAGCCAGTGGATAATTTTCACCTGTACTCTATAAAATTATTAAATGAATTCCGGAGAAGCAAGTCCTGCTCAGGAAATGTTTAAAGGCATGATTGAACAGATGATGATGATCATCGGTATCAGAAAAATCATAACACAATCTTTCATGACCGAAGGCATCGGTTTTAGAACCTGGATTGATTGTCAGGTTGTCTTATCAGGGCCAGACTCTAGACTGAAGCCGATCCGGATAATAATAACAAAATCCTACAAGTTCAGCCAAGTTCATTGGCTTCTGTTATGTTTCCGTTGAATACAGAAACTGACCGTTCGTTAACAACGTATATAACGATTATTTTAAAGCTGATATTTCAATTATATCGATGATATTAATTTCTTGACATTTCTTATTAATTATTTTAATGTACCTGCTTGAAATTTGCTTTCGTTACATTTTCATTACATTTCATGCATTTTAATGTAACAGATAAGAAGAACATCTCCAGAATTTATATGTTATAATAAAAAATACGCTCAGAACATCTCTGGAATGTCTCTGGAATATTGCAAACATTGTAAAATAACAGATAAGACGTTCTCAAAATGTATCTTAAATATCTTTGAGGAGAGTTCATTATCTGAAATAAAATATTGCGGTGATATTGTCATGGGATTACGTTTCTTTTATTTGGGGCCTGCTCTATGGATCATAGTCTATGCATAATACTAAAATGTTAGTACTTTTATCTCTACGAAATAGAAATGCAATAATTGTATTGGTATCCAAACGAATAATAAAAATGAAATTACAAAAAATTGGACTCCTATAGTTTATTGATTTCTCAGAAAATTGCTGACATATTACGAAGAAGAATTTCCTACATCGTCGCAGGAACAGCGTCGCCATAAAAAACAACCACATAAAATGTTGGGAATTGTCACTTCAATGCCTCTTCTAGACTTCTTATTATTTATTAAGATAAAATGTCGAAGCCCGCTGCAGTGCCAAAAGGGTCGATGACGATAGAGTTTGGAAATGTGCATCCCACGTGGATGAGATACTGCGGAATCATCTATCGTTGGATTGTGCATCCTCGCGGCGCGGCGGCGATGAGAAAGGTCGACTCGGCATATATAGGAGGGCGATAATGAAGAGGAGAAGCTCCAAGTAGAAAATCGGTGGCAAAGGAGTGGCAGGTCCGAGTGGAAGAGGAACTACTCATGTTTACCACAACTCATTCTTCCGATGCTGAATCCGTTCGTTCTGTTCGTTCGATGCAAATGGGAATGTAAACAAATCCAGTTTTATGTCAACACGGACAATTTATGCATCTATGATCATTTAAATAATGAACGATGGGGTCTTTGTACGATTGACGAATTTAGAATATTTATATAATGACTTTGTATTTATTGTTTTATACTTAAAATAAACTCCTGTTTTGATTTTTTTTCTTATAGCTTTTGGGCCTATGGTCTTCAAAATCTACTTATGTTAAAAATATCTATGTGGCAATTTATAATTATATAATTAATTCGCAACTGACATTTCTGAAAAATTAATGGGAGTTAAATCATTTGTTTACTCATGCAAACTAAAAAATTACTAATGATTGTTACTACAAATTACAATATAATAAAGTCCATAATTATTTTTTCATGAACTGTCATTTACGTAACAAACTTTATCGTTTAATACAGTAGTGAGACCCGGTATAATTTCGACTCGCTATATTTACGTCCCAGTATATTTTCCCGGTGCCGTCCCGTTATATTTGCCTGTCGTCCATCTCTTTTTCCCATACCATGCGGATCGGGGCCTCGGGAAGGGCCTGCTGTGACGTCACGAACATAACGCAATGGAGGCGAGAAGGAAAAGCGGCGCTCCCTTTCTTTTGGTAAATATACCAGGACTCTACTGCTAATGTGTAATTAAAGATTCCACGTGACCTACAGATTTTACAATGAGTGACTTTATGTAATAAATATTTTAATGTCTTCATCAATAGTAGAAAATTACCTTCGTTAAGTTACGAAAAAAAAATGTTGTCTGGTGCTGGTTATCTGAAACTGAAAAAAAAAATATTATCAATTTATTTTGTCGACCCTCTCTCCCATACCTCAACTGTTTTAATTTTTTTCAAAAATTACCAAAATTGCAGTGTTTCCGATGAAAAGAAAAAAGTAAATACACGTTTGTGCAGTGTAAACCAATTATTGGTTAGAAATAAGTTACTAACAACTTTGAACTCCGGATGATGAACGTGAATGTGTTAAATTTTCAAGTCGATCCGATCATTCTTGAGAAATCTCCAGCTCCGGGTACAAAAATGTCGTTTCAAGAAAACTGCATTTCAGCTTCTCAACTTAAGAAATCAAAGAAAAATTAACCTTTTTAACTAATCAGCAATATCTGGACCACACATGATGTAATTTCTTTTGGTTCAAGAGCTCATAAACTATCGAAAAATGCAAAAAAGTGATTTTTCCAACACGTCACATTAGAAAGTCCATTTAAGACTACACGTTTTGACAGATTCCTTTGTTAATTTGCATAAATATAAAACATATTCAGATATTTTCATCATTATAATCATGTATTAGTTTATACAGTTTTAATGACACCGATTAGTCTCAAAGTCAATCTCTCAGTAAATAATTTCCTTATAATTCGAAACTAACACTAAATGGACAAAAGAGCAGTTTTCATACAAGTGCATTAAAGTTTTTTCTACTGATGTATACTATTCATCTTGATACAACAAAATTATTAGCATATGCATCAAGCAATTTTTATTGTCATTCAAGACTGTGTAAAGTGCATTTAAAAAATGTCAAAAATGCGTAAAACCGCACTTGCGCACACTATATATCAAAAACTTTTTGGAAGCATTTTGTAGTGAAGCTTTTAATACTTTTACGAACCTGCGTAATTTAATGATCTTATATACTCTCACTGGACGTGTTTTGTTTCGTAACGGCCCTCTTTGCCACTTTTAAAAGAAATGCTCCCACTCTGTTTTATTTCAAGTATGTAGATCGGTTGCTGCAGTATCATATTTTCGTAGGATTTTGACTGCATAGTTGGCAGTAAGTCCGGTTGATACAGTGCGACACATCAGTGACACAAATACACATACATGCTGGAACGAGGACTCCCTAAGAATCTGCGACACATAGCTTGAAACACTCTCACAGTTTTGCTTCTCTTTTTACTCGCTTGACTCGTCATCACCATAATTCATCTTTACGGCTGCTTTTGTTTTTAATTTTCGTTTGTTGGTCCAGCGCAGGTACGCAAAAGATCTACTCCTTTCTCACAGTGACACATTGCTGCGCTTTTATTATCCTTGCCATAAAGAAGCAAAATATAAAGCATAATTGAGACTGCGTTTTGCGGCTTCGTGGTAGGAATGTCATCGTATCAAATGTATATTTAGCAGTTAAATATTGAAATACGTCTTTCAATGTAGAAGTGTAATTTACTTCGCTTCATCGCTTTCAGAAATTATCTGCACCTGGAAAATACACTGCAATAATGTTTTGCGCGTCACATCTAAAAGCAAAGTATCCCTCTGGACAGATATGTAGGAAATATGGCCTTCGATATATGGATAATTTTAATTTACAAAATAGGAAGTGCGAATGGAAAACATACGTAGTACAGATATTGCGTAATTTAACTATTATTGGAGCCAGCATAACTGACAGCGGAAAATCAGACCCTGACTCCGTGCCTGACAAAAAATATGATTTGGAAAACAAGCATTTCGATTTAAGATCTGCATAACTATACAGTATTGAAAACGGTTAACGAAAAAATAACGCAAAATCGGTGCAGTAGTTTGAAAGTTTCTTGGTAATGCCAAGAAAAACATCAACATAAAAATTTCTCCTCGCATGCTTTGCGTGCGAAATAAAAAAAAAAGTAAAATTACCTGTCCTTCTTGCGATATCCAGGTACGGAGGACGCGAAGAAAACAGATCTGTGTATTTTACAGATTCTGGGAAATGTTAAATGGAAACGTGTATATCGCGCAATCGTGAGCTATTTCCACTGGCTCCCAATGGGCTCCATTAAACGTTGTACGTGACCAATTTGTATAGCTCGATAAAAAAGGGGAAAACCTATGTCTTTGCGGTGATATAGTCATTGATTTCATTCACAGATGTAGAAACACTCAAACCTGTCATTACTAATTGCGTGTCTGCTTGAGTATTACCACTCCGCTCCATGAATCGTAAAATCTCATCTCGTCCGGATATTTTAATTATTAAATTAGCCGTCTGGAATGCAATATTTAATAATTAAGGACGTGAAGAATAATTTATCGTCCATTGGTTCAAATCGTACGTTGCGTCTGCCGTTTATTTAATGCCGTCCATCAGCATCGGTGAACGACAAGTTGGAGACTGATGAAACAAGGCTTGAATACGTAGTTTTTGTTTAAAATCTAAACTGGATCGACAACTGCACGATACAAAACACCAGTCAAATAAAATAACAACAAACCGCGAACTACAATATTTCATGAATATTGCACTTATTTAAAATCATTGTTTTTTATCGTTATTAAATAATACGTTGTTCAAATAGTTACAAACGAAAATAATATATTGGATAAGACATTTACATAAATTCATATTTTCAAATAATTCAGCGCATATTTTTTTTTCTTATAATTTATAGTATTTTAAAGAATTTTTATTAATGCCGTGAATTTGTAAAATTATTAAAGGACCCTAAAATGCAATGTTTCCATTTGTTCGAACAACGCAAATTGACCTTGCACTTGGTGTAATACGACCTGGATGTAGCATAGTCACGGGATTCCTGTTCCTGGGAGCTTCCGAGAACACCCTGCTGCTCAGAGTTACTGATGACCAGGCGCATGAACACAGGCATAAAGAACATTGCAATGCTTTGTTGTGATATGTAGATGTTTCTTATTCGAAATGTTGCGTTTACGCATTTTGACGATTAAACATTAATTTAGTTATTCTGAAAGATAGTTTTTTGTTATAACCGATTGCTGGAGTTAAGTATATGGCTTTTAATTGATAAAATTTAATTATAATCGTATAGTTCCAAAGTACCTCATTCGAATATTTTGGATAGTACTAGAACAGTAATAAATAGCTGTAACAATTGTATGGAACTCTTTTGTTAAATAATATTATTTATAGAATAGACTAAATGAACAAATTGTTATGCAATAAACATTCATTATAATATATACTGATTGAGTGCACAAAATTGAAATGGGATGGAAACGATGTAAAATCAACATTTTTTTTGTGGTCTTTCTTCCGTAACTCCAAATCCACTTTGACTTAATGCACACAGTAGAGTCCCGGTATAATTGCATCTCGCTATATTTGCATTTCAGCGTACTTGCCTGGTCCCGTCCCGTTATATTTGCCTGACATTAATCTCTTTTTTCCCCAACTTGCGGGCTACAGCCTCAGCAAGGGTCTGCTGTGACGTTACGTACAGAACACGATTCAAGAGACTGAGAGAAGCGGCGCTCCTTTCTTTTGGTAAATATAACGAGACGGGAGGGGAAGACGAGGATAAGAAAACTCAGTAACAATGGATATAACAAATTTTATGACACATCTTATTTGACAGAAAATACGATACTATCAATTTATAATTCCTGGTCCAAAACTCTCTAAAAATCTCTAAAAAATCACAGTTTTAGAAAATAAGCTCTTTTTCTGGTCAGTTTCTGCTCAGTTACCTTAGTTGCCTTGATTAATGGAATATATTAAATAGGTAGTGCAACAAAAAAACTAGACATAATTCTACTACGGCATATGTATCACGATTTCATTTGAGCGATAGCAATAAAAATCAAGGTTTCAGCATATCTACGTTTAGTTAATATATATTTACTGTACATTTAAAAGCAGTCATTTGTTTGCAGTTAATTCTACTATTTTCAACTAGATTCATAAAATATAGCAATATCTTAATTGCGTTTCAAAATTTTCATTTAGTAATCAAATTTTGTTGCTTCAAATTTATATTGATTAAATGACCAATAATTTAAGTAATTTTAATTAAGGTATTATACCGAAGAGATTAGTCTTTGTCTGGATAAATATACGACAGTGCTTACCTCTCGACAGTGATTTGCATGAGAATTGACCGCACGTTATTTCAAAGTTCACATATTCCTTGTACACGGTAGGAACGTGAATGTAATAATCCGTATTTCAGTAATATAAAATTTATAAATAATATATATATATATATATATAAAGTTATAAACTTTCATTATTGGTCCACTATGCGACTATTAAATCGTATCTCAGAAGGATGCAAATGTTGACCAATAATGAAAGTTCTTAACTTTACGGTTATATTAGGAATCAGTAGAATTATATTTTAAGTGGTCTCAAACTCAGAAGTTATAGTTCCAGAATTTGAAGAACTTTTATAGTTTCTTGTATCGAAACAAGACGCTCAGAAAATAAATATAACAAATATATTCTCAGTTACTTATATTCTTAATCATGATAGCTTAATAACTTATTCGTACTGCTTACGAAGACAGACTTTTCTAACCATAGAACATGACTGTTTCTCATGATGCAACCATGACTTATTAATAATAAGTAAATACATCCATATTAAATAAGTAATTCGAGACTTTAGTATAAAATATTTATAAATTAAAAAAATGTAATATGAATAAATTAAATGCTGAAAATTTTTTTTATTTCAGAATACAATATTAGATTCATTTGCATGGGCCAGGTTAGATTTCCTGGACAGAATAGCTTTTGTTGGGGAAAACTAACCAGGTCCAAGTTAGTTCTGAGCCCAAATTTCTACTTGGGTGGTTAAATTTCAATCGGTCGATGCTCTGTGAAAATACTGTGATATTAGTAACGAATTATTGTAGTGAAATATGCCGCAATAACAGCAAATTATATGTAATACTATTACTACGTAGTACCCAATAATACTTTAATGGTATTAGATTAAAATTGGTGCAGTATCATGCAATAGTTGTTATTATCGCATTGTTTTCTCAGTGAGATCAGTAGTTATGACTGACTAACATTATAATGAATTACTTTTATACTCCGATAAATAAGCATTCTATTTACACGCTTCATGTTGAGAAATGGACTAGGGCACGGCTGAACCCCATATAGATTTCCCCATTCCCAATGTAGATCCCAATCTAGCTTGTAACCTTCATCCCAATAAGCGCCTAAATCGACAAGATGATAAGTAATGCTATACTAATCAGTATAGTTAACTAAAAGAATTGCAGGTGTAGTGCTGTTAGGAAATCTCTTTTACGTTTAATTGATTAAAATATTTTATAGGAATTGTTTATACACAACCAACATTATAGTTTGCGGGAATCCTAGACAAAGCCTGCGCTACAATATCTCGATTTTCGGTTCTACAAAATTACTTTCTGGAAAGTACATTGGTTTTAACTGCATATTTACGACGCATTAAATATATTGCATGATTCATTGATTCATTGATTCATTTCTTTGTGGGTAAAGGGTAAATAAAAAAAACTGGACCGACCGTGGGACGACTCTAGTAAATGGGTTTAGCTAGGAGAAATTCTACACGGGGAGTTGCTTTTATAGTAAATAAATTCAATATTTAGCATATCATGAACAATTCATAACACTAACTTAAGAGGATGCAGTAATGAATTATAATTTTTTGATCAACGACTAAAATCAGTTTACTCACTTAATGTGATCCTTAGATTGCATGACCAGGTGAAATGTCACACGCTCGATGCAATTCTATATTCTGACCTAATGACTGAGAATACGTCAAAATAGTATATACCTTAAACGGGAAGTCCTGATATCGAATCTTCGATACATATATTTTAAATTCTTTTTAATAATGTCTAACTTCACTTAGAACCGAAAAACTCGACGGAATATTGGTGTAAAGTTAGAAAAAATATATGTTTATCAAAAGTATTTTAGGAATTGCCATTTTAATAAAACCCATTTTGCGATAATATAAAAAATAACTACAATTTTACTGTAATAAACTGTCTACTTTTCGATATAGAAATGAATTTAAAGCCACAGTGATAAATCTTTTGAATGTTGCTTCAAAATGTACACTATTGTTCGTATCGTTCATTTCAACTCAGCAGGAGTTGCAGTCATTTTCGCCACAGGAAAATCGTCGCCTCGAGGATGTTAAGATGTCAATCGATATCGCAGCGACTCCCACGTCGCCGATGCTCGTTACCGAGTGATTTAAATCAACGTCGGATCCGGTACTCCGTTGTCATCAGCGAGCGCAGGTAAAGTATATTATCGCCCCACAAGCCGATTCGCTCCGAGGGCGGACGTAGATCTACCGATGTTCCTCTTGGGGAATGCAAACATATGAACCGTATTTAAAAAATAAAAAATATATACCACTGCAAATTCAATATACATATATGCTAAAATGTATATCAGATTTTCTGTGGGTGAAAATGTATTATAATTTGACGAGCGTAATTATATGGAGACTTCTATTTCGTTTCCTTCTTATAATAAGGTTCTAAACACAAAAATTTTAGAAAAATGCAGTGTATCATTTTCTAGCTTATCACGTAGTACTTAATGAAACAGTATCCTCTGGAACCTTCAATATGCAGAAAAATACAAAATCAGTAGCGGAAGTTATATTAAGTCTGTAAAGTGTGATGTAGGTCCATTGCAATTAAATAGTGAAGAACGTATTGATAAGGACGCAAAATAGACACAACTTTAGGGCTCAAATTCTGTAGGAAAGAAAGAGTTTTAAATTTGTCCAAGACCATTTTTGAAGTCAGCATGATCCTTCCTTCAGATTCTAAAGCTAAAATGTTTATTGCAGTTAACTCAAGTAAACTTATGACATATTTTACAAAAAAAAAGACACTCGAAAACCGAGTGGGATTTTCCATGAAAACCCGTAAATATTACGCACACGAATTGTCACAAAATTCCATGGGTACACTGACAGAAAAATGTACTCATATTTACTATCGTAGAATTAGTCGATAATCAATTGGTCATTTTCATCATTTATGTAGTAAGATGTACTATAAGATAGTTATTTGTACTCGACTGTAGCATGCGGTAGGACTAAATAAATAGTAGAATTTACTACATATTAGTAAAATGACAAGCTACGTGTATATCAATTTAGATTTTAACTTGATTTCAAACCCATTTAAATTAATATATTTTTTCCTTTTTTCATCCAAACCGAAACGAATGAAGTTGGTTTCGAAACTTTCATTTTTTAAATTCTGAAATAAACTTTATTATGGATTATTAAGTTTCATTATGCATTAGAATATTATTAAAAGTTATAAATAATGTGTTTATTAAAAGTGTATATCATTTTTAATGCTCTTTATATTAAATTAAAATATTAATATTAAATATCTTAATTACAGTTTTTATTCGTCTATAAATCGTTTACGTCGTATATTTTTTTCATTCAGTGTACTTATTGTGAAGTCAGGGTGATACACACTTGGCGTCTAAGTGTCAATTAAGAAGATATAAAATTGAAAAACTATGAAAACTTCAAATTACTTTCATGAAAGTTGGCACACGAACACTCTGGGACGCTTTAAAAGAAATATTATAACTACGGAAATTCCTGTCTCTTAATGAATAAAATTGTCATCTTTTTTAAATGGGCTTATTAAGGGTTAAAAGAGTTTCATGTGACATACGTCCTTTATAGGTATTCATTTTGTAGGTTATGTAAATCATGATGAAGAGACATTGTGTTGAAGAGGACGACAACCAATTGAATAAACATATCAAAGAACAGTGACAATTTTTAACCGTTCGGTATACGTCTGTATAAGAGGTTATGTCCGTATTCCAAGGCTTACTTTTAAATGACGGTTTATTAAAATTTCAGTTCTGTGCATCAATGTGGTCATTTTTATTTCCACGTTCTATTAAATTAAATTAAGTAGATTAAAAGACGACGTTGGAACTTAATAAGGTTGACAATACATCATACCTTAAAATGCAGACTGCACCATATAATTTAAGTAAGAACATCACCTCTATTCAAAGATTTGTAGACTCCATAGGTATAATTACGAAAAACATTTTTATATTATTAAAAAAATATAAAAATCCTTTTTAGTGTGATTATAATGCCTATGAATTTTAAAGGAAAGAATATTGTATTCTACTGGAAACAAAGAGTTGTGAGCAAACTCATAAATATATGCAAACCTCGAATTGACTACTTAAGAGTTTCTATGCAGAAACAATATTCATATTTTTGATAATTCTATGAATTGCAATTTTTCTAAATTCATTTGTCCCAATGACAAATTCCACGTCAAACAATGGAAACGTGTATCCTCAGAATTTGAGGAAATGCTAATTAATTGCCGTCTAGCGATAAATTATGTTTTGTGCATGATTTATTACGTAAACGTACAATCATTCTTATATTTAAAACATAAAGTACATGGTGGCTTGATATACGCCTCGGTAGCATAGGCGGCAAAGAAAGTGCCACTCGAGGAATCACCCGTTACAAAACATAAGGCTGTAGATCGATCGAACTGAAGATTGGTTATATATGGTACGTGCGTGCTCCAACATCGGTCCTCTCATGACAAGTAATGCAAGTCAAGAAGAATTGTACCGGATGCGTAGCACAGGCTACGGTTTTGAAAGGTGAGCTAAATCTCAAATTGTTGTAAAAAGTATGGTTACTTTTTAAAATACAATTAGGACAACAGGTATATATTTAATAAAATTTAAAAAAGTTAAATAAAGTTAATATTTTATAAACCTTTCTACAACTTACTAATTGTTATTTAAAAAATGGCAGGGAAAGCTGATATGAAAATGCTAAATAAATATACATGGGAAAAATTGGAAAGTAATCAAAAGAGAATGGGTAAATATTATCGTGCAGAAAACATCATCTAGGTATGGCTACTACTACTTAAGTAGTAACATGCGATGTACAGCAGATATCCCCTTATTTTCAGTTTTCGAGTCAAGGAATATGGTGGCGTCTTCACTTATTTTAAGGTTTCCCCTCTCCCTCACCCTTGCTGTTGCTAGCAGTGTGACACAGAGAAAAGAAACAGTTTCCTTCCTTCTCTGCGTCTATGCACATGTTCAGTTAGTGTTCACAAAAATTTCGCTAGGTAAGGCGCCACTAATGACCTTCGCTGGCCAAATGAAGTGACGTCGCAGCATAGGTCGAATAGTGGGGGAATGAGTGAGCGGAAAACATTAAAATATAGGAAGAGAACAACTTAAAATAAGGGACGAACTTAAAATAAAGGGAGCTAAAATAAGGGGAGACGTACTGTAGATAAACATTTTTTATTGTCTTACTAATAATATGATAAGGAATTGACACATAAGTAGTAAGGCCAATGAAAAAAGGATTCCTATCGCATCTTATTATTACAATTAATAAATTTCTAATACTGGCTTTGTCTGGGCTAATTATTTATAAATTACGCTTAAAGCAGATATGTTTCAGCGTGTTCGTATTCACCTTAACACCAAGGTCGTCTTTTCTGATTCCCTCAACGGTGAACATATACATTTCATGATTGTATTCGCAGTAAATCATTCGAAGAAATTCATTATTCAATGTAATTCACTCTTCTTCTTTCTTCTTTGCCAAATCTCTAAAGAATGAAAGATTCTCCGTGGTATATAATCTCGAATTTGTCGGTCAGTCTTTTGTCTCGAGCGGTGGACTGGCCCATATCTCCACCGCCCACTCGCCGGTACACTTGGCATTGTCACCGCCAAGTTTTTACACGAGGCCATTAACACTTTCGACGACAATAAAAGTGCCTTCCCTCCCCTTCCTGTTTATATGGTGTCGCATAGGTGTACACACTCATTATGCGTGACGCTCATATTAAACGCAAGAAACTTTTGGAAAATTAAAAGAAAGGTAGAAAGTAAACCATTTTCTTAAATGAAAAATGAATATAAAAAGTAAATGATTTACGCTTGATACACAAATGGAGTGCGTTTGAAAATGCAATAAAAATGATCAGCAGACTGTCTGGAATTCTTTTTGAAGATCGAAATTAGTTAAACGACACTTCGCTAAAATAGGTTTGTTTATGTTCGTACCTTGAAACGTGTTGAGAATTCGAATGTAGGTTTGAGAAAGTATGAAAATTGTACTCTGTCTATCGACAAATAACAAGAACCTCAGCGTGCAGGGTATATCATTTTCTTTATTCAAGGTGAGGTCTATCCAAATATCTTTAAATTGTAACAACTGTCATTAATGCTATCGTCGTCTTTAATTATATTTTCTTCCTTAATTTTTGTCAATATCTACCATATTTTTCATTATTTTAAGAACTTTTATTTATAAGCAGTTCTAAAGTGCGTGTACGCTTCTACCCTGCGTTGGAATACTTACCAGAAAAACGAAAACAAACGAAATGTATTTTTAAATCAAGTATGAGATATGGCTTGAAACCATCCGTTGAATTAATATTTAAAATGTTTTGTAAATAACAATAGATTACGTATAAATAATTTTAGGGAAATATTCTTTTTTTTGCGACCATACAAACTTTTAAGAAGAATAATCTATTTTTACGATTTTGGCCCAAAAATATCTATTCCATTTACAAAGAATTATGTTTTACGAAAATATTTAAAAGATACTTAATTTCACAAACTGGTCCGAAATACAAAATGTTGATTGGTTTTAATGTTTATGAGTAATATCCCATTCATCTTATTGTTTAGCCTCAATGACTATTGTACGACATCCTAAAGACGTCATCCGCATGTTGAGAAGACGGTCAAATACCAGGTCGGCATTGCGTCGAACTTAGAGACTCCCGACAGTATGACTCAAGGTGCAAGTGACGTCTTTAAAACGGTGTAGAATAGTCTTTGAGACAAAAAAGTAAGACTGTGCAGTTTGTGTTCACTGGGATGTAAATGCCTAATATTGATACAAGTAATAATTATCGTTATTCCCAATAGTTAAAAATGCACACATTTTATACAAACTTGCACTTTAATTGGAATTTTAAATAAAAGTCGTTTACAATTCCGTATAATTCGAAAAATTTTAAAAAAGGCGTTTACAATTTTTGTGAAAACTTACTTTTGGTAATCACATTCATGAGGAGAATATTACCCATTACTTACTATGAAGGCGTAATATATACCGATGCCTAAATATTTAAAAAAACAAGAACTCCTTGTTATTTGTTTTTGGACAACGGACCAGCATCTCGGAAATTTTAAAATATTTGTAATAAATCCCGAAAATTAGACAAAAAAAATGGAAATAACAAGTAAACATTTTTAGTAATAAGGCAATAATAATTTTTATGAAAATCTTTACGGAGAAAAACAGATGCTCACAATTATTTCTGGCTATTATTGTAACCTAACAGGTGTCCAAATTAAATCATATGAATCAATGATCTGAAAGTGAAAACGAACTAGTGAGATGTCATGATTTATGTTCAAATGAATCTCGATAGAGAGTTTTTTTTGACGATCACAAAATGAATCTGTTTCCTCGATTTTTTAGAAATTGGAAGAGCTTCGATTACTTTTTTACACTATCATGAACTCTACTCTTTAAATTTCTTATACTAAAAATTAACTCTTTAGGAATATAAGTCACTCTAGCGAAAGAATAAATTTTTTAAGAGTGAATTTCTATTGCATGTCAAGATTTGCTCTCCATAAGGAGTGAATTTAAACTAGAATTAATAAGAAATTTAGAGAGTGCACGAAATTGTTAAATGACAATAAAATGACTATCATCGCCTTTCATGCTATTAATAAGATACATGTACGAATAATTCATTGCAGAAAATTTCAGAAAAAATTTTACAGAAAACATCTATAAAATCCACATAAAAATATCAGAGTACGTCATCAATAATGAGGTATTTCACACAGATGCAAAGAATGCTATTTTTCAGCAACTCTCGACACGTCATTTTCCATCTTTGGAACATGGCCACAAATATTTGTGCTTATTCATTGAGAATTCAGGTCATGACCTGCAAGTGATATCTTAAAAAATAATACATTCTTAATAATCAACACGGAAGGGGAAAATGTTTGCTCATATCGATTATTTTTTATTGTCGCATATAATAATTATAATAACAGTTTAAGAAACAATAAAATGTAGTGCACAATTCTCCTCAAACCGAAATAATTAAATTTGAAATTTGAAGCGTTAACCTTATTCTTCGGTAATGTTTGTGTGAAAACAATTGCATTGTAGAAGCAGCAGTGAAGATGATAGTTGTACGGGTGGCTAATGAATTGCCGCCACGCCTACGCACTTTATTCGCGGCAATTGCTAAAGGCTCGTAAGTGGGCAACTTTGCAATATCGAAGTACGATAGGAGCAGGAACTTATTGTGGAATCGTCGATGGGGAACGTGACGTTGACTTATGAATGAAACCCCGCCCAACCGATGCTCTGCCTGTCATAACGTTACTCGTTAAATTACAAAATGGACATACGACTTACCGCGAGAAAGTACTGTATGGACAACTTTATTGATGCACATAGTTGAAGTATGATTACTTGAACTGCATATCAATTTAGTAAGAATGTGGAAATCACTTGGTGCAAAAGTATTTTAGAGTTGTAATTTAAATCACAATTCATCTTTTTAACTGAAGGGTTAGTATAGTTGGCCATTGTTATTTTGCCTAATTATTACATTTAAAACTATAAGTTAACTATCGGTAGAAGAAAAATTTCGAACCTATCTGTATAAAAACTAAATTTATGAATTAACGCGGCTTTGCATAAAAAAATAGTAATTTGACCACTGTTATGGAAAGATGAAATGCCGATGGTATACCTACATTTCGAAATGCATTTTACCCTTTATGGTTACAGAAAATAAAAAGTTTTCCTGATGCTCCTCGGAAACAAATAAAGGTCGGACTTATTGAACTATTTCCTAGCATTTTTTTTTAATTTTTTTTTTGTTTACTTATTTTTTTTATTGCCATTTCTACTTTCTGGTTAACCCATAGACAGGAATATGTAATTTCCTATTTTAATACCAGATTTGAATAGCGTTTCGAGTCATTATAAAAGACGAGAGAGGTACATTTGTCTACCCTGTCAATTTGGCGGAAACCCGCAAGCCATATAAAGAATTTCCTTCTACCTCTTCCGTATTGTTGTCTCTGGGTAAATCGGAGAGTAGAAATGGAAATAAAATGGTTAAAAATACAGTATATAACAAACTTTCAAAATATTTGGCTCCCACGCCAGTCGAAATCACGAAGCAAGTCATAAAAAATGTATTTACTTTCTTTATCCATAAAGCCTGACACATGTTCTCTTTGAAATGAAAGTATACGTTTTTGTTGTCCCGTATTAGTTCTAACATTACTTTCTTTTTATGGCTCCATGTTGCTTCTACTGATAACATTTTTTTGGCATGTTTTTTCATCCGCTTTTATTATTTAAAATATGTCACAGTTTCATTTTCAAAGACAACAAAACACATAAATAAAACGTTTCCAGAGAATCCGATCACTTTCTGATATTGATTCTAAATTCGAGATACTGCGCCGATTCAATTCGTCAACTTGTAATTGTATTTTTGAACATTTTGCTTGATTTCACGACAAAATGAAATATATATTTATTATGGTAATATCTGTTTATGCTGTTTAGATTATATCAGATTTGCAATCAATTGCATAGACATTTAAAATATAAGTTACTCATTTGCTAGAAAACCTGACGTGATGGAGCAAAACTGACATCGGATTCAAATTCAGGGACTCACAAAAATGAAGGATATATTGTTTAATTAATCATTTTTTCTTTTTAATGTCCCTAGTCCTGTCTTATCAATCAAATTATTACTAAACATCAAACAGAAGCATTTTGAATAATATTTTATAACAATGTTAAATGTAATATAATAAATCAATTAAGCATCATTATCGTAAAAATCAGAAATTGGATGACAAACAATTACTTTCTTATTTATTTGTATTGCAACTCTTGATTATATTTAGACAAATCAGTATATCTCGGTTTCACACTTTTCGACCAATCGAATGTCGGCAATCCGTCGCTACCAAAAGCATATCGCACCTTAATCTAAACTATCGTGCCACGTGGCAGCCACACTCAGGGAGAAACGACGTACCCGAATTAACGAAGCCACGACCAGCAATAATTCTATACTTAGGCGCGGATTCAGAATTCCGGAAACAATTAAACAGGAATCGTGTTAGTAGCATCTGCCTGACTCATCGTCAGTTTCGATGGATCCTTTTTGACAGTCGGCCACTGATCAACAGAATCAATTAGGTTGCGTGATTCATCCGTGGTTTCAGCATTCCTCGAAATTTCACGATTCCGTTAACGACAGCTTTATGAACAGGACCCCCACGGAATCGATACAGCTATTGGCTCGGATCTAATTTTACGTTTGATCCCCGCTGCAGTTCGTTGAGTCGTGCAAGATTTTTGTTTTTGGTGCACATACCTATCACAAGAAATTATATAATACTGAAAGAAATTAAGAATTTTGTTGAAACTAGTTAATTTCATTGTTTATCTTCGTGCTAAGTGAGTAAATAAATTGTAATTGCAGATAATTTTGTTTTAAGGTAAGTGTTTTAGACGAAAGCAATAATCCTAACGTTGAGATCGGTTAATGTTGCATTGTGAAGCTAAACAAATCTGATGGATTAGGTATTTATAACTTTATTGACTTTCCGTTATTCAGGTGTACAACTTATTTTTTGAAATTAAAGTTCAGGACAGCTTTGAGATGTTTTATGATGTCTAGATGTTTCCAATACTGAGTTTAGTTCATCCGGATATAATAATAAAAGATAGATTATACCTGCAACAATTGAATAATGGATGTGGTCACAAAATATTTCTACCCCAGTCATTTACAACTACGTGGTACATACACGGAACAAATGGAATAGTTGGAAACTGCTAACTTAATAGTAGAATAAGACAAAGCCGTCGTTTCTAGTTATTAATCAAATTAGTCTAAATAATGTCTTCGACGCATTAGGTAACTGATCAGCATACTATTTAACTAGTAAAACCAACTGAAAAACGTAGCTGTGTTATATTTATCCAAATGAGATAAATACGAAAAATAGCAAAAATTGGCATCTTTTAACGAGTTTATGACTATAGCAAGAGAAATATTCATTTTATGTTAAAGATCCCCAAGGGTGAATTAAAGAGCTTGAAAGTGAATTTAAAATGAGCCCAATTATGTTAAGATAACTTGAAAAACACACTAAGTTATTGCAAAACAGAGTGATTTTTTGGGCGCCAATCAAATTGAAGACATCGGATCCAATTTTGGTAATGAACGCTTGAAATTTCATGTAGAATACGTACCAGCAATACGGTTAGAGAGTTGTGGGACACCCTATATATAAAATACCATTGGGATCTCTTGACCTGAAAACTATGGAAAGAAATTCCTAATTACGTAGTGTCAAGTTTCGGGATGCTTTCAATTGTATCTTATAACATATTCCACCACCAATTCTAATTTCAACTATTACTTCGACCCAGACCATAGGTCTGGCGAAGTATTGAATTTGGTCAGTTCCCGCCAAAAAATTACCCTATAGTTTTTCATCAAATGTCGACGTTTCAGGTCCTAAGGAACTCAAAGCAACAATAAAAAAATTGGTGTCCGTTAGGTTGTACATCCGTACGTACGTCCGGAATGACGATTTTAAAAAGTACAAACGGATTTGGATTTCTCTTGGCCAAACTTAGATCTGATTAGTTTTTGGAGACAATGCATACTAGATTATGGGGAGGTTTAACAAAGAAAAGGCTCAAAAAACACGTTTTTTCCATTTTTTAACAAAAAATACAAATCGTACAAAAAAATTTTTCCAACAAAAAATATAGAACATCGAATTCTCTACAAAAAAGGTTATATTCATTTCTTCGTAAAATCAACGATAATGCCGTAAAAAACGGAAACCGAAGTATCCCACATATGAAAAATTTATTTCCTGCAACCCGACCTGTCAAAAACTCGACTAAACCGCGTTTTTTTAAGCATATGTGTGAACAAGACGTGCTCATTTATCAGTGCTTCGGCTGACCTGCGGTCGGGGTCGAAGTTTTGAAAATGCTCATTTTCAATTTTAATATAGGGTGAATATGCCAATGAATGGACGACTACCAATGAATGGATGATTTTCTACATATTTATATTTCTTATGAATGTATGATGCACAACATGCAACAAAATACATATTTTTATATTCTTTGAACATTCAAAATAATATTTATAGTACTATTGATCTTCCAGTGTTTGTTATTTTGTAAAATCAAAGCAAAGTTTTCAAGCCATCCAAAACTGGTACTGAAAACGTCCCATTTGATTTAACCCGTCTATTCATTGGGGTTTGGCGGATTTTTTTACAAACGTATGAAGACGAGGTTAATAATTAAATAAAATCAAAGGTTGAACTACATGGTCATAAAGAGCAGAGTCTAACGATTCGAATGGTCGTATCATAATTAAATTTTCATAAAAAAATTCAAAAGTTACAATCGATCAAAGTGTGAGAAAAATGCTTAACCGTCCATTCATTGGCATATTCACCCTATTTAAGGAACAAGATATTATTACAATATATGTATAGAAACTACTCGAACCTAACGATGCTAGAACTACCCTCTGCCGCCTTCTTTCCTGGCAGTGTTAAAATGGGAATATTCCCGGAAGCATCAGTCTTTCGTCAGGGAACTGCAATACGAATTTAGCCAAAATTGTAGGCACCCGGGTCGAAGGCATCTAGTTTCTACATTCAATTTTTAGATTACTTTGCTTATATAATATTAAGCCAAGTTCAGATCTTCTTCAAACTAAGTTTTTTTTATAAGCTAAATGATGAATTAATTAACAATATAATTTGGCTATTAGCACTGTCGTGTTCAACCAATCACAAAAAAGTCGCCATAAAAAATGTTGTGCCAAGATGGTCTTAATATAATTAGTAAATGTTTTCCTCCCATAACACTTGATATTGCAATCCTCAGCTGTACTAATACTGATACATTTGATAAAATTGCAAATCTTTTAAATGAATCTAAGAGGAAACGCTTTAGCGGCATAGATGAAAGAAGATCTTACGCATTCTAGTTAGCTCGGACACGATGTATAAGTGTCAGGTATGTATGCTGCAACCTTGTTACTAGTCCATCGGTTAATTACGATGTGCAATTGTTGTTTACGTGACATGAAACACGCGTCTTTCATGAACTCACTAGATGCCGAGATTGTTACGAATTTGTAATTCGTTTCCCTATTAGCACTGAACCTTGTATTAAGAGTACAGAGAGGTTAAAGTGTAATGTTTTATTGAGGTTACTCTGTAACATTATATAAAGCTTATATTAAGGTTATTAAGTAGGTTACGCATTGTTAACTTTCCCGGTAAGGCACTTTATAAGATAGCATTTATGGTAGGTTGTGAGTACATCGTAAGGATACTAATCAATCCTTACTATTTAATATTATTGGGAGGTTATCTGTACATTTCGTGTATGATTAATGCACAGCTATTTTCGAGAACATTTTGTACTACACGAAGGTTAATGCAAATTTACTGTTAAGTTTACAATCGTACAATTTAAGATTGCTGGTGTATACAAACATACAAATTATAGATTAAAATTACGAAACTGAGCCCAGTTAGTCACATATCATTGCAGTTACAGTAGACCTAAATCTCAAGGAGACTTACATCTTACTCGAAATTAACAAGATGTAAGAGAATTCATCCAAAAACCTTTCTAGCAGCTCGAATTACCAGCACCTTCGTAGTGCAGGCCAAGCTGTCCAGGGTCGTTAAAATTTATCGCAGTTATTATACCGGAGGACCATCGACAGCTCTTCATTTTAGACGAGTAAAAAATGCCTTGAGAAGCTGTAGCGTCTATTCTCACTTGAAGAGTTGAATAATAATGATATAAATCAAAGGCTTTACAGCCAAAAATTCGAGAATAAACATTCTAACTTGGTTTCATTTTTTTATTGGCACACTTTATTAGGTTATATAATTTCTAAATTTCTTGGAGTAAAGATTTCACTCTTGAAGCAAGAGTGTATTTATCTGGAATGTCTCAACACTATCTTATTTATCATATATTTGAAAGATATGTACGTAGTACTGATATATTGTACATAACATTTACTTATCACATGCATATTCGAAAATAAATATGAAAAAATATCTTAATTAAATTAAGTTTTCCTTTTAGGTGTAAAATAAAAACTACAAACACACTCTAGTAGAATGATGTATTCACTCAGAATAGAGGGAAATAATCACACTCCTCGTAAAAGTGAATATTCACTCCAGTCAATTCGGTTTTCGCTATCGCTAGGAGCTAAAAATTACATCATTAGAGTAGTTTTATTATTAGGAAGTTGTCAAATAATTGTATTTAAAACAACCCATTTCATCAAAATTTCTTGGCTCTGCTTAAAAATTGCATGTTTTCTGTACTTTTGAGGTGAAGTATACATATGGATAAATAGAATCATAAAGCTAAAAAGTTGGTATTTTCATGAGCGAGATGTCGATTCAATATAGTATATAACACTGTACATAAAACAAAACTAGATACATAAGAATACAAGACATAACTAAAAAAGAAGCTTAAGTTAAAAAATCGTAGCTAGTCAACAATGATATAATAATATATAATAATAATAATAATAACAGTTTTCTTAAAGTGCAAATTCAGTATTTAGCTCGTATATAATGACGATTTCGACAAGTTTGGATTGAATTGAACAGCCAAACGGTGGAATGTTGTGGGAAAACAACGAAAAATGCGCGAAAATAAGGCCGCAAGTGCCTTTCTAAATTAATTGCTCCACAATGTTTATAGCCGTGGGTAATAAAAAGGGATTCGTTACCAGTAAATGCTCCTCTGCCCGACTGCGGTAGTAGCAAATGCTGCAAAGGCGCTACGCAGGTGGTCAACTTTCGACATGTACCGCGATTATGTCACCAAGTAAGACCGTCTCTTTCTCCTTCTCTGTGAAGGAAACAATCTCGTCTGAAGCACGACCTCCTCAGCATCGAGTTCCTTAGTAAAGCATCGAAACACCTGTGTTTCTTATCTCCTTGGTTCAGCATCTTCACGGCAACTCCGGACAGCGGCTTATCGCGATGTCTGGACAACCGATCGTAATTTTACCCACCTACGTCATACCCTTTATGCACCAAGACGACTTGGCGGATGACCACATGCTCATGTGTCTCATTATCTGCGGGGGATGCTGTCTAATGTACTATTGCCATTCTCTGAAAGGTCAGCAATTTGGAATGTATTACTCCCTTTCAACGTTGTACTTTTAGTTTGAAGCTTTGAATGGCTTCCAGATAAGAAGCAGAAAAGTTGCTCAATTGGATTTTAATGATCTTGGCAATGTCGTCTATGGCATTTTCAAGACTCTCCAGTTACATCCAATGAATGTAGTTCTAAAATTTGTATGAATATTTCATGCATGTGATCAAATAAGTTTATTGATTATGCATTTTGTATGCCAACTCCCACTGATCAACTTTAGATACATTATATTTTATATTAATGATCTTTAAAATAATACAAAATAAAACAAGACAAATGTTTCAAGGAAACTGCTGAGGAATATTACGGAGCTCATGGGTACAATAAATTTTATTAAAAAAGTATAATTATTATTTTAATTTCAATGTAAATAAACAAATAATTCTTGGACCATAAATATTCTAATACTTTTGGTTCTTTTCAAATCAACTGGACGTATTTTCTGTTTTGAAATCGATTTCTTTGCAACAACAAATTTATTTAGTGACATTAGTAATCCATTAAAAAATATGGGTGTACTTCCGAAAGCCACACACCTCTAATTTATTTGAAACTACATATACTTATGTAATTTAATGCGCTGATTACGAATTACATAGTGAAAATTGCCGACAAGGTCATCTTCAAGGTCAAAATGAAAAAAAAACGCATTTTTTGAATTTCTTCGCATTTATCTCCGAAAATACAAATCAGACGGAAAAAAGTTTCCAACAAAAAAGATAGAGAATCAAATTCTCTACAAAAAAGGTTGGATGCATTTTTATCGAAACATCAAAGGTAACGCCGTAATCGAAGGAGGAACATGAGAATAATCTGTTCAACGTGTTCCTTTCGTATCTGATGGTTGGAGGTGAGGGTAGTATAAAAAGGGGGGTCTGGGGGGCGGAGCCCCCCAGAACGTAGGCACTCCCTAGATTCAAGCATTGCTTTTCAAACTGTAGGAGGTAGCCGTAAATAATCATAAATCTGAACGGGCGGGGAAGGGGGTTGGGGGGTATAAAAGTTAGTATAAAAAAGGGCAAAAATTGCCCTGATCCTGTCAACGGGCGCCGGAAATGCCTAGCAGAAAGTTCTGAGCACCGCAATTTCATCTAGTGGCGACAAGCCTAACTACATTGCAAAGAGAACGTTAACTAGATTATTGTCATGTTCCTCATCCGATTATGGCATTATTTTTGATATTTCGATAAAAATGCATCTAGCCTTTTTTGTAGAGAATTTGATTCTCTATCTTTTTTGTTTGAAACTTTTTCCCGTCTGATTTGTATTTTCGGAAATAAATGCGAATAAATGCAAAAAAAAAACGCGTTTTTTTCATTTTGACCTTGAAGATGACCTTGTCGGCAATTTTCATTACGAAATTCGTAATCAGCGCATCAAATTACGTAAGTGTACGTATTTTCGAAAAAATTGGAGGTGTGTGGCTTTCGGAAGTTTATCCTTTTTTCAATGTCAATTTATGTAAAACTTTCTTACTAGAAGCCGTACATATATCAAAGATACCAGCAATTAAAATGATGGAAATATTGTAAGAGCGCAATTAAATTTGAAATGCAATCTAGTATTTAAAATTTTTCCAGTGTTTTACCTCTGGAGTCAGAAACCCGCCTGCACAAATTATTTGCAAATTTTATTTCAGAAAAAGTTTCAGTTGTTATAATCGTGAATTATATAAAATTGTTTCTTATTTGTTCGACCAATTTTGGATATAAACAAAAATTAAGGACCGGACTACAGTGATTCGAATGAACCAGACTCCAAGCAGTGATCTTACGATTGAAAGGAAAGACGCAAAAATGGTCGAGTACCCATGGTCGATAAAATATTTAACAACATGCCATAAAATTAATGCCTTTAAAAAACAACTAAAATTTGTAACCGTTTGACGGGTTAATTACAGATTGCAAGATAAAAATCCAAATAAATAAAACGAATAGTTTGCGATGGTATTGTACGAATTCACACTAATTTGACTGATTTAGGTCTGATATATTGCACATTTTGGTCCATGTCGAATCGAATCAATTCCAAACAATTCTGTTACCTGGAATTTTGAATGTTTTACATTATTAGATGACAATATTTTCATTTGAATATTGTATCTGATGGTATTTGATATGTTCAACCTAGAGATATGCAAATTCAGGAAACAGCAAAATCACAATTAACTGGTGTAAAAGTCTGCAAAACCATTTTACCACCTGGATTGAAATTGCAGATGAGAGACCCAACGAAGACAAGTAAAGGATCACCGAAATCCGACAACACTTATATCCGCTGATCATTGGTCATAATTCCCTGATCGTTACGAACTTCTAGATATGGTCAAAAAATTTATCAGCGGTTACAAAACTGAAAATCACTAGGAAAAAATCTGAATGAAAATCTAAACACGTTGACACCAAGGAATAAGTTACATTTTCATATTATTTATTCAAAGCATTTTTTGATAATTTAGAACACTTTTAATATGTCCCTCATCCTGGGATACTGTTAATCGCAAGCACAATCTTATGGATCAAATTAGTTATTTATTAAAAGTTAATGATATATTTTGAAGTTGATAACTTCATCATGTTGATATCAATTGGTTTCACGACGTATTTGGAGATTTATGGTCGCTAGTAACTCATAGACAAACCTCCTTAACTTTCATTTAACACGATAACGTATCCAGGGAGCTTCGAATATTGAAATGACAAAAAAATAAATTTGCAAGAGATGGATTTGATTTCTGACACTCTGCATTTCGACGTGGGCGGTTTACGAAAAACCACCTGACGAATGGCAAGAGCGTGACGTGTTCATTTTGCCTGACAAGCAAAAGCCTTGGTTTCTGTCTATGCTTGCTCTCCAAACATCTTAATACCACTCTTCAGTCCATGCATGGTTCCTTACTTTCTCATTTCTTTTCTTTATACCCCTTCTATAACAGTAAGAGTGACGAAAACAAAGAAAAACAAAATCCTGCATTCAAGTATTCATCCGGCATGAAACGTTAAATATTAAGACAGGGAAGAATACATTACGACATAAAACTTTGTCACAAAGTATTTATTGGTTGGTAAAAGAAATAGTCTTTAGGCGTTCGCAATATTTTGATAAATACTTTCCTACATTACTATAATATATATTTTTAAGTCCAAAAAGTAATATGAAGTTACCTCATCTATATTTTGGTTACTTCTATGACCAGGTCGTTTTTTTACATGTCGTTTGAACTTTCAAACTTGTATAATATATTATGGAGATCGTAACTAATTGATCTGTCTGCTTAATATCATCTCTGAAATAAAAAGTTGTTGCACACTAATTGGTAATTAATAATGCAGGTAATTTTTTGTGCATTTTTTAGTCTATTTGTAACATTGGTGAATAAAACTGTTCTAGTTGAACCAATATTTTTCAAAATTTATATGTGCTATATGCATTAATTCTAACTGACTATATACGTTTATTCGAGGATTAAAGTAATCGGAGTTAACTTTCAGATGTCTTCGTATCAATGGTTAGGACGAGCATCCATTACACAGCACTAATAGCGTAATATAATCACACTTTTAAAAACATCATCTGATATTTTTAACACGAGACTATGTAAGTGTCATTTTTACATCTTTGTTCATGGAACCAAGTATGTTATTTCACGCCTCCATCATGGTGCGATCTTCTCCATTATCAGTAAAACGGCATTAACTGCGAAGAACGTCTCTGAGCTTTGCAACAAAGAATCATATATTAGATCAATTTAATTCAATTGCCATTTCAGTTTTATGTACGTGATTATTCTCTATAAAAGTTGAAAATGCTTGTTCAGGACAACAAGTAAGGAAAATTAATAAAACTTTGATGGCTTTAACTACGATAGTATTTAAGATTATTCAAAAAGATCTGTAACGTTCTATAGGTTGCACTGAGATGCCATGCCGAGTTAGAATTAAAAGATGACTGATCTATTTGATGTTTATTTTATTCAAATTATAAATCTAAATTTTATTAAAATAAAAATTCTTATTATATATAGCATGGGGTGTTATGGATCAGGAAAAATTTGAAAGTATTTGCAACATCCGAGTTTATATGGTGAAAAACTTCTTTTCCGCTTTACTGAGGCCAATTCTTATAAAACAGCAGTTATAGCTTTCATTCTGTGATATTATCTTTTCTATAGCTATGTATGTTGCTTGTTATATTTTTCAATTAATACTGCAAATCTTAGATGAAAATAAAATAAAAGAACCAGTGGCAATCCGATTTTTAATTCTGGAGTCTGAGTATCTCGGTTCGTACCCGAGCAAAAGTCTGTCCTGGTTGCCCGAAAACTGATAAGGCCATCATCAGACAGCAATCAGGTCATGACAACTTGTTATAAACAATATACTCAAAAGTAGTTTTAGACGAAATTTGTCTGCAACAATTGATTTTACGTGATAGATTATAAACTAGTGTCTATTCTTAGAGAGAAAATCGGTTAGGCACAGTTATCTTTAGTTAAAACTGCGCAGTAATTCAAATCTAGTTTTCGTCAATAACCGGAATAATATAAAAACAAGAACATACCACAAACTAGCAAATTACTAGTATTATTCGATTTGGAGCATTAATCTTAACCCTAGTTCACTTCCACTTACATTCTCGACTGCTGTTAATAATTTCCTACTCCAAATTTCAGAATCCGGGTTCGGGTCGAAAAACCGACAGTAAAACACCGACAATCGAAAAGCCGAAACATCCAAAATAAGACTGTCTGCTTGTCGATGTGCCTATTTTTTTGTGTCCATTTTTTCACTGACGGTTTTTTTAGCTCTCGACTTTTTTATTTCTTGGTTTTACGACCCGCGCCCTCGGTCGATAATGGAGAGTTTCTAAATCAAAACTGGACTGGTACCTTAATAACCCGACAAATCCCGAAACAGACACTTAAAAAACTCGATATTCAAAAACCAAACATTTAAAAAAACAGACATTCTAAATCTAGACATTTCAAAATGTAGAAATATTTTGAAAGTCTGTTTTTTGAAATGTGTGGTTTTTGAATCTCGGTTTTTTAAACATCTTGTTTTATAAATATTTGGTTTTTGAATGTCTGTTTTTTAAATGTCTGTTAATACAGTTAATCTCTAAAGTGTAATAAAAAGTTTCATATAAATGGCACATAGATAAACGTCGTATCCATTCTCCTTACACGAGTGAAAATAAAAATGTGTTTTTTATAAAGATTAACTAACAGCTATTTTTCTATTAGATATTAATATTGTATTCAACAATAACATATTTTTATTTGAAATAGTTTGAATAGTTTTTTATCGGCATGATCTTTGAATACAACTTTGATGAGTATATGCCAGAAAACTGCAATTTTGCTGTGTTTTTATATTCCTATATGACAATTGTTACAGTAAAATCGAGAAAAGTACCTGGATATTATTCAAAGTGCTTTTTTTAAATACCACCATAAACAAGAACGAATTGACCTTAAAATTTATGTGATGTTGTGTACTTTATTTCCAGAACTAGTCAGTAATACCGATCATTTGACATTTATGAACTTTGTACATCAATCATCGAAATTTTGATTATGAGTTGGCATGTTCCTCAAGATTATTACGAATTTGATATAAATATGCATCGTTACAATTAACGAGAAACATTTTTGTGCTGATTGCGTGTCCTTGAGGTGAAATTCTACACTAGCGGCAAAACCATTCCTATGACAATGGTTAACAAAACCTTCTTTCCTGTCAGTTCAACACACTGGTTTAGACTACATGAAGTTCTTATCGAAATTCAATGGTCTATAAAAAAAAAAAACAAAATGAGGTTCCCATATGTGCTTTCTGAAGGAAAGACACACCCCACTGGCCACCGCTTTTCAGCATACCAGCGATATAGTTCGTTATGACTTTATTTCTCGCTTTACATTTTTTCCTGCGTCAGTCTTTGTTGGATTCAATGGTCTATAACGGGACCATTTTGTAAAGTAACATTTTAGTTTTCTGTTTGTAAACAATTTAACTCTCAAATTGAAACAGACACTTGTTGCATTGCTTCATTTAGTATAAAATCATAATCGCTTAAGAGGAAGCATTGTTTTAAGTGGGAATGCCTTGTATATGTCGCCTCGTTGTGACGATCTATATCTATACTTACCTTAAACAACATCTCACCTTCCGCCCTAAGATTGACCATTAAGATAAACAAATTAATAAAAACGTATATGTAAATAAGGCTTTAAATGCCTCATCTCGAAGATGTCGAAGTGGCATCTAATTTACACGTCGGTCGTTAAAAGCGAGAAACAGAGATGAGGAAACGATTAAACGCGAAATAACGTTAAAATCCATAAAAGCTGATTCGACAATCATTCAGATATGCCGAAAAGGAACAAAAGTCCCGGGTTGTGGTCGGCGCGATATGCACCATGCCGAGAGGGAATGGCAATGCGCTCACGGGAAATCTCAGCCTTCGTTTCGCGGGGTTCAATTAACTCGAATGGAGAGAAAGAAAGTTCGAGAAAGAAAGGACCGAGGCCCACAGAGAGTGACACAGGCGGCAAAGACCTCCTCTCTGGTCTGCCCACACTCTGCGATACGCTACCATAACCGGCATGACGTCATTTTTAGTCGTGCGTGTCTCAGCTTCGTCCACCCATCTCGCATTCCTTTCAGCCGTCGCTTGCCCTCTCCCAATTTTGGACCAACTCACCCTATTCCCGATCTTTGGGGGCTCGCTCGATCATCGACATGTAAAAATGCATGGTGAATTTTGAACGATAAATCTAAGATGATGAGAACCGACGCATCCTCGAGAATACCAATCAGCCGGTTTGACTAGACGTTTACTCCCGATCTGCATAAAAATCGAGATCAGGACTGCCGAAAATTATGCCAGGACTTGCCGTTAGAATAGCCTGTCGGTGGAGATGGTGGTCCTTTATGGCGAGGGCGCACCTTGTAAGAAGAGATAAAGAGCTAAGGAACGATGGAAAAGTAGATCATGGATCGATAAGAATCGAACAACGACTGGGTATGGGCGTCTGAGGCGATGAAAGCAAGCTATGGGAATGGCTTTGCCATTTTTATTTACATTGTTTTTTATTTTGACTCATAAATGGGAATTACTGTCATTATGTTCGCTGCACCTTTCTCAAAACATTTTAGGTGGTTGTTCTATGCTTGAACCATAATCGAATTTTTGAAATACAAGTACAGTCATGGTTCTTTTTTAGAAAAACAGAACTTCCATTATACATATCTGTAATCATTTTAATTAACAGTTACTGAATAAATGACTTTTTCTTAGACCTCCTTGAAGAATCGAATACTAGTAAAGTCTGCTTAGAACTTTTGAAAGACATTTGAGGCACAGTAGCTATAATTTATTATTTCTCGACCTGAACAATTTCTTGTAACTCAAACTTTCAGGTTCAGCAAATACCAGCCAAATATTGCATAAAAATAACCTATAAAATATCTTTAAAATTCAATGAGACCTAATTTCTATATTAGGTTCATATTACTAAAATGTGACTAAAACCATATCAGTTGAATAAAACACTTTAAGTCAACATGATCCTCCAGGATTACTTTAAGTAGACTATTAACGCGAAATGTTTGAATTGATCAATACTTTCATACATAAAAAATGAATGGTTTTGCCTTCAAACTGAAAGTTGTTAGAGCGCAGCAATTTGCTAGAATACAGAATTGCGATTTGTGTTGTCCTAACAAAAATGAAAGGTATAAGTGACCTGCGATTATATTAGCTCAACCTACTAATAACAATCGGAAGCTTTTTACAATTTCTTCAACTATCTGCTTTTCAATCATTTAAGATGATCGTTAATTAGCCACATTACTTACAATAGCTGCTGGTACAATTTAGTTTGCAAGATACCCGATCTGTCAATCGTATAATTTGAAATTGACAACCATTTATAATTATTTGATGCGCTGCAACAATTTGTACATTTGTTATTAATAAGGTGATTCTGGGACAATAAAGCGCTGCCGTTTAATTTGAAAATCGTGTTTACTGTTCGGAAAGTTACGTATAGATCATTTTCAACGGCAAGGTGGAATTCTATGCTATTACGTGACATAACCTGAAAGGGATTAAGATTGGTTTAATGAGGATTGCTGTGCAATAATAAGAAGAGTGTAGCGGAATAAAAAGGCCAATAGGTTGAAACGAAGACATTCCATTTTTATCGATTTTGGCAATTTTAAAGACAACTGGTGCAAATAACCCACCAAGGCAGAAATTTTAAAGAAATACCCATTGACATAGTACTGACCTGGTACTGTTCGCCGGAGTTTCAGTACTGACCGGCAATACTGCACCATTACTGGGCCAGTTAGGATATGCAACACTATCCAGTACTGACGACCGTAGTCGCGTAGTACGACATCTATACTACTCTTCCAGTACTAATTCATACTGTTTGCCGCTCTTTAATACCGACTGTAAATGAAATCTTAAATAATTATTAAATAAATACTAATAAAAGGAATTATTATAGGTATTTAATTTAATTTTAAATATTATTTAAATTTTAAAAAGTTAATATTATTTATGTGTCTTTATATATATTATAAACGCGCGCGGAGAACATAGTTATACGATTTCAACGGTCGTAAATAAATTCATGAACCATATAAGAAAAATTCAGCGCCACCGAGGATCTCCTGCATATTGCGCTGACGCTTTAACCGCTATGCTACACCAGTACTAACTGGGCGCTGTTGTAGCGGCCGTTCTTTCAGTACAAATTAATGTTGAATATGAGTACTGACAATTAGTAATACTTTCTTTTTTTTTTGACAGTGCATTCCGGCATACCTCTGATAATTAATTTGCTAAGGGTAATATTCATTGAATATCATAATATAGAACTGGCACTAAGTACTGCATCAGCATTGACTTAATTCGGCTATAAGTAATTTAAGACTGAAAATAGTACTAGTAATCTGCATGGAGATAGTACTGACATACTCCGACAGCAAGACATTGTTTCTTACTTATGATATTTCTGTCAGTCGATATTGGAATACTGCTGATTTTATCTGTCAGTCAGTATTGATTTAATACCGACAGCATTACTGTAGTAGGTCAGTACTGACGTACTCCGGCGAGACGACGTTATTTCTTACTGATGCAAATAATGGCAGCCAGTATTGTGTCAGTACTACTTGGCTCCGTCTGCCAGTACTCCTTTAACCCATTAACGCCCAAACAACATTTTTTTTCGTTCACTTTCAAGCCATGTAATTCTTAACTAGAAATATAAGATTTTGTATCGAAAGTACCGTTTCTGTAGGTTCTGACCCTCCTCTTTTCGATTCTGAAGTCAAAAAAAAAAATTTACCCTGACTGAAATTAAATATGGCGGTTTTAATGCCAAAAAACCCCCTAAAAATATATGTTTTTTCAAGTTTGATCGCATTTATCATCTCGAAAAAGTGTCCATATATAATTATGCTCTCAACCAAAATTGCATAAAAAGTGTGTACTTTCGAAATATGCATGGCGGAATTAAACATTTCAAGATGGCGGACCCAATATGGCGTCACATCCATTACAAAATCGTATAGATTACTCATATATTTTGCAAATTGCCCAATTGTCGTCGGAATCGCCTGAATCTTGTTACTCGGAGGTTTTTGGGGTCGCTGATTACGAATTTGAAGTTAGATTTTCAAAATTCAAAATGGCGGATCCAATATGGCGGACAGAAAATATGAAAATTCATTGAAGTTACCTGATTCTTGTTACTTGGGGGTTTTTGGGGACCCTGATTACGAATGTGAAGTTAGGTTTTCGAAATTCATAATGTTGAATCAAATATGACTGACGCAAGTTACGGAAATAAGTATTTTCTGTCTTTTTGCCGTCTTCTGTAGACGTTTCCCGACTCTTACCTCGTCGAGGTAAACAAAATAAACAGTCATTTTTTCTTATTTTTAATGTTTTTTTTTATTTTTCAGAATTTTTTTTTAGATTTTTTGACGGTTTAACGATATGTATTAGAACGTAAAAAAAGAAAATTATTTTGTAACACAGATATTTTCTAATGATTTTCTTGGAAGCAAAGTTTGCAGAAGTATTTTTGACATGCATTGCAAAACTTATATTTTCGGATTGTACAATTTATTACGGAACATTTTTTTTTGTGTGCTCTTGTTGCATGTGTTGTGCAATCGTCCAACTTTTGAAGCAGAGTTTTGGATGTAGTGTTTTGCAATTTGAAGAACGAACTCCTTTATACCTTTCTTGTTAACCGTAGCTGCATTGTACAATACAACCGAATTAACGATTGCGGTTTGAATCAGTCGTACAAAAACAACCCAAGTCCATTGTTTAGACCTAATACTTGGCAGCACATTATTACAGTGTCCGTCGTGGAGGTCCACTCCACCCATAAATTGATTATAAATGTGGAACACTTTTGGAAACGGTATATCTACTTTCGATCGTTCTTCTGTGTTGTACCTTTGTAAAGGTATAAGAGGAGTTACCCCTGCAGCTGTGGAAACAACTGAAACTTGCTTAGAGTCCATTATGCTTATATAATTAATCTCACTGTTCCTGTCCTGCTTCGCAATGTACGTGCCTCTGGGGGACTTTTTGTCAATGATATTTTTTTCACTTACTCGGTTTTCTCGTATAGTGCTTGTAGCGCGCAAACCTAACTTTTTTAAATGTAAGACAAAATCAAGACTGGTGAAAAAATTATCAAAATAAAGATGATACTGAGTAATTTTTCGAGGACTCATATGGAGAAAAAAATGTTTCAACAAAAACATGACAACGCGAGTACCTAATGTGCATTTAGATAAAATATCTCCAACTGCTGAATTTTTTCCGCAATACAAATCTAAATCTAAGAGATACTCATCATGAGTACAAAGACTCCAGAATTTTAATCCAAATCTGATTGGTTTTCCTTTAATAAATTGTTTTAAACTTGTCCGAGCATAAGATTTAACCATCATTTCGTCTATAGACATGGCAGTTTGAAAATACTCATATCTTCGAATATTTCTCCGAAACAATTCAAGGATTGTACGAATGCGCCATCCTTTGTCATTATAATTAGTGTCTTTACATGTAGAAAACTTTAGCATTTTTTTTATTTTTTCAAAATCATTACGTGACATTGCAGATTTAATAACATCACAACCTAGGAAAGAATCATTAGACCAATAATCCCTTTGTGATTTTCTGTTATTGATTGGTGTAAGAATGATGATTCCTACAAAGGTATTAAAATCTTGTAATGATAAATTGAACTCATTTTCTAAAGTTGCTTCTATAATATAATTTTTTATTTCGTTGCAAAAAAAGTTTTCAAATAGTTCGACAGGCGTAGAATTAGCGATCAATTTCCTATTGGCATCGCTTAACAAAAGCGAATTCTCTGTATTGCCTGAAGATGATTTCTCACCACAAACCCACTCATAATTGTAAGTTTTTTCTAATTTAATTTGAACGTCTGTATAATGATTAGAAGCTTCTCGGAAGGAAATTTGTGGAACGACATCTTCACGTGATTCGGTTTCAGAATCTGAGTCATCAGAACTGCCAGAATGGTATGCATTTGGTAATAACACGATGTCATCATAAGTACCATTAGAGTCATCAAACTCATACTCTACTTGAGGCGTATTAGATTTTTTAATACGCTTTGCTTTCGGCGGCATTTCTAAATAATCTTACTTTTAAAAACGGCAAGGGGTCGTACATAAGAAACGACAATGCACGGTATGGAGAGTCAGCGACGTCAAAATGCCAGTTCGAACGCTGACGCGCTGATGTATTATTGCTGCTGCGGGGGTGGTTGCCATCCGCCGATACGCCGCGCCACGCACTGCTTACGTTTCTCCGCGTATAAAAAAGATCAAATTCAAAATGCACCAAAAAGAGCATGTAA